>CM048755.1:237075832-239475832 GCA_026315105.1 Locusta migratoria
CAGTCTGCACGACCGCTACGGTCGGAGGTTCGAATCCACCCTCGGGCATGGATGTTTGTGTCGTCTTTAGTGTAAGGTAGTTCATAAGTAGTTTGTAAGTTTAGGGACTGATGACCCCGCAGTTAAGTCCCTTAAGCTTAACAAACATTTGATGACTATTGACTCTAATGACTTTCATTACGTAAATTCATACTTGAAAGTATCTACTTTTATTGATTTTAAGAGTTTCTATTGGTGGGGTGACGCCGGCGATATCCGCCCGCGTGCACCCACTCCAGCTGCCCACTGCCATGCTGTGAACTTCATCTTTCTGCAAGTTGGCTCCACTACCTACGTCTTAATACTGAGACGCGCCCGCATTGCACGTACCAAGTCTGGAGAGTTACCTTGCAGTATATTATACGATTCACTCTGCGACAGTCAGCACAAATGATTAATGAAGTGTGTTACCTCTCACACTTCCAGGGAGACCAACTGGATGGTGCACGGTTAGTAGGAGCAACCGTGACGAAGTAGGCTGCACTCTTTAACGTTTCACTACCGACAGTATCGTTGGTAATGATGACGGGCAATTATCCTTTCTTCAGTGCGGAGGCACTCATACCCCCTTCCTCTTACGAGAATCAGTTTACAAAACTACGAGTTTTATAGTGGGTAGGGTAAAGTTGAGAATTTGTATCTGATGGGAAGCGTACTTGAATAATTCCGTGCAGGTTAAGTGACTGCTGTGTCCCCAGTGGTGTAAGAACAACCAAGAACAAACATGAGCAAACGACCGCGAAGCATCACTCTA
This sequence comes from Locusta migratoria, assembly GCA_026315105.1. NCBI lineage: Eukaryota > Metazoa > Arthropoda > Insecta > Orthoptera > Acrididae > Locusta > Locusta migratoria. The sequence continues at coordinate 237,076,626 of CM048755.1, forward strand.
CCCGAAAAACAAAAAAAGAAGGAAGAAAGTGGTGTATGGATCAGCGCAACTGCTTGAAAAGCCGGAGACCCGGGTTCGAATCACGGCTGGGTACACATTTTCAACTTTACACATTCGCAGTTAATGTCATACATTCTGTGAATACAAATGAAATAATTTTCCTAAATTATTCAGGTTCGCCGGCCGCGGTGGCCGAGGAGACTGAGGCGCTCCAGTCACGGTCTGCACGGCCACTACGGTCGGGGGTTCGAATCCCCCCTCGGGCATGGATATTTGTGCTGTCCTAGTTCGTAAGTAGTTCATAAGTAGTTTCTAAGTTTAGGGACTGATGACCCCGTAGTTTAGTCCCAAAAGCTTAACAAACATTTGAACATTTTTTTATTCAGGTTCAAGCACCCCCAACGGCCCGTAAATTTGTAATTCTTGACTGGTCCTGATTTTCTTCAAGATACTATATTCAAATAGGTAAAAAAATTTGTTGTTAACTGTGAGTTTACAAGTGTCGCACTTCGGCAGCCAGAACTTCAAAAACAGCAGACGGCACAGTGGTTTTTATGGCGCCACCAGACTCATTAGAGTTTAAGAATGCCAGCATCTGATTTGATGATGTAATGAAACGAACCACGGATTTTTCTTACAGCGATTTAATGTCATTAAGATTCTTCAGGAGTTGTTTAATGAGGGTCCTACAAGGTCATTATGAGTATCACAAATCATAATTCTCAGTAAATAATACTCTTATTTATCCTGTGAAAGAAATTAATTACCCACAGACGTGTTTCATTCGACGTTAACGAACGAAAACATCAAGAGTTACTATCTCGCTTCTCTCTGAAATTGGTCTTTACACAGACAGCGTCAGTTGGCAAAGAAAGCTATTGTATAAAAAGTCATTTTGATTAAGTAAAACCAAATAACTCGGTTTACGAGGAATGCAAACAGTTTCCGTTTTTTGTGCTTACCTGTGGGACTGGTTACAATACACGCATACTTTACATATATATAAGTCCTGTGTTGTTATTGTTGTCCTCAGTCCGGAGACTGGTTTGATGCAGCTCTCCAACCTACTCTATCCTGAGCAAGTCTCTTCATCTCCTCATACGAACGCCAACATACATCTATTTGAATCTGCTTACTGTATTCATCTCTTGCTCTCCCTCTGCGATTTTTACCCCTCACACTTCCCTCCGACGCTAAATTCACGATTCCTTGATGTCTAAGGATGTGTCCTACCAATCGATCCCTTCTTTTAGTCAAGGTATGCCAGAAATTCCTTTTCTCCCCAATTTTGATCAAGACCTCCTCATTAGTTACACGATCCACCCACCTAATCTTCAGCATTCTTCTGTAGCACCACATGTCAACAGCCTCTATCCTCTTCCTGTCCGCACTGTTTCTCGTCCAAGTTTCACTCCCGTACAAGGCAACACTCCACACAAATGCCTTCAATAGGGACTTTCTTACTCTTCAATTAATATTCGATGATGGCAAATTTCTCTTTTTCAAAAACGCTTTTCTACCCATTGCCATTCTGCATTTTATATCCTCTATACCGCGAGCATCATATGTTATTTTACTGTCCAAGTAACAAAACTCATCTACCACCTTTATTGTTTCGTTACCTATTGTAATACCTTCAGCATCGCCTGATTTTCTTAGACCACACACCATTACCCTTGTTGTGCCCTTGTTAATGTTCATCGTATACGCACCTTTCAACACACTATCCATTCCTTTCAACTGCTCCTCCAGGTCCTTTGCTGACTCTGACAGAATTACAATGTCATCGACAAAATGCAATGTTTTTATTTCTTCACCGTGAACTTTAATTCCTTCTCCAAATTTCTCCTTGCTTTCCTTTATAGCTTGCTCAAGGTATAAATTGAATAACATTAGAGAAAGGCTACAATCCTGTCTTACTCTCTTCCCAACCTCTGCATCCCTTTCATGCCACGCAACTCTGAGAACCACTGTCTGGTTTTTGTACAGGTTGTAAATAACTTTGCGTTCCCTACATTTTACTCCTGCTGATTTCAAGACCTGAAAGAGTGTATTACAATCAATATTATCAAAAGCTTTCACCAAATCTACAAAATCTAGAAATGTAGGTTTGCCTTTCATTAATATGTCTTCTAAGATAATCCGCAAAGTGAATATTGCCTCACGTGTTCCTACATTTCTCCTGAATCCAAACTGATCTTCCCGAGGTCGGCTTCTACCAGTTTTTCCATTCTTCTGTAAATAATTCTTGTTAAAATTTTGCAACCTTGACTTATTAAACTAATGGTTCTGTAATTTTCACACCTGTCTGCGCCTGCTTATTTTTGGAATGGGGATTATTAAGTTTTTCTTGAAGTCTGAGGGTACTTCCCCCGTCTCATACATCTTCTGCACCAGCTGAAACAGTTTTGCCATGTCTGGCTCTCCCAGAGACTTCAGTAATTCTGAGGGAATGTCGTCCACTCCAGGGACCTTGTTTCGACTTAGGTCTTTCAGTGCTCTGTTAAATACTTCTCTCAGTATAGTATCTCCAATTTCATCTTCAACTACTTCTTCTTCCCTTCCTACAATATTGTCTCGAAGTTCATGTCCTTTGTAGGTCCCCTCTATGTAATCTTTCCACCTTTGAGCTTTCCCTTCTTTGCTGAGAACTGGTTTTCCATCTGAGTTCATTCTATTCATACAGCTGCTTTACTTGTCTCCAAATGTCTCTTTTATTTTCCTGTGGGCGGTATCTATTTTTCCCTAAAATTCATCTACTGACTTGCATTTGCCTTCTAGTCACTCCTGTTTAGCTAATTTGCACTTCCTGTCAATCTTATTTCTTAGTCGTCTTTATTCCATTTTGCCGCGGTGGAGTAGCCGAGCGGTCTAAAGCGTCTCGCTGCGGAGCGCGCGGTTGCTCGCCGTGAAGGTTCGAGTCCTCCCTGGGGCATGGGTGTGTGTGTTTGTCCGTAGGTTAGTTTACCTAGGTTTAAGTAGTTTGTAAGCTACGGACTGATGACCACACAGTTTGGTCCGATAGATTTACAAACATTTGAACATTTGTATTCCATTTTGCCTGTTTCATTTATTGCATTTTGACATTTTATCTTCTCATCAATTAAATTTAGTATTTCCTTTGATATCCAAGGATTTTTTGTAGATCTTTTCCTTCTACCTATTTTGTCCTCTGCTGCCTTCACTATTTCATCTCTCAATGTAATCCATTCCCCTTCCATTGTTTTATTTTCTCTTGTTCCTGTCAATTGTTGCACCAAGCTCCTTCTGAAATTCTCAAGAACTTCAGGTTCCTTCAATTTATCCAGGTCCCATCACCTTATTTTCGTACCTGTCTGCAGTTTTTTTTCAGTTTCAGCCTGTAGTTCATGACCAATAAGATATGGTTAGAGTCTATATATGCCTCTGGGTGCGTTTTACAGTTCAAAACCTGGTTCCGAAATCTCTGTCTTACCATTATAAAATCTATCTGGTAGCTTCCGGTGTCTCCTTGTCTCTTCCACGCATACAACCTTTTTTCATGATTCTTAAACCAGGTGTTTGTTATGATTAAATTATGTTCCGTGCAAAATTCTACCAGGCGGATTCCTCTTTCATTCCTTTCCACAGCACAAATTCACCAACCATTTTTCCTTCCCTTCCGTTTCCTACTACCGTATTCCAGTCTCCCATCATAACTAAGTTTTCCTCTCCCTTAATTGTCTGAATAATTTCCTTTATCTCCTAATAAATTTCTTCGATTTCCTCATCATCGGCAGAGTTAGTTGGCATGTAAACCTGTACTACTCTGATTGGTGTTGTCTTCGTATCTATCTTGACTACGATTCACCGTAAGGTGCGTAGCAGAGGGTACACTGTACCAGTACTAGGCATTTTCTTTCCTATTCCACTCACAAATAGAACGAGGAAAAAAAGAATGCTTATATGCCTCCGTACGAGCCCTCATTTCTCTTATCTTGTCTTTGTGATCACCACGCGAAATGTAAGTAGGCGGCAGCAATATCGTACTACACTCAGCTTGAAATTGCGGCCCTCTAAATTTCCTCAACAGAAATTCACGTCGTCTTTCCTCCAGCGACCCCCAATTGAGTTGCCGGAGCATTTACGTGACACTCGCGCATTGGTCGAACCTACCAGTAACAAACCTAGCTGCTCGCCTCTGAACTGCCTCTATGTCTTCCTTTAAACTGATCTGCTGCGGGTCCCAAACATTTGAGCAATACTCAAGACGTGGTCGTACCAGCTTTTTATACGCGGTCTCCTTTACAGGTGAAGTACATCTTCCCAAAATTCTCCCAATAAACCGAAGTCAGCTGCCCGCCTTACTCACGATTGCCCTTACTTGTTCGCTCCATTTCATATCGCTCTGCAATATTACGTCTATATATTTGAACGACGCGACAGCGTCGTTTTTTTTTTTTTTTTTTCGTTCGCTTTATTATCTGGGTGACTAAAATAGGGGAACCCAAAGGAATAGATAAAAAAATCAGAATAACCAAATTCGGTAATTTTTGTAAGTGGGCGTTGCCATTTACGATTAATTTAGTATTTTATGCACTAGCATACTTTTCATCCGACTGCGATAAAGTTGGCACACTTGAGCTTCGAAACAAGAGAAACATCACTGTCTACATAAGATTTAGTTCGGTGCAGAGCGAAGTGCAACCTTACTACAGATGTTCACGTTGTTTGGCCAATCATCATTAATTTGACATGTATTATTATTGTTCATATACTGGGGACGGAGGGAATGAACAGAGACGTAACAGAAGAGGGGTTAGCAAAGAGCGTTGGAGGTAATGACAGAGGTAGGGGGAGAGAGGGAGGGGGAGGAGGAGGAGACAGAGGTAGCAGAGAGAGGAGGGAGGAGAACATCGACTAAAAAGGATACGCGGCCACACCGTCCGCTACCTTTTCGACCGCGACGAGAAATCAGAACTGGATTAATGGACGTATCTGAATGATCGCCAATGCGCAGTCGTTCGTAACCCCAAATACCAACAGTTCTTTTCAAATTTTTTATGAAGCGTCTTTCACGATCCGCCTCCCAGCTGGAACGTTCAAACTATGAGAAGTTAATGTGATGTTCTTGTTGATACGAGTCCTGAACGAACTGAAAACGGAACCTCTACAAAAATAATCGAGAAGACGAGTTTGGATGTTCCCCTCTGAAGGCGTGTGAAGAACTGCACAGAGAGAACAAGTCATAGAAAACTTAAATAAAGAAAAAAAAAAAAAATAAATAAAAATAAATAAATAAATAATTGGTAATAACTCCTTCCTATTTACTATATTTTCCTCCTATCACTTAGTGTATCTAGGTTAGTTTGATTTGGGATAGGTATAGACAGGAGCCAACGCCTGAAGAGGTACAGTTATTTATTTTCTTTTTTCCTTAGGGCAAAAGTGGCGGTGGCACGTAGGCCCATTTATTTATTTTCCCAGTAAAATTTTCCTGACCATGTGGAGAAAAAAAAAGAAAATAAAAAAAAATAGGTCGCTATTAGAGTGAGAGGCCTAAAAGGACAAAGAGGGAAGAAACACAGACAGAGATGGAGAAAGAGATGGGCACGCTAAAATTAAGGAATGGCTTTAACAATTCGAATAACATTTCATTTTTATCGCTTTAATACTGTGTAGGTTTAGAAAAAAGTATCTAAAACCCAAAGGAACAGGTGAAAAGTCCAAAAAATCGAAATTGGTAGTTTTATTAAAGTTGCATCGCCACTTCAGATTATATTTGTATTTTGTACGCTGCCATTCTGTTCATCTGACTGTGATAAATGTTTTCGAATTTCGGCTACAACACAGGGCGAACGGCACAGAGTGTGGCTGGAGAGTACCTTGCTGCAACCTCTGACACCATACGAATAGCAAAACCGAGCAGCTCGAACAGCAAATTCGAGATGAACGAATTGAATTACAGTCTATAGCACGACCTCAGGCTACTGCAGTGATGCATGTACCATGTATGAGTGCGGCACCAACAAAATGTTTTGCAGATGATGGAAAATTCTATCCAGTGAATTCTCATGCTGCTTGAAGAGTTGGTTTTGTGCGCGGAATGTCGAAGGAGGTCACAATTATATTTGTGAAAACGCTTTTAGAATGTGTCGCGCAATAGTAGGCCAGTATAGTGTGTGATTCTCTGCCACCTATGAAGTGTTTTAAAACTGTATACTGAAAAGAATTCTGGAATGAAGCGAACCAAATGCGATTTCAGAATGAGTTCTTAAATAGTCCACCGATCAAGTTTTAAACTTGGAAGTGACTCGATGCGTGTATGTTGTGTGCGTCAAACGGCTAAGTTGATACAAATAAATCGTCCACTGGGAATGTTTACTCACATCTCGCCGTTCCAAAGGCGATTACAAGAATAATTACGGTGGGATATTGTCCACAGTCTGACAAATTCCATGGATGAATTTTTACATTTTATTGAAAAGATGCAATAGGGATGAAATACAAGCCACATAACGGAAATTTTTGTAATGGGAATAGTAGGCAGGGAAATGGGAATCAGAACGGAAACAGTCATAATCACCTTAGTAATTACCATGATCGAAACCAGAATAATTTTAATCGTAATGGCAATAAGAATTTTCAAAGGGGAAATGGTAATAATAACAATCAAACTGAAAATCAAAACAGGAAACGTTGATACTGGTGCCAAGCCACTCACGAAGCGCAACAGCCGCATAAGAGGTCGGGAATCTAGAATTTGCCGCATCTCAGTTCCAGAAACGCCAAAAGTAAACGGCTACGTCAAGAACACCATATTTTAACAATTCTGTGGATGTCTGAAATCCGGTAAAGACGCCACAAAAGTTTAAAATAGGAAACGTAAAAAGTGAGAGTAAGTTATGGAATAGTCTGATGCGGCACAACAGTAAAGTGCTCGCTCTAAAAAGTAAGTACTGAAAATTGTGTTGAAAGATTTGATGACGATATGGGAGTGAATAAATAAATAAATAAATAACAGGTATGCTCATTCATAGGTGCATTTTATATATGAACGAAAGTGATTATTTTCAGTATGACATGTTCGATGTGCAGATTTAACTGGTCACTGAAAAGCTAACGAAACACGATACAAACGTGAAACCTTCGCTAAATGAATGAAAAACTCTCCATGTTTCCATACCTGTTCAGTGAAGCTGTATATGGCCTCCAATGTAGTTCTACACACATGTAACCCATATAGTAGTTCGTTTCACACAAGGTGAAGGATATCACATGTAACGGAGTTGCTAGCGTCTCTGATTCTCTCCTTTAAATGGGGAATGTCGTTGATATGAACGCTGTACACACGTTGCTTCACATAACCCCATAAGAAAAAGTCTAAGGGCGTCAGGTCTGCTGATCGTGGTGGCCATGCCTTAAATCCACACCTTCCTATCAATCGATCGGGAAATGTATCGAGAAACTCTGGAACACTTCTGGCGTAGTGTGGAGGAGCGTCGTCTTGTTGGCAAATGAAACCTTCAGCATCATCTAGAATTCGTGGCGCTGCATACAACTGCAACATGTCCAGGTAGCTGTTCGATAGCAGAGTTTGCTCCACAAAGCAATACTGGCCTATAACGTTATCGTACATGGGGACACACCAGCCGCTCCCCATAGCGGAGTTAGCTATAACTCATTGTAGGCAAGATGACTTTCAGCAGCAAAATTTTGAAAGTTATAGTGATGAACATCACCACACACATGGAATGTGGCATCATGACTAAACATTGCCCTCGTTAGGAACTGTTCGTCGACGTCAATCTATCAAGCATCTGTGAAGCAAATTCAAATCTTTTGGGCCTATCAGATGGGTGGATAGCGTGTAATAACTCCAGACTTTTTACTGTCAAACGGTGACGTTCTTGAAGACTTTATCCACTGTAGTCTTCTTTAAATGTAGATCTCAAGCACATGCACTGATTTATTGAGGCTCCTAACATATGTGTCCTGTGTAGCTGCTACAGTTTCATCACTAGCCGAAGATCTACCAGAATGGTTTTCGTTAAAAAAAAAAAATAATAATAATTGCCAGTTTACTTCAACTCCTGAACCCACCGTCTAACGCAATTTCTATACGACGCGACTTCATGGCACACACGACGATATTTACACTGGTTCAAATTTAGAAAGCCACAGAACACAGTGAACTTTCCTCTGCACCGGCCACACCTTCATTCATACGGCCTGAACCAATTGCAGTTACGTAGTTCGCTTCATTTAATTGTGGCAGCATTACTTAAACGCGCACACAGTGAACATTTGGAGCGGTTTTCTTTTATTTTGTGAAGGTTTCACATTTAGGTCTTGCTTCGTTGCTCTTCTGTGCTGCCGCGGCGGATTAGCCGTGCTCACTGGGGCGCCGTGTTGCTGTGCGCGCGGCCCTTCGCCGTCGGGGGTTCGAGTCCTCCCTCGGGCATGGGTGTATGTCTTGTTCTTATGTTACTTTACCTTAGTTTAAGTAGTTTGTACGCTAGGGACTAATAATCAAGCAGTTCCGTCTCATAGATTTACAAACATTTGAACATTTGATCTTATGTGCTCGGTTAAAGCAATACCATGACTACGGGAACACTATACAACCCTCAAGCTGTATTTCGTTCTTTCGTTTATTTTTGCTGCAAATCTGAAGATGGTCATCAATAACCGAAACCGGCAGCCTATGGACCAAAGTTTCTTGACCAATGACGTCAGTGAAGAAATTTATTGTACACTCTTGTATCACTGTATAATTCAAAGCTATGTGTTGTATTGTGAGAATTTCGTTCTACTATTCACGTACAGAAAATAAGACGTTTGAGCTAAGCAAACTGTAAGCCACAAGATTATAGTATAAAACACAGTTCATGCTGTGCTAATATACGGTGGTTTATTACTGCGAGACACTGGCAGTCGGCAGTTCTATATATCTAAGAGAAAGGCTCCGGCCACAATATATTAATGAACAGAATCAATGCAGTAATCATCGGGACTTTTTAATCGCTTTCAGATTTATTACACGATCACTGTTATACTCCTGCGAACCATTATTTATGGTAACACATATAACTACTATTTTATCAAAGCCAACACTTAAAAATATACATTGAAACTGGAGGCTATTTGTAAAATAACAAGAGTAAGTGTGTGTAGCACAAGGGTAAGCAACCGTAACTTCATTCCGTTAAGAAGGCTAGAGTCATTTGTTTAAATAATTGTACTACATACCTTTCCATTAATTTTTCTGTGGTAGTCGTGTCAGTCTGAGCATAAAATCAGAAGGATGACGAACGACTCTTGACTAAGTTTCCGTCTGTTCTAATTGCACCCTATCTGGCAGTTCCTGTCTATATACATTATACACATTTCTAATTGATCTGCAGTAAATGGACAAAAATGTTCAAATGTTTGTAAATCTATGGGACTTACCTGCTTTGACTATTAGTCCCTAGGCTTACAAACTACTTGAACTAACTAAGCTAAAGACAACACAAACACCCATGCGCTAGGGAGGACTCGAACCTCCGACAGCGAGCAACCGCGCGCTCCGCAGCGAGGCGCCGTAGACTGTTAGACTACTCCACCGCGGCAGAAGATGGACAAAACGAAAATGTCTAACATTTTGTCTTGTTAAGAAATCTCGGGACAGAATACGTGGTTGAGACCCATAATGTAAGCGTGAATAAGCGATGCGGTGCGGTGGTAAATACATGAAGAAGGTATTCAAGCCGCAGCGGATTAGCCGTGCGCGTTGGGGCGCCGTGCTGCGATGCGCGCGGTCGATTCCCGTCGGAGATTCGAGTCCCCCCCGGACATGGGTGGCTGCGTTGTCCTTAGGTTAGTTTAACTTAGCTTAAGTAGTTTGTAAGCTACGGACTAATAACCAAGCAGTTGGGTCCGATAGATTTGCAAACAAACATTTTTGAACATATTCAGTAGGAGCAGGTTCGAAGCAACTGTGCGTCCTGATTCATATTTCCTCTGCTTTTCTTAAAACCAATGGCCAATATCACGATGATTCACTAAGCGATATGTTAGAATGGATCACTCTGCACTCGCATTCAATGGTTCAAATAATCGTTAGGCTATCTAAATTTGTGTTTTGCTCATGCTAAATCAGCTTAGGCTGAATGCTTTGAAAAGGGCATGACTGATTTCCTTGCCAAGTTCTACACAATTCGTGCTGAATCGAGTTTCTAATGACCTCGTCATCGACGGGACGTTGGATCCCAGCTATTTTCCCTCCGTAAAATGTACACTTGATTTCATTATTCGGCCATATCCTTAAGTTATTCTATAAAATTTGAAACATCAGTAGATTTCTTCTGCAGAAATTAATATAAATATAGAAGTGCTCAAAAACTAAAATTCGGTGCATTGTGGGTAGAGTTGCAAAGCTAAGTTAAGGCTGAATGTAGTGTACTACAATATTCTTGATTGAAATACCATAAAATATGTTAAAAACGTGACGGCTAATTCAAAACTGTAGATCAAGATAAAATGTTAGTGACTGAGGGGTAATTATGAGTAGAATGCCACAGTGTTCTATTCGGGTCCCCTCCTATCCCTTAACACAAACACGCGAGAAACTGAATTACAGGCAGACTTTTTTTTAGGGAAAGAGAGAGACAGAGAGAGCGTGCGTTCCTGTTGCCTCGGTGAGCAGAATATATTAGTATGCCACGCATCTGGATGTCATCAGACCCTGTATTGACTACTCATATGAGTCAAGTGCAGGATGAGTAATACCTGAGATATCTGCACGTTTCATCGTGGCTGTACGCCCGAGGCATGAGACAGTCCATCTTTGAGATCGAGGAAGTTTTGAAAGTTCAGGTGCCACCGTATGACGAAGTTACTGTAGGTAACTTAATTCGGGGGAAACGGCCGCAGTCTAAGTCAGCTGTGTTGGACAATAAACTTGTGTTGTCATGAACGCGATTTGTATTCAAATGTTCAATTTTTTTAAATCTGTGGGACCAACCTACCGGGTGTATCAGTCCTTAGACTTACAAACTACTGTAACTAACTTAAACTAAGGACGACGCGCACACCCATCCCCGAGGGAGGACTCGAACCTCTAGTGCGAGCAGCATCGCAGTCTTTGATATATCGTCTAGAATCTCTCGGCTGTTCCTGCGCGACGTGAACTGTAACAGCTGATGTATAGGCTGAATCACCTAAAGCTTACACCATGAATGTTGCGGAAATGGAAAGTCCTTTTGATATGCGGTTTTCGCAGGATGGAGCCACAGAATAAGGAGTATACAGAAAGGAAACTCCCGCTGCAGTCTGTCGTCCAAAATTCAGTGCGCATGCGCGGAATCGGCCATCTTGAAAAGCAGTAAACGCGTGATTCCTCCCTACTCTGTGGCGTCGTAATGCGCCGTCTTTGTTTGTTAATTGTATATTTTAACTGCCTGAATCGCATAAAAGTAAACAAGTATTTGGTACAGTGCAGTGCAGTGAAAAGAAAGAACTGTGTGTCAGTAGTTGGAGCTGATCCGTTTTTATTATGAGCAGCAATAAAGGAAAAGGCGGTCAATGGTGTTCAGCACCTAATTGCCGCAATAATTCGAATACAAATAAGGATATAAGTTTCTTCACCTTCCCAAAAGATGCTGAGCGGTAATTGAAGGTCGCTATCAGTAGTAAAAGTTAAATGTTATCAGTTACGAATGAGAGCAACGTGTGCATAATTATTAAAAGTAGCGTTGCTTCTTCTCTTGACGATAACTCTCGCTGTTGCTGCAGCAGTTCAACAGTATCGAAATGTTGAAGTACATTTATATTTTATAATTATAAGTTGCAGGGAATAATATAAAATGAAAAACAAAGAATAGTGCGTAAGTAGGCAGGTAAAATTTTACTTACGGCATTGGAGGCGTAGTGTGCTAATGTTGGCAACGAATGATCTTCGGATACTCAAAAAAATAGATTAAGGGGCATAATTATTTTTTGCTGTTCCTGCTCTATGGTTGACAGATTCTTCTATATACCCTTCTCCGATCAGTAAATTAATTATCCTCCTAAAGCAAATACAACTTTTTCAACATTATAACACAACTACATCACTGCCATAAGTAAAGCAGCTGCAAAGTCACTTTCTTGTTTATAACTAATTTCCGAAACTTCGCGTTATTTGGGATTTTTCTAGAGATAAGCACCAAATAAAACGATCATTGATTCCATCGTACATTTTCGTAGTTGTACGTATTAAAATTTAGGCCGACTTTTTTCTTTTTTTTTTTTTTTTTTCGTTGGATTACAATTAGGTGCAGGAACAGGGCGCAAAATAGATGAGCACATAATGAAAAGACATTTCCTTTCGTAAAAGTGGCTGAGATAAGCTGCGATTCGTAAAAAGTCCATTTCCAGCCAAAGTACTAAGTGGCTATAGTTCCGCGTTTACTGCTTTTCAATATGGCGTCGAGCGCAACGCTTGGTAACATACAGATCAAAGGCGCCGCCCCTAGTTTTCCTTTCTGTATGCTCCCTATTCTGTGATGGAGCGGTAGCCAGGGGCTCGTAATGTTACCCTATAGACATATTTTAATAATATATAGAAGGCGTATTTTTGTGCAAAGACATTTTTTTAATTGGATCAGTGCCTTTGACAATAAAAAAAGAAAATTACTGTAAATTACAATGTAAGTGGAGTTTGTTGCATTACTCTAGTTCTGTCGTTTACGTGTTATTGTACTGTGAAAAGTTTTCACAGCAACACTTGTACAATACCTGTGGTAGCACACACTAAACAACAACACGAGTGCATACAGTAGTGACGTGGATTCTGCCCAGTAAACAGAGAACTGGCCATCACAGATTGAGTTCAAAATTACCACAGGCAGTAGAAATACACGCTTCCAGTCTGGTATAAAAAGACTGCTGCACAAATGCCAGTGGAGACGTCAAAGCAGACTGCAGTCATACGTTGTTGCATTTCATCGGCTGTAGTTGATATGTGGTTGTATACAACAGCTTGGAGCTTTCCCCACAGAAATAAATCTACAGGAATCAAATCCGGGGAATGGGCTGGCCAAGGTACAGGCCCTCTGCTTCCAATCCAAAAACTTATTTAGGTTCTGAAGACGTGCTGTAGTAAGCAAGGAGGTTAGAATAGTGGGAGATGCCTTTAACGCCACCGAAGTGAAGCCATTGCCGCCATATTATGGTGTCAATAACATTTGTAGTGACTAGTGAGTATTCAACTATCTGGTCTGTATTTGTCCACAAAAGTATAGGGAAAAGGGTTGTACCTTGGGACATTTTTCACATTTTAATTTTTTTATACTATGATTTTTTTTTACAAAAAATTTGAAAAATTACCTCATCAAAGGCATCAATTATAAGTAATGTTGAACGGACAGCAGTTTACGCTAGCTCTAATATTTACGCAATTACTCACCAATAAAGACTTCTGTGACACTTGTCCCAAGGTACAACCTATGGTTTCAACTTGGGACAAGTGGTGGTTTTACCTTGGGACACGGTGATGTACTTCAATTTCTCAGTTTTATGAATGAAAAAATCGTATTGGAATTAGGTAGTAAATATTTGTTAGTTCAAATACAAAAGTTATTTTACCTTAAAACAAGAGATGGTGGGAATAAAATATGAATTGAATGGAACCCACGACACACCACTGGAGCTGGTAGTTCTTTCTCTATATTACTGCAATTAACAAAGGTGATGTTCTCAACATTAGGGAATATAAAATGGTCCTTTGCTTCCTTAAGAATTTCACAGTTACGTCTTCTTCTGTGCTTTCTAAAACTACTCCTGCATATTAAACATGAGATCTGTCACTGATGTTAAATTTTACCAAGACCCAACCACCATGAGAACAAGAGAGTGTTACGTTTCTGGATGGAAAGAAGGATGAGAAATCCTCTTCTTCGGATGACAAATCAAATATGCTACCTCCAGAGCTACTGCCAAGTTCGGGAATTTCTTCATCAAAAGAAGTGGAACATGAAAACTCCTTTGTTCGATTAGTGGCTTCTTTCTTTGAGAAAGACTTCTTTTCCTTGTTTTCTTTTTTTTTCTCCTCTTCGATTCTTTGTTTTTCTGGTGTATCAGTGACAATCACACACCTTCCAGGTGACCCAAGGTGTAACCAAAGAAGTGTCCCAAGGTAAAACCAAATACAAAACAACAGAAAACAGTATCCTAACCTATGTACACATTTATATCTTTATAACTTATGATATCAATAGCTTACTTAAACAATGCCCTACAACACTGTATTTAAGAAACATCAAAATGATGCTTAGCTTTAATTTCTACCTACTCAGGATAGTACCTAAATTTTACTTTCAAAAACGAAAACTTTTATAACTCCCCCTCAGATCTCAAACATCATCCAAATACAACATGTCCTCCTATTCCCTCTGAAAACAGACCTGACAACTTTATTTCCTAGTTCTTAAAGTTTCCACTAGAATGCACTGCCTTTATTAAAAAGTGTCCCAAGATAAAACCGTCCCAAGGTACATCCCTTTTCCCTACTATATCTAATATGTACTCAGAAATAAAAATCATTTAAATGTATGAAAGTTAACAGGGCAAGAACCACAGAATGTTTTAATCTGAAAACATATTTCCTTGGCCCACAAGATGGTGGACTGGCTTCAATCGACAGCTAAGCTTTGAATAGTAGCGCCGTCTCTCCTTATTTTAACCTCCTTGGTGCACTATAGGTTACACAGCCTGATCCAAGTATGCAGAGGAACGTACTGTAGGAATTGTGACAGATGTTCTGTTAGCAGGCTGCGACACTAATGCGCATTCTGTGTACCGTCTATGAAAATGGGCCTATGAGTTTATGGTTAACTATCCTAAACCATACATTTACACTTCATTGACGCTGAAATTCCATCTGACGAAGCCAACGGGAATTGTCAACACCTATATTGTGTTTTGACGCCATCGTACAAATGTTTGTTAAAGTATTTGAAGCAAATTATGCAGCAGTTGTCAATTATGTAAAAGATCATATCAGTAGGACATATTTCGGGACTGCATTATCCCTTACTCAAGTACTGAAAAAAGAGGAAACACATATTAAAATACGACGCACAAGTTCCACTTCTAATGAACCAAATTGGGTACAAGCGGGGCTATTCTGCACCAAAAATTAGAAATTTTGGAACAATGTGCTAGCTCCTCACAGGATCAAGGTAATTTTTCCTGCAGTGTGAGCTAGTATCACAGTGTCACCGCATTTGCTTGTAGTAAGTTTGTTAACTGTTATTTTATTGGCTGGACAGAATAACAAACTTTAGAGATAAGAGAATTTTGATGGAGTATTGTCGTTGTCAAAGAATACAACCTAAGAAATGAAGGTGTACCATGCACAATAATGTTATATTTTAAACTCTTTGTGTTACTTCCATAAGAATACAGGTTATGCAGCGAGTGTGTGTCAACAAACATAGCTGGATTTTCTTCACAAAGGTCCAATTCACTGCTTGTTTTGAAATGTCTGTTTCGCACGTTACACGTGAGGCTTTTCCGATCAATCAAATTATTAGTGTAATCTATGTTTAATGCGAAACTCTGGAGAAAATGTTCACTTGGTTCGTTTTCAGAAGGTCCCTACATACAAAAAGAAAAAGCTAAGCACTTCATGATTCAAAAAAAGGAATGAAACAAGCAGTAATAAGGCGTGTTATAGGCGGAGGCGTGAGTGTGAGAGGAGCTACTGCATTGTTCAGATTTCCTTACTCGACACTTAACGATCGAGTAGCTATTGCAAAATGTAATTCAGTAATGGGTGAAAGGAAATCTTATAGGCCAGCTCTTCATCTGACTGTATTCAGCCCAAAAGAAGGAATGATTTATGTTCCAATTTGAAAGACTTGGCTGCAAGGGGTTTTTGTCGCACTACTGAACAAATTCTAAGAGCAGCAATCATGTATCCAACGACGAATGACATCAAGCTTCCGTAGGGCATGGAACACACGATTGCAGATAAAGACTGGTTTACTTCTACATAACTACTTGTCGGAAGCCAGAGCTAAGGGGATGATGAATCAGTAGGTTGGACTGATTTTTTTTTTTTTTTTTTTTTTTTTAAGTTGTATCATAATTTGTCTGTGCAGCCTAGAATTGGCAGACAGGATATTTCCCTACAAATCCGTTAGTTATTTCAGTAAACAAATTTCTCCCCTCACTTCATTTCCTGACGACATTTCCAATGCGCCATTATGTCCACTTTCGGAGATTCCTCAATACTTCCCGTTGTAACCTTAGACTTCTTTGCCAGGATCTTCTTCCTCCGTTGATCAGAAATCTTACCCTTTCAGGGTAATTATTTTAGGCCCAGCAAAAAGAATATGCAAAACAAAGTCAAAACGTAAGCACGGAACCAAGGCATTTGACTTCAGATACGAACTCCGAAGTGACGATGGCTAAACGCAAACGAAAAATGGAGAATTAAAGCAAAGTTAATGAAAGTAAGATACGTCGTCGTCAACAGAATGAGTTGGATGGTGATTTACAGCCAACTGAAATTAAAGACGATAATGAGAACAATGCTGGTGAATTTTGCGATCAGAAATTTTATTCGACAAAATCTGTCAAGAACAGCCACTGGAAAGAGTGAAAGTACTGTGTTAGATGCTTTCACGAAGTATGTGTGGTTGCAAAAGGAAGAAAAATGCTCACTTGGTGCGAGATTAAAATGAGGGCCGTCTGTGGAGAATCTTATATTAACACTAACAAATTAAAACAGGCATATCCAATAATTCGTTGATTGCGTTAAATCTAAATTATTTCATGAAGAGATTACTTGATAACTGATATCGCGTAACATTACTTCATTTTTCTTACGCTAAGCAATGTCGCTTGTAAAATGCTAAAACACGGAAACAAACAATGCTAACAAAACTAAAGATTGGTCGAGAAATATATTTTAAGATGTATTAGAAAGAAAGATTTGCAGCAGATATTTTATTATTATTATTATTATTATTTATTTGCTTTAAACTCAAATTTTAGCTTTATACGAAAAAAAGTTCACATTTTCGCATAATTAGTTTGACTTTAGTATTCATCGGGTATTATTTCAGAGTTGCAAAACGCACATAGCACTCAGTGAGCTCACGATTAGTTGCCGACTTCGTGTAGCATCAGTGTAAGTAATCTGATACAGCAAAGACTATATACCTTTACTCTTTCTTAACCGAAAAAATATTATTGTTTTATTGAGCTACTTAATTACACTGTGAGGGAATGCATTTTACACTTGGCTGTCATGTAAGTTTTGTATATTATGCAACTAGTTTCGGGAATATCCCATCAACATGGCATTTAAAATGACATAAACAGTTCCATTTCATACATTTCCTGAATCAATTAAAGATGTTGTGTTATCCATGAAAAAGAGTCTATTGTCATACTGATAAAAACACAGCAAGTGGTTCTGCACTTAACCTAAATAAAATCATTACCAATGATTTTATTCACATTTCACATCTCTTTACACCTACTAAGCTCTGACAGCTGTAGTCATGATGGAAGCTCGGTGAGGTACGAAAGCTTTGTTTAGGTAGCTATAGATGTAGGTGCTGGATTAATTTTCATATACTTCGTCACGTCATTCCAAATTGAAATATGTGAACAAATTTTTTTTTCAGTTATGAGTAAAGAGAAATATCCGGCGATACCCTGTAAATATTGAAGTTTCCATAGAGCGTTTGTCGCTGTTGTTAGTGTTATTTCCTATGATTCACATTAAAAAAACGCTTTATGGAAAACCACTCACCACAGGAACGAGTTTCGTAGCTGTGAGAAAACTAATCAGGGAGCGAAAGTATTTCAATTTGTTATAGAACATTACAAGTCCGATATTAAAGTGAAATGTCTTGTTCATAAGGTGATTTAATTTTGTGATTCTTGAGTTTCTCCCGGCGTATTTGATAATCAAAATATCCACGGTTGTACTGCCGGGCTATAGTGCCCAACGGGCTCTTTGGACACCATAGACCGGCAGTACACCCGTGGATATTTTGATTTAATTTTGTCTTATTGGATGATTTATGTGACGGAGTTTGTTGTGTCATAGTCTGATGAGCCCGGTTAATGGTTTTCAAATGTACTTCATAGTTTCTTCGGTATTAAAGTGGAGATAGAAAGTGTTAAGGACTGTCTCATCTTTATTAACGTATTTCCTTGTATTTGCAATATGGTGGTGATAATTTTCATCTGGAATGATTGCCACGAGGTTCAGTATTCTACTGTAGTGTTTTGTGCAGTACAATGAGTGTAGCGCGAAGAGTTTAGATGGCCCCCAAGACAGCGAAGTTGTATGGCGCGCATGCTTATTAGGCGGAACGCGATTCAGGTCGATGGGGTTTTTGTGCGCATGATAGTACGAGTGCAACCATTACTGGTATCAGCGGGAGTTGGGTCGTACCGGACTATAGAACAAACGTGTGCGTTTCATGCATAGAACGTTAATGAATACATGGCTGCCACAAAACCATCTTGAACTGTTCTTTCCAAACAGGTTATGGTATTTTATCGAAATTCAGAACAAAGGTTTTTTTACTATCATTTAAAAATGTGTATCTATCTTTCAATCGCCATATAATGTACTTATTGACAAAGTACACCACATCTTTTGGGGAATTTTATATACTGACTGATGAGTAATCATAATCGCGTTACAACAGCTATCATCAAAGTGCAAATGGCAAGGATATCAAGCACACATCTTCGTTTGGTGAGGGTAATAGGTGAGGAAGAAGTAACTTTATTACTCAGATAAAACGTTTGTTCGGGCAGCGGACGTTTAAGAAGAGCGGCTTAAACCTAAGAAAGATGTATATCAAAGGATCATAAAAGTAGATAGAGACATCCCCTGGTTATAAACAGTATCTCATTCCTCCTTTATAGACAGTCCCTGCTGTGGAATCTTAACAAAACAAAATATAAATCTGCTGTTAGGCAGAAACTACTTGAACCACAGAAGATCAGCAGAAAGACAATTTATTATTCTAAGAAATAAGATAGCCAGTGGATAGTGACCACACAATTACACACAGGTCAAAACAATTAGCGGATCAGTGGAGATATCTTGGTTCTGAAGTATTGTAATGGGCAGAATTAATTAAAATGGTTCGCCGTCTTTCTGTAGGCTCTGCGGAATGGAGACAATATTAAGGCAACGGAGAGAATAGTAATAGCAGAAAACTGCTGCAGAGGAGGTTGGTGTTGATTTTTGTTTACTCTACCAAACTAATTACATAAGACGTTAGGTTCAGATAGTGTAGTGAGCAGGTAGTGCAAGCATCAACAACGACACTTATCCGAAGCTATAGGATGAACAGCCATAGGAAGGTTGGAAGCGGGACAGACACAGAGGGAGGTGGCTCCAGATATTGGAGTGTCCCAAAGCGTAATTTACAGGACCTGGACGTAGCTTCAGTCAAAAGAAGGCAAGGTCAAGGTTGTCCATGGGTAACGTCAGCAGGAGATGGCCGATATGTCCGAATAACAGCCCGTCTGACAGGAGGCCGAATGGAACTCAGCTGCAACGCACGCTCCAGGCAGCAACAGAACGCGCAATATCAACACAAACAATCCGAAGTCGCCTTCGGGACTGTGGCCCCTACACACGGAAGCGTATGGTGTGTGTCCCGTTAAAACCACGACACCGCTTAGCCCGCATAAACTGTTCAAAAATGGTCAAATGTTTGTGAAGCTTATGGGACTTAACTGCGGGGTCATCAGTCCCTAAACTTACAAACTACTTATGAACTAACTTATACTAAAGACAACACAAACATCCATGCCCGAGGGAGGATTCGAACCTCCGACGCGCGAGCCCGCGCTATCCGCAACGTGGCGCTCCAGACCGCTAGGCTACTCCCGCTTGGCCGCAGAAACTGAGGCGAGGAACATCAGGATTGGAGTTGTAACGAATGGCGCCGTGTTCTGTTCACAGATGAGTCAAGATTATGTGTTCAGCCGAACAATCGTCGTTCTAAATAAACGTCATGTAAACCTCACGTAAAGAGTTGAGACAGCAATATATCGTACTGTATCAAACACAATTTACAATTGTAATCAATACCTGAATATAATACTTACTATATATATATATATATTTTGTATGATATCTCACCTGATCCCCTAATTGTTTTGAACTGTGTAGTTGAAAAAGGGAATTATGTCTTCGAATGCACCTTTCAAAATAAAAACTCGAAGAATATTGTTAAGGTTTATTTATCGTCAGGAAAAGTGGACCAGCATAGTATCTGAAGTCTTTGTCATTCAACATGGCTCCAGAGGGAACCAGATTTCTGTTAGATAGTAAAGGGAATGTGTCAATTAATTACTTGATACAATCTCTAGATTAGAAATCTAATTTAAATATATTTTAATTTTATATGAGTACATGCTATGTCTTTCCACAATGCAGCTGAAGTGATTACTAGATTCGCCGCCCTATATCAAACTCCTAAAATATGAGCTCATAGGTAACGATCTGGAAATTCAAATGTTTAAAAGTTTGCAAATCTATGGGACAAAACTAATGTGGTCTTCAGCCCCTAGGCTTACAAACTACTAAAACTAAATTCAGGACAAAACACACACACACACACATTCCCGAAGGATGACTCGAAACTCCTACGCGAGCGGTCGCGCGATCCGTAATGATCTACGTCAACAAAATAACTTCTGTGTAAAAAAGCACGCGTTCTATAAGTCGGATATTCAAAACAAAAATAACTCTCTTCATGAGCTATATATTACGAATCATTGATATAAATAATTTGGAGCATTCAGTTCTCCTAGCAAAACTTTTTATTCAGTAACACTCCGACGCCTTTAAAAGATAATTCATTTTTAGAGAATACTCAATTAGTGCGCCTGTGCTGAAATTTCTTGCCAAGTTACATGGAACTTGTTGACGATGATGACGATTCATTTACAAGTACACATATTGGTGTGACACGGGGAATTGTTATGGGACCAGTAAAATCCATGTTATACATACACAGTGGCATACAGGATAATATAAGCTACAGCTCAGGCTCTTAGTAGATAATATAAATTGCGTATTAGGGATTTTCAACCAATGAAAATTGTCCTAATATCGATTTATACAGGTACATAGAAAAAGTTTTAGTGTGATTTAAAGATTGTCAACTTGCTCACAAAGCAGAGTAATTTGAAGATGTGCAATTCACAGAATCGTGTCCCGAGTTACTCATGCCATACAAATACTTTAGATCGTGGACCTAAGAAGTGGAATTTTCACATAGGCTCATTTTTGGGTAAAGCAAATAGAGGGTTTCGATATATTTGTAGAGTGATGGAAATCTGTAGTTTATCTTAGTGGACATCACTTTCACGACCTACATTGGATTGCTGCTAACACTTTATGAGGCCAGCGAATATTGAGCATTCGCAAAGAAGACTTTGTATGTTCATCTTGATCAACGATGATTAATTTTGTAAGTGAAACACCTTCAGCTGTTAACGTTATGAAACCTTTTACTAACTATTTTCGGTAATCCAATATTACCATTACCATCTTCATACCCCTGCCCAGAACACAAATGTTGATGTGTTGAACCGTGTACTGGAAACAGCCTCTAATTGGTGAACTAGTACGTAGATCCACCTCTGTGCGACCTGCCGAACGATGTTACACTTCCAAGCATCAGCAGACGACATGATGCGACATCGTTAGGTAGGTTCCCCAAAAATGGATCTACATACAAGTTCACCAATATAAACGCTATTTCTGATACAGTTCAACACATCAAAATTGGTGTTCTGAGCAGGAATCTGAAGATGGTAATATTGGATTACCGAAACCACTCATTAAAAAGTTTCATAATGTTCATGGCTGAAGGTGTTGCATGTACAAAATTTGTGGAACTACGGGTGACGTGGACGACCACAGGTTAGTATGACTGTGATACGGCTTAAAAATTTCGAAGAAACAACTTTCATAGTGGAAACTGTAAATTTCGCTTTCATCTGTACTTGTTGTTGAGGTAGAGATCGCTGAAATTAAATTATACTAATTTTATACTATACAACCAATCATTCTTCCACCTTTTATCCATGAACGAAACGACTTGAAACTGTTTTTAAATTTTTGCCACAGATGTTATATTGATTACTGAAGTGTACATATGAACATAAATAACAATGTTTGTGTCGAATTTATTTGTTTGAAAAGTACATTTTAAAACACAGTAAGTACCTTCACAAATACTAAATCTGTGTAATTCTACAGAATTAACTGTAATGTTATTGGGCAGTTTTCCCAATATGATCAGTTACCCAATTAATAACACAGTAATCAAATTAGACTACCAAATTAATTCAATTTACAAGCGGCGAACGTATGAAAAGTATGCAAGTAACTGAAACCAGCACCGCTGACCGTAAATTTAATAAGCACTTCATTTCATTTCTATACGGTGGTAATTTTTCGGAGCGCTGAGTCTACTGGCGTACTGTGAGAACACGAGGGGAATAGCGAGTGGTCGTAAAAGTGTTCTCCGCTACGAGGCAGAGTTCCAGGCAGGCAGCACTAGCGACGGATGCCTGACGGCCACAGCAGACCAGCTCGCCAGGTTGTTAATTTGTATTGTGAGAAGCAGCGAGGGAGCACACTCTGTAAAATGACAGGGACCTGGCAAAACGTGAGGCAAGAGGAGTCTGCTGGACTTAAAGACGATTACCGTTAATTGATGTATAAGATGGAGAATGGAGAAAGTGAAAAACTCCCTACTACAGAGGATAATGGAAGGAGAAGTAGAACAACACAGATGTAAGAAGGTTTGATTTGTTAACAGATGTAAAGAAAGGAAGAATCTGCAAGCACATGAAGGAGGATGGCGAGGACAGAGTGACATGGAGGGTGTCCAGTTGATACTTGTCTGGGGACATATTTTAAGAAAGGAGACGAAGAAGATTTGAATGGGAGCCCAGGAATGCGACCAGAATAATTTCTGTAGCCGGGATGATATTTTACAAGCCTACCCACAATCATTGGCAGAACATGAAATCAACCTCGTACTGGGAAAGAATTTTTGCTATCTATTCCACTGTAAGATGTGTGTGTTACTGGTTAATCGCAGCATATCTTTTAACGTAAGAGAGACCGTTGATATTTTTATGAATTTTTTCGATGGACAGAACTCTGAAGGTCCATCATCGCCATTGCCATTGGGAGAAACAGTGATATTTTCAGATGGAGACAAAGTTATTTTGTTTTACAGCTCTACGAAGCTAACATTCACTACGTTTACATGCAACACATCTTCCAGAAGACGGAAACCGAATTTCGTAAACCGTTTTTCGCTGTCGTGTTTACATGGCATAGCCTGAATCGGATTTCGTAGCTCACTTAAAATGGCGGCTGGAAAACAGCTGATTCAGTTCCTTATTTAGTCTGCACAATCGCTATTTTTCTTTATTTAAATACACAGGTTTATGTTCACTCTAATATTTATACTTTTATTTCACATTAGAAAATATCACTCTTTCTATATGTGTCGAAAATTCTTGACAAGAAAACAAAATCTGACAAGCCAAGAACGCTTCAAAAACGGTTGCGTTTACATGGGCACGAAAATCTATTGTGGAACTGGAAAACCGCTTTAGAGAAGCGGATTTCCAGAATCGATTTTGGAGTGTTTACAATGACCAACCAAAAGAGGAATTGGGAAATCGGTGTACGAAATCCGGTGTTGGGAGCCCATGTAAACGGGGTGATTGGGTATTCGTCTGGAATACTTTACCTGATGGTCGTTTTGAGACTCGACGCCTATCTCAGAGCCGATAGCCAATCGTATCTCTCACTTACCAGCGATACGTTTAGAATGTGTACTCACGGAAATTTCGTTTTACAGATACACATAGATGACACTGGGTCTTCGTCTGTGCGTCCAGAAGACAATGTATTAGCAGATGCTCGTTTTGAGACTGTGTCTCAGAGCCGATCAACAATGCTGCGATCGAACTCGTAACTTTCAGCACTGCAGCTACTCGCTGCGTAATTTGAAGGTGCAGCGTGTGTAACATTTGTGCGTGACATGACGAGCAGAGGCGTCATCTGTTTCCTTGCAGAGTCTAGTTTTTCTGAATTAATCCGTGCACTCAGCCACTTATATTCAGCACCCGTTTAGGCAAGGAAACTGGCGCTCTCTTGTACTTTCCTAGGTATTTCGTTTGTTCTCTGAAGTAATTCATCACTCAGCGGGAGCTTACGCGGACACAGCAATTTGTACATTCTAATGTCATTTCGTTTCCCGCTCCATCCATCTCTACGAAGGTATTATCCTGTGTGTATGTTTAATAATCCGTTTGAAATATTATGCACTCAATTTAAAGTTTGCAGTCAAGTCCTTGCGGTTTACCAATAAATATGATTTATTAGTACCTTTACTTCCATTCCTTAGTTAGATTGAACTACATTACATTTCTATCAACGCAAACTGTGATAGCTATATTTCACATTTCATTGGGGCACAGCTGTTTAAATTGAGATGTTCAATAGTAACCACTGCACAACTTTGTTTTAACAAGTCATATGTTGCAAAGCAGTCTGTTCACACATAAAACTACGGTCGGGGGTTCGAATCCCCCCTCGGGCATGGATATTTGTGCCGTCCTAGTTCGTAAGTAGTTCATAAGTAGTTTGTAAGTGTAGGGACTGATGACCCCGTAGTTAAGTCCCATTAGCTTAACACACATTTGAACATTTTGAACACACATAAAAAAATACCCACACACACTTTGCTAGAATTTTAACGGCCAACAGCACTAGTTGTAACTTCCTTCCCTTGAAAATAACCGTTGGTTCACTCTCATAGGTTTCGACAATATTTGGTAAGAAATGGCAGCAATGTCTTGTTAGAGACTAAAATAAGTATACCAAAACAAACGAAGTAATTTTTATGTCAGTACTTTTTTAATCTGTGAGCAATTTTTAGCGCACATTGAAAGACCAGATCGCTGGTTATAGAGAACTGGTATTTGATGATAATATTGAATGAGGGGGCTTGTAGCTAAGAACGGAGTAGGCTAACTAATTTATGACAGTCATCTGTCAACGCCATTGTTGAAATCATGAGGCTGCCACGCACGAGACGTGGATCTCTGCTTAAACTGAATGGCCACGTCGGTTGGCGTCCATCTTCTCGGGGGCCTACGGCACAGGAGCGGAAATGATACGGCCGTACTGACCTTGTCAGCTCATTAACTCTCCTGGACGAAAATGATCTACGGGACCTGCCTAAGGACCCGGAAGAGAAGTCGTTTCTTTGTTGCACGCCAACTGAATCGGAGATGCTCCTAAGGGGATGCAACGATAAGGAAATATAATAGTTATTAAATATGGTAACGAGTATACATTGGCGTAAAAGTTTCATCTACCGTGTTTTGGAACGATGTACGAATTTGGAAAGCGTTACGGGGGACTGATGCAAACTGTACACAAATATTAAACGTGATATTAATTACATTTGCTCACGAGTATGGGGGAAAATTAGAATTTTTCCTCCTGACCTCGGAGATCTAGTAAGAGAAATTGGGGAAAGGACTAGGATGGAAATCTGCCTCGAAATGTTTCAACCCAACCATCCCTACAATTGCCTGACGAGATTAACGGAAACACCGGCAGCCTGAGTCCTGGTGCCCGGCAAAACACTTTAAACACCGTCCTACAGACTAGTCTCGAGAATTCCTAGCAAACAGAACATAGCACGTCATTCGTAATGTGCGAGGAATCTACGAATATAAGATTCATATTCACGGAATTTATTTAATGTAAGATTAGCATTCGATATACACCAAGGGACAATTACAAAAGATATATCTGAAAGTATGCATGCTGTGTACATGAAGTAGAATGCAACATAAAAATAATCGTAGGAAAGGAAGAATCAGACTGAGTTCCATTGGAACAACAACCCTCTGTAAGTGTAGGCCAGAAGCTCGTGTGACAGATACTTGAAGCAATTTTACAGCTCCATAGCATGTACAACAGCACGCTCAGCGAAAGATAAGTACCCAAGAACTGGAAAGTTGCACAGGTCTCTTCAGTATTCAAAAAAGGCTATAGAAGTATTCCGAAAAATTACAGACCTATATACTGACGTCGGTTTGCTGCAGGATTTAAGAACATATATTTGTTTCATACATTATGACCTACCTCGAAGAGAACGACCTATTGACCCATAGTCAACACGGATTCAGACAGTACGTCACATGAAGTGATGAGTGCTATCGACAAGAGATCTCAAATCGATTCCATAATTCTAGATTTTTGGAAGGCTTTTGACACTGTACCTCACAAGCGTCTTCTAACCAAATTGCATGTTTATAGAATATCGCCACAGTTATGCGATTGTACTCGCGATTTCATGTCAAAATGTTTGTTAAGCTTCTGGGACTTAACTGCGCGATCATCAGTCCCTAAACTTACAAACTACTTATAAACTAACTTATACTAAAGACAACACAAACATCCATGCCCAGGCAGGATTCGAACCCCCGACGGGGAACGGCCTTGCGCATCGGAGCATAGCCCCATTTCTTGTCAGAAAGGACACAGTACGCAGTAATTGACGGAAAGTCATCCAATAAAACAGAAGTCATATCTGACGTTCCCCTGAGAAGTGTTACAGGGTTCTTACTATTGCTTATAAACGATTTAGGAGACAATGTAAGCATATATCTTAGATAGCTCACGGACGACGCCGTCATTCATAGGTTAGTAAAGTCACCAGAAGATCAAACGCAATTGCAAAACGATTTAGATATCTGCGTAGTGCATAAATTGGAAATTGACTCTAAATAATGATGTGTGTGAAGTCATCCATATGAGAACTAAAAGCAATCTGTTAAATTTCATTTACTCGAATATATATTTACTCAAATATAAAAACCATAAATCAACTAAATACCTAGGAATTACAATTATGAAGAACCTTAATTGGAAAGATGACACAGAAAATATGGTAGGGAAGTCGAAGCAAAGACAACGTTTCATTAGCAGAACACGTAGAAATTGCAACAGCTCTACTAAAGGAACAGTCTACAGTGCACTTGGGGGTTCTATTTTGGAGAACTGTTGCGCATTGTCGAATCCCCTCCAAGTGGAACTGATGGAGGATATAGGGAACGTAGAGAAGGTAGCTCGTTTTGTATTACCGCGATAAAGGGGAGAGAGTGTCTCGGGAATGACTCACTAGCTAAGGTGGAAATCATTAAAAGAAAGACGTTATTCGATACAGTGAAAACTATTTGAGAAATTTCTTTCACGAACATTTTCCTTCGAATACGATCATATTTTGTTAGCACCTACCTACAAAAGGAGACATGTCATCATAATAAAAAAAGAGAAATCAGTTCGAAAACGAAAAGATTTAGGTGCTCTTTGTTCCCGCGTGCCATTAGGGAGTGGGACGGTAGAGAAATATCATAAAAGTGGTTCAATGGACTGTCTGTCATGCACTTAAATGTAATTTGCAGTGTATTTGCGTAGTTGTAGATGTAGAAAATTTTGACTAAACTCATCGAAGAATCTCTCTTACTTATGAAGAAACGTGTACCTATAGCAACAAATGCACCCAATAGAAAGTAAAAAAATGTCGAAATTTCACAAGTAAATAAAAATATTTTTATTATGATCTATAACTCCCACTGCTGTGAGTGTGAATGCTGAATCCCTCTCGGTCATGCTGACAAAGTTTTACGAATTTATATGTAAACGTATAGACAGTGGAAATTAAAATGTCCAGCCTCAAGTCAGCCCGCTTGACGTGCTAATCCCCTTAAATAAAACAGCTACTCCTGAAATTTTTGGCACCTAAAACACATGGATTATCTTGAAATTTAGATACAACCTGCGAGTTATCGAGAGTTCCCGGTGGTTACACTTAGCAAATCTTTTTTTGTTTTGTTGAGAAGTTGTCACTGAACTCTATGGACTTGAATAGAAATAGCAGCTGACAGAAAAATCATGTAGTAGTGACAAGTGAGCTGTTTGATCTGAATTCGTATGACGTAATTCCT
Source organism: Locusta migratoria (assembly GCA_026315105.1). Classification (NCBI taxonomy): domain Eukaryota; kingdom Metazoa; phylum Arthropoda; class Insecta; order Orthoptera; family Acrididae; genus Locusta; species Locusta migratoria. Next base: position 237,104,664 of record CM048755.1, read on the forward strand.
AAAATTTATCATTAAACAACGCGCCTTACATAGGCTTACTGTAAGAACTTTACAGTTTAATATGTATTAATGTATAATTATATTTTAATGCAAAAAATAAAGCATATTTAATTTAAAGAATGAATTTTAGCGTTTCAGTGGAGTGTGCGCTGATGTGAAACTGCATGGCAAGTCTGTCTTCAGGTCCGTTACGCGATTCCAGAACGTTCGCTTCACATTAAGTGCACTACCATATGTTGTACCGGAATACGACTAACGACCCGTTCTGTGGAGCGTGCGCTCATAGAAAACTACTTCTAGGTTCAGCACTTTGACGTGGAAAGCAAAGGTTCTGAGTTAGAGTCTCCATATGGAATAATTTTATTCAGGCAGGTGATTTAATATTAGAGTACTCTCCACTGCATAGTGAAAAATTATTTATATATACATTCCTCCAGGCTTTGCCTAAGCCACGTCGCCATGTGTCCGCAGTAGCTTATCTTCCAGGTGTGCTAGTCCTGTAAGTTTTGCAAAAGAATTTCTGTGAAGCTTGGATGGTTGCAGTTGCGCTAATGGTGGAAGTAAAGCCATGAGGACGGGTCGCGAGTTGTGGTCGACTTGCTAAGTTGGTAGAGCACTTCGCAGCGAAAGGAAAACTTGCTTCGTTCACTTAATGTTCCCACTGTTCGGCAGGTAATTTCGTATTTAACATATTCAAGCTAAAGCGCTGATCACGCCATCTTTGCGATGAAAACTTTTAAAGCAGTAGTACGAGAAGAGGTGATAGTAAGAGAACGTAAGATACCACTTCTTAAACTTTTAAATATATTAATGACAACTCTTTTTGTAGGCTGACGGAAGTTGAAAATTCTGCCTTGTGATTCGTCCATGTATGGAATCTGAAAAGAAGTTTGTCTTTCTCATCTTCATCACAAATTTGTAAAGATTACACGCAAAAATCTTCATTCAAAAACACGAAGAAAGAAAATGTCACACAATAAATCTTTTGTTTGTATAAAATTTTTAAAGTAAAATGCCATACTGTCTCAAAAGAAACTTTAAAACAAGATTTCGTGTTGTAGTGTAATGTCCAAACATGTTATAATCAATGAAAACAACCCGCACCCGTAACCCTGTGTTGTGGACAAGAGCTAATTGATTACAAGCACCTCTGAATGCCGTTAAAATCCCCGACCAGGTCCGGCGCTAGCCCAACTGCCGCCCAATGCGAAAAGCAAAATTTACGGCCCCTCAAAAAATAACAAATAAATAAATAAAAACCATGTTAATGTTAAAATCAGTTGTTTTTATGACAGTTTTGTTTCACATGTTTTGATAACAAAATAATACGTTTGGCGGTTATATTAAGAGACATTAAAGTATATATGTAGGCCTAATATACAAAGTTGGAAAAGCTTTTACCGAAAATCTTGAAAGTTCTTGACCGAATTATTACAAAATTTTAAACCAAACAATGAAGAACATTCGGAAAGGACTTGAGCTGTATATTTTTTTAAATATAAACAGTTTTCAGAAATTCCCACCATTAATTTCGAGGAATCGTGCAGAAGAGTGAATGTAATAAAGACCTCACGTCCGTAAATTTATCCAGTGACACTATGAGTACATTTTTACATCTGTCACTGAAAAGAAAAAGACAGAAAAAACTTCCAGTGCAAGATCTTTGCTTTCCATATTTTGGGAGGCGATAACATGGACCGCCGGCCGCGGTGGCCGAGGGGACTGAGGTGCTCCAGTCACGGTCTGCACGGCCACTACGGTCGGGGGTTCGAATCCCCCCTCGGGCATGGATATTTGTGACGTCCTTAGTGTTAGCTAGTTCATAAGTAGTTTGTAAGTTTAGGGACTGATGGCCTCGTAGTCGAGTCCCATAAGCTATACAAACATTTGAACATTTTTTTTATAACATGGACCAAAACAAAAACAAAAGTCTTCTAAACGTGGAGTCCACAACAAATACCTTAATACCTGAGCACTTAACCAGTTCAAGAGTAAACACGAGATAACCGCATATGGCCGTGGCGGAGCGGTCGAGCGCATTGAGGCGCTATGCTCCGATGCGCGAGGCCGTTCCCCGTCAATGGTTCTAATCCTACCTAGGGCATGGATGTTTGTGTTGTCTGTAGTATAAGCTAGTTTATAAGTAGTTTTTAAGTTTAGGGACTGATGACCCCGCAATAAGTCCCTTAAGCTTTACAAACATTTGAACCGAATATGAAGAAGTCGCTCGAAGATCTAATGTATGCATTTTAGAGCCCATGTTTACTAGACATTTTGTTCTTGTTTTGTTCCTTATTATTTCCTTCTAAAATATGAAAAGCAAAGAACTTGCACTACTGATTAGATTCACAGTGCCAAAAAGTAAAGAATTGCTCAAAGCGTCAATGAATGAGAACCTCGGACATAGGTTCCTTACCACATTATTATGTATTCATTCCCCCGTCTACAAGCGCTCAAAGTTTGTAACGAGAATTTCTGAAACCCTGTATGTAGTGCAAGAGTAGTCACCACGAATCTGGATAACATTCTAAATGTTCAAACGTTTGTCTAGCTTAAGGGACTTAACTTCGGTTTCATCAGTCCCTAAACTACTTATGAACTACCTTATACTAAAGACGACATAAAGAGCCATGCCCGAGGGGGGATCGAACCCCCGACGGGGAACGGCTTCGCGCATCGTAGTATAGCACCTCAATGCGCTCGCCCTCTCCGCCGCGGCAATAGTTCTAATTTTACGTGATATTCTACTGATCATTCAGTCAGAAATAGACAGAGCAGAGGGAGGACGTAATGCACAATGAGGAGCGGGGAGGAGGAGGGAGGTGGGGCTAAGAAGATGGGCTGGAATACGCATCGTGCATCGTAGCATAGCACCTCAATGCGCTCGCCCTCTCCGCCGCGGCAATAGTTCTAATTTTACGTGATATTCTACTGATCATTCAGTCAGAAATAGACAGAGAAGAGGGAGGACGTAATGCACAATGAGGAGCGGGGAGGAGGAGGGAGGTGGGGCTAAGAAGATGGGCTGGAATACAGCTGTCGTTAGAACTCAAAAAAGTTCAAATGTTTGTAAATCTATCGGACTCAACTGCGTGGTCTTCAGTCCGTAGCTTACAAACTACTTAAAGTCAACTAACCTAAGGACAACACAAACACCCATGCCCGAGATACCGAGGGGGGACTCGAAGCCCCGACGGCGAACGGTCGCGCGCGCCGCAGCTCGGCGCTCCAGTACGCACAGCTAATCCGCCGCGGCCGCTTGAATTCGTCACTTCAAGCTATATTCTAGATTCCTGTACAGGAAATGAAATTTTCAATCAAAAATGCTACTATTGTGATGTTAATATCAACTTAATCCATCTTTCTATTTACACTTTATTGCACCTCACACACTGACATGACTTTAATCTTCCAATACAAGGACGAAAAAATCATTACTGGAAAGTGCATCCCGATGAGAGGGTCTGGTTTCAAGCGTCATTTAGGCTAAACTGTGTAAATTTTCATTACTTTCTTCTGAACTTGCTGTTCCGATGTAGCGCGCAGCAGAAACTATACGACCAGTAGTAATATCTACAGCTATTAGGAGAGGGTTTCTCGTGAGTGAAAACATATGGGATGATGTTCTTTTCCATTTTCATAACTTTTTGCTTTTTAATGCTGAATTTAATGGAAGGTAAATAGAAAAATATTAACTTAACGAACTGCACCGCGCTTGCTCATTAGAACGGATGGACACATAGACTTATATCATCCTTATCATGCAACTCTTTCGTGCCTGATTATTCACTAAGTGCTGGGAGACTAGTTTCAATCGCCCTATGACTTAACTTTTCTTCCCTTTATTTTCCACTCTAGCTGTTGGAAGGAAGTGTGATTTTTTGCCACCTTACCAGTATTTCAAATAATATAAGAAAAATTTTCCTGTCTTCAGCCTTGAAGAAGAAAAAATCTGACTAAAGAGCAACGTGTATGAACTATTCTGATTGTTCTTCGGCTTGACAGATGGTCGAGATTCTTCAGACATTTCATATAATGTCAAACTCCATACAAAATACAAAATCTCGTTTCAAAATTCTTATGGCAAAGTTGTGTAAAAAAATTATATTATTTTTTGTATGGTTCATCAACAGTATGCGGGTAAGTTGGCAATTGGCCGGAGAGTGCTAGGGTAGTCGGTGCAGATGTGGCCACTGTGTGCAGATGGTGTAGTGTGTACCGCGGCTGTCTAGTAAGCAGTAAACTTGGGTTACAAACGCAGACTAGCTCAAATGTTCATGTTTCTCCATTTCTTTAATTCAAAGCTGGCACCAAAGTCGAAAATTGCTTTGTGTCTTGCTTCAATAAAGGCCGAGTTCATAATTAGGTTGAAATTTGATGCAAATAGTTTTAATTTTAAAACTTTTCTGAATACTGTTATATAATCAATATCGGCTGGCTCTTAAAATCCAGAAACAAATACGAGCGGAACGTAGAAATTAAATGCAAATTAATTACTTGCTGTTAGTGTTAACATTTTCTGTTGAAACTTGATCTGAAAATTAAACAAATGTTCAAATTGAAATGTCTGTAAAGCTTATGTAACTCAACTGCGGGGTCATCAGTTCCTAAACTTACAAACAACTTAAGAATCAACTTATACTAAAGACAGCACAGCCGGCCGCAGTGGCCGAGCGGTCTGTGGTCTGCGGCCGCTGCGGTAGGGGGTTCGAATCCCCCCTCGGACATGGATGTTTGCGCCGTCTTTAGTATAAGCTAGTTCATAAGCAGTTTGTAGGTGTAGGGACTGATGACCCCGTAGTTAAGTCCCATAAGCTCTAAAAACATATGAACATTTTGAAAGACAGCACAAACATCCATGCCCGAGGGGGGATTCGAACCCCGTCTCAATGCGCTCGGCCACTCCGCCGCGGTGAAAATTAGTACCAATTTAATCTATAAAATTTATTTATCACGACACTAATTCCAAAATCCCGAAGTTCTGAAGTTATTCCAAATATTTTGCTCTTCCCATCTGGAATTACTGAACGCTTACCTATTACATCAGTTATAGTCTATAATCGCGAGTTACAACTAATTGTGACGCGCCTCTTTTTCCACGATTAGGAAAAGCAATGAAATTGCGTCTGATCGGCCTTGACTCCATCGGCCAACTGCCTTTAGCAACTCTGTATTTTTCATTCGTAAAGAAAGCAACAATGGCTAGAACGCTCATTCTAAAAATAATTGGAAAAATATGTTTCATAGTCAGCGAACAAATAGACATCAGTATGGCTACTCTCAAAACAGAGGAGCGTGCTGCCACAGACTTCCCCTCGCTTTATCCCTCTGGCATTGCCACTGCTACTGCCTGTTGCCTCCCCGTGGGCCCGCAAGTTTCGCACATGCCTTCGCCGGCCTTGCCCCCGCCAAACCTACCAAGCATAGTAAAGCACTGTGATGTTCAAACCAGTCTTCAGATTGTTGACTGCTTTAAGTTTCTACCCATTATCAACATTATCTTTCAATTTCGTTGCATCGTATTATGAGTTTGCAAAAAAAAAAAAAAAAAAAAAAGGATTAAGCACGTCCATAGTTTTAATCGTGAATTATGGCATTGCTTTCATACAAAATACCACAGAAAAAGCTATTTTCAGATTTTCTCTAATTTTCCAATTTTTTGGTCAACTCTTCCAAATTTTTATCCATACACATCTTAACCTGACATTTACGAATACAAAAATTCTACTATAACAGTCGAGCCGTTCTCAACTGTAATTGATTATTATTTATATGGATATTATCATAATGAGGATAGATTGCAACGCACCGTAAAGACGCCTGCTAAGCCGCAGAGATCCACGTGAAAATACCGTCATACCCAGACGACTCAGCCCTTGGGTACAGCCTTCGCCAGTCCCGAGTCTCGCGTCAGGACGCGGCTGCCGGAGACGGCGGTCACGTGTCCATGAGTTGCGTTCAGTTTCTGATGAAGGCTAAAAAAATGTTCAAATGTTTGTAGAGCTTATGGGACTTAACTGCGGGGTCATCAGTCCCTGAACTTACAAACTACTTATGAACTAACTTATGCCGGCCGCGGTGGCCGAGGGGACTGAGACTCTCCAGTCACGGTCTGCACGGCCACTACGGTCGGGGGCTCGAATCCCCCCTCGGGCATGGATATTTTTGCCTTCCTTAGTCTTAGGTAGTTCATAAGTAGTTTGTAAGCTTATGGACTGATGACCCCGTAGTTAAGTCCCATAAGTTCTACAAACATTTGAACATTTTTTGAACTACCTTATACTAAAGACGGCACAAACATCCATGCCCGAGGGGGGGTTCGAGCCCCTGACTGCAGCGGCCGTGCAGACCGTGACTGGCGCGCCGAAGATCACTCGCGCACCGCGGCCGGCCTCTTGAAGGCTGCCGGCGAAAGCTAAACTGTGTGCATCTCATTGTCTTTTCTGTCTGCCTGTCTGTGTCTGGGCTATCAGTAAAATCGATATAAATTGTACAGTTGGTACCAACAATACAATCGATATGAATTAAAATAACTGTATAAAAGTCATACTATGTAAAATTATCTATCCGATTGCGACCCAACAAAAAAAGAAAAAAAATTGCGTTTGTGGGTCTGATCTACACCTGCATTAATACTCCGCAAGCGGATGGTACTTAGCGTACCAGTGACACTTCCTCCTATTCCAGTCACGTATGGTTCGCGTGAATATTGATTACCTGTATGCCTCTGTATGAGCCCCAGTCTCTCTCATCTCATCATTGGAGTCGCTTCGCAAGATATGTCTAGGAGGAAGTAATGTACTGGTTGACTCTCCATTGGTCTTTGAACATTGAGAGAAGCGCATACCGCGAAACGAAACGCTTCTCTTTCAGCGTCTGCCACTGGAGTTTCCTAATCTGTGACGCTTTCGCGCTTGCCAGATGAGACCGTAACGAAGCATGCTGCTCTCCGTTAAATCTTCTCTATGCCTTCTATTAACCCTGGCTGGAGGTGGGGTTTGTTTGCGTTTCAGTCACACTCAGCTTCCCTACTGCCGCCAGCCAGTCGGATGTAGATGTACAGCTGGCTGTGCCTGTTAGGTTTATTGTCATCCGGTGGTTCACCAGAACATTGCTGATTAAGTTTGCCGTAAGTGGTTATGCGTCACGAAGGAAGAGTACACTATTCCTTGCCTCCTTTTAGTCGTGCAGTCTCTTGTCACATCCATTAGTAAATTCCGCATTACATAAGGCTACCCAGATACTTTTTAGCAGAGTTTTCCAAACTTCTCTTGATGGCAACATACTTGTAATATATATAGATGAGTAATGTTAGTAAAAGAGATTGTATAGCAGGCATGGCGCCCCGCGGCCGCAGGCTCCCTCGCCGCGCCCGCGGGCACGGTCGCCTTTGTCGCGCCCCTGCCCCGCGTACTGTGCGCAGCGGCGTGTGGGGCAGAGTCGCGAGCAGGAAGACCAAGTGCGCTAGCATTTTTTCAGAGGAACTGGGGGAAAATGCACCTAAAACCAATCTTTTGTGTTAGTTTTTTATTTGTGTTTTAACAAAAAATATTTACTTGTAAGAATGAGACTCTATAGCCCTTACATAACATTATTTTGAAAATAGCATATTTATGATACTAAATCATTTATAAAACATATATCTTTCGGAAGAAGGTTACTGTATATATGACGAGTGTGCATGTACAATACTAATAGATCTAATTTGACTCACAAAATTACTAAGTTTTTCTTTGATTCCTGTTGCGGATATTTTCTAAAGCTTCGCGTAGTGATTCTGCCTTACAAATACTAATTGGCACCTAAACAGTAAGTGGTTTGTTTGTTTTACCGTTCTTCGACCACATTACAGAGCTGCGCTTCCTCTGTTACTTGGTTTACGTTGGATCTGACCGCGGGACAGTCCAGCGCAGAGCAGTACTGTCCGGTCTCACTCTTTGTGCAGCTATCTCTCTCGCTTCGTTGCCGACACTAGTGACACACAGTCGCGACCGGGGCAGCAGCCGGCCGCTGTGGCCGAGGGGAGCCGGGCGCAATGGCTCAGCGCGCTGAATGCCCTCTGTAATAAAGAAGCTGGGCCAACCATTCACCGAACAAACTGGACGAACGACCGCGAACCATAGATCTACAAGACGAGGCGCTCCAGTCACGGTCTGCACGGCCACTACGGTCGGGGGTTCGAATCCCCACTCGGGCATGGATATTTGTGCCGTCCTTAGGATTAGCTAGTTGATAAGTAGTTTCTAAGTTTAGGGACAGATGACCCCGTAGTTAACCCATTTCTTCCCAGCGTTGCGTACACGCAACACGAAATTTAGCCTTACAAAATGCAGTCGAAATTGACTTACTATACAAAAGTCACCATGCAAGTGTTAAAGCCTTTTAAGTTAAAGCCTTTTAACACGTGCATGGTGAGTTTTGTATAGTAAGTCCATTTCGACTGCATTTTGTAAGGCTAAATATCGTGTTGCGTGTACGCAACGCTGGGAAGAAATGGGTTAAGTCCCATTAGCTACACAAACATTTAGCGGCCGGGGCAGTGAACTACAGTGTACTCCGCCCGCGGGACGCGGGCGCACCTGTCGGGCGGAAATGTTGGCCATGCCTGTTCTATTGGAACGAATTATATATTAATTTTTATTTTTCGTTTCTAACTACGGCGTATTTATAATTATGTCAATCACCTTTACACAGATCTTAAGCTTGGCGGATTAGCCGTGCGCACTCGGATTAGCCGTGCGCACTGGGGTGCCGTGCTGCGGTGCGCGCGGCCGTTCGCCGTCGGGGATTCGAATCCCCCCTCGGGCATGGGTGTTTGTGTTGTCCTTAGGTTAGTTTTCCTTAGTTTAAGTAGTTTTTAAGCTACGGACTAATAACCCAGCAGTTGAGACCGATAGATTTACAAACATTTGAACATTTTGAACAGATCTTAAACTTTTGAATGCTGTTATGAATTCAATGGCGAGCATCACAAATCTGTCGTATTAACTTTAATATCCGGCCAATTCACAAACATTTCCTTGAATAACTTTCACAAATTTACATGTTTAACTTTTTTTCTATACAAAGATGAGTGCTCTTCTACTTAGGTTTTTTGAAATCCAGGAGTCCATAACTCTAATTCTTGGAACTTAAGTTTTTTAACAGAGTTGATCGTCATTTCTGCCTGTTCATTTCAACATGTTGATATTCACAAGTAATGGAGAGTTCGAAACAAGGCAGGCCTTAGGCCGGTATTACACTATCAAATTATTGGACAGTTTAGATATTCTCACCCGGATACGGAAAGTAAATAAGTACTGGACAAATAATTGGACAAAGGAATAAAGGAGGTAGTATAATGGGACTGTTGTCCTATATTTCATGAAATCTGAGGCCTCGGCTTAGATTTGATAAAAGAAATCGCTCGTCTTCTGTTTCCTGCAGTGTGAAATATGACCGCTCGGAGCGCTAGCAGTACTGTAGCCTCCTTGCTGTTTTTATTTGGAGGCTAATGTTTGACATAGCGTTAGTATTCGTAAACAAGACTATTAGTGGCAAGTTACTGTAGTGTTTTCCACCAACAAGAACAGTGATAGTAATGTATCAATCAGATGCAGCGTTGTATAACAGGCGACAAGGCCAATTCGCTTAGTCCAGTACCCTGCGGTGAAAGTGAAGTTATGATTTGCAATCCATGATGTAAAAAGTCATAATATACTATAGGAATATACGTATGATGTATGATTTCGGTCAACTTGGTGTGCCAATTGCTGGGAAGTGAAACAACATTCAAAACATCGACAACTGTTGGCAAGCGAAAATATATACATTTAAACACGTCAGACAGTTTTTGTGATAAAATAAATAGAGCCTATTTACTTTATCAGCTATGTCCCCCCCTAAAATTATTAATAACGTTATAAACAATTTAGATTTTCGTCTTTGTTATTGTTGACATTTTCCATTTAAACCGTTCTTTAATGAAACTTGCTTTATCAACTTACAATCTCATTCGTATACACTGTTTGCGTCAGCCTTTTCTGTTACTCTATTGGAAACTGTGAAGAATGGAGAGCCACAAAATAATTAGCAGTGAATTACGGCCCGTCTGTACTGCCGACGACATAAAAAAAATTCCTCCCGTTCGCGTAACAAATTTTATTTATCTCGCCGTGACACCCACGTTTTCATCCAAGTAAGTTTCCTTTTATTTTTTCCCTCCTTCTCTTCTTAAGGCAGCCACAACGCAGCTGTAGTATAAACAACAGATGAGCATAACACCGCCATTTTGAAGCAAATTTGACAAAATATTGGATGATAGTGTAATACCCCCAATAGCGTTCAACCCAGCATCTTTGTGAAAGAATAGGACCAATATTTCATCCAATTTGGCTTACTCTAGGTTACGGAAGTAACACTAAAAGTGGGCATGGCATTTGCGATCACCTTTTGACAGCTGGAAATTTAAGTGAAAATCACAGCTTAACCGTACATGTGACACGAAAATTGAATAAACATATTTGTAGAAGAGAAAATTCTTTACAACTTTGCTCTCTTTTTTTATGCCTTGCTTTGTTTCAGAGATATTTGCAAAAATAACGGCCATTTGACGATATCTGTCTGTCTGTCCGTAACGTGTTCCCACTTTTTAGGTCGAACCGTTAAACCGATAGGCACCAAATTTTAAAGACGTAATAGTTGCCCGCCAGAGACCAGAACCTCCCGTTTTCATATTTTTTGGACAAAAAATACGTAACACTAAAAAAATCCGTTTGTAATGTAATTGTAATTGCAAAAAAATCGTTCATCTGACCGGAAACTGAATAACCGAATTTATAGGGGAGAAAATTATCTACAGCTTTCCTCTCTTATGTTTTTTTCCGTAACTCGCACCGTTACAGAGGTATTTGCATAAATAACGGCGATTTCACACGCCTCTTGATTTTACGTAAAACAGGCGTTAGGAAATCTCACGTGACATTCCTCTGGAACTCTCTGGCATTCGCCATCTTGCTTCCTGTATTTTCTGATTTTTTGTTATAACTTATGCGTTGTCATTTCAAAGCAGTGGCACACTGACGAATTAACAAAAGCACGTCGTTCATAGTACGACAAATTATAATCTAGCGTCTAAAAATATTTTAGCTGTTACCAACTGTCAGCAATAGTGAGAGACATTGATGGAGGCTGTTGCAGTTGTTCGCCGTTGTGTAGTGGTTAGTGCGTTACGTTCTGATGTATGTGGTCGGTTGTTCGAAACCGCAGATACCATTTATTTTCGCCTTTGCTCCTAAAAGGGTTTCCGGCACGTTTATTGATTAAATAGAACTATCTTCTGCATTGTTTAGAGTGCTCTGTTGACTTCACTAACCAATAAACGACAGCATCATCCGCGAACAGTTTAAGGGAGCTATTCAGATTCTCTCCTAAATCGTTTATAAACACAAGGAAGAGTAAGGGGCCTATAACGCTTCCCTGGGGAACACCAGATATCACTTCTGTTTTACTCGATGACTTACCGTCAATTACTACAAATTGTGTCCTTTCTGATAGAAAATTGTGAATCCAATCTCACAATTGGGGCGATATTCCATAAGCACGCAATTTCACTAGAAGCCGCTTGTGAGGTACAGTGTCAAAAGCCTTCCGGAAATCCAGAAATATGGAATCGATTTGAGATCCCTTTTCGACGGCACTTATCACTTCATGTGAATAAAGGGCAAGCTGTGTTTCGCAAGAGCGATGCTTTCTGAATCCGTGTTGACTATTCGTCAATAGGTTGTTCTCCTCGAGGTGGTTCATAATGTTCGAAGAAAGCATATGTTCCAAAATCTTACTGCATATCGACGTCAATGAGATTGGCCTGTAATTTTGGGAACCACTCCAAATGCCTTCCTTGAATATTGGAGTAACTTGGGCAACTTTCCAGTCTTTTGGTACGGAGGTTTCTCTGATTGATCGGTTGTAAATTATAGCTAAGTACGGAGCTATTGCATCAGCATACTCTGAGAGGAATCTAGTTGGTATACAATCTGGCCCGGAAGATTTGTTTTTGTTTAATGACTTAAGTTGTTGTACTACTCAAGGAACAGCTACTTCTAAATTTCGGATGCTGGCAGCTGTTCTTGGTTTGAATTCTGGAGTGTTCACTCCGACTTCTTTGGCGAACGAATTTCAGAAAGCTGTGTTTAGCAATTCTGCTTTAGCAGTACTGTCATCGGTAGTTCAGATATGACTTTGTTCTGTTACTTTGTTCTGCGCTAAGATATAGAGCAAATATTCTGTTTCAAACCGTGACTACGTTTTCTTTTACAGCTAAAAAAACAAACGGAATAAGTGTGGTAATACCGAATTCCACAAACCTCTAGTACTTAATTTATATACAAAGTTACTATTCTCATTACGTCATTTACAACAGCTATTGTGAAAGTGTTGAGCACCTTCATAAAAACAGCCAGACATGTGCTCTATGGTGGTTATTATTACGACTAATTTACTGTTTTAATTTTGACCAGCCATCCATTTCATATCTGACTATCCACCAGCACATGATTTTCTATATAATTATCATCCATTGCGTCTACCAGATTTTTTGTGGACCACTATAATATGCAGTTTAATGTCAATGAGACCAGATGATAACACCACAGAGTGTCGAAACCGGTCGTCTTGAATGAGTAAAATAAAAATTGCGATCTTGGCATCTATCCTAGGAATACGATATGATGGTTCCTAAAGATAAGCAAATTAAGTGAGCCGCGGTGGAGTAGCCGAGCGGTCAAAAGCGTCTCGCTGCGGAGCGCGCGGTTGCTCGCTGTGGAGGTTCGAGTCCTCCCTGGGGCATGGGTGTGTGTGTTGTCCTTAGGTTAGTTTACCTAGGTTTAAGTAGTTTGTAAGCTACGGACTGATGACCACGGAGTTTGGTCCGATAGATTTACAAACATTTGAACATTTGAAATTAAGTGATAATGAAAATGTAGGGCCGGCCGCGGTGGCCGAGGAGACTGAGGCGCTTCAGTCACGGTCTGCACGGCCACTACGGTCGGGGATTCGAATCCCCCCTCGGGCATGGATATTTGTGCCGTCCTTAGTCTTAGCTAGTTCATAAGTAGTTTGTAAGCTTAGGGACTGATGACCCCGTAGTTAAGTCCCATAAGTTCTACAAACATTTGAACATTTTGAAAATGTAGGAGAGGTGTTAAAATAATAGAATTAAACTTTCACTCTGTAGCGGAGTGGGCGCTGATATGAAACATGCTGGAAGATTAAAATTGTGTGGCGGAACTTTTTTGTCCAGTTTTTTGTCAAATAATTTGATAGTGGAATACCGGCCTTATGCGTGAGCAAACGGTGTAGTCGCACAGGGCCCCGCGCATAACATTACAACGTAATTTGAAAACTGTCATCCATAATTTTGTTCCTGAAACTATTTTATTGTAGTGCAATTCTAGTATATACCCACTGTGACAAGAATATTGCCACTGGAGTACGTTTCAGAGTTAGATAATTATGCCTGTATCGGAATCGAAGTAACCAGGGGTTATGACACTATAATAATATCCAGTGTCAAATCATGCCTATTGCTCATGCTTAAATTAAGAGGTACGCGATTTATTCGTTCTCCACGCCCTTTCTGCTCATCGCTGTGACGAATAATTGAGCATTAAATCAAATAGCTTATAAAGATAATAACGGAAACTCCGTGGCATTTACATGCGGTTGTCAGGCGACACCGCTAGCAGAGCCATCTGTTGGTTCGAGTTGTATACTACACTTGCCTTGACGTCTGTGATTCCGTATTTCATTTCGCGGTGTACCAAAATTTCTTTCAAACGTTTACATATGTTACATCTTTTAAGATATTACGTTAAATGATAATTTATTTAAAGTTCAGGATTGAAAAAATAAATAATTTCTGTCTGTCATGCTCTGCGCAACACGTCAGCGCTCCTTGATGTGAGGCGAAACTCTAAAAAAGAAATTTCCTTAGGAAATAAAAATAAAAAAAAAATGGTTTCAAATGTTTGTTAAGCTTATGGGACTTAACTACGGGGTCATCAGTCCCTAAACTTACAAACTACTTAAGAACTAGGACGGCACAAATATCCATGCCCGAGAGGGGATTCGAACCCCCGACCGTAGTGGCCGTGCTGACCGTGACTGGAGCGCCTCAGTCACCTCGGCCACCGCGGCCGGCAATAAAAATAAAAACTAATTTGTATACAACTTGTAAGGAACTGTTTTCGATATATGAAAGCAAATCAAATAATAGATAACTCTCACTTGGAACCACTGAAAATGTTCTATATTTAATAAAACGGAACGCGTCTAAAGAAAAATGATCGCAGTGTAGTGCAGTTGGATAGACGGACAAATAATGCCCTTCATAATGTGTACAGTTTATTTGGATAGGATTTAAACTGAAAATAACACAAATGACAAATTTTCAAATATTTGTTAAGCTTAAGGAACTTAACTGTGGGGTCATCAGTCCCTAAACTTAACACACTAGTTATGAACTACCTTATACTAAAGACAACACAAACATCCATGTCCGAGGGGGGATTCGAACCCCCGACAGTAGCGGCCGTGCAGACTGTGACTGGCGCGCCGCAGACCGCTCGACCACTGCAGCCGGCTGACAAGTTTTAGGCCTATACATGTATACACTTCCCATGGTGCCGAATGAAGGCACGGCATCAATCCAAATACTGAAAATGACAGTAAAAATGTAAGACATTAATTAAAAATTCTGATTAGCATTGTGATTCATAAAACATAACTTATGCTTGGATACAAATACCTTGCAGTTAAGGTAATGTGATACTGTGTTTAAAGTCTCCTCTAAGCTACTTTTTTTAAATAAAGGCATTCATATAAAACTTGCCATTATACACTTGTTGAAGTATTAAATAACCCACCCTTGAAAAAAAAAAAAACTACATGGAAGGAACAAATTACAACAAATTCTTATTTCTGAAATGTTTGTGCACAAAGTGCTCTGGAATAATAGGCTTTTATTCAAATGATATGGACTTTCTTTTTTAAAATTTTATCCAATTCAGCTCTTCTATTACGAATAACCCACTGGCTGCATCTATAAACAAATTATAAAAATAAGGTAAATTTAAGCGTAAAAGACACTGTTTATTAAAAGAAAAGACCTGCGTCGTTGTAATGATAGCCTGCTTAAGCTATCTTCCAAAACCGGAAGAAAGATTTCTCATTGCTTTGGTGTTTGTAGTTATTACAAACGTATACAACACATATACTCCTTCTTCTATCCATTATCTAGTTCTATAAAGTAAGCCGACTAACCAAGTGAGTCTTCCGAGTTTCTCAATGTAAATCTGCTGCTCCCTCCCAGTTTTTAGTTCACAACTCACGCCGTTAGGTGCTCGGGAGCGTTGTCGCTCGTTTTAGGGAAGAGTTTCCGCTAAAATCTTTACAAGCACCTGTATTTGATTACATTCGTCCGTTAACAGATGTTTCCCACAAGACGGGCTGTTCCAGCTTCAGTTGAGCTGCGCAGCGCCGCCTGCTCCGCTCACTGTGAACAGTCAGATGGGACGGCAAGGCACTTGGCACAAGACCACAGCTGACACGTCGAGGTTTTACGCCAGTCTGCTGTGCCTTACATGAGCACTCGTAACTGATAGGTCGTAAGGACATGCTACCTCAGGAAAATGGGAAACGAAATGATAGTATGGCTTCTGTTGGCCGAGATATACCCATCGGTGTTCGGCCGCCCTCTGCAAGTCTTTTAATTGACGTCACTTCGGCGACTTGCATGACGATGATGACGGAAGTGATGATGACAAACACACAGCAACCAGTCCCCTGCCGGGAATCGAACCTGGGCCTCTGGCATTGGTGGTCAGCGACGATGCCACTGCGCTCGGAGGTGGACATAGAAATAAGAAAATTGCATACATTTATTAGCCTTCTGAAATGTATTTTCTTATTATTATTTCAGAAGCAACATCTACCAAGAACGCCTGTTTTCTCTTGCCACGTTGTTAGTAAAACACGACGCGGTTTCAAAACTGAGTATTGAAGGTATTGATGAATTTGCTCATCAAAAAGCAAGGAAAAGATGTTTTGTGTAAGTTGTAAAGCAGAAGGCCCTTAGTGTTTATAACCAACAACTAATTTAATTTCTTATGAATACAGAGCATGTCAAGTGCTGAAAACATGCGTGTATCCTGAACAACGCTTTTAAACCTTCTGTAAGGCTGCGGGGGAGTCCCAGGCGAAAGTTCCGCACGGGGCCCCGCGCAAGCTAGGGCCGGCTATGGTGCCAAAGGATGTGTTATCCGGTCTAACTGGTTAACATCTAGTGTTTGGAAATAACCATTCAACTCGTTTTCAGTTGCACCGAATTGTGACAGTTTGTTACTGACTGCACTTTAAGATGTCAATGGAAACTTTATACGGCCTCATTGTTGTGTTCTTAATAACAGACTTTGGTAGGCTTCATTTGACTACTTTCTCAAGTTCAGGCACATGGCTTGACTCTTCACGTTTCATAAACTCAAAGCTCCCCTTCTGAGAATAAATTTGTCAAATGTTCAAATTAATGTAAATCTGTGGGACTTAACTACTCTGGTTATCAGTCTCCAGGCTTACAAACTACTTAAACAAACTTAAACTAAGGACAACACTCACACCCATGCCCGAGGTAGGCCGAGCGAGGTGGCGCAGTGCAACACCCTGGACTCGCATTCGGAAGGATGGTGGATCAAATCCACCTCCGGCCATCCAGATTTAGGTTTTCCGTGATTTCACTAAATTACTCCAGGCAAATGCAGGGATGGTATCATTGAAAGGGCTCGGTCGATTTCCTTCCACAACCTTACCCAAATCATCCGAGCGTAAGCTCCGTCTCTAAGGCCGGATCCACACATTGGAGCCAACGTTGGCGCCAACAGTGTTCGTCCAATGTATGGATCGGTGAAACAGCGTTGGAACCTACATTGGTGCCAACAGGGGTACGGCTTCGTTGCTTGTCGGTATTTTGGCCAAACCTCAAAGGACGTTGGGCCGATATGGATGCGTCGTCCACACATTGTCGCCAACGTTTCATACTTTCTCATCTGCACGTCTGGAAACTATTTCTTTCTTCATTCGTTGTTTGTCGCCAATTATTTTAAAGTTTCAAAATCTGTTTGTAAATATTAGAACTGTATCAGAAAGTGATTCATTCGTGATAGCAGCCATAAAAATCGAAATTTCACGTCGAAACAGACGCGATTATTGAAATAAGAAACTTTTCAGACTTTTAACACGCTCAATTACTGAATGAAGTTATTGATATTAACATTAACAAAAAATGTTCAAATGTTTGTAGAGCTTATGGGACTTAACTACGGGGTCATCAGACCCTAAACGTACAAACTACTTATGATCTAGCTAATACTAAGGACTGCACAAATATCCATGCCCGAGGGGGCATTCGAACCCCCGACCGTAGTGGCCGTTCAGACTGCGACTGGAGCGCCTCAGTCCCCTCGGCCACCGCGGCCGGCTTAACATAACCTAACATTTCCTATCAAGTTTCGCATATTGCTTTGCAAACATCAAGCACTACCAGTGATATCAATTACATGGCTATTTTGAAAAGGAAGTGTAGACGTCTAAAACTGTCTCCCTCCTGTAGCAAGAAATCGAAGCGTCAATACCAAAATAACTTTAGCAGTTATAGCATCCCTCCAACATGTATCTTTCTTTTTTATTTAAAGTAGCAGGTTTGAGTTTTAATAATGTGTATCTATTACTTATAACATGTTTTAAAACTTACTGATTTTGTAAATAATGTTCGGTGGGAAGTGATACAACACAGCCCGTCATCTTCTGCATACGTTTCCTTTCTTGGTTTGCAATGACAAAATGTAATTATTAACTGCGGTGTCGCACAAGTCCAAAGTGCGCGCCACGTACTTTCGCAGCGCGCCGCCATGCACGCACGTCGCGGCGTTCTTACGACGTCAGCCACGAGCGCCCTCTGCTGCAACTCCGCTCGTGGCCACCACAGAACTGCATCGGCCGCTTAGGATTAAGACAGGCACTAGGGAAGTCTCTCATCAGTAGGCAGGCGTCTTTCTACTTAAACTATGTATCTGCTTTCCACTAGACTTCAATTAACAAAGCTAAGTATTTGTACTCTCTCTCTCTTCGAAATATATCTTGTTCTAATCTAGCTCAGTGTTTGTAGTTTCTACTGTCCTACCGGCTGGTCACCTCAGACTCTGTACCCGCACACGCGTGCATCCTGTTTCCCTGTGTCGGTCTCTCTCTACTCGGCCACCGACACCCAGGACAACCGGCGGAGGCGAGACACAAAGGTGGCGACGAGGATGAGATACAAAATTAACACTCAAAACTGTCAATACATTTGTGCGTTAGATATGTTTACATTGGCTCTCGACGAATTCAAATGAATGTTGGCTCCAATGTGTGGGCACTGTCGCAAAAATATTGACCAATGTTGGCGCCAAATGTTGTTCAAATGTTTGTTAAGCTTATGGGACTTAACTACTGGGTCATCAGTACCTATACTTACAAACTACTTATCAACTACCTTATACTAAGGACGGCACAAATATCCATGCCCGAGGGGGGATTCGAACCCCCGACCATAATGGCCGTGAAGACCGTGACTGGAGCGCCTCAGTCCCCTCGGCCACCGCGGCCGGCTGTTGGCGCCAGCATTGGTATCAATGTGTGGACGCGGAGTAATGACCACGCTGCCAACGGGACGTTAAACTCCAAGCTTCCGTCTTTCTTTCCATGCGCGAGGGAGGACTCGAACCTCCGACGGCGAGCAACTGTGCGCTCCGCAGCAAGGCGCTTTAGACCGCTCGGCCACGCTACCTCAGCAATAAATTTATCCGTTTGTTTTACAGTCGAAATGTAGTCGTGAGAGACCTTCGATGCAATTACATCTACATCTACATAGATACTCTGCAAATCACATTCAAGTGCCTGGCAGAGGGTTCATTAACCACTTTCATAACTTTTCTCTACCGTTCCATTATCTAATAGCGCGCTGGAAGAAAGAACACCTAAATCGTTCCGTTTTCGATCTGATTTATTTTATTGGGATGGTCATGTCTCCCTAAGTAGGTGGGTGCTAGCAAAATATTTTCACATTCAGAACTAAAAGTCGGTGATTGAAACTTCGCAAACAGATCACGCCGCAATGAATAACGTCTTTCTTTTAATGATTTCCATCCCAATTCGTGCAATATTTCCGTGACGCTTTCCCCCCGTAACGTGATAGAACAAAACGAGCTGCCCTTCTCTGAACCTTCTCAATGTCTTCCGTCGGTCCCACCTGGTGAGGGTCCCACAAGGGGCAACAGTACTCGAGGAGAGGACGCACAAGTGTGATGTAGGCAGTCTCTTTGGTGGAGCTGGTGCATCTTCGAAGCGTTCTGCCGATGAAACGTAACCTTTGGTTCGCCTTCCCCACAATATTTTCTCTTTGTTCTCTCCAGTCAAAGTTGTTCGTAACCACGGGGTATTGATCACTGGAATATTGGACTGTTCCAGTTTTCGCTACGAATTATGGTACACCGTAAAGATAAAGATGTGTGGACAGGCAGATAGTAGGAGAAGCGGCGGTGTGAGAGGTAGGGAGTGTGTGTTGCGGGGAGAGGTGGAAACGGCGGGCGCTGATAATTGCATCATTTGGCGGCGGGAAGTTGTGCAATAAGCCAGCGGCGCGGAGGTGCAGCGCGAATCAATACGGCCTCCCCGCAGCGCACACGAGGAGCACCCCCGGCCATTAAAAAGTGCCGTTGGACGCGACGGCCTTTCTTCTGGGCGGCTCAACAGGTGGAGCCGCGGCAGTCGCGTCGCGCACGCCACAGCTGCCCCTTTTATCATCCGGCCTCGCATCAAATTATCCCGGGCTCGCTACTAAGTATATACTATTAATCTGTTTTACAAGGCATCGCCTTTTGAAGGTATAATGTCCTAAATCTAAGAGGTGGGTGGTTCTCGTGTTATATATCTGAAAGCTTGCTAAACCTATCATTTAGCCGCGCTCGCTCGTAAGGAATGCGCGCTCGACTCGCCCCGAGGCGTCGCCCGCCCTATAACTAGGAGCGTACGCTCGCCAATCCAAATATTTCATCTTTCGTCGTCGTTTCACGTTAGGAGCAACTTTTGCATGGCCGAGTGGATCGATAAATTAACATAATTCCGTTACAATAGAATACCAGAAAATGTGTGCCTCGGTCCGGCCGCGGAGCGCCGACTTGTGAACGTTCTGGCGTCGTAAGCGTTGCCAGGCATTCAATTTTACTCTCGCGCCTAAGGAACCGAAAAGAGGTTTAATATCTGCGTTTCAGGAGTCATTACGACGAATGCTTAAGATTGTAATGCGCCAAAGTTTGTGACGGCACCTCGGCAACTTTTGTTACAAGTTTAGTAATTGGAAAAATCCTTTAATATCGCCGTTTTCGTGTCAGAAAATGAGCACGAGTCGGATCAAAAATGGTCACACGAATTGTTCGTCCACACCGATTTATGCGATTTAGTAGCGAAAACACTGAACACGTGTGGCATGTGGCGGAATTCAGTTGATCTGCCTTCGATAGTGCTTAACCCTGCATAGTCGCACGTCTATTCACAACGCCAGTAGTCGCGCGCGAATGGCAGTCCGCAAAGCATTAAATAATTTTAGTTGCATGTTTGTGTCGTAAACTGGTTACTACAGTCACATTCTTTTCTTTTTGAACTTTCAGTACAAACGACATTTTAATGCTCCAAATAGAGATGATAATTTGCTTCATTTCCAACAACTGCCATAGTACGAATAACGTCCTTTGTGTATTTTAGGACGCAGTAATTACCTTTCTGGTTCCTTCTGTCTCTGGGTGAAAAAATTACAAATCAGTGTGTTGCATATAGAGGAATTCTTCAAAATGTTCACATGTGTGTTAAGCTTATGGGGCTTAACTGCGGGGTCATCAGTCCCTAAACTTACAAACTACTTGTGAAGTAACTCATGCTAAAGACGACACAAACATCCATGCCCGAGGGGGGATTCGAACCCCCGACCGTAGCGACCATGCAGACTGTGACTGGCGCGTCGCAGACCGCTCGGCCACTGCGACCGTATGCGAAATTCTTCTGCAGAGCACTTCATATAGATCCATATTGCATAAAAAGAGAAGAAAACGTAAATAAAAGAAATACATAAGACGAACCTAAAAAGACTATGCAACTAATAGGAAAAACCTCCGCAGTAACAGGAGACACCTCGGGAAAAGTAATCTGGGAATAACGGCTCACGCAAAGACACTATTGTACGTAACGCGCGGACTGTCAGTCCGCAACTGTAGAGCATTCCACCGCTGCTCCTCTGAAACAACGGAGTAACGTACTGCTTCTCATTACAGAAAGGTACTGAATGTATGTGATTTTTAGGTGCACCATGATCAACAGGAAAGTGAAAAATAGTTTTGTGCGGACTGTCAGGCGAACTGACAGGCTAAGAATTGTGAAGAGCTCTGTGGCAGGTGCTTCTCTATACCAGATGACTTACTGGATAGCCGGCGTTGCCCAGGTGTTGATTTGTCAGCCTGCTGTTAGTCCGCCTTCTCTGCCCCAGCTCCTCCTCCCATCTCCGTCCTTCTCCCCGCCTCTCCCTCTCCATCTCCTCAGTCGGTCGCCTCTTCCACCTGTCTATGAAAAATTGTAAGTATCTTACAACTTTCATTGTCATCGCTGAAGTGGTGTTGAAGTTTATTGCAAGCACCATACGATTGCCTGCGGATAATAAAAACCTTCTACATGAAACCACACGTACTTGTGCTTACTTTCACAGTAATCGGTCAAACAGTGTCTAACTCTGTTGTATGGTACTTTCCGTCAGCCACAATACGAAATGTTACGTAGACGGTGATGTTCCTCTTGCCTTGAAGGTCAAATGTGAAAAATTTCATCCATATAGGAATGAAACTTTCGATTTGTATGAAGTGCAAACAAACAACACGGACGCTATTCTTTGTGTATGAGAAGACAAGCTGAAAACTCGGCGTTTCCGGGTATTTATTTATCCAAATCGTCCCCCATAGCCGGCCGCGGTGGCCGAGGGGACTGAGGCGCTCCAGTCACGGTCTGCACGGCCACTACGGTCGGGGGTTCGCATCCCCCCCTCGGGCATGGATATTTGTGCCGTCCTTACTCTTAGTTAGTTCATAAGTAGTTTGTAAGTTTAGGGACTGATGACCCCGTAGTTAGGTCACATAAGCTATACAAACATTTTCGTCCCCCATCCCTCTGTTCACCTACTTCTTGCACCCTTCTCCTGTCCATCTCCTCCATCCCTTCTACCTACTTCTCCTCCTCGTGTCCCTCCTGGCCCCCCTATCCATCACTTCTCTCTATGCATCTCCTCCTCCCATCGTTCTGATTCAAACGAAATCGTTCACACAGGAAGATCATGAAAACATACTATTGTTTAACCACCGAACAGACTCCCAAATGGAGGATGTAGTAGTAGGAATCCCTGGCATAGAGAAGCAGCTGAAATGACCAGGACCGGATGGAATATCAATTTGATTGTACAAACATTACTCTGCGATAATTACCCCTTCCTTTGCTTAAATTTATAGCTAACTTTTGGTCCAGCGCAAAGTACTAAGTGACTGGAAAAAGCTCAGGTGACTCCCGTTTATGAAAAGTAAAGAAACTTTCTTAATTACAGATCAAACTCATTAACAACAGTTCGCTGTAGAATACTTGAACGTATTCCTAGTTCGAATTTAGTACATTTCTCTGAGACGAAAATCTTCTTTCCATGCATCAGCACGATTCCAGAAACCATCGTTCGTGTGAAACTCAGCTTGCCCATTTCTCACGTGATACCTTGAAGCCAAGGATGAAGGGCAATAGGCTGACTGCATATTTCTTACTTTCCTAAAAGCATTTGACATAGTACCATGACAGACTATTAACGTAGGTACGTGTATATGGAATAGGTTCCCAGGTATGTGAGTGGCGCGAAGACGTCTTAAGTAATAGAACCCAGTATGTCGTTCTCAACGGCGAGTTTCCACCATGAGTGCCCTAGAGAAGTGTGTTTGGACCTTTATTGTTTTCGATATATGTAAATGATCTGACAGATAGAGTGAGTACCAATCTGCAGCTCTTTGCTGATGATGCTGTAGTGTACGGGAAGGTGTCATTTGGATGCAAGAAAACTTAAGACAAGATTTCTAGTTGGTATGAGAAATGGCAGCTAATTCTAAATGTAGAAAAATATAAGCTGTTGCATATGAGTAGAAAAAGTATTAAAATGTTTGTTAATCCAAGTGAGCAAACTGCTAGGTTCATCAGTCCCTACACTTATAAACTACTTAAATTAATTTATGCTAAGGACAACATGCACACACATGTCCGAGGGAGGACTCGACCGAATGAGTTGAAAAAACAATCCCATAATGCTCGAATACAGTATTTTTTTGCAGAGCGATATGACATGGAATTAGCATGTAAGATCAGTTGTGGGCTAGGCGGATGGTCGCCTTCGGTTTATTGGGAGACTTTTGGGGCGATGTTGTTCTTCTGTAAAGGAGACCGCGTATAGAACGATTGTGCGACCCCATCTTCAGTATGACTCTATTGTTTGGGGGTCCTCATGACACCATTTTAAAGAAAGACATAGAAGCAGTTCAGAGGCGGTCAACTAGGTCTTTTACTGCAACTTTCAATAAATGCAAGAGTGTTACTGAGATGCTTCGGGAACTCAAATGGGAATTTTCAGCTTACTGCAGAATGATTCTACTGCCACCAACATACATTTTGCATAAAGACCACATAGATAAGATAAATCATGGCTCGTACAGAGGCATACAAGCATTCGTTTTTCCCTGCATTCTGTCTGGGAGTGGGGAAGGCGGAGGCTCTCTAGGGAGCTCACGGTTCTTTCATAGGTACGTGCGTGGCGCGCACGGGACCCCGAGCTAATGCAGTCTTCCTTCCTTCTTTACTTCGCGGACTGCATTTCCTTCCCCCCTCATTTCGCGTAAGGACCACAAAGATAACATCAGAGGGATTAGGTCTCGTACAGATGCATACAAGTATTCCTTTATCTTCATTCTGTATGAGAGTGGAACAGTACTAGGTACTCTCCACTACGCACCTTTGGGTGGATTGCGAAATATGTATGAAAATATAGATGTAGAAAGAAACAATGTAATTTTCTAGGTAAACCCAAATTTTTCTTTCTGTATATACACTACGTGATAAAAGTATCCGGACACTTGGCTACAAATGACTGACAAGTTCGTGCGCCCTCCATCGGTGATGCTGGAATTCAATATGGTGTTCGCTCACCCTTAGCCTTGATGTCAGCATCTACATTCACTGGCATACGTTCAGAACTATCGATGTAGGTCGGTGAGGCCTGGCACTAAGACGGCGTTCCAAAACATCCAGAGGTGTTCTACAGGAATCAAGTCAGGACTCTGTGCAGGCCAGTCCATTACAGGGATGATATTGTCGTGTAACTACTCTGCCACAGGCCGTGCATTATGAACAGTTGCTCCATCGTGTTGAAGGTGCAGTCGCCTCCCCCTAACTCCTCTTCAACAGTGGGAAGAAAGTATGTGCTTAAAACATCAATGTAGGCCCGTGTTGTGATAGTGCCACTCAATATAACAAGGGGTGCAAGCCTCCTTCATGAAAAACACGAATACGCCATAACAGCACCGCCTCCGAATTTTACTGTTGGCACTACACACGCTGGCAGATGACGTTCACCGGGCATCCGCCATGCCCACACACTGCCATCGGATCGCCACATTGTGTATTCCACCCAACGTTTTCTCACTGTTTAATCGTCCAATATTTATGCGCCTTACACCAAGCGAGACGTCGTTTGGCACTGACCTGCGTGATGTGTGGCTTATGGGCAGCCGCTCGGCCATGAAATCCAAGTTATCTTACCTCCCGCCTAGCTTTCATAGTACGTGGATTGGTTTCTGACGCAGTATGGAATTCCTGTGAGATGGTCTGGATAGGTGCCTGCCTATTACTATGTATGACCCTCTTCAGCTATCGACGATCTCTACCAGTCAACAGACGAAGTCGGCATCTACGCTTTCGCGCTGTACGTGTCCCTTCACGTTTCCACTTCACTGTCACCTCAGAATCAGTGGACTTAGGGATAATTGGGAGTGTGGAAATCTCGCGTACAGACTTCTGACACGAGTGAAACCCAATCACCTGACCACGTTACAAGTCCGCGAGGACCGCGAAGCGCCCCATTCTGTTCTCTCACGATGTCTAATGACTCCTGAGATCGCTGATATGGAGTACTTGGCAGTAGGTGGCAGCACAGTGCACCTAATATGAAAATCATAAATTTCTGGAGGTGTCCGGTTACTTTTTATTACATAGTGCACCTGCATAAAAACTCGAAAGGCACCAAATGGAACGTGGTGGAGAGTACCTCATACCAGTGATAGTCATTTCTTTTCCTGTTCCGCTCCCAAAGAGAGCTTCCGTACGAGCAATAACTTCCCTTATCTTTGTGATCCTTACGTAAAGTGTAGGGCCTAAGTAGGTGGCAGAAGGATCGTTCTGCGGTCACCTTCAAATGCTTGGACTCTAAATTTCCTTAATAGTGCAACTTCGTGGAGAGAAAAAAGAGCCAATTCCTCTCCTTGGATCCCCATATGAGTTCTAGAAACAGCTCTGTAACAATCGCACATTGATCGAACATACCTATATCCAATCTAGCAGCTCGCGCCTTTAACCCAACCTCGTGAGGATTCCAAACACTCGCGCAGTACTCAGGAATGGGTCGCACTGGTGTTCTATACGCTGTTTTCTTTACAGATGAAACATATCTTCCCAAAATTCTCCCAATAAACCGAAGTCGACCACGCACATTCCGCACAAATGTCCATACATATTCTTTACATTTAATATTGTTCTGTAACACTACGCGTAGATATTAAATCGATGCGATTGTTTCACTACTAACATTGCGTGTTATTGGATTATTATTTCTACTCTCTGCATTAACTTTCATTTTTCAACATTTAAAGGTAACTGCCATTAATCACTAGAAACTTTGTCTAACTCACCGCCGCGGTGGAGCGGCCGAGCGCATTGAGGCACTATGCTGCGATGCGCGAGGCCGTTCCCAGTCGGAGGTTCGAATCCCCCCTCGGGCCTGGATGTTTGTGTCGTCTTTAGTAAAAGGTAGTTCGTAAGTAGTTTATAAGTTTAGGGACTGATGACCTCGCAGTTAAGTCCCTTAAGCTTGACAAACATTTGTACATTTTGTAACTCACCTTGTTTATATCTATTATTAACGATGAGCGCCTCCCGTATACCACATCTCCAGCAGAGAGCTGCAGATTGCTACTTACTCTGTTCGTCAGATTTATGAGAAGGTAGGATGAGATGACAAGGAGTCTAAGATGACGAATCATTAATTTACTGATATTGTCGAGGCAGAGCGGCAAATGAAGGTCTTGCCTTGCTAGTGCTAAGCACTTTAAGTGTGCTACAATACGTACTAAAGCGCACCATCATCATTTAGCACTGACATGCTATCAATTATGTTTATGCACATGCTGCTTGTAATACTTCACTGTACCGACATATCATCTGGAACATGTGTGGTAAATTTTTCCAAGTTTTTTCAGTTTTTGCGTAAACTATAAACCATGATAATTCTTTAATGTATATATTACACTCCAAAGAAAATTTAATGCAGCGTTGTTCTTAAGTTTAAATTATGAATGGTGGTTTCGGGTAAGTAGACTAATTTACTGGACTGATCAGATGACGACTCGTTATATTTCCCCAAAAAATTGTAAATCACTTTAATGAGATTTTCATGCTAACTTGCAGTTTTGAGCGTGTGTAATAAGTATAAATGAAGGAACAACAGGCAGAAATTGCCAGAGGAAGGCTGGAATCAATGACCGTTGCGCAGGAAGTACAGAATGGTGAAGTCATGTATGCACCTTCGAAGAGGAAGCAGAGGAAAACATTGCCCTCATTACACATCACAAACAGAAGCAAAACTGATAGGGGACCAAGGGGAGAAGAAAACAAAGGTGATGAGGCACACCTTATTTCCTCGACGACGATGACGACGATCATGACTGATTAGGGAAGAACTTTGTGAAATCAGATGTTCAAATGTTTGTACAGCCTATGGGACTTAACTACGGGATCATCAGTCGTGAAATCAGAAATGACTGTGGTAAATACCGAACTCACTGCGGCAGATACGAAGAGCAGAGTAAATGTATGCTACTTCTATGCTTAAAATAATATATATATATATATATATATATATATATATATATATATATATATATATATATATATATATATATATCCACTTGTGTTTTCCTTCGTGAAATTACCCGCCGACATTCTTCATCTTACCAGTAAACGAGGGTAAGATGACGAGTTTGATATTGTTTCAAAAAAGAAAAGTAATCGCCATAAATGTTACATTTAGAAAAACCATGAAATATGTAGTTGGAAACAAAAGTCTAATGGTTTCTCTTAAGCATTCATGTAGGCATTAGGTCTAAAACAAGTGGATAAAAGGATCAGAACCTTACTCTCGTCATCTTACCCTCCTTTCCCCTATATAGACAGAAAATAATAACGATCTTATCGCATATTCATAGCGTAACATGATGATTCAGTTTCCTCTGACGGACATACTCCGTCGAGGACAGAGTACTGGGTTCTACTACTTAGGACGTCTTCCAACCACTCACATATGCCAGTACTTTCGTTAGCAGTCTACAATTCCGTCCTGTAACAAACGCATTTCATAAATCAGTATATATGGTATGCAATTTGCCTTTAGTCCTCCATACAAAGCTCGGAATATCTCACAAAAAGGTTCATATGATAAGGTCATCGGCCTCTATACTTACAAACTACTAATCTATCTTAAACGAACGTATGCTAAGAACAACACAACCGATTCCCAGGGAGGACTCAAACCTCCTGTGGGAATAACCGTGCAAACCGTAGCACGGCGCCTTTTTCGAATGTGTTGTGTTGTGGTCTTCAGTCCGGAGACTGGTTTGATGCAGACCTCCACGCTACTCTATCCTATGGAAGTCTCTTCAACTCTAGATGAGATGGCAACCCACATCTCTTTCATTCTGCATCTGAGCACATCTTCTAGGCTAGTGCAGAAAACTGACGTTAAGGATAGGATCTAGTACGTTCTTTCGCCTTTCTTATATGCAGGTGCTACTTGCGCTTCTTTACAATTACTCGGAACTTTGGGCTGGGCTAGAGATTGGCGATAAATTAAAGCTAAGTAAGGGGTCAGAGCTGTAGAGTACTCTTTGGAAAACCAAACTGGGATTCCATGTGGAACTGGTAGCTCATTTGTTTTCAACTGTTTCAGTTCCTCCTCTATGGAAGGGATGACTATTACTATGTCCTCCATTCTGGACTCTGCGACAGCCAAAGGACTACATGTCTGTACCAACCTCCTCTTTGAAAGGTTTCTCAAACTTACTTTTTCTGTCTGCTCAACGAGTGGCTGAATAGAAGTTTTCGAACTTTAATGTATTAAGGATGAGGAACACTGCGACTGTGGAGAATAACGGTGTCTTGAATGAATAGCAATCAGTCGCCTTTCATGTAGAATGTTTTATTATTCTTTATCAAAATGTTCAAATGTTTGTTAAGCTTATGGGACTTAACTACGGGGTCATGAGTCCCTAAACTTACAAACTACTTATCAACTACCTTATACTAAGGACGGCACAAATATCCATGCCCGAGGGGGGATTCGAAACCCCGACCGTAGTGGCCGTGCAGACCGTGACTGGAGCGCCTCAGTCCCCTCGGCCACCGCGGCCGGCTATTCTTTATCCATTGCTGGTTTCGATAAGGTTAGCATATCATAATCATACGCTACAACTTTTTTTTCTCTACTTCTTTTGCTTCAGAGTGGGATTTACGTATCTGCTGACAATTAGAGAACAACACAAATCAGTCTGCTATGTGGTAAGAATTATTTACACAATAATTGATCCTACGTCAAATCCGTAAAAAGGCAGAAACCCGATATTCAGACACTCTGTAACCATAATGGTCAATAATATTCGTAAATAATTCTATTTCTTTTTGGACAAAGAATAAATCTTTTATTCGATCATCTGCAAGCGGTATTATAAGGAAGAAACCAAGCTCGCGCCAGATAATAGAAGAATGCGAACCATCGCCTCGTGTCAGACGCAATATACTGACAGTTAAACGAAATAAATAAATACCAACAAGGGTCACGGGTCAGACCCAATCCAACAAGTTCTATAGTTGCTAAAAAGTATCAGAGAGTGAAATGGCGAGGGAAAAAAAAGAAAAGAAAAAAAAAGTTTAAAACTTGTCAAAGTTTCTCCACCCCATGGAGCGCTCTCACATCCCCCTGCCTACGTCACTGTTTCCATATATCATAATCATACGCTACAACTTTTTTTTCTCTACTTCATTTGCTTCAGAGTGGGATTTACGTATCTGCTGACAATTAGAGAACAACACAAATCAGTCTACTATGTGGTAAGAATTATTTACATACATCCGCATCGCTCAGTTCTCAGACATTACCGATTTTTCTGCCTTCTCTGATGTATATTTGATGACAGTTGCGGCTCTGAAAAAGCACGAAGTCAAGAAATCGAAACTAAGGTTAACCCAGAGAGCAGCTTCCACTATTACTGTGTTATCGTAAGAAGACCTATATGCCCCAGATCTATTGAATTATTCCTTCTAGCAACGTGGTACTGCACCGTTAAAAATACTAAAAACTTCTGCATTCTTCTACAAAGAAGCAATCTTCGCTCTCCAAGTAGTTGAACACCTCTCGCATGGCAGCCCGTTCAAATGTTCAAATATTTGTAAATTTAACGGACTTAACTACCTTGGTCATTAATCCTTAGGCTTACAAACTACTTAAACTAACTTAAAGTAACTTATGCTAAGGACAACACATGCCCGAGGGAGGATTCGAACCGCCGACGGCGAACGGGTGCGCGCACCGCAGCAAGGTGCCTTAGTGCGCACGGCTGTTCTGGCGCGGCTAGGAGCCCGTACGCTAATTTTGTCATCACATAGTTTCTGCTTTTCTGCAAGATATAGGATATGTTTATTTTTGCAATGAAGTTCTCTTTGCTTTTGTGAAGGTTCAAAAAATGTTTCAAATGTTTGTATAGCTTATGGGACTTAACTACGGGGTCATCAGTCCCTAAACTTACAAACTACTTATTAACTACTTACGAACTAGGACGGCACAAATATCCATGCCCGACGGGGGGATTCGCACCTCCGACCGTAGTGGCCGTGCAGACCGTGACTGGAGCGCCTCAGTCCCCTCGGCCACTGCGGCCGGCTGTGAAGGTTCCCTAAGTTGGTTGTTGAACCAAGGCGGATCTTCACCATCTCTTATAATATTACTCGGCACATAGTTATCTAGCGCATTTTGTATGGTGCACTTGAACTTTGTCCACAGTTAGTCAACAATGGATTAGAGACGAAAATATCGTGTTGAGCAGTCAAGTACTCTGAAACCTCACCCTTTTCGCTTTTGCCAAGTAAGAAGATCCTCCTACTTTTCTTGATATTTATATTTACAGCTGTATTCATTTATGCTGTGATGGCCTCATGATCGCTGATTCCTTGATCTACGTTAACTGAATCTAAAAATTCGAGTTTATTTGTCATTAGCAGGTCTACTACGTTGACTGTTCGTGTCGGCTCTCTGTTTAACTGCTTGAGGCAATTTTCGTATGCGGCACTTTTAGAACAATATTTGCTCGATTCTCTGTCTCATCCATCCATCTTAAACACGTTCGCCTCCCAGTCTATATGCGGTAAGTCAAAAACTCAACCTAAAATTATAACATGACTAGGAAATCTACGGGAAATATTTCCTAAGTATTCCCTCACATGTTCCGCCAATAATTCTGCTCAGACTGGTGGTCTATAAAAACTTCCAATGACCATGTTTGAGCTACTTTTCACGCTAACCTTTGTCCAAGTTCTTTGACATTCCGAATCGGTACTAATTCCACTCGATACAGTCGTATTCTTCATCGCTATAAACAAGCCTCCCCCATCACTATTCAACCTATCTTTTCGGTATGCGTGCCAGTTTGAGTTTAGGAATTCATTACTATTGACATCTGGTCAATAGTCCCTAGTGACTATCTTAAAAAGTCTAAACTGCACTTGTATGTTGTGAGAAACTTACAGTACTAACAAAAGTGAAAAACCACGAAGAAATTGAAGGTCTTAAAAATGTATACTGTCTCTAAAATAGTAGTAATGTAGTTGAAGGTAGATTGGAGGACAATCTACTATACGAAGTCGGTGTGAATGAAGAAGAAACCATTCTAACAAGGAGAGAACGCCTACTCGTCATCGCCGAATTCGTCCAAAATTATGGTACATGTGGGACGTGGTAAGACACGGAAGTGTCTCAAGTGGGAACTCTAGATGGCCAAGCGTTTAGGAAATAAAAAGAAGTTTGATACGGGTCTATCACCATATTCATCGTATTAACTGTCCCTGTGAGGGCGTGTTAAGGAAGTGGTTTTTGGCTCAGTGGTAAAAGATCGCATTCCTATTAAGAAGGTCGCGCGTTCTGCTCTACCGGGCGGTAAATTTTTTTCTGCTCCTTGACAATGCGTACACCTACATATTGTAGGGATCTTGAAGACAAGGACAATATTAGATTAATTACAGCACGCACGGAGGCATTTAGACAATCATTCTTCCCACGCTCAATACGTGAATGGAATGAGAAAAAATCCTAATAACTGATACAGTGGGACGTACCCTCTGTCATGCACTTCACAGTGGTTTGCAGAGTATTGATGTAGATATAGACTGACGTCACAATTAACCGCAACATCATCCGACAGCGCCACCAAGGTCAAATTAAATTCACGATTATTCGTGTTTGCACCTCATGGACTGTTCACAACCCCAAGTTTGCTTGCTTTAAATAATGACGTCCCATGCTGATGTTGTGCACATATAAATACCAAATAACATATATGATGTTGCGGTTAATTGTGAAGTCAGTAATGTACGCATTGCCAAGGAGCAAAAAATTATTTACTATCAGGCGGAATCGAACCCGCGAACCTTTCAGTAAAAAATTCCGCTCTCTTCCCGCTGAGCCAAACACCACTTTCGAACCAGATTCTCTTAGGGGCAGTTCATAAGGTGCATATGGCGATAGATCCGTATAAAACTTCCTTTTATTTCCTAAACGCTTAGCCATCTGGAATTCCCACTTGGTGCACTTTCATATCCCACCACGCCCTACATGTACCATACATTTGGACGAATTCGGCGATGAGTAGGCGTCCTCTCCTTGTAAGTAGCGTTTCCAGGTGGTCGTGAATCGTCTGAATTCTCGCAACATTTCAAACTATGTTCAGAGTCCAACAAAAAAGTAGGAGGCGAGTTACTGGCAGAAGTACGGAGGAGGGACCGTGAAGCCTGTCGGAATAGCTTGCCCGCGAAAGGCAAAGGTCCTAGGTTCGAATCCTGGTTCCGGCACACAGTTTTAATCCGACAGGAAGTTCCCTATCAGTGCACACTCCACTGCAGAGTGAAAATATCATTCTAAAATACAGAATCTCCCGATAAATAGCTTCTCGTGGAGTTCTGTACAAAACAATAATTTCTAATTGCGACGAACTTTTTTTCGCTTCATTGTCGAACTGAGAAACGTTTTTCTAAACAGAATGACATGTCAAAGGAAAAAAAATTGCTTCAGTTTTGCTAAATTGCGACAAAAACGAACGTTCAAATGTTTGTAAATCTAAGGGACTTAACTGCTGCTTTTATCAGTCCCTAGGCTTACAGACTACTGAAACTAGCTTTTGCTAAGGACAGCAGACACACCCATCCCAGACGGAGGAATCGAATCTCCGACGGGGAGCAGAAGTGCACTCCGCAGCAAGGTGCGGCTCGACCAAAAGAAACACGAATTTAAGAAAAAGATGTCATTTGATCCCTCCGTATGCGGGTCTGTAGTGTTGATCAGACGGTTTCGAATCGGACTTGATTTAATAAGGGTCGAGATAATGATTAGTTTGTCCTTTGAGGTAAATTGTATGAATACTGATGTCAAAGTCGCGTAAATTCAAATACGAAATAAGTGACAACGTGAATGTTAAACGGAAATTGTCTGCCAATACTATTATGTCATTCTGTAGACAATTGATTAATAAATAAAAAACAGAATTTTTTCTTTACGAAATTCATTTCTTCCAACTTCAAAATCCCGACATTTTGAAATTTTGCCAAGATGTCTTGGTCTTCTAATTGGGCAACCCTAATTGTAAATAACAATAATATTTTGTTTATGAGATCTCTCATTGGTTTGTTACAGAAGATTTAATGGTTAATTAAAGTAGTAAATGTAGCAGCAATTCATAGCAAACGATTAGCATTAGTTGGCTGGTTGGTGTATGTGTTATACAATAAAGTTAGTGAGAAAATTCTAAGAATCTAGATGGCACCATACAGTATAAGTTAAGATTCTTTGCCACAGACGAATTTTGTAGAAGACATGCTGGTTTGCAAGTCCACCAACCCTGTTCGCCAGAAATATTGTTCATGTTTTTGTATGGATGATGGATTTGGAGGTGGTCTGAAATTAAAACACGACACCGGTGCCAAAGTACCTAGCTACGCCACTTAACGGACGTGACCTAGCTGAATAAATAACTGAGAATTACTTTTGGAATAATTTAAAGCACTCTCATACTGGGTATGACATATTCAACGTGCCATCTTGTAAAACAGGAGTGGGAACTAGCCTATAAATCCTAAGACCTGGGATTCTCATGCTGTTCCAAGTTTTACTAATGTCTCTTAGTCACTTTTTACTCATTTAACTATGATATTTTATGGGAAAAATAGCGAGTGACTAAGGTTCGGAGTTCACGTCAAATTTTAGATCACCCTATATCTGGTTTAGCAAGCTCAAGTCAGAGATCGGTGAAGCATTGTCGTCTCTGACGAGGCAGTTCTTAGTAAAGCACAGTAGTGTTCAAAAGAACCTTTCGGCTGATGATATCTTTCGCTACGCTT
Organism: Locusta migratoria; assembly: GCA_026315105.1. Classification (NCBI taxonomy): domain Eukaryota; kingdom Metazoa; phylum Arthropoda; class Insecta; order Orthoptera; family Acrididae; genus Locusta; species Locusta migratoria. Next base: position 237,138,774 of record CM048755.1, read on the forward strand.
ATCAGAACTTGGCTCGAGTATCCCCACTCGGTTCTAGGAAAGGCGCTGTCTCTGTGACCTGGCCCACTAGCTGCTGCGTGACAGCGGGTTCGCTCGGAGACGCGGTACGCCGACAGATTCCAGGAACAGATCACAACCGGCTTTATACAGATAAACTCACGCTCATTTACGTCGTTCGAATGTTCGTCTGTAGCACAAATAAACAACGTTGAATTCGTTTCGAGAAATGTTCCCAACAAAAATGCACACAGATCTCTAATAAACAGACTAGAGATTCTTTCGCCGACACCACAGTGTATTTGCTCAGTCATGAGATTTGTGCGTGACTTACAGGTTTCCACTAGAGCTAAAAACATCTTGTAACAAACATCGGCATCTAAAACTGGGATGCGGGCTTTCCTTCAGAAAAATGGATTTTCTTCTCCAAAAAAATCTTTAAATTTTCTTGTTTTGCGATATCCGTAACTAATTCAAATTAATTGACATGTGCGCAAGAAACTATTCCTGTGGAAAAATCACAAATAGCTAAAGTGTATTTATTTACCGATACAAATCACTGTTGAGAATTTGCTACTGCTAGCATCACATTTATTATTGCACTAGCCCTCTCTGAATGACCAGTGTAGCACTCACTAGATTCTTATACTATGAAATAATTCTTTGCAAATATGTATGTATAAACAGATCAAACAATTTAGATTGCGCTCTTTAGTACAGCGAGGATTGAAGTTTCCATCCCTACTGATTTTATGTGGTTTCCATAACTTTCGTCAGTTGCCCGTATAATGGTGCGGTCTTCTACATGTCCCTACTCGTAATTATTTATATGCCTCCATATGTCAAGTACACCACTACAGATCAGTGGGCGAAAAGCAGTTTTATCCTTTGCCAGCGTGCCCTATAGCGGAGAAATGAAATAACAATAAAGGGCAAAAGTGGTCAGCGTGTATTGCTGCTATGCGGAGGGCCCGGGTTTAAGTCCTGGTCCGGCCCGTGGCTTTTCTGTGGGGCGATTACAGGACGAGGGCACTGTCAACATTATGATGACAGCTGAGGAGGTAGCGGAGAGAGCAGCAACGGCTCCCTAGGTCACGAGTGGGGAACGCTGATGCTGTCCATGGTCATAATTTCCCCTCTCGCTTTCCGCCGTCTGCAGTTCGTGATTGGCTGAAATCGAGTCGCGTGATGCCATCCACCATTTTCGTCCCAAATGTTTTTTTGTGTCACATAAGAAGCGTTGTGTATTTTTTATGTTTCGCTTATAATAACACAGTGACATGCTTCCGGCTGCACTTTTCAAATCAAGCAGGGACGAAAACCCTATCAACTTTCTACTGTATTGCAAGAAAAGTATAATCAAGACACGTGTCATGGAGGTAAGTATAACAAATGTCACGTTGTTTTAATATGAAACATTTACATTTTCGATGTTATCCCTACTCATATGTGATGTGTAGGTTGGATGATATTTTCAGAAAGCTGTACACGTTATTTATATAGATTGCACTATGTGCCTGAAGGATCTGCCGGACATTGTCAACTCTTCTTGTTTTTTGACACTCTTTGTTTTGATAATAATTCTTTGTAAAAAATAATAATACTAATATTTGTTCAATGTTCAAATGTTCGTAAATCTATCGCACCAAACTGCATGGTCATCAATCCGTAGTTTACAAACTACTTAAACTAAGGTAAACTAACCTAAGGGCAACACACACACCCATTTCCTAGGGAGGACTCGGACCTCCGATGGCGAGTAACCGCGCGCTCCGCAGCGAGGCGCCATAGACCGCTTGGCTACTCCACCACTGCTAATATTAGTTCACATAACTGCATAGCAGTCTATAATATGCTGTGATTGTGCCTTGACAAGTAAATGACAGACTGAAAAAAAAGAAAAAACGAGCTTTTAGGAGAAAATCCACAATGTTTCCAATTTACACTCTGTTGCTGGGAAAGCGCGACTGTTGTACAGTAAATACATGTGGTTTGTCGCTGATAATTTCTTTTAAATTATAGTGTTTGTCCCGTAACTTTGAATTTTCATTGTAAAAACGAAATCTTGTGAATTAGCAAATTTTTAGGATTCAAGATGATCAATAGAAAGTTTTAGATACTTAACAGCAACACCACCCGCAGTTTTGACGTTGTGTCTTTATTTACAAATATGCCCTTGCCGCACTGTTTACAGCTCATTATGAACAAGTTTGCGGAGGACGTAGTTGCATTATTTATACGCGTCTTAATCCAGATGTCCCTGAAATTGTTTTTCGGCTACTTCTGGTTTAAAAGATAGTTTATTACATCTGTAACAGATCGTTCAAAAGTTGCAACATCGATTTTACACGAATTGCACCATTAGTCTCGGCATAATAGGCCGTCCTTCTAGAATGAAGTAAAAATGTTAGATATGACATTTTAAGTGTAAAGTCATTCACATCTTCCTGAATAATAAAAATTGACGTTCGAGGAAACTCCCTCGAGACCCATAAGTCTAGCTTTGATATACTACATTATTATTTCGTTTTTATCCGCAGCTTCTCTCACGTTGATGTCTTTGCATACATGTCAAAGACCATCGAAAGTACAATAATTTCGCAGCTTTGTTCTTGAATTACGACAAGGATTATCAGGATAAAAGAACGGTTCTCAATTTTCCGGTTTAAATGGAAACCGTGCGTACAATGACGGTAAATACTGTTCTCCTTTATTGAGATGAAAATAAAGACATTTTTAAATACGAAAAGAAATTCTGTTCGATAAATCGCTATTAAACCGTTGACTGAAGAAGCTATCCATTATACGACGTGTAAATTAATCAGTATTAAAATGTCATTGAAATCGATTCGGCGATTTGAAGACGTTCACGTCTTGTGTAAGCAAAAAAAAAATGTTCAAATGTCTGTAAATCTATCGGACCAAACTGCGTGGTCATTAGTCCGTAGCTTACAAACTACTTAAACCTAGGTAAACTAACCTAAGGATAACACACACACCCATGCCCCAGGGAGGACTCGAACCTCTACGGCGAGCAACCGCGCGCTCCGCAGCGAGACGCTTTAGACCACTCAGCTACTCCACCGCGGCTTGTGTAAGCAGTTGCATTAATTATGTCCAGTCGTAATACGTACAAAATATTAAACATGAGAAGTATTTTATTAAATGTCATAAATTTCAAAAGTCAAAGAATAAATAGCTTTTGCAAGGAGTCTTCAAGTGTCTCACAAGTTATAAGAAAAACTTTGCTCAGCTGTTCATATTTCGAATTATATACTGTCTCTAATGACCACGCTGTCGACGGGAGGTTAAACTCTAAGCTTCCTTCCTTTTTCCTTCGAAATAGATAGTCAAAATCATTACTCACTTTCTAGAGTAACGTATGTTCTTCTGCGTTCGAGCTATCTCTATACCCAGTTTTATTAGTACCGGTTAAGCAGTTTAGTCGTGAAAGGATAACAGACAGAGTTTCTTTCGCATTTATAGTACAAGTGTCGTCAATCAGCCGTCATCCAAGTCATGTCTTCCGGTGGGCTTTCCAAATCGTCGGACCGGGAGCTTGAAATTTGCAGACGATGTTGATCCCATACTGTAGGCGTTGTATGAGGAGCGACTTTTCGATATCCCGTCCCTAAGGGGGTGTAACAGAGGATTAAAGCTTTACTGAAAAAACGTTGCTATTCAGACAATTTTCAAGCTAGACGTATAAAATATCGGGTTGCAATTCTTAGTAGGAATTTAAAAAAAAAATCGTGTTTCAGTATTTTTGAAAATTTAACAAATCAGGAAGCGAAGTACGGAAATAATGTTTTCATTTTTTTTACCTATTATCTAAATAGATTCCTACTAACAATTAGAGGGCCTGAAATATGGGTCTTCAATTTCCATCGAATTTTGCGTGGACATTCTATATCGAATATGAAGAGAAACGTGTTTCGGCTTTTTGCGGGAAAGTTTTTTTTTGAAAAAAATCAAGCCCAAATTTGGTGGAAAATCGTGATTTCAATGCTATACATCGAAAGATCGTCTGAAGATGAGCACTTTTACTAATATATGTGGAGTCAAAAGATAATGACGTTGGAGTAATTAACATTTTTGTGTTTTCTTGCTGTAGATTGGCTAGTCGTAAACATGAGTGACATCCCGAGCGCCGTGTGTACAACCGTGGATCCAGGTTCGAACCTCCATTCCTGCAATTTTTCGATGTATTTGATAACATTCTCATATTTGTAATACCTTTTCTTGCCTTATTTTGAAGTAAAGCACCGGTAAGTGTAATTAATATACAGTTAAGTGTATTGTCTTTTTACAGCTTATCTATTTTCCTGTAACTTACATTAATGCCTCTGATGATGAAGGTAGTGAAATTTTTATAAAAGTGTCAAGCTACTCTAGTTTATTTATTTTAGTCAGTGCACTAAGATTGTTTAAAGAAAAAGGGAAAAGAAACTGTCCAGATGAATGAATCTATTGTTTCGTCATTAGTGACTATTTAGTCCAATGCAAATTGGTCTAAAGGGCAAAGCAAATAAACCATAAGAGGAGATTTGTAATAAAATCCGTCTCCAGTTGGAAAATATAATTTCTCGTCCTATCACCTTATAAAAACCGTTTCCGTACATGGTCTTACTTCAAATGCATATTTAAATTCTATTATGAAAGTGGGCTCGTGTAATCAGAGAATGTTGTTCATACCACGTTGTATTATTACTTCGTTCTTTTAAAGTTATTCTCGACCTTTTATTTACATCTAAAACAAGTACGAAATGTGTTGCTGTTTAATTTGAAGGAGATAGATTCAAGAGGCAGCTACAAACTTCAGTGTAATCCCCCTTCTATCTACTATATTCCTTCACTTTGTCGAAGTCTTACCGAAAAGGTTGACAATATCTCAGAAATGAACGCACAATAGTATTACGAGTAAAATTATTCCAAACCCGAGAAAGGAATGGAGAAAAATGAGAGGACAGAAAAAGTGGAAGAAATATGCGGGCACTTGGTTTCTTGGAAATATAGTTTGAGGTGTGCATTAAAGGCAAGATTATGCGCCACTTAAGGTGGGGTTCCTCAGCCCGGCCGCCCTCAGGTATGGAAATAACAATTTATGAGCAGAGTTGTACGCCGGCGCTGGGAAAGATTAGTCATCATTTGTGCTACTTTGGACAGGCCTCAAAAGAACTCTTAATGTGATTTATAACAGTTCCTCGAATCTCTTTTCCGTGATATCTGTCCTTCAATGACACTGGGCATTAGAGCAGGAGAACGTAAGCTCCTGAATACCTCACACGAACAAGGGAACACTCGGGTAGCTGGTCCTTCTCAAGTTACGTCCACCACACTGTGATTCACAAACACTATTGAGCCTTTTCCGGTTCAGTACTTCAGGATTAAGCATAGAAAGGCTCTGTTGCGTGTTTCTTCCGTTTTTCATACTCACAAGAGAACATCAGTGAGATTTAGGTCAGATGCAGAAAGCGCTAACTAATAATGATCAACACTTTATTAAATGTAATTTGTGAAAACTTAAGTATGCCTAAAGTAGTGTTAGGGCAGAGCGGGGTTAATTGAATAGAGGGGCTATATGAATAATTGTAAGCTTTTGCACAAGCGCCGCAACTCCAGCAAAACGGAGACTTCATTTGTGAGTGTTTATTGTTGTCGGAGGTTTCGTCTCTCAAGTGAACAAGTCTATATCTTTTTTTTTTACTTCAGAAATTTACGCAAGATTTATTTATTTATTTCATGTAATAAGTTGAAGCATGATACTGGACCCACATTCGAGACTTGTGCTGCCATACGTTAGTGCATTGGCGGAACTACTTCACAATAGTGTATTTGGGGCTATCTGAATTACTAAGAACGGAACCTTATGAATACTGGTGGAAAACTGATTGAAAATGGGGTAAAGTGCATACACAAAAGATTTTCTGTTTTGTAATACTATATGCTATTGTAACAAATTATTCCTTTATTTTCCTTATACCGTGAGGAACTATAAACGGAAAGGAGGCAGAATGGAATAGGACGAGGGGTCGATGAAGGAGGCAGTTGAAGTAGCGATGAAAGGCATATCACTGTTAGAACCCAGTACAACTTATGAAGTGCCATATACAAGAAAAATATTAAGCTATGAGTAACAGTAATCTTTTACCAAAAAGTGTGGACGATGTTGTGCCTTTAAATAATTCTGAAGATGAGGCGATGGAATGGAAATGTGGATTCTGGCCGGCCGCGGTGGCTGAGGGGACTGAAGCGCTCCAGTCACGGTCTGCACGGCCACTACGGTCGGGGGTTCGAATCCCCCCTCGGGCATGGATATTTGTGCCGTTCTGGTTCGTAAGTAGTTCATACGTAGTTTGTAAGTTTAGGGACTGATGACCCCGTAGTTAAGTCCGATAAGCTTAACAAACATTTGAACATTTTTGTGGATTCTGCCAGGGTAAGTGTTCATGCGTCGTAGACGAAGATAAAGCTGAGTCGATACGATGCCAAACATGCACCACCTGCTATCATGAATACTGTGTTGGTACTCAAGGTCGTAAGCTATTTGTCTGTGGGCGCTGCAGGTGATTTAAGAGAACTGAAACGTTTCATAAGGACTACATTCCAGTAATGTGAAATTACTGCTGAAATTATTATTGTTATTAGAAGGACTGAGTATTAAATATAAATTAGCGTATTTTCAGCTAACCTTCCGCGTAATTTAGTTGCGTATCTGCCCATAATTTAACGTACTGAAATAGCCACGGCCACTATCCGAATAGCCCCACCGACATACACTTTTGTGCAATCGGGAGGGTAAATCGAATAACAGCATAACATAAATAACAATCGCGGACAACCACCTTTCATCGACAGGACAAGTACATCAAAAGATGTCATAGAAAATGCTTAAAACAAAAGTTAATCTTCCGGATGAAATTGATGTAAGTCGAAATTATTGTATTCTAACAGCTTCGCTGTACCATACTTATCGTTGATGAGTGGTTTCATGAAATAAACGGTATGTAACTAAATTAACAATAGCGTTACAAAATCAAAATGTTCAAATGTTTGTTAAGCTTATGGGACTCAACTACGGGGTCATCAGTCCCTAAACTTACGAACTACTTATGAACTACCTTATACTAAAGACGGCACAAATATCCATGCCCGAGGGGGGATTCGAACCCCTGACTGTAGTGGCCGTGCAAACCGTGACTGAAGCGCCTCAGTCTCCTCTGCCACCGCGGCCGGCTGAGCTTTACATATACAAATTTATTTTTGTCTTTCACTCTGAGAACCGCTGTAATACAGAACGCGAAATTGAAAACTTAGCCGTTAACGTATTTTCAAATATACTTTTAGCATTGATAGAAACTTTGCAACTAAATATGCATGACTTTTAATTTATTTATTCGTAATTTACACACACACTTCATAGAGGGTGGCCTCGCAGCGCTAAAGTTGCCTCTATTTAGACTCTGAAAATCAAAAGTAAATGAAAGTAATGTAAATTTTAATCAAACGATACAGCGATTAACTCATTTTAAGACAATCTGAGCTCTTTCCGTTCTCCTTGTGACTTCTGTTTCGTGGTTGGATGAGATTCTGGCACTAGTAGAGGTTTTAAGCATGTTGGATGATGATGATAATGATGATTACGGGTTTGAAGGGGCAAATATCTGCGGCCATCAGTTTCTTGTTCCCCAGACATATTTCTGTGTCTACATTATATCTCGCTTGACAACGTTTACGGACTGCTTGTGTTGTGTTGTGCATATCTGAGTCAGGACGTGATGGCATGGGATAAACTGCCTAAAAACCACATCCAGGCCGGTGAGCTCACAAGCTGTCGTAAATCCGCGAGACAGGCTCGTCTACCGTAAGCGGCATCCTAACGCTGTCGGCTATCCTGGCGGTCCATTTTAGATGCTATACGTGGAAAAACCAAGAGATAGAACGTATGTGGGGAGGGTGGTGGGGGGGGGGAGAAATAATTTCGTCATACTGTTCAATACTTATTCGATGATTTAAGCCAAGTACTATCCACGATTCAGATGCCCTAATAAGGTAATTATTTCGCTGTGTACATTACCATGGATGACGTTGTATGCCACCATTGCAAATTTGTTGGTCATATCAAGAAAAATTGCCCTCAATTTCTAACTGTTTCGAATGCCGAATGCGAATTTCCTGCTCTTATAGAAAATGCTGCCACAAAACGGTAAATACAAGAAGTAGCTCCTACAAATCCTTTGCCTCTTACGCAGTCTCAAAAAGAGGAACATACAGCGGTCTCTTCTGCTACCTCTCTAGAAATATCACCTAAACACACTAAAAAAAGCAGATTTGATATCAATTTTAATTAAAAAAAACGTCGACAAATCAATCCTCGCTAATAATAGTACTTCCAGCGAATACCACATCAAAACTCTGACTAATGAAACTGGCCTAATGGAAACAAATGACTTGAATGAAATTAATGAGACATTACCTGATGAAACTGCTTCACTTCCAGCTATTGCCGACGGTCATGTAGCTACAGACGCAGCAGTTGTTTGTGATATATTAACTGCGTCTGGTGCTACGGAACTAAACGATGAAATGACAGATTCGGGATCCGTATGTGGCTCATCAGTATCAGATTCCTCAATGAGCAATGCGCTGCTGGAGGTACAGAACCCTCAAGGCAATGTCATATCTTCAAAAGGATTCAAAGTCTTTTTGAAAGCGACAAGAAATCAGAAAACAATACTCCCGATAGCAAAAGAGTATACTAAAGATTTTGCAGCTCTGTACTAATTAACTGACTAAAACAACTCACAAAACAATTGGTTTAGTAATTGCTATGAGCAGCAATGCAAGATCTAGCTTGTGGCATGACACAGTAACTTCAGAGGAAAGAACACGGAAGAATTTCTGGCCTTGAATGACCTATACTTACCGTATGAGGGAAATCAAGGACTAAGCTTTGAAAACAGTCAATGAAGGAGCAGCGTTGATTTAACAATAACCACTTCTCATCTGTTACCAATTCTAAGCCAATGGAACTGTGGCGAAAAAGAGAGCTGTTCCGAACACAAGGTTATAACTTTCAATATAGGAGCGTCCCCACGACATATGCTGAAAGAACGTTTCAGACCCAAAAATATATTATTAAACCCGATAAAGTGAAAGACTTCGAAAGCTATTTGGTGGAAGAGCGTACACACAAATATTTACAGCACACGGACATAGACAACTTAAGGGAATTAGAACGGAACCTTGTGAAAGATTTCAAATTGAAACAAATACTGAAATCTTATTACAGAATTTGAAGCTGTTCTCGATACTTCTTGCAATAAAGCGTTCAAGACACAAAGTCACCTGAATTACGGAAACGAGAGAAAATCTGTTCCCTGGTGGACATCTGCACTTACAGCAACCCGAAAAAGAACCAATACGTTAATGTGAGTATATCAAAGGACGAGAGGTAGCAAACAACTGCGGGAACTACGACGGTAGCAGTACTGCAAGGAGAAGAAGTAATATAGCACAACTACCAAGAAAGCTAAAAACCCGGTCCTGGAAACAATATTGCAGCCTAACACCAACCAACAACCCTTGGAACGCAGTCTATAGAATTCCACCAGGGAAAATTAAAAATAATATTCCCCTGACAACCCTAAAGAAAAGCAATAACACAACAACAAAAGACTCAACGGAAACTGCCGCCTGCATGATCGATTATTTTGTGCCAGTACCAGTCACAAGGCACGGAATATCATAAGCTAATAAGATCTCTAACGCTGCGACCCAACGGAACGGTAGATGATGTAGCTTTTACAGAGACAGGAATAGATAACATAATAAAGAACTTGCCTGCAGACAAGACTCCAGGTGAAAATGGGTTTACTGGTAAGTTTCTTTGTCGAGCCCATGGCATTTTCCCCCATTATCTCACTGATTTATATAATAGTTGACTAAAGAACGATTGTTTTCCAAGATTGTGGAAAAGAGCCAAAATAGTAACCATTGTTAAGCCTGGCAAGGAAAAGAACATCAGACTAGAAAAGAAAGTGAGAAAAGGGTGCCCCAGGAGTCTTGCTGTGGGCCAGGTTTTTAGAATATTCAGTATACCTCTCTGCTGAATTTGAATTACACAGCTAACACAAACACCATGGCATTTGCAGATGACTTGATTGTGATGACTAAAGTTAAGACAGTCGCCATCGCTGAGGAGAACTGCAACAGAGAAATTGAAATAATCACAGTTTGGGCTCAAAACAATAAAATCCGATTTCATTACCAAAAATCGACAGCAATGCTGATGACTAGGAGAAGACAAAAAGACAAAGCAATGATTAATATATCTCTAAATAATAAAGTTTTGGAACAAGTGGAACGATTAAAATATGAGGGCGTAATTATTGATACTAAATTTACCTTTAATGGACACATTCAATACCTGTGCACGAAACTAATTCATTCCTTTTCTAAATCGGCGAACTTCAACTTGGGACTTGGTTCAGGAGCAATGAAAATAATTATAAAAGTTTTATACTACCAACAAAGGCGTATGAAGTTCCCGTTTGGATTCACGCACTATACAAAAAATGTAACTGTACAAGGTTTCGAAGAATTACACTGTTTTCGCTAAAAAAATTCCAGGAATCATAAATATTTAATAGAACAGATCAGAAACAAATTTAGTCATTTGAGACAGAGAAAATGGTACATAAATTTGAATGGATAAGAGCCCATGTGGGAACACCTGGAAACGAAATGGCGACAAGCAAGCCAAAAATTCAGCTCGAAAAGATGCAACAACAAGCTGAAACAGAATTTCTCCATCTGTAATTATAAGAAAATTAAGATGCTCATCTAAAGAAAACTGGGATAGACAATGGGCTGAAACTACAAAGGGTGCGATAACAATAGAATCGTCTTTCCATAAAGTTACCACAGTCTACTAATGTCACAACAATGTTAACTGGTCATGGAAAACTAATGTCTTACTACCATCGAATCCATCTAGCTACGAGTGCAACTTGCAAATGTGGGGAGGGTGATCAAACGGTAGATCACTTTTTATGGGAGTGCCGAGAACTCAGTAACGAGAGAGACGCGCTGCGATGAGTGTTACCGAAAAGGAAGACAGCTGGCCAGTTGATAAACCAGTCTTAGTAAAGCAATACATGAACGACTTTCACAAGTTTTGTAATGCAATAACCTTTCACAGCCTATGAATAATAATGTTACTTGATTTTTTTTAAATGATCTATGTTGTTTGTAAAGTCTATGGGACTTAACTACGGGGTCATCAGTCCCTAAACTTACAAACTACTTATGAACTAGCTACAACTAAGGACGGCACAAATATCCATGCCCGAGGGGGGATTCGAACCCCCGACCGTAGTGGCCGTGCAGACCGTGACTGGAGCGCCTCAGTCCCCTCGGCCACCGCGGCCGGCAAATGATCTATGTATTTGCATTGTTAAGAAACATCATTTTCCAATTTACAGTTCTGAAAATTTAAATTTAACACTTTCCTCAACATCAATGTTTCCCATAAATACACTTGTTCTCTATCTAACTTGTTTAAAAAGAAAAACCTTAACATGTTGTCTTACAATTATTGTACTGGAGCATGTTGTAAATCAATCAATAAATAATAAATAAAATAATACCTGAAACTTCCTGGCAGATTAAAATTGTGTGCCGGAACCGGGACTCCAACCTGGGACCTTTGCCTTTCGCGGGCAAGCGCACTACCGACTGTGCTATCCCGACATGACTCACGATGCCGCCTCACAACTTTACTTCCGCCAGTATCTCGCCTCCTGAAAATAATACCTGTCTTTGGTCCCAGAAATCCGCTAAAGACACTGGTGGACAATTGCAAACCGGCAGAAATGGGCATACACATGCTCCTAAAGGGATTTGAAGTAAAATTGTCTTAATTTACGCTCTGCCGGATACTTAAATGCGTGGACACTCTCTTAAATTAGAAATAAATAATAAATCTCAGTATTATGTTCCCATCTATTCTGAAGGCATCTATGATCTCAGGAAAATTAGGCTCATATCTTGATCCAACAATAATTTTAATATCTTCAAAACTACAAAAGCTAATATTTACTATATCTGAATAAAGTAGAATTAATTTAGACGTGTCATGTGATTTCAACAAACTCTGTCTTGGATGATAGCTTATTACCTCAAGCTATCATCTTGTCAGCAACGCACTTCATCCTTTTAAGGATATATTACACTTGTTATGTCAATTTTATTATGAAAATATAGCCAGATCATCGAATACTACACACTAACTCAGCAGCTGTAAGCAGCACGATTTGCACCTCTTATCGGGTTTGTGTAACTAATGAAAATTTGTCTGATTTGCAAGTAACTTTATGTAAATATTTTGTAGCATGAGCGATCAAGCTTATGAAGGCTGGCTTGTTTATTTATTTATTTCGTACATTATTTTTACTACTGGTAAATAGTCCCAAAGCGACTGAATGGAGATACCTTTTCTATTTAATATTGTCATTAAGTTAAGTTAATGTGAAACCGGCCAAATTTGAGTCAAAACAAATATCTTATGCTAATAGAGTACTAGGACGTTTCGTGTGGAGTATTTCTTGCGGATATAAGGACACTTTATGTCTTATCTTGGAAGAAGGAGGACCTGCCAGGATAGCTGAGCTTTTCTATTAAATCTTGTCAGAATGTGAAATTAGTATGTAAGTAGTCAAAGTTAAGTCAAAACACGTCTTGTATGTTAAGAACTCTGTTAATTTTGGAGGGGATGGAGATTTGCCGATGAGAAAATGGCTAGGGCAGAAAACCGCTGTCGTCAAGTAAAATACTTGGACTGTTCGTGAACTCCTTGGGGCTATAAGAACACTTCATGTCTCGTCTTGGAAGACGAAGGACCTGCCTGGTTGACAGAAATGATTCGTTTGCGGCAGTGTCAGAATTTGTGCGGAAAACAGCGGCTTTGTCGGGACTTCAGTGTTACCATGGGTTAATGACTGCCAGTTTAAGAACTTTAACTTTTTCCGATTCCATTTCTGAATATTAACTGAACAGTGTATATAATTCTATACGAGAATTTACGGGTGTTTATATGTTATTTATGGCATTAAGACTTGAAAAATTTTGAGCTGATGATTATTTCGTGTCGTGTGATCGCAAAATTACTTAGAATATTAGCATCGTCCATGATTACTTAGTTGGGGATTTTGCTACCTTTCCCGTGACGCAGTTAACGCATCTATTCTGGCAATTTTTAAAGTATATATCCGTCTATTACGTTTGTTTGTGTAGGATAGCTTCCAACAGATCAATGCACGTATTTGAATAAACATTATTCATCTGAGTTATCTGTTGTTGCCTATATCATTTACAAGCGATAGAATAAAACCTCTTTTATTAGTTAATCATTTATGTTTATTTCGTATATCATCATTATTTCGCAAATGTTAGCCTGTAAAAAATGTGTTTGATGTAGGATCACAGGTACAATGTACTATTTGCAGTTATTGTATTGGTGGGCATGAAAGCAGACGTGTACGGTTCGACCCTAAGACTACATCGAGCTACATTTTTTTTAACTAGCCGTATATACCGCAATACGTGTCTGGTACGTTTGTTCAACACATGAAGGCACCTAAAGTCGCACCTCTAAGATATAATTTATTTCCCGCGGTCTGCCTGCGTTTATTCATATTTGTAAATATGTTTCAATCTAGTTGATTCTCAAAGTTCTGGATACCATGCTGTTAATAGCAAGTAAAGAATTCTTAGAAGTCAGTAATGTAAACTTAGTTGTCAATACCCCAAAGACATAAATAGATGGGCCCTTCTGCTGCCTAACTACAACGGAGGTTGCAGAGATAGTGAACCAACCTCATATCAACATTCTCATCATCACGTGACAATGACCTGCTCTCATTGGCTGCAGGCAATTTCTATGTATGTGTGTAAGACGGGTGGGATGAGGGGACAAAAAACTTTTGGAAACGTCCTTCGAGGATACTAGTTCAGCATACACAGAGCATGCTCATTTATGGTGAGAGGGAATGACGAAAATATGAATTTCCAGCCATAAAGGGGACGAGAGTGCGGATAGTGGGTGGCATGGCGTAGGACAGCATAAAAATGTTTGAATTTTTTCGAAATTCCTACTGGCAGCCTTCTTGTATCGCGAACTGTATGTACCCCCGTTTTGGATGATGTCATTGTGACGTTGCCAAATCCTTGCCAGGTGGTCGGTGAGGGGGCGGAAGTTATGCATCATAACATGCTGTCCAGTAACATGCTGAACTACCATATTCCTGACATCTGTTGTTCATTTATCAGGTCTGCACTTTTGTTGCATCAAAACTGGCACACGACATTTGCCAGCCATTTCTATTCATGAATTATGTTGAAACACCTTGTATTGACGTACCCGTATCTGTCGTTCAAGTTCATTTCTCCTCTATGTCCAGGCGGTCTACAGGCGTTATTGCTAACACAGAGAATAACACTGTAAACTAACCTTCTCACTCTCCATACCTGCAAATCATCTTCTAATTTAATCATGCATTATTCTTCCCAATGTACTGTATTCACGCAGTAAGTAAAATATAATTGTTTGCTATTCTTCCTGGCATTGCAATTTTAATTATCAGCATAGCAGTATATAAAAAAGGGCATCAAAAAGTTTCCATTTGAGGATGTTGCTGCACCTTATCTGCAACGAAGAGCCACTCCGATGTGGCTATATAAGCTCTGTCATGTAGACAAGGGAACAGTGTTAACGCCCGTGGGATCAGTTTTAACATTCGTGTCTTCCCGAAGTGCGCGTAGTAAATCGGAAACATTAATTATGGCAACAGTATTACCAAAAATAAACAATACTAACGCGCTGTTATTCTTTTCTTGGCAGCCGAAGTTCACACAGCCAACAGGCAGCCATCCGAGAGTCAAGAATATGTATGGTGGGAGCATTTCAGTCGAAAACCTCCAAAGAGTATCGCTGCTTCATAATTACGCACGTTTCTATATCGCAAACAACGCAGAAATTATTCCAACTCAAGTGGGAAATACTCTAGTCCCAATTATGAGATCTTTAGTCAGTTGAAAAATCCTTGACGGGTAAACGATTTCTAGAAGACGAGGATGTGCAGCAGGCATTTCCACGGTGTTGAAAAAAGATATATCTTAATACTGTGGCATGATCACCTCAATGCACAATGATTCAAAACCTTACAGCCTACAATATATTCAAAAGTTTGTAAAATCTAAGGGACTAAACTGCTGCGGTTCAGTCCCTAGGCTTACAAACTACTTAAATTAACTTAAAGTAATTTATGCTAAGGAAAATAGAGACACCCATGCCCGAGGGAGGACTCGGACTTCCGACGGCGAGCAACCGCGCGCTCCGCAGCAAGGTGTCTTCGAGCGCTCGACCGCTCCACCGCAGCTTACAGTCTTCGAACGGGAACATTTTGATACCCCGTGGTACATGTTATCGTACTTTCTACGACAGATGGGACAACGTCTGTCAGACTACTGGTTTTGTTGGATACATGATGAATTTTGCAGCAGTGTACTGAGTGGATTAGTTTCATACTTTTTTCAGCTGTGCACTAGCTAACGTAAATTGAGGGAACTTGTATCTAGATAAAGACAAGGTCTTCTGCTACAACAGGAGCTGCAGTGTTATCCAGTAATGCTGACAGGTTGTCACATGAGGCTCGCTCATGACAGCCCTCGTGTCACGTAACACTGCGGCGAATGTGGAAAGATCGGTATCAGCCGCGCTAGAGGTTTCCGTGATTCAGTGCGTGACCGAGCTGGCCTCGTTACGAGAGGCTTCTGAGCACAGCACTTTGAGGCGGGTCGGTATTCGTGGAAGCGCGATTCACGGACAAGCGTTATGAGCTGGCTTTGAGGAATAATTTACTTTTACGACACTCAGTGGGCTAAGCCGATTTGTTCAGAGAGACGTATTCGGCGTGCGGTAACCAGAAAAGGGCGAGAGTAGGTCCGGATACAATGGCAAAAGGCATGACAGCCGCTTCTACAGTGACTCCTACATGGTCTCTAACCACACATGCTTCTGCCCGAATGATGACGTCACATTGTTTTACAGAAATAGTGAAGCTTCTATACAAGGTCTGTAAGCTCGTTTATGCCGTGCTATCTAAGAGTAACAGACCTTCTGTTTGAATTATATAATCTGTTTCTCTTAATTCATATTACTGAGAGATAATAAAATTCTAGGAAAATAGCATTTATATTCGTAGAGAACAATATGGAATAAAACGTACAAGATGCTGCACAGCTGGAAGACGTTTCATGAATATTACTATTGCTACAGCATCATCTGCTGTAAAAAAACGTTGTTCAGCTGCTACTACACTGAAATATATAATTATAGATGGGGGTAACTTCCGCTTTGTGCGTCACTATCAGACAATAGATCTCAATGATGAAGCTTGGATCATACACATAAAGTTAAGCCACAGTAAATGAATTTTACCGGGGAACACGAAACAGTAGCGTGACTTGACCCCACCGTATTTCGTAGCGCCCCCTCCTTTCCCACCAACCAGACGAATATTATTATACACTGCCCCCCCCCCCCCCCCACGGACAGTCCTCAGGTGTACAGGGTGCCAACATGGTGAAATTCTTTGCCGAAGTAGAACTGAGGCGTAGGAGCAGAGGAAAGTTAAAAGTAATCTCAAAACGACCCAAGTTGTTAATCCGTCGGTCGGATCCGAACAATGGCTGACACATCTTTCCAACATTGAACGCGGTGTGTTAAGTCGTGCGAATGATAGTACAATCACTTAGCAAATGTCATGGGATAAGCACCTGATACTGTGTGGGGCTCCTCTGGCCTGTGGACTTATGTGAGACACCGTGGAAGTGGGTCTACAAGTCACTGGTACTCCTCTTGACAGAGCGGTAGACAATTTTAGTCTTTTTGTGGGTGCAGGAGCCATGACACAGGCCCTGTATTCTATAACATCCCATATATATCCGTTGGGGCTCCGCGGTTGCCATCTGAGTCCTTGAACATCCCTGCATCTTCCTGGGGTGATGTGGCGGCGTGTTATCATCTTGAAACGTCGCAGAACCGTCAGGGTGTTGTAACACCAAAAATGGGTGGAGATGGTAGCCTTGCAGCACAACGTACCACGGACCATTCAAAGTCCCATTCCATATCAGAAAAATATACGTACCCCAAACCGTAACAGATACACCACCGACGGAAACTGCAAGTTCTTGTAAGGCGGGATCCATCAGTCCATCTTATCTGAACGCATCCTCCGGAAACTATTCCAATAATTAATCGTTCAACAACTAGATTAGTAAATGGTTGATAAAAGATACATGAGTTTCTAGCGACAAATGACGTGCCACTAATAAAAAGCAACAAAACAGATACAGGGATTGGTGGATACTGAGTTGCCGTAGAGAAAATTAACTTCGAAATTTCCAAATCCGTCAAAATTAAATAAAAATATAACAATAGACATAAAGGGATAAATTTCGTTTGATGCTTTTCTGGAAGAGAGTCTCCAATCTTTCGAAACAAACAATGTGAGTGTGGATGAGATATGGCTTACATTCAGAGTAATAATGTCGACGGCACTTGAGAGATTTATAGCAAATAATTAAAACAAAGGGTGATAATCTGCCGTTGTACATAAAATAGGTCATAACACTCTTGCAGAAGCTAAGAAATAATTACCAAATTTAAATAGACACAAAATCGCCAGTACTTGCTATATTTTACAGAAACTCGAAATTTACCACTAATCAAAACGCAAGAAACTTAAAATAGTTTTAACAACGATACCCTATCTCGTGATTTGGTAAAAAAATCCGAATAAATTCTCGTCGTATGGAAAGTATACTAGCGGCAAAACATAATCAATACCTTCACTTCGCGACAGCAATAGAGATGCTACGGACGACAGAGTTGCTAAAGTAGAACTCTTAAACATAGTTTTCCGAAATTCCTTCACCGAAGAAGACGGGCCGGGACGGAGTGGCCGAGCGCATTAAAGCGGTATGCTCCGATGCGCGAGGCTGTTCCCCGTCGGGGGTTCGAATCCTCCATCGGGGAGGGATGTCTGTGGCGTCTTTAGTATAAGTTAGTTTATAAGTAGTTTGTTAGTTTAGGGACTGATGACCCACAGTTAAGTTCCATAAGCTTAACAAACATTTGAACATTATTATTATTATTTTTTTTTTTTTTTTTTTTTTTTTTTTTTTTTTTTTTTTGGACGAAGAAGAAGACGAAGTAAATACTCCAGAATTCAAATCAAGTCTTCCGGTCCAGATGGTGCACCTATTACGTTCCTGTGAGATGTAATAGCTCCACACCTAGATATTATATAAATTATACAACCACTCGCTCAGCTAAAGATCCGTACCATAAGATTGGAAAGTTGCACAGGTCACTCCAACATTGAAGAAAGGCAGCAGGAATGAACTGTTTACAATCTGTTAAGGTTACATCAGTAAACAAAAATTAATTTCCAGATAAGGAATCTACTGATAATGCCCTAAAATAGCGGAGGTCGAAAAGCGTAAGAATGAAATAAAGTGACTACCCAAACGGATTATCCGAGACGAATAATTCAGTAATAGCTGCGGAAGATGGCCACACAAACAAACTTGTTTTCTTAAAATGTTCGTTTAGAAAAACACCTTCTGAGATTTCTCATGATTCCCTAAAACTGATTTTAAGCTCGTTTGTAGTGTAGTTCTAGGAGATTGGCAACAGCCCTTGCGCTGATTTTAAACCGATCAGATCAGTTTTGGACAATGCACCCGGCAGGCTTCATCCTTATACTTGCCATCATACCTCAAAACAACACAAAATATTTAATTACATTGCCCATAACAACCGAGTTTACTGTACCCTATACTGTTCTGTTAACGTTGCACAAAAAACATTACATAAACAGAAAACGGCTTGAGTAAGCCGGACATTTTTATTACCACATAACATACTTAACTGTTAATACTAGTCTGACAAAATTACTTCTGACCTTCAAAATATTACACCGTTCACCAGCTCTGT
Source organism: Locusta migratoria (assembly GCA_026315105.1). NCBI lineage: Eukaryota > Metazoa > Arthropoda > Insecta > Orthoptera > Acrididae > Locusta > Locusta migratoria. Next base: position 237,157,834 of record CM048755.1, read on the forward strand.
GCTCAAAACTAAATAAAATATACTTGTCGAAAGAAGCCACTTTCTGGCCAGTGGCAGAGTTATGTGTTTCAAACACTGCACGCCCCGGCTGACTAGCGCAAACATCACCGCCCACCAGACCACACAGCATATTGATACCTACCCAAACGGATGCTTTCCGCAGCCCAGTTGTACTGCGTTCATAAATTACGTCACGAGAACACATGGCAGTGGCGTCTCGCTGTCTGAAGAGAAGCACATCACTGCCGGAGCCTTACAATGTCACGTGCATCCCAGACGTCGATCTCTTCGTCGCAGTGACCCGTGTCCTCGTAAAGACGTAAGACCCGGCGCGTGGATGTCAGCGGAATAGCAATTAGGCTGGCAAGGGGGGCCGCTGGGATTCCACGGCCGGGCTGCGGTCTTTATTTCACATTGATAGTGACGTGGCGCCGAGTTATGAAGCTTTGTTTCGAGTGCGCGACGCCTACGTGAATTCGCCGCCGGACCACCAAGGCGGCCCCACGACGCACTCACCTGGAAATACCGCGCATCACCACCCAGCCTGTTCGCTCCGCTGAAGCGCTTAGCAAACGGTCCTCACAAATGTTTACAAATCCACTGAACACATATCTGAATTTAGCGTATTTTTGTTTCATGGTCGACTGTAAAAAGAGACAGACTGCTCTCAGAATCTATTGAAACAAAGTATTTGCTTCCTCGCACCACACTAGACGCCAGTGAAATAGGAGTTTCGCGTCTACGGATGACACCTGTATTGCAGATCTCTAATTTTATTCAAAAATGGAAGACAAAGAATGAATAAATTTAAGATAAATTGACACATATGGCCGCGGTGGAGTAGCCGAGCGGTGTAAAGCGTTTCGCTGCGAGCGCGCGGTTGCTCGCCGTGGAGGTTCGCGTCCTCCCTGGGGCATGGGTGTGTGTGTTAGTCCTTAGGTTAGTTTACCTAGGTTTAAGTAGTTTGTAAGCTACGGACTGATGACCACGCAGTTTGGTCCGATAGATTTACAAACATTTGAACATTTGATTTTTGACACATATGTTATTATTACTATTAATTTTAGTTGGCTCGATCTACGGTACTAAATTTACGATAATCGTTCATTTCGCAAGTGAATGGACTTTTTTTATTTATTTATTTCTTATTTAAGTGATTGTATTTCACACCAGTTACGAGAGAAAACATGTCTTAAAGCAGAACATTTGTCTCAGTTTTCTTTACAGACACCAGCGCAAGTATGAAATTCAGGTGATTTGCATTTACAGAAGTTTAATATAACTAGCAAAGGAAGAATAAGTTTTGTCAGCACGCAGACAAGCAGCCTCATAATTTTCGAGTGTTATAACACAATTCAAACACAGGACACAAAGGAATTAAAAACATAAGAGCCCAGTGAACAATGAAATGCATCTATGTGGGAAGTTATAAATTTGTGGCAGATCGGGATTCAAACGCAGGTCTTCTGCTCATTAGCCACGTGTGCCGACCGCTATGCCATCCACACACAGTGCTTACCACAACTACAGGGGACTATTCTAGCACGCCTCGAGTAACACACATATTCTAAACTTGTTCTCACACTATTGACGTCGTATTTCGCCGGAAGGTTTAAGAGTTGGGATGTCATGTGCAACAGCACTGACCAGAAATCCCCTTGATTATAAATGTGGTGCCTGTTCGTCCGGGACAGTGCAGGTGCATTAAAAATCTTGAACTCTCACGGGAATCGGTGAAATGCCGCGAATACTGAGATCATGAGCAGTGGTGCTACGCCAGCAGTGTGTGATACGGTTGAGAATTTGGAAGGCATGCTAGGGTAGGCTGTGTAGTTGCGGTAACCACTGTGTCCGGATAGCATAGTCGTAAGCGCATTTGCTGAGTGACCAGGAGACCCACGTTCGAATTCCGGTCTGATACAATTTCCTAATTGATGCAATTTAATGTCCACAGTCAGCTAATATCTTCAATTCCTTTGTGTTTTGATACAAAGGGACTGCAAGATCAAAATGTATAAGTATATTGAGGGTGTATCAAAAAGGATGGCGAAAACTTACACGGTTGAAAGTACACGATGATAGAAGCAAAAATGTCCCAGTAAAAATTTGCGAGATAATTACGAATGCATGCTTCCAAGCCGCCACTGACGTCATTGTAAACATCGTCCTTGTTAGTTGGATGGAACTCCGGCACATTTTGCTGCGGCTGTGAGACGGCATCTAACGCACAGATACGGCGAAAGATGGATAGGTCGAGGCGGAACTGTGCCTTGACCTCTAAGATCAACTGATCTAAATCCTTTACATTTTTTGTCTGGGGTCACCTCAAAAGCGAAATGTACAGCATACCTGTTAACATGCTTGAAGAACTGGAACGGAGAGTTGTACACGCTTGTCAAGAATTCCGAAATGACCCAGGTGTTTTCAAAAATTTCGAAATTCATTGTAGAGACGACCATTACATCCAGGTGCAAGGAATACACTTCTAACGCTTCTTTAATAGGTAACCCATATGTGAAATGTTAACTACATGCGACGTAAATCTTAATAGTAAAGTCTAGGAACCATGCATTCGTAATTATCTCGCATACGGCTCGTTTGCGGACCCATGGTTATCGGGACATTTTTGCTTCTATTATCGTGTACTTTCAACCGTGTAAGTTTGCGCCATCATTTTTGGTACACCCAGTATAATTGTGACAAGATTTTGAAGTGATTAGCCGGCCGCGGTGGCCGAGAGGACTGAGGCGCTCCAGTCACGGTCGGCACGGCCACTACGGTCGGGGGTTCGAATCCCCCCTCGGGCATGGATATTTGTGCTGTCCTTAGTATTAGTTAGTTCATAAGTAGTTTGTAAGTTTAGGGACTGATGACCCCGTAGTTAAGTCCCATAAGCTTAACAAACATTTGAACATTTTTTGAAGTGATTATCTTCCATATTGTACATTTAACCTGCATAGTGAACATATATACTACTACTCTTAAATAATTATAGTTTACTTCAGTCGATTGTACTGGTAATAACATTTTAAATAGTTTCTCGGATAATGAAAAAAAAAGTTTCTAAGTCGGCAGGCTTGCGATATCAGCGAACAAGTGAATATTACACAATTACCCTACATCCAATCAGAACACCCATTCCGCCCCTGCTCCCACCCCTGGATATCACAATACACAAGTATACTACATCCAGTAAGAGCACCCTGACAAGGTCATAGGTGTCATATTACTAATACTACGTGTTTATCATCATGTCACCCCCGTCCCAGTCACCTCACTGCTGAGATGTTAGCCAGTAGGAGGTAAGGGGTTTCCCCCTATTAGCACTGAGGGTTTTGTACGTCATTTCGTTACGTAGTCATCATTTAGAATCAGTTCTGCAATGCAAGCAAATCAAAAATTTTTAGTCATTTCTGAAGAAGATGAAACGTAATCAGCAGCAGCAACGATCAGCAGCTAGGACACCTACCAGTAAGTATAGATTCACTCATTATTACTATAGAGAATATTGTAACTTTTTGTGTGCAATTATACATAATATTGATTATTCTTGTATCAGAGCATGAGTCGCTGCTTAATGAGGACACAAAGAAATTTCTTGCAGTATCACAGCAGTAGTCCGCAGAATGTGCTCTTCCCGAATTATTTGACCTGCTGTCGTGTAATTACACTCAACAGAACCGCGTCCAAAGTAAGAACCTGCAGAATCTTGCTGTTTGCCAAGACCTGCAACGTGACTTCATGTTGTTCAAACTGTGTGAGTATAGGCTTAGCTCCTGCGACAAACTTTGATGTGGTATCGCCTACCAACTGTGCATTGGAAAAGATTTGCCACGTGATTATGGTAGCACGAATGCAATTAACAGATTTGAAAGCGGAATGGTAGTAGGAGCTAAACGAATGGGACATTATATTTTGCAAATCGTAAAGGAATTCAATGTTGTGAGGTCCACAGTGTCAAGAGTTTGTTAAGAATACCAAATTTCAGGCATAAGTCTCACCACAGACAAGGCAGTGGCCAACAGCCTGCACGTAAGTGACAGAGAGCAGCGGGTTCGCTTAGAGTTTTCACTGATAACGCATAAGCAACACTGCCTAAAATAAACAATCTGTGACCCACAACAAAAGTATCCGGTTTTGGTGTTATGGGATATAGTACCAGATGACCGATTCGAATGCCTTTGCTGACAGCATGACATCGCTTGCAACGCGTATCATGCGCTCGTGGCCATATCGTTTGAACCCTAGACGACTGCAGAACCGTGGTTGGTTAGATGAGTCCTGATTTCAGTTGATGCGAGGTCTGTGGTGTGGCGCAGACTCTACTATGCCATATACTCAAATTGCCGACAAAACACTGTGCAAGCTTGTGGTGGCTATATAATGGTGCGGGCTACGTTTACATCAAATAGATTGTTCAAATTGTTCAAACGTTTGTAGACCCATTGGACCAAACTGCTGTGGTCATCAATCCCTAGACTTACAAACTACTTAAACTAACTTACACTGAGGACAACACACAAACCCATGGCCGAGGGAGGAGTTAAACCTCTGACGACGTGCAACCGCGCTATCAGCAGCAAGGCGCCTTAGAGCGCTCGGCCACTCCATCGCGGCAGGAATAGATTGGGCCATCTGGTCGAACTGAGCCGATCATTGACTGTAAATGGTTATGTTCAACTGCTTGGAAACATTTGCAACCATTCTTGGACTTAATATTCCTAAAGAATGAGGTTTTGAACCATGTCGCAGTTGTTCGCGACTTGTTTGAAGAACATCGTGGACAGTTCTAATGACTGGTTTCGCCACCCAGATAGCCCGACATCCCATCGTAGTGTTTTGGGACGTAATCGAGAAGTCAGTTGGTGCACAAAAGCCTGCAATATCAGCACTTCCGCAGTTATGGACAACTATAGAGACAGCTTGGTTACAGCAGCTGTGTTGAGTCCTTGCCATGTTGACTGCACTTCATCGGGCAGAAGGAGGTCCGGCAGCATATTGGGCAAGTGTCCCATGACTTTTGTCACCTCACTGTACTCACAGGTTGAGATGTCGCCCAGTGAGTAAGTGGCAGCCAGGGCTCGGAAAGTAGGCGAAGTTTTGCCATTAAGTCAACGCAATGTAATATGAAGAGAGTCTTATTTTGGTTGTCGCGGCCTTGCATTGATCGAAAATGAAACAACAAATAAGCAGTAACGTTATTGTTCCAAATAACCCTTCATTGGACTGAGAGTTTTTACATCCCTTGATTTGTACCATTAAAAATATATATTTCCTTCATTGGTATTTCATTCCCTCGCGCTGCGGGTGTGGGTGGCAGAGGAACATTGTCTTTCATCAATTGAGAACATTAGCAAAATATTCCATCATTTTTTGTGAGTCATTAAAATTCTTCTGGGCTCTGGACCGCATAGTTAATATATCAAAAACCACCGAGGTTTCGGCCACTGTTGCAAGCGGCCTTCTTCTGGGTGTCGTGTTTGCTGATGAATGAGGGAGAGCTGCGGAAATTAAATACTGGCGGTAGTAACTGTTGCCACAATCTGATTCAATGTTTTGGCTACGGGCCAAGGGAGTGCGCCGAATTGATTACCGTCTGATGGTCGAGTCCTCCTTCGGGCGCGTGCGTGCGTGTGCGTGCGTGTGTGTGTTTGTGTGTGTGTGTGTGTTCTCCTTAAGTTAGTTTAAGTAGTTTGTAAACCTATGGACTGTAAACCTCAGTAATTAAGTTCCAAATATTTACAAACATTTGAATATGTTTGAGCAGGTGCTATACACGTTACCGAGAAAAAATCCGTTTGCAACAGTGACCGAAACGGCAGTTTTTTATTTTTTTATTTATATATTGACGATGTGTTCCAACGCCCAGAAGAGTTTTATTGATACTGAAAACGGTTCAAATCCTTCGTTTACACGGTTTCTAAGATTCTGAAGGTACGCACATATTTAATGTGATACGTCTTTATACAGATTATCTGTTTCATGGTACTTAATAACTTAAGATTTTTTTAAGTCATTCTGAGTGTAAGCATATGTAGGTAATCTAACACACTGCATACAATATAAGAATGTACCCGATACCTTTCATGGTAATCACGGATTACACATTGTGAACGAATTCCTGACAAGTTAATTTAGATGAATTCTTTCCTAGTGTGTTTAGTATATACAGAACAGCAGATCATAATCCAAAGGCAAAATTAAATTATATCTGTATCACAAGAAACACATTTCGAGCGGAAAATACTGTTTTCTTAAGTTTTTCGTACTCATTGTTACTAAGATTAGTTCTTAACTGTGACTAATTAGAAGTAACACACTATCTAGGTTGCGAGTCATAACTTAAAGAAAGGTATTAAGAGCTTAAGAGTTCTTTGTCGGCATTCCTTGGGAATCTCTGCACTTTTGAATTAATGATCGCAAAGGAAACGTACAATCGAAATACTAAACACTTGAAGGAGCAACAGAAAAAATAATTCCATAGCATTCTACGAAAGTAGAGCTTTTTAAAGAAGTATAACCACGGTTTTGCTTCTGGAAAAGCATAATGAACTGAATAAGTACTGAGAGTTAATGAGTCTGCAAAATCACGCTAGAAGGTCAACTTCACATCTAATTAGAAAGACGTAGATGGCGCGCTCAGTTCGTGGAACATAGAGTGTGACACAAAGACTCTGGTATACAGTGTGGAGGAAGTAGAATATGATGATGAAAGCCTCGAAGACATAAACATTATCTCTGTAGAGCCTATTGTTGGTGATTCGGGGAACATGTGAATAAAAAATACCCACCGACGAACCTGCGACCAAATACTTCAGTTTCTTCCGTTAGGTGCCACAAAGGGCCTTGAATAGTTAAGTCATTAGCATACAAACTATCCTGAATCGTTGCACTTAACTGGATATATTGACAGACATTAATAGTATAGGCTACTTTTCATAAGACAGTCGGTGGTATCTATTAGTTACCGGTACACAATGCGTGTGCCTAAATATGGAACTTTACAGCTTACGGATAACAAATAAGTGTACATACCTATGTTGATACTCATTTTACTGTTTCTGATTCATCATAATATTGACGGATTTCATAGAACTGTTTCTCACGTCATATTAAAAAGTTGCAAGACTAATAAAATATGCCTAACTCTATGATAAAGTCACTGAAACAGAGCACAGAAATAAAAAGGAAAAGAAAATATATTATGCGATAATATACAACCACAGAAATACAATTAAAAAAAGAATAAAAATACATGACATTAAACAGCTCACAAAATCAACAATTCACTGAGTAAATACTTTCCAAAAAATAATAAAAAAAGATGTATATAAAAATCAGAAATATACCAAATGATAGGTCAGATACGTGATGGAAGAAACGTGAAACAAGGTTCGAACCAGGAGGACCAATGACACAAGGTACACTACTGGCCATAAAAAATGCTAAACCAAGAAGAAACGCAGATGATAAACAGGTATTCATTGGACAAATATATTAAATGTTCAAATGTTTGTAGAGCTTATGAGACTTAACTACGGGGTCATCAGTCCCTAAGCTTACAAACTACTTATGAACTAGCTAAGACTAAGGACGGCTCAGATATCCATGTCCGAGGGGGATTCGAACCCCGACCGTAGTGGCCGTGCAGACCGTGACTGGAGCGCCTCAGTCCCCTCGGCCACCGCGGCCGGCAGTCAAACAGAGCTTGGATGGCGTGTACAGGTACAGATACCCATGCAGCTTCAACACCATACGACAGTTCATCAAGAGTAGTGAGTGGCGTATTGTAACGAGCCAGTTGCTCGGCCACTATTGACCAGACGTTTTCCATTGGCGAGAGATCTGGAGAATGTGCTGGCCAGGGCAGCAGTCGAACATTTTCCGTATCTAGAGAGGCCCGTACAGGACCTGCAACGTGCGGTCGTGTATTATCTTGCTGAAATGTAGGGTTTCGCAGGGATCGAATGAAGGGTAGAGTCACGGGTCGTAACACATCTGAAATGTAGCCACCACTGTTCAAAGTGTCGTCGATGCGAACAAGAGGTGACCGAGACGTGTAACCAATGGCACCCCATACCATCACGCCGGGTGATACGCCAGTATAGCGATGACGAAAACACGCTTCCAGTGTGCGTTCACCGTGATGTCGCCAAACACGGATGCAACCATCACGATGCTGTAAACTGAAATAAATGACGTTTTGCCGTTCCTGCACCTAGGTTCGTCGTTGCGTACACCATCGCAAGCACTCCTGTCTGTGATACAGCGTCAAGGGTAACCGCAAAACGTCCCCATCTGTTGACTCAGGGATCGAGACGTTGCTGCATGATCCGTTACAACCATGCGGATATGATGCCTGTCATCTCGACTGCTAGTGATACGAGGCCGTTGGGATCGAGCTCGGCGTTCCTTATTGCCCTCCTGAACCCACCGATTCCATATTCTGCTAACAGTCATTGGATCGCGACCAACGCGAGCAGCAATGTGGCGATACGATAAACCGCAATCGGGATAGGCTACAATCCGACCTTTATCAAAGTCGGAAACGTGATGGTACGCATTTCTCCTCCTTACACGGGGCATCACAACAACGTTACACCAGGCAACGCCGGTCAACTGCTGTTTGTGTATGAGAATTCGGTTGGGAAGTTTCCTCAAGTCAGCACGTTGTAGGTGTCGCCACCGGCGCCAACATTGTGTGAATGCTCTGGAAACTAATCATTTGTATATCACAGCATCTTCTTCCTGTCGGTTAAATTTCGCGTCGGTAGCACGTCATCTTCGTGGTGTAGCAATTTTAATGGCCAGGAGTGTACAAAGGCCACAGAAGTATAAGAAAAGTCATTTCAGTTTTTACATAAAATATAATCCAACACCAACATAAAATCATCACCAGAGACATAACATGAAGATCTTAAACACAAGTAACAACGAAAAACACTTTCAGATCCTACAAGAAAACTAACACATACAAAAAAACAGTCGCAGGAAAAGAACACAAGTTACAAATGATCAACCTGACCTAGCCAACCACACACTACTTAAGCCACATCCCCCCCTCCTTCCGTAGTTGCTTTCTTATAATCACTATCCCCACGAGGCTGAAACCAATACACTTAACCTCGCCCCCACCAACACCCAAGTGACAGGAGAACATGTAAGACATCTGTAAGATATCCTCATTAACTTACAGCCACTCACAGCCATCCACACTCACTAAAGCCACGCGCGAATGTCCGTGTGGTCTTAGGCGCCTTACCACAAGCGTGTTTGTGTGTGTGTTGTTCTTAGCATAAGTTATTCTAAGTAATACGCAAGTCTAGGGATCGATGACCTCAGCTGTTTGGTGCCTTAGCTTTACAAACATTTGGCCATTCACTAAGGCACACACACACATTTTCCCTCTATAGTCTCGCAGTGTAATCTCTTTCTTTCTCTCTCTAAAATAAAATAAGAACTGAGAAGTTGGTAACCTTACAACCTTTATGATAAACTAACAGTGTAATTCTGTAGAGAGTGCAGAAATGGCAGGAAACTGCAAAGTGTTAATTTTCAACTAACAAGGAGACTAACATAGCAGTAGTAGTATACCTCAAGGGTGTCCACTTATAGCAGTTTTAAAGCCCACTATCCAGAAAATTTCTAGAAAAAGGCCTTTAAAATTGTAAGTGCAGGACATATGTACTCGTCAACGAGATTTATAAAACCGTGTGGCGAAATGGCTCAAGAAATAGCGTACCTGGTTGTGATGCAGATGAGCAGGGCTCGATACGACTTGTCAGATACGTTTTATTTCTTATTTGTTTTAAAAATTATAACATTTTTAATAAAATTGATGATATAGAATGTTATCAGTTGCATCACAAATAAAGGTTTGTAACTAATTAAAATTACATTGAAATATTTTCTTTTAAAAATGGAATAATTCCATATGCACATTACAATTAATGTAGGTAGATTAAAATGTTAAATATTAGTGTCATTAAAATTTTATTACAAAATTATTCAATATTGTAAGCTGTGGAAAGTTTATAAATATTTGTGGTGAATGTGAGAAACCGGCTTCTTCTTTGAAAAGCAGACATACGGTCACGAATTTATTAAACAAAATATAAACATAAAATGTTTACCATACATAGGACTGAACCTCGATCATCTGCATGATACTCACGCACACAACTGCCTGAGCTGTTTCTCCACACAGCTAATTATATCATTCATTGACTAGTATATAACGTATATATTGCTCCGCTTTAAACTTTGGAGCCGTCTTTCTCAAATATTCTGAATAGCGCGCTTTAAAGTTTCAACGAGTCGACACCCTTGACGTATACTACTGACACGTCACGTCTCATCCCAAATGGATATCCGAGACGGGATGATCTTCTTCTAAGTTTCTTCAAACCTCAGCCTAATAAGGAATGAAAAAATAGCGTTTTGAAAAAGGTGTGAACAAGAGACAAAAACACCGTAGATAATTTGTACGCCAGTTCGTAAAAAATATTGTTTTAAATATCTATGAAACAAATGTACAAACGTATTGATCCATATTATCAGAATGTCCACAGAAGATGTTTAGTAAATTAAAACGACCGCGTCTGATGTAATTCTTTTTAATTAACTCCAATAAAATGAAGACAGAAAACCCAAGAACAACCGACAGAAATCCTAACTGAATGTGTACACAGTGAGCAAAATAAGTAACCATTATTTAAAACTGAAACCACCAAAATTGCTCTAGGCAGAAGTCCCTTGCTAGGTCGAGATTTCAGAAGACTTCCGACAAAGTGAATACGGAAACAGAAAAGATAGGCTATTTATTATAGTCGAATAATAATATCATTGGGTTATTGCAACCGTCATAAAACCATTAATATACATAAAAGTATGAGAAGTAGCAGAAATAAGCATGTGATTAACAATTTCGTATATAGATAATAACATATAAAATATCTAACACTTGTTAAAGTCTTACCTAATAATGTATTTGTTAGGGTTCTTGATTATTATTTTTCTTTGTTTCAGAATATGTACAAACGATACGTATACATAAATAACTGTCGAATGAGCCAGAGATAATTTTAGCTGAATACCAGTCTTATTTGTATGTTACATTTTTCACACAATTGTACAAAAATTCTTTCATAGCATTTGCTTCAATCATAATCAATGAGATGAAATAATTTTATATTACATTATTCCAGGTAGCTGCAATTATTTTTTTATTTTACTTGTTTTTTACGAATTTGCACAAGAAGCCTGTTTCAGCATATTGCCATTTTCAAGTGTATATGCAGATGTTAATACAGTGCTTATTATTTACGTCATAAGAAATAATATAAGAAAGTATAATATAATTACAAATTACAATATTACTTACGTCAAGGTGTTAGTGACATACATATAGCATCTGGTAGACAACTGACCTCAATCGTGCTTATGGAGGTGTCGATTGACACTGCTACCCATCTCGGAATTGAGACTGTATTTTTCTTTACATACAACCCGACGTGGAGATAAAAATGACAAGATTAGATTAGTTGGTTCGTTCCATTGATCCGTGTTGAGGTGATCCTCGTGGATGTGAAACATGTCAATCTTTTTTTATTTTTTACAGGCTGATGATATAATAATTCTAATAGTATGAATACAGATACATGCATCCGTTGGTACTATTTAAAAATTCGTCAGTGGGGTAGAACGAATAGGCCACTTGAAGGTCTTTTAGGCTCCTCTTACACTGATCTTTATTTGTTGCCAAATTTTATATGGTTGTTGGTAAATTATTGAAAATATGTTTTCCTGAGTAGTGGACCCCTTACTAAAGTAAATGCCTTTAAGTCTTTGTGTAGATCATTTTTGTTCCTAGTATTGTAGGTATGAACTGAGCTGTTTGTTGGGAAAAGGGATATATTATTTATGACAAATTTCATTAAGGAATAAAAATACTGAGAGGCAGTAGTTAACATACCCAGTTCTTTGAAGAGGCTTCTGCAGGAAGTACGTGAATTTACACCATAAATAATACGTATTCCACGCTTTTGGATCTCTGACGCAGCTGCGAGGAAACACGACTAAGGACCGGCTAGTAGTCGATGTAGTACATCAGTGACTCGTGCCAAACTTTGGTGGACACAACGCTTGTGAAAGGTGGGAAGTTACACTCACCCCACAACCTCTCGAGGCTTGCATGACGCCAGAGTGGAATCGTAGTGACATTGCTCTATCCAGCCGCTCACATTGATGAGAGACACCGCTTTAGAGGGCAAGGGACAGTCAATGTATTCGTGACAGTGACCGTCAACAATAACAGAAGCGCACCTGGCAGTCAAAGCTGAAACTATTTTTCCAGTTTAAATCGGATCCGTATGAACGCATTAGCATATCTACCAAGTTTCGCTGACATATAACAATTACAGCCCTCGCCGGAACTTTGAGAATATCTGCACGTTAATATTATGGCAACTTGCTATTTTGATACAGTGTTCTGTGCACAAGAACGTTTCAGTAATACGTATGAGATCATACGTCAACGTTAGCTGTACATGGTGACTTCAGGCTTTTGACTCTTAGCACAAGAGTCTCGCCAGTACTTAAACACAAAACATAAATTGCTTGTCTGTAAGAGAGACATACCAGCACGTCAATAACAAATGTTCAAATGTTTGTAAACCTATGGGACCAAACTCCTTTGTCAGAAGTCCCTAGATTTACAAACTACTTAAACTAAGTTAAACTAACCTAAGGACGACACACACATCCATGCTCGAGGGAGGATTCGAACCTCCGTCAGTAAAAGACGTTACCTTAAGACTTGCATAGATGTGTCTGAGTATCATCCCCTTATCTTTACTGGGATGTTAAATTATAACGTGCCTTCTTCGAGGTTTCCAAAAATAAATAAATTAATTTTTTGTGGGTATGACTGGAGCATAACAGGATGTGTAAGTTGTAAAGGACATATATTTAACGCATTTTAAGAAGCCACAAAAATCCACAAGCTAGATAAAAAAAGAGAACTAAATTATACCACTACTGTAACTACTAGCTGTTACAAATATTTCCAGAAACACTGCAATTACCTTGATAATTCCAAACAAATTGTCTCACCAAATTCGTACGATTAAAAGCGAATGTTGATATTTTTTCCCTGGTCAGCGCGCCTCACTGCTAAAAGGAGGCTCTGTAGCGCCACGAAATTTTCCTTCATGTGAGGACTGAAACGGCTGCACTCGGCCTCATGAGGAGCTAGTTGAACTGGTAATTGCGGTTCCAAGTCAAGAAACCTGGGAGAGCGGTGTGTCGACTTCATACCATACCCACGGCGGTACGTCACGCCCGATTGGCCCATCGAGGCCCAGAACGCCGGACTTTGCTTCGATTTTTGTTGTTTTAAGGTCAAGTAATGACTCCTGAAGCTCGTCCTTCGGCCTTTATAAATTACTTTTTTAAGGTGTACCATTTTCTTTTTCTTTTAGATAACGTAGTACATTTCGCTCAGGTAATTTTTCCGTGGGTATATTAGGGTAAATAGTATAGGTATTTTCAGAATGTGCAACGATCAAAACACAGATGGTGCTAAAACTGATTTCACAAATTACTTTACAATAAAAGGAAACTTTTCCTCTACATAATGTCTCAGATTTCATAATAATTTGTGTGTATAATACGACATTAAATGAAACTTTTTTAAAAAAAAGTTAAATCGTACAGTTCAAAATAGATGGAGCTAGCTTCACTATTGATGACAACGGAACTTTCACTATCGTTAAGAGCTAAGAAAACTATCCAGTTTTATTCTTTTGGCAAAAAATTGTTCTACAGACAGTTAAATTCTAATGCAAAGATAGACCATATGAAATCAGAATGTGTACAGTGTTGCCTCTTGTACGGGAGTGAAACATGGACGATAAATACTTGAGACAAGAAGAGAACAGAAGTTTTTGAAATATAGTACTACCGACCAATGCTGATGATTAGATGGGTAGATCGTGTACATAATGAGGTACTGAACAGGAATTGGGAAGAAAGAAATTCGTGACATGCTTTGACTGAAAGAAGGGATCGACTGATAGGACACATTTTTAGACATCCAGGAATCGGCAATTTAGCGTTGCAGGGGAGTATGTTGGGTAAAAATCCCAGAGTGACACCAAGAAACGAATACAGTAAGCAAGGTTCAAATATATGTTGGTTGTCGTTCTTACGAGGATATGAAGAGGTTTGCTCAGGACAGAGGAGGGTGGAGGGCTGCATCAAACCAGTCTCCGGACTGAAGACCACAACGACAAAACCTCTAAAATAGCTTCTGTAATTTTCACAGTGCTACCAACTTTAAACTGGTGCAAGATGTAGCCCTCTGCGACTCTTGCAAAACATCCCAGCCTCCGGGCATTCATTTCATGCCTTCTTAATAATGTTACACAGTTATGTTACTTAAATTTTTTCATTCAAGAGTACGTTGTTGTCATTTTAATTTTAACAACTAAATTTTTTTGCTGATGTATTATTTCTCAGAAACCTTTTGATTTGGGTAGGAATTTCCATTTTGTAAATTAATATCATGCATAATGCCTTTTCTCTCTTAAGTTGACTGCAGTGAAGGACATTTTTTTGCCCAGACGCCTTTCGCTTTTTATTTACATAGCACCCTCTATTGTTCTGTAAATATGTGTATATAGGTTGCACATTTGTTTTTTATTTATAGGTTAGAAATAGTAAACTCATTATCTTAACGTACGGTAATTACAAAATAATGACATGCACTGTACAAAACTTTTTCAAATACTGAATGATCTTAGACTGACCTACATTTTCTTTGAGGACATATCTTAAAGTAGTTTTCACTGACATACTGAATTATTTAAAGTGATAACGGTAAAAATAATTCTTAACCGCCTTGTGTGTTTAGTTTGGATGTGGAAATTCATTTGTGCACTATTGGCCTGTCTGTTGCAAAAGCATAGCCAAGTTTCAACATGTTCAGATGTTTGTAGAGCTTATGGGACTTAACTACGGAGTCATCAGTCCCTAAACTTATGAACTAGCTAATACTAAGGATGGCACAAATATCCATGCCCGAGGGGGGGTTTCGAACCCCCGACCGTAGTGGCCGTGCAGACCGTGACTGACGCGCCGCAGTGCCAAGTTTCATATAAACTACCGTACTGAACATTTTATGTAATTAACTACGATTACTGTGCATTTATGAAATGATATGTTATTCGTCAAACTGATTACCTGCTTTAATACTCTCATTTCCCTTAAGTTAAAAATTTATTCGAGTCAACTGGAGGCGTAGGTAAAAGACGTCGGTACATAAGAAATATGCTTCTGAAAGTACTCTTTTGAAGGCAGTCAACCACATATGTGTCGATAAAATTTTGATCACAAACATCAGTGAATGTTTCCAAGGAGAGCATTTTCGGAACTATTTAATGAAAATTATATAAAAAGTTACATGAAATAAAAGTTATTTTATATAAGTAACACTCTGTGACATGTTTTAACAAGATGCCCCAGTAGAAGAAAGTACAGACATTATTCTGAACACGTTGCATTCCGTTATTGCCATTGATTATAACGACCATAAAATCAAGAAAAAGACTACAACAGATTTTTTAGTTACTGGCGAAACTGGAAGATTATTTTAATTACTTCACGCGATCAGGGACGCACGATTAACGAACAATCTGTTCTCTATAGTGGAGAGTGCTGTAAAACCGAGATCTCTAACTTTTGTATATAGTTCGTCTATCGGTGAGCCAAGCAGGGAAGGTCAACATCTTTCAAATACTTTTGGAAGTGCAAAAAATTGTGACCAGACCCAGGGTAGAATACATTTATTTCTTCGCGCCGAAAACACCGATAGTACTAAATGGCAGAAAAGGAAACGACATTATTCCGGCATTTCGCAGAACAGAGCTACGCTTTTTCAGATTTGACAGGGAAGTGCTACAAAAAAGAGAAAAATAGGAAACGACTCGCAGATAAAAGGAAGCACGCGACGCAATTTCAAGGCGAACGCCTCAAATAATCAGCTCCCTCCAAAACGAGCGGGAGTCGGATTTTAAATATGCCGAACCGCAATCGGCTTGCGCATTTTTGTCGGTACGCGCGGCCCATTGTGTCAAGCGCGGTCCCCGCGCAGCTTATAAATAAAGGTGAATGCGAAGCGCCGATCGCGGCCAATATGAGCCAAAAAGCGACGGCGCGCATACCAGGCCGCCGGGAATCCTGCATTGCGGTAAAAACCGAACGCCTTTAGAAGTCATTTTATGCCAGTAAACGAGAATTATATCTCATCCGCGCAGGTGAGGTCTTTTTACATAGTTGTTTGTGGATATTTATGAGTGTTTCTTGCGCGTCGGTACAGGGGCGCGCGCCTCGCACGCACTGCCGCTGTACTAACAAGCCCCATTGTCTCTGCGCCGCGTTCCCACACTCCTTAATATTGCCGGAATTTCTGACCGGTTCCTGTCCAAAATCCGCGTCAATTCCTTCGTTTTCTCCTGTCTTTTTTCACTCGGTCTGCTCCTGGGACTGCGACCGCTCAGTGCACTTTATGGAAACCGAACTCGAATTTGAGGCAAACGATAAAAACGACAATGAACTGTTGCACGACTGCGCGGCTCGGCGCCCGAGTGGTCAACGTGCCTTACCGTCATATGGCGCAGCTGCCTTGCGTCGCACAAGAACAGCGCTCGCTGTCGCGAGATACGTTCAGCAGTGGCGACACCGTCAGATAACCGTGTGTCTCTCCATTGCTGACGCCTAATAGAGATGGGCAATACGATTCCTGCGGTTCAATCCCACATTGTGAATCGGTTCCTATCATTCACGCTTCTTTCTAGTCTGCAATAGCACTATTTTTACGGAATCCCAAAACGTTTAACATCCTACTCATAGATGGCAGTATATGTCTGTAAATATCATGGAAGTTACAGGTTGTCCAGAAAAGGACTCCCTGGTTTCAAAATTAAATATCTCGAAAACAAAGATCGATACAGGAATGCAGTAAACGATATGTTTATTGTGAAAGCTGTAAGAAGTTTATACATCAGTTTGAAATAATAGTTACAAAAGCTGCTAACAGATGGCGCCGTACGCTGTACAGCTCATATCAACATACATAAGTGAAGTAATCGTATGAAAACACTCTTTGCAAACAATCACATCACAATGTTTTCAAAGTGTTCACCATTGGTACTACAGAGGTGGCACAAACGAAAAATGAGATTCGCCATCACATTTCCTAGTGTCTCAACCGAAATGGATTCAAATGCCACAGAGATCGCCGATTCAAGCTCGTCCAGCGTGGCGGGATGCTTCGGGTAGACTATGTCTTTCACTGTGCCCCACAAAAAAAAAAAAAAAAAAAAAAAAAAAAAAAAAAAAAGTCACAGGGAGTCAAAACCGGCGAATATGGAGGCCAACCCATGCCTGCACCAGTAAATTTGGGATGTTCCAAAGCAATGACTCGATTCCCGAAGTATTCCCATGTGGTCGGGCTCCATCTTGCATAAACCATTCAGTACCTGATCTATCCTCTAACGCTTGTTGTGTGGCGACGAACTGTTCCAAAATTGCAACGTAACGTGCACCAGTGACCGTTTCTCGAATGGAAAAAGGGCCAATAATGCCTCTGCTGCATACTGCAGCCCACACAGTAACTTGAGGAGAATACAGGCGTTTCGCTTCACACCAATATGGCTTTTCGGAACCCCAAAATCGCCAGTTCTGCTTATTCACGTGTCCATTCAGGTGGAAGTGTGCTTCATCTGTAAACCAGATGCAGCCAACATCAAATCCTTCACTATCAATTATTGTGAGCATCTAATTGACAAAGGCAACCCTTTGTTGCACAGCTTGTACGGGTATGGCCTGTTGCGTTTGAATTTTGAATGGAAAAATGTGTAGGCTCTTTCTCAGTATTTTGTTTGTTTGTAAATCTATCGGACCAAACTGTGTGGTCATCAGTCCGTAGCTTACAAACTACTTAAACCTAGGTAAACCAACCTAAGGACAAAGACACGCACCCATATCCCAGGGAGGACTCGAACCTCCACGGCGAGCAACCGCGCGCTCCGCAGCGAGACGCTTTAGACCGCTCGGCTACTCCACCGCGGCTCTCAGTGTTTTCTGCGTACTGGAACGTTTCAAACCAGTCTCGGATGACATTGGTTTTCGCTGAATAATTCCAGAAACTGTGGCGATATTTTCAGGCGTAACTGCGGTTTGCTTGCGGCCAACATGCCCCACTCGAGCTGCCTGTTCGTTGAAATTTTGCGAAGAGCGTACGAATGGTTTTCGCATCGGGTGCTTTTGGAACATTAAATCGTACTTGAAAACTTCGCCTTGTTGCCGTAGGACTCTCTTCTAACCTGTGGTACTCTAGCACCAGAAAAACGCGTTGTTCAATGGAGTACATGGTTTTAATCTCTTCCTTCGGTACTCTAACCTCCTTTCACGTTTCAATAGTGGAACTGATCGCTCTGGGCTTAGGATCCTATTTATACTATGCATTACGTATGGCGATTACAGCGCCATCTGTTAGCAGCTTTTGTAACTATTATTTCAAACTGCTGTATAAACTTCTTACAGCTTTCACAATAAACATACCGTTTACTGCATTCCTCTATCGATCTTTGTTTTCGAGATATTTAATTTTGAAATCAGGGAGTCCTTTTCTGGACACCCTGTAAAATCTAACCTTGTGATTCGTTCACGATTCTTTCTCTGTTTGCGATGGCACAATTCTTACAGAATGCCAAACAGGAGACCACAAGGGTATAGGACTTTAGTATTTGTGGTACGTAAAGTTCAGTCCTCAAATGGTAATCAGCCAAAGCCATTCGATTCAACTATAAAAAGTTATCGAGAAAATAGACTTTGTAGAGATTCAACCGCATATATATGCTTATTATGCTACAAATAATTACTGTGCCATCAGTATTAATCAGTGCTTCGTCAGTGTTCAAGTGTTAGTGCCAGTGTTTTGTGTTCGATGTTCCAGTTTTAAGACGTCAGCAACCGCCGAACAGGCTAAATATTCGAGTTGCCATGTGATTTTAAGTGTGTGCTCTCGTTATCGTCGTCTGTCCTCAAATGAATGTGTTTTAATCTCCATGAGTTTTATTAACAGCGCACGTGTATGTATCTTTTAACCACCGTGGTCATTTTAAATTCTGAATATGTTTTACTGCTCTCTGTGTCATTGTTGTTTCTCCCATTTTATCTCCTTTAATTTGTGTAAATTCTGCATCATTTTATCTTCTTGTATATATTTTAAATCTTCGTGTCAAGTTTTGTGTACAATTGGCTGAAGAGCAGCATTGAAGCTGCTGCCAGCCTGTCACCTTCCGGTAGCTTCAAAATACAATAAAGAAATCATAATAATAATAATTTCGCTTGTTGGCGTAGTTCATTTGTTAGCATTGCAGATTGTCAAACAACTTTAATGTAGGTAAAATGTGGGTTTGTTGATGCGCCTTGATACAAAACACTTGTTATTTTTATACCGAATTTTATTTTATATCGAATCATGAATCGTTGGGACTTTGAATCGTCGCGAACCAGACGATTCTTTTGAACGACGATTCGTCTGCGACACGATTCGATTCTTACGATTCTTTATTTGTATTCGTTCAAATGAATGACTCATTCACGAATGCCGGCCGCGGTGGCCGAGGGGACTGAGGCGCTCCAGTCACCGTCTGCACAGCCACCACGGTCGGGGGTTCGAATCCCCCCTCGGGCATGGATATTTGTGTCGTCCTTAGTGTTAGCTAGTTCATAAGTAGTTTGTAAGTTTAGGGACTGATGACCCCGTAGTTAAGTCCCATAAGCTACACAAACATTTGGACATTCACGAATCGCCACAACTCTAACGCCTAATACAGCGATAAAAGGGCGACCGTATTAGAGGCGCTGTAGCGTCTAGGTCAAGGAGAATAATAGAGAATTTTCACTGCTTTATGATATTGCATTTGATGATGTTAACAGTAAAACACCCTTTGGAATTTTGAAGGTAGCAATGATAATACAAGTAGTGAAATGTTCCCTTTGTAGAAGGTGGTTATAATTCAAGCTCATTAACTTACAGACGTCCAATACGGGCTGATATTATAGAAACTTAGTAAATATGCTAATGCATTAATGAGAAACCGATTTACACAGGACAAAAATAAATTCTAATTTTGGCCACCGGGTGCGAATCTGACGATGCACACTATTCTCGTCGATGTCTCCAATCGAGTAAATAGTGATTAATAATGAATATCAACTTTATTCCTTTCCCACTTGCTTGACCTGCTCTTCCCGTGTTCCGTTCCTAATTACACACGGCAATATTTCTATAAGACTTTCTTGCATTCACAGCGCCATATTTGCACCTGGTAGTCAAAACTGCAACTAATTTTTTACCGGAGTGAGTCGATTCCGCATTAACGTAGTATATATAGCAAGTTTCCTTGACATACAATAAGGGAAGCCAAGTTTACAGAAATGATATTCACACTGCACACTACATGGTTTGTTACTGCCAAGACTTACCGTTTGGTGCTGGTAGCGTTCAAACACCGTACAGTCACTATGGGTCTGGACAACGAGAAAAGGGTTTTACTCGTAAAGCAATTTTATTGGTTCAAAAGCATTGCAACAGTGCTGCTACCCTTGGCAAGTGTCGATGCATTGATGAAATACGAATCATTCCTCATGACACAATAATTTGAAAGAATATGACTCGGAAGTTAAATTAACTGCCGATTTGGAAATAGTTTATGGGAGAGGCCGACAGGCAATGGAGCCGCGAATTGTTGAAGAAGTTTCAGTTACAGCAGCTGTGAATACTGGACGCAATGTGCGTAGTGCACGAGTTGTGCCACGACAGCTCAGCATTCCGTGGTCCACTGTTTGACAAGTGCTCGAACATTTGTCATGTTTGAATGTTCAAATTCCAGTTTCATGACAATATAGCAAGTCCAAATGTATCACTTAGCACAACTTCAGCCTTTCAAAACAAAGATGCGAAATTCGCAAGCTAGAAACAAATATTTCACGTAACAGTTCCAGGCCCACGATCAACACACGTCCGAAGTATTACTCAGTTTGTGTTGCCTTTAGTATAGGGTAGTTCATAAGTAGTTTGTAAGTTTAGGGACTTCTGACCCCGCAGTTAAGTCCTATAAGCTTTACAAACGTTTGAACATTTTTATTACTCAGTAAAGTAGACCAATCTTCTGAGACACTAAAATTCGCTTCCGCGCACTTCAACCGCATAATCTGGATCGATACTAGATTCACACAAAAATTTCTAACCGCCAGACACCATGCACGAATCTTGTGTATTTTACACTACGATCACGCCGCAAACTGACAGAGATCCTTCCTCTGAAAGGCTTAGACGCTAGCTCGCAAAATCAAGAATTCTCTGAACTAAATAATTTTACAAAAACTTAAATATGACTTGTTCAATACAAGTTTCCTATCAGTTTGATCAGGAATTTCATAAACATTCCAGTGTAATAAGTAGTTTTCTTGTACATTAATTTTTTTCCGAAGAAATGAATATTTAGTTCCTAGTTCATAACTGTCATTTTAGATTTCGTTGAATAAACAAAAACAATTTATCCAATCTACATAGGTTCCTACTATTCAAGATGTGTACTGCCATTATTTTGTTTATTAAAATAATTTCTAAGCCTAAAAACAAGTAAAATTTGTTACAAAAATATTTGTTACTGAATAACTCGTAAATTATAGAAGTTACAATACATTTGAGATTAGAGTCTGATATAACTTTGCGATATCTATGCATTGCCTCTTCGTATATTAATCACTTCTTCACTAGTGACATTTTTTTTTTTTTAATTTATGGCCGCGGCGGAGTAGCCGAGCTCAATGAGGCGCTATGTTCCAGTGCGCAAGGCCGTTCCCCGTCGGGGGTTCGAATCCCCCCTCAGGTATAAGGTAGTTCATAAGTAGTTTGTAAGTTTAGGCAGCGATGACCCCGCAGTTAAGTCCCATAAACTTAACAGCCGGCCGCGGTGGCCGAGGGGACTGAGGCGCTCCAGTCACGGTCAGCACGGCCACTACGGTCGGGGGTTCGAATCCCCCCTCGGGCATGGATATTTGTGCCTTCTTTAGTCTTAGCTAGTTCATAAGTAGTTTGTAAGCTTAGGGACTGATGACCCCGTAGTTAAGTCCCATAAGTTGTACAAACATTTGAACATTTGAACTTTACGTACCATTGTCACTTCCTCCTATTCAAGTCGCCTGTATGCCTCCATGTGGGCCCTAATCTTATCCTTATTGTCGCTTCACGAGATATACATAGGAGGAAGCAAAAAATTTGATTACTTTGTAGGAAACGTACGCTTTTGGAACTTTGACAGATGCCCATCTCGCGATATAGAAAGTCTCTCTTACAGTGTCTTCCACCGGACTATACACCTACACCTACACCTTAGGTGTGTTTAAACGACTTTATTTGTCTCAACATTCTCATTAATCTGAGAGTACTTGTTTTCCAGTAGTGTGCTTGGTCGGGGAGTAATTAATTTCTTTCTTTTATTTTTTTGTGCCCTGGCTATCTGCCATAGTCGTCCAGCAACAGCCAGCGAGGTTTTTACTGGTCACGTGACATCCGCTCACGCCGGCGCCGTGCCTGCACTGCGTGCTTCATTCCCAGCGCTGTCGCCCGCGGATCACAACGATAGTGCTCAGGGCGTTTGTTTATAAAAATAAATGCCAGTCCAGGGGCTGTACTAGCATTCAATTTACCCTAAATAATGAAAAGTACGAAGTCGTCCACATGAGTACTAAACAGAACATGTTACTCTTGGTTTACAATACAAATATATCAAATCTGATATAAATGCAACTAAATACATAGGAATTAATATTACGAGAGAATAAAATTGGAAGGCGAACCAAAGACTGTGTTTTATTGTCAGAATACTTAGAAGGTGCAACAGAACTACCTATGATACTGCCTACACTACAATTGTCCGTCTTCTTTTTGAGTATTGCTGCGTGGTGCGGGAGCCTTACCAGGTTGTATTGACGGAGGACAGCGAAAGAGTACAAAGATGGGCAGACATTTGTCTGTAGTGTACAGAGAAATGAATATCAAAGTAAAATATTAGAGATCACAGCTCCAACGGAGAGATTTAGGTGTTCTTTCAGCCAGTGTGCTATTCGAGAATGGATTAGTAGTTAATAGTACGAAGGTGGTTCCAATTAAGTCTCTGCCAGGCATTTAAATGTGATTTTCAGAGTATATGTAGATCATTATCACAAGCATAGTGTACAACACAGACCTAAGAGCTGAATATATTGACTTGCACCGTATATTTTCCTTTATAATGATTTCAGCTGTAAGATGTGGTTTTCCACAAATGGCCACAATCTGATATTTTCTTTGTGGATATGGTTAGATTACATTGCTTTGTCACTGTATACACGTAATAGCCACTCCCATGAACCACAGACATTGCCGAGGTGGGGTGGCTTGCGTGCCTCAACGATACAGATAGCCGTACCGTAGGTGCAACCACAGCGGAGGGGTATCTGTGGAGAGGCCAGACAAACGTGTGGTTCCTGAAGAGGGGCAGCAGCCTTTTCAGTAGTTGCAGGGGCAACAGTCTGGATGATTGACTGAACTGGCCTTGTAACATCAGCTAATGTGGCTTTGCCACACAGCTACTGCGAACGGCTGAAAGCAAGGGGAAACTACAGCCGTTACCTTTCCCGAGGACATGCAGCTCTACTGTATGAACATATGATGATGGCATCCTCTCGGGTAAAATATTCCGGAGGTAAAATAGTCCCCCATTCGGATCTCCGGGCGGGGACTACTCAGGAGGATGTGATCATCAGGAAAGACAATACTGGCATTCTACGGGTCGGAGCGTGGAATGTTAGATCCCTTAATAGAGTAGGAAAATTAGAAAATTTAAAAAGGGAAATGGTTAGGTTGAAGTTAGATATAGTGGGGATTAGTGAAGTTCGGTGGCAGGATGAACAGGATTTCTGGTCAGGTGAGTACAGGATTATAAATACAAAATCAATTGCGGGTATAACAGGAGTAGGATTGATAATGAATAAGAAAATAGGAATGCGGGTAAACTACTATGACCAGCACAGTGATCGAATTATCATTGTCAAGATCGATACGAAGCCAACACCGACAACAATAGTACAGGTTTATATGCCAACTAGCTCTGCCGATGATGAGGAAATCGAAGAAATATATGAGGAGCTAAAGGAAATTATTCAGACAATTAAGGGAGAGGAAAACTTAATTGTTATGGGAGACTGGAATTCGGTAGTAGGACAAAGAAGGGAAGGGAAGATAGTAGGTGAATATGGTCTGGGCAAAAGGAATGAAAGAGGAAGCCGCCTGGTAGAATTTTGCATGGAACATAATTTAGTTATAACAAACACCTGGTTCAAGAATCACAAAAGAAGGTTGTATACGTGGAAGAGACCAGGAGACACCGGGAGATACCAGATAGATTTTATAATGGTAAGACATAGATTTCGGAACCAGGTTTTACAGTGTAAGACATACCCAGGGGCAGATATAGACTCTGACCATAACTTGTTGGTTATGAACTGTAGGCTGAAACTGAAGAAACTACAAAAAGGTAGGAAAATAAGGAGGTGGGACCTGGATAAATTGAAGGAACCTGAGGTTCTTAAGAATTTCAGAGGGAGCTTTAGGCACCAATTGACAGTAACAGGGGAAAATAAAACAGTAGAAGAGGAATGGGTAGCATTGAGAGATGAAATAGTGAAGGCAGCAGAGGACAAAATAGGTAGAAAGACAAAACCTACAAAAAATCCTTGGATATCTCAGGAGATACTAAATTTAATTGATGAAAGGAGAAAATATAAAAATGCAGTAAATGAAACAGGCAAAATGGAGTACAGACGACTAAGAAATGAGATCGACAGGAAGTGCAAAATGGCTAAGCAGGAGTGGCTAGAAGGCAAATGCAAGGATGTAGAAGAATGTATAAATAGGGGAAAAATAGATACAGCCTACAGGAAAATAAAAGAAACATTTGGAGATAAGAAAAACAGCTCTATGAATATCAAGGACACGGATGGAAAACCAGTTCTCAGCAAAGAAGGGAAAGCTGAAAGGTGGAAAGAGTATATAGAGGGGCTCTACAAAGGAAATGAACTCAGCGACAATATTGTAGGAAGGGAAGAGGATGTAGATGAAGATGAAATAGGAGATACTGTACTGAGAGAAGAATTTGACAGAGCCCTGAAAGACCTAAGTCGAAACAAGGCCCCTGGAGTAGATGATATTCCCTCAGAGCTACTGAAGTCTATGGGAGAACCAGCTATGACAAAATTGTTTCACCTGGTGTGTAAGATGTATGAGACAGGCGAAGTACCCTTAGACTTTAAGAAAAATGTTATAATCCCCATTCCAAAGAAAGCAGGTGCAGACAGGTGTGAAAACTACAGAACCATCAGTTTAATAAGTCATGGTTGCAAAATATTAACACGAATTATATACAGTAGGATGGAAAAACTGGTAGAAGCCGACCTCGGGGAAGATCAGTTTGGATTCAGGAGAAATGTAGGAACTCGGGAGGCAATACTCACTTTACGGCTTATCCTAGAAGATAGATTAAGAAAAGGGAAACCTACATTTCTAGCTTTTGTAGATTTGGAGAAGGCTTTTGACAATGTTGATTGGAATAAACTCTTTGATGTTCTGAAGCAAGCAGGAGTAAAATATAGGGAGCGTAAGGTTATTTACAACTTGTACAAAAACCAGACAGTTGTTGTCAGAGTTGAAGGGCATGAAAGGGATGCAGTGGTTGGGAAGGGAGTGAGACAGGGTTGTAGCCTTTCTCCAATGTTATTCAATTTGTACATCGAGCAAGCTATAAAGGAAAGCAAGGAGAAATTTGGAGAAGGAATTAAAGTTCAGGGTGAAGAATTAAAAACATTGCGTTTTGCCGACGACATAGCAATTCTATCAGATACAGCAAAGGACCTGGAAGAGCAATTGAACGGAATGGACAGTGTGCTGAAAGGTGCATATAAGATGAACATTAACATGAGCAAAACTAGGGTAATGGAGTGCAGCGTAAGAAAATCAGGTGATGCTGAAGGAATTAGATTGGGAAACGAAGCAATAAAGGAGGTAGATGAGTTTTGTTACTTGGGCAGTAAAATAACAAATGATGGTCGCAGTACAGAGGATATAAAATGCAGAATGGCAATGGGTAGAAAAGCGTTTTTGAAAAAGAGAAATTTGTTAACATCGAATATTGATTTAAGCCTAAGGAAGTCCTTTCTGAGGGCATTTGTATGGAGTGTTGCCTTGTATTGGAGTGAGACATGGACGATAAACAGTGCAGACAGGAAGAGGATTGAGGCTTTTGAAATATGGTGTTACAGAAGAATGCTGAAGATTAGGTGGGTGGATCGCGTAACTAATGAGGAGGTACTGAACAGAACTGGGGAGAAAAGAAATTTCTGGCATACCTTGACTAAAAGAAGGGATAGATGGGTGGGACAAATTCTTAGACATCAAGGAATTGTGAATTTAGCATTAGAGGGAAGTGTGTGGGGTAAAAATCGCAGAGGAAGACCAAGAGATGGATACAGTAAGCAGATTCAGACAGATGTAGGTTGCCGTTCTTATGAGGAGATGAAGAGGCTTGCTCAGGATAGGGTATTGTGGAGAGCTGCATCAAACCAGTCTCCGGACTGAAGACCACAACAACAACAACAACACGTAATAGAAGTGTTGCATCACCTTGCTTCCAGGGTTTCCTGAAGAATGACGTGGAATGTCTATCTTGCATCAAGAACACAGATTCTGGTCAGCCTGAACGTCTAGGACACACTTCCAGCGAGTGCGGCAAGGTTCAAATGTTCAATTGTTTGTACAGCTTATGGGACTTAACTACGGGGTCATAAGTCTCTAAACCTACAAACTACTTATGAACTAGCTAACACTAAGGACGGCACAAATATCCATGCCCGAGGGGGGATTCGAACCCCCGACCGTTGTGGCCGTGCAGACCGTGACTGGCGCGCCTCAGTCCCCTCGGCCACCGCGGCCGGCTGCGGCAAGGTGGTGGTTCCCTGATGTTTTGGGGTGGCATTATGTGGGCACCACACACAACTGGGGGTCGTAGAAGACAATCAAATGGCTATGTGGTTCCGGGATGACATCCTCCGACGTATAGTGCAACCTTATTGGCAGCATTTCGGCGATCGATTCGTCTTAATGGAAGACAACTTATTCGCTCAGTGTGCACATTTTGTGATAAAGACATCGTAAGTTATAATGTTTTCCAGACATGAACCTTATCGAACATGTCTGAGGTACATTTAATGGGTTGTTTTTGAACGAGACGACCCAACGATCAATCTGAGAAATCTACGCCGAATCGCCATTGATGAGTGGGACAATCTTGACCACAGACCCTTGATGATCTAGTGGACACTATGTGCAAGAGAACGTGCTCCCGGGTATTACGGATACTCTTGTACGCTTCACTCTAGCACACAAATATATTATTTCTAAGTTTTTGTAGTACAACTTGTCAATTTCTGTTTTCATTAGCAATAAAGAGAACTTAAATGTTGTGTTTGTATATCTATTCCATTTTTATGTAAAGGGTCACGAAAATGTAAAATGGAGTGAGTGTAATATTGTACATTTCAGTGTGTAGGAGTCTTCCATTTTTGCATATATTGGCAATGTTATTTATAAATATGTTAAATAGTGTAGGTGATGAATGTCACCCTTGTCTTACTCTTTATGTGGCTCTTCTCGCTCCTGTACTAGTGGTTTAGCTTACGCGTGACTTTATACTGTCATTAACATACAGACTCTGATCCTCCGTTATTCAGTGCCGAGGAATCCCATACTCCCCTAAAATTTCCCTAACTTTTATCGCACCACTCGGTCTAATGGAAATTATAAGAACGACAAAATTTCCAAAATATAAAAATATATAAAGTAAAACACAGTCACTGTTATTCATTAACTCACCATCACGCTGTAAATTAGATGTCGAACATGACAGTAGAGTCGCGTCCAGTGACATCCAGCTGTCATATTTGTCAAATTGAAGTATCGCTTGTCCGAAAATAAAAGCTGATGTCGAACCACTGTATTTTCTCTGTTTCTATATTTGCATTATCTTTGTGTAAGAGAGCTTCAGTTGTAATCTGGAAGCAGTATGTCCAGTCGGTTTCACACACCTTCAGCAACGATAACGAATTTGTAAAGTGACGCCCTGCACACTTGTAACGCACCTCGCCTCCACATGACGCATACTCGATAGGAGTCGGGAGCTGGAACAATTGACGGCCATACTACGCAATGCGACTGCCTGGTAATATTAAATATGGACAGCGTATTGAAGTCAGGCGCGGAAAGCTAAAACCTCTTCTTTATGAGCTTTAATATAAATCACTGTTGACTTATCCGCTTCTCTGTTGAGTTTCTCGCGAGCTGAATAACTAATTGTATCAGGGAAACATTCCAACAACACATTTCTTCCAGTGGAAGAAGCAGACACATTAAGATTATGAGAAACGACGCGGTAGCCTAGTTAGACAGGGATGACGCAGAAATTAGACAATGGTTTTGTCGAAATAATTTCTCATAAACTTCGTCTACGATCAGATTTTTTCTCATACTAATTATTTACTGGTTCGTTATTAGGAGCTCGTCTCTCGTACTTATAGGGTGAATTTTTAAATAATTTGTAGTATTGTAAATGTAAGTAGGAAGATTAGGGCTTAACGTTGTCGACGGCGGGTCATTATATATGAAGAACAAGCACTAAAACTACAACGATTGAAAGTAAAAAGACTTCCAAAGGAACTCTCTAGCATTTTTGCAAAGTGACATAAGGAAACCATAGGTAAGCTGACTTTTGATAGCTAAACCGACCTTCGAAACCCGCTCCTTCGGAATGCAAATTGAAACCCGCTCCTTCCGAATGCAATTCAATGTGCTAGGCAGTCATGCCACCGTGCACAAAGAATACCTGACATTACATGTAGTATGGGAGCAAGCTGTCCCGTCTGTAAGTTGTTCGCTCCTGCATCCAACTGTTACAGATCCGCATCTCATTTGTTTGGTTATGTCCGAAATGATCCTCGATTTCTGTGAAGAATTATCCGCAATCCGTTTAGGCAACTACTCTTCCTCGGTCGATCTCCGAAACAAGCTCTGAAGATGCCCGCTGTCTTCTACGAGGCATATTGAACGCTAATGATGTCCATCTCTCGTCGCATGCTGCAAATACCACTTACGTGGATGCTTACTGCAGGTTGTTGCATTTTGCGTGGGCAGCAGTGTGCTTTAGATGCCCTTATTATTACTGTGATTACGTCGTATTTGATTATGAAAACTGATAAAAGTGAGATCGGGCTATCCTATTGGATCCTATTTAATAACTCAAACCCAGTAAGGAAGCAGCATACGAATGCGTTCGACACATATTCCGTTTAGGTTCTTGAATATATAAGTAAAAATGTTATTCAAAGGAGCGAGTTATGAGAGAAGTTTCTATGAGCTAGCTGGTGCTAATCGTTGACTACTTTCCTTCAGACGTATTCTTCCACTCGTAGCGTCATCAGTCATACAAAGAACACCCATTTGAAACTCATGCATTTGCGTGTCATCTTTGTACTAGGTCCTTGTTAATCCTCTCATGTTCCAATTTTAGTACAAGTATTTCGATGCGAAGGCATCTACAGATGTCCAACGGTCAATCCACTCTTGTGTAAAATTTAAAATTTCGAAGCAAACTGGGTTACATCACAGTTAGAATCATCCAAAAATACATCATCACTTATCGCTTAATCCGGTATTATTCCGTTTTTCTCAATTCCCCCCCCCCCCCTTACCTTTCTCACTTTCTAGAAAGTACATATAAAATATAGAAAAACCTGAACAAAAGATTTTTTATGATTATAACAAAGTTGCCAATTATTTATTGCCTGGCTCATTCGTTTCAGGTTTTGATCATTCTAATAAGCCATCCATTACAAAGAACAAATCATATTATCAGTGGATGCCTTGAATATTGATAATGAAGTTCATAAACCAGAGAGACACCGACAGTGTGACACAATAAGAACGAATTCTACATTACGTTTGTTGCTATTGTAAACGTTTGTTCCTGAGACTGGTTTGAAGCACCTCTTAACGATATCCTATCCTGTGCAAGCGTTTTCATCTTCGAATAACGGCAACCCATATCCATTTGACATGCTTACTATGTTCGTCTCTTGGTCTCCCCCATCCCCCACCCTCAACACACAATTCCCTCTAAGCTTGGGTTGCTGAAATATTGAATCACGTTTTTGATTTTATGTTCCGACATCAAACCCACAGAGATGACCAAGTCGTTTGTTTGCTTCACACGTTGATATCATACTGAGCCTTATTGCTGTACATGTTCACAGAGGGCGCTCTGGCACCTGTATCACTACGAGTACGACGCTGAACACATTATCAGTACTCTACTCTAGCTCAGGTGACATCTGCCATCATCGGATAAGAATTGACGTCTTTTTTCCCGATTTACCAATTTTGTTTCCCACAGTTTATGCATCTAGAAAAATGTTCAAATGTTCAAATATTTGTAAATCTATCGGACCAAACTGCGTGGTCATCAATCCATAGCTTACAAACTACTTAAACTAAGATAAACTAACCTAAGGACAACATACACACACACCCATGCCCCAGGGAGGACTCGAAGCTCCTACGGCGAGCAAATAAATGTATAGTGGCAGATACAAACACCATATTTTTATGCGAGACGCAGGTAGACGTGATTATGTCACCATACAATGAGCAAAAATTATGTTGATAAGAGTTCATAGTTAAGAAACATACATTCTAGTTGGAGAGAGAGAGGACAGAACGAGACCAAAAAGATGCATCAGACATTGGCCACATTGCGATGACGGGGGAAATTACACTGGTCAAAACAATCAGGAGATGAGAATGAACTAAACTGGTTCCACGTCTTTCTGTCGGTTCATCATAACGGCAACCGAATTAGTGGTAATAACTGAAAGTTGCTGCAGAGGGTGTTGCTGTTGACATGTGTTTACTCTACCAAATGAATTACATAAACAGTTGGGTTTTGATGGTGTACTGAGCAGGTAGTGCAATGCAACAATAGCGTGATTTAGCCAAAGCTATGGTATGGAGAGCCATAAGATTGGAAGTGGGACAGACACAGAGGGAAGTGGCTGCAGTTATTGCAGTGCCCCAAAGTGTAATTTCCTGGACCTGGACGCGATTTCAGACAACAGGAAGCGTTAAAAGAAGGCAAGACCTAGGTCGTCCAGGGGTAACATCAGCAAGAGATGACCGTTATCTTCGCTTAACAACCCGTCGAGACAGTAGACTGAATGCAACTCAGCTGCAACGCACTCTCTAGGTAGCAACATGACGCGCAATATCACCACGAACAGTCCGAAATCGCCGAAATAGCTTTTGTAGATTCGGACAGAGCATTTGAAAATGTTGAATGGAACACACAAGTTGGCAGGCGTAAAATACAGGGAACGGACAGTTGTATACAATTTGTACAGAAGCCAGACAGTTGTTATAAAGGGCCGAGGAGTGCGAAAGAGAAACATTGATGGTGAAGGGAGTAAGACAGGGCTATAGCATTACTTCAACTCTATTCAGTCTGTAAAGTGAGCAAGCTGTGGAGGAACACAAGGAGAAATTTGTAATGGGAATTAGGTTCAGGGAGAAGAAAAAAACTCTGCAGTTTGCCGATGAGATAGTAATTCTGTCGGAGACAGTAAAGGACCTCGAAGTGAAACAGTCCCTCAAATACTCCTCAGTCGCATCCAGTTACCGTATCAGAAAACAATAACAGACGTTGCAACAACCTTGTACGAATACCAAAACTGGGAAGAACAAACAGTTGAAGCTTACAGTAGAATGCTTTCATCCCTATATGCAATCCAAAAATTTTGAAAAAATATTTCCCACTCAGGTTAAATAATAATTACTCCAAACACTTGCCTCACCAAATCTTTACTACTATGATGTAGCTCAACATGACACAAATAGCGAAAGTTTGAGACGCCTCGAGCTAGTGATGAATGCTGGACTTAGGTACGTGTGCAATTTACGGTTGTCATATGGATGCGCCCACATAAGTTGGGCGATTTTAACACGCTGTGTTTACTTCTTCGATTTCTTAGCCACCAGTACCCCCAATACTTATTATATTTAACGCGTATCATCATTCCACAACGGCAGTATCAGTTCGGATACGTCTAACATCTTTACTGTACCTATGCAAAACACAAAACCATTCTCCACGTGGTTTTCTATCTGAGCTATACGACTATAGGACACACTGCACTGGGATCTGCGTCTTATCCAAAACCACTCGACATTCAAGAGGAAACTCAAATTATACAGATTAACGACGGAATAGCCTCCATTGTTGTGCTTCTCTCATTTCTTCCTTTCTTATTTCCATCATAGCTTCGAATCTTACCATTTTATTTCTCTTCCTCTAACCAATATATCTCTTCTATATTTCTTTCACCACATTCTGTCGTGTTATGCCTCTGTTCGATGTGAATAACTCACCATCTGCATCAACATAACGAGGCAATTCCTAAATGGAAATAGGGCTGATGTTCATAACATAAAACATGCTTACTATTACATACAAAGTCATTATTGTTATTATTATTATCATTTTTTATTTTTGTAATTATCTTTATATTATTGTTACAATTATATTCTAGCAATATGCTTTATTTTTTTAACTTTCACACTTGTATTACACTGGTATGTTTGTAATGTACTACACAAATTGTAATTGTTTAATCTGAGTAAACCTGGTTAGGTGTAAAAGAGGGCCTAAAGGCTCTAATCTTGCTAGGTAAAATAAATGCATAAATAAATAAATAAAACAGTTGAACAGAATGGAAATTATCTTGAAAGCACCATATAAGATGAACATTAACAGGAGCAAAAATAAGGGTAATCAAATGTAGTCGAATTAAATTAGGCGATGCTAAGAGAAATGGATTAGGGAGCGAGACAGTAAAGGTGGTACATGAGTTTTGGTATTTGAACAGCAAACTAACTTCTGATGGTCGGAGGAAAGACGATATTATATCAGAATGACGATCTGAAGAAAAGCATTTCTGAAGAAGAGAAATTAGTTGACATAGAATATTAATCTAAGTGTTAGGAAGTACTATCTGGAGGCATTTGTCTGGAGTGTTGCCTTCTCCTGGAGTGGACGATAAGTAGTTCACACAAGAATTGGATTGAAGGTTTTGAAATGTGGTGCTACAGACATATGCTGAAGGTTAGGTTGATAGATCGTGTAACTAACGAGGAGGTATGGAGTACAATTTGGGTGAAATGGAATTTCTTGCACATCTTGACTAAACGTAGCGATCGATTGATGGACTCACTCTGAGGCATCGCTTCCACTGTTAAGCGATTTCAATTGCTTTTCTCTGACATTTATTTCAATATACGCCATATTGTCGTTCATGATTTAGATCCGCACGGGAGTATCCAAGCGGTCTGGAGCGCCACGTTACGGATCGCGTGGCCTCCCGCGTCGGAGGTTCGAATTCAACCTTGGGCATGGATGTGTGTTGTCCTTACGTTAGTTTAACTTAGTTTAAGTAGTTTGTAAGACTAGGGACTGATGACCAACGTATTTTGGTCCCATAGAATTACAAACATGTGAACATTTTTGATGATTTAGAGGAAGAGCTACAGTGCAATCTTTCCTCTGTGAAACAGATTCGGAAAAAGGCGTTCGATATTTCGGCCTTTTGAATGTTATCCTCTGTTCCATTCCCGTTACCGTCACGGAGAGTCTGGATTTTTGGTTTCGCGACGTTTACAGATTTGATGTAGCAGCAAGATTTCTTATGATTTTCTATCCGGTACATCCACAGAGATTTGCTTTCCAAGTCGTTTAATGCCTCACGCAGTGGGCTCCTTACGCAAATTTTGGCATCGTGTGGTTTTTGCTCGTCTCTAAACTTTGGCAACGTTTGTATCTGCAGTACAGTTTTCTAAGTTGTTGAACCTAGGTGGATCTTTCACATGACTCGTAATTTTACTCGGTACGTAGGTCTTGTACGGTGTACTTCAACTTTGTTCACAAATGCTCAACACTGCCAGTTTCCTGTTGAGGAGTCAAGTACTCTGAAATCTGTCCCTTTTTCTTTTGCTAAACAGGAAGACATTCTACCTTTCTCGATATTTATATTTATAGTATATTCATCGATGCTGCAACGGTCTTTCATTTCCTCTTTTACGCGGAAAAATTTGGGTCTGTTTGTCATGAGCAGGTGTAACTCTTTATCTCCACGAGTCGGCTCTCTATTTAACTGTTCGAAGTACTTTCCGAATACAGTACTTTGAACAATTTCGCTCGACTCTCTGTCCCTGCCACCAGTCTTAAACACGTTTGTTTCTATTCTATATCCGGTAAGTTAAAATTCCCACCGAAAAATATAAGACATCTAGGAAATCTACGAGAAATATTCTCCACGTTTTCCCTCTGATGTTCCGCCACAACTGCTGCTGAGCTACGTGGAATATAAAAACATCCAGTTACCATGTCTGACCTTCGACCAAATTATTTCACATTCCGTTTCGGTAATAATTGCATTCTATAGAATAGAATTTTTTATCGCTAGAAACACGATGTTTCAAATGTTTCAAATGTTTGTATAGTCTATGGGACTTGACTACGGGGTCATCAGTCCCTAAACTGATAAACTACTTATGAACTACTTACGAACTAGGACGGCACAAATATCCATGCCCGAGGGGGGATTCGAACCCCCGACCGTAATGGCCGTGAAGACCGTGACTGGAGCGCCTTAGTCCCCTCGGCCACCGCGGCCGGCAGAAACACGATTTTCCCTTCAGTGTCCAGCCCATCTCTGCGGTATACGTTCCAGTCTGAGTTTAGGATTTCATTTACTCCTGGCATCTGGTTTCAGACAGCTTTCCGTCCCTACTACTATGTTGACATTGTGACTAAGAATAAGAGCAATTATATGATTTCTCCATAGACGCTCCTGAAGTTAACAAGTTAACTGTTACTGTATTTCCGTTTGCTTTCTTCACTATGTTGTGCCGAGTGCTGCACTGTGCAGAAACAGTAAGCGTCGTATCGGGAATGTGGAGTGATTTCTTTGTTCTACAAAACCCACATGTTAGCTCCACACGCATTCTGCTAGCCTAGTAGCTGCTTCCTGCGTGTAATGCACCCTCAGTAATCTAGGGGGCTCCAACATTTCTTCACCCAATAGAGGAGGTCGAGAAGTTTGCACCCAGTATCGCCATAGAATCGTCTGAGCCTCTGGTTTACCTCTTCCCCTCGGCTCCAAACCAGAGGCCCGCGATTCGTTCTGGAAATGATGCTGCAAACCGATAGCTCCACTTCTACCCCAAAAGCGAGGCTTGCTGTCTTCACCAAATCCTCCAACCTTCTGAAGGCGGCAGGGGTCATTGGTGCCGAAATGTGCAATGATTTGCAGTTGGGTGCAGCCAGTCATCTTTATCGCCACTGGCAGAGCTTCCTCCACATCTCGGTCGAGACCCCCGTCAAGCAAATACAGTGCATACTGGCGTTCTTTCCCGACCTTCCCGCTATTTCGCTAATGAATCCATCCCCCGCTTAACATTGGAACTGCCAATGACTAGCAAACCCCACCCTCGGCGTCTCTCTGGACCTCTTAGAAGGATCGGCCACTGCAACAACAGGCGAGGGAGCCGGTACTGTCTCAGAGTCAGCGGGAAATAACTCAAACCTGTTACTGAGGCGTAAGAGGACAGGATTACGACCGTGCCCGGTTTTTGCCTTCCGCCCAGAGTTTCACGATCCCGGCACAGTTCTCCATTCACTGTCAGGGATTTGTCGACTGGCGGTGGCGTCGGAACCTGTAGACACATTGGCATCAAGGCCCTGAGACGTCACAATAGGCACCAGATTCACCC
Organism: Locusta migratoria; assembly: GCA_026315105.1. Taxonomy (NCBI): domain Eukaryota; kingdom Metazoa; phylum Arthropoda; class Insecta; order Orthoptera; family Acrididae; genus Locusta; species Locusta migratoria. The sequence goes on from CM048755.1 coordinate 237,193,874, forward strand.
CAGCATTCGCCTCCGGTTCCCGGTTAACACTGCAACCTAAATCCTGTTGACCATGGCCAACACCGCCTCCAGATGTCTACTAACAGCGACCAACTATTCCTGAATCCGTTTACAATATGCGCAGTTCCTACCCATCTCTATCAAGTTACTTAATCCAAATTATCGTTTCTACCAATCCATGCGAGAATGAAGCTCTCCAAACCTGAAGCACTACCGAAATTTTAGAACTGTTTACTAATAAAATTACAGGTAAGTAAAATCACGCAACTTAGTTCTTTGCAGGTGTGACACTAGCTGCTGTTGCGATAAGACTGATTAACTAACAAGTTGGAAGTGCTGCGTCGGTTAAGTTATCATACTAATTACAATGGTAACGTAAACATTCTCATATTTGTAGACGAGGTTGTGGACGTCCACGCAGCATAGACAGCCCTCAAGATCATCCTAATTGTAAGGAAAGTAGTGGCAGATGGTACAGCTACAGCAGCACAGGTAAGACGGTTTGTGAAACTAGAACTGTCAACACAAACTCTTTACGAGCAGAGGGACTGTGGGCGCACACACTTGTAGCCCGTCTTCCAGTCACACACAGCATCGACGTGCTCGGCTTGGCTGGTACCATCAGAGGATCACTTGGAAACTGAATAGCGGGCTGTGGCCTTCGGCGATGAAAGTACATTCTGCCGCAGTGATTGTCGCTTCCACGTACGACGTACATCTGACGAAAGCTGTTTTGTATAGTGCATTCGTTCAAGACACACTTGTCCGACAACATGCTTTATGGTCTGGGATGGGATAAGCTGCAACTCTGGTTCACTTTTGCTGTATGTGAAAGGTACAGTCATAAGCCCTCGGTACGTGGTGAACGTTGTTGAAGGAGTCGATCTTTTACCATTCTTGCAACAGGAAGGTGCTGTGTTGTTTTAACAGGGTAATGCTCGCCCATACGCTGCACGTCAAACTCAGCGTACTCTGGAAGGCGTGCAGCCGCGGCGGCTTAGCCGTGCGCACTGGGGCGCCGTGCTGCGGTGCGCGCGCCCGTTCGCCGTCGGGGGTTCAATTCTGCCCCGCGGGCATGGGTGTATGTGTTGTCCTTAGGTTAGTTTAAGTAGTCTGTAAGCCTAGCGACTAATAACCAAGCATTTAAGTCCCATAGATTTACAAACATTTGAACATTTTTTGCAAGACGTGCAGCAACTTCCGTGTCCAGCACCATCTCCGAACTTGTCTCTAATCAAATACGTGCGTGATATGGTGGGACGACAGCTTTACAGGAAAACTCATCACACCACAACTCTTGCAGAACTATGTGAATAGGTCTAGCAGGCATGCAATAATGTAGCCTAAGAGAGTATTCCCCACCTGTATGACTGAACGGATGTCAGAATCAACGACTGCTTATCGCCCGTGGAGGCTATACTACGTATTAATAGAGATGTTTCAGTATGGATCGACACCTGGTACCTCAGTACAAATCAAATGTTTGTTAAGCTTAAGGGACTTAAGGTCATCAGTCCCTAAACTTACAAACTACTTATGAATTACCTTATGCTAAAGACGTCACAAACATCCATGCCCTATGGGGATTCGAACCCCCGACCGGGAACGACCTCGAGCATCGCAGCATAGCCCCTCAATGCGCTTGGTCACTCCGCCTCGGCACCTCAGTACAGCTGAAGATTTTGATCTGTAACTATAATCATTTCATGTAATCCATATGCACTGCTTCAACAATAAATCTGAAATGGATTGGAAAACTCTAAGTCGGTTCCTAATTTTTATTTCCCACAGTGTATATTCCATACGTAGAAGAGGAATCATAATACGACATTCAGTAACACATTTTCTTCTTCGTGGCAAGTGGAAGGAAAGTCATTAAGACTTAACCTGAATGTCACATGTTCTTTGCAAAAGGATTTTAACGATAAACGTTTGTGATTCAGGAAGGGCATGACAAGATGCAGACCATTTTGTGTGGTCCTATTTATAGTGCGGAAGAAGCGAGACGACCTCAGTGTCGCTGGTAAGAGTTGTCCCTTTCCCCCGACATACAGAAATAGCAGCCACTTCCCCGGTCGTCAACCTCCGCACCTTCCTTTTTTTGCCATCAAATGAATTCAAATATGTACTTCTATTCGGTCTTCTTCTGCATCGACAGGTGTGTTTCTGTAGTTCAAAATGGAATGTACTATGAATATATAATTTTGAGCTCTATAACGCTACTTGGAATACAGAAATACTACAGTTTTATTAAGTTTTGTTTCAGACAGATATTAACCCATTTTACTCGTAACAAGGGAACCTCCCCATCGCACCCCGTCAGATTTAGTTATGAGATGGCGCAGTGGATAGGCCATGAAAAACTGAACACAGATCAATCGAGAAAACAGGAATAAGTTATGTGGAACTATGAAAAAATAACCAAAATATAAAAACTGAGGAGTCCATGCGAAAGGTAAGCAACATCGAGGACAGGAGCACCATGGTCCTGTGGCCACCGTGAGTATTTGCGCAGTGAGAGATCATTGGTTGGACCCTTCCTACAGGCGAAATTTTTTCAAAAATGTTCAAATGTTTGTATAGCTTATGGGACTTAACTACGGGGTCATCAGTCCCTAAACTTACAAACTACTTATGAACTTGCTAACACTAAGGACGGCACAAATATCCATACCCGAGGGGGGATTCGAACCCCCGACCGTAGTGGCCGTGCAGACCGTGACTGAAGCGCCTCAGTCCCCTCGGCGACCGCGGCCGGCCGATTTTTTTTTTTTTTTTTAATTTTTCATTTTCAGAAAATTACTATCTGTCCGTCTGTCCGTCCGATGCAAGGTAACTGTGCCGTATTATGGTGACGCTACGCCTCAACAACATCTAAACATGTGTTTTGACAGAGCGACTGTGAAGCTGTTGCATTCATTTATTGCAGTTTATGTGACAAACTCGTATGCATTCTTCACTTTTTGGGAGTGATTATCAATCCACAAGAAAACCTAAATCGGGCAATGTAGAATCTCTTTAACCATTCACCAAGTGTACAAATTAGGAGGGTCGACAAGAGATTCCTGTCATATGATGCACATACCGTCACCAGCGTCGTATAGAATACATCAGATGTGTTTTCCTGCGGAGGATTCGGTTTACCTATCACCTCGCGATCAATTGTTTTATGTTCCCATTGGAGAAGCACTACCTTTCGTCTGTTAAACGCACTGCGGTGCGGTCGCAAAACACAGACACTAAACTGATTACAGCGAACAGAGACGTCAATGAACGGACAGACAGATCATAATTTTGCGAAAATAAAAATAAAAATTAAAATTTTCGTTCAAGTTAAGGCTTGACCTAAGGACCTTCGCTCCGCTCTTCCTCACGCTGACTACAGGACCACAGCGTACGAATGCGCACAATGTGCTCGATGCTGCCTATCTTTTACATGGACCGTTCAATTTTTATAATTTGGTCATTTTTTTCAAAGTTCCACATAACTTATTCCTGTTTTCTCGATTGATCTGTGTTCAGTTTTTCACGGCCTACCCACCGCGCCATCTAATAACTAAATCTGACGGGGTGCGATGGGGAGGTTCCCTTGTAAGTAAATAACCATAGATTTTTTTATATCAAATAGATGGAGCAGCTCTTGATTTCACCCTTGAGCTCTGGGAGGCTGGACTGAGTAGCAGACCTAAAGAAAACAAGAAGGAAGGGGAAGAGTTGCGCTGAGCAGCCTACCAGAGGCTTACATCGAACCACCTTCGAGAATATTTCTCTACCGTTCCACAGCGCACGGGAAAAATAACGGATAATTAATGTTACGGTGATCATTATTTACAATATAGATTGACGTCAACAAAGTATTTTCGCATTAAAGGGAGAAATTTGGTGGAAAGACACCGCCGCAACGAAAAGTGCCTGAATCTTTTGCAACCCCAATTAGCTTATCATATCTGTACCACTTTCTCCCTTGTTTGGTAAAAATTCAAGCGAGCTGCTCTTCTTTGAATCTTTTCGACGTCCTTCGTCAATAGTCTTTCGTAAGGATTCTATATCGCATAGCAATACTTGGCAGATCACGGTTTAAGTGTTGTGTAGACAGGCCATCGGCTGGTTGCAAAATAAGAAATAGCGTGCAATTTTGTGTCACCATCTGGGCCCATTTTTGGTTCATTGACCATTTGCATCTCAAATGTTCAAATGTTTGTAGAGCTTAGGGGACTTAACTATGGGGTCATCAGTCCCTAAACTTACAAATTACTTATGAAATAGCTAATACTAAGGACGGCACAAATATCCATGCCCGAGGGGGGATTCGAACCCCCGACCGTAGTGGCAGGCAGACTGTGACTGGTGCGCCGCAGACCGCTCGGCCACTGCGGCCGGCGCAGTATATCTGCAACAGTGGAACAACAAAGGAACGAGATGAAACTTTTTCTCTGCAGCGGAGTGTGCGCTGATATGAAATTGTGTGCTGAAACCGGGACTCGAACCTGGGACCTTTGTCTTTCGCGGGCAAGCGCTCTACCGACTGAGCTTTCCTGACACGATTCACGATCCCGCCTCACAATTTCACTTCCGCCAGTACCTCGCCTCCTACTTTCCAAATTTCACAGAAGCTCTCCTGCGAACCTTGCAAGACTAGCACTCCGCTACCGCACACTCCACTGCAGAATGAAAGTTTCCTTCTGGAAACATCCCTTATGCTGTAGCTAAGCAAAAATGTTCAAATGTTTATACAGTTAATGGGACTTAACTACGGGGTCATCAGTCCCTAAACTTACAAACTACTTATGAACTAGCTAATCCTAAGGACGGCACAAATATCCATACCCGAGGGGGGATTCGAACCCCCGACCGTTGTGGCCGTGCAGACCGTGACTGGAGCGCCTCAGTACCCTCGGCCACCGCGGCCGGCTGTGGCTAAGCCATGTCTCATCCATATCCTTTCTTCCAGGAGTGCTAGTCTTGCAAGGTTCGCAGGAGAGCTTCTATGAAGTTTGGAAAGTAGGAGGCGAGAAGCTGGCGGAAGTAAAGTTGTGAGGCGGCATCCTGAGTCTTGTCGGGATAGCACAGTCGGTGCCGGACACTGTGGCTCAGCGCGCCCGGTCAGGGGGCCAAACGCCCTCTAGTGCTGAGCCAACCATTCAACGAACAGCCACGAACAAACTGAACGAACGACCGCGAACCATAGATCTACCAGATGAAATAAATAATAATAATAATAAAACCGCCCCCGGTCAGAGGGGTGAACGTCTCTCTGCAATAAAAAAGCTGAGTCAAGACATCATCGAACGACAACGAACAAACAAGATCAACGTCCGCAATGCACTGAACTACCCATAGAAAAAGAGAAAGTCTTTGGAGCGCTTTCCGCGAAAGGCAAAGGTCCCAGGCTCGTGTCCCGGTTCCGGCACACAATTTTTATCTGCCAGGGAATTTCAACAAAGCAACGATTTAAAGAGAATGCAGATGATCGCTAATCATTTAATTTTGATACCTGCATTTATGCGTACTATAATTACTACAACTGCATGCCCAAAAAACCATAAGGAAAGAAGATATTGGTATGTGATGTTTTAAAAGAGAACGACATACTCCATATTAATTTCATCTATAAAATACAATATCCCTTGCGGTGAAAAATTAGTTAGTAAAAGTAGCGGGACAATGTTCAAAACAGTGACAGAAAATACCTTTACTAAATAGAGGTAAGATCATCTGTGGCTGACAAGTCACCTAAAGTCGACATACGATTTTAGAATATTGGAAATAAGGAAATGAAGTAATATAGAATTCAATGCGTGTAACGTGCGTTGTTGATCTGCATTGTTTAGCTCTTGAATACGCATAGTCACAGAGAAAGCATACTAGTTTTTGGAGGAAAAAGCCATAATTGTCAAGATCTAAACTACAATAGAAAGAAGAAGCACAACTTAAGGAAATAATGAGGTAATGTGTGTACTAGCTCACAAGCGCAATTGAAGTAGACACTTCCTGTGAATTACTATAGGTGGAGGTGTGGTGTCGCACAAGTACAAAGTGCGCGCCACTTACTTTCGCCGCGCGCCGCCAGGCACGCACGGCGCGGCGTTCTCACGACGACAGCCACGAGCGCCCTCTGCGACAACTCCGCTCGTGGCCACCACTGAAGGACATCGTTCACTTCGCACTTCGGACTGAGATAGCAACGAGTTAGGACCTTCGTAATCAGATAGGCACCAGTGAAGACTTTGCTATTGTACAGGCACTAGGCAGGCCTCTAACAACTATGTATCAACATTCTGCAGTACTATGTAAAAGTTAAGTATTGTTACATTCTGTGCAATATATCTCTTTCTAATTTACTCGAGTGTTTATAGTTTCTGGCTGCTCCCCTCCGTACCTGCACCAGCGTGCTGTCTTTGTTCTTGTGTCGGTCTCGTTCCACTCGGCCACCAACACCTACGACGAGGCTGGGACACAAAAGCGACGTCGAAGTTGGGACACAAAAGTGGCGACGAGGAGTGATAGAACCTTGGACCAGCCCGCTTGCAGCAGCCAGACGGCAGCAGTCGGAGCACGCAGAAATTGCTCCCGCCCACCCACCCTTAATATAAGAATTTTGGGGGAAGATATTTTGTTACGTGTTTTGTGGACTTTTTTTGTTGCAGAGCGTCCTCTTTCATATTGCATTTGTGTTTTGTTATAATTTACTTGTATGCGCGGCGCCTAATCGGTCAGCATGGCCACTACCCCGAACCCAAACTTAATGGAAATTATTCAGTTACAGACGGCGCAAATAACGCAACTCCTCCAGGCGGTGTCCCAGCTCACAGCGCAGGCAGCTAACCAACAACAACAGCCGTCGCATCAGCAGCCCACACCTGCCGCCGCACCGCTTCCGACGTTCCGCCAGTACAACGAACGTGAGGAAGAATGGAGCGACTACTTCGCACAGTATCAAGAACTCGTCGCGGCTCATCAAATTACAGGTCAGAAAGTGAAGCATCTGCTATTATCTGTGGTGGGCCCCAAAACCTTCGTATTATTGCAAAAACTTTTTCCGCAAGCATCTCCTCGTGATGTAGACTTTGAACAAATAGTAGAGGCACTAAATGCTCATTATGAGAGAAAAGTTCTTGTAGCCGCTGCACGATACCGATTTTTCAGACTTAAAAAATTACCGCAGCAGTCACACCAAGAGTGGATTACGGAATTGAAGGGCTTAACGCGCCAATGTAAATTTACTTGCTCTTGTGGACTTTCTTATAGTGATGTGATGTTAAGAGATGCGATTACGCAGAATATTCAGGACCCCAGAATTAGAGCAGCAATTCTGAAACAGTCTGACCCCTCATTAGACAGTGTACTGCAGCTTATAGATGCGCATGATACTTTTGACTTAGCAGATGTAGAAATGCAAAGCCACACTGTAAATTCAGTGCGCCGTAACAGACGCTTTCCTAGCCGTAGTTCTCAGTATAGCACTAGTGATTCTTATTTTTCTACCGGCCGTGCTGAACAGACAGTGAACAGTAGCCAGAGTAAAAGTGCGACGCAAAGGTCGCCCCGTAGTGTTAGACACAGTAATTTGCATAACGGGCGCCAACGCTCATTTCAGAAAAATGTTCGTAAGTCTTGCCCCCAGTGTGTGTCTCGCCACAAGCGTGCTCATTGCCCTAGTCGCAACGCAACCTGTTATCAATGTGGCAAATCAGGACATGTACAGTCGGTGTGTATGCAAATCAAAAACTCAAAGAACGGTACCGTTGGAAACAGTGCTTCGCAGAGTGCGAGAACAGTTCATTCTGTAAATGTTATACGGGCTGTGGAATTGAACAGTGCTTTCCTTGGTTCTCAATTGCAAGAAAGTAGTTCTGCGCCTATGGCAAAACTATATAGTGCACCACGTAGCAAGCGCCGACGAGCGCGTAAAACAGTGCAACGGAAAAGGGTTCGGGACAAGCAAAATGACTATGAACAGTGCATTCCTGTAGTGAAAATAGTGCCTTCTGCAACTGCTCCTTGTAATAGTGCCCAGTACTGTGTAGCTAGTGACAGTAGACATCAGGTAGCTACTCAAAGTAATATTAGTGCAGTAGCCTCGCATTGCGCGGACGCCGATCCGGCGGTAGTGTCATCTAGTGACAGTGTGGTTAATCCGCTGTGTGCCGAGTATGCGCCGCTTCCTACCGCACACAACCCGCGCAAGCGCAGAAAACAATATGTATTAGACGTTGCCCACATTCGCGCACCGGTCGTGCGCCAGAAGCACAAGCTGTTTGTTACTCTCTCTATAGAAAATGAGACTGTGCAATTTCAGCTTGATACTGGTTCCGCTGTTACATTAATAAATAAAGACACATATGAACTTCTGGGTTCGCCAAAATTGTCGCCGTGTCAACAAGTGCTAACAGCGTACACAGGTCAAAATATTCCCGTGCTAGGAACGTGTAGCCTGCCCGCCTCTTTTCAAGGTGTAACAAAAACAGTTGCTTTTGTTGTTCTTCAGGCCAAATCTACACAGAACATTTTTGGACTAGATGCTTTTGACTTGTTTGGTTTATCAATTCAAAGAGATGTACTTCAAATTTCGTCAGTAGTGCCTCAGGACAAAATCAATGCTTTATGTGACAAATATAGTGACTTGTTTTCGCCGGAACTAGGTTGTGCAAAAGACTTCGTGGCACGTGTAACTTTAAAAGAATCTGCAGTTCCAAAATTTCGTAAAGCTAGACCAGTGCCTATCGCCTTGCGTGATACAGTTGCCGAAGAACTTAAACGTTGGCAAGATAGTGGGGTGATTTCTCCTGTTTCTGCGAGTCAGTGGGCCTCGCCTATAGTAATTATACCCAAGCCGTCAGGAAAACTTCGTCTCTGTGCGGACTTCAAATCAACAGTGAACAGTCAAACAATTGTAGACACTTACCCTCTGCCCAGACCTGAGGAACTGATGGACAAATTAGGACAGTCTCGCTTCTTTTCTAAGATTGATTTAGCAGAGGCATACTTACAGATTCCACTTGATGACGAGTCAAAAAAGTTTTTCGTCATTAATACTCACATGGGCCTTTTTCAATTTCTACGCCTACCCTTTGGCAGTTCTTCCGCCCCCGCTATTTTTCAGCGCTTTTTGGAACAGCTGACAGTTTCTGTACCATGTTGTTCGAACTATTTAGATGATATTGTGGTATCCGGACGTACAGTTGAAGAACATTTAGCAAACCTGGAGTGCCTTTTCAAAGTGTTGACTGCAGCAGGTCTACGTTGTAATAAAGCAAAGTGTTCGTTATTTCAAACTGAAATAGAGTACCTAGGCCATGTGATTAATGCCCAAGGAATTCATCCCTTACAGTCACATCTTAGAGCAATCAAACACTTGCCTCCTCCTAAGAATGTGCATGAATTGCAGGCAGTGATGGGAAAGCTTAACTATTATTTCAGGTTTATTCCCAATGCCTCTCAGATTGCAGCTCCACTGCATCACTTACGTAGGAAGAATGTTCCTTTTGTATGGTCCAAAGAGTGTCAGGTTGCCTTTGAAAAATTAAAGTCTGCACTACTCAGTGATGCATGTTTGATTCCCTTTGACCCACAGAAGCCTGTAGTGTTAGCAGTTGACGCCTCGTCGTACGGTCTGGGCGCGGTAATCTCAAATCGCATTGGATCTCACGATCGTCCTATTGCCTTTGCATCCAAGCTACTGACGCCAACGCAACAGAATTACAGTCAGATAGAAAAGGAGGCCTTAGCAATCATTTACGGCGTCACAAAGTTTCATCATTATCTGTATGGCAGAAAATTCTATTTGTTGACAGACCACAAGCCTCTCACGTCGTTGTTCTCACCCACAAAGCCAATTCCGCCACGAACGGCACAAAAGCTTCAGAGATGGTCCTTGATATTGTCAAATTATCAGTATGAGATTTTGTACCGACCTACCACTAAACATGCCAACGTGGACACACTTTCCCGACTTCCGGTTGGCCAGGATGTATCATTTGATTCTTCAGAAATGGCATGTTGTCAGATAGACTCCAGAGATGCTTCCGCTGTCGCAGACTTTCCTTTAAACTCTCGTCGGGTTGCACAGGAAACAGCTGCGGATGCAGACCTAAGTGTGGTAGCACGTTTTGTTCGCTCAGGGTGGCCTGCCAGAGCCAAAGACATTGATCGGCCTCTGGTTCGACGTTATTTTGCACAACGTCATGCATTATCTTTAAGTCAGGGTGTACTGTTGTTGCATACCGACAACGACCAAGCAAGAGTGATTGTTCCTCGTTCCCTGCAACGAGAAGTGTTACGCCTCCTGCATCAAGGACATTGGGGCATTGTTAGGACAAAGCAACTGGCCAGACGTCATTGTACCTGGGTTGGTATGGACGCTCAGATAGAGAGCATGACATCACAGTGTACAGTTTGTGCGGAGCATCAGGCGGCTCCTCCACAGCGTTTCTCAGACTGGCCACGCCCCAAGGGACCATGGCAACGTTTACATATTGACTTTGCCGGACCTTTCTGGAATACGCGCTGGTTAATTGTTGTAGACGCTTTCAGCAAGTTTCCTTTTGTGATTGCCATGAACTCAACGACAGCTTCTAGTACAATCAGTGCCTTAACATCAGTGTTTTGCATCGAAGGCTTGCCTGAAACTATCGTCAGTGACAATGGACCTCAGTTTGTTAGTGCGGAATTTCAACAGTTTTGTCGTGTGAATGGCATTCAGCATATTACCACTGCACTTTTTCACCCTCAGTCCAATGGTGAAGCAGAACGTTTCGTTCGAACATTCAAGTCTCACATGGAGAAGATGAAAGGTCAGCACTCCAGGCAGCAAGCTCTTCAAATTTTCCTGTCTACGTATCGGTGCATGCCACGTGACGGCCCGTCTCCTGCCGAGCTGCTACACGGCCGCCGTCACCGCACTCTCCTTCACCTGCTGCAGCCTCCCACGCACCGAGTCGGTTCGTATGGCGCTACGCGTTTTCAGGTTTCTACGCCGGTGCTGTACAGGGTGTTTGCTGGAAACAAGAAGACATGGTTGCCGGGCACCATTCATCGCGTGCTCGGTAGCAATATGTATGTTGTACGTTCTTCCACAGGGTCGGAGCTGCGGCGCCACGCAAACCAATTGCGCCTGCATAGGCCGCGCGATCCTGTCTCCGGTTTCTTGATTCCAGACCCAGTTCACCGCCAGGGAGCACAACCACATCGTTCGTCCCCGGACTACGAGATCCCTATGGACGTCGACGTACATCCGACGCAGTCGTCGCCGCCGCTGTCGCCGCCGCAGATGACAGCGTCACCGAGAGGGACTCCGGGACCGTGCGGGCCCCCCCAGCTTGGGCCACGCACCTCAGAAGAAGATGACCTGCTCCCTCTGGGCGGGGGCGGGCGCCCTTCCCCAGGTTTCGGCGGGTTCCCTGGAGGATCGCAAGGCGGATGCCGGGGCGCGGACGGCGTCTCGATCCCGGCCTCAGCTACGACGCCCGTCCCAACAGTAACGCCCCCGCCCAGGCCCTCCTCCCAGTGCCGTCGCCGTGGCCCTCAGCCCTACGCCACGACGGCGCGGCGGTTTGGGGGGGAGGGGTGTGGTGTCGCACAAGTACAAAGTGCGCGCCACTTACTTTCGCCGCGCGCCGCCAGGCACGCACGGCGCGGCGTTCTCACGACGACAGCCACGAGCGCCCTCTGCGACAACTCCGCTCGTGGCCACCACTGAAGGACATCGTTCACTTCGCACTTCGGACTGAGATAGCAACGAGTTAGGACCTTCGTAATCAGATAGGCACCAGTGAAGACTTTGCTATTGTACAGGCACTAGGCAGGCCTCTAACAACTATGTATCAACATTCTGCAGTACTATGTAAAAGTTAAGTATTGTTACATTCTGTGCAATATATCTCTTTCTAATTTACTCGAGTGTTTATAGTTTCTGGCTGCTCCCCTCCGTACCTGCACCAGCGTGCTGTCTTTGTTCTTGTGTCGGTCTCGTTCCACTCGGCCACCAACACCTACGACGAGGCTGGGACACAAAAGCGACGTCGAAGTTGGGACACAAAAGGAGGTTATTTTCGACAACCAGAATAAATTAACTAACATTACTGACTATCGAACTCAGATGACGCAGTAGCTAAACAGTTCAAAGAAAGCTTGATTCTCAACACAAATAAGTACCCTACTCATACAATTATGGTTGCCAGTGAATTCAATTTATCCTTCATATGTTGACAAAACTACATATTTAGACCCAGTGGTAGATAGAAAAGAGTTTTCGAAATTGTTTCAAATGATCTTTTGAACAATTATTTACCGAGCGCATTCAATCTGTAAATGGTAACGAAAACACACCTGACTTCTTAACCACAAATAATCCTGAGCATCACAACAGATAGAGGGATTTTTGAACACATAGTCCCAGAGAGGCTGAATTCCATAACAACGAAATTCACCATAAATAAACGAGAAATCCATATATTTTAAAAACCAGATAAAAATTCGGTTGACATGTCCCCACCCACGGCTGCCTCACCAACCACCTCCTCCCTTACTATTTTGCTTGTCTCTATAACATTGCCTTCTTTACCGGTTACTAACCTAGCCTGTTGAAAAATCTTCTGCATCCTCATGTTCCCTAAGCCAAACAAGCCTCCGTCTGACACCTTTTCCTATTGTCTCATGTGCCTCATCCCAGTATTCATACAGATCTTCAAATTCCTGCAGTATACATCACCATCTCAACCAGCATCATGTCCTTCTCGATACCCAGTGTGGCTTTCGACCTTCCATTTCCACTGATGACCAACTCCTTCGCCTCCCCCCCCCCCCCCCCGGCAGCTTAACTCCCTTCATTCTACTATTTTTGTGTCTCTCGACCTCGAACCCACCTATGACGAGATTTTGCACTCTGGCCTGCTTTTCAGATTCCAAACCTATGCCCTTCACATCATCTACGTTGAGGTCATTGCCCCCTTCCTCTTCTTTGCCTAGTCCTAGGGCGTTCTCCAAACCCAACTCACCCAGTTTGTCTCTTGGTGCAATCAGTGGCTCCTGTCTATTAATCCTGTAAAAACCGAGGCAATCATCATAGGTCGAACCACCCCTTCCACCTGACCCTACATGATCACCCCATCTGGCTAACCTCCGCTCTCAAGTACCTAGATCTTACCGTAGAACAAAACCTTTCGTGCGATCAAAACCTCAAATCCATCCAAGAGAAAGCCCACAGCTGCCTCCATCTCCTGAAGCTCCTTTCTGGCTGAAGCTGGGGACTCCGTAACGTGGCGCTCCAGACCGCTCGGCTTCTCCCGGGCAGCCAGAGATTGCATGGTGAGATAAACTGAATTGGTCGATGGAGAAAGGAAGTAACAAGGAAAGTACTTGGGCTTGAACAAACATATCTGTATGAACTTTGGTTATAGGACGATTACGTACCTCTCAATGTGCTTGTGGGAGACGTATTTCTGCAGTCATGCTCTAGATAGCACTGTAGATGTAATTGTTGACGCCATACGCATTGCAGGAATCTTAACTATAAATGGGGAATGTCAATAAAATGCTTCGAGCAATATGAATGACTGCAAAACGTACAGTCAAGAAATGCAAATTGATTACATGTCATATTTGCACAGTCTATAATATCAGTGTTGAACGCCACAACAGTGACGCTTTTGAAGTTGTTCACTGGATCACCAATATTTTAGCTGGCGTTCTGCCACGTGTCACAAAGCATTGGTCTGTATACTGCCGCAGATTGTAAAAGACAGAATGCATATTCATGATAAAGAATTTCATGCAATTTTGGCTGCGTATTGCTGGAACGTGTTTTAAAAACATCTGTTATTCTCTTGGCATATATTTTCCATTGCCTGAAGAATATATTGCCTCTAACAGATGACTGCAGAGTTTTTCAGATTCGAGAATATCACTAGTGCAATAAGAGACCTATGCATTATTTCTCACACGATTTTGGTATATTTGTGTTTGTTCGACCCCAAGTACTTTCCTTGTAAGTCACTTCTTGGCGATTTCCATTTTTTTACAAAAATATATTAAACAGACCAAGACACTCCTCACTGTGATGAAACGAACTATGTTTGTCGTCTTCCTGTGGGAATAACACGAAATCGACCTTTTGCACGCTGAAGAGAAAGGAATTAAGTCAGTGAGTCAGTTCCTTTCTGCGCCGCACGCCGCGTCCCAACAGATTGTACTGTCAGCGAGCCTGTACCACACCACCCACAAACTAGAAGGCGTTGCTTCGCGGCACACAAGCGGAGAAAGCGTAACAATGGTATAGAGTCCAGGCATTACACAAGTGTAAGTGCTTGTGTCATGAAAGTGAAATGAAAAAGGGAGCGAATGAGTTCTGCTCATTCCTGTACCACTGTATTGAAAACTATGTATCGAAGAATGTTACAGAAGACAACTGTTCTCAGACTGAACACCCGGTCAAAATAATAACAAAGTAAGGATGTGCCTTGCATTGACAGACACTGAAAAATTTAAGAAAATCACTCACAGATTTCCTGAAAGGGGTCACTCGTTTCCTCCTTGTGACCGTGCATTTGGAACACTGAAAAGTTAAATTCGGAAATTTGACAGATTTTACATTACAGTCGTTATGTGGAAAGTGAAGACATAATGGACTTTGTCGCATGGTGGCCTCGTCATACCCCCACCCCACCCCCAAAAAATAAATAAATAAAAACAGTGCATCTCAAGACGCTTCGTCAAGAAAAACAAAAGTTTTCTGTATAAATGTTATGAAGCAACGAAACTGGAATTCGTGACTGCCTGCCATTTCATAAACAGCTGTGTCAATCACTCCTATAATCTGGCGAAAATTAAACTTTTCATTTCAAAATTGGATTGCAAAGGCTATACATGGAAGAGAACGTTCGAATCGTTAAAAAGAAAGTTGAAGATATTCATAAATGGTGAAATACATCTATAGGGAAGGAGCAGCTTTAATCCAGAAACGTGTAACTTCGAATACGTATACTCACGGAAAGTGCTAAAATCCCTTGTTGACTGGAGAAAGGAACTATGTTTTTTTTTTTTTTTTTTTTTTTTTTTTTTTTTTTTTTTTTTTTTTTTAAATCGTCAGATACTTTTTAGAATATATGAAAATTATTTTCATTCACAGTATGTATGATTAACTTGCAACAAATGTCTAAAATTTCAATACAATCTGCTAAATAGTTTAACATTGAAACAGCTCTCCTTAAAAGTAAGAAAATGCGACATGGTTCCTTTCTCCATCGACTAATGCAATTGTAATGTCATGTATGCTGCCAGTCATCCAGAACGGTACACTTTGTTGGAGGAGGAGGGGTAAGGGTGGGATTCTCCAGGACGCCATCTTGGGAAAGGAGGTGGCAGGGTCATTCAATGTCACTGGCTCCGGTATGTTGTTGATATTAAGTGCCTATCCTGTGACATTAATTTTAAGTCAGTGTATATCTAGCTGTATTTTGATTCTGAATTTGTGAATACTTGCCTTTAACAAGTGCCATGGAGAAAAAGTTGCGTCTATCTGCAACTAGGTAGGAGCACGACGGGCAGGTGGTCAGTTTATGGCGGGTATTGGAGGCTCAGCATTCCTCATTTCTCAACAGTCACACCGCCCGCCTTCTCGTCTTATTCACCAGCGGCGACCTTCCTGTTGTTATACTGGCCGCTGCCCATTGTTTTCTGCCGAGAGTAGTGGCATTACCATCTGGAGCGACTCTGTATGCACTAACTTATTTTAACAAATTGTGCGACCTAACAGCTCTGAGGCTTTACATAAACAAGGCAGGATTTGTTCTCGATTTGAGTATAGTTTACCTGTTCTAGCACAGCAAACTATGAGTGACCACCATCCATAACCATACCTTTATAAGGAATTCATAAGGGTCTTAATCACATAATCAAGTTTGTGAATGTGTAACTGTCTGTATGTCCAAGGCCGTACATCACGGATCTTAACTAATTATTGTGATGTACGTTGCTTATTATTATGTTTGTAATGTTACCTGACTTAATGAAATAAATTTCTGTTTATATATAACATAAGGTACGAGAAAATTTTTGATATATTTACCTCAGACAAATAGCTAATCTTTCTTTAGTTTCAATAGGCCTTCTCCAGTCTGTGGTCATCTTCTCAGTGCTGCGTTGCAGTAGGCCATGTAGTTCCTTGAAACCTTTTCTTGAGATGCAGTAGTTTAAATAAAGAAAAGCTTCATGCCACTGCATTTCCCAACAAACCCGGTGGTATTCACCAAGTTGTTCCCTTTTCATTAATTGGGTGCACACAATAACGTCTTTTTTGCAACGTTGTGTAGAACTAAAAACGTAAAAGTTGCTCCTCATAGGGGACTGCTCATTTTCCAAGAAAACCCGCGTAGCACTTTCACTAGTGCAAAATACTAAATGTTCAAATGTTTGTAAAGCTTATAAGACTTAACTGCGGGGTCATCAGTCCCTAAACTTACAAACTACTTATGAACTACTTACGAACTAGGACGTCACAAATATCCATGCCCGAGAGGGGATTCGAACCCCCGACCGTAGCGGCCGTGCAGACCGTGACTGTAGCGCCTCAGTCTCCTCGGCCACCGCGGCCGGCGCGAAATACTACTGCGAGCCTGCACTGGGGAGAACTATTACAACCGTGTACGCTCAGACATATCACTGTATATGCGACCCAGCCGAATCGCCGACTGCCGAGAAGATCGAGCCGCTCCGAATGGCCGCGTGGTCTGAGGCGTTATGCTACTGACATGGCGGCCGTTCGAGTCCTCCCTCTTGTGTGTGTGTGTGTGTGTGTGTGTGTGTGTGTGTGTGTAAGTCTAGGGACTGGTTACCATAGCAGTTTGGCCCAATAAGTTTAGAAACGGAATTTGCCGCACGGCGCGACAGATCGCGTCCTGTGTGCCCAAGCCTTTATGCATCGCCATACTGGCCCTGCACGTGGGTTATGGTTTGGTGTAGTGTTGAATACGGCTTGAAACCCCTCTAGTAAGCAGTATGCCAACCAGCTAGCTGAAGCGCTGGAGCTTGCTATCGTGTCATACCTTAGGAGCTTGCCGACTGTCACATCAGTAGTGTGCCACTACGAGTGGCACGCCATGTTCTACTTTTCTTCGTAGGCCATCCGACTGCATTGCTGCCTTGCTCTTCCTTTTCTCCCTGGGCGATGAATGTGGAACGGCTTTGCCGGGATAACCAGCCACTGCTACAGCACGTCATCTTTGCGAACACGTAGAAGCAGTACTTGCTGCTGTACCCTAATAAAGTATCCATGGCCTCTTGAGGCATCATTTGTATGGGAAATTGCGTTTCCGAATGAACTTTAGTTAAACAGTTAACAATGGCGGCAATCCGAAAACACAGTCGTCACTATGTGATGCTGCACTTGTTATAAATGTAGATTTCAACTAAGGTTTTTAGTCTCAGTTGCTCGAAATGTTGAGATGATAAAACATGGAAATACGAAATTTTGTACCTGGGCGGGGATTCGAACCCGGATCATCCTTCTTACAACGCAGTTGCGTTAAACCGCTACGGTAGTAGAGGCACACGGAATTAACACACCTACAGGACTATCGAAGTACGTACCCCATCCGACGCGAACTCTCATATGCCCCCCTGCTTCGACCATTGTACTCCATGGAACACAGCAGGCCCTGTATTCCCATCAGAGTTCAGTTCTCGTGTGTATCCGCACTGAAAGAAGCATCAAACATCGAGGACGTGCATTACAAGAATTGCGGCGTCTATTAACTTTATTTTTAAAAGTTCAGAAACGTAAAATAGTACACTTAACAAAACAGAAGAAAGTAATGCTTTATTACTATATCAATGAGTCACAATTGGACACTGTGCACTTGTACAAATATATGGATGCAACAAATTGTAGTGATACGAAGCAGAAACGCGACATAGTCTTTGTCGTGCGTAAAGCAGCTGACAGACTTCATTTCATTGGTAGAATAAGACGTAAACTACAAAGCAGAAAGTATACAGAATTCTCGTGCGGTACGAGCTAGAATATTGTTCAACTTCAAATGTTCAAACGATAGTTAAGCTTATGGAACTTAACTCAAAATGTTCAAATGTTTGTAGAGCTTATGGGACTTAACTACGGGGTCATCAATCCCTAAACTTACAAACTACTTACGAACTAGCTAACACTAAGGACGGCACAAATATCCATGCCCGAGGGGGGATTCGAACCCCCGACCGCAGTGGCCGTGCAGACCGTGAGTGGAGCGCCTCAGTCTCCTCGGCCACCGCGGCCTGCGGAACTTAACTGCGGGGTCATCAGTCCCGAAACTTACAAACTACATATAAACTAACTTACACTAAAGACAGCATAAACATCCATGCCCAAGGGAGGATTCGAGCCCCCGACGGGGAACGGCCTCCCGCATCGGAGCATAGCGTCTCAATGCGCTCGGCCACTCCGCCGCGGCCATTGCTCAAGTACGTGGGATCTGTCCGTGATAGAATTAGATTAGATTAGTTTTTCGTTCCATAGATACTCGTGGATGTGAAACATGTCAAAAATTATTCAATTATTTATTTTTACAATCTGATATAATAATAATAATAGTATGAATACAGATACATACATCATTTGGTTCTATTAAAAAATACGTCAGTGGAGTAAAGTGATTTTTATTTGTGGCTAAATATTTTATGGTTGCTGTTAAATTATTGAACATTTGTGTTCCTGAATAGTGGACCCATTTTTGAACTAAATTAAGTGCTTTGAAGTCCTTGTGTATCATTTTTGTTCCTAGTATTGTATGTGTGAATTGAGCTGTTTGTTGTAAAAAGGGATATATTATTATGACAAATTTCATTAAGGAATAAATATACTGAGTGGCAGTAGTTAGTATACCCACTTCTCTGAAGAGGCTTTTATACGATGTTCTTGAATTTACTCCATAAATAATACGTATTACACGCCTTGGAACTCTGAAACTTTTGCGTGAGTTGAAGAGGTACCCCAAAATATTATACCATATGACATTATGAAATGAAAGTAAGAAAAGTATGCAAGCATTTTTTTATGTCCCCTACATCTGATAACACTCGAATTGCAAATACACGTTTGTTATGTCGTTTCTACAGCTCAGCGGTGTGCTCCTCCAAAATAAATTGATTATCAAACTGTAAACGAAGGAATTTAAAACTGTGAACCTCTTCTATCTGGTCTTCTTCACACTTTATGCATATTTTGGATGGAAACCTCTTACATGTTCTGAACTGCTTGTAGTGAGCCTGTTCAAAGTTTAATGTCAATGAGTCGGCTTTAAAGCATTTATTAATGTTAATGAAAATATCATTATCAGACCTTTCTAGAACTATGCTTGACATGCTTCGGGAGGAAGGTAGTTCAAATACACCTCCAGCTATCCAGATTTAGGTTTTCTGTGATTTCCCTAAATTACTACAGGCAAATGTCTGGATAGTTCCGTTGAAAGGGTATGGCCGATATGCTTCCCCATCCTTACCGAAATAGTCCGAGCGTGAGATCCGTCTCTAATAACCACGCTGTCGACACGACGTTAAACCCAAATCTACCTCTCTTATTATACCGACACGGAACTCTTGACTGTCGCAGGGAGTATGATTTTTTCCCGCTCTCCTCCTGGTCACCCGTCCTACAAAATTACAGTGAAACGAAGAAGATTCGAGCTTATATACCCCGCTCCGTCATTACATCTATTCGTGCCAATGCTTGGAGTATTACTGCCCAATGTAGGATCCTTATTAGGTGGGTTTGACGGAGAACATCGAAAGAGTCCAAAGAAGGGCAGCTCGTTTCGTATTGTCACGATACAGGGGAGACAGCATTACGGAAATGATGCAGGATCTGGGATGGGAATCATTACAACAACGGCGCTTATCGCTGCGGCATGGGCTACTTGCGAAACTACAATCGCCAACATTCTCCTCCGAATGCGAAAATATATTGTTGACTCCCAATTACATAGGTAGAAATGATCATCAGAATAAAATGCGAGAAATCAGAGCTCGAACGGAGAGATTCAGGTGTTCTTCCTCCCCGCGCGCTATTGGAGAATGCAATGAGAGATAAATAGTAAAACGTTGGTTCGATGAACCCACTACCAGGCACCAAAATGTGATTTGCAGAGTATCCCATGTAGATGTAGATAATTGGAATATTATATTTCCATAAATACTATAGGTAGTGAAGTCGGAGATGATCATCGGTACGGCGGACCAGGAATATCATTCTCAAAATCTCTAAGACGAAAACAGAAAAAATTTATTGAAACTATCAGCACATACACTCCCTCCAAAGTAGGCAAACTGAAACAAGATATGGGGGGACGAATCGTGCCGTCGCCCAGGGCGGCAGATTTCTGGGGGCTGCAAATTCCTGAATTTTGTCTAGTGATGAAATAGGTGTCATCTGCCTGTGCAAAGTGACTGCTGTAGGCTTCACATAGTAACTCTATTTCTTATTGTCCCTGAGATGTTTTTAATTCGGTTAATCGATGGTATCGGTATGTACATTTATCGCTTATAAATGTTTATTTTTTATGGCCCGGTCCTTGTTCAGTGCGCAGTGAACAGGATACCTTTTGTTTCTTTGTCTAATTGTGAGCTGTGAGGAATATGTGACGCCGGCCGCGGTTGTCGAGGGGACTAATGCGCTCCAGTCACGGTCTGCACGGCCACTACGGTCGGGGGTTCGAATCCCCCCTCGGGCATGGATATTTGTGCCGTCCTTAGTCTTAGCTAGTTCATTAGTAGTTTGTAAGCTTAGGGACTGATGACCCCGTAATTAAGTCCCATAAGTTCTACAAACATTTGAACATTTTTTGAATATGTGATGCCTGTTTAGATAAACGTCTCTGTACCAAATGCTTACGTGGAACTTGTGATTTACACAAAATTAGTCGGTAAGATGCTCCACCTCTACTCAAGAAACTAGAAAAAGTGAACAGATTTTAGTTTTATGCTCTGCCGCTGAGCCGTGGCGGAGTGGCCGAGCGCATTGAGGCGCTATGCCCCGATGCGCGAGGCCTTTCCCCATCAGGGGTTCGAATCCTCCCTCGGGCATGGGTGTTTGTGCTGTCTTTAGTATAAGTTATTTTATAAGTAGTTTGTAAGTTTAGGGACTGATGTCCCCGCAGTTAAGTCCCATAAGCTTAACAAACATTTGTACATTTCTGCCACTGACCTAAATTAATCTTCCTGGAATATAAATTTTGGAGTTACGGCTTTAAATGTATATGTAACACTGACGCTGCTTTGATCTTAAAGACATATTCACAACAAAGAGGTGCATGAGCGTAATGTATGGATAGAAGACGACTTATATGAATAAAGCTGACGAAGTGGAAAAATTCGCGGGAGGGGAGGGGGGGCGGCGACGCTTGAAATTTTTGCTGGGGGCGGCAAAAGTCCTGGGGCCGGCCTCGCTCACACAGAGCCTTTAAACAATCATTCGCCGGCTAATAACTATCAAAATGGTACGTTCCTATATTGATTTACAGAGTATAGACGTGTGAGCGTCTTTCGGAAAGTAAAGGGATTTTTTTCATCCCTCCACCACGACCAATGATCGACGCCACGGCGGAATGGCCGTGTGCACTGAGGCGCCGTGCTGCGGTGAGCGGAGCCGTTCGCCGTCGGGGGTTCGAGTCCTCTCCCGGGCATGGGTATTTATGTTGTCCTTACATTAGATTAACTTAGTGTAAGTAGCTTGTAAGCTAGGGACTAATAACCGAGCACTTAAATCCAATAGATTTACAAACATATAAACAATGATCGACTACTAAAGCGTTACTCATCCGTTATAGTTTGGCGGAAATGGTGTATTATGTTTAGTACAGGATGGAAAAATGTTCAGGGCGAAGATCGCTCGGGAGTGACATAGAACTTGCTTCAGCGGTTACACTGGAAAACTTCTCAACTTCCCTCTTACGGCTCGGAATTAGCCCCAGTTGATTGTCACTTATACTTAGTCCCCAACCTGAAAGTTTTTTGAGTAGACAGCGCTACGGAAATGACGATGAAGTAGAAGAAGTCGCTAAGCAGTTGGTCAACAACTTGGCGGCAACTGGGTTCGACAAAGGGTACGACAAATGTCTAAATTTGAACGGTGACTGCGTAGAAAAGTAGCTTGTACATCATATTGTATGTAAAATACTGTTCAGTTTCATTACATCAAATAAAATTTTCTCTAGAAGAAACGATCTTTTACATTCAGAATGACCCTCGTAGGTGTAGATAGCGGTGAGAGAGTTGTGAACCTGCTGCTTAGCCCTCTGTCGTTATAATGAAATTTGACTACAGTCGACTTTCAGGAGAAAGAGAATAAAATGATGGAACAGAAATGAAGGAGAAATGCGTAGTGGAAAGCTGAGAGTAAGGCTGCGAGGGGTGCGGTCAAGTGGGGCGGCCCGTCAGCTGCGCGCATGTGCGTGTGCGCATGTGCGCCGCGTCGTGCCACCCACGGCGACCGACACGTGTCTGCGTAGACGCGTTTTTCCTACGTTAAGCCACCGCCGAGCCAATATAAAGTGCTCTGCCTTCCGAGAACCCTCCGCAACGTCGTCAGCTTTCATTTCTCTCGGAGTATCAGAATCCACTTCACACTGAACAAATAGATGCGATGGAGTTTCTTCCCATCATCCGGGATCCCTACAAGTATGTTCATTAGTCCTTTATTCTTCACAACACGAACTTGATAATAATTTACTTCGTACATGTTGTCGGTCCCTTAGTGCCATTACGCCCTTTGTTTCTCTGGAGCCAATTCCTTCCAATAATCTTCAATGGCCGCGGCGGAGCGGCCGAGCGCATTGAGGCGCTTTGCTACGATTCCCCCTCCCCCCCCCTACCGGGCTTGGATGTTTGTGCTGTCATTAGTATAAGCTAGTTCATAAGTAGTTTGTAAGTTTAGTGACTGATGACTTCGGAGTTAAGTCCCATAAGCTTTACAAACATTTGAATATCGCGTAAATAAGGAGGAGGTAAGGAACAGGACTGGGGAGAAAAGGAATTTCTGGCATACCTTGACTAAAAGAAGAGATCGATTGGTACGACACATTCTTAGACATCAAGGATCCGTGAATTTAACATTGGAGGGAGGTGTGTGGGATAAAATTCGCAAAGGCAGACCAAGAGAAGAATACGGTATGTAGGTTAAACTAGATGTGGATTGCCGTACTTACGAGGAGATAAAGAGGATTCCTCAAGATAAAATAGGGTGGAGAGCTGCATCGGACCAGTCTTTGTACTGAATAACACAATAATAACAACGAAAAAACACAAATGCAGCAAGAAAGTTCTACTCCTCTAACGACTTAAGTAAATATACTTGCTCATACTATAAAATTTACTGGTATCAATATGGATGCATCTTATATCTACAAAATTACCCGAAGCCAGTGCAACATAGCACACGACATAGTTCAAGACATAGTTCACGAACCTGATTTTGACTGCAACAAGCCCGATGGCTTGTAAATCTATGCTGGTCAGTATTGTGTCTTGTACGCATTAAGACACGCTACACAATATTCTAAATCTCCAAGTTATAAGAAAGTTCCTATAATACCTTTATCAGGATGGGAATTTCGAAGCCGCGGTGGAGTAGCCGAGCGGTCTAAAGCCCCTCGCTGCGGAGCGCGCGGTTGCTCGCCGTGGAGGTTCGAGTCCTCCCTAGGGCATGGGTGTGTGTAGGTTAGTTTACCTAGGTTTAAGTAGTTTGTAAGCTACGGACTGATGACCTCGCAGTTTGGTCCGAAAGATTTACAAACATTTTTTTTATTTAGTGATACACTGTACATTGACAAAATAAGTGCGAGACTGACAAAACGCATAACATATATCACCTTAGACGAGAATTCAACCGATACACTAACTGGTTGATACCGGTAATGTTCAGCATCAAGAATTTTTTTTAAAATTATCCATCAAACTCGCGTTGGCAGCGAAGAGCTCAGTGAATAAGCCACATGCAACTCAACACGTTAACAGTTACAGTTCGCCTATTTGCTGAACCAAGGTGAATGTATCACCTAATACAGTGCAGAGAAGAGTAATTGTGTTGTTTCTATATATTCTGTTGTCCAAGACAATGTGCAGACGAGGTATACTGTGCACATGAAATCGCTGCCTACATAGAGGACGTAAATATCGTCAGAGAATTTTCAGAGTAGCCTCACTTCAGTAGAAAGCTGTATACTATTCAAGAAGTATGTTTCATCAGAAGCTAGGGACAGAAAATCCAGTCAAATGTGTTGTCATAAAGAAGAATTTTGTATTCTTTAGACTACACAAAGAGGCGCAAGTTTGTATATCTGCTCAAAGAGCAACAAATGACTCCACTCCTAGTGGCGAAATAAATACAAAACAAATATAAATTTGAGAGAGATCACTGGACAAGCTCTAGGTTTTACATCCGCAGCTCTCCTGCGCTAGCTACGATTCAAAATCGCACACACTGTGTACTTTTTTCCTATCTGCAATTACTCAAATGGTCCGTAAACTGGAGATTAATGCACACCCTGATCTACTACTAACTACAGTTGTACAAATGAAGGATGTATACAATGTTTAGTTAGACAAATACTGAGTTGTCTCAGTTTAGAACAGGACCGCCACTTAGCAAGCCTTAATAGCCAACACCCGTCCACAACAGCAAGGACGTGAGCGAGTGCTACTACCCATTGCCTGATGAAGATATCTCGGGCTTCTAACCGCGAGGTCTCCATGAGTGACCTACTCATCATCTTCTAGGCGCGGTTGGAAGACACTACCACCATGCTGGAAGTCCGAGAACTCTTCATCAGGCAATGGGTCGTTAGATAGTAGAACCCTTCCACATCCTGATAACCATAGTAGTTAAGTCTCATAGTTTTACAAACATTTTTGAGCAGATGTGTTTATATGTTTCAGTGTGATATTTTCATCCTATTAAATGTGTTCTATCGGTTCCATATAGCCGTAAGATAATTTAATGAGAAATTTGAATGTTTTACATTTCGACTTAATACAGTAAGTTTCGATAATTTGGTGATTTGATAGATATTAAGTATATTTTATCAATTTCAAAATTTTTAATTGCTCTCTACTCGTTACTTAAGGAAAGGGATGCTAATGAAATCGAACCACTGACTGGATCGAAGTTCGAAAATAAAGGCACATTTGCGCCATTGACACACTCAAACGCGCTCCCATTACTTGAAGATTAATTCGATAGTCTGTTTTGTGAGGGATCAAATCGCATGTAAAAATTATAAATTATTCCCCATGCTAGGGCGAATTGGGGACTTTTCAAAGCTGTGATAGCATAAACTAATGCCCCATCTTTGGAACGAACAGCAGTGAGGGTGCCTGGAGGTTTCGGACACATGCAAATAACGCATTTTTCACACAGTATAGGAAAATCGCACTGACCTGTTTTACGGCTCACTTTAGATTTGTAGTTTTATAAGTTTTTGCATGCATTTTGGACCAAAATAATAATCTAAATAATAAGAAATTAATTAATAAGAGTGTCTGAAACCCTATCAGGAAAACAAATGTAAGTAGTGGCAGGTTCTGAACCATGGACCTTTAGTGTCAATAGTCCAACGCCTTGCCCACTCCGCTACGATTACCAATTAAAATATGGGTCCTTTAATCTCATACTATTGATGGCCGTTGTTAACTGATGCTAATATGGCATTTGTAGACTATAGATTATCATTTATATACGAAGAACAATGTGTTTTTGTTAATTCGTGCGCCATTTCTTTGAAATGACAACGTGTAAGTTAGAATAAGAAAATCATCAAATACGCAACGCAATATGGCGTATACCAGAGAGTTCGGGGCGAGAAATGTCACGTGATATCTCCGAACGACTGGTTTTCGTTAATTCAATGGAGGGTGTCAAATCTCCGTTATTTTTGCAAATATGTCTCAAACGATACGAGATATGAAAAAAAAAACATAAGGGAGCTAAGTTGTAGAGAATTTTCTCCTCTAACAATTAGGTTATTCAATTTTCGCGTCAGATGAACGGTTCGTTTGCAATTACAGTCATATTACAAACGGCTTTTTTTTTGTATTACTACCGTATTTTTTGTCCGAAAAATTTGAAAAGGGGAGGTTCTGGTCTCTGGCGGCCTACAATGATGTCTGTAAAATTTTATGTTGATCGGATGAACTGTTCGTCTTAAAAAAAGGGAACACGTTACGGACAGACAGACAAACGAACGGACAGACAGACAGACATACATCCCAAAATCGCCGTTATTTTTGCAAATATCTTTGAAACGCTACGAGATATGAAAAAAACATAGGATAGCAAAGTTGTAGAGAATTTTTTCCTATACAAATTCGGTTACTCTATTTTCGTGTCAGATGAATAGTTAAGCAGTTATTTTCATTTAAATTTCGAGCTGTCAAAAGACGATCGCAAAGGCCCACGTTTAGTGTTACTACTGTAACCTAAAGTGGGCCAAAAAGGTATAATACATCCAACAGTTACCTCGAAGAAATAGTTGCTTAGTCGCGACTTCGCAATACATGTTCCTCGTCTGCGATATCACAGTCATAACTGGAAAAAAATGCCTAAGTGTTGTGTCTGACTTTGGAAATTGACATTTGTCATAAGAGTGCCGCGCATGGCTGGAAGCGCAAGTTCTGTTTGTTTCGGTGATACAGACATCGTCGATGAACGCATGGGGGAGGGGGGGATGTACTCAAGACACCCTTTTCAAGAACTTGCAGTCGTTGCTTCTCACCGAAGTAGCTCCTCACTAGACCTCACGTGGCTGGACCTCCCAGCACGATAGATCCCAGATACTAGTGGGGACTGAAACCTTAAAAACAAACAGTTCATGTGTTGGAGATATGGTGATATAACAGCTTGCTGAAAATTGTGGTAAATTGTCTAGAAAACCTCGTTGTGATCTCTGTTATTGTATAGTCGTCACTGTGAAATGTGATAAAAATAATAAAGATTATGAGGCTTATAGAAATCGTGACATATACAAATTTTATTCATGGGTTACCACATGAAATTATGCTTTATTGCTATATCTATTATACAAAAATTATAAATCTCAGAGTGGATTTGACTGGGTGTGGACACGACTCGGATAGAAAGGAAAAGGGAGAGGGAATGGATCATGTCAACGTTGCTCCATTAAATTTCGGGTATGCAGCCACAATAATTCTGCTTCTTCTTCTTCTGATACTTCGGCTGTGTAACGTTCAGCCATCCTCAGAGTGAGCCTATGACTGACGCACTAGCGCTCGCTAGAACAAGAAGGACAATTCTTGCGGCTGCATACCTGAAATTTAATGGAGCAGTCTTTGCGCCATCAGAACATGAAGATGCACATGCCAACATAAATGGTAGTTAGTTGCGTGGCGATGACGACGGTAGGCTACCTGGCGGTGGATGAAATCTTCTGTGTCCTCTTGCTTCTGACCAACTTTCCCAATCCTCCTTCACTTCTCTCATCATCGCACTACTACCCGAATTTTTGTCCGTTTGGTGTTGAGGCTGGTGGATTAAATTTAGAATGCCACTCAATAACTTTTCGCCGTTTAATGGTATGCCTCAAAGTGCACGCTGGGATTCTGGGATTCGCCTCTGTGTCGTTTCTCCATCACAAATTATTGTTCCGATCTTGCTGCATTTCCTGGTGGTTGTAAAAGCAGTTCTTTGTACCGGCTCCCTTTGTGTGACTCTTGTCGCCGTGTTTCCTCTGTCCCATTTATCACCTTTCTTCTCCCTGACCAAACAACATAGTTTTAGCCAGGTCTACTTTACCTTAAATGTAAGCCATTTGCGTGCTCGCCTGGTACTTTAGTGTTTTGCGGCCGTTTCCAGGGTTCCACAGCTTATCAGCGATTCCTTCCTTTATAGGAAGGGCAATCCTTGCAGAATCAAGCCAGGGACTTCTCACGCACTCGCGTATTCATTCTTGGTTCTATTGTCTCCGTTTCGTTTTTACGAACGCCCTATACCCCTACATACAGTGTCCATTTTAAGCGATCTAGGCTGCCCATGCAGTGTGCCGGTGGAAGTTGAGTTGGATTCCTCTCCTTCCGGGCTGCTAGACGCTAGCAGACGTAAAAAAAAAAAAAAAAAAAAAATAAGTAAAAAATGTTTCTCCGTGCAGGTACTACGAAGTTAAATGCAATTATAAGATGATTAAATCGTGAAAAAGAATACATGGAAAACGCTTGTTGGAGAAATGGAACGGATGATAGTACATTTGTTAAAAAAATAAAATAAAAAAAAGCATATAGACAATGTCCGACGTAAAAAAATGATCATTTCAATAAATGACGCATTATGTTTTTGAAATGATTAGCGCTCAGCATCTTCCGGTGCACACAACGATGTCCACTATATTAGGTACTGTAGGCTGTAATAACTTAAATTTTATCATATCTGGCATAATTAATACACTGTTGAATTATTTAAGCATTAAGAATGATCAGCAAATAAATTGACCGTTCTAGGCATCGTTAAAAGCATTATGTATTCCAGCTAAAAGTAAAATTTTATGCCAGGCACATATTACAAATTTTACACCAGAAGATACACATTATACTTGGTCTCTTTAGGTATTTGTCACCCATATACGATATTATGGAAGCTACTATTATAAAAGTAGGCTACGTAGATGATAAAACATTGATACTGATAAAAACACAACAGTACGCGTTGTAAGATTTTAACAGTTTAAATACAATCGTATAAGAGTAAACAGATTTTCATATAGAAGCTGTCAACAAATAAAATTTTCTATAATCACTTTTTCCTTCTTACGTTAATCGGAGTCACGATAAAAAATATGGAAGAATTAAATAACTCTAAATTTAATCAGTCCTAAATCGTTTATAAACATAAGGAATAGTAGAGGCTCTATAACACTTCCCTTGGGAACGTCAGATATCATTCCAGTTTTACTCTATGACTTCCTCTCAATTACTACGTACTGTGTCATTTCCGACAGGAAATCACGAATCCACTAGCAGAACTGAGACGATATTCCACAAGCACGCTGTTTGATTAGATGCAGCTTGTGAGGCACAGTGTCAAAAGCCTTCGGGGAATCAAGAAATATGGAATCGATTAGAGATCCCTTGTCGATAACACTCATCCCGTAATATGACCAAAGAGTAAACCGTGTTTCACAAGAACGATAATTTCGGAATCTTTGTTGAGGCGAGCCAATGTGCCGTTCTCTTCAAGGTAGTTCATGATGTTCGGCAAAGGTATATGTTCCAAAATCCTGCTGCAAAGCAACGTCAATGATATGGCCCTTTAAATTTGCGGATCACTCTAATTACCGTTCTTGAATACTGGATGACTTGTGCAACTTTTCAGTCTTTGGGTATGGGTCTTTAGCTGAGCGAGCAATTGCATATCATTACTAGGTATGGAGCTATTGCCTCAGCATATTCTGAAAGAAGCCTAATTGGTATACCGTCTGTACGGGAAGACACATTTTTTAATGATTTGAGTTGGTTTGCTACTCCAAAGGTATCTATCTTTAAATTACGCATGCTGGCAGCTGTTTTCCATTCGAATTCTGGTGTATTTGCTTCGTCGTATTTGGTGAAGGAATTTCGGAAAGATGTGTTTAGCAATTCTCCTTTATAGCATCAGCATTGTTATCGCGTAGTGAAAGTATTGTTGTGTTTTTACGCAAGTATACCTTACATATCACCAGACTTTCTTCAGATCTATCACCAAATTACTATACGGAGTTTCGATGTGGAAACTATTATAATCTATTCGCATTGAAGTTAGAGCAGAATTTCGAGTTTCTGTAAAAAAAATTGCAACTTTTGGGATGTTGTTCGTTTAAATTTGACATGCTTTTTTTCTTTGTTTTACAGAAGTGATCTAACTTGTTTTATTTATCACGGTGATTAAGGCCTCTCTTTTGTTAACTTGTTTCGTATACATCTTATTTCTTTGAATGTAAGCCACATTTGAGCTACACTCACATTTGTAGTTTCGGAAGACTACAGACTCGCTCACGAAAGCGTTGAGTGAATTTTATCTGCTTTTTTAAACAGATACATATTTAGTTTAATTTTGCTTGATTTGGGAAATTCGATATTCTGTCTCGCTCGACAACTCTGCGTTCACTAATCCGTGTATATGTTTTGATGCTCTTTATTAACTAAATGTGTTCAAATGTTTGTAAAGCTTATGGGACTTAACTACGGGGTCATCAGTCCCTAAACTTACAAACTACTTACGAACTAGGACGGCACAAATATCCATGCCCGAAGGGGGATTCGAACCCCCGACAGTAGTGGCCGTGCAGACCGTGACTGAAGCGCCTCAGTCTTCTCGGCCACCGCGGCCGGCCTTTATTAACTCTGGATTATTTGTTGCTAGAAGTTGAAGCATGTATTCACAACCATTTACTATTGTAATGGCTTCATGAACTAATTGCTCGAGATAGTTTTCGGGGAATGCGTTCATTACAATTTCGGGCGAAGTTTTATACTTGTCTCCAGTTTTGAACATGTATTTTTGACAACAAATGTTCAAATGTTTGTATAGCGTATGGGACTTAACTACGGGGTCATCAGTCCCTAAACTTACAAACTACTTATGAACTAGCTAATCCTAAAGACGGCACAAATATCCATGCCCGAGGGGGGATTCGAACCCCCGACCGAAGGTAAGTAAAAGTCACCACCAATGACTATTGTATACTTCGGGTATGTTTTTGAAATTTGATTCAAGATTTCTTTGAACATTTCTACAATCGAATCGCCTGAGTCATGGGTCGGTAAAAATAACAATTATTAATTTATTCCGATTGTCAAATTGTACCTCTACCGCTTTTGACAGCAATAAATACGTCAAAACCTATTTTATTCAGTCTAGCCTTTCTGAACACCATTTCTGCCTTTGTAATTCTTTCAGCTGAAGTTATCTCCGGCATTAGCCAGCTTTCGATACATATAATGATTTGTGTTTCAGTACTTACTGTTCACGCTTAGAGCTCTGGTACTTTGCCCACACAGTTATGACAGTTTACAACTTTTAGACCTCTGGTTCTTAGATCTGTGTTCGTCCTATCTGTGACCTGTACCCTTTGAGACTGAAAACTCTTTTTGTGTGTTCCTAAGACCCTCTACCCTTAAAAAAATCGGCCGGTCCACGACACTTAGCACCCGCTGCCCATGTAGACACCAACTGCGTGTAGCTAGGACTGTCCTATTCAACGGACCCCGGAACCCGACGACCCTTTGGTGCAAGTCGCGGAATCTGCAGCCTACACAGTCGCAGAACCGTCTGAGTCACTGATTCCGACCTTCCACTCCGCTCTGTAGCAGAGTTCCGCAGTGGGTCTTGTCAACTATGTTGCAAGGAAGACTGACAGTCTTCACTAATTCAGATAGCCACCCAAAACCGGAGAGAATATCTTCCGATCCAAAGCGACACACATCGTTCGTACCGACATGAGCAGCTTTTCAACAAAATAATCTAGTAAAACAAGAATCTAAAGAACTCTTAATGGATATGTTAAAACAAAATACTGAGGTGACTTGGATGAAAAAGTTTTTGTTATGAAATTATTATTATTATTATTACAAATGTAACGATGGCTTGTCCGACTTTCCTCTCAGTACCAGTAGCGAAATATGAGGCTGAGAGGAGTTTCGAAACTATCCCTCATCGAAAACAAATTGTGTTGTAGAGTCCACAAAAATTCATTTTTGATTTCTCCTTGTTATCACCGCAATATGAAGTGACCAGTTCTCTTGACTTCCCCGATGTGAATGAGAACTTTGCTTGGACCAAAGCTAGAACAATCAATTTTGGAGTTACTAACAGTTTTTATTTCTTATATATATATATAATAATTCTGTTTCTTATACTTCTGGAAAGTTTCATTAGCAGTCTAGTTGATGCAGAGCTACGTGCGTCCCTCCAGTACTTCGTCAGCCATGTATTACGCCTACAGGCAGTTGGGAGGGCCGCGGTGTAATGGCCGAGCGCTCTAAAACGCGTTGGTGTGGAGCGCATGGTTGCCTCTGTTTGGGATTCGAGTCCTCCCTCGCACTTGACTGTGTGTTATCCTTAGGTTAGTTTAAGTAGCATGTAAGCCTAGGTACTGATAACTTCAGTAGTTAAGTCCCATAGATTTACAAACATTTGAACAGTTGGGAGGAAGCACACAGTTTTTGTATCCTGGGCCTACACTGGTGTTAACCCGGTCCTGATTACGTTCTGTATCCACTGCTTTCTGGCTCTCGTGGAGCAATAGTACAAGTTGGATTCCACATTATCGTTGTTTTCGGAATTCATTTGCTTTCTTCTTATATGCATTCAAATACTACAAGGTTCTTTTTACTTGTTGTGGGCATTATCTGTCCATATCTAAAGAGAATTTACTTTATTGCATCAAGAGAAACATTTTGCAGATCCTTATGATCTTAGAGCGACGATACTTTCCTGTAGATAATTGTAACGCGCAGTCAGATGAAAACGTTACAGATGAGGTAGGTCTTATCCTACAACATTGTTTCAATTACGCTGCAGAATTTTCGCGGGGAATCCATTAGTCAGTCCAGATCTTTTTCCATGCAATTTCTATAGTTTCGGAGACCTAAAGAGAGGCAACGTGGACGTCTATTTCTTTCAATGAAAGCGTACATTCCTAGATGAAATCATTGTTAGTAGGCTTCTCCTCCCTTCCGGTGTGGTGGGGTGGGTCTCACCACAGGTGTTAAAGGTCGAAAGGGGACGCAAGGTTGGGACATTGCTGCAGGTGATGGGAGGTCAGGTGGGGAGTTCTTGCAAGCTGCGGAGTGGTCATTGTAGACCAAGCACCGCTGGCACCTTTAGGGGAGGGGGATCAGGAGGGTCCACCTTGTGGTAGCGGTTGTGAATGAGCGCTCCCCCCGACAGAAGTCGGTCTATAGATGATGCTGATCCAGAAAAGACGCACATCAGAAAGGTAGCACCAGTGGCACTGTGGATATGCGACTTTACTTTCCTTCACGTGTTGAACAAATTATGCTGTATTGAGCTATGTACGAATCTGCTAAAGAAATATGGCTCTATGTAGTCTTAGGGTCTAACCGTACACGTCTGTTTTCATGATCAGCAACTACCTACAATAGACGCAAATAATACCTTGAACCTGTGATACTATGAGTCAAACACTCAATGCATAGCCCAACTTTGCGAAATAATAAGGAAATATATAATAAAATTAAATTATTTATTAATAAAAGGGGTTTCACTCCAACGTTTTCAAATAATGTAGGCAACGTTAGATAACTCAGCTGGATAATGCGTATTCGAAAACATGTATTGAACTATTGGAAATGGTACTACAAAAACAAAAGTAATAAATTAAAACTATTTCCTTTAAAATTATCAGAAAACATCCGTTATTCCTTTAATATAATGGTAGCAAAATCCCAATCATCAGTCACTAAGTCCATTTCGCGAACGCAATACACGACATAATTGTCAACTCCAAATGGTTCAAATGTGTTGCGGTGTTAGTGTTCTGTCCGGAGACTGTTTTGATGCAGCTCTCCACCCTACTCTATACTGAGCAAGCCTCTTCATCTCCTCATAAGAACGGCAACCCACATCTATTTGAACCTGCCTACTATATTCGTCTCGCGGTCTGCCTCTGATATTTTTACCCAACACAGTTCCCTCCAACTCTAAATTCACGATTCCTTGATGTCTAAGATTGTGTGCTACCAATCGATCGCTTCCTTTACTCAAGGTATGCGCGAAATACCTTTTCCCCGAAATTCCATTCAGTACCTCTACATGAGTTACGCAATCTACCCACCTTCAGTATTGATCTGTAGCACCACATTTCAAAAGCTTCTATGCTCTTCCTTTCAGAACTATTTATCCTCCATGTTTCATTAGTGATTATTTTCAGCCGTTGTGTATTTAAAGAACTGTATTTTCTATCATCAGTATAATATTCTTTTATTCTAGACCTGTTTACGTCGCTCAGAGCATCATCAGACGACGATATCGCAATACATTAATGTGAAATGGAACTCTCATTGTCATCAACTCACTGAACGTCTCCGTTTTTCGAAACTAAACACCGGAATTACCATAAAACAATGGAACATCGTAAAGCACAAACTATATTTTGGTTACATTCGCAAATACACTGAAGATCCAAAGAAACTGGAATAAACATACTATGCAAACAAAGATATATGCAAACACACGGGTGCAGGCGTCGGATCGGTCATTGCTATTACAACGGTAAGTTATTACGACTTCAGTGAGATTGAACATGGTGTTACAGCCGCACGAGAGATGGGACACAGCATCTCCGAAGTAGCGATGACGTGGGGATTTTCCCGTACGACTATTACAAGAGTGCACCGTGAATATCGGGAAACTGTTAAAACATCAAATCTCCGGCATAGATGCGGCCGGCAAATGATCCTGCAAGAACGAGACCAACGACGACTGATGAGGATCGTTCAACTAGACAGAATAGCAACCCTTCCGACGACGATTGCTGCGGAATTCAGTGCTGGTCCACCAACAAGTGTCATCGTGCGAACAATTCAACAAAACATCATCGATATGGGCTTTCGGAGACGAAGGCCTACATGGCTATAGGGACAACCTCATGAATCCATAAACCTTGCATGTCAGCAAGGATTTGTTCAATCTGGTGGTGGCTCTTGTTCAAATGTTTGTATAGCTTATGGGACTCAACTACGGGGTCATCAGTCCCTAAACTTACAAACTACATATCAACTAGCTTATCCTAAGTACGGCACAAATATCCATGCCCGAGGGGGGATTCGAACCACCGACCGTAGTGGCCGTGCAGACCGTGACTGGAGCGCCTCAGTCCCCTCGGCCACCGCGGGCTGCGATGGAGGCTCTGTAATGGTGTGGGGTGTGTACAGCTGGAGTGATATGGGACCCCTGATATATGTAGATACGGCTCTGACAGGTGACAGGTACGTACGAATCCTGGCTGATCATCTGCACCAATTCATGTCTCCTGTGAATTACGACGGACCTGGTAAATTCTAGCAGGACAATGCGGCACCCCACACATCTAGAATTGCTACATATGGCACCAGGAATGCTCTTCTGAGCTTAAACACCTCTGCTGGCCACCAAACTCTACAGACATGAACATTATTGAGCATATCTGGAATGCCTTGCAACGTGATGTTTAGAAGAGATCTCCACTCTGTCGTACTCTTACGGATTTATGGACAGCCCAGCAAGATGCATGGTGTCATTCCCTCCATCACATCGAGTGACGTGTCAACAAGCACTGCTATGAACCGATGGTACACGTTGCGACCCAGCTACCAGGGTCAATGTGAGAACTCGTGTCGTTGCAACATGGAGCTCAAAATCGAGCTTGATCCATCATAAATTTGTACCCGAGGGTCTTACAGTCAACACGAAAGTTTACGAGGCAGTTTTGAAACGGCTGCTGCAACGCATCCGACGGGTTAGAGCAGAACTGTACCGGAGTGGACAGTTGAATTTCCTGCACAACAATGCCTGTCAGTACACTGCGATCGGCGTGCTTAACTTACTCGCTAGACGCAAGGTCGCTGTGCTTCCACACCCTCCTTATTCTCCAGATTTGGAGCCAGCAGACTTCTTTCTTATTTCCGCCTTAAATTAGACCTGAAAGGCTTACGCCTCGCAACGGTTGCGAATATGCACCAACGGGTGACCTCAGTGCTTTGGGCGGTCCCACAAGAAGTTGCTGACAGTATACTAAAGACAGCACAAATATCCATGCCCCAGGGAGGATTCGAACGCCCCTGACGGGGAGCGACCTCGCGCATCGGAGCATAGCGCCTCAATGCGCTTGGCCACTCCGCCGCGGCGCTTACCATTATACAATCAGTGTGAAGTATTCCAGTGTCTCTAGGTCTCTTCCACGTACACAGCCCTACTACTTACATGATTCTTAAACCAAGTGTTTGCAGTGATTAAATGTATAATGCAGATCTTCATTTATATGGATTTCAGTAGTTTTGCTGATATGAAGGGGACTACTAGCAAGCGACAGAATTTTTCAACTGCTTCAAATCAACGCTACAATTCATCATCATATCAAAAAGAAGTTCATTAAGGCCTCATATTCCTCAATCAAACATGTTGCTCTCGTATGGTAACATTTTTAACAAAACAGATGTCTTATATATTGGGTTACTCACTGCAACTGTATTGTAAATTGGCGCTTTATTTTGCAAAAATATGGAAACTTCTGTTTTATTTGTGTAAACATTAAGTGGATTATTGTAACGCGAGGTGTAGTAATATAATGTGATGTGTGAATCTTTATTTTTTTTATTTATTTATTAATTTGTCATTGCCCAAGGTACAACATGGAAGCGCACTTAGTAAGAGTAAACGGCCACTACAGTCGGGGGTTCGAATCCCCCCTCGGGCATGGATATTTGTGCCGTTCTTAGTGTTGGCTAGTTCATAAGTAGTTTGTAAGTTTAGGGACTGATGACCCCGTAGTTAAGTCCCATAAGCTATACAAACATTTGAACATTTTAAGAGTAAAAACGCTAATCACCATCACAGCGTCTACCTACACTAGGTGCAAGAAAATATAATTTTCCTGTAATATCTCCACAGATGATCTGTCTACAGTGGCTCGAAAACTAGTTATGGGCGAATAAAAAATATCCACAAAAGCAGCTGGTTGCATATTTTTAGTAAAATCATTCTCCGATAACAGGTGTCCTTTGACGTCGAGAATGGGAAAAGACACTGAATAAGAATAAAAGTAATTGCCACATGGCACATAAACATTTGCCCAACACTAAAGAAAGCCGCTACAGGTGGTACAAATAATAATAAAAATGAACTTAGGACTGAGAGAGCAAGCCGACAGCCACCTTGCCTCTTACAGTTTGTGCCTGCGTGGTCTTAGGAATCGTTACCAACTTGATGAATGACTCTTCAAATATATATGTGGTGTCTCTGCTTTCAGTCATATACGAAAAAACATACACCATATTTGATCCTGCAATTATTTTCATTCAAGACAAAAAGTAATACACAAAATTAGCGGCCGGTGGGCATTGATTCAAACCAGTGAGTAAAGTTTGAAATTTGTGCCCAGCCGGGATTTGAACCCTGGTCTGTTGCTTGGTAGGCAGTTGTGCTGGCCACTACACCAGTGGTACACGAAATCATTACTGCGCGGACTATTGCACGCCTCCCGCCAGACGCAAATCATGAAGTCATGCTACTAAGGCAGGTATTACACTGTCGAATTACTGGACAAAGATTTGGACGAGAAAAACTGGATGAAATACTGGTCCTATTCTTTGACAGAGATATTGGTATTACATTGTTATCCAATATTTTGTCAAAGTTGCTTCAAAATGGCGGTGTTATGGTCAGCTGTTGTTTATACTACAGTTGCGTTGTGTCTGCATTTAGAAGAGAAGGAAGGAAAAAAGAATAGGAAACGTACTTGGATGAAACCGTGGGTGTCACGGCGAGATAAATGAGTGTTCAATAAAATTTGTTACGGGAACGGGAGGATTTTCTTTTTATGTCGTCGGCAGTACAGACGGGCCGTAATTCACTGCTAATTATTTTGTAGCTCTCCATTCTTCACAGTTTCCAATAGAGTAACAGAAAAGGCTGACGCAAACAGTGTATACGAATGAGATTGTAAGTTGATAAAGCAAGTTTCATTAAAGAACGTTTTAAATGGAAAATGTCAGCACTGACAAAGAGGAAACTCTATGGCTGATTGCACACACAATGATGTTGGACGGCCGGTATTTTATCGCAGAGCTAGGTACGATTTTATCGTTGGAGCGCTGCTTGCACACACGCCGGCATTTTACCGGTCAAACGAGCAGTCGCCCGGCTGTCGTGGTCGAGTAAATTTGATTCCAAACATAAATTAATTCCAAATATTTTTCCTAATGTTATGACAAATATTGTTGACATGATACAAGGAACTAATGAAATTCCGTATCATACACTAGTATATCAGATACGAAATGCATTTTTCTTTGCTCTCCATTTCCTCAAAACCCTCATTCAGTTCGCAGGAAACTTGCTCCATGTACCTCTAGTCGCATTTCTATGTTGAAATGTGTCAAAAGTTTTCTTCCACAAAACTGTTCGTGCTTCCACTACCGAACTACGTGCATCAATTATCCAACCCATTGCAAACTTATACATGATTTGATTGTATGTATGCCTCAAACAGGCAAATGACCATATCTTTGTGAATAATGAAAGACGTAATGCAGATAAACCTACGAGAAAATGGAATAATGGGCACACGTAGTAGGCGGTAAGTTGATAATTTTGGCAGGACTAGAAACGTGTGTGGCTATCCGATTGCTCAGAAGGCCAGCTGCCCTCCGTAGTAAATAGAGTGAAGATCTTAAGAACATTATAGAACAAAGACCCGATCTACCCGACGCAGTGGCGGATTTCCACATTTTCCGCCAGTAGGCTACCGACCTCTGCAATTCGATACCCTAGTTCACAATCATACTAATTGTAATGTTTTGTGAAGGAAATTGTAGCTTTCTGTTTTGTGCACTATCGTCCTAATTACACCACCTGCTTTCCGCAATTAGTCTGACTGTGAAGTAGGGGATCAAAGTGTCACTTCCTAGATTGCTTTTACAACCCAACTATTTGGAGTGAATTGCACAAGAAATCATTTCCGTTTGTGTCTCTGAGCTACTAAAAGCAGAGTCACATAATACTAATAATGTGGGGATAAGGTATGCCTTAATACTTCTTAACAATAGCTTAATGTACGTCCGATGAACATAATTCTGTAACCTTTATTAGGCTTACTTACACTTACAAATTTTGGCCCAAAATTTGCCGCCCCTAAAATCTGCCACCCTAGGCTCCACCTATTCAGCCTACTGGTAAATCCGCCACTAACCTTAAGAATAAAAACGCAAGCAAGATGTAATATCTATTCACCTCTGGCAGTAATGCTTATGTGAAAAATACCGAGTAGCACCGTGGTTCGGAACCCACGTTAAACTGTAGGTCCCCCTATAACTGGCTGGGTAAGTCAGTTCGAAGGTCGGAGGAAGGCAACGGCATACTACCTCCAAACAGGACCATGCCTAGTAAAGCACTGTGGTGTTCAAACCAATCTTCGGATTGTTGACTGCTTTACCTTATGTATAAATATTAAAAAAAGATCGCCACAAAAAACGGGTTTGAGTCCCAGCCCAGTCAAGCACGAAATGTCAACTTCGGCATTGAATTTAATTAAATGCTCTGAAACAGACGAGAATCTAAAATATTTGTAATTTATTGTATACAGAACGTACTGCTAAATCAATATTTTATATTTCAGTCTTATATGTGCTACGTCGGCTGTACGGCGAGAAGGCATAGCGGGAACAGGTAGGACGGCCGGTGAAAATCGGAGCGTGTACAAGCTGCCATTTGACGACGTGCGTCACTGTGTGGCCGGCAGCGGCCGTTTCCGGCGGTCTGCATTGGCAGTTGCCGGCAGCTGAGCGGCTTTTTGCCGGTGCCGGTCCGTGGAGACAGGGCCTCACAACAACCCGTGCGACGTCACACTGACGCCAGCCGCGGCTAACGGGAAATACAGGCATGAGCACGCACATCGTGCGACGTAAGCAAGGTAGTTCCGAGCCGGCGCGATCGCTAGCTCAGTTGCTGCCCGCTATGATGCACAGGGCAGTGCCCCAGCGGCCGGCCAGCGGCTAGCGATCGCGCCGGCTCGGAACTACCTTGCTTACGTAGCATGAAGTGCGCGCTCAGGCCAGTATTTCTCGCCGGCCACGGACGCCAGCTGAATGGCTGTCAGCTACGAGGCAGTGGGCGTGCCCCAGCGGCCAGCCAATCAGCTGGTGGCCGCGGACTGGTCAGTGTGACGTCGCACGGGCTGTTATGAGGCCTTAGGTTCGTTCCAGCAGCTGCCAGATTGCTTGACGCGCATGCGCAACGCTGAAATTGTGTTCCAGCAGCCCCTTCTCCCACTTCCGGCTACTTGGAGTGTGACTGTTTGGTGTTCCAGCAGTTGCCGCAAGAAGCCAGACGCTATCCGAAAAAATATTTCTGGCGCGGTCAAGCTGCCCCAATTTGCGCATGCGCAGAAAGGTCTGAGTTAGAGTGGGGGTTAGCCATCATGTGATACGTGTGTGTTTGAAGGGTGTTTTTCGATTATTTCGAAGTCACTGCAATCCCACTTGGGATCAGATATTTCTCGTTTACACTTCTTCGTTATTAGGAAGGAAAGTATTTTAATTATTCCTTTAAACTCACCTGCAACCAGAAACAGTGCAAAAAGCGTTCCAGCAGTGCAAGTATCAAACAAGGGTTTTTACGTCATAGTAGCTGCGCATGCGCAGTAACACCTGTTTCATAGCGCTTGAATGTAGCCGTCTGGCAGCTGCTGGAACGAACCTCTTGTCTCCAGGTGGTGTTGTTCGTGGTCGGCCTGTGTGCAAGTTTCAATGCCCGCCAATGGTTCACTGCTGAAATGTGGACGGCCGATATTCTACCGGCCGTTCAAAATCGGTGTGGGTGCAACCAGCATATGTTGTTTATGACGTTATTAGCAATTTAAGCTGATAACGTAAATAGGCTCTACTTATTGCCATACAAAAATTGTTTGATATATATATACAGGGTGGTCCATTGGTAGTGACCGGGCAAAATATCTCACGAAATTAGCATCAAACGCAAAACCTACAAAGAACAAAACTTTTCTAGCTTGAAGGGGGAAAACAGATGGCGCTATGGTTTGCCCGCTAGATGGCGCTGCCATAGGTCAAACGGATATCAACTGCATTTTTTAAATAGGTACCCCCATTTTTATTACATATTCTTCTAGTACGTAAATAAATATGAATGTTTTATTTGTAACACTTTTGTCGCGTTGTGATAGATGGCGCTGTAATATTCACAAACATATTGCTCTCAATTTTAGACGAACAGTGGCTAACAGGTAGGTTTTTAAATTAAAACACAGAATGTAGGTGCGTTTAAACTTTATTTCGGTTGTTCCAATGCGAAACATGTACTTTTGTAATATTATCATACATTATGAGAACGCATGCTGTTACTGCGTGAGTACCTGTAATTACCTCATGACTTCAATAAATGCTCAAAATAATGTCCATCAACTTCAATGCATTTGGCAATACAATGCACCCGAGCCATGTGCCGGACATCCATCGTGTTGAAAGTACATCGCCATTCTGTCATGCAGTGAAACATCTTGTAGTAAAATCGGTAGAACATTACGTAAAAAACCAGCATACATTGCACCTTTTAGAATGCCATCGATAAAAGAGGGGTCAATTATCCTTCCTCCCATAATGCCGCACCATACATTAAGCCGCCAAGGTCGCTGATGTTCCACTTGTCTCAGCCATCGTGGATTTTCCGTTGCCCAATTGTGCATAGTATGCCGGTTTACGTTACCTCTGTTTGTGAATGACGCTTCGTCACTAAACAGAACGCGTGAAAAAAATCTGTTATCGTCCCGTAATTTATTTTGGGCCCAGTGGCAAAACTATACACAACGTTCAAAGTCTTCCCCATGTAAATCCTGGTGCATAGAGCAGCTCTACAAAGGAAATGAACTTAGAGACGATGTTGTAGGAAGGGAAGAGGAAGTAGATCAAGATGAAATAGGAGATACTATACTGAGAGATGAATTTGATAGAGCCCTGAAAGACCTAGGTCGGAACAAGGCCCCGGGAGTAGATGACATACCCTCAGAGCTACTAAAGTCTCTGGGAGAGCCATCCATGACAAAACTATTTGAATTGGTGTGTAGGATGTATGAGACAGGCGAAATACCCTCAGACTTTAAGAAAAATGTAATAATCCCCATTCCAAAGAAATCAGGCGCAGACAGGTGTGAAAATTACAGAACCATCAGTTTGATAAGTCATGGTTGCAAAATTTTAACACGAATTATCTACAGGAGAATGGAAAAGCTGGTAGAAGCTGACCTCGGGGAAGATCAGTTTGGATTCAGGAGGAACGTAGGAACCCGGGAGGCTATACTCACTTTACGTCTTATCTTTGAAGATAGATTAAGGAAAGGCAAACCTACATTTTTAGCTTTTGTAGATTTGGAGAAAGCTTTTGACAATGTTGAATGGAATACACTCTTTCAAATTCTGAAGTCAGCAGGGGTAAAATATAGGGAAAGGAGAGTTATTTACAACTTGTACAAAAGTCAGACCGCAGTTATTAGACTCGAAGGGCATGAAAGGGAAGCATCTGTTAGGAAGGGAGTAAGACAGGGTTGTAGCCTTTCTCCGATGTTATTCAATTTGTACATCGAGCAGGCGGTGAAGGAAAGCAAGGAAAAATTTGGAATAGGGACTAAAGTTCAGGGGAAAGAAATAAAAACATTGCGTTTTGCTGATGACATTATAATTCTATCAGAGACAGCAAAGGACCTGGAAGAGCAGTTGAATGGAATGGACAGTGTGTTGAAGAGAGCGTATAAAATGAACATTAACAAGAGCAAAACAAAAATAATGGAATGCGGTCTTAGAAAATCAGGCGATGCTGAAGGAATTAGATTAGGTAACGAAACAATAAAGGTGGTAGATGAGTTTTGTTACTTGGGTAGTAAAATAACATGCGATGGTCGCAGTACAGAGGATATAAAATGCAGAATGGCAATGGGAAGAAAAGCATTTTTGAAAAAAAGAAATTTGTTAACATCGAATATTAATTTAAGTGTAAGGAAGTCTTTTCTGAAGGCATTTGTGTGGAGTGTTGCCTTGTACGGGAGTGAAACATGGACGATAAGCAGTGCGGACAGGAAGAGAATAGAGGCTTTTGAAATGTGGTGCTACAGAAGAATGCTGAAGATTAGGTGGGTAGATCGCATAACTAATGAAGAGGTACTGGACAGAATTGGTGAGAAAAGGAATTTTTGGCATACCCTGGCTAAAAGGAGGGATCGCTTGGTAGGACACATTCTTAGACATCGGGGAATCGTAAATTTAGTATTGGAGGGAAGTGTGTGGGGTAAAAATCGCAGAGGGAGACCAAGAGACGCGTATAGTAAGCAGATTCAAATAGATGTGGGTTGTCGTTCTTATGAGGAGATGAAAAAGCTTGCTCAGGATAGAGTAGGGTGGAGAGCTGCATCAAACCAGTCTCCGGACTGAAGACCATAACAACAACAACAGAAATATGGTACGGGTGAAATTTATGTTGATGTAGAATTCTCATCACCGACGTTTTTTAGAGTCCCGATTCTCGCTCAATTTGTCTGCTACTGAAGTGTGGATTAGCCACAACTGCAGCTAAAACACTTACTTAGGCATCATTTGCTGCAGGTCGTGGTTGACGTTTCACTTGTGAATGAACACTTCCCGTCTCTTTAAATAACG
Organism: Locusta migratoria; assembly: GCA_026315105.1. Classification (NCBI taxonomy): domain Eukaryota; kingdom Metazoa; phylum Arthropoda; class Insecta; order Orthoptera; family Acrididae; genus Locusta; species Locusta migratoria. Next base: position 237,237,272 of record CM048755.1, read on the forward strand.
TAATTATCCGACGAAAGATCGGTTTGTGACTGTTACAGCGCCATCTATCACAAAGCGACAAAAGTGTTCCAAATAAAACATTTATATTCATTTACGCACTGGACGAATATGTAATAAAAATGGGAGGTAACTATTTAAAAAATGCAGTAGATAACGTTTGACCTATGAAAACGCCATCCAGCGGGCCAAACATAGCGCCATCTGTTTTCCCTCTTCTAGCTAGAAAAGTTTTGATCCTTGTAGTTTTTTTTGTTTGATGCTAATTTCCTGATATATTTGGCCCGGTCACTATCAATGGACCACCCTGTATGTTCAAATGTTGGTAAATCTATCGGACCAAACTGCGTGGTCATCAGTCCGTAGCTTACAAACTACTAAAACTAAGGTAAACTAACCTAAAGACAAGACACACACCCATGCCCAAGGGAGGACTCGAACCTCCGAAGGCGAGCAACCGCGCGCTCCGCAGCGAGGCCGAACAGTAGCGGGGAGCCGTTCACTTGGCCGTACCCTTAGACCGCTCGGATACTCCACCGCGGCACCACCCTGTATATATTCTCACTTGCAAACAGGTGTCGATGTTTTGAATGTTGTTTCACTTCCCAGCACTTCACTTAGCACACCAAGTTGACCAAAATCATACATTATAAAGTCTGCTTTGGCCGTAAAGATTCAGGGGTGTTACTTGTTCAATTCCGATAACATATTTGACGTTTTAAATCACGGATTGTAACTCATAATCTCACTCTCACCGCAGGGTATCGGGCTAAGCGAATTTACGTGATGGGCAGTGTGCATTGGCCTTGTCGCGTATTATACAACGCCCCATCTGATTTATACATTACTATCAATTTTGTTGTTGCTAGAAAACACTACACAAACTTGGCACTAGTAGGCATGTTTACGAATACAAACGCTGTGTCAAACATTAGCCTCCAAATAAAAACAGCAAGGAGGCTGCAGTACTACTAGCTCTCCGTGCGGTTACATTTCTCACTGCAGAAAACAGAAGACGAGTGATTTCTTTGATCAAATCTAAGTCGAGGCCTTAGATTTGATGAAATATTGGACGCCTTTCCCACACTTCTTTGTCTAATAATTTGATAGTGTAATACGGGCCTAATGCAGTGCCCATGGGCCCTGCCCATTTCCACTCATTACTCGCGAAATTTCGCCAATTCTCTAAAGAGTTCGGTCCTGGCTTGCATCCGCAATAAACAAAGGACCGTTGGCCGAGTTCGCCTTTATTTTACATACATAGTCCATTCTTTTGTGGTTTTAATAACTCGTCGACTGGAATTATGGGTTGGAAAACCACCACAATTCTTGTAAAACAACATAACACAGGGACTTTCTAGTCCGAGCTAAATTCTTCGAGCTGAAACTTCACCTGAACTCTTTGAGAAATTTCCAACCAAAGTTACAAAATCACAAAAAGCTGTGGAACTGACAAGCTAAAACACAAAATCTGTCCGTGACGTGACAAGTGTGAGTTACATTTGCAAACCAAGTTTGGTTAATGCAGATAGCAGCTGATTGTCGCATTGAATTTTGCCTCAATGGGAAGACCAAAGTAGCTTTCTGAAATACACACGCACAAATTGGGTAACGGGAACAAACGGTAGGACAATAAGATTTCAATGTCCTGCCGACGTTGAGGTCATTTGAAAAGGAATACCTTGCTAAGTGTAGAGAAAAATGAAAAAGAAAACTATCCCAGCATTCACATGAAGCGTCCCATCAGCGTCCCATTATTACTGCATATAGACTTCTACAGTTTCTTCGCATGATGATTTATCCACCATGCCTGTGACTATAAATTCCAATATTAGCCTAACAGCGTCTTAACCTTTATCCTAGAAGGGGAAGGGAATCAGGTATTGTAAAGTGATGTAAATACTACATGCTATACTTTTCGTATTTTTCGTACTCGTAACTCTGTAATAAAAGTACGAAACTAGTGCAAGGTTTGCAGAAATAGGTACATAAGAAAACGCTAGTGAGATATGTCGGATCATCAGTCATTAACAAAGCTATCGAATTAGTATCATGCCTGGAATTTCAGCATTTTCTCCTGAATAAGATTTTAATGAGCTGTGATATCCCATGAAATACATTCGAATTTGTTCAAACCTATTGGACCAAACTGTTATGGTCATCAGCGCCTAGACGTACAAACTACCTAAACTAACTTACACTATGGACAACACACAAGCACGACCGAGGGAGGATTCGATCCTTCGAAGGGAACGGCCGCCCATTCCATGTCGCCTCATAGCACGTGGTCATTCCGTGCGGCCCGACTCTGCTATTCACGTTACAATAAGGTACAAACTTTACTGCGATATAGTTACAAGCTTTCTTCGAGAGTACACGACCGATTTCCTTCTGTGACCCTTCACTGATGACCTCGCCGTCGACGGGGCGTTAAACTCATATTCTGACCAGCGAATGCAGGAATTAGACATGTGACAACAAGACTTTCAATACACGGCTTCCACTATAAAATATGTGCTGTCAAAAGCTTTCATGATCCGAGTGTGGCTTGTAAATGTCTATTATGTGGTCACAATGCAATTAAAAAAAAAAAAATAAATAAATAAAAAAAAAAATATTCACATTACAATGTGTGAAAAGTACACAATCAATAACAGACTATTGCAAGGACAAAAAATAATTTGTAACTATAAATTATATAAACTTGTATATTAATGCTCAATCTGAGCGCACTTTTAATAAATAATAATAAAATAGACGTAGTCATTAAATTCATTCTTACATTAGTGAACAAAGTAATGCCTAGAAAATCTGTAGGTAAATTGCAGGAGCATTGTACCAGGCGCGTTGTACCGACAGCGCACGTGCATATGTTGCCCCGTTTTACTGTTCCGACACGGTAGCGCTTTAAGAAGAGCCTCTCACTGTGCAGTCAGCAGTTGGAGGTGGTAGATGCGCAGCGAAAGACATGGGCGTGGATTACAGCCTCTGTATTCTTTTATTTCCTTCATGATGAAGCAAACTGTGAGTACGCTTACTTTTAACTGTCAGCTTTAAATCCTAAAACGCCCATTTGTTTTTTTCTTTTGTAAAATGCGATGTGATTTATATACTAATTTCCGTAACTGAATACGATCCAGGGGTGAAATAGAACATTTTTGCGTTACCTTTTTACTGTATGTTTGATGGGGATCTGCTGTTAATCGTGGAATTGGAAAACTGTTACGCAATTAAGAATATTAATTGTTTAATAGTTAGTGACTTGTTCGTGTGTGTAGAAGTAAACTTTGTGAAATTAATTATTTTATTGTGAATAGTAATCAATCTATCGAAAATAATAAGATCGTCTTCAAGCAGCACTGCGAAGCATTTTAGATTTTGAAGTTTCTTTGTGGAAATACGTCCCTTTAGCTGAATTTTTCTACAGTTAAATAATCAAACCTACTTCTTGGATTAATACAGTTGCCATGTACTCAAATTCGGTAAGAGGACGCCCTTTTGTAAACGTAATGACCTCTGGCCCTCCAGTACTGTATTGTCCCAAATAGAAAGTGTTATACTTCTTTAAGTGATCAGCGTTTCTTCACGCATCCATATTAATGCTTTTAATCGGGACGCTATGTCACGTCAAGAAATAGATTATTTCGTACATTTTACTGTACAAGTTATACCATCACTCTTGTCTCTCTCGCATAGCGAAGTAAAGGAAACAGTAATATGTTCGTTATAGTGTGAAAGTCTTACCAATGGTGCATGCAGACGTGTTGTGCATTCATAAAATAATAATTAAAAAGTTGTTTGGTTTTAATTCTTCGCTTTACTTCAAGACATTCGACTGAATCAACTAGTCCAGTTTTCTCGTTTGCTAACAGTATTTTCAAGAAGGAGTTTTTGCAAAATTTTTATTTAGAGAGCCCTGACGAAAATGTGATACTAAAATATCATTATATTTGTTGTAAATGTGTACAGTCGTTGACAGTAATCAGAATTTCTTTACATGGGCTGAAGGTAACTATTGTTTATACTTAAGCTGTGAAGCTATTCCTAACAACTGTAATTGAAGCTTGTATGCTACAGTCAAAATCTCTGTATTTTGATCAGTCGTAAAAGTGAACCGGGAAATTCACTTCAGTAGAACTATACGCTTTTAATAATTATATCAATAATTTTCTGACTTTGTCGAGTCAAAGTTTTAATGTATCGACTCGCATTGCTTCATCACAAAACTTGTTTGTTTATGTAGTGTGAATGGAGACGCATTAACAATTCTATTTTTCGGTTGTTTAAATAAGTCAAAATTTTCGCGGTTAAGAGTTGGGTTAGATTTAGCACCAGAAACATGAGCACGTTAAATTTGAGTACGGTTAATCAGATAAGAATTTCACGGTTTTGAAAGGATTCGTAGTTAAAAATCGCAATTTAAGATTAAGTTAAAAATAAAAATGTCATGAACAATATCATTAAATGACCTAGAGCAATGTGTGCCTCTTTGACGCTCTCATCAATTTATTTTTTTAATACATGTTAACATGACGTATTGAATACCGGTTAGCCAAAAACTACATTATAACGCTCTTGTTCATATTTTGATGTGAAGTGACTGAAATAGAGTTGGCCTCAGTTTCATTGTTCCTATATGCCAAACTGTTTCACTGTTTAAAAACCGCCATGTTTCACGGTTTCGAAACCGACGTGTTTCATTGTCCTTTGTTTCTGATCACTCGCGGTCGATATTGAAACTGTTTCGTCCTTTCGGTTTCACTGTTTCTAAACAGTTGTGTTTCAGACCACTAACGCAGGAAGGAAAAGACGAATTATATCGAAACACTGGTGTCTCTTTTTGCTGAAGCTCGGCACAGATACACATATAACTTACTAGTATAAAAAGTTTAAAGAGTGTCAAAAACTAATAGGAAGACGTGTGTATGCAGCTTAAGATTACTGAAATCAAGATTCGTTTATGTAGTGACTTCTGAATTTCGAAATTAAATGAACATTAAAACATTGCTCACTATTTGCATTGAAATATCCAGTAAAATTCTAGGTTTATCTGTTCATATACAGTTATCATATTAAAAACACACGACTACACCTACAACTTCCTTTTTTTTATAAGAAAGAAACAACATAAAGTCTAAAATGACAGGCTTTATACCAACAAGAGGAGATCGCAAATTTACCTCGTTTTAAAGAGTTAAACGTTTTCCCTATACCGTTAGTTCCTTGCGAGCCATGTTGGCTGAACATTGATGTAAAAGAAAAGATATTGTAAAAAATATAAGTACCCGAAAATCTAACATAATGTGCCGTATTTGACGAATTTCTTATTTATACTTACATATTACGAAAGTTTGGGCGGTACATGAAAACGCGCATTAAATACATCTGCAGAACTTGAGTTTTAAGATAAGGTTTATTTTACCAAAGTATCCAGCAGTGCGACAACGATGTATAAAAACCTAACCGTTCCAAAATGTTAGCTCAATAAATGTTATGTGATAATATGCCTTTTCAATAGCACGTGTAGGTTAGCACACCCATCATTATTAGGCACTGGAATATAGGAAAGCAAAACTTATTCATTATATCTACTTTGATAAAAACCAATACATTAGACATAAAAACGTCACTCCCCAGCTAATGGTAAAGCAGGAACGTCACTTACTGAGCTAGTACAGCGTTTAAATTTTACTTATCGTCCTGGCGACCTCGCATGTTAATGTTGGCAACCACGTGACGTTGGCATTAGTCAATCGCCTTGCAATCCAAAGGTTTTGTCATGAAATCTTCGTTGTACGTGGACAATTACTTTCACTGAGCGGATAAGGGTTCATACAAGAACCTGTCAACCTCAGAGCAGGAACAGCATCATTTATTTACGTCAGGTACTGCACGAAACACCAATCAGGTCATTCTGTGCGAATTTCTAAGAATATTGGGGGGGGGGGGGCAGGTTGCCTTTAAACCCCTCACCACCCCCTCCCCCTTCTGCTTTCGACTTCGTTTCCATACAGACTATTCAATGTACGAGGCCATGAACGTTATCAAAAGGCATATTATAACTTACTACTTGCTGCTTTAGGAAGTTATTAATTTTCTCTTTAGGAGTAACTAACCTAACTTTTGTGATACACAGATAAAACAACATTAATGATTACATTATCTAGTCTGATCGATTGTGTTCGCTCGTTTAAGGAAATAAATTAAATTTCAGCTTCACGTCTGAGTGAAAAAGGTGCCATTTTCTGTTATTAATTGCACCTCACTTCGTGAACTGTAATCTTACGTTTATTACGGAATGGTTCCTGGACACCGACTTTTCCAAAGTACGCCTTTTAATTTTAATTATGCAATCCTCAGACACGCCTGGGAGTGTTTATTTTCGACTAAATATGCTAACGATATATGGAATAAAGTATTTAGTAACTACATATGGAGACAAGAAACGCACATTAACAATCTTTACTTAAATTACCGTAGGTTGAAATTCATTGTTACACGGGAAACCGATACTTATTGTTGAAGTGCGATGAGTGCATAGAAGAAGACAGATTGGCCTTCAAATCCGACATTATTCGAGGTGGTGCAGTGGCGCTGGACTCAAATTCAGAAAGACAACACTTGATATCTTTGTGCGACTGTCGATTTATAGATATGTATAGACATCCAACTTTTTTGTAAAATGCATAATGCGAATACTGGGATCGTTACTTTGAGAAGGATACGGCCTTGAGGTGACTGTCGACGAATACCCAAATACTGATTCTGTTCTTTTGATAATAGTGCAGATACTTCTGTAACTAATGGACGTTGAACAGTGGAACTGTCACCGTCATATCAAAATGAGGTAAGTAATACGACAGTCGATGTTCATTTTGTTCGTCATTTTTTAGTATTGTCAGACCAATTGGAGAAGGAACTAGCGTTAGGTTATTACCTGAAACTTGTGTGATCAATGTAAGAAGTAAAAACGAGAATTATCTACCGGGGCGGGGCGGTATTCGCTTCGGGCAATACCGTGAATGCAGTGAGCGCCGTCTGGTCTCGAGCCTGCGACCTATGCGCGCCGGCCTGGGCCAATTATTGATTAGTGCTACGTGAGACATCTTGACACGTGGCGGTTGCCATGGAGACCACAGGCTTACGTCCTCCGTCCTTCTGCAGGAGGGGTAGCAGCCGAGCAGCAGGGGCCCCGGGGCCCAGTGCATGTCATACGCGCTCGCTTCATTTCGCGTTCTTTTGGAAATATTTCCCCCAGATTACCTGAATTCCGCGTTCTCCCTCTCCCCTACTCTCCCCTTTCTGCCCTCCCCTCTTTCGCTTCAGTACCTTCACCGTTTTCATTTAGCTAAAAAATCTCATATACTATGGAATCTGATCACTGGTGTCACCCTGACGAATCCTCACACACTGATAACTGCAGCGCGGGAACGGTCGCGTGGTCTAAGGTGCCATACTACAGATTGGCGGTCGCTCCCCGTCGGTGGTTCGAGCCCGCCCTCGACCATCGGTGTGTGTGTTGTACATAGCGCAAGTAAGTCTACGTTGTTTGTTAGTCTAGGGACCGATGACCACAGCAGTTTATAGGTTTACAAACGTTTTTATACTGATAATTGTGCATGCTACTTTCCGGAGGTTTTCGCCACTGATTTAAACGATTGCGAAATGCAGACGTAATCTTTCGATAACCAAAAAGGAAAAATGTTTGTATATCCTTTGCACCGCTCTCGATGTGTGCCGTATCTTCAGAAGGTGATCATTTCATGCAACTGCTTAAAAATACAGTGTGTTCATCATTAAAACCAGTTTCGGTCAAATTGTATGTCATCTTCTGGTATGCAATGTTTATATATCAGCCATGAGTATGCATCTACATATATTCCACAAGTCACCTTGAGGTGTATGGTAGAGTGTATTTCTGGTACCACTATCATATACCCTCTTTCCTATTTTAGCCACGACTGGAGTGTTGGAAGTATCTACATCGTTTAACCTCTAATACCCCAGAATATTTTCGTCATGGGCATTTTGCGTGATGTAATATGTTTCCTGACTTTTCTTGAACTATGTTATCTCTTAATTGAACAGTAGTTCGCTCTTCGTGATATCATCTTTGTGAAGGCTACCACTGGAGTGCCACAGTGACGTTTTGGTTCAAATGTTTGTAAAGCTATGGGAACAAACTGCAGTGGTCATCAGTCCTTAGCCCTTTTAGACCCAAGGTTGTAGGTGATGTGACATTAATATAGATAGGGACGTTTAAGATACAAAATACATACAGGAATTCATTACAAAAAAGAAACTAAATTTATTTTCAAAAATTTTGTACCCACACAGCGAGCAAAACCAGGACTATACAATTGTGCGCTAGACTTGCAAACTACTTAAACTAAATTATGCTAAGGGCAAAACCACACATACGCATAAACACACACACACAAACACAAACGCGCGCGCGCGCCCTATAGACCATTCGAACCTCCGACGGAAAGCAAACGCGCACTCCGCAGCAAGGCGCCTTAGTGCGCACGGCTAATCCCGCGCGGCAACATTTTAGCGCTTAACCGAAGGGAACTATAAAGAAATGCACCGTGCTCATTTGCATCTTCTTTACGTTTATTATTCCAACATGCTAAAATTTCCAGGCTAACCATCAGTACTGTAGGATGAGTTAAACGACGGTTTAGTAAACGGATTCTATGCTGAGCGTTTTACATTTCCGTTAGAATGCTTCGATGAATCTCAGTTTGCCATACACACCTCACTATAATTACTGTAATGTGGTCCTTTCACTTCAGGTAAATACGGCTTGCTATTTCTAGATTTTTTACAGTTATTACCGTTTGCAGTGCGGGACAAGTTTTCTGTAAATATATATGTAACTAAGTGGTGCGGAATAAACAGCATACCACCCATTATGTCTGAATTCAGCCCCGTAAGTGGCATTTTTACAGAGGTTGATGATCATTATTTGGCGTTAGACACAATAGACAGTTTACATAACACAGTATGGTTGATGCGATTAATTTGGTGTGAAAATCACCTACAAACGCTTTACGTTCCATTGTAATAACAACTTTGTGCATTTGATGATGATCCGCAAGCTTAGCGAAACTGATTGCATTGTCAAACATGAACACGCACACTGTTGTGTGACACCTTCATTTTTTTAATCTGTTTTTTGATTTTTTGTTTTTACACATTTTAAAAAGTATCTACTAACTCACATATTTGACCATAACTTAAATATATAACTGTATGACCTTGAATATCAAACTGAGTAGTTTATTATGCCCTCTCAACGTTAAAAAATGTTCAAAATTATTTAAACATGAGGGCTCAAACTGCTGTGGTCATCGGTCCCTACACTTACAAACAATTTAATTGACATATTCTAAGAATAACAGACAAGCCGAAACCGTAGGGAAGACTTGAACCCCCGACGGGAGCACCCGCGCGATATGACATGCAGCCCCAGACCGCGCGGCCACTCCTGCGCTGCATTATGCCCTCTATTAGCCCGCCTTCTTATCATACAAATGCCGTATTTTAGGAATTTTCATTTCAATTATTGCAAATTCTTCATCTGCTACTTTGTTTTCTAAAACAGGTCGAACATATTACAAATGCCATTTAGAATCTTTTTTATTGTTTTGTATTTTTTTAATTTTATCTGCAATCTAATGAAATATATAAAATTTAAAATAACTAGTAAATGAAGACTTAAACGTAAATTAAAGTTTGTTATTTTAATTAAAATGTAAAGAGATTAGTTAGGGCAGAGGTAAGATTTTTTAGTGTTGTCACCGATTGTGAGCGATTGTGTATGACTTTTACGAAGTGCTTTGAAGTCCAGAATGAATTTTTCCTGACAACAGTGTAGTGTTTAGTGATTTTAATCATACTGGCAGATTAAAACTGTATGTGGGATATGAATAGGAAGCTGGGAGTGCCGAGATCGGCACACGGTTTTAATCTGTTAGGCAGTTTCTATAAAAATCTCTTACATCGAGATTTTTTTTGTTTTCTTTCTCTGACACGTATAATTCATTAAGGCGTCAGATTTCGATGATCAGTGACGAGTTCAAACATGAAGGCTCGGATAATCGCCTGATTTTTTTCGGTTAACGAAAGAATTAAACGTGTTTTCTAATACAGCAACCAGTATTTTATTCGTTAAACTTCTATGGTTGAGCAACATTCTGCATTATGTTCATCTATTGACTGTCGAAACGTCGGTTTAAATTTCATATCTGACCGTGGACTTAAAAGAAAAAGAATTGAAATTACATAAGCTTCGGATAAGGTGTACAACAGTCGTAGTTGTGTATAGACTACAATCAGTGAAGGCTTCAACAACAATACTTTCACTGTGTGACATGCAAAAATCTATGAGATTTAAGCCGACAAACCGTAATATAGTTTTCGTCTGCAGTTCTCCAAAAGTTATCTCTAAAATGTAATTATGAGGCAGCATAACGTAAACCAAGTTCAATAGTGACTTGATATCAACGGAAACATGTGTTCTAAAAACTTGCAGTTCTGTCGACGAACACGATATCAGCGCAAATTTTACTTGATGGAATTTCCAGATACTTACAATGACGTGTACAACAGTGACCTCCTTGCAGTTGGAGATCTGAAAAAGCAGTTCAAATGTTTGTAAATCTATGGGACGTGACAGCTCTGGTTATTAGTCCCTAGGCTTACAAACAACTTAACGTAAGTTAAACTACCCTAAGGACAACACACACACACACACACACACACACACACACACACATACACACACACACACACACACGCATGCCCCTAGGAGGACTCGAACCTCCGACAGCGGCAAACCGCGCGCGTTCCGCAGTGAGGCGCCTTAGACCGCTCGGCTACTTCACCGCAGCAGAAAGCATTTACCTGTGGAAGCTTTTACGAACCATTGACCTTAGACGGAGGGGGTGGGTTGCGTGCTTTTACGGTTGTGATAGCCGGACAGTAGGTGCAAGTACATCGGGACGGTATCACTGGAGAGCTCAAACAAACATGTTACTGCCTTCAGTCCAAAGACTGGTTTGATGCGCAGCTCTCCATGCTACCAGATCCAGTGCAAGCCCCTTCATCTCCGTATAAGAACGGCAACCTTTGAACCTGCTTACTGGATTCGTCTCTCGATGTCCCTCTGCGATTCTTACCTCACACATTGCACTCCAGTGCTATACTGACGTTTCCTTGACGTCTCTGAATGTGTCCAACCATTCGATCCCTCCTTTTCATCACGATATGCAAGAAATTTCTCTTCTCCTCAATTCTATTTTGTACCTGCTCATTAGTTACGCTATCTGCCCATATACGTGACAAACATATGGTTTAACATTATTTGGCTTAGCATATAAAGTCCCGTCGACAGTGTGGTCATTAGGGACGGTGACAGTATAGCTGACTGACCGAACTGCCAATGTAAAACTTGCCATTTTGGTACTGCCAACGGCTGAAAATAAAGTGTAACTATAGCTTTTTTTTTTTAAATTCTACTATGTCGCTCAATAATGGTTGGTTGGTTGTTTGTGACAGGGGGACCAAACTGCCTAGGTCATCAGTCCCCTAGTGGGGAGGGGAAGGAGTGATAATAGGAAAGGAGGGGAAGGGAAAGGATATGCAGTCCAGGGAGGAAAGAAGGAAGAAAGACAGCACTAGCACGGGGCTCCGTGCTCGCCACGCACGTACTCACGAAAGAATCGTGAGGCCCCTGAGGGGAAGCTCAATAATGATGGAAACCTCTGGAGTAAAATATTCCGGAGGTAAAGTAGTCCTTCATTTGGATGACTGGGCAGGGACTTCGCTGAATGATGTCATCACAACAAATAAAAATGGCATTATTTACGTCAAAATGTGGAATTTTGGATCCCTTTTTTTTACGTTGATAAGTTAGAAAATTTAAAATGTGAAAGGAACAGGTAGAAGGTTAAAGGAACAGGTTGACGGTTAGATATAATAACAGTGGGAAGAACAGGACATTTGGTCTTGTGAGTGCAAGGTTATAAATAAAAACTCATACTAAGGTAATGTAGCAGTAGTGTTAATAATAGTCAAGGAAAATTGAATTCATATACGCTACAATGATCAGCATAATATGTGCATTGTCGTAGCCAAGACAGTTGCGAAGCCAGTATTCATCACAGTAGCACAAGATCATATGACAACTAGCTAACCAGACGATGAAGAGACTGAAAGAATGTATGACGACATAAGGAAATTGTTCAGATAATTCAGCGAGAAAAAGTGTAATTGTGATGGGGACTGGAATTCGAAAGCGTAAAGCCGCTTGGTGGAAGTTCGCATATAGCTCCATTTAAACTTTGTTGATATTTGTTTTAAGAATAATAAAAGAAGTTTATACAATAAATGGAAGAATCCTGGAGATACTGGAATGTTTCCAATAGATTGCATAATGGTAAGACAGAGTTCTTATAACGGCATTTTTAACTGCAAAACGTTTTCTAGGACAAATGTGGACTCTGATAATTGTTTATTGGCTCTGAACTGCAAATTAAAACTGAAAAAAATGTAGACATGAAGGAGAGAGTAGGGAGTTGCATTAATTGAAAGAATAAGAGATTATTGAGAATCCAAAGATGGCATTAAACTATGATTAACTGAACAGGAGAAACGAATAAATTAGAATAAGAACGGTTAAGTTTGAAAGGTAAGATATTGAAAGCAGTAGATAAACAAATACGCAAACAGTGAATTCTCGTTGAATATCCTTGAATAAAATGCACTTCTCACAGTGACGTTACGATATACGATACGACACGCTGCAGTCAAGGTTACATGACGCGACACTTATTGGTACGACACACGTGTTCTCACTGGGTGATACAGTATGCGATACGATATGCATTGTGACTCGCGATACGAAAAACAATATAACGCGAATCACTTTTCTGTTTCAGTTTCAGATGCAATCATGGGCTTTTGTGATGAGGACGTGACTTAGAAAATTGAAAATGATCATGAAGTACTGAGTATAGGCGTAAGTATCAAACATAAATCGCCTGTGGGGCTGTGAGTCTACGTGATGTCTCTCAGCAGGAATACAAACTCCATGAAGTCAGAATGAGTCCTAAGAGTTACCAATTTTAGGAGCCGCTATTATCAGCTATCCTGACAATGTTATGCTGTGGTCTTCAGTCCAGTGACTAGTTTGATGCAGCTCTCCACGTTACCCTGTCCTATGTAAGCCTCTTCGTCTCTGAATAAGAACAACAACCTACATCCTTTTCTGCCTGCTTACTGTATTTGTCTCTTGGCCACCCTCTGTAAATTTAAACCTACACAATTCCGTCCCAGACGGCCGCAGTAGCCGAGCAGACTGCGGCGTGCCAGTCATGGTGTGCACGGCCGCTGCGGTCGGGTGTTCGAATCCCCCCTCGGGCATGGATGTTTGTGCCGTCTGTAGTGTAAGCTAGTTCATAAGTAGTTTATAAATTTAGGGACTGATGGCCCCGTAGTTAAGTCCCTTAAGCGCTACAAATATTAGAACAATTCCCTCCATTGCTAAATTGACGATTCCCTGACGTCTCACAATGTGTCCGAGCAATAGTTCCCTTCTCTTAGTTAAGGTATGCTAGAAATTTCTTTTCTGTCTAATTCTGTGTAGTACCTCCTCATCAGTTTCGCGATCTACCCACCAAATCCTCAGCATTCGTCTGTAGCACCGCATTTCAAAATCTTCTATTATCTTACTGTCAGAACTTCTTATCGTCAACGTTTCACTCTTGTAAAACGCTACACTTCAAAAGAATGCTTTCAGAAAAGACTTCCTAACATTTAATTTAATCTGATGTCAACAAATTTATCTTCTTCAAAAATTCCATTCTTCCCAAAGCATTCTGCATTTTATATCTTCTTTACTTCGGCCATCAGAAGTTATTTTACTATCCAAATAACAAAACTCATTATCTAATTTAATTCCTTCAGCATTGTCTTGATTTTCTTATACTACATTCCATTACCCTTGTTTTGCTTTTGTTAATGTGCATCTTACAACCTGCTTTCACGACACTGTCCATTCCGTTCAACTACTCTTCCAGGTCTTTTGCTGTCTCTGAGAATGTCATCGGCAAAAGGCAAAGTTTTAAATTCTTCTCTCTGAATTTTAATTCCTACTGCAAATTTCTCCCTGCATTTTTTCACAGCTTGGCCAGTACACAGATTGAATAACAATGGGGAAAGGCGACAACCTTGTTTTACTTCCTTTCCAACTACCGCGTCGTTATTATGCTCTTTGCCTCTTATAATTGCTATCTGGTCTTTGTACAAGGTGTATACTTTTCGTTCCCTTTAGTTTACCTCTGATACCTTCAGAATTTGAAAGAACATATTCCAGTCAATATTATAAAAAGCTTTGCCCATATCTACAAATGCTGAAGACGTAGGTTTACCTTTTCTTAGCCTCTCTTCTAAGATAAGCCGTGCCGGTCGCGGTGGCCGAGGGGACTGCGGCACGTCAGTCACGGTCTGCACGGCCACTACGGTCGGGGGTTCGAATCCCCACTCGGCCATGGATATTTGTGCCGTCCTTAGTGTTAACTAGTTCATAAGTCGTTTGTAAGTTTAGGAACTGATGACCTCGTAGTTAAGTCCCATAAACTATACAAACATTTGAACATTTTTAAGATAAGCCGTAATGCGGGTATTGCCTCACGTGTTCTAAAATTCAGGGCCGTCTTTAGCAGGAGGTACATGATTGCATAAATACTCACACACATTTCCTGGTGAGCGCCATATACCATGTGCACTTTACCGATCTTGAAAATTACAGAACAAACGTTCATTATACCAGTAAAAATGTAGGCACCGATGGTGTTTACAAATACGCCTCATGGAGCTTTCGGCACAGCTTCGACTTTCGATGGGCAAGTTTAAGTGGCACACACACACACACACACACACAAAATAAAAGACGATTTCGCGTAGGAGTGAAGGAAATAACTTGACTGCCGTTGCAAAAGGGAAAACGCGGGACAGGAAATCTTCTATATATATAAAATGAATGTTTGTCTGTATGTCCTGTATGTGTTCAGCAACCATTCATTCGATTGCAATGAAACTTTGGTGAACTGTTCACCGTACGCCCACGAAGGTTCCTGACCCAAAAACAAAAGAGCACGACACATAGCTCAAAAGATATGACGTTATAAATAATGAGAGGCCATCGCGTGGGAATACCCATATTTATGCGTCACTTATTGGAAAATAGGAGTAGTTAGGAACCTGCAACAAAGTTTGCATGTAATTTCGGACGTTTGTGAAACGTTTTGTAACTGACCCTCCCCCACACACAAAATGATGAAACGAAAAGAAGTCTACTATTCACAATAGTCTTGCTGTATATGCCGTATGCCGTAAAACTGTCCCATCAGGCATGACCTTGTATCAAATAAAGTTAGCATTACAGATTTGCATGTTACTATTTATTTTTGTCTGCAAGTCTCCCTTAATTCATTTGCATCCAAAATTAAGCAATCTGATTTCTTAATCTCTGTCTATATAAAAGCGAAAGGACACTCACTCATTCACTGACTAAACACGAAACCTCGAAAACTACTTCACCTATGAAGCTGAAATTTGGCAGGAATGTAGTTTATAAGTAGAAAACGTCAGCTAAGAAAGTATTTTCTGATAGGTGCATAGAGGAGCATACGTCTCCTACAGACTCCCGAAATCTGCAGTTTCATTCCTATCTTCACGAAATTTCGCACGCTTTACCTTCAAAACAAGAGGAAGGTCACCGTCTACCTTAAGTTTCATATGGTGCATGGTGGAGGGTACTTTGTAACATAAAAATGGATCCCTAAATATCTTGATCGCTCCATTACTTGATAACGGCTCGACCGATTTCACATATCCTTTTTTTTTCGTTATTCTCAGAAAAGGGGTTGTATGAAATAAAACTGGAAAATTTGAGAACAACAAAGTGCGTTTTTCAATGTGACCCTGCGTTTCTATTGCATAGAAATCTATAGTTTTGTTCCGATATTGATGAAATTTTGCACACTCTACCTTAAAAACAAGAGAAATGTCACTGTCTGTATAAAATTTCGTTCGCTGCATGGTGGAGGGTACTTAACGTACGGGATTTTACAAAACGCATAGGTTTGTATGGTACATGACAGAGGGTACCTTGCAGAAAACTTTGCCGAAAGAGGGAAAGATGGAAACGAACGAACAGAGAGATGGGAGAGAAAGAGATGGATACAGAGAGAGGGGGAAGGGGATGTGGACTACGAGAGTGGAGGATAAAAAAAAAAGAAAAAAAAAAACACACACACGGGCAACGGCGGGTTTACAGCTAGTGTTAACATAATACACACAGAAATTTCAATGCTTCGATTAGCCACGCAATAATAATACTGCAACTTCTAATCACTGAGTGTGAAATATTGCTAAAACACTGAAACGTAACCAAACATTACGACTGTAAGCAAAGTCTGACGTTATTCTTTCAGTGGTGTTCAGAATGATATATCTGGTCAACAACGATTTAGGTGTATACCGCACAGACAGTGCATTTAAAAAAATGCTAGTTGATTCAAAATTACTTGCTGAAGATTCAGAATGTGAACCTGATTTCAAAGAAACTGCTCATCCACGTCCTCGAAAACGACATGTTGATTACAACACTTCAGATGAGCCCGTATTATACCGAAAAACTAAGTTTATAATAATTTTTTATTTTTGATTATTTGACACGGCGATCTTACAATTAAATGAAAGATTCCACTCGTTGACAGAATACAACAACAGGTATTTATTTTTGAAAATATTGAAAGCTGGATGGAATTGGCCATAGAACAAAGAAAAATACAGTGTCTCCATCTTGAACAAAAGTTAACACATGAAAATTGATAGGGAAGAGCTGTTTAATGAGTTGGAATTGCTTCCTTTATTTTTTGTAAAGAAAAACACAACTCCACTTGATATGTTGAATTTTATTTATTCCAATAATTTAATGTCTGTGTTCGGAAATGTTTCAACATCTTTGTGCATATATTTAACATTTCCTATGACAATAGCAGACGGCGATGGGTCTTTTCCAAACTGAAAATAATAAAAAAATATTTACGATCACCTATGACCCAAGATAGACTGAAAAATTTCCAAAGTATCGAATCAAAAGTAGATTTCAAAACAGATGATATAAAAAAGTTTGCCGATTTAAAAGCTAGAATAATTGAATTCATAGTCAAAAAAGTTTCTGTATTTTTATGTACGTATTAAATAAAAAATGGAACATAAAAATAATTTTTTTTGTTCATTTTGGTACCAAGATCGGTGCGCTACCTGATTTTTCGCACCCCGGCGTTCAGTATCATTAAGACGGCCCTGCTAACATTTAACCTAAATCCAAACTGATCTTCCCCAAGGTCAAATTCTATCAATTTTTCCATTCGTCTGTAAATAATTCGTGTAAGTATTTTGCAGCCATGGTTTATTAAACTTATAGTTCTGTAATTTTCACACTTGCTGTACTTAACTTCTTTGGTCATCAATCCCTAGACTTACAAACTGCTTAACTTAAATTAACCTAAGCACACCCATGTCCGAGGGAGGACTCGAATTTCCCGCGGCGAGCAACCGCGCGCTCCGCAGCAAGGCACCTTAGACATAAAAAATGCCACTATAAAATGTTAATTTTTTTCTAAGACCCCGCAGCATCGTTAATTTAGTAAATTTGGTACGAATGTAAATAATGTTTACAAATTAATAAAGGTAGAATAGCATTTATACAACTGTTCAGTTTAGAAAAATTGTATAATTGTACCCATTCATCCATTCCTCTTGATGAATATTAAAAAAAAAAAAAGAAAAAGAAAAAAGAGCTTTCTGAATTTAAAGTGAGATGATTCACTACCGACAACGTATCAGTGGGCAGGTGAGCTGTCAGTAGACGTAGTCACAGAGTATATCTTTGTCTGTGTAACAAAGGAACCTATCGCGTGTCTCCTGAAATTGATAAGAATGGACAGAAAAACATTCAGGCAGCAGCATCAGCATCAGCTCATGTCTCCTGAAGTCGTTTCATTTCAGTAGGTTTTCCATTTGCAGCTTCGACTATTATTGGCTCCGGGCGCCGTTGGCTCAGCGCGCCCGGTCAAAAAAACTGAACCAAGTACGAAACGATCACCAAGGACGAACGAACCTAACGACCGCGAATCATCGATCTACCTAAGAAAAGCGGTCTGGATCGCCACGTTGCGGATCGCGCGGCCTTCCGCGTCGGAGGTTCGAATCCTCACTCGGGCATGGATGTTTGTGTTGTTTTTAGTATACGTTAGTTCATAAGTAGTTTGTAAGAGTAGGGACTGATGACCCCGCAGTTAGGTCCCATAAGCTTTACAAACATTTGAACAGGTCCTTTTTTTTTAGCAGTCTCACTTGTATACCGCGGACAACACAACTGAAGAGATATCGTTCTTATCCTGCCACACTTAAGTAATAATCTACGACCTAAATCCTACCATACGTAAATTGTCCAGCGACCATGTCAACACTACAAACTTTTCAAAATATACTCACTGTAGGAAATTAATTACTGTATCAGCCACAATTTTTTAATACAACTATTGTATACTACTTTCGGGCCTTATCCCATCTTCAAACTGTAGTGTTGATTTAAGATGAGATTTACGCCGGTGTCCTAAAATAACGCAGTTCTGTGATATATGAAAGGTTTTACATTTCTGATCTTAATACAACAAAGTTTTATTCTTGCAGTGTTTACACATGACTTACATTGTATCTATGCTCTATACATTGCACTTACTTCAGAGAAAGCTCTCCAATTCGTGTTATAGGACAGAAATACGAAAAGTAGAGTTCTTTTATTAAGTTCAATGTGTGAAGCATAGATACAGTGTAAAGGATAGAAATGTAAAAACTTTTTAATCTCTATATTCACATAAACTTTATTATTTTAGGCACCTGATTTTCATTTGTAATTATTTTTTTGGATCCACTGCCTTCAGAAAGACATATATTGCGAATTAAACTACATAACATGTAATTGATGAGTACATGTCAAACATTCTTGAACAATATTGGAGACCTGTATTTACATTACGAGGTACCGATCCATCCCGTCTTCGCATAGGTGCCGTTTATCATTGAATAAAATGAGAGGTGCACTTAGCGAAGAAAATTAAACATAATGTTTCTTAACTTGTCTATACCACCAGCAGGTATCTGTCATTCAGTCAGTCAGTTCAGAGATTCATCCAACCGAATCATTCCTAAAATCTGAAACAAAGCAATTTCAGTATGATTATGACACTATTGAAACGAAATAAATCGGATTTCAAATTTGTGAGCTGTCTCTGTTGCAAAAGAGATTGCTTACTCATGAATTATTTATCATGGAATTAAATCACAATTAATTGTATTGACAGTTATTAGTTGGAGTCTTTATTGCATTCATCACAAAGTTTAGAGATAAATCACTTTTTTGCTTTCCATTCGGAGATTTATTTGTTTTAGTCTAATGTTCGTCCATTTACACTTGACTCCACTCACTACTCATTTCCTCATCTCCTCCTCCTGATATAAACGATGGTACATGTAGTGGACATGCAATGCACAGTACCAGTTGGTTAATTATGTATTTATTTCAAATTTCCATCAGTTCATTTCCTCCTTCCTTTTTTTTTTTCTTTTTTTTTTTTTTTTTAAGAACTTATGGGACTTAACTACGGGGTCATCAGTCCCTAAGCTTACAAACTACTTACGAACTAGCTAAGACTAAGGACGGCACAATTCGAACCCCTGACCATAGTGGCCGTGCAGACCGTGACTGGAGCGCCTCAGTCCCCTCGGCCACCTTGGCCGGCTCCTCCTTCCTCCTATGCCTCCATTCATCTATCAGTTCCTCTTGCTCCTTTCTATTTCCGTCTCTCTTTTCTCTTACCCGACCACCCCCTCCTCCACCCTCTCCCTGCCACTCTCTTCCCCCTGTCTTGTCCTCTCACCTCACACGACCTCTACCTCAGTCTCCTGCTCTTCCCCCTCTCTCTGTACATCTTCTCTTTCCACTTATCTGTAAGAAATTACAAATATCTTCCAACTTTCATGGTGATCGATCAAACGATGTTGAAGTTTATTGAAAGATACCTTATGCAATGCATAATACTATATCGTCAACTTCTCCATCTTCTCTTATAATGGTGATTTGCTAAAATATATCATTCCTATCATTGGTTAGGATTGCATTCAGAATATTATTTTTCCTGTGTGACCAAATTTTCCGACTGTTTGTCATAAGAGTCCGAATTTTCTTTTGGAAACTGTTCCAAAACACAGAATCATGCGTAATCAACGCTTTGATTGTGAATTATGGTCTTCAGTTCATACAAGAATCCCATAGAAAAAGGCTCTTTAGTTTCTCTCGAATTCTCCAATTTTCTGGGTAAATTTTCCAAATTTTTCTTCTTTATAAACCTTGTCCTGACAATCACGAACATAGAAAACAGACTCAGCCAATTATGTCAAGCCGTTCCCAAGTAATAATACTTCATACATGCGGGAATTGATTTTTATTTGCATAAATATAATGCATATAAGTTGCAACTCCCTGTACAGACGATTGCTGAAGACAACAAGCACATAGAAAAGACAATCATACACACACGACTTAGGTTTTGGCCACAGCCTCCATCAGTAAAGTGCTTCAAGTTAGAGCGCAGCAACCGAAGACGATAGTCATATGTTGGTGAGTTGTGCCTGTATGAATGTATGTGTGCTTATTTCTAATGAAAGCTGTAGCTGCGGCTGAAAGCTAAGTTGTGGGATTAAATTATCTTTGTTATTTGGGCTCCCCCGAAAAACAATTCTGTGCGCAGGCCTGCATGGGACACAATGAAATACGGAGGTAAGTCCCTATTTTCTTCAGTATCGTGAAGTAAATATACACCCATACAATGACGAGTGCTTATACAGCTTATAATGCCACTGTGCTATTGTGACTGAGTTGCGGACAAGAAAGAAAAAGACGTTAATAATCAGATCCCAACAACAATATTCACAACCACTCAGACTGTGAAATGTACGACCAGCACAATGCATTGTGCACATGCTGGTAGTAACATATTGTTCCGCAATAAGTTCCGTGACACTCGCGCATATAAATACTACACAGCAAAGACTTCTTGTGATTGTATACTATAATGTTGTACTTAAGACATAGATTATTTCCTTTTTCGATATATATGATTGTGGAACTCTGTCCCTGAACTGGTTCACTTAATCTTTTGGTTCGAATTTTTTGCACTGAAAGGGGACAGTTTAAAACAAGTACGGAATCTTACGAATATTCCTTCTCTGTCTGTAACCACTTTATCTCTGTGCTTGTCATAACTGATACAAAAGATTAGTCAACTTGCCAGAATAAAGAATCATAAGTTTTGTGTCGTGGTTGGTGTTGGTAAGGCGACGGGGTACACTTTTAACAGGAAGCTCCCGCAAATTCAGTAACATATGAAATTTATTACAAACAAATGAATACTATGGGCGTTGGAAAAGTATAATCATTCGAGACCTATACAGACCAGACAGCTGAATGAATGCTTGAAAGTTTTCTTGACAGTCCGCGATAACTTCTAACTGTCGGCAAGTGGACCAGCGACGTCAGTTGTGAGTCTGTCGCGAGCAGTCTTGAGGTATCGCGACCGTTGGCAGGGGTTTCCTCCTCCAGCGGAAGGGGTTATCCCTTTGCTACCTGCGCTGTATTGTTCCAAATGCTGGGGGGCCACGGGGCTCCCTCTCCTGCGCATGCCTGTCTGCAGTTTCTCACTAATCATACAGTTTATAGGCTGCCTATTTCTTCTTTCCAGAGTCCGCATCTGCACGCATAAGCAAATGTCAAAATATGCACTAAATTCATAAGCTGCCCATTAACAAATATTGCCATTAATTCAGCACATTTTAATTATTTGTACCCAAAATACAGCAGAAAAGTATTGCGAAACTTCAAATCTTAAACGGAAATGTACCTAAGACATTATAAACTCACACGGTTCTCTGGCCTGGTGCTTCGTGATTTCAAAAATTATTTTATCGCTTGCAAAATAAATAAATAAATAAAATAAAATTGCTACTCAATGTGTTACGAAGAATAGTGTTTCCACTAACTGTTGCAATAGAATTGATTATTAGTAATCTGTTTTTTCTTCTTTTTTTGTATTAAAGAAAATCGACTACATATGTCCTGTAATTTATTTTCTGTCCACTCCAAGTGAAATATTTTTGAGCTGTCTGTATAGAAGCTGCATCTTCCGAATCTAACCAGTGTACAATTTTTTCACGTCACTGAAATGTATAGAAAGTATGTAACATCGTTAAATTCTGGCATGTGCTAGGCAGTGGAAACAGTACGACAAATTTCCAATTATTGTGATCTCCTTACTTCTGCTACGTAGTGTAGCCCAATGGCTTAAGAGGTCGAGCATACTGCCATAGTTTATACGCCTTATTTTATGCCATACGGCCACAAAAAGCTAAGTGATCACCAAAAATGTTACAGTTTTAGAATGGCGTATCCTGTCTAGACTTCTAGTATAGCTTTAATAAATTTTACGATATGCAGTGTCCGTGGTTGTCAAATCAAATCAAATGTTTGTAAATCTATGGGACTTAACTAAATTGGTCATCAGTCCTTAAGCTTACGAAATACTTGAAATAACTTAAAGTAACTTATTATAACGACAACACAAACAGCCATGCCCGAGGAAGGGCTCGAATCCCCAACGGCGAGCAACCGCGCGCTCCGCAGCGAGGCGCCTTAGACGCTCAGCCACTGTACCGCCGCAGTGTTTGTCGATGAAACAGTACTAATGATGCTGATTAATATTCGCAATCGCAAATACGTCTATTATAATTAATAAATTTTACTTCCCGTTTCAATATATGGAAAATCCAGAGAACAGCTGAAAAATCGAAAAATCTAAATTGTTAATTCTGTGAAGGGAGGCATCGCCACTTCGAATTAGATCGGGTCGCACAGAGATGGCCGCGTGGTCTAAAGCGCCATGCTAGGGATTGCGCGGCCACTCCTCGTCGGAGGTTCGAGTCCTCTCTCGGGCGTAGATGGGTTGTGTTGTCCTTAGCATAAGTTAAAGTAGTTTGTAAGTCTACGGACCAATGGAGTTCAAATGTTTGTAAATTTATGGGACTTAACTACTATGGTCATAAGTCCCTAGGCTTACAAACTACGTGAACTATCTTATGCTAAGGACAACAAATACACCCATGCCCGAGGGGGAGGACTCGAACCTCCGATGGCCAGCAGCAATGCGCTCAGCAGCAAGGCGCCTTGGAACGCTCGGTCACTCCTCCGTGGCACGGATCGATGATATCGGCAATTTGGTCCCTTAGGTTTACAAATATTTGAACATTAGATGCGTATTTTAAGCGCTGCTATACCGTTCATCCGACTAAGATGAAACTTGGCACACTTCACGTTCAGATCAAGAGAAACATCACTGTCTGCATAAGATTTCGTACGGTGCACGTCGTATGGCCCTTATTCCATACTTTGTAACCGATCATCCTGAATATGACAAGTATCGTAATTTTTCATATACAGGGGAGGGAGCGAATGAACACCAGAGATGGGACGGTAGGAGATTGGCAGGTAATGAGACAGGTAGGGGGATGGATGGATGGATGGATAGAGGCGAGCAGGAGTAGGAGGAGAAGGAGAAGGGCGACGAGGCAGAGGTAGGTAAACTGGCACTGAGGGAGGATGAGGTGCACCTAGCGAAGAGAGCGGGTACATGGACTAACGGAATATTGAAATAATAAATAGGCCTACCCGAGCTGCCGGGTTCTCAGGTAGTAAAAGAGGAAGAAACAGGCATAGACGTGGGAAAGCAGTGTAGAACGTATTTCCAATTCCCAAGCATACTTATCAATTGCGAAGCATTGGCGGATTCGCTACTCTTTACAAATACAAAAATACTGAGTCACGATGAACTTTGAAACTACTTAATTTATTTTAAGGCAACTTTGCACAATATGTGATATCTGGTCCGACAATGAAAAAATAGGATAATTTTTATCTATATTAATAACATCAATATATTTTATTACAAATTAAACGGTGATTTCTTGGTTCGGTAAGTAACCAATTATTAACAACGTGTTTCGATTTGAAATCTGGGCTAGCAGTAAAGCGCTCGACCAGTTCCACCTTGTGCGCCGAGCGAACAGGTTGTTGTTTACTTATCCGCTCCGCCGCAAGGTCGCAAGCCTGTGGGAGTTCTAACTTCAGTGGTGTTTGTGCTTTCGTGTGTGTGATATCATCGTTGTCCCGTCCTCCGTTGGTTGTGTGTCTGACAGCAGCTTAGTCCGCTTCCGTTTATTATGACGTCCAGGGTTGTCCCACGTAAAAAAATAATAAAAAAAAAATAATAAAAAAAATAAAAATAAATAAAAATAAAAAAATCGCACTGACGTGTTTTACGGCCCACTTTAGATTTGTAGTTTTATAAGTTTGTGCAAACCTTTTGGACCAAAATAATAATCTAAATAATAAAAAATTAATTAATAAGAGTGTCTGAAACCCTTTTAGTAAAAGAAAGGAAGGTAGTGGGGGGTTTCGAACCACTGTCCTTTAGCGTCAGTGTCCAACGCGTTACCCACTACGCTACGGCTATCAAGCAGAAGTTGAGTCCTTCAGTCTCGTACTATTGATGGCCGTTGTTAACTGATACTAATATGGCATTTGTAGACACTAGATATCGTATTATGTTTTTTTGTGGATTCTTCAGTGCGCCCATTGCTTTGAAATGACAACGTGTAAGTTACAATAAGAAAATCATCAAATACGCAACGCAAGATGCCAGAGAGAGTTCTGGGCGAGGAATGTCACGTGACATCTCCGAACGACTGGTTTTCGTTAATTCAATGGGGGGTGTCAAATCTCCGTTATTTTTGCAAATATGTCTCAAACGATACGAGATATGAAGAAAAACGTAAGGGAGCTAAGTTGTAGAGAATTTTCTCCTTTACCAATTAGGTTATTCAATTTTTGTGTCAGATGAACGCTTCGTTTGCAATTAAAATTATATTACAAACGGCTTTTTTTTTGTATTACTACCGTATTTTTTGTCCAAAAAATTTGAAAAAGGGAGGTTCTGGTCTCTGGCGGCCTACAATGATGTCTGTAAAATTTGGTGCTGATTGGTTGAACGGTTCGTCTTAAAAACAGGGAACACGTTACGGACACACAGACAGACGGACAGACAGACAGACATACATACATCCCAAAATCGCCGTTATTTTTGCATTATCTTTGAAACGCTACGAGATATGAAAAAAAAAACACAAGAGAGCAAAGCTGTAGAGAATTTTCTCCTCTACAAATTCGGTTATTCAATTTTCGTGTCAGATGAATAGATAAGCCGTTATTTTCATTTAAATTTCGAGCTGTCAAAAGACGATCGCAAATGTCCACTTCTAGTGTTACTACCGTAACCTAAAGTGGGCCAATACTATGAGTTTTTCGTTTGACAAGTGAACGTGTAATGTCCAGCCCAGATCTTCGGAAATCCATGACTGGTTAGTTGATACATTTCATGTCAGCTTGGATTAAATGCACACTGCCTATTTTGACAATGAGATTTATGTGTTATTTGTGAAATTTATGGATCCTCTTCAGCTAGACTAATTCCTATTAAAACATGGTAATCAGGTTCCTTTGCGGCATAGAGATGGTTCGCTTAGTATAGTGCTCCTTGCAAATGCGGGTATGGAATATACCAATTTTCGAATATGCATTCTTCTTCCGGAGGTAGGAGACATTTATCTGTCGTAAGGAAATTTTGGCTCAATATGGTGACGTAATAGACATTCGCCGTGAACACTGGTCGAGTCAACACAGGCTCCAATGTTACAGTGAAATACGTTCCTTAGAAATTCACATCAAAAACAGCATTCCGTCCAATTTGAGGGTTTCGTATTCATGTTACGTACAGTGGCAAGAGAGGACATGTTTTCGGTGCAACTAAAGTAGCCTCTACGAACCAACAGCCCGCGTAAAGTTATTGTTTTACGGTCTTGCTATGATCAGCGCCGTAGGTTAACGATTGTTGATTTTGCCCCCCTAGGAACAGACTTGAGGCTACCTCTTCTATCGTAGCTATGATCGGACGACAGCTTCCAATAACCCCGCGCGTGATTTTGTGCCGTTGCCCGCAGACTGACCTCATTTCTGCTACTGCTAGGACGACGGCGCAAGTAATTCATAATAAGCGTCGCGGCACTCGGGATGGTGATGATTTAACTGTGCCGTCTCCCGTACAGCCTTCCCCCTCAGCCGCCTTTGTGTTACATATATAAGTAACATGGTGCCGCAAAGCCTAGCGAGGTGGAGAGCAGGGAAGTAGTTTCTGATTTTTCTGCTGCTTCGGAGGTCGCTCCTGCGGAACCGTTCCGAAGCGAGTCAGTGCCGGAGACATCTTCTTCGCAGCCTCGACCGCAAGTTCAATCGGAAATTGAGGTCTGCATTTGGCGTCTCCAACTCGAGAATGCACGGAGTTCCGTGACAGTCCGGTAGATGTCAGTGTCATCGCTTAGCACGCTGCCATAAAATGCATTCGATTTTCTTCGCGCTCGTTCGAGCTTGCCGTACTCGAATCACGACAGTGTACGCTGAGAAAAGGGTAGACCTAGTTCTCCGATTTTCGTGTTTTAAAAAAGATTTGGCGGTGTAGAAGACTACGCCACATCGTATTATTTTAACAAAACGTCTCACTTTTTTTCAGGAAAAAGAAAATGGTTACTTTTCATTTCGCATTTTTGTAACAACGTTATTTAGTCGTCTTTGTAGAAAGTAAGCGATGAAGGATTCCGGCTTTTTTTAACTTTCTGAGACCTACGATTTACTTTATACATTACTGCAAATGAAATTTAATTAAAACTAGAAAAGGGGTTTGGAAATTGTGCTGAGTACATTTCTGTCGTTTTCACAAGTAAATACGTGTTAACCACTGGTATTAGTACGCAATTTTAACTTATTCTGTCAAACACTGAAGGAGACTAATGATATCAGAAATTGATGTGATTTTTACGTTCAGAAAACTCTATAAGGTCATTTCAAATTTTACTATCAGCGGCGACCGATTGCGATGGAGAAGTATCTCCTTACGGTATCATTTCCCAATATCGTAGAAACTATTCTTAGTCATATCTTTTGACGTTGCGAAAAGAGATCCGCGTTATCGCTTACAATTTCTGTGACTTTTTTTTCTGCTAGACAAATTTCAGGCTTCCTAAATGCCTGTAACATCGATCGTGACATGTTAAATATTTTAGTGTACTTAAGTGATAATATAGTTTTATTTCTAACATCGAATAATCGCATATCATATTCGTACCATTCTATTTCTCCCTGCAGGTTATACTGCATGAATGCGTGCCTGCAGAAGTTTGGAGATGTTTGATATCGATGTATGAATGCTCGCAGCGGGCTGCCGCTCGGTCTGAGCTCAGTCGCGTCGGTCGAGTGGAGCACACGCGCCTCGCCTGCCACAACAGCTGTGTGTGTCTGCAGGGTGACACCTATTTGGTGACACTGCGTCTGATCAACACCACCGAAAGAGGAGGCAGTGCCACGTCGTTATCGCGTACCTGAATGGCTGGCCACTACGGCCTAGTGGGTTGTGCCCCACCGGCCAGCCACTCAGCTACGCGATAGCGACCTGCTCTGCGTGACGTGACACGGCCTCCTCTTTCGGTGGTGTTGATCGGACGCAGTGTCACCAAATAGGTGTCACCCTGCAGACACACACAACTGCTCTGGCAGGCGAGGCGCGTGTGCTCCACTCGACCGACGCGACTGAGCCCAGACCGTTCCGAGCATTCATACTCCAACAGCCGCATCCGACCGCGGCACGCTCGAGTGAGCACGAGCGAGCAAACTCCCCAACATGCAGTCCTGTGTCTGTTTTCGCTGATGGGAACCGTAACGTGCAATATATTGTGGCTCCCGTTATCTCCCGATGTTAGTGAAAGCCACTTTGTTTGGCTTTATTATGAGAATCGGAATGTTTTGCAGAATAACCATTCTGTGGAGCAGGCATCTGACTCTGGGATGTCAGAGATTGCCATGGAAGTGATACACGATCCACCTACGTCGTCGATTGCAGAGGCTACTATACTTCGCAACCGGCGGAAACAGAAAAGGGTGCGCAAAACGACAAAGTTCGATGATGCAGCTGGGGCAGGTACTAGCAACACCGTCTGGAGAGAAGGCTGCGTGCTGCCGTGCCACGTCACGCAGAGTAGGTCGCGATCACCTCGATCACTGGCTGCCCGATGGGGCACAGCCCACCGCCTCGCATCGGCCGGCCAGTGAGCTACGCGATCGCGACCTACTCTGCGTGACGTGGCACGGCAACGCGCAGGCCTTCTCTCCAGACGATGTTGGTACTAGTCCCCCGCTTTAGGATTCATCATTGGACTCCCTGATGAACTGTGGTGGGAGGCGGGTAGACTTGTCACAATAGGTTGTTGAATTTCAGTTTTTATTTTGACTGATGGCTAAAGCTTATACAATTGTTAAGATCAATGTTAACATATTGACAGCAGGGTTGCACCTAGCTTCCCTACGTAATTTTATTTATGACACCTGTTCAGATATTGTTTCCCCAAGAAGTATTTTTTACCAGTTTCTTTCTCCCTGGATTTCAATCTATGAGTGTAGTCTTCAGTCCATTTGGAGATTCTCTACCTTTTTAGATCTATCTGCGTTTTAACCAAGCTTTCACCTCTCAACGATGTGAGAAATCGCCAGAAACGACACGTGTTTCCGAGTCCACGTTTAACAATGTGTCCCCTTTTCCCAGTCCAGAAATTCGTTTAAAAGTAATGTAGTGCAGGTGATGATGGGGAATTTGTTTAAACATTGTGAGGAAACTTTATGGCACACATGCATGGACGAAAAGTAGAAAATAATAAAGTTATCAACCCTTCAAGGCAGAACCCTCATTTTGTAGGTGTACAGCATAGATTGGTGTCTTTCTTTCTCTCTCCAGCCGTGTGTTGTGGTGATGCCAGAATACATCGAGATTCCACATTCTTAATTATTTGTCTATTTAAATGTTTAACAAATTGGGTAAATTTGCAATCTTCTAACGATTAGTTAATCTCATTGAACGTACTTGTACTCCGTGGGCACGTGCAGCCAGCAATTGCAAGTACAAAAGCGCTCCGCTCTCCTCTGAGAGTGTCGAGCTACTGAGATGGAGGAGGGTAGGGGCTTGTCAGGGGGTGCTTGTGTGGAGGGGATGTGGTGGAATTAATAACATACTAGTTTAAAAAATTCATGTTCCCCGCCAAACTGGGAGCTGGTGGCGGCTGTAGAGGGAAGTGGGGGTATTGCTTCGGTGACCAGCTGATTGCAATTACTACGTCCTTGTCAGTGCCAAGGTGGCCGAAGTGGTTGACCAAGAGTGGGCGGAGGACGGCCGAAAAGGGGGAAGGGGCAGTTGCGAAATGTTCAGATTTTTTTTTTTTTTAATCTTTTGCCCTAGTGGTGGCGGGGTGTTGGAGAGGAGTGGAAAACCCAGAAATTTGGGAACAATGTACTGTGCAGCCGAACGGCATTGCCCCAATTCTCCCGAGACACTGTGCTGCACAATTCGCGATATTATTAGTGTCATGATTTTCCCCATTGCTGAAACACAAGCTTCAGTGAGAAAAAAAATTAAAAATAACAAAGGCAGTAGTGATGCTGTGCTTCCCGAGTTTTGGCACATCAAAGAGTTAAAGGACATGATCCGTAAGTTCGAAAGAGGTGGCGATTTTGGAATTGTTCCTAGGAGAGCCTGGCTTCCAGTAGCACCACAATTACTGTTGTTATAGTTAAGAACTGACGCAAAAACTCCGCCTGAAATGCTTTAGACAGCAATAAAACAACGTCTATTGTGATTAGAATGTGTCGTGGATGCAATGATTGTCACACTGACCAACGTTTGTAACCTGGAACATAAACATTTACAAAATATTACCCTGTCTTATGGAAATTAAAATGTGTTTCCTCCAATTGTATGTTATTTCCCTTCTGCGTGTACTTAACAATGTTCCTGCTCATCTGTTTTCACACTTCCCATATCTGTTTCAACAAAATCAACTTTTTATTACTGTTTCCGATACATTACATCTAATTTTCCCAATCATTCGCATTAATTGCCCCATTGCATCCTTCATTTCAGAAGTTATCTTCCATTGATCTTGTAGTACCAGTCCCACTTCCAGTTTCCCTATTTACGGTAACCCTTTTAGATTCAGGGCTAACGGGACCACTACTGATCTCACTGTCGGACCCGCACAGCCGTGCGGGAGTGGTCGTATGCTCTAAGATGCCTTGCTGCAGAGTGCGCGTCTCCTCCGCTTCGGAAGTTCAAGTCCTCCCTCGGGCATGGGTATGTGTGTGTTGTCCTTAGCATAAGTTAGTTTATATAGTTTGTAAGTCTAGGGACTGATGACCACAACAGTTTGGTTCCGAAGCGTCACAAACATTTGAACATTTGCGACCCGCACACACTAGACAATCGGTCAAGCACTGACAATTCTAGTCCTGATGACCTAACTGAAGATGAAGACATACTTACACCATCGTCATTGATACTTGGCTTTCTGCCATACTGCTGCCTCTGCTGCTCTGCCGAAAACTCGTAAGAAGCCGTTGAAGCCCGTCTCCTGTGCCCAGTGTCCCCGTGCGCCCGCCTTTATCCCGCCGTCGCCTGCCGCTTTTTACTGCTCACCGGACTCCGCGTTCCACACGTACATTTCTTTCTTGACGTTGTGCGCCTACCTCCCTTCCTAATTATTGCTTCCAACTGTCATATATACAATCGCTGCAAGAATCGTATGCTCAGAGCTCCCCTCCAACTCAAACCGCCTATTATGCAATAGATTTGGGATCTGGATCACAAATTTTTGTAACGTTTTAGCTTTACATCCGAAATTCTAAAGGAATTAGATTCAAATCCAGAACGAGAAAACCACAACGGGACTTCAGATGTCTCCACGTTTTGAACAAACTAAGGAGTATTGGCCAAACACAACATACACGTAAATGAAATATGTCTGTATGTAATCTTACGTTCGAACCGTACACGTTTGCTTTCATTCCCAGCAAGTATAATAGCTGCAGATATTAGCTTGTACTTGTGATACTACAGTCAAACACTCTCTGCATAGGGTAACATTTGCGAAATAATGATGAAATACAAAATAAATGGAATGATTAATTAATAAAAGAGGTTGATTCTACTGTTAGTAAATGATGTAGGCAACCCCAGATAACTCACTTGAATAAGTTTACTCAAAAGCATGTTCTATAGAAAGTGATCCTGCAGAAACAAAAGTAATAAATCTTACATCTTATAAAATAGGCTGTATGTGTGTATGTATGTATGTTCCACATCTCCTCCTAAACTACTGGACCGATATCAACCAAACTTGGTACACATGTTCCTTAATATCAGGCAACAATCGCTGTCGGCGTAAGAATCACCTACGACACATACGTAAGGAGATATGAGGTCATAAACAATTAGATGCGCAAAAAATTGCTGCGTCAAACGACAATGCTGCACATTTTCTCCTAAACCACTGGAGCGATTTCAACCAGATTTGGTACACATATTCCTTACATAATATAACAATTGCTGTAGGAGAACGAACCACATACGACACATGGTTCAGGAGATATAACGTTATGAACAATAGGAATCGCAAAGAACTGCTACATAATGTGACGAGACTTTATAAATACACTGTAT
Source organism: Locusta migratoria (assembly GCA_026315105.1). NCBI lineage: Eukaryota > Metazoa > Arthropoda > Insecta > Orthoptera > Acrididae > Locusta > Locusta migratoria. The sequence continues at coordinate 237,269,107 of CM048755.1, forward strand.
GAGGATGACAGTACCTTTATTAAACTTTCTCTCGCAGACAGCCACATCAGAATGATGAAAGGAAAAAAGTTTCTTGTTTACTACTTTTCCGCTGTTCATGGAGCAAAACTATGGCATTCGATATAACGTTACAATTTATAATTTCTACACTACCAATTGTACTCGCGTGAAATTTTGCAAACAGAAGACACACTTAAAGCTGAATGTAAGTTCGAAATTGTATCACCGTACGACACGTAGTTCATGAGATATGAGGACGTAAAGAGTAACGTTCATAGAAAACCGCCTCATCAAGCATCACGTTTTAATCTATTACTTATTTACTACTAACCATATTCGCAACATATTTTACCGACATACAGCACTTATACAAATCAATATATTCCTGTAAAATTTTACAGTTGTACAACATACCTATACTAATAATAAATCTGTAAATGTAGGTCTGACGCTGTTCGCTTCAATACTCAAAACTACTGGACGAATTTTAATGCGGTTTACATAGGAAACATGAGCGAAGATTGGTTCAGGATCTAGGCATAATTTCATCAAAATAGAATCACGAAGGGTTTTCATAGACCGTCGTGTCTGTCTGTTCATCTATTAGAAACCACTTCTCCAAAACTACTTCACGAATTCGCATGGGGTTTTCACAGTTAACTTCAGCGTATCTTGGGACAACATACAGACTTAGTTTCGTAAAAATCGGATCACCAGACGGGACCCCAGCTGCACGCTGCCGACTGCTTTCTGCCTGCTGTTGGCAAGTAATGTTCCACGTATATCTTTACCACAAAATAGAGAGTCCCCAGTATTTTTGTTATCTTGTGGGACGGTTATACCTAGTAAAGCAGTGTAGGGTTCTGACCTACCCTTTACTTGCGGACAGCTTTATCAGAAGGATAATAAATTACATCTGGTGATTTCTACCCAGAAAGCTTTAACATACCAAAACCCACAGAAAAATAATAAAATTATGAGTTCATTCTACAGACAAATTTCTCTGAGTAGATTAAATTCCCACGGCAATTCCAAAATGACTAATAGTGGGGAAAAGGTCAAATATATAAAATTTAGAAAACAAATTAATTGTTAAGTATTTGTAGGAAATTCATAGAGGACCCAAATCAGAATTTACATTCTAGTTTCTAATGTAAGGAAGCAAGAGGAAGTTTCATCAGAATCTTGATATTTAGATGTGGAGCATAAGCTCTCAAAGTGTAAGGAAGAAAGCTGTGTATTTTTAAAAGGAACTATATGTACGTTTGCCGCTAGCTCGGTTCATTCTCGTTTCCAGCCTATGAGACAGATGGAAAATTTTCAACTAAAGAAGTTCATCAGCTGCTTTAGACAAAGCATTTCCAGTTGATAAAAATGTTAGTCTTTCAACGGTTGGACTTAAAATTCGCATTTCTACAGACGGTAGCATTTGAATTAGGCTTGGTAATATGATACGTGCTTTGTACATTCTTGTCAAGAAATTATAGCGAGAGGGAGTAGCGAAAATGTCACCAAGACTGCCCGCCAAGCGCAGAAAGAACACTTTTGGGACTATTATGAGCCGCGTAACAATATCTAAAAATACACGCGCGAGACTCTTGCCAGTTATTGGACAGCCGTCGCGCACCTCCTCGTGAGCTTAAAAACTAGAGACTGAAATATGATAGTAAGCACAGCGCTGTATACGGCCCAGGGCTCCTAGTACAGACAGCTGAATTCGTTCATGTCTGCAGAGCTAACGATTCTTTTCTTGGCACATCGGCAGCAGTGGACTCACTTAAAGACTGTTCAACAGTAACTTTTGTTGACGAAAGGGGGTTTCTTAAGGCTTTTGTGGCTTCTGCAAGCTTGTCTGAAATGTTACCATGCGATATTTGATACTGTTCAGAGGATTTTAGACAACGTAAAGATTGACAATAGCATGATGAGATGTGTCGAGTAGTGACGTGACACAGTGATGTATGCTCCATCGATAGCTGTAGCTTATAGTTAAGAAGAGGGGTTACGGTAAGTTTTTTTACTATAGATTGGATGGTGAAAAACTATTAATGAATATGAATTTGCTTATAATTTTATTTAATTACATCCTATACATATTATAAATGCGAAAGTTTCTATGTTTGTTACCGCATCACGCTAAAACTACAGCACTGATTTAGATGAAATTTCATATAGAGATTTCTTACGTCTTGGATTAGGACATAGGCTACTTTTCAAAATGTTTATTACAAGTTATTTATTTGAAATATATCCATAGAAATGTGTAACGCTTGTAAGAAGCTTCTAATATAACAGCAGAAGAGCATTACAGTGAATGTCATGTTTAGCCGCGGGAGCTAACGCGTCATGGAATAGACTTTCGTTATTTTGGGCAATGGTTCGGGTCCTGCTACAGTGAAATTTTTTTTCTTTGTTATTGTTATCTTTTTTACTTTCGAATATACAAAAACATTCTTGGATACTGCCAAAACGGCTTAACTAATATATAATTACATACACAAGAAATCTGAATGTTGGCGTTTATGCCGCATTCATTTTCATTTGTTGTAACAAATGAAGGAAGTATGTATATAAATTGAAGACTTTAAATAAAATATGCTCTAAGTACCATGGCAAGAAAAAACATTGACGTTTTGTGTAGAATGGGATCTAGATACCAAGCCCTATTTTGTGTACAAAGCGCGAACTGCCACGTATAAATAGCGTACGTAAACTGCAACGAAAGTAGTAGCAAATGCACTCGTACAGATGGCAGGCGGTACGCTGCAGTTAACATATGAAACGTTATAGATGTTCGAACATTATGATGTTATCGTAATTCTTTAAAATTGTATTCTCTTTGGATTTCAATGAACAATAGTTTCTTTGGTGATTTCGATTATTTATAGCATTCGAACGTTTGCATTTAGTTCTTTTGTTGGTTCGCTTTGCATTTATAGGATCTCAACAGTTCGTTTCTCCGTTGGATGTCTTTTTTATCTCTTTACTTTTCTCCGTTAGGTTTGTTGTTTATTTCGTTACATTTCTCCGTTAGGTTTGCTGTTTATTTTGTTCCTTTACCTGGCATTTGTTTTCGATTACTGTATTGTTGTTATTGTAGTTAGTTACTATCAGGGGTGCCATCCCACAAGTTGGAACTGAAGGTGGGTGTGCCTGTTTTATTGATGCGTAACTTGGATGCACCACGATTATGCAATGGTACCAGGTTACGCATCACGGACCTGAGAAGGCATATCGTGCAGGCCACCATCATCACCGTTGGAGCCAAGAGAGAGACTGTATTAATACCACGAATTCCCATCATCCCAACAAACTTGCCATTCCAGGTTAACCGGTTACAGTTTCCATTGAAAGTGGCCTTCTCGATTACTATAAACAAGAGTCAAGGACAAACGTTAAAAGTGGAAGGTATTCATGTGGCCACCCCATGTTTCTCGCATGGACAGGTCTACGTAGGCTGCTCCCATGTATCCAGAGCTAGAAATCTCTACGTATACTCGGAGAACAAGAAGTTTCGAAACGTCGTTTCCAGGGACGTATTGCAATAGATTTTTGGCTCTCCATCCGTTCCAAGACAATTATATATTCCGTGCTAACAATGTCGCAAACAGTCATGTAGTTATTTATGCCGTTTCTTGGCACTTTAATGTCTGACTATTGAACCGCGGGTAACACCGCGGGGAGCAGCTAGTAACTGATAATGGCTCTGATGTGTGTACCTTAACACGACCTCGTTATGTGGAAGAAATGTACATTTCTTTTTTTTTTTACTAAGCCCATGTGATCAACAGGGGGTGTTAACTCTGAAATCCGCGGTGGAGAGGCCGAGCGTTCTAAGGCGCCTTGCTGCGGAGCGCGCGGTTGCTCGCCGTCGGAGTTTCGGGTCCTCCCTCGGACATGGATCTCTGTGTGTGTGTGTGTGTGTGTGTGTGTGTGTGTGTTGCCCTTAAGTTAGTGTAAGTAGCTTGTAAGCCTAGTAGCTTGTCCGGAAGGCGTCGTACAACCTCTGACAATAAAGATCGGTGATTATTCCTGTAGCATTAACGCAGATGAACTATGAACTACAGTTACCTTACTGTCCTTCGAAATAGTCACCACCCGTAACTATGCAACGCTGAGTTCTGGTATACATGTCCCGGAAACTTTGTACGATGTCTTCCTTTGGGATAGTGTTCTAAAGCCTGGTCACTTTTCGTTGGATGTCAGGAATATAGTCAAATCACTTTCCTTTCAATACGAGTTTGAGTAGAGTGAATGGGAAGAAGTCTGGAGGATTGAGATGCGGCGAATATGGTGGATGGTTAAGTTGCACGACAACGCTTTTCCACACACAGCCAATATCGTCAAACAGTTCCTGGCAAAAAAGAGGGTGGTGCAAGTTGAACATCCACCATACTCGCCGGAAATCAATCCTTCCCACTTCTATTCCTTCAACTCAAACTAGCTCTGAAAGGTAAGAGATTTCACAGTATTCGTGTCATCTAACAAACGTGACGAGGCTTTTGAACACCATCGCAAAGGAAAAGTTCGTGCAAAGTTTCCAGGACATGTATCGCAGAGCTCAGAGGTGCATAGTTATGAAAGGTGAGTATTTCGTAGATCAGTAGGGTAAATGTAGTTCATAGTTCATCTACATTAATTTTACAGCACTGTTCTCCGAACTTTATTGTCAGAGGTTTTATATCTTCTATTTCTGTCGATATGGCATGGATAATGACATCTCTGGTATTATACCGGATTCTTCGCAGTGGTTCTTTCACGTCATAATCACTGGAACTAATGTCAGGTGAGCAAGATGGATGTTCCAGAACGCAAGAGGTCCCGGATAGCAGCAACGGTGTGGTATTATGCAGAATGTTGGGTTGCCACTCCATGAAATGCCGCCACTTTCGTCTGACCGCTGGACGAACGTGGTGTTGCAGGAACGTGCAGTGGTAGGCACCTTCTACCATCACCCTAGGTAGTACAGCCAAATCGCTGTTGTTATCCAGGAACTATGGCGCGGCTGCCAATGGCAGGACATACAACATGACCCGTACTCAACCAAAATGAGTCCCTATGATTGCAATCTCTTTGCCAAAGTGAAACAACCACTGCCAGCCATTCATTAGAAGACAAGATGTCATAAATGTCGTAAATAAATGAGGCGTTTATATTGAACGCGTGTAACCGTAAGTACTTCTGGGAATAAAGTCATTTCAGAGAAAAAATAATAGTTCTCATTACTTTCTACCCAGCTCTTGTGAGACACCTAACTGGAGCCCATGTCACGACACATTCTTGCCATCGCCGCTTCAGAAATACATATACTAATACTATATAGTACTGAGTTTACTCGTAATAAGAATTTAATACAATAATAGAGTGTAGACCCTACCTTAAAATTTTTCATATGGTATCTTTTCTTTCGGACATGGCCCCAACAGGCAATTCATAATTTCAATGCGAACGCATTGATACGCTAGATCCATTGCAGGAATCCAGTATAGGCTGCGAGCAAGAGGAGCTAAGGGGTAGGGGGCACTGTCACTAACCATCATATTGTGCTATTACAAGGTGCGCCTGAAAAGTTCGGTGAACGGTCCTACAAACCGCGCTGGCGAGGTTGAGGTGCCCGCACATACACATTGAGGCACAAGTCAACAAACGCCCCTATCGTGCAAAGCACTGCAGTGAAGCGGTGGTACGCCGCGGCGGATTAGCTGTGCGCACTGGGGCGCCGTGCAACGGTGCGCGCGGCAGTTCGCCGTCGGGGGTTCGATTCCTCCCGCAGGCATGGGTGTATGTGTTGTTCTTAGGTTAGTTTACCTTAGTTTAAGTAGTTTGTAAGCTAGGGGCTAATAACCCAGCAGTTGAGTCCTAGGCAGAACGATGACGGAGATCCATGGAATGTTTTAGTGCAAGTGCATGGTGTTGAGGCAGTGAGTAAAAGTGTGTGTTTGAATAGCTTAACCTCTCTAGAGACGGATCGAAAACTGCGATCCGCGTGCTCAGCTTTCTCGAAAGTTCACTGTCCTTCCACATCCTCCTTATTCTTCAGATTCTGCGTCGGCAGACTTCTTTCTCTTTCCCCGCCTTAAATTAACCCTGAGAGGCTTACGCTTCGCAACGGTTGCGGAGATCCGACAACGCGTGATCTAAGTGCTCCAAGCGATTCCACAAGAAACGTTTGCTGACAGTCTCCAACAGCTATACAACCGATGTCAGAAGTGTATTGTAGCCAATAGCGATTACTCTGAAGGTCAGTAAAGATATTTTGTTTGTAACTCTTCTTTCCTGTATTCCTGAGACCATTCACGGAACTTTTCAGACGCTCATTGTAGTCGAGAATTTGCGTAATGCAACTGCTGGCCCGACCGGAAGCAGGAAATCAGGGTTCGAATCCCGGTTCAGTACAAATTTTCAAATTCGCCGTTGAATTTTTTTCAAAGCCTCGAAACCGTCGAATTGTTTCAATTTTTGGAATTCACTACCTTAAAATATATATGACATATTACTAACGGTCACTAATAACTACGCTTGTATAAAATCATCTGCTGTTTTCAAGATAATTAGGGACATACTCTCAGGTTATGATTTTACTTGGGAGAAAAAATCGTGCTAAAGAATTTGTAAAAATCTTGTTAAAAATTTGCAAAACTCTTGTTCATCTTGGGAGACGATATGGCGTCCCTGGTACCCTGGAGGATGATAGATGTACGTGTCCCACTCACCCCCCAGACACCCCACTCGATACGCTACAGATCCTCCTTTTCAAATACACACACACACAGTTGTTCAGCATTCAGTCCAGTGTCAGCCTGTGTTGCCTGTAGCCGCGGCGGAACGGCCGAGCGCATTGAGGCGCTATGCTCCGATGCGCACGGCCATTCCCCGTCGGGAGTTCGAATCCCCTCTCAGGCATGGAGATTTGTGCTGTCTTTTAGTATAAGTTAGCTTATAAGTATTTGTAAGTTTAGGGACTGATGACCCGCAGTTAAGTCCCATAAGCTTAACAAACATTTGAACATTTTTTGTTGCCTGTCGAGCGTTGGATGAAGCAGATGCCTGTTCGAGTGGCTGCCACATTTAAAAATATTCATTCAGTAGCTGGGTATTTATTACGGTAAAGAGAACAACAAACCAAATGTTTATTTTGAGTGCGCTACAGTTACAATAAACTGGGATGCCACTAATAGGAACGATTTTTTTTTCAGTTTCGGTTTATTCATGTTCGTAACTCTCATTCTTTTACTCTTATGCTACTGTTGTTTCTACTGGCATAGAAAAGAATGGACTGTGCAAATAATCACATCACTCTTTCCATTTCATGTTTCTTAGAACACAATGTAAAGTTTAAACATACTGCTATCATAAAAGTTTGTTAATATTAAATTTGTTAATAATAATTTCCAATGGCATAGACATTGTCAACTGTGTCCAAGTAAAAACTGTTCTGTAGTATTAATTAATGCTTTTCTATGCCTTGGAGTACGTGTATTCAGTAATAATTGTCTTAATTGAATATGACACCTCTTTACAGAATTCGTCGAGGAACTCAAGATCGACAGTATCTTATGTCAGTTACGGGCTAGGAGTGTTAAAGAACATCCTGCGTGGGTGTAATCGCCAAGACGCCGGTGTGATCGCCATAATTAAAGCAGCATTTCTGTAGTGGCTGCTACCCGTGAGATACGAAATCACTCCAGTTCCGCGCTGTGGCTGACAGATAAGACTGCTGCTATCGGCTCCGGTTCCTAAAGTCCAGGAAGAGCTGTCAGATACACCGTGAAATCCCCATCCTGTCACTTAACGTCATGGCCGACACCCAATGAACATTCGGAGACGACTATTTCTTGAGTCTCAGCTAACTGCTGTCTTTCCTTGATAGGATTTTCACATACAGCTCTCAGTGCAGCGTAATTTCTAAAGATTGATACGGCTAGCGACGTACTGGTGTGTGTGTGTGTGTGTGTGTGTGTGTGTGTGTGTGTGTGTGTGTGTGTGTGTCAGGGACGAAAATAGAGAAAGATATTCAAGCAACTAAATTACTAACTTGTATTTAGTAGTGTCTAGCTTCCCATTTCACTTTTATCACGTCGGCGTGACGGAGTGGAATAGGTTATCACAAATGATGAATGCGTCGAGGTGTCATATGCCTCATTAATAACTCAGTGACGATCCATAACTTTCGGGTTTGAATAGGTCCAAGGCGCACGTATCTCGCTATGTAGCACATAAGACTTTTTTTCCATTAGGACTGCGTTCAAGTGAACTGTAACACCACAAAAGTAGCTTTATTGTCTTGGAGTGTTTCTAAAACAATTCCCACACAATTCGAAAGCTTTGGTATGGAGACTACTCTTTCAGAAGGTTTAGTCAACTAGTGGGGGAGTGATCGGCGTACAGATTGATACACGTTACTGATGCAGGTAGTACTCTCCTGTGTCTTTCCGTTATTAGAGGCAATAACAGGCTAAGGAGGGTCCGTTTCACCCCATCTGTTTATATCAACACGACAATACCCCCATCACCCCTTTGAACGGCTTCCTATTTGTAAGCTGGATACATCGCTTCATATAATTTTTATGTACCTTTAAACTGGCCTGCACCTATACTCGTAAGTCCTCTTGTGCTCGTGATAATATCCGTATCCTGTGACATGTACGGACTAAAGGTGTACGTGTTGGCACTTCTGTTTAATTTTAGATTAAATGTTTGTTAATCTATGGGACCAAACTACTGTGGTCATCTGTCCCTAGGTTTACAACCTACTTAAGCTAACCTAAGGACAACACGCAGTTACCCATGCGCGAGGGAGGACTCGAACCTCCGGTGGGAGCAGCTTCACAGTTCCAACAAGGCGCCTAGAATCGATCGACTACTTCCGCGTGGCGGTACTTCTTTATCACGTCAAGAGAAACTTTTCTGGGTGTTACGTCTGGTCACTAGTTATTTTAAACCTTTGTCAACGAACTGGCTGTGATTTGATGCACTACGGCTCGTCTCTTAACTGTTAAATCCGCGCCACGTTGGAGTGACCCAGCATTAAAAAAAATGTTCAAATGTTTGTATAGCTTATGGGACTTAACTACGGGGTCATCAGTCCCTAAACTTACAAACTACTTATGAACTAGCTAATACTAAGGACGGCACAAATATCCATGCCCGACGGGGGATTCGAACCCCCGACCGTAGTGGCCGTGCAGACCGTGACTGGAGCGCCTCAGTCCCCTCGGCCACCGCGGCCCCAGCATTCAAAGGTGCCTTGCTGCGGAGCGCGCGGTTGCTCGCCGTCGGAGATTTGAGTTCTCCGTGTGTGTGTGTGTGTGTGTGTGTGTGTGTGTGTGTGTTGTGTTGTCCTTAGTGTACGTTAGTTTAAGTAGTTTCTAAATCTAGGGACTGATGTCCTCGCAGTTATGTCCCATAAGCTTAACAAACATTTGAACATTTTAATGATTGATAATTTGTGTTGTCGTGCGTTCTTCTGATCGAACCATATTCAGAAATTTGAAAGTCTGTCACAGAAGATTGTGCAGAAAATCAACTACGGTAACTTAAAAATCAAATGTTCAGAAGTGTGTAAACCTATCGGGCCAAACGTCTATGGTCATCAGTCCCTAGACTTACTAAATACTTAAATTAACTTACACTAAGAATAACACACACACACGTCCGACCACGCGACCATTCCGCGCGGCTTAATTTTAATGAATTTTGCTGACTTGTCATTGCCATTTACACAAAATAAATTCAAAACATCGTAATTTTCAAGTCGTGGTAACTACACAGAACTCATGAGTGATTATTCGCAATATTGTAATGGCTCTCGTTCTATTGCACCAAACATCTTTTAAGTCTGGTAAGTATCTGTTTCTGAAGATCGTCAGAAAATCGACCATATTATCTTAAGAGGACTCGTGATGACATGGTAGTTTCATTCATCAGTGTTTTTAAAACAAATGAGCTGTCATTTCATGGCTGTTGGTCGGCCCGTTTTAGCGAATTATGAACTATTTCACAATTTCCGCAGCCGCGGCGGAGCGGCCGAGCGCATTGAGGCGCTATTATTATTATGGTCTTCAGTCCGGAGACTGGTTTGATGCAGCTCTCCACCCTACCCTATCCTGAGCAAGCCTTTTCATCTCCTCATAAGAACGGCAACCCACATCCACTTGAATCTGCTTACTATACGCGCCTCTTGGTCTCCCTCTGCGATTTTTACCCCACACACTTCCCTCCAATGCTAAATTTACGATTCCTCGATGTCTAAGAATGTGTCCTACCAAGCGATCCCTTCTTTTAGTCGGGGTATACCAAAAATTCCTTTTCTCTCCAATTCTGTTCAGTACCTCTTCATTAGTTATGCAATCTACCCATCTAATCTTCAGCATTCTTCTGTAGCACCACATTTCAAAAGCCTCTATTCTCTTCCTGTCCGCACTGCTTATCGTCCATGTTTCACTCCCGTACAAGGCAACACTCCACACAAATGCCTTCAGAAAAGACTTCTTTACCCTTAAATTAATATTCGATGTTAGCAAATTTCTCTTTTTCAAAAATGCTTTTCTTCCCATTGCCATTCTGCATTTTATATCCGTTGTACTGCGATCATCGCATGTTATTTTACTACCCAAGTAACAAAACTCATCTACCACCTTCATTGTTTCGTTATCTAATCTAATTCCTTCAGCATCGCCCGATTTTCTAAGACCACATTCCATTATTTTTGTTTTGCTCTTGTTAATGTTCATTTTATACGCTCTCTTCAACACACTCTCCATTCCATTCAACTGCTCTTCCAGGTCCTTTGCTGTCTCTGACAGAATTACAATGTCATCAGCAAAACGAAATGTTTTTATTTCTTCACCCTGAACTTTAATCCCTATTCCAAATTTTTCCTTGCTTTCCTTCACCGCCTGCTCGATGTAAAAATTGAATAACATCGGAGAAAGGCTACAACCCTGTCTTACTCCCTTCCCAACTGATGCTTCCCTTTCATGACCTTCGAGTCTAATAACTGCGGTCTGGCTTTTGTACAAGTTGTAAATAACTCTCCTTTCCCTGAATTTTACCCCTGCTGACTTCAGAATTTGAAAGAGTGTATTCCAGTCAACATTGTCAAATGCTTTCTCCAAATCTACAAAAGCTAAAAATGTAGGTTTGCCTTTCCTTAATCTATCTTCTAAGATAAGACGTAAAGTGAGTATTGCCTCCCGGGTTCCAACATTCCTCCTGAATCCAAACTGATCTTCCCCGAGGTCAGCTTCTACCAGCTTTTCCATTCTCCTGTAGATAATTCGTGTTAAAATTTTGCAACCATGACTTGTCAAACTGATTGTTCTGTAATTTTCACACCTGTCTGCGCCTGATTTCTTTGGAATGGGGATTATTACATTTTTCTTAAAGTCTGAGGGCATTTCGCCTGTCTCATACATCCTACACACCAGTTCAAATAGTCTTGTCATGGCTGGCTCTCCCAGAGACTTTAGTAGCTCTGAGGGTATGTCATCTACTCCTGGGGCCTTGTTCCGACCTAGGTCTTTCAAGGCTCTGTCAAATTCATCTCTCAGTATAGTATCTCCTATTTCATCTGGATCCACTTCCTCTTCCCTTCCTACAACATCGTCTGTAAGTTCATTTCCTTTGTAGAGCTGCTCTATGTACTCTTTCCACCTTTCAGCTTTCCCATCTTTGCTGAGAACTGGTTTCCCATCTGAGTTCTTGATATTCATAGAGCTGCTTTTCCTGTCCCCAAATGTCTCTTTTATTTTCCTGTAGGCGGTATACTTTGCCCCTTGTTATACATTCTTCTACAGATTTGCATTTGGCTTCTAGCCACTCCTGCTTAGCCATTTTGCACTTCCTGTCAATCTCATTTTTTAGTCGTCTGTACTCCATTTTGCCTGTTTCATTTACTGCATTTTTATATTTTCTTCTTTCATCAATTAAATTTAGTATTTCCTGTGATATCTAAGGATTTTTTGTAGGTCTTGCCTTTCTACCTATTTTTTCCTCTGCTGCCTTCACTATTTCATCTCTCAATGCTTCCCATTCCTCTTCTACTGTTTTATTTCCCCTTGTTTCTGTCAATTGTTGCCTAAATCTCCCTCTGAAATTCTCCAGAACTTCACTTTCCTTCAATTTATCTAAGTCCCATCTCCTTATTTTCCTACCTTTCTGCAGTTTTTTCAGCTTGAGCCTACAGTTCATAACTAACAAGTTATGGTCAGAGTCTATATCTGCCCCTGGGTATGTCTTGCAGTTTATAACCTGGTTCCGGAATCTATGTCTTACCATTATAAAATCTATCTGATACCTTCCGGTGTCTCCTGGTCTCTTCCACGTATACAACCTTCTTTTGTGATTCTTAAACCACGTGTTTGTTACGATTAAATCATGTTCCGTGCAAAATTCTACCAGGCGACTTCCTCTTTCATTGCTCCTGCCCAGTCCATATTCACCAACTATTTTTCCTTCTCTTCCTTTTCCTACTACCGAATTCCAGTCTCCCATCACAATTAAATTTTCCTCTCCCTTAACTGTCTGAATAATTTCGTTTAGTCCTCATATATTACTTCGATCTCCTCATCATCGGCAGAGCTAGTTGGCATATAAACCTGTACTACTGTTGTCGGTGTTGGCTTCGTATCTATCTTGACAATGATAATGCGATCACTGTGCTGCTCATAGTAGTTTACCCGCATCTTCTTATTCATTATCAGTCCTACTCCTGTGATACCCCCAACTGATTTCGTACTTATAATCCTGTACTCTCCTGACCAGAAATGCTGTTCATCCTGCCACCGAACTTCACTAATCCCCACTATATCTAACTTCAACCTATTCATTTCCCTTTTTAAATTTTCTAATTTACCTACCCTATTAAGCGATCTATCATTCCACGCTCCGACCCGTAGAATGCTAGTATTGTCTTTCCTGATGATGACATCTTCCTGAGTAGTCCCCGCCCGGAGATCCGAATGGGGGACTATTTTACCTCCGGAATATTTTACCCGAGAGGATGCCATCATCATATTTCCATACAGTAGAGCTGCATGTCCTCGGGAAAAGTAACGGCTGTAGTTTCCCCTTGCTTTCAGCCGTTCGCAGTAGCTGTGCGGCAAAGCCACATTAGCTGATGTTACAAGGCCAGCTCAGTCAATCATCCAGACTGTTGCCCCTGTAACTACTGGAAAGGCTGCTGCCCCTCTTCAGGAACCACACGTTTGTCTGGCCTCTCCACAGATACCCCTCTGCTGTGGTTGCACCTACGGTACGGCACGCAAGCCACCCCACCTCGGCAATGTCTGTGGTTCATGAGGGTGGATTGAGGCGCTATGCTGCGTAAAGCCTCTCGCTGCGGAGCGCGCGGCTGCTCGCCGTGGAGGTTCGAGTCCTCCCTGGGGCATGGGAGTGTGTGTTTGACCTTAGGTTAATTTACCTAGGTTTGAATAGTCTGTAAGCTACGGACTGATGACCAGGCAGTTTGGTCCGATAGATTTACGAACATTTGAACATTTTTTTCGCTATGCTGCGATGCCGCTCCCCGTCGGGGGTTCGAATCCCCCCTCGGGCATGGCTGTTTGTGCCGTCTTTAGTATAAGGTAGTTCATAAGTAGTTTGTAAGTTTAGGGACTGATGACCCAGCAATTAAGTCCCTTAAGCTTGATAAACATTTGAATATTTGAACAATCTCCGACTCACGAAACAGCACGGCGTCGTAAATACGGTAACTAATCTTACAAGATTCCTACCCAGCTACAATAAACAACGTTTCTCCTCTGCAGTGAAAATAACATCGGGACATTAATATCTCCGTAGTAATGAATTTAACCGGAAATCCGCAAGCAAATTTCGTTTTCAACGAATATAGTAAACATTTAGGCATCGTTCTACTATTTCATCCATTAAACATACGTCAATATGATGGGGATATCTGTGTTCAGCGCTTGAGGAATGTTATGTTTTTATCGATGACTGCTAATGGAAGGAAAGAGCATTTAATTTTGAAATAACATGAAAGTGACTCCTAAGGCACCCCAATTAGAAGCATTTAAACTGGCTACATCCAGACCAAACGTCACGTTCTGGCTACGGCCCCATGAACGTTTTTTCCAGCCGTGTTTCTGCCGGAAGTCAAGCAACACGCGCACCTCACAAAGTGGTGGATACACTGGCGCCTCTCACGCGGCACCAAGCACAGCGAAATCCCATTAGTAGTGCGACGCTACAAGCTGTTGTATCACTAAATGTGTTGATGACTATAGCAGACAGCAATTATTGGTTCAGATTCATAGATGTAGGTAAATTTGGTCATCATTGAGATTCCAATATATTCAAAGCAACTGAATGGGGTAAAAAAAGTTTACTATCAAATTTCGAATTTGCCAGAACTGCATCACTTCCAAATAATAATACTGGGCTGAAAATCGCTTATATTTTGTCGCTGAAGAAGCTTCTACAGACTGTCACAGACACGACGTTAGGTGGAATGTACATTTGGCATTTTATCTAATAAATGTAGAATTTTCCACGTTCACTCTGTGTTCATGTGAATGTGGCGGCTACCATTGTTCAAGCCTACTGCGTACAACGCGACAGCTACAATTTTGATGACACATTGACATCCAGAATGGAAAGTATTCCTGCACATGGAACAAAAGGAACGAAGAGTGGCAAAAATATCAGAGATCATTTTGCTGATCCCTCCTGTTACCCTCAAGCATCTATACCATGGCAAAATCAATATGCAATCAACTTCGAATGAAGACTAGTTTTTTTTTTAGTCTAAAGTTTTCCTTGATAATGTCTGTAATTACCTAGATCTGATTTTTGCTTGTCGTCCGATCAGTCCTACTTTCCTCCAAGAACGGCTGCTTTAACTGCTCACCATTATTATCTTCTTCTTTTTCAATCTTTGTACTCCCGATCCCTTGTATTGTACAGCGATGGAAGTTTTTATACTTCCATTAATAATGATTTCAGTGTCAACGAGCTCCATTTTGACACTTTATAGAATACAAAAATAGAAGAAGATGGCCACAATAAGGATGAAGCGAGGGTGGTAAGGCCTGTCAGTAAACTGAAGAGCGATCTGCCGGCTCCCCAGTCCATCAACCCGACTATGTCACGAGCACACCTGCAGACAGATATCCCACAAGTTTTTGCAACATTTGTGCAGTGCCCTTGCCAAATCAGTGATGGCACATGGCCCAGACACTGATAATTTTCACTAAAAGCATTATACTACACGAAATCAAGGAAGTAATAACTAATATAAATAATGCAAGAACTGCACTCTGCCCTAGTACACAGGCAATAAATTCTTAGTCATCATGTATTGCTCTTGGTCCTACAAGGCATTAACCTCCAGGAGGGTTATACAACTGCAGCGATGTGGCCAGCGCCCAGCAGTCCAATAACTTTATACAAAAAATGTCTGAATAGGAAAAATTAGGTAGATATTAAACCTTTTGCAATAGTCTCAGTTTGATGTCTTGGTTAACATATTAAATGTCCCCTAAGTACCGGACTGTGGAATAGAGGAATGACGTCATCAACATGGCCACTGTAAGAATTTATAGAGTAATATTTGAACGGCCATAAAGTCCCACACAATTAATACAAAAAGTTATTATTTTCACCAGATTAGAGATGAAAAGCTGAAAAATGTTTATGTATCAATGTCCTACAGATACTCAAGATTTAGTCCGAGTTATTGAAGTAAAACTGATAAGACATCATTTCAACCTTTTTTTTTTAAAGTATCTTTATGAATTACTAGGTAGTGATGCGACACAATGACCTTTTTTTTTTTTTTTTTCATTAGTCATATAACACATTCTTAGAGCTTTAAAATAATACCAAGTTTTGGAGACCTATCCCCACGAAGTAGGTTGCAAGTCTTTGCTCCTTTACTACCCCTTTACTACACCTGAAGATAACCTCGTTTTGAAGGCTCTGTTGCAGCTGCAGGTGTTGGGGAAGTTAGGCAAGATCTGCCTGACGGGTGATGGGACGTGTCGCCAATGCTTTTAGAAAAACTGCTATCTAAGAGTATTTAATGACGTCGTTCGTTTAGGAACACCATACAATGCCAACAGAAACTACTCACATGCTTCTGTTATTGCTTGAACATTTGTATATGGGTTACTGAATACTGAATTAATTTGTCGTTGGCTTGGATGTTCTTAGAGAAATAGCAAGGGGTTTTCTTTCCTTTCCGTGATCAAACAAACATGATGTCGTGTCACGTCCGTATTCAGCAGGCAGAAATAGAGTCTTCTGACACGAGTCTTGATGTGCGTCTTGGAGAGAGGTGATATGGTAGACAGTGAATAGCATTTTCCGAGAAATGACTTCTGAGAGTAAATGGACGCATTAGCAGGAGAAAGTGTAATTAAAAAGACGAGTAAATTGACATATGTGGCAACCAACAAAGTTGCCTTCTCTTCTTTCATCTCCAGTACTGTTCGAACAATCAATAAATCAGATTTCTGAAACCAACAGTAAATCCTTCCTTATTTCCAGAATTGTTGAGAAATTTCTCTTGACTCACCGTGCACATAATATTTTCTGTGAAGTGTATTTCAAGCTACTGACGTTTTGCTTTTCACTATTTTTGCTGGGCGTGGAATAACCATCAAAGACGACAGCGCAGTTGTTACCAACATGTGTCCTCAGATAGGTAAAGTACGGTCTATATAATTCTTCGTAAGTCAGACATTCAGGCCAATTATATAATACCCACCAAACAAAGATAAAGGTTGAGTTGTTAGTTCATGGTTTAAACATTTCTCGAAGTCCTCACCAGTTTTCGCAAGACAACTTAGTATGATGAATAACTGAATGGTGTTTATTGGTCCAGAGTCCACGTGCCAGACCACCAGATGAATTTAACGATCTTATCAATACTTGATGTGACGTCATGTCACTCCAATTACTAATCCACATTCATCCTTTATTCCGAAATGATGATTTCTCCACAAAAGAGGCAATTTTGTTTGGAGAAAAAGTTAACGACACTAGATCTCAGCTTTGGTATTTTTGAACGAGAGTATTGAACGAGTCGCGCAATACTGCTCGGAGATGTGTAGTCCCTATGACAGCTCACATGTATCCGGACTGCTGCAACACATTTCTGTTTTTCGTGTAATTTATCTTTATGCTGAAGACAGCTTCTTTCAAGAGTATGGGTACTGTTACTATTTCCTCTTGTGACAGCAAGGTCTTATTGCAAATAAAGCACACGTCTTCAACCTCTACAATGGAAATAATTGATCAGTTACTCAGAAAACTGAAAATTACAAAAGAAACGTACTTCATTTTAGTTATTTTATCGACCTGATGTAAAAGCTATAAAATCTTTTCGAATTAAATTTCATAAATACACTGTAGCCTGATGTAAGATATTCATATGGCTTCGTGGCGAGACAAGACAATATTTCAAGGAACTTTCCTGTAAAACAAACAAAACATAGGTTTCACTACCTCTGGAAACTAATAATATATACTGAAAACTAATCTAAAAATATCTGCTTGAGAAAATGCAGGGAAGATCTATTACAGAATGTCAGTCTGACCCTGAATATTCACCCCTTACGCTAAATAAATAATTCCCTTATTATTAATGATAGGGAAAACATTCTGTTATTATTTTAAAGCTCCAAGAATGTTTTACAAGACTAATAAAAAAAGTCATTGTGTCGTATACTACCTAGTTATTCGTAGTTAAACTTAAGAAAAAGTTCACAAAAAGATATTTTCTCATTTTCGCTGCATGTAACTCGGACGAAATATTAGATATATGTAAGATAGCACTGTATAAACCTTTTTCAACTCTTCCTCTGTAATTTGGTGCAAGAACGACCTTTTTTATGTTAATTCAAAAGTTCAAATGTTTGCAGAACTTATGGGATTTAACTACGGGGTCATCAGTCCCTAAGCTTACAAACTACTTATGAACTAGCTAAGACTAAGGACGGCACAAATATCCATACCCGAGGGGGGATTCGAACCCCCGACCGTAGTGGCCGTGCAGACCGTGACTGGAGCGCCTCAGTCCCCTCGGCCACCGCGGCCGGCTATATTCTAATTTTATATCGCACAGTTTGCCATGAAACTTTTATAATTCGCTGGCGTTATCGACATAACATGCAACTTTTCTAAGTCTTACGTTGCTAGATATTTCGTTGTAACTTATGTAGGCCTATATCACAGACAGATATATGCGTTTTTTAGAGGTAAAGCAGGAATTAAACACATTTAATTTCTTAAAAATTGAGATTTCGGGACCTGATACCGCCGACAACTGTCGCCGTAGTGCGTTGCGATCGCGTGTTGCTCCTTGAGGCACACGTCTCGTATGCACAAGTCGCGCCGTCTCAGAGCGTTCAGCCCCACGTCGGATTCGGCACGTTGACCGCACACGTTCACACACACGCTCCGTGTACCGACGGCTCAACAACAGTCCACCCTGCTGAGGCACTACACTTGTAAATTGTTGTCATCAACAGGCCAGACAGAAGAAGCAAGATGTTGATAATGTTGTTACCGTTTTTAGTGGGGTGGTAAAGAGGTATCACCGTTGACGACGCCTCTAAATCATTAATTAATGGAGGGAGATGATATCTCGAGTAAGTCCTTAGCTGTGCATTCGAATTTTGTAAAAGCTGCGAAGATCTCCCCCAGCGGTTTCGAATGTTACGATGAGAAATCTAAGTAGAACAGGTCTGAATTTGCTTGACTGTGACTGACAGAACTAGCAATCATTCACGGCTCTAATTGACTTTCCAGCTGCCGGATTCGAGTGAAACAGCGGCGCAGCGTACTGCTGTAGTGAAGTAAGCTTCTCGCCTGCTCTGGAATATTAATCATTGGCGAAGAAATGAAGTGACAGGAGTGTGCAGGCAGAGGGAAGCGGCCGCGTTAAAATGTGTGGGGAGGCGGTGGGTGCGGCAGCTGGGTGATCTGGCGGCTGGCGTTGATTGCTATCCAATTCCAGCAGGCGTCGCTGGCCGTGACTTCCTGTGCGGTGCCGCTGACCCCGGCGCACACGCCGCAGCGCACCCGGCAAACTCTTCTCTTCATACTGCCATACTCAAATGTTTAAAATTACTCCAGCGCAAATTGTATCATTACAGTAAACCTGACACCCAATGTACGTCAGTGCTGCTCTGATTGATTGTCGAAATACAGTGCAGAGTATATATGAAATATATATAGAGATTTCTTAATCCGTTAGCCGGAAACTGTCATGTGTCAACGAAAATATTATTACTACTAAGACATGAATTCCGCTTAATATACGTGTAGCCAGTAAGAAAGTCACTGAGCTTGAGAAAGAAACAAAAAATGAATAAGAAAGTGTTCACTACTTTATTTATTGGCTTTATTGTCACAGGGTCCCATAATATCGCACTGTAATTGCACAAATTGGATTTTTCGAAAAAACTGCATCAAAAATGGGTTAGGTCGCTAGATTGTATATCATGAACAAGGTACTTCTCCATTACTGTGTAATGGTAACTGTAACAGGGTGGACCAACATGGCGGCATTTGAAATTTTCAGCCTTCTTTTGTATCAAGTATAACATGAACAAGGTACTTCTCCATTACTATGTAATGGTAACTGTAACTGGGTGGAGCAACATGGCGGTATCTGCAATTTTCAGCGCTCTCTTGTATCAAGTATAACATGAACAAGGCACTTCTCCATTACTGTGTAATGGTTACTGTAACAGGGTGGAGCGACATGGCTTTATTTGCAATTTTCAGGGTTCCCTTGTATCAAGACTGTCGCAACAGTGGGAACAGCTCATTCTACTCACATATTCTTACACAGAATCGAAACTGTTATTGCCGGCCGCGGTCGCCGAGGGGACCGAGGCGCTCCAGTCACGGTCTGCACGGCCACTACAGTCGGGGGTTCGAATCCCCCCTCGGGCATGGATATTTGTGCCGTCCTTAGTATTAGTTAGTTCATAAGTAGTTTGTAAGTTTAGGGACTGATGACCCCGTAGTTAAGTCCCATAAGCTTAACAAACATTTGAACATTTGAAACTGTTATTTTCCTTTAATAACATGCAAATGTTGAATCCAATAAGCCAGGGGTCTCCAAATTATTAGACTCTGAGGGCCACATCCCAAGTTTCGATTCTCAATGGGGGCCGAATGACAGTTTGTAATTACCGAAAATTACAATACCAGCCGAATAATTTGACCTGTGACGTCATCAAGATGTCGGATACTCCGTATACAATATGACCACAAGGATATCTCTAAATTCAGCGTGAAAGAAACGTAACATACGAATTATTTAACTACACATAATACTTCAACATATCTACAAACACGATCTGTGGAATCCCAACTTTTATATGACCAAAAATATTAATTATTTTTTGACAAGGGCCACAAATTAAGTGAAAACGTCAAGTTATCTTTATTACTCTTCAGTACAATTAGTGTGAGGCATGGAAGGCATATCATCCTCCATGTTTGACTGAATATACGACTTAAGTATCGGCTGTTCTCTTTTTAGCTTCAGCCGACATATGACAAAATTATGTTCAAGATTACAAAAATACTTCGAACAAGGAACGTACACGTATTTCAAACAAAGAAATCATGAAATGAAATACCTACTATAACAACGCAAACAAGATTAACGCAGGAAAAGCGCTCCTAGTGGTGTCTCTCATAATGAACAAGTAGAGGCAATTTTGAACGTGTAATACTCCTAGCAACCTCTCTAAGTTAATCGCGTGATTAGTTACAAAAAGCTGAACTTAAAACGCAGGCCGGATTAAATCCCTTCGGGGGCCTCATTCAGCCCGCTGGCCGTATTAACGTCCGAAAGAACAGACACCACACCAATACAATAAGTATTTAAACGCGACGACGGCGTTAGCTTCAGTTATTTCGCCGCAGATGCGGTCATACGTTCTACCTCGCACGGGAATCCGTAATGGCGGGTGTAGGAGGGCATGGACAAAGGGGCGCTACAAACATAGCGTGCGACTTGTCAGAGTTTGAGACGGACGGGAGGCGAGCACGGGTGGCCAAGTGGTAGCCGGGCGCCGTGGCTCAGCGCGGCTAAACGCCCTCTGTAATAATAATAATAATAATAATAATAATAATAAAAAAAAAAAGCTGAGCCAACCATTGAACGCACAACCGCGAACAAACTCAACGAACGACCGCGAACCATAGATCTACCAGATGAGGATAAAAAAATAAAAAAGTGGTTAAGACGACCGCTGGTCCGAAGCGGGAGACCCGGGTTCGATTCCCGGTCCGGCTCACATTTTCACTTGTCGCCATTGCTTAATTACAAAGCCCAAATGCGGCCACTGTCAATCCTTTCTTTCCTATCCTTCTTCCTTCCCTTCCTTTAACAATCATTTGCAAATGCTAGCCGGCCGCGGTGGCCGAGCGGTTTGCGGCGCGCCAGTCACGTTCTGCACGGCCACTACGGTCGGGGGTTCGAATCCCCCCTCGGGCATGGATATTTGTGCCGTCCTTAGTATTAGCTAGTTTATAAGTAGTTTGTAAGTTTAGGGACTGATGACCTCGTAGTTAAGTCCCATAAGCTCTACAAACTTTTGAACATTTTGCAAATGCTATTTAGCTGCGAAGCAGGTGTGGTGTCTGTTCTTTCGGACGTCCGAAAGAACAGACACCACACCAATACAACAAAGAAGAACTACCATCACAATAGACATCAGCTCTGATCTGCCTAGTCTATAAGAAGGGCGATAAAATGAAATGTGACTACAATCAAGGAACCGCCATGCTTGACTGCTATAAGATGTCTCATACATAGACTTCAGCCGGTGATTCTGGGATACCAAGCAGGTTTCCGATCAGGGCGGTCAACCGTAGATCATAAATTCACTCTCCGACAGTTCGGTGAAAAACAGGGAGAACATGCTACAGAACTTCATATGCAATTTTTAGATTTCAAGAAGGCCTATGACGGGATCCGTAGCAAGAGCCTATTCAGCTACCTAAGGGAGTTTGGGATGGAAAATAAATTATCAACCAGACAAGCATCTGCCTGAGCAAAATACGCGCAAGATGGAGATGGAAAATCGAGTAACTGAAGAATTGTAAATTACGATGAGACTCGGGGGAAGAGATGATTTGTCTCCTACCTTGTCCCCGAGAAGATCGTGCGTGAGGCTTTCCAAAAGAACGAAGGGATTGAAGTCGGAGAAATGGAACTGCCATGCTTGGCCTACGCATACGATATCTGTATACTCTCTAGGTCTGAAAAGGAGTTGATGCAAATTACGAGAGCACTAAAGGATGCTGCCAGAAAATATGGTGTAATTATAAACGAAGACAAGACAGTACCTTTTTATGACGTTTGGGTAAGGTCAGTTAGCTGGACTTTTGCAATCACTACCTGTGGGAAACTAGTTATAGGAGAGAAAGCATGAATGTAAATACGTTGGGGCACTTTTCACAGGGAATTCGTGAACCGGAGATTAACGCCATAATATCAGCAGACAATCTAGCACAACTGCTTTGATCCATATGGCTCTCCAATCAGTTCAAGGTTCGACTATTCAGAACCATTATCCAACCTTTTGTTTCATATGACTGTGAGACATTGTGTATTCGAAAACAGTACATCAATAAGCTCCTCGATTTGAGAAAAAATCTTCGGTCCAGTTTTGAATATAAATAAAGGGGAACGGAGTATCTGACAGAACCAAGAACGTGAGGAAGAATACCAAGAGCCCAACAAAGCAGGAACCATAAAACGCTGTGGGCCGGGCATGTGGCCTGGATGGAAGATCACAGATGACCTCGGAAGCACCTATAGGAAAGAGAAGGGTTGGCATCCATAAAGATCTGAAGCAAGCAACAATAGTTGTAGACAGATGGCAGATAGCAGCAATGAATAGGAAACAGTGGAGGAAGGAAACTTGCAGCAAGCACGGTCAACTGCACCTGATGGCGTAGAAGAAAAATAGAACAATGGAGTCTTTTTGACAGCTGTAATGCTTCTGAATAATGTGAAACTGGACTCACACACTCTAAAATGAACCTCACTCACAATTCTGACCTATTCCTACACTCCTTGAACTTTTTTATCATAATTTTCATTGAACACTGCAAGTGACTTGCCGTTCATACGAAACTGTCTGTCCACTTCCAGGCATAAAATCTAAGAGTTTTGGTGAGTTTTTATGTCTCAAATTTGAAATTTGCCTTCCACCTACATATGTTGGCACTGAAGAGGAAGTGTCATTGTGGTCTTGCGCGATTTCACCTACAGAAAATCGTGATCTCCTAAACTCCAATAAAGAATGTCACCTTAAACAATAATTCCCAGCAACTTGTTAAAAGCTTCATCATCGTGAAAGTCTTGAAATGTACATTGTTACCATCTACAGCATATTTTTATAGGGTTGTTGGTAACACTGTAAAAAAGCTCTGATATCTACAACTACATCAACATGTGATACTTTGCAAATCACATTTAAGTGCCTGGCAGAGGGTTCATCGAACCACCGTTATACTATTTTTCTCCCATTCCATTCTCCAATAGCGCGCGGGAAGAAAGAACACCTGAATCTCTCCGTTCGAGCTCTGATTTCTCGTATTTCATTCTGATGATCATTTCTACCTATGTAAGTGGGAGTCAACAATATATTTTCGCATTCGGAGGAGAATGTTGGAGATTGTAGTTTCGTAAGTAGCCCACGCCGCAGCGATACGCGCCTTTGTTGTAATGATTCCCATCCAAGTTCCTGTATCATTTCCGTAACGCTGTCTCCCCTGTATCGTGACAATACGAAACGAGCTGCTCTTCTTTGGACTCTTTCGATGTCCTCCGTCAAACCCACCTGATATGGATCCAACACTGGGTAGCAATACTCCAAAAACGGACCGTCAAGCGTAGAGTATGCAGTTTCTTTTGTAGTTCTGTTGCATCTTTTAAGGGTTCTACCAATAAAACGCAGTCTCTGGTTCGCCTTTCCCACGAAATTATCTACGTGTTCTTTCCAGTTTGTCGAAAGTAATAGTAATTCCTAGATATTTTGTGGAGTTTACGGCCTTCACGTTTGATTGATTTATCTTGTAAACAAAGTTTAACGGATTTCTTTTCGTACTCATGTGGACGACTTCACACTTCGCATTATTTAGAGTCAATTGCCATTTTTTACACCATAGTAATATCTTATTCAGATCGTTTTGCAGTTGCTTTTGATCTTCAGATGATTTTACTAGACGGTAAATGACGGCGTCATCTGCTAACAACTTAAGAGAGCTACTTAGATTTCCCCTAAATCGTTTATGTAAATAAGGAACAGAAGAGGACCAATAACAGTACCCTGTGGAACGCCCGATATCACCTCTGTTTTAGTCGATACCTTACCATCGATTACGGCGAACTGTGTCCTCTCTGACAAGAAATCCCCTATCCAATCGCAAATTTGGGGTGATATACTATAACCACGCAATTTGATTAAAAGCCGTTTGCGAGCTACGGTGTCAAAAGCCTTCTGGAAATCAAGAAATACGGAATCATTTTGCGAACCCTTGTCGATAGCACCCATCACTTCGTGTGAATAAAGAGCTAGTTGTGTTTCGCAGGAACGATATTTTCTAAATCCATGTTGACCTTAGGTCAATAGATCATTCTGTTCGAGATACAGGATATGTTCCAAAACCCTGCTGCAAATTGACGTCAATGACATAGGCCTTTGGTTTATTGGGTTACTCCTACTGCCTTTCTTGAATATAGGTGTGACCTGTGCAACTTTCCAATCTTTTGGTACAGATCCTTCTTTGAGAGAGCGGTTGTATATGGCTGTTAAGTAAGGAGCTATCGCTTCAGAATAATCAGATAAAAATCTAATTGGTATACAGTCCGGACCAGAAGACATGTTCTTGTTAAGTGATTTTAGTTGCTGCACTACTCCGATGATATCTACTTTTACGTTACTCATTACGGCCTCTGTTAATAATTCGAAATCTGGAATATTGGGTTCGTCTTCTTTGGTGAATGACTTTCTAAAAGCTATGTTTAGTAACTCCGCTTTAGTAGCGCTGTCATCGGCAGGATCGCCGTTACTATCACGTAGAGGGGGTATTGTTTGTGTTTTGTCCCTAGTATATTTAACATATGACCAAAATCTCTTTGGGTTTTCAGTCAAATTTAGAGAAAGAGTTTCGTTATGAGAAGTATTGTAGGCATCTCGCATTGTAATCCTCGCTTAATTTCGAGCTTATGTTAAGGCCGCCAATCCTGGGGATTTTGTGTTAGTTTAAATTTAGCATGCCTTTTCCTTTGCTCCCTGACCTGTTTTGTGTACCAAGAGGGATCGCCTCCTTCTTTTAATTTATTTGGTATAAAACTGCCAATTGCTGTCGATACTACTTCTTTGAATTTGAGCCACATCTGATCTACACCTACGTTTAGTGTTAGAAACGAGTGGAAGCTGTCTTTCAGGAAGCAATGTATTTTATTTATATCTCCTTTCCTGAACAAATATACTTTTCGTTAATTTTTTGTAACTTTGGGACTTTCGATGTTCAGTCTCGCTACGACAGCTCTGTGTTCACTAATACCTGTATCCGTTTTGATGCTCGTTATGAGCTCAGAATTATTTGTTGCTAAGAGATCAAGTGTGTTTTGACGTCCATTTACAATTATAGTTGGCTCATGAACTAATGGTTGTAAGTAATTCTCAGATAATGCGTTGAGTACAATTTCGCACGATGTTTTATGCGTAGTACCAGATTTGAAAATATAATTTCGCCAACAGATTGAGGGTAAATTAAAATCACCGCCTATTATCGTGTGAGTCGGGTACGTTTTTGAAATTAGACACAGATTTTCTTTGAACCTTTCTGCTATTGTATCGTCAGAGTCGGGATTCCATTAAAAGGAACCAATTATTAACGTCTTACGATTTTCAGGTACAACCTTTACCCATAATAGCTCACAGGAACTATCAACTTCAACTTCGCTGCACGAAATACTACTTTTGACGGCGACAAACACGTCTCCACCTATTTTGTTTAATCTATCCTTTCTGACCACAGATCTATTGCAAATACTTCTGCTGAACTTATTTCCGGCTTGTGCCAACTTTCACTGCCTACAATGATGTGTGTTTCGGTGCTTTCTATTAAAGCTTGGAGTTCTGGTACTTTCCCGACACAGCTACGACAATTTACAACTGTTATACCGATAGTTCCCAGATCTAAATTTCTCCTATGATCCACCTGCACCCTTTAAGTTTGCTCATTTTGTTTTCCCCGAAGCCCTTTATCCTAAAAAACCACCCAGTATGCGCCACACAGACCGCGCTACCCACTACCCGTGTAGACGCTTCCTGCGTATTGTTCAAATGTTTGTATAGCTTATTGGACGTAACTGCTGGGTCATCAGTTCCTAAACTTACAAACTACTTATGAACTAACGGCACATATATCCATGCCCGAGGGAGGATTCAAACCCCCGACCATAGTGGCCGTGCAGACCGTGATTGGAGCGCCTCAGTCCCCTCGGCCACCGCGGCCGGCCCTGCGTATTGTGTCCACTTCATTAATACAACTTGCATATTCCACACCTTCCCTAAACAGACAGTATTTCCAATCTATCTCCAATCTGGAAATACTGATACCCGATGTACACATTCATTTATGTCGGCAAGCCTGGATAATAGTTGAGCAGCCCAGAACAACAAAATTATGATAGGTAGTTTGGATACATGGGGAAATGATTATGAGAGAAATGGGTGATAGCGTTTCACGAATGTTTATGTTTAAAATATGGGCCAACAGCACAGATAAAGCTAGTTAACCATTAGATAAACAAGTGTCAGGAGCATGCATACATGCTACAATCTGTAAATGGACGACAGTGTGATGATGGCGCTCTGTTCTCTTTTGCTTGTACTTCTGTATTTGTGCCGTCAGGAGTCGCGATGCACGTTTAGTGTTACTATCTCTTCCTGTGAAGTTTTATGCTCGGTGTAAATGCCGCGGTGGAGTAGCCGAGCGGTCCCGGGCGCCGTGGCTCAGCGCGCCCGGTCAGAGGGCTCAACGCTCTCTGTAATAAAAAAGTTGAGCCAACAACACATCGAACAAGAACGAACAAAAACGATCAGCATCCGCATCAAAGAGAGCTACCCGTATATATATATATATATAAGCGGTCTAAAGTGTCTCGCTGCGGAGCGCGCGGTTGCTCGCCGTGGAGGTTCGAGTCCTCCCTGGGGCATGGGTGTGTGTGTTGCCCTTAGGTTAGTTTACGTAGGTTTAAGTAGTTTGTAAGCTACGGACTGATGACCACGCGGTTTGGTCCGATAGATTTACAAACATTTGAACATTTTTCTTTTTTCGGTGCAAACTGTTTACTGTATCAGTGTACCTAATTTCATTCTCTTAATACAAATTTCATCAATGTGCCCCACTTTACATCACTGTTGCATGGAGGGTGGTGGGGGGGAAGCGGAGTGGAAGGAGGAAGGGATGAAGATCATATGTCAATTTGTTGTCGTCGATGGAAAAATACAGATAATAGTTTTACAATCATGTTTTTTTTTTTTTTTTTTTTTTTTTTTTTTTTTTTTTTTTTTTTGTGAAGGCGCTTTTAAAAGTTTACTTGATACGCAAGAGTTATATGGCACAGTGTTATTACTATGTTATTCAAAATATTTTTATCTTCTGTTATTGCTATTTAAATGTGGAAATTTTCTTGTACTGATACTTTTTCTGGGTATTTTACGGGTTCTCCCGTGTTCCTTGCCTAGTGGGTCTATATTATGAGACAGGTAGAAAGGGTTGAGTATAAACTAATGAGGCTTTTTTTAATATTTCTGAAGAGTTAAGTAGATGGTTTTAACTTAACTGTTAGGTTCGACGTCTTGACGACGACGAGAAAGACAACGGATTCATCGTGACTGTAGAAAGCGACGGAACGTGCAAGCGACATTTTGAAGTTGAGTAACAAGACGGTTTACAAGTTTCAGAAAGAGAGAGACATAAACGACAGATTTGGAATTCTGGTCTCTACTCCGAAGAAGGAGAAACAAGATTTTCACAATAATTATTGTAATTGAACTTCCGGGGAGCAAGGAAAAAATAGTTCTTTCTGTCGGATTCAGTTTAAAACATTGTCCAAAATAAATGTGTTTTTACATGTGAACGAGAGGACATGATTGCAAAAGAGCTTTTGGGAAATAATGAATCATCGTATTTAAATCAGCCAATAACATACATGGATTTACACACAATACCATAGATAAATATTGGCAATGTTGTAGAAAGAGATAATTATTGACGAATACAATCGCCGGACAAAGTTTAACTGTTGTGCATGCAGAGGTGACATGGGTTTCATTCCTGGTTCACATTTTATATATCAGACTATCACTTAGAAACAGACAGCAAAAATTTTCAAAAATATGGAGAGTCCTAGCTTATACCAGGGTTAACTGAAATTTTCAAATGTTAGTAAATCTAAGGGACATAACTGCTGCGATTATTTTTATTTTATTTTTAATACTTCTTCACTTAATTTTAATTGTATTAATTTTAGTACTTACTAATCATCTTATAGTTGGTTAAAATTGTGTTCCCCCTTTTTGTCCTTTGCGTGTTACCCAATGTTTAATTACCAGCAAGTGGTTGTGTACGAGAGCTTTTGTTGACAAGAGATCTTGGTTATAATAATTAACAATTTAGCGTGGATTATCTTCCTACTTACTGTGTTATGGGACATTATCTTAAAGGACAATACTTCTTATAGTTAACCATGGACCTCGGTGGAGCGGCCGAGTGCTCTAAGATGCCCTGCTGCGGAGCGTGTAATTGCTGTCCGTCTGACGTTCGAGTCCTCCCTCGATCATGGGTGTGTGTGTGTGTGTGTGTGTGTGTGTGTTGTCCTTAGCATAAATTAGTTTAAGTAGTTTGTAAATCTAGGGATTGGTAATCGCAGCAGTACAATTCCTTAGATTTACAAACATTTGATTTCTGTGAAACAAAGAAAAACAGAAACGTTTTTCTTCCATTTATAAAACCTCAACGTTCTTTGTGTGAGATGTACAAGAAAATAGAATATGCCCATCGTTTGAAGCGACGATTAATGGAAATGTTTCCTTTTTTGTCATCTTGTTATTTTTTAGTTTTCGTAGTGTGTGTTATTATTTTGATACCACCAATAGTATTTGTTTTTCCGATGGTGTTTTGTGAGGTTTGAAAACGTACCACCTTTTTACAACTTGAATAAAGTATATGAAGATTTATTAGCGAAATTTCTTTCACCAACTTTCTCTCCGAATGTGAACGTATTTTGTTAGCACCCACCTATATAGGGAGACATGATCGTCATTATAAAATAAGAAAAATTTCATCGAAAAAGGAAATATTTAGGTGTTCCTTTTCACGAGCGCTATTAGAGAATGTAACGATAGAGAAATAGTATGAAAGCAGTTCTATAAACCCTCTACCATACACTTAACTGTGATTTGCAGAGTAAATATGTAGATTTGTGTCGATTAATATTTGCAGTTCACCTTTCGAACTTTATTTATGATGATACTGCACCCTCATTTGCGATTCTCCTTCATAATTCCCGCTACTTGATAATATTTTCAATATGAGTAAGAGTCATGTTTTTATTTGTATATTTTCAGTCTAAATCCCAAAAAAAGTACTGAACAAATTTCATTGTGATAATATAACCCGGTGTTTGATCCTTTGACATCCATGCGGCACTACGAGGATAAACGGACGTGGTAGAAATATTTCAGCTCACGTGTAAGCAAACAGAATGAGATGAATAAAAAGTTACTCCTGTTGTTAAGCCATATCCTGCTATATCCTTCTGGGCCAGTGGACACAGAAAAGCAAACAGTTCCTCACAAGAAGTCATACAGCCCATTTCCACTGAAAACTGAAAGGCTAGTGCTCACTGGACGGCTGGCAGTTTAACTGCCCATTCTGTTCATGGTAAGTACTGCAAGTACTGGTGCGTATCATTCATGTCTCTTCTGTACAACTATAGAACACGAGAAAAGAATGCAGTTTTGCACTGTCTACGATTTACTGTGAGATGGCATGCGCTTCCCTGGGCGTGGTAGTATTCTTCACTGCAGTGGCCTACTCGTTCGTCTGCTAGTTTTTTAACTCATTCGGGTGTCACGTGCGTAAACAAGGGTCGCTTCGCATTAATGTCCCGCCGCTTTAGACACTCCCATCAATTACGGAGCTTATAGCGCGCTCTGCACATCAATTGTCCTCCACGTGCTCACACCTATCTAAATGTCTTTGACGCCATTCAGGCAGACTAGGCACAATCTCCCTTCTAACAGCAACAAACTTTGTGCAGGTGTTTCCTCGGTTTTTCTTCCTAAAATGTTTTATGGTTGATCCGCTACTCTCCTCAAGGCACTCGCGCGCCCACAGATCGCTACTTAACGATAGGAACGACCGTGTTACTGTGCAGTCTAGTACAAAATGTGTGTTCACCTCTGAAATGTCTTCATTCACTTCTCCCTCGTTGTATTGTCGGAAAATAAATGAAAATTATTCATGTTTTTAGAATTCTTCACTTCTCAACCAGTTACTTATGTTCGTTGTGGTTAACATATTTCATATAGTTTGTAGAACCACAGTCTCCCCCCTCTCTTTCAAGTAAATCTTAATTAATATCACCATAATTTCAAAATACAGGAGGAAAGTACAACAGTAAATGAGTACGATTTGGAATTCTTCACTTCTCAACCAGTTACCTATGTTCGTTGTGGTTTCATATAATTTGTAGAACCACAGTCTCCCCCCCCCCTCTCTTTCACGTAAATCTTAATTAATATCACCATAATTTCAAAATACGGGAAGAAAGTATCAACAGTAAGTGAGTACGATTGACGAGGATTGAGCAGCGCACTCTCTTGTGCTGCCAAGGTTAATTTGTGAGGAGATATCGCATGAAGTAGTAAAGAAAATCGACGCGTAATGGGAAACAAATTAAAATAGGCCGTTCGCAATTATGCGAGTACTGAGTCAAACACAGTAACCATAGCTTACGAAATCTACCATTTTGTCTAGATAGCCGTAACGGAATGTACAACTTGGTCCACAATGCAGCTCAGCAATGGGCGTGAACCTGTACGACGACGCCCGCTGCGGGCTGGACTGGTGGCACGCATACCATTGCGTAGGCCTCCATTGTCCAGAAACCACAGACTGCAATAGGCCGCCGCTGGCGTGTTGAGTGCTGAGTTCCGCTTCACTTGTCCTGGAGCTCGGGCGCCAGTGGATACGACGTACGATCTAGAGTTCAAGGTTTTGATGACATTCTCGAGTATCAGACGCTGCACCCGCGAGGTTCTAGAGTCCGAGATACGAGACCTTCTTCGCGACCATGGATTCGCAGGGAGGAATAAATATTAAGTTTTAACGCCCCAAGAACGTCATATTTATATACGGAGCACAAGTTATGTTTAGGAAAGAAAGTCAGCCGCGACCTTTTTAAGGAACCAACTTTCCACTTAAATTGTTTATTTCACAAACTCGTCAACTGATATTTCTTAAAAAATGGTATCCTTTCTGCATCGATATCTCATACTATTAACAAATGCGCGACCACGCCCTTGGCCGACGCGGAGATCCGCACCTCAGCAACGATGGTTTAACGAGCTGGTCAGGCCCCAGTCGGCCATCATTCTCTGAGAGCAACAGCAAGAAGAATTGGCAGAGTTTTGTTATGTTAAAGATTATCACATTCGCCTAATCTACATGTCAGAAGTTAAATATTTCTTTTGTATACTTAATGAAAGTGTTCCCTTAACGAATGTGTTGTTTGTAGATATGTTTCCACGTCATCATCGTTATTTGTGTGCGAGTTTCTGTTTCATCTCCCAGTAGCAGACGCAATAACAATAAGAAGTAATATGCCCAATTATCGAGACGGCCAATTCAAAGTGTCGACCTCACACGGTTTCAATTTAGTAAGGCCAACAAATAAAAAGTTACTCTTAAGCACTTCATTTATGGCCTTACATCCTTGCCACGTTCATCTAATTAAAAAAATCGTAAACTTAAATCTGCCAATTGGAGGTTTGAACTGCTATCCTAGGACATGTGTTCCCACTACACCAACTCGTTCGGTAGCCTTCTTTGAACAATGAATGAGGAACATCCATGCTGTACTGGCTCTCACGTTCTTCTGGCAGCTTGCGTACTGAATAGTTTTATACTCATACATGTTCCCTGCACAACTTCCCTATATAGCCTTTTTTTGAGATACTCAGTACGATTACGCTTACATAGGGCTTCGGTGTTACGTAAATCTATTTCGATCGTTCCATATAATCAAGGATGAATATAAATTGTTTTCTAGACAATGTCAACTGGACGTTGTCAGTGGTATGAACGACAAAATATTTAAAGCCCAGTTATAGTATTCTTAGAATAGTAGTGAAATGCGTCTTTATGAGCAAAAAAATGTTCAAATGTTTGTAAAGTCTATGGGACTTAACTACGGGGCTATCAGTCCCTAAACTTACAAACTACTTATGAACTACTTACGAACTAGGACGGCACAAATATCCATGCCCGAGGGGGGATTCGAACCCCCGACCGTAGTGGCCGTGCGGACCGTGACTGGAGCGCCTTAGTCCCCTCGGCCGCTGCGGCCGGCGTCTTTATGAGCATAGAAATCTTTTTGGTTCTTAATTTTATACAAAGTCGACGTATTTTCAGAAATAAATATTCACAAAACAGAATTCAGACTCAGTATGACGATTTTGTAATATCTCCTTCAGTCTGAACTGTAGAAGGACCATAAATGTTGCGCTATGATGTGTGACGTTAATAACTGAGATGTGCATTTCCTGTTGTCAATCCTCCCACTCCCACTTAAGACGTGCATGAAAAGCATAACATCGAAATATATCAGAAGTAAGTATGATTAAATTCCGCAAAACAAGTAAGCTGAAAAGGTAATTCGTCCATTAATACTGTTTTGCGAGAACCTATCTAAAATGTTTTTCAACATAACAGGATACCCAAACAAAAAAGGATGTTCTGCAAAGCGTGTAGACTGTAGTCGGTACGGCGAAAGACGCTCCGCGATAATTGAAGTGGCTTTCGCACGTCTGCTATTTCAGCCAGTCACATAAAGCTATTCTGTTTACGTTTCTATGTCAGCATCTCAGTTCTAGATGACTATGACTTTCAGACGTTACTGTCGGCAGCCTTTTGCAGTTTACGGCTGCCGCGGTGGAGTAGCCGAGCGGTCTAAAGCACCTCCCTGCGCAGCGCGCGGTTGCTCGCCGTGGAGGTTCAAGTCCTCCCTGTGGCATGGGTGTGTGTGTTTGTCCGTAGGTTAGTTTACCTAGGTTTAAGTAGTTTGTCAGCTACGGACTGATGACCATGCAGTTTGGTCCGATAGATTTACAAACATTTGATTTTTTTTAGTTTACGGCTGACAGCTGGCAAAGGCACAGTCAGTTAAAGATCTTCACTAGCCGAATAGAATATAGTAATTAAGAGCACGTAAAAATCACAGTAGTAACAAAAAATATAGACGAATTTTTACTCATCACTTATTGTTTCATTACATTAACAGAAAGTCTGCCATATAGTAAAACTGACGCTATATGTGGTACATACACGATGAAACATATTTACTTGATGACGTCTGAGTTTTCGGAGAAGGAATGACTAACAAGGGGAACACCGATGTTCAAAAATGTTTGTAAATCTATCGGACCAAACTGCGTGGTCATCAGTCCGTAGCTTACAAACTAGTTAAACTATGGTATACTAACCTAAGGACAAACACACATACCCATGCCTCAGGGAGGACTCGAACCTCCGACGGCGAGCAACCGCGTGCTCCGTAGCGAGGCGCCTTAGACCGCTCGGCTACTCCACCGTTCCGGAAAACCCATGTGGGTACATAAGTGGCTGTAGCAAAAGTTTCTTTCCCCGATTTCTGGAAAAGTGTGGGTTAGGGTACCCCATGTATGAGGATGAAAAGTGCTCTATTTACGATTTTCTTTTGATGCCGTCAATTTCGAGTCGAATGCTCGTCAGAAAACTTCCACAAAAACGAGAGCCCTTCGTTTTAGGTTATACACAAACGACCTGCCAAATTTGACCCTCATCGGTTGGCCGTGTCTGAGGTCTTCACCTTGTAAGTGTGAAGCGGTAGAACATCAAAGAAAGCCACAGTACTTTCACATTCTTAATTTATTAAAATTTTTCTTGCCATGTGAAAGCGTACTGAAATGAGCTAGCAGGTAGCGACGATGTCGATGTATAAACAGAAGTAAGAAGAGTTGAGCTGGCTGTCCACACATCTGCCCCTAAACGGTGCCTGACTTCAGAAGTAACATTAAGTTTGTTGCTAAAATTGAACTACCGATCCAAAAAACCAAAAGAACGTGCAGCATTCTTGTTTCAGTTGCTGGTGAATCTTCGGTTTATATGACAACGGTCCATGAAAGTGTTCCGTTGCTGACGTTTCGTCGAGAGCAGTACTGAACACCTTGGGATGCGCTCATGGTGACTTCGAGTTTTTCCAACTGTGACATCCAGTCTTGAAAGCGCCCTGTTTCGTTCATTACTGTTAATACCCTGTATATTATCCCACTGACCCACAATTAAATTTCATGTTGCATTCGCTAATCCCCCCCTTTATTTAAACTCCCCTCCCTACTCTCACCATGTCTTGCATTTCATAGTTGCGTCAGATTCAGGAAAAATCTAAAACCATCATACCGTTTAGCAATAGACGGAGAATATTTACAATATCCAACATCGTCTCTTAATTTCAGAAATCTTAATGTTGTTATTCAAAATTACTTTTGGTGTAGCTTTCTTAACCGTAAGATTTTTCATTTCCATAGCTTATGAAAAGGTTTTCTTCCTTTAAATTTTGTGTGTGCTCGAGACCAAATATAACGTTTGGGTATGAAATAATTCAACAAGCATGGCATACTGAGTAGCCAATGACTGCAAAATTGCGTACTTCACGTGGTTTCCAGCAGAAACATGCTAACCGTCCAGAGAAAATGTAAAATGCAGTAGTAATCAAAAGGGAAGTGACGAGCACTGTGTCACCACATCTCAGTCTAGAGGTTGTAATCTCTATCTATATAAAAGAGAAAGGACACTCATTCACATAGTCACTCACTCACTCACTGACTAAACACGAAATCTCGAAAACTACTTCACTTATAAAGCTGAAATTTGGCAGGAATGTAATTTATAGGTAGAAGACATCAGCTAAGAAAGGATTTTGCGATATGGCCCATAGTTAAGGAGATATGACGTCATAAACAATGAAAACTTCCCCGTCTTGCGGCACGTGATAGTGTGAATTTATCAGTCCACTATTTGAGAAGGAGAGCACTTAGCGACTTGTGACCAACTTTAAACATAATTTCAAACTTTTAGGAAACTTTTAATCGCTGACTACCCCAGAAAAATGAGGAAAGGAAAAAAGTTTGTCGCTTACTACTTTTACGGCGTTCATGCCGTAAAATTACAGCATTTGGCATGACGTTACAATTTATTACTCGTACGCTATTGTATTCGCGAGAAATGTTACAGACAGCATGTACACATACCACTGAACCTAAGTTCGAAATTTTATCATAGTACGACACTCAGTTCACGAGGTATGAAGTCATAAACAATGAGATGCAAGAAAAACTGATGCCACAAGCGACAATATTGCACATTTCCTCCTAAACCACTGGACCGATTTCAACAAAATTTAACACACATATTCCTTACTGTGAGGTAACAGTTCCTGCGGGGTTAAGAATCACATACGACACACTGTTCAGGATATGACGTCATAAACGATAGGAATCGCAAAAAACTGCCACATAATTCGACGATACTTTATTCATACACTGTATGAGAATGATGTTACTTACGACTTGCAACCACATTTAAACGTAATTCAAACCTTTATTATATTTTTTTCACTGACAACCACAGTAAAATGATGAAAGGAAAAACGTTTCTCGGTTACCATTTTCCCGCCCCATCACGCACCGGTTTTAATCTGTTACTTTTTTACTACTAATTGTGTTCGCAACAGATAGCACTTCTACAAATGAATATATACCTGAAAAATTGTACAACATATAACTCAATAAATACGAGATGGTACGAATTTTATATATCATTTGCATTTTAATTACTATCTGTCTATGTTTGGACATTGCACTTATAATTATGTACGTTATGCAAGACAGCCTTATTTCTTAAAATATTATCCCATAAATATCATGCATTTAGAAGAAGAAAGAGATTCACAGTAAGATAGAGAAGGGATGGGAGGTTTTCTATGAACGTCACTCTTTGTGTGCTCATATCTAATGAACTGCGTGTCATACTGTGATACAATTCAGAAGGTATACTCAAATATTACCTTGTATACTATCTATAAAATTACCTGCGGCTACAATTTGTAGTGTACCAATTATAAATTGTAACGTCATACCGAATGCCGTAGTTTTAATCCGTGAACAGCGGAACGTTACTATTTATGTGCTCATATCTCATGAACTACGTGTCGGAATGTGGTGCAGTTTAGAAGCTACATTCAACTATATATGTGTATACGGTCTGTAAAATTTCCTGTCGCTACAATTTGTAGTGTTCAAATTATAAATTGTAACGTCATACCGAAACCGTAGTTTTACTCCATAAACAGCGGAAAAGTAGTAAGCGAGAAACTTTTTTTCTTTCATCATTTTACTATGGTTGCCAGCGAGAAAAAGTTTAATAAAGGTTTGAAATTATGTTTAACGTTTGTTGCAAATTGCTAAGTACTGTCATTCTCATACAGTGTCTTTCGAAAGTCTCGCCGCATTATATGGCACTTTTTTGCGATTTCTATTGGTTATGACGTAATATCTTTTGAACCATGTGCCGTATGTGATTTTTAACCATGCAGAAATTGTTACCTCACGGTAAGGGACGTGTGTACCAAATTTGGTTGAAATCGGACCAGTGATTTAGGAGAAAATGAGCAGCATTGTCGCAATATTCAGCAGTTTTACGCGCACCTCATTGGTTATGATGTCATGTCTCGTGAACTATATATCGAATGTGATTCTTACACTTACAGCGACCGTCATGGATTGAAGCTTACGTGTACAAAATTTCCTAAAGATTGGAACAAAATTGTATATTTGTATGCAACACGTACAAATATACGGACACACTGTTTTATATATTAGATAAATACAACACATACCTGTTTGATTTGAAACCAAGAAGCTACATTTTTACAATCAATTATCAATATAACGAAATTACGAAAGTCACATAAGAAAATATGCCAATGGAACCTAATACCTCATTGGAATTGTTATGAACCACTGATAATGAATCAAATATTCGCGCACATAAATAATACTTAACACGCAATGAAAACGAATAATTATATATAATAATAAGTATTTACACGCGAAGACGTCGTTTGCTTCATTTACTTTCACTACAGATGCGGTTACACGTTCGACCTCGCACGGAAATCCGTTACGGCGACTTTAAGAGGACATGGACGATAGGGGCACTACTGTCGTAGCGTGCGACTTGGGGGAGTTTGAGACGAACGGAAGGCGACCATGGGTAGCGAAGTGGTTGCCGGGCGCCGTGGCTCAGCGCGCCCGGTTAGAGGGCTCAACGACTCTCTGCAATAAAAAAGCTGAGCCGAGAACTCATCGAACGATAACGAACAAACAGGATCAACGACCCCAATGAACTGAACTGCCCATAGGGGGCAGGGGGGAGGGGTCGTTAAGGCTACCGCTGCAGCGCGCTGGCCAGAAGCGGGAGACCCGGGTTCGATTCTCGGTGCAGCTCACATTTTCACTTGTCGCCATTGTTTAATTTCACTGCCCTAACGCAGTCACTGTCAATCTTTTCCTTTCTAATCCTTCTTCCTTCCCCTCCTTTATCAATAATTTGCAACTATCGTAAGTAGCGCACATTTTCAAATTCATTTACATGTATATAAAACAACACACACAAACTAGAATAAGAAACTGAAATATTTCATTTATAAAGATAATTTTTGACATGTTTGCTTAAATTTTGAGTGCCCAATAAATTATCCCGTAACATGAGATTGATTTTGAAATAGGCAGTAAATCACTGTAATGAGTGACACAGGAATTATTTAGCACTTGAAATGATACTGTACAACAGGGCGGTCACTTTTGATGTAATGGAGAAAAGTCAAGTGATTGTGTAATTTTAATTTTCAATCTTTATTTTTTGTGGTGATTGTGTAGAGAATTCCATAAATTAGTTGAAGTAGTTTGTAAGTTTATGGACTGATGACCACAGCAGATTGTTCCAATAGGTTACAAACAATTTACTTTTTATTTTTTTAATTTTATTTATTTATTTATTACTTCAGTTTTATCAAATCTCAGTAGTCGTCAGTCGCAGAATAAATCGACTCAGCAGCAGCACTTACCGCCCATATTGTTACATCAAAGCCTACGAGGAATACTAAAAAAAGGGGGGGGGGGGTAGGGAGTGTGCTTCACGAAAATCAGTATCTGACGTACACGAAATGTTAACAGGTAAGAAAAGGAGGAGGACTGCCTACAAAAAGAAATGTCATCCCAATGCGCTCCTTGTATTAACTATCAATGTGTCGTGATACATGCACTGTCAGCACTACATTGACGAAAAAGGAAATAAACATAAGTGATTAAGGAAATTCAAGGAAAAAGCCAGGGTACAAGATAGAAACAGCAGTTAAAATGAGAGAAACGGGTCATTCCACGTGAAGTGTCCAAGGCTTCGCAGCTCAACCATCTTCAATTTTGACGAAATTTGTACAGTATGTTCCTGAGGGCCCGATATGAACGTATGCAAAGTCTCAGGCTCACCTGTTACTTGGTTCGTGTACTAGAGCAATTTTTGTGAAGACCACTTTTACCGACACCGAAAAGACGCGAAGAAATCTTCAAGTTTAGCATTCCACTGTTCTTAATGTAAAAGAACAAGATCCTTGGTTCTTGGTATAGTGGTACAACTTCATGTTCTCTACACACAAATGATGCAGAAAGAGTTCAGAAAGCAATGCATTTGGCATAATCTCAGTTCAAAGTGGGCAACAAATCATGTGTGTATAGAGCACAAAAAGTTTTACCACTCTACCAAGAACCAAGGGTCTTAGTCTTTCACATTAGGAATAGTGGAATGCTAAACTTGAAGATTTCTTGGCGACTTTTCGGTGTCGGTAAAAGTGGCTCTAATACGTGAACCAAGTTACAGGTGAGCCTAAAACTTTGCATACGTTCATGTCGGGTCCTCAGGTACATACTGTACAAATTTCATCAAAATGGAAGATGGTCGAGCTGGGAGATTCGTCTAAGCAGGGACACTTGACGTGGAATGAAAGGCTTGTGCGTCAAACGTTCTTCAAGCGACTAATTTCAATGCAGATAATATCAGAGTGTGCAACATTTTGGGATCTTGACTGCAAAATTCAGATGTGTAATGGAAGGTACAGAGCGATTATAATTAAACTGCCGGCGTTACGGGTATGTCAGTACCGCCTGTATACATAGCAGGGCGCTGAAACTCCATGGATATGTTCAGTAATCGTTGCGCTCGCTGAAATGTTTAAATGTTTGGAAAGCTTATGAGACTTAACTTTTTTTTTAAATGTTTGTAGAGCTTATGGGACTTAACTACGGGGTTATTAGTCCCTAAACTTACAAACTACTTACGAACTACCTTATACTAACGACAGCACAAACATCCATGTCCGAGGGGGGATTCGAACCCCCGACGGGGAACGGCTTCGCGCATCGTAGCATAGCGCCTCAATGCACTCGGCCACTCCATCGCGGCGTGCTCGCTGAGTATCACGAAGTCACGGTCTGCACGGCCACTACGGTCGGGGTTTCGAATCCCCCTTAGGGCATGGATATTTGTGCCGTCCTTAGTATTAGCTAGTTCATAAGTAGTTTGTGAGTTTAGGGGCTGATGGTCCCGTATTTAAGTCCCATAAGCTCTACAAACATTTGAACATTTTTTTAGTATAATGAAAAAATATGGTTCCTTTTCTGCCACCAGGCGAAAATATAGCGCTATAAGCAGTCATAATTGGATGTGAGTGCAGGAATAGGAACGATCAAACACGTGATAATGACACATTTGTTAGTATATAGTTAATTCGGTCTTCCGACTCAGGAACACGGCATGGTCGACAGGTGTCCGCAACATATCCGGTGTAATGTGGGCCATAATTCGTCAACTACTGAGGCCAGTTAAAGATGCAGCAGGTCTCAGACCACCCGGAATCTATAGCAGGCATGGCCAACATTTCCGCCCGGCGGGCGCGCCCGCAGCCAGCGGGCGGAGTGCACTGTAGCTTACCGCCCCGGCCGCGACCGTGTGTCGCTCGTGTCTCCCTCCCCCCACCCCGCCCCCCCCCCCCCCCCCCCCCCACTCAGGCCGCTGTGCACAGATCGCGGGGCAAGGGCGCGGCAAAAGCCGCCCGCGGGCGGCGGCGCAGGCACGGCGCGGGCGCCCGCGTCCGCGGGGCGGTGTTTGGCCATGCCTGGTCTATAGGATGCCGTAGAATAAAAAGGTAAAGCAGTCAACAATCCGAAGATTGGTTTGAACACCACAGTGCTTTACTAGGCATGGTCCTAATGGAGGTGTTATAGGGGGACCTACAGTTTAACGTGGGTTCCGAACCACGGTGCTACTCGGTTTTTTTCACAAGAGCAATAGTGCCAGAGGTGAAAGAAGTGGTAAGTGACAGATCGAACCCGCGACCTTTGGATTTGTAGTCTGGCACTCTACCACTGTGCAACCGAGGCGCCAGGATATGGAGAGGTATTATCGTCTACGCTACCCAGAGAAGTCAGCTTTAGCAGAAAATGGCCACCGAATCAAGTTTGATGATACCTCGGTAGAGCTCGCACCAACGGTTTCTGGGATTGGGTAATTAAGGAAGCAATAGAAATTAAAATCAGTGATAACACTCTCAGTAGAGAGTTGATGTGGGTTCGCCGACCACTGAGCCAAAACATTACCATATATGGAGATGGCGCGGACACCAGTGACGTCACGGCCGGCAGCTAGCGTATATAAAGCCACCAGGCAATCAAGTGCTTGGCCGAAAGCTCGTGTCATTTTAACGACTTGACGCGGTCGCAAACCCAAGAACTTTCCATTCACTAAATAATAATGCCAAAAATGAGCTGGTTGTCCAAAAGCACTTTCAGATGGACCTACAATGACGAAAATTAAAGGATTCCACTTTTATTTGAGTAGTTATTATTAACCCTATCCGATTTGATTTTTTTTTCTCAAGAAAGAAATTATTTTTAAGCCGTTTCTCTTAAGTTATAACTGTACTGATTCTAGGAGCAAGATTTATACAGTTGTATGTAACCATTTTTACACCATATTATTGTGTACACTGGAAAGCAAAGCTTCTTTTTATGGACTAAAATAATTAATTTTGAATTACTAACGTTGTAAGAAATAAACTTATCATTAAATAAATACCATGCAGAATAACAACTACTACTTTCCGTTATACAGAAAAGTATACTTTGTCCGAAAATTCCGTGTATTCTGAATTTCACAAACTGATGCGAAATACAAGACTAACGTGTTGATATTTTTGTATTGATCCACAACAGGTTGCAGTACATCTACATGATGAAAGGACTGAACATTGATACTAAAAGGACTGAACATTGATAATATAATCTACTTTCCAGACACGCTTTATATTTTTCCATGAAAGCTTCTGAGTGAAATCAAGAGAGAGAGGATATGGGTTTAAAAAATCCGTCGTTGATGTACAAAAATTGTTATCGAACCTGAAAAAAGGATTACCTACAAAAATAAGTGAAATCCCAACAGAAGTATAAAATGTACGAAAATGGAAGTCTTGCAACGAATTCTTTCCACTGTAAAAAGTTGAGAGATCTCATGTGAAATCAAGTCGGTTATTTTAATTAGTGTTCATGGAACCACCTATTCAATACCTTGTCTTTTGTGATCTAATTAGCTATGTACCAACATTTACAGCGACTAGACCAATATTATACATGTTTATTTTTATAGTAAATATAATGACCTGGTAATCGCATGGCAATTTAAACTAACATTTAAAATACTTCGTGCATATTTGAGTGTACTTCATTCTTATGTGATTACGTCTGGTTTCATAATGGAACATAAATTATTGTTATGTCAATGCGCAATTGTCATATCATTATATTTATTCTTATGTTATTATATTATAGTGTAATTGCTAAGTCATTATATTTATTATAGAAATAAAGATGTGTAATATTGATATAGTCGCTATAAATGTTGGTAGATAACAAATTATGACAATCTGTTAAATAGGTAGTTCTATGAACACAAACTGAACTAATCGACTTGGTTTCCCTTGAGATCTCAAAACTTTTTACGGTGGAAGGAACTCGTCACGAGATATGTAGTTTCATACATTTTATGTTTTAGTGGGATAGGTATTTCAAGACTACAATGGATCAGTATAATATAAACTATTACTCAATGGATCAGTATAATATAAACCATTACTCAATATTCACTCACATTAAAGTGAGTATCGTGGAACATTTGAACAGAACAATAAAAACTCAAATGTGGGTGCTTCCTAATCTCTGTGGCTCATGAAAAGGGACTGATATTCTTGCCGAGGTAATTGTTCAGTATAATAGAGCCAAACATAGCACGATAAAGATGAGACCAATCGATATTCGCGATAATGAACTCCTAAATACAGTATACTTCAGAGTAAAAATGTTTGATCCACGCAAACAAAATCTCAAAGTTAAAGACTTTGTGCGCATTTCAAAGTACAAGATAACCTTTGAGAAATCATACTTGCCAAACTCATCAACATAGATAGTCACAGTTTCCCAGGTACAGCGAACGAATCCTAGAAGTTATCTCTAAAACGAGAGAGAAGGAGAAGATCTTCCAGGAAGATTCTACACAGAAGAACTGCATAAGTACTCAAAACCTGATGTGTTTCTCGCACAGAAAGTTATAAGATGTCGAGGGGGAAGAACATTAGTTAAATGGCTCTGTTACCCCACTTCAGAAAACAATGGGATTGTATCCACCGATTTGCTATATAATGAGATGCAAGAACCACAGACA
This sequence comes from Locusta migratoria, assembly GCA_026315105.1. Classification (NCBI taxonomy): domain Eukaryota; kingdom Metazoa; phylum Arthropoda; class Insecta; order Orthoptera; family Acrididae; genus Locusta; species Locusta migratoria. Next base: position 237,312,277 of record CM048755.1, read on the forward strand.
CCTCAATAGCAAAATAAGCATGGTAAGAGACGCATCAAAGGAGGTGGAGGTATTCTCGATAAACTATCGGTCGAGCTTCACATTCCTGGATATAAAAAATGTTCAAATGTTTGTTAAGCTTATGGGACTTAACTGTGGGGTCAACAAACCACTTATAAACTAACTTATAGTAAGACAGCACAAATATCCGTGCCCGATGGAGAGCTCGAACCCCCGACGGGGATCGGCCTCGCGCATCGGAGCATAGCGCCTCAATGCGCTCGGCCACCGAAGCACTGCGCCCCAGTACGCACGGCTAATCCGCCGCGGCGAAGGTTATGTCCTAGTAGTCCAATTGCCTACAGCATTAGTGGTTGCTGTTGCAAGAGCATTTTGCTTTTTGGCACATTTATCTACACTGCGGCCAAGTTCGAAATGTATCTTTTCCACTGCCACGGTGGAGTGGCCGAGCGGTCTAAGGCGTCTTGCTACAGAGCGCGACGCGGTTGCTCGCCATCTGAGGTTCGAGTCCTCCCTGGGGCATGGGTATGTGTGTTGTCCTTAGGTTAGTTTAACTTAGTTTAAGTAGTTTGAGAGCCTAGGGTCTAATAACCAAGGAAGTTAAGTACCTTAAATTTACAAACATTTGAACAATTTTATGTTTACCACTTGTCCCCCAAAATCTTTTTCTAAATAACTGACTTTCTCATTCACTAAGCCAACCTTGTCTGAAACTTTGGACACATGTGACTTAATGCCTTGTAATTTTGCGTCCACTATCCCCTCTATTTAGGATTTGAACTTTCCCCCTCTGATTTTACACCCTTAGTATTTGAGTTTAATTGAAATTTTATATTGCCCATATCTGTATGAACAATATCAGTCTTTAGATTTACATTACCAATATCTGTCTAACCATTGTGCATATCTGCTTCAACACAAATAAATTTTTGTATTAAAATTACCCATTTATGATTTCATATTATCCTGATCTGGTTTCAGAGTTCCCATATGTCTTTTCATATCACCCATATCTGTTCTCGTTTCCTCTGTCATTCGCAATAACTGTTCCATTGCACCCTTCGTTTCCCATTGATCTTGAACTACTAATCCGTCTTACAGTGTCCTTATTTGCTCTCAGATTCAGATTCATGGCGAACAGGTCCACTAAATTTCTCAGAGCGACACACATTAGGCTGTGGTCACAGTGGCTCCGATATCGGTGGGTTTTACCGACGACAGACACGGGCGGAAAACGGCCAATCGTTTCAAATCAGTACTCCACTATGGGAACGGTCACAGTGCAGCCGATCTCATCGCTCGAACGTAGAAACTTCGGACGACAGTCGGTGAAATTCAAATCAGTTTGTTTTCTTCTATCAAATCGACCGACGTTCTCACGCGGTAGCCATGGACAGTGAGAAACTGATATGTTTAGTGTGGTAAATCAAACCTCCCCCTGAATAACTCCCAAACTGCAGTAAAATTAAATAAGAATATAATTATTAATTATAGAACTAGACTGGTAGGGACATTTGATTCAAGGGATGTTTGAGAGCCGACCGCGGTGGCCGAGGGAACTGAGGCGCTCCAGTCACGGTCTGCACGGCCACTACGGTCGGGGGTTCGAATCCCCCCTCGGGCATGGATATTTGTGCCGTCCTAGTTCGTAAGTAGTTCATAAGTAGTTTGTAAGTTTAGGGACTGATGATCCCGTAGTTAAGTCCCATAAGCTTGACAAACATTTGAACATTTTTTGATGTTTGAGAACATAACAGTTTACACAGAGGATTACCACATCTAATTTAGTTTTATTTATTAAAAGATTTGAAAAACAATAATCGCTGAGGGCCGATTTGACTGGGCGTGGACACGACTGAGATATGAATATGGATCGGCGCGGTGCGGTGCGGTGCGTCGGTAGTGGCGGCGGTCGCGGCAGCATCGCGCGCCGGCCTTCTTCAAATTCAAATGTTCAAATGTTTGTTAAGCTTAAGGGACTTAACTACGGGGTCATCAGTCCCTAAACTTACAAACTACTTATGAACTACCTACAGCTAAGGACGGCACAAATATCCATGCCCGAGGAGGGATTCGAACCCCCGACCGTAGTGGCCGTGCAGACGGTGATTGAAGCGCCTCAGTCCCCTCGGCCACAACGGGCGGCCCGGCCTTCTTCTACTCCGCGCTCTGCAGCTTTGTGGCTCGGCGCGGTCCCCGGCGAAGACGTCTAACAATAAGTCCCGCGTCTGTTAAGGCGTGAGTGCCAGCATGTCGGACCCAGTTTCTTCTTAGGTGGTTTCTCACAAAGTCCCCCTCGCTCTCCAGCTACAGGTTCTGCTCGAATTTTGCGTCTCTTTCGCTCTGTGATTGGTGGGTTGGTTTTGCAACACCATCCAATAGCTGATGGCCGTTTCCACGACCACGCCTCTCAGTCGCCGGTGGAACTTTTCTGTGGGCTGAGATTCGCGAACTGGTGTCTTTCCCACATTTCAAGCGTGTTGTCTTTATCTTCTGCATTCCTTCTTGATTCTAAAAAGCCGTGGTGGAGTAGCCGTGCGGTCTAAGGCGCCTCGCTGCAGAGCGCGCGGTTGCTCGCCGCTGGAGGTTCGAGTCCTCCCTGGGGCATGGGTCTGTGTATTGTCCTTAGGTTAGTTTACCTTCGTTTAAGTAGTTTGTAAGCTATGGACTGATGACCACAGAGTTTGGGCCGCGGTGGAGTAGCCGAGCGGTCTAAAGCGCCTCGCTGCGGAGCGCGCGGTTGCTCGCCGTGGAGGTTCGAGTCCTCCCTGGGGTATGGGTGTGTGTGTTGTCCTTAGGTTAGTTTACCTAGGTTTAAGTAGTTTGTAAGCTACGGACTGATGACCACGCAGTTTGGTCCGATAGATTTACAGACATTTTTGATCACAGTTTGGTCCAATAGATTTACAAACATTTGAACATTTGAATTTGGTTCTAAAAAACAGTTCTTTGTGGCAGTTGCATGTGTTAGGCCTGCCTGGTAAACCATTTAACAGTGTGTTTCTCCCTGTCCAGAAACGTTGTTTTGGTGGCACCACTTTATCTATACTGCAGGCCAGCCTCTCTCCCACTCACGCACATGTGCGCTTCAGGGGTTTGCTCGTCTTCTTTCCGTCTGCAGGGGTCCACGTTTTATTTGCGATGCCGTCGCTGTTTTTTTGGAAACGACTCCTCTTGTGTCTGCAGATAAGTGCTTCCTCAGCCCTGCATCCGTAGTCGCCATTTATCTGGACGCTCCTAAGGTCAGGCTGGTTTCGCCAGGCTGCCCCGTGTCGGGAGGATGCGGCGAGCCGGCCGGTGCTGAAGGTGAAAATTGGGCCGCTTCCTGCTGGCTCCCTCTCCATCCCTCGGGCCGGCGTGCGCGAATGCTTCCATCGGCAAAGTCCCTCAACAAAAGCGTCCTGGCCGAAATATTACATTATTGAAAGTAAGAGAGATTGTGGCACTCAGAAGACGATAAATATAACAATCGGGATATAATTAGTAATCTACGGTCTGATGCTGCAGTTTATTGGAAACCTCAAGTTGCTTAAATCCTTTTTTAGAAATTTTAGGTGTAAATTATAACCTCAAAATGTGTTCATTTCAGGATTGTGTCGTATCTTAATGTTCTTGTAATTGCTCTCTTACGTTATTTTGCACTGTGATAATCTGGTATTAGCTGTCAACAAATTATTCATACTGGTTCTGGCGTTCTTTAACGAGATGGTGATTCTGTTCTGTGAAGACCTGCAAATGTGGTGCAGGCCTATGTGTGTTTCTGCTTTTACAGTGGTTTCTGTGTTAAAAATTATTCTTAATTTCACACTTGTCTCTAACAAATATATTGAATAACAGTCATTGAAGAGCACTGTGACTTCATGTCGGTCATCATAATCGGATGTTTCTGGGTGGCCCATAACTGTCCTTCATGGAATTAAATACTGAAAACCTGCACCCATTATGTATTTTTGTGCTTCGCGCAATGCATTTCAATAATTTTTTTCGTTTTTAGTGCATTTGTTTACATAAATACAGCGTGACGTTTCCATGTGTGATTTTATGCAGCTCTTGGGTAGATGTAGTCTTTTTGAGGTTACTGCAATGAGGGAAATCGTAGCCTACATAGTAAAATCTTGGCAACTTTTTTACATACTAAATAGTACGTCTATCTGTACTTGCAGGTATTGTGTTTGCTCCATTACACTTGAAAGACGACCGTCTGTCGTATTTCATATATATATTTGTATGTTTCTGTAAAGTTATAATTTATTTAACGTCGCTAGATAATCATTTTGTTAAAACTTGAACCCCACTCTTTTCAAGGCTTGAGGAATGCCATTTTTATTTCATGTGTTAGAATATTAGTTAATATTGCTAGGTTTTTCTTATTTTGTTATGTTAATAATTTATTATTATATTAATTAATGTGGCATAAGTACGGCTTCTCCGCTACACCACTGTCCCTGTGAGAATGTGCAGTTGTTTTACTTTTATGTGTGTGCGACAATCTATGGCTGTTTGAATGTGGGGAGTGATAGCTCGCTTTGCATCGTTCTCTGTGACTCAGAGTTGATAGCTGCTGAGAAATCAGAGCTCGAACAGAGAGATTCAGGTGTTCTTTCTTCCCGCGCGCTATTCGAGAATGGAATGGGAGATAAATAGTATAATTGTGGTTCGATGAACCCTCTGACAGGCACTTAAATGTGATTTGCAGAGTATCCCATGTAGATGTAGAGGTTACCAAAGAGGTTTCTACACCCTTTAGTTGAGAGCTAGTTAGCGATCCTTCCCTCCAGCGCGAATCTAGCTGTCCGTCTCCACCACCGCTGTTATCTTGGATTTTTCGGCTTCCGGTGGCTTCCGGCGTCCGGTATCAGTTTTCCCGTCTCATGACCGCTGGATCTTCATTCTGGTCTGATCGTCTGGTGAGGTAAGGTTGGTGCTGCTCTTGTTTCTGGAGATGGTAGCGTTTCATTGACTAGCAGTTTAACTTAGATTCGTGAACTTAGAATCATTGTTTTGAATATTTTCTCCGATCTTGTGCGGAAATGTGTTCTCGTTTTTCAATTCAGTGATTTCCAATAGATAAATGCGGTGTGTGTGATTGTGCTTGCAGTTTGATAACGGCCTGATATGTTAAAACCTTTTGTGATCGTGTGGCGGTGTATGAACGCTGTGTAAATACTTTCTAGCTTTGTGCGGCCCGATTTCTAATAGGTAATATGTTTATTTTACACAGTGCATGTAAAAATCTTCTCATCATTTCCTTCCGTGAGTGATATGTGTTCCACGTGGTTGTTTCATAGAACAAAGCCTTCAGCTTCCACTTTTGTTTGTTCCATGCCCATCAGGCAAGTAACGATGGGGGTATCCTTCTGATGTCCACTAATATTTCGCGATCTTCTCTCCCCGCCTATTTTAATTTTGCTGTTTCTTCTCCGACTGGAAGTACGCACTCTGTCTTTGTCAGTAATTCTCTCTGAGCCTTGTACAACCTCCTTCAATAGCTTCCTTATGTAATTCTAAACATTTCTATGGGTTGCATGTCGTAATTCTAATTTTTATTTTTCCGACTTTGTAATTATTTCACTCTTGTGGTTTTTCTGAGACAGGACCTCATCCGTCTCTATAATCGCCCCCCTATCGCGTGTAGCTGTATTTCATTCGCTTCCTTATATAATGCTGAGCATTTCTATGGGTTGCATGCTGTAGTTAATTTTCTTTATTTTTCGGAAACTGAATTTATTCAATTTTATCGGTTTTCGAACCTCGTGGGTCCGAGTTCCGACTTCCGGGGGTTTGCAGCTAGTCGCCTGAATTCACGCCACTTATCGTATAAAACCAGCACCTAGATTGATTTCTAACAGAGTGCAACTTAAGAAGCCATCGTGATTCTGTATAATGAATCCGACTTTCAACCACTTCATCTTCAGTAGAGTGCGTTCATGTAACGTAGCCGAGTGTCGCCGTTAACGTGTTTGCTCGTGTTTTCTGTACAGATGTAATTTAACTTGCTATACACACGCAGCATCTCAAAACAGGCACGACAGACCAGAGCCAGCTTCAAAGTGTTTTTATATATTGTGTTTTGTGCTACCTCCGACTTGTTGAATTTCGCCTACGATAGCGGCGCCTGCTTCCGCCTGGTCTCAGCACGCTGATTTTGGTGAGTTTCGCTGTGGCATTGCGTATGTGTGAGCGAATAAGTGTTGTTTGTGAATCCTCCCCCCCCCCCTGTAGCGTTAAATCATGTATAATTTAGGCTGGGCACCGTCTGCATTAATCCATGTAAGAGATGCATTTTTATTGTGTTATCGAAAGTGGTTCCACATTTTGCTTGTTTTCTATCTGAATAAACAAGTTTATGTTCAGCATAATCCGTAAATTGCCTATAAATTCTAGTTTTAGAGCACCTTTCCTCTTTTATTTAATATTGTTCTTAAAGGGTGCTGAAAATAAGCTCAGATGCAAATTTTCTTAAGTGTAAATTCCGTTGCGCCATAAATGTTTTCTTAGCCACCTTTCTAAGATAACTTTAATTGTGGTGGCTTGCTTATTAATGTCTGTGTTTAATAACGTGTGAGCTGCTATGTATATTGACCACTGTAGTATTAACTTTCTGTTATTGAAGTAATTTGAAACGAGTCAGTTCTCAATTTGGGCCAGGGAACAAGGCTTTATAGCAGGGAGTAACCAGGAGTCCACACGGACCTCATTTCCTAATTTTAGTGATATAACAAGGCTCTTGTTACGTACAGTGGTCGACTTTTACACTGGATATCACAACACAAAAATCGTCGCTTACACTTACTTTTGTTCACAGGTAGGCCTAAGTCACGATTATTATGTTGCATATTCTGAGTAATGGAAGAGGCACAATACCTTTAAGCAGACATTAGGATAAAACACACACCTCAATTTTTATTCTGTACGATTTTCGGAACTTCAGTAATCTAAAAGAGACAACTGCAGCGCAAGACTGTCAGAAAATCACACATTGAAACGTCGAAAAAGTACCTTATATATGTAAACAAATGCACTAGAAGATGCGAATAAATCCTCGAAACTCGTTGTGATAAGCAATAAACTTCCCTAACTAGTGTAGTTTTTCATTATTTAAAGCATGGAGCTTAACATTTGTAGGCCTATGTCTGCACAACTTCAAATAAATTCAGCAAAATTTTAATATTGCTTGTCAATGACACCACGAAACATCACATATATATAATGAAATGTATCCTTTTACCGGGATCTCACACATTCGTAAGGATTGTCTAGGAATAGCAATAACTGAGGACAGTACACAATCCTATTCACTTTCTTATTTCCAGACAGGTGTAACTCAGTCGCGTGAATTCGATGACTTTATTAATAACAAAAGCTGCATTATAGCACTAATTTCGAAACATAAAACTGTAGGTGGAAACCATTGCACCCCAGAGATTTGAAATCTAATATACTTCAGACACAGAATGGATTCTAACCTAACCTAACCTTCTCCTTAACGCGATCAAGTGACAAACTATATCGGATGCAGTGTGACCATGCCCTCGGTCGATGTTTTCAGTCGAACTCGGTCGACAGCGTATGACAACGGTCTGTCGGTGCCACTGTGAACACAACCTTAAACAACTGGTCAACCATCGGCAATGCCAGTCCTGACGGCATAGCCGCAGATGAAGACATATTTACACCGTCGACATTGGTACTTTTCTGCCATGCTGCTGCCTCTCCTGCTCAGCCGCAGACTCGTGGATAAGCCGCTGTAGCCCGCCGCCGCACAGACGTAGCTTGCGTCAGAGTAGACCACGTGGTCCCCGTGAGCCGCGCTGTGCGCCCGCCGCATTTCACTCCGCGTTCCAAACGTACTCTTCTTTCTTGCGTTACGCTTCCTACTTATTGCTACCACTTCTCATGCATAGGCTATTTCCATTTGAAATCGGACGAAAAATGAGAAAATTGGCCTCGTATTTTTTAATAATTAATAATTTCTACATGCGCCAATTATGACAAAGAAAACAACTCTCACGAATTTACCCATTAAAGGATTACTGTTTTTCGATTTAAATTCTGCGAAGTTAGCGTTATTTTCCGAATGCGACACTTCGTGTGCTGTGTAACTCAAGAACGTTATATAGGATATCACAAGGGGAGGCCACGACGTTTGGAACGCGGAGTTACTGCAAACTTCGTACACTCGTAGTACTCCACGAGGACAACAAAATGTGCAAGCAGTAGCGCGTAATCTCAGGCGTTATTGAGAAAATTGCAAAATAATTTCGGTCGCTCGTCAAATATGTGGCATACGTACCTGTGCGTGGCCGTTTTTGTCACGAAGCGGCGGCAGCCGATATGCAACAAACAACCAAAAACAAACTGAACGAAGGACCGCAAAACATATATCTACCTGAAAAAAAAAAGCGTCCGAGCCCCTGCTCGCTGCCCGTTGGTCCCTGTATAGAGTCCCGTTCGTCACCTTTTTTCCGATCACTATCATATTCGTCACTATATTGCAGTTGATATAACGGGAAAAATACATGTAATCAGATGTACTTTCATTTCATTAAACGTTTTCAAAACTGTTCTTATTTAATCGAAAGAGAAATTGCTTCTCGTGAAGACGCTGTTAAAATACACTCGATACTGTATGACCAATTATCAGCGCCGATATTTAAGGAAATGCTGCGTGATGCATGGTTTGCTTCCAAGGTTTGTTTTTCCATGGAAAACCTCAGAAGACCTTGCGTATGCGGAAATATACGATTTATTCAATGCAGTTGGTGCCGTTTAACTTTATGTTGGCCATGTTTTTCGAAAAATACCACCCTGCAACTTGTACTCGTATTGTCGAAAGCGACGATTAGTTGTACATCTTTCGAAGGCGTCTGTGGCGGTCAGAACTTGCAGGTAACAAGTAGTTTCAGGCTCCTTCTAGGATTACTCAAATCACGGCCAAGCAAACATTTTCACGTCAGTATCACTTTTTGCGTTTGGTCGTTTACTAGTCGGTAATTATGAATATTATATTATTTGTGACTATAAAACTTTGTAGACTGCCAAATAACGTTGTAAATTCAATAAAAGTCCATCCCATTATATCAGTGGTAATATAAATAGTAATGAATATGACTATGTTGGAAAAAAAAGGGTGACGAATGGCACTCGATGCAAGCGACCAAACGATCAACGAGTACGGGACTAACCACTCGGCGGCCGCCGCTTCCTGACAAAAAGTGCCACGCATAGGTACGTATGGTACATATTTGACTACCGACCGAAATTATCTTGCGATTTTCTCAATAACGCCTGAGATTACTCGCTACTGCTTACACATTTTGTTGTCCTCATGGAGTACTACGAGTGTACGAAGTTTGCAGTAAATCCGCGTTCCAAGCGTCGTGGCCTCCCCTTGTCAGTGAACTACGGTTCATTTTGAAGCTGAATATCGAAAGTTGATGTAGGTATATAACAATATCATGACAACAATCAATTAATTGTTTCAAAATTTGTTTTTCATTTAATAAAATAAATGCATTTTTCGTAAGAGTTAAACTTACAAGCTTGAACTTCTTTTTATTATACGTAGATTTCTGTTTTAAGTGTTATGGAGTCTCTTATCTTCAAAGTGGAAAAAATAATTACGTAATAAAAACGAACGCAAGTTCGCGCTGCATTTCGTAGATAGTCAGCGGGGGCTGCCATCTGTCATTTGAGGGGAAGACGCTACGCAGCTGGACACGTCGACAGCGGCCGTAAGGACTGACTGGTTGCATACAATACGGTGCAGCACAGCCGGCGTAGCGCAGCTGATAAGTTTGGCGAGGTTTCTGCTAGATGCATTTTATTTTCTCTACGGCCCTCTACATACATACCATAAAATGTTTACTCATACTGTATTAAATCAAATGCTGAACAATATGGCGTACATTTTATTCCATTTAAAAATGCATCTACGACAAAATGTTGATAATTGTTGAAAAGTACTTGAAATTTAAAGTCAAAAAATGCCGTATAAATACCACATCAATCTATTCAATAGTGTCTTCATTTTATAATTTATCTGAAAAATTTACTTTGAATAGTTTCCGAACTATGAGTGTCATAAGCACGTGAGTTCATGAAATTACGTTACTTTCGCTCCTAAAAAACAGTCGGAAGCGTTTCCGTATTACAGCTGCGAATTTGTCAAAGATATTAACTTAACGTCTACTATCTATGACAGAAAAATGAAACCCCACAAAAAATGCTAAGTTTCCTGCAGTCAGATTTGAAATGGAATGAATTCCCCCGCATGCAACTGCTGCAAGAATCGTATGCTCAGAGCTCCCATGCAAACCGGCCTATTATGGAATAGATTTGGAACACGGATCACAAATAATTGTAACGTGTTTGTATTACTACTGAAATTCTAAAGGAATTAGATTCATGTCCTGGACGAGAAAACCCAAAATGCGACTTTCCGTGCATTCTCGTGTTAACCCCACTTAGTTCTATTAGCCAAACACATCACACACGTACTGGGCTCAGTTAATGAATTATGGCTCGACGTAGTCTAAGTGCTGAACCGTACATGTCTGCTTTCATGCCCAGCAACTACAATAGCTGTAAATAATACCTTGTACCTGTGATCCTGCAATCAATCACTATGCATAGTCTAACATTTTCTTAACAATAATAATTTATAAAATACAGATAACGATTAATTATAAAAAGTGTTTTATTCTAACGTTTTCAAATTATGTAGGGAACGTCAGAGAGCTTAGTTAAATAATGTTTATTCAAACACAAGGCCGCGGTGGAGTAGTCGAGCGGTCTAAGGCGCCTTGCTGCGGAGCGCCCTGTTGCTCGCCATTGAAGGTTCTAGTCCTCCCTCGGGCATAGATGTGTGTCTTTAGGTTAGTTTAAGTAGTTTGTAAGATTAGGGACTGATAACCACAGAAGTTAAGTCCATAAGATTTACAAACATTTGAACATCAAACACAAGATTTATTTACTGTAAGTGGTCCTACACAAATAAAAGTGCGGCAATAAATTAGAAAGAAACCTGTTAAAAATATAAGAACAGATGCTTTAACTGCGTTTGATAATGGTAACAAAATCCCTAACTAGGTAATCATTGACGATTCGCAGATAGTGAGTCAATTTCGCGATCACAGACACGAAATAATCATCAACTCAAAATAGTTCAAGTCTTAGCTTAACAAGCAGCATATTAACACTCGTAAATTCTCGTGTAGAATCGCATACACTGTTTAGTTACAATTCCGAAATGGAATCGGAAAAAGTTAAAGTTCTTAAACTGGCACACATTGACATTTGGCAGAATTAGAGTTGTGACAATGTTAAAAGTTCTGACAAAGCGGCCATTTGCCGTGAAGATTCTAGCACTGGCTCAAACGAAGGACTTCAGCTAACCAGACATTTCTCTTTCTTCCAAATGTTCAAATGTTTGTATAGCTTATGGGACTTAACTACGGGGTCATCATATGTATTGAACCTTCTAAATACTGTTATTTTCATGAGTAAAATTTTGGTGCCAATAAATTGCTGCACAGCACTCTTCACACTACAAAATTTTAGAACATCATTCTGTTTGAATGGAGTATTGTCTTCGACATAAATAGCAACTCGTTCCATCTGAAAAGAATACGTAGAGAAAAATCTGCGCGGAGCGCGCGGTTACTCGCCGTGGAGGTTCGAGTCCTCCCTGGGGCATGGGTGTGTGTGTTGTCCTTAGGTTAGTTTACCTAGGTTTAAGTAGTTTGTAAGCTACGGACTGATGACCACGCAGTTTGGTCCGATAGATTTACAAACATTTGAACATTTGAGAAAAATCTGAAACGCGTGAGAATCTCGTCACTGATTGTGTGTCGATGAACACGATGTATCAGAATCAAATTCGAATTCTAATGCACTAATATTTACCTGCGGTTGTACAATATTTTGATAAAATAATATAATGTTTTGAGTTCCTCATTACGGAAACTTTATGTCGGCGGAGGTATACTTTCGGGCCAAAGTCACACTTCAATCCGCCTATTTCTGCTGTCCATCGCAACAGGAATCTTATTTCAATACGACACCTACAACATTTCCAGTCAGAGACTTATGTAAGTGTGGGTTATACTTGATAAATTCCCACCAATTGATTGAAAGGACACTGGCTAATGGAAAACAATCCCGTTAAACTGCACATTTCTCCCAGCACCCACTATGACTATTAAATCCACATCTCAAAAATCGTCTTACAGACATTCTCATTAGTCTGTTACTTTGTTAGCCTTGCACTAGCTATCAATATACCAGTGACATCACATGTACTGCAGCTGGAAACCTAAATCACGGTCACGGCTGCTACCACCAAGTCTGCAGAATTTTCGCGGGTCTTCCGCTATTTTAAGATTCCTCTTCACCCTCAGCCCATCTGGCGGCCTTTGCTCTTTCTAATTCTTTCCTTCCGTCCTAATAATTGTGTCTGAACGGTCCCTCTACCAGGCTGTTCATGCAATAACCCCAGCAAAAGTAGGAGGGGACATTAATAGACTTGCTTCATAACCCCTGAAATTGTTTGTTAGATCCAATGCATAACATAATAGTAGTTAATGCACCTCTTACAGTTAAAATCCAATGGAAACAATTATCAGCAGAAAATGAAGGTAACTGTGACTAACTGAGTTTACATAGGATAGGCATACGGAATTCATAATTCCGAAACTACAGAAACTCCAATAAATAGTTACCGTATGAGCACTAAAAGAAAGCATTTAAACTTCATTTACACAATAAATCAGTCAAGTCTACAGGCCTTAAATTCAACTAAATATGTAGGAATTACAATTACGAACAGCTTAAATTAGAAAGAACAAATTGAAAATAATGTAAGGAAGGCGAACCAAAGGCTATGTTTCATTGGCAGAACACTTAGAAGATGCAACATTTCCTCTAAAGAAACTGCCTACACTACACTTGTGCGTCCAATTTTGGAGCGTTGCTGCCCATTGTGGGATCTTCACTAAGTGGGGCTGACGGACGATTTAGGTGAAAGACTGTCACGGAAGTGATGCACGAGTTGGGGTGGAAATCATTAAAAGAAAGGCGTTATTCGTTGCGGCAAAATTTATTTGCGATATTCCTGTTACCAACTTGCTCTTCCGAATTGCGAACATATTTTCTTAGCATCCACCTACATAGGGAGACATGATCATGTTAATAAAATAAGAGAAATAAAATGTAAAACGGTAATATTCAGGTGTTACTTTTTCCCGCGCAGTATTAGAGAATGGAACGGTAGAGAAATATTATAAAAGCGATTCGATGAACCTTCCGCCAGCACTTAAATGTGATAAACGGAGTATTTATGTAGACGTCGCTTATACCGCTTGTGCTCTTATACTTCCGCTTTAAAATAGCTAAAATTAAGGGCGATTCGCCCAAGTGTTAACACTAATTGGAAAGCTGCGTTAATAGGAGGTGAATGTTGAAAGGCAATAAGGAAAAGAAATTTAGTGAGAGATGTTGGAGTGCGGATTGCCTGTCCGCAGTAGCCGCCGCTTTCTGAACGCCCGTTCTTGCCGAAATTTTTTCTTCCTCAGTACGATTATTTTTTTGCTGTAGCGGCAATTTTCATTAAAAACTTTTTAAAATTTTCTTGCGTTCTTTTTTACGTGCAATTCAGCCATTTTTTTTGACCAGGAATTCTATAAAAGCTACATAATTTTTCCAATTTCTGCCATTGGTCGCCTTTGTTGCTACACTCGTAGCAACAATAAAAAGTATTCGTGTAACTTGTACAATGCGTTGCGAAAACGTAGCAATAAATAAAAAAAAATATTAAGAAAACGGTAACTGTATAAATGCCGCCGACATTTGAAATGCGGTGTGAAATGTTGTGCGGTTTCGGCCTGCAACCCTCATAATAAATCGATATTAAGTTGGCATCTAACTCTGCATTTCCTATAATTGCTGATTTCCTATAATAGCTTACTGTGGCGTTAATATCGTTATACCCACCTTCCTGTTAAATTCTGCAAACGTCTCTCCCATCGTAACCACTCACATTGGGGAAGAAGTCCATTCAAAGTTATTTCAACTGTTGTATCTTCCAAGGTCAGTAAAATTCTTCATCATATTGACCTATGATTTCCTGTAGCTGCTATTGCAATTCTGAAGAATCCAAAATTCCCTGTAAAATAAAAAAAAAATATATAAATAAAGGCGCAAGACATTGGTTCTCAGTAGCTACGATGTTTTCAGCAAAGATCCTACAAAATTTTATTTTGACACTAACGGATCCGGTTGCGAGTATTTCGCTCAGTCCAACCACAATTAATAAAGAAAATGCTCGATATTTTTTCACGCAGTCGTTAGACTGTACATTTTCATCACAAGAGTTTTACACAACATTGTTTATAATCTTGCGTATAGTCCTCGTGGGAATCACATTTAAATATCAGTGTAGAGAAAACCATTCCTAGAAATGCGTAAGGACCAATTGTACAGTGTTATGCATCAATTGACCAAGCACAATTTTATGTTTTTTTTTTTTTTTTTTTTTGTCTTTTTTTTTTTAGATTTTTGTAGCAGGTTGTGTATGGAGGCGTGAACTATCCATAAAAAAGTTACACGAGTACGGTCGATTCGTCGAGAGGAAGTTCATTTGAACCAAGCGCCAAACACTCCTCCGCTATTATTCTATTTCGCATCAGCTGACTAACAGACCCATCTTGCGACATCGTTTTGCATCAGTTGGCAATGCGGCATGTGGTGGACAGAACAGAAACATCAAGATGGTTCTAATGCTAAAAGCAATTTTAGCACAGCATCATACATTGCACACAACACCGAGTGACAGCGATTTCGGAGACATGGAATGCGCTCTCAAACTGCAACAGGGACTTTATACACTAGACGATTCCATGACTGTCACGAAAAAGTGTCAGAAACGAAACCCTCTTACAGTCCAATGAATGAAGGTTGAAGATTTCATGAGTACTACAAAAAAAAAACTTACATGCCCTGTTGACGCCTCTATGACTGAAAGGGATGCCAATTTCTGAACCCAAGCTAAAAGACATTCAATCTCTAATGGACCCCATTCCAAAGGACGCACAAGATTTTTACCGCAAATTTATCAGCCACCCTGATTTCGAGAATGACATTGATGGCCTTCGACTGCTCACAACTTGATTTTACTATTGATAATAAAATATCCCAATAAAAATGTCTATTGATTTTCTTTAAATCTCTGCAATAATTTTATAATGTTGTGATAGGTTCAAGTACTGATATAATCAAATGACGAGTATAACTGTTCAGAAGGAATGTTAGGTCCTATGTTCGTACTTCAGTAAAATACATTTACATCTTCATGCCCCTTATAATTTATTAGTATTGTCATCATTTTTTATTTCGAGTTATTTTTTGTTAATTGAACTAGAAAGAATAAATTTTTTCTGAATATATATGGAGCGTGGTACTTCAAGCTGAAAGTTATTTACGATTTATTACTTTAGTAATAGTCAATAAAAGGTATAAATATAGAATAGTAACGTTACGTTCCTCTTGTATCGGTTAAATATGAAATATACCCTGAAATAATAAAATTATATGGTATTTTGTGTAAGAATAATATCACTACATCCTCCTATAGTTTGCATCACTTGTATAAGAGACACGTTTCGCCTTTTAGTCAGTTAATCCAAAATTCAGAAATGAAAATTGCATATAAAAGCATCACATGACCAAGCGACATTTTTGTATAAATACTGAGTTTCGGTGCATTTTATATGTTTTTCAGATATGAGCATGTAAATTTAATTCAGGTTCATTACCTTACTGCGTCGAAACCTAGATTTTGTGTAGCCGCTGAATTTATATTGACACTCGCGTTTTCGTTAATATTTCGACATTCAGTTTTGCGCTTGGTCAATTGATGCATAACCAAGGAGGTTAGAATCTCTGGAGATGCCCTAATACTGAAAAAGTGAATCCAGAAAAATACGCATTCCGGCATTTGTTTGTGCCCAAAACATTGGCCGTACTGAGTGGTAAAGTATTTCTACTCATTGAAATATATGTTATATCTAAGTAAATACTCCGATGAGACTATCGATTTAGTGGCTTTACATACGGAGGGCAATATTCACACAGGATTATAAGCAAAAAACCGTGTTTTGGGCACAAAAGCATGGCCCCCTGGCTTTAACCAACGCCTGTTCTCAGCATAGGTAACGCCATCTCCCTTTATTCTAACCTCCTTGTGCATAACACCGTCCAATTCAAACCAGGTAGGTAGTATTGAAAAGAAGAAGAAAAGGACACATTGAGATGACTGAGAAGGAAAAATAATCATTTTTAATATCTCGCTTGGGAGATGATACCAAACATGCTTATACAACATATGTGGGTTTACGCAACACACACACATACAGGGTGATTCAATACTTCCGGAATTGTTTAAGATATCGTAATTCTGTTTTCACCCAGATGAATTTGGAGGAAGTCGTCAATAAACAACGAATAGTCTCTTCTCATAGCTGTATTAATTACATACATATCTATGTCAACTTCGTTTTTTTCAAATGGAACTATAGTAATTTCTGCTGCTAGTATCGTAGATATGACAGAGATGAATTCAATGGCGTCTCACGCATCGAAATCTGATAAGTATTTTCGGAAAAATTATAACAATTAGAGCCCAGGGTTTATCTGTTTTGAACATCAAATTAGTTGTTGTCTTATGTGGAAATCCGTGATTTCATACCAAATAACGGAAATGAGTCACGTCGGATAAGAAGAAAATTGTGTTGCACTGCCGCGATGCGGTGTAAAAGGGCCAGAGAGGACAAGGAGCTTGTATTGTGTCTATTTCACGTGGCGAGTGCTGGGTGGCTGGAAAAAAGTCTGTTACAGACGAAGATAAATTATAATATCTAATAATTGTGTTACTTTAATTCACCTACTTTTGCTGGACTAAACGTATGCTGCAGCTGGTAATCTGTTTAGCTGCCCTCAGCCTGGGGACATACAGCATTTTAGTGGTACCGCCTGCCTGCGCACCAAACCATGAAACCGCTGTGTTTATTCCACTGCGTAATTCTCTCTGCTCTCAAAAATTCTCTAATAAAACAGTCCTTTCGTGCGTTAGCGGTGTTTACATTCACCCAACTTTGCTTAGCGAAAATTTTATTGTAGCTATAATTTGCTACTGAATTGCTAAGGCATATTTAAAAGACGATTCAATGAAAAACTTCCACAAAAATGCCAAATATTGTATCGTTCTTTAACAATTTTTCAGTATGTCACCATCTGGCACACTAAACAATTTTAAAATAGTGTATTATCACAGAATAAAAATTTTATAATACGTTAGGCACTGGTGTTTAAATCGATAAATAAAAAATAATTTTAAAACATGAGGTATGATATAGTGTCGAAACAAGCTAAAGAACTTACAGCAATAAACATTTAATCAGCTTTATGGTGTTATCGGAGAAGGTCCTTACGAAAGTTGTAGAGCACATTTTTATGACGATATAATAAACTCAACAAACCACTATTACCCAATTTTGCTTCGGATCCGATTTGCCAGGGGAAATTACGTTTGATAATATTATGCTACTGTTATAAAATTTAATAAAGTATTTTCTTAGAACGTTAGTTCATATCACAGCGGAAATGTTCTCGACGTAAAAAGAATGAGTACTCTACAATGCTGTGCTCACAATTTTCTAAGGTTTCACAGAGATAATTTAAATGTGATACACCAGTCACGCAAAATCCATTGTCTTAAGTTAGCACTCAGTAGAAATTACGGAAATTATTTATACATACAATCGGTGCTTATGGAAAACACCTATTTTCTTATATTGCCATGTGGTAGTACAATTGAACAGCTGAATAATTGGCCTTGAAAAAACCACTGCTGAAGGAGAGGAAGTAAAGTTCCACTTTCGGATACGCCTTAAACTTAGATCTGCAGTCTCCTTCAAATACACGGAACACGTAGTTGAACTGAGTAAGAATCATTAATTAGAACAGGTATAGCTTTCGCACATTTATACATTTGAAGACCGGTGTGATAAAGCACTGATATTTTCTAACCGTTAGGAAAAACTGTTGATCCGAGCAGAGAAACACTAGCCCGTACACAGCATATGTGGCAGCTGTTGGCTACGTGCGAAAGAGGCAGTGGGAAAAGGCAAGCGGGTCTCTTAATCCCACGATGTACGAGAATATCGCATTTCGAGTAGTGGGAGTGGCGGAGAAATCGAGAGCGGCCGTCGCCTTTTTCTCTCTTTGGCGCTCGCCTTGACGTCGACTTTGCAGGCGCAGCGCTTCTCACACATGCACCAGGGCCTGCGTCATTTTCTTTCTGTCTGGTCACAAACGTTCCAAAAAAACTGCCGACGCCCAAGTCATCAAATAACAGTGCAGGTCGTTGCTTATTGGCACATGTGAAGAAAATTATGTACCTGTGTGCCAAGGGCTAGGTTATATTAAATTCTCTTTTACAAAAATCAGCAAGACATTATAAAACGAATTACTTCTTCGTTACGGAGTATCCCGGCATTTGAGTGAACTGGATGTTGATTTTAGAAGGAGCAAATTAAAACCCCACCTGTGCCCTGACTAATATCAATATACGTGTAGGCAGGCGTCTAAGTCAATTGATTAGCTAAATAATAGCTTTGGAAGAGGAAGGACGGGGGAAGAAAAGGAGGAGCAGGCATAGTGTTGCACCAATCTTTTGACATATAAAATTTTAAGGAAGTAGGGGGTCGAAACTGGTAAAATAATTATTACAGAACTCCATCGTGGAACATACTGTAAAGGGCAACATTGACTCCTGGCGCTACCGTAGTATCCATGCCTTCGAGTTATGGTACTACATTAAAAAACGTGCGCATTGAGTAAAAATAAACATATTTCATTAATAACGTCACCTGAGCTAAATTCAGTTATTAAATATAGGTTGTTATAAACGAAAAAACGATAAAAGAGTCTCGACGAACAGTGTGTTAGCACAACAGATACTACGTCTAATCTGCGCCGTAGGTTTCCTTAACACTGCGTATTTGGAAGATAGGTCCCATGCACAGTCAGGAAGCCTCTGATCGCGCCCACGACACGGCAGAGCGAATCCGGAGGTCGCAGAGAAAGCTGCCACGAACGACGAGCAGTGTACCGCGTTCGTTACGTAAAAGCGTGCGATGACGCGCCGCCGGGCAGGCTATGAATGAATGCGGCAGCGGGTTCCCGCGGGGCGGGCCGCGTGGTGGCTAGGTGGGGGGAATCACCGCGTGTCCGCCCGAGCGCTGCCGACGCCAGCCGAACGCGCACGAAGTGCGCCGGCGCGGCGCCCCGCAACGCCATCTGTGATGCGCCAGTGAAAACTGGCACAAAAAAAGGAGGGGAGAGATAGATTTTAGGGGAAAGGAAGGATCTGTGTCGGGTCGGCCGCGTGGTAGGGGCTGCGCGCGCAGTGGTGGGGGGGCCACGGTATGCCTCGCGCCTGCGCACTCACACCCGGCGCAGCCCGAGACTTGGCAGTTTCAAATTGGAATGGGTTGAGTGAGTAAGGTTTTTAGCACGGTTATGGATCGAACGGATGGTCTGGGAGGGTTAGAAAGGAGCGAGAAAAAAAGGAGCGCGGAGGAAGGGGAAAGGTAGAATTGGAAGAAAAGAACCGGCGGAGGGGGAGGACCAACTGAGACGGACCTCGCTTTTTCACTCGATTTTCGTGTTTGCCTCAGTTCAAGCCTAGAGGGGTAACGAGGAGGAACAGAAAGGATTGTCCGGGGCATTATTGGGAGTAGATGTCTCCGCAGATGCAGTCGGTCTCTCCTCCTGGCCGCCTGCACACCTCCTCGGACCGAACCGGACATACACTGACTTTTCTAATTTGTCGAAAAAAATCACAGTGCCTTTCGTGAAATAAGGCTTTTTGGAATAATTCGCATACAGTGCAAAGCTACTGTCAATTTTTGAGAGAAGCGCCAGTTTGCAAATTACTATTTTTTGCGAAAAGTTACACGTCCGACTGCTGCATTGTTACGTGTATTGTGTTAACCTATGTGATTCCTTAAGGTTCAGGTTGTTGTGATGATACTGCGACATGACATTAGTGACATGTGAAGTAGTGTACCTCAAAAACATACGGGTTTGATCTCGGCTTCGCTCCGAAATTTCAGCGTCCTGTCCGAAACTCCCGCTATCGTCAGAGCGTCTGAAGAAGCGAAGCATCTGTGTGTCAAGCTATTGAGAGCCTGTCGAGTCGGTAAGTGACATTATTTTCCAAAAGCAGCCGGCGTGCTACATTATTTCGATTGTAACTGCGTCTGTAGTTAGTGAATACAGTGAACATTTATGAATGTCAGTCTTGTTTGTATAATTACCGGTGTGTGTTGTCGAACAGTGTAAACATGCTCCGTCAAAACTTTTAATTTTTGGTGTTGTGTACTGTCATAGGTAACAGTTATAAGTAAGAGAATGTTAAATAATAAGTAGCGTGTTGCCGCGAACTGCAGTGTAATATTCGGTAGTTTTTTGGCTGTAGATTGTCACATGTTTGTGTACATTCTTCATAGCAATAGCAATAACAAATTTCGTAAGCAACAGCGGTTTATCAGGTTTACGTTTGACAGGGTTGCATTAGTTTGTAAGGTGTGTAATGCTTTTAAGAAAGCCTTCGACAAACCTGTTAAAAAATCAATGAGATAAAATTTTAAATGACAGAATGGTAGATCATAAGTGTTATGGGAAAAAATTGAAAAATCAGTAAATCTTTCTAATTTGCTATCTTTTATATGCACGTGGAGCGAATAAAAAATTTTGCGATCGCATCACACGACTCGCAGTGTTTTTGCTTGGCGCGTACTTTCAACACACCTGTTGAGTACACGCGTATAAAATATTTTAAAGCGTAACTCTTTCCAATAACGCGACGAAAAGATTTTGTATTATGAAGGATATACCAGGGCTCGATAATTTATTAATCATTCTGTTATTTAATAATACTACAGACTTTTAATTGAAAACAAAAAAATAAGGTTTCACCATTTTAAAAATAAGCACATTCAAAAACTTTTAAC
The DNA here is from genome assembly GCA_026315105.1 of Locusta migratoria. Lineage (NCBI taxonomy): Eukaryota > Metazoa > Arthropoda > Insecta > Orthoptera > Acrididae > Locusta > Locusta migratoria. Next base: position 237,333,351 of record CM048755.1, read on the forward strand.
TGGAATAAAAACTTGACATATGGTCCAGTTAAAAAGAATGGATGTGTGTGTGGTTGTGTAAAGTTTCAAGACTTTGGGGATAATGACATTTGAATGGAACAAGAAAATAAATTTGCAGCCCTGTGTCCTGGTGACTGTGAGCGTGAAACAAACTATTAAAATAAAAGGCAGAGAATAAAGTGAAGGAGAGGAGCGAGCTGGGGTTGGCGTGTGCGATGCGCCGGCGGGTCCGGCGGCGGCTGGGCGTTCGTACTTTGGCGGCAGTCGTAGCTGGGAAAAAAGAGAAACGGCGGAAAGCGCGAGGCGGCGCGCGTGCAACAGAGCGCCAACAATGCGCGCGCGCCTGCGCCCCTCCCCACCCCCACCCTCTGTGTTTTTATTTTGTTTTTCCCGCGGAGAAGCGACGCCGGCTCCGCGTACGCCAATTTGCGACGTAATTTGGCAACGGCGCTCCCTGGCACACAATTTGTATCGTCGTAGGCCTACATCCACATATTGATTGGTGTTGCTCACGAGCTTAGGCAATGGCGGTCTCGCATCTTGAGTACGGCCCCCTCGACGACTGCTTGTCAGGTAATGCGTTGCAGCCTAGCTAATTTCGCAGCATTCTCGCTGCCGACCGACGGACGCGATCCTTCTTTTAGGCGCCTACGGCCCTACCGAGTCGATCTACAAAAAAATGGATCGCTTTTCGTGTTTTACCATTACTAAAGACGAATTTTAGTATTGACGACGTAAATGATTATCCAGTCCTAGAGGTGGAATATACACACGTACTACACTGTGTATATATGTTTTGCATATCTTAAACGAACCTCTGATTTAATTTACCTCATTACACCGAATGAAAAGGAAAATCAGTTTTCGGATTTCTTCGAAGAATTACCCCTTGCGCTAGCAGACACCGAATTCGCTCATTTGTATACGACCTACATATAAGGCTTCATTTTATTTGTTTACTTACTTCCTCGAAGGTCCGTCATGTCACAAAATTGGATCAAAACCAAAGCTGACATTATCTTCCGTTTCAGAATTTTAAGACAGTGTCACTGAATTTGGTAAATAAACACGCGACAAAAATTTTGGCTTTTCAGTAAAGGCACTATTTATGTTAGTGTCGCGGAAACGGCAAATATTGCCGATTCGTTACAAAGAAAACCCTTGAAGTACGAACAAAATATATGTATCAATATTCAAAATTCATAAACCCACTAAACAGGTATTTTATGTGTGGCCGGTTTAGCCGTACAACGGCGTCGATTTATTTTCTTTTTCTTTTTTGCGTAATAACAATTGCTTTTTCGTAGAGTTTATATCATGCGCATAATAGCATTTTTGGCGCTAGTGCATATTACACACTTAGGAGCACTTAATTATCAAGGCTACTAAGCCTCATATATTTTTTCTTTGATGTAAACATTTGCATAAGAAAGCCAAAATATTGTTATTCAGTTTAAATTAATTATATGTGTACGCAAGGAATTTTTCGGTGTTAATTTCCTCAAGCCTTTTGCTGGGCTGGTTAATGTTTACTAGAAACAGTCGTATTTTCACTTAAGTTTCAAATTTAAAATGGTTGAAATGTAGGGTCGCGATTCAATAGCTTCCTACGTTTCTTGGTCGCACAATAGTTCTTCAGAAGCAAGAAACCACTGTTGTTATCAGATATTTCCGTTGCATTAACGCTTTGTAATTCATCTGTTGCTTTTATTTATTTACAATAGCAAAACTAAATACGAATATGCAGCTGAAGGATTGACATAGAATAACATACAAAATGCCGTAATAATGTGACAGTGATTTTTTCTGAAGGTTATTTCATTTTTAGAAAAATGAAATCATTTACTTCCCAAATCTGATTTAGCTATTTGATTTCAAATATATATTCTGTTTTTTACAAGTGAAGGAACACTAATTTCAATACATATTCACAATTTCTTAGACCAGCGAAATGTGGATTCGTAATTCTACCATGACGATTCTCGCTGGAAATCGGATGACAATTCTGACTTACAATTAATTGGTAGTAAATAAAGGTTCTTGCCGTGCGCTTTTTCATCAGAGTACGCGCTTTTGTGGAGGAAAAAGTTTGCAGTATAAGAACTCTTGAAACAAAAGGTGTCTTTTCTAGAATCCAATTTTCATGTATAATGCGACGGCATCCTGTTTTGTTTAACCTTGTAGCAGTGTTGTAGAAGAGCATCAGACTGGAGAGTTCTGTCTTCTGTTGAATTCGATTATCTCCCTTGCAATTTTGCCAGACTTTTAAATTATAATTTGGATGAAATTCTGATTTGCTTTCTTTGCATTTGCATCAAAATGAAAGACAGTTGACACGTTCTTTCTTTGTATACACGACATGAAATAATAAATTAATAATTTTCCTTACATACGTGGTTATTCATCTTGCTATAGCTTTTGGCCTATACGACATGCAAAGACGTATTTCAAAGGAACTGTTCCTTGTAATCAAATGAAAATGCAAACGAGTCATATATTTTTCTGAACGTTTATCTCCACCACACTGTGAAGGAAAATATTCGGTTTGTTTGGATTCGCCTTTGCGTAAGGGAAACGTACTTGAATTGTTTTTTTGTAGAAGACGTTTCATATCATTCATTTTGACAAGTACTAGGAAGCACTGAAGTTTATGATAAGTTCAAATGTTATAACAATAACAAACAAATTAAAATATGTGCAATAGTATTTGATATTTTCTTTGATGATGATGCGTGTGCAAACATTTACATCGTTTGGTACCTACTTCGTTAAGAATATTGTGGGATCTTATTTTTCTTTTGCGATAGTTTTAGCAAATGCTATGGGAGAGCATTGTTTTAACGATGACAGTAGCGCAGTTATTTTTTCCCTTCATAAACTAAAATTACTTACCGATGTTAGTCTCTCCCAGTAGTCGCTGTACTGACTCCTGTATTTTCCATTTAACAGTCAAATACAAAAATAATGACTGTCGTTCGAGTTATGATGTGAAATTTCTCGTTTTCAGACTTCAAATAATTATCACCATTTTGATTTGTTGTCTTTTGTTTTCTTACTCTGTGCTGAGCGTAATCCCACACAGATGTTGTAAAGTTTAGATTCAAAATTTAAGCGCACAAAATGCTACGCTTCTTCGGTGAAAATTTATTACGTTAAAACCGAAATGTCAGAATAATGGATGGCACCATTGCTATTTTCGTTTGAATTTCCTTACTATAAGCACTGTTTACATCAACAGCTGTTATTTTTAATAAAGTTCAAATGAAAACGACAGAATTTTTTCACTTCTTAATGTCGTTTGTAGCACATTCTGAGAAGTTATTTATATTCTCAAACGCAATTGAAAATAATATCATGTTAGGTGTCGAGTAATAAAATCCATTAATTTTTAAGTACTTGTCAGGACACTCAAAATGAGTTTGAAAAGCAGTTTTATGGTTAATTAAGTTTATTTTAAACTTTGCTGGTGTGTGAAACACGCACACGCATAGGTCGTGTTTTGCAGTATTATGTTATTGGCTGCATGCATGCATTTGCTTGTGGATAACACGCAATCGTACAGTGTTAGTTCTAAAGCTTCTTCCCGAAACGATGAAGCCTTCACTGATTCAAAGAATTTCTTTTTGGCACTATTCCATGTCAAAATCCTCCCATACGCCATCGTTGGAAGCAAAGTGTGTCTTCGAACCTGAGGCTCAGTAGATGTTGAAGCGATGGGATTCTCTTACAGTTCGGTATTGCGATCACATTGACCTACAGTTTAATTTCTGATTTCGTATTCGAGTTGGTAACAGGGCGAAAAGGAAGTTTATCAGTCGAATCTAATTTTGCGCTGCATATTTGCTGCCATTTGGAGGAAGATTATTTTATAGTTTTATCTTGTGGGCTTAGAAGTAATGTCCCAAATAAACCACTAGAAATTAATTATTCCGTTACAAAAAAGAAAGAAAGAAAGAGAAAGGGCGACGCACCATAAGACAGTTTTGGCAACTGCGAATATTCTACTCATCCTGTTAATCACGATTCTTGATTTCATTTACACTACAAGTCGACTATCATCCTTGTGAGTGTGTGGAATACATTTTAGGTTTGACTTTCAGCTTGTTGTAGATAGTGTAGCGAGATGCGCGAGGTGGCACGGCCAGAGAATTCCAAACGGGAACCACCCCGGGCTCCCTAGCCGCGTGACAGCAATTTCCGTGTCGGTGAAATAGTTTACCTTTCTTAATTAAAATTTAATCATAGCACTGAGCGTGAGCCTATCGACGAAAATCAAGTTCACGCGTTGGGGCTGCTGGCGGCGTTTTTACTGATGCCGTGATCGCATCCAAAATGGCCGCTCACCAGAATTAGGAGCCCATTCATTTGGTAATACCAACAGAGTACTGTTTTGGTATTGTATTTCACCAGTGCGTAGTCATGGTTCACGCTGTATTCTTCGTCATATCCACCCTCAACTGAGTAATATTTTCTTTTTTTCGAATCTGTAGTAATTTTTCCTACGCTGTATGGCAGCAGCATCCTTCGATTGCCTTAGACGTTTCCTTATTGGAGGTACACACAGACAAAAAAGTTGACATGAGTTATAAAATAAAACTTGACGAGCTGGTAATCATTATGTCTACCAAAACTACAAAAATTTGGTAACCGTAGTCTTAAATTAACAGTCATGTGGAATTTGTAGCGTATGGCAGTTTCAGGCCGTAGCGTCGTTCAAGTGTCATATTCTTTTGTAAACTCTTGCAATTGTCTTGTTCATATGTCGTCAGTATTTTGCTTGTCCGACGAAGACGCTATCAAATGGTGTACTGTATGTGTAAGGGAGTGTATGTATCAATACAATTTGAAAACATGTGATTTTATCTGTTTCGTATCATTGTGGTAGCTGATTTATTGGTAGCACCGCGTGCAGCTTTAGTACACTTAAAATTACCCACGTACCTAACTGCTTTGTCTCATATGTTCTTAGATATCCGTGTATACTTGTCTCACTAGATTTTCGTTAAAATATGTTTAAAAAACGTTCTCAGTCCGCGCAGAACCATGATATTAGCTTTCAGCAAGAACGTGGAAGTGCGTGTTTAGCACAGCGATAAGAGCTATGTATGTTACTGTATTAATTAATGTCCGGTTCTGTTCAGTAATTGGCCTCATAAAGATTTGTGCAGATTTTCAGAAACGTTTCAGCCCTGTTACAAATTTTGCGCTATCACATTTCGCTCTTGCGTGATAGTACTATTGTAGCATCTAAGCAGTTTCGTTAATTCCTTGAAATTTTAGTTTGGAAAAGAGTCGGAATTGACAGTATTTCACCATATTTTTGGAGATAAACAATTATTTGGATGATACGACTTAACATTTCGTCGACGAGAAACCAATATAATGGAGCTACAGTTGAGCTAGATGGAAACATAAATCTAGCGTATTATTCCTTCATTTAATAGAAACTTTGGAAAAGATAAATCTCCTCCGAAATGTTTGTCCATGGTCTCAACCACTGCAACATCTCGTTCACATTCTGAATTCCGAACTCGTGATAAAGCTTATGGCAAATTAAAAATCTGGAATTCCAAGAACGTCGTTGACATAAATTTGCAGACTGCGTTTACGTACGATATTGTAAATTTATAATACACACTCTTCGAATGCAGTTAAGGGCAGAATAACGACAATTTTCAGATTGCAACACATAGCGAAACAAAGTCTTGGTTTTTTTCTAGGTGTATATGAGGCACTTTTAGAGATATCCTTAGCTTACTTTTGGCTGGGATCAAGAAATTTGCTCGCGAAATTCTTACAAAAATATTTTACAAACTAATGCAGTGTAGACTAGTAACATTTACTGGGAAACACGTACATACTGAAAACAGATTATCTGCGTTGAGTAGGTGATAAGCAGGATGATGCATTTCTTTCAATGCTTAACTATTGGATACAAGTTGGGCTCTTTATACATAAAAACTGAATTTTACTTGGCAAGAGGAATTTTTCTGCATATTTAAAATCTCATTACTTGACATTAAGCAAAGACCGACCATACTTGTCGTCTACTATAATAAAATATTTGATCGTGCCGGTTTAATGAGAAGAATTTAGTGCCCGTAGCGGTATCGAGATGTGCCATTAGCGTAGAATCAACCGATAAATATCATCCACTACTATTTTATCTTGTAAACTGTTCAGCTGTGCAGCCCGCAAGTATCTTAGTTTATTAAGAGCGAACTGTTTGAGAGGCAGGGCTGGAGATCAGTCAGAATCCAGGATGGCGCTTGGTAGTAATGTCCGCTTATCAAAGTTAGGAAATACAAATTGTCAACGTCATCTTCGTCTTTCTTTTACAACTACTGCCACAGTTTTGTTTTCCAATCCTTATTTAGAGAACTGTGAGCTCGCGCTTGTTGGATGTATAACGCAAGTTCTGACAGCGTAGTTGTGATGACACTTCTGGATATAACTTGCGGCTGCTTTCGGAAATATGCGTATACAGATGGCACACAATCGCAGGATATACTGGATTTTTCAACACTGTCAAAATGTCAAGGATAAAAAAAACTCTCCTTTGCGATAAAGTATACTTCGGTGATCATTACATTCAGAAGGCCCTTTGTCACGCGCCAAACATTTCCTCATTCGTGTCGCTGACACACCTCTTTGCGCATCACCCACGCAGACGGCCTTATGATTTCCTTTATACGAGCATCAAGCGCGATTAAACCCTCTATCAAAATATAAAACAATAAAAGTTATGACAGCCTAGTATTACTCTTGGTTTTTCTTATTTCATCAAATTAAGATCAAATGTAAAATTTGTTTGTGAATCTAAGGGACTGAACTGCTACGGTTATCAGTCCGTGGCTTACAAACTACTTAAACACACTTATGCCAAGGACAACACACACACACACACACACACACATATATATATATATATATATATATATATATATATATATATATATATATATATGCACGAGGGAGGACTCGAACCTCCGACGGCGAGCAACCGCGTGCTCCGCAGCGAGGCGCCTTAGAGCGTTCGGCCATTCCATCGCGGCCATATTTAAGATAATTTTATCTTCAGTAGATTCAAGTACAATTCACGCAAGGCACCATTTTTTCTATTCAGATGCTTGGTTATTATATTTCGCTAGAACAGATATTTATTAAGTAATGCAATATGTACACAATGTTTCGCCAAGGTTTTGGATGATCCTTCCGTATCAAAGCAAGTATTTTTTTCATTTTCAATCTAACCGGCTTAAAAGGGTAAAAATGCACGCGATTACCAGTTGACTCTGGCTTCTTTGGAAATGTAAAATATTGTGAAACCAAAAAGTTCTACATGTCATACGGTATCGCAGTCCACGTCAACATCAAAAGATTCGCGATGCAAAAGGCAGTTTTAAATACGCTTTTACGGTAGCTTGTAGAGTAATACTTGTTTATTAGCGTGATGTATTTACACCACAAAGCATTCATGCAGTAAAACTAATTTTATGAACTTCATTTCGATAAGAATATTTATGTTTAACTAACAACAATACGTCTCGTAACTCAGATCAAAGTGTCTGGCAAAGCAATTTATTTAGTAAAACGAGCGTTCTAATTAATCCAAACTGGTACCTTCAATCAGTTTTACTCTTATAGAAATATCAATTTTTATCTATAGCAGGTAAACGAATATTTATCAGAATTTTTGCTTCAGGTGCCATGCGGTCCGAAAAGAAGAATCTGACATATTATTTGTTGCAATTTCCTAATTAAATAGTAATTTTAGTGGCCATAACCTTGCTAACTGACAAAATTTATAGTGTTTCTCTTTATTTATAATAAACGTGATCTTTTGTCTAAGGAAATCTGTTGGTTAAGATTTTCCTGACAAACAGCTACTACTATAATTATCAATTCAGTACATTTATTTAAATCAATTTCGGTCACATTTTAGTTGGCGGCGAAAATCATTGTGTACAACTAATGGATCTGTTTGTAACTGAGCCTGTCTTTCAATATTAATAGAACAGTCAGAAGAGGCTTGAATAAAGTACTCGTTGCCCGCATACCTTGAAGTGGTAAAACATTTGGCAGCAGCTTAGATATTTTTGTCACTGAAGTATATAGCGGGTGGTAATGCTTTTCTTGTACTAAGAGTAGCTGAATTGCACAATCAGTTTGCCTTCCTTGCTTACGAATACAACTTGTTGGACATTTCTTCTTCGAATACCCAAATGTATTTAGGCCAGTGCAGGAGTCCTTCGTAGTATGATACTTAACAAAGTTTCTGAATGATAGCTAAATGAAACTAAAATCCTAAAATTTGACGTATTTCACTCAGTTCTGTGACAAGTGAAATTTCATCGGTTAAACCGTGCTTGAAATATTGAAGAGAAAATGCTGAGAAGATAAGTAACCCTAAGATAATTATTAAAAATTTGAGTGAGATAATTTCTATTAGCCGGTAAAAGGGTTAAACTGCATGTCTAGCACCGATACTTTTGGTGCGACACGAGCGTCTTCTTTGTAAACGAAAAATGAACACGCCAGAAAGAGACTAGATCCTTTAGAGATATTCCAGAGCTGGGGGCAAGATGCCCTTTCTGTACCTACGCAGGAATTCACTGCAGCGTTTTCTGGCTCGGCTCGACAGTAAATTCAAAGAGCGCAGTCGTAACGGTAGGAAGACAACTACAAAAGTGCGTCATCCGCAGACGGAAGCCGCGGCATGTGTTACGACGGTAAACAACGGCAGCTAGGAAGAGCAGGTGCCGTGCTATAGACGCAGGTAGATAACATTCCTCACGAGTAGTGCAACGATAACGGAGTCACACTTCACCTCTCTATTTTTAATTTGCTGACTCATATACGAACGAAATACGTTTGCACTCTTCTGCAAAAGTTAACGCGGTGTTACACCTTTCAGTACTTGTACAAGTACGCTTTGATGAGCGAACTAGTGAAAGCACCGATTTCTCTACGTCTTTCAGCTCTCCTCCTTCTCTCTCTCCCACCAACCTCTTATTTTATCTTTGCGTCCGCCAAGCCTCATTACACGACGACAAGAAGAAGACCGTGTGTGTGTGTGTGTGTGTGTGTGTGTGTGTGTGTGTAGGTAGGTAGGTAGGTAGGTAGTTCTTGCCAGCTCCGAGAGCACCTAAACTGGGAAAGAGAACGGCCTTCGATACGTGGATATTTCCCAAAATTATAAGTTGTGAGCCGAGGCGTAATGAGGATTGGTCGGCCGTTTGGGATATTTGATTATGGCGCAGGTGGGCGCCCGTGTCCCCCTTCCGTGGCCTTTCTCTTGCACCCGGGTGTCGGCTTTGCTTTCGGTGGCTTTTGTGGATGATTAATGAAACGCAGCCGTTTTCACTTGCCCGCAACCGCCTGTTCTCTGCGACGTTGGACGCAGCCTAAATTTCTTTTTATCGAGCAGTCCCGAAATCCTCAGCTCAGTCCATTTGGGACAACATTGAAAAACCAGCGGTTCCATAATTTTCCTTAAATTTTTTAGCATGATCAGGTTAAAAACATAAAACGTGACACGGCCGAACAATTTTCTTTGACCCAAACTGTTCGAAAATATTGCTGTCGTTCAATTCCTATGTGACTGCTAAAGACATTGTCACAGAATATGCAACATCTCCTCCTCACTGTTAGAGCCTACTCTTGACTTCAAAATCTTTTTAAGTGATAAACGAAATTCCGTATATTTAGGGAGATATATATTAGTTAGCCCCTCTAGCGTTCTACTAGATCATGGTGAAGAAGCGCGAGGATAGCAGAAAATGGCGATGAATGGAAATCAAGATAATTAACAAAATTTCGGTGCCTCAGAATAAGCTCCACACTGTGCAGGAGTTCCAGAGCACGGATGACATTTGAATCCAGGCTCATTATGCCACTCAAAAATAAATATCTTGAAGTCGAAACTCAAGGAATAAGTGATAAACAGTATATGTGTACAGTCTACAAGAATGATCAGTAGTAACAGTAACAGGAGTATGTCAGTTTGTACAACTGGACCTAATGATGGCATTGGCAGTTGTCTTTTTAGGTGTATAATGCAGAAAGTGTTTATAAACTTTCTCTAATGTAAGGCGTCAGTTATTTAGAGCACGTCTTTATCATCGACTAAATATAGCAATTGTGGTTGACTCAGTTAATAGTAGCGTTCGGTTGTTCTGATTACGGGTTCTTGAGTCGGCAGACCCGTTGCTTCTCACTGAAGCTCCCACTGCGTGAATATTTCGACAGTACAGAGGTATTGGCATTGTTCTCGCGAGCCTACGTTTGCATCCGTTCTGAATCTTGCCTCCAGCTAGGTTGACAGGCTACAGCACGTCTGCCGCGTACAGAGCTGTTTTCGGAGAAATTACTGTTGTGTGGCATAAACGAATTGCCGGATATATTTCACGGTCTAGTGACACAAAGCCTCATTTTGTATCGTGACACCATTAGTAGATTCGGGGAGTAGGGACATGTTATTGTCTGCCCTGTCCAATTGCTGACACACAAACACACACACACACACACACACACACACACACACACACAAACACTCATTCTCGCTCTTTTTTTCGAAGTAATTCTGAAATTTGTTCACACCCGTGCCCTCCAAGAATGATAGTGTTATGTTGTCACTTTATCCTGTGTCAATTAACATGGCAGTTTATTTGTTAGCCGAGTATGAGCACTTATTTTTCTTATTTCACTATCCCAGTGTTTTCCCCTAATTTTAAAAGCGTGACACTTCAACCTTGAGCCAATGTGAAATATTGAGAGGTAATTATCGGAGTGTAATTTCACAGTAAACTGTGTGCTTTTCGGGGAAACGTAATATACTTTATAATGTTGTGTGGCAGTGACCTGTGACCCTCTTGCTAAGGTTGATGTGCAATTAAATCGTGGTAGTAGAAATTCTATCACCTATATAAGGCATGAACAACATTCTGAGCCTGTTTTCCTGCTGAGAAATAAATGTTCTTTCATTCAGCAAGAAGTTTCTGAATTATAGTCGTCTGAATTTTTATTGACTACACCACATTTACAAATTACTTCTCAGAAATCTCTAGTGCTCTTCTGTCAGTGGCAAACACGCCTGATGGATGTGACAAAAAGTCGATCATATCTATAACTACTTTTTCCAAAGACTGTAGAAATGATTACATGATAACTCGGTACACGATATAGTGCTGATTACAGCGAATGTATGCGTATCTTCCACGCATAGACTGCCCACTACACACATACTTGGTACGTTGCACTTCTGCATATACATCACACGTGCTTAAATATCTCATGAAAATGCATTCTCTGGGTTATAGGTAGTTCCAACAATGGACTGTGTTGTTTTATTACTCGCAACGGAACAGTAAAATGTCAACAAAACACAATTGTAACTATTTAGTAGTTATCACGCTACTGTAGGACCTACGCTGGCTCATTATTATAAGTATTTGCGGTAGCACACATTTTAAGTTGGTTGGTTTTAAATGAAATGCTGAGTGTAGTTGAAGCAAGTTTCCATAGGGGAAGACGTGGTGCAGAGGAAAAACATTTTGTAGTAAGCGTCTGCCCTCAATGTCGTTTGTTGTCTTTCTTTTCTAAGGAGTTTTTCTTAGCAGTTAGCAGTCGCTATATACCGTAATTAAAATTTCTTTATATGATTAATCCTATTTCCCTTCGTCACGCCATATCTTAAGAACCGAGTTGCCTGATCATTTTATTTATTTATTTGTTTTCGTCATTCTCAGGATAAAGTTTGTATGATATGACATTTTTGAGAAAGTACCGGAAAATTTGAGAAAAACTGAAAGTCGGTTCTTCAATGTGTCCGTGAAATTCTGTTGATAAAAATCTATAGCTTTGTTCTGACCTGATGATATTTTACACATTGACCTTCCAAACAAGACGAAGGTTAGTGTCTACATAAAATTTTGCTCGGTGTATGGCGGAAGGTACTTTAGAGACAGACTTAGACACCACTCTACAGTTTGATTCCGATTTTGAAGAAATTTTGCACACTTAAACTTCAAACCAGGGAATAATCATTGTCTATATAACATTTCATATGATGTATGGTGGAGGGTACTTTATTTACAAACTTCCACACATACGTACAGTTTTATTCCGATTTCGAAGAAATTTTACGCACTTGACCTTCAACACAACACTGTCTGTATAATGTTTGATATGGTGCCTTACAACAGACTTTAACGCCGGTTTGCCAATTACGATGAAATTAGTTCATGATAGTGTATTTTCTTTGAGAGGGTGTTTATAACACGCATGGCGAAGGGTACCTTGCAATGAACTTCGACTATGTTTCACTGATCATCATATGCGAGCTTTTCTAGATAGGGGAGCGGGAGGAGATTAGCTGAGAAGGCGGGAGGGAGGAGGTGGAGTGAGAAGAAAGGGGCCGAGAGAGGGGGCGGTGGAGATAAACGGAGGAATAGGAGAGGAAGAGATGGTGGAGAAAATGGTATATAATAAATAAATGCCCGGGCAATGCTAGTCATTCTATAAAGAGGGTGCTTACAAATAAGTGCTACCAGCTCACTCGTTGACACATTACTTCGTCGTTCAGTGAAACACCTGCAAAAACTAAAAATCATTTATCTGTTGTCATTTTAGTAATGAAAGTGTTAAAAGAAAATTCTTTTTCAGTATAAAGTTTAGTTAGGCGAGAGAAAGGAGGGGGATACTAGTTGGTATCTAATTCCACACAAGGGTACTAGTCTAACGAAGGTTGAGTGAACACTACCGTCGCGAACCCTCAGTAGCTACCTTCGTTTCCAGAGTACCCGCCCCGACTTCAAAAGCAGTTAGGACGTCCTCCACGGAACGAGCGCTAAGAACGGCTTAACGCCGACGTCGTAATTGCGAACTAACGTATTGGCGCATTCTCGATAAAAAGACTAATTGCTCAGCAGAAATTTTCGTACCCTTCTTTCCAGCAGAGGAATTAGCGACGACTTGGCCGTTGCAGCTCTCAGCGCACGAACTGGTGGGACACTAGTTACGTACTTGGCAAGGCCACACGTACACACAACTAATACGAAAGGAGAAGAACAAGAAATAAGCTTGTGCTTATCAGCTAGGCGCAGAACAGATTCCAGTTGATTTTTTGTGCCCATCGCGGCAGCCACCTTGCGCCCTTCTGGCTTTTATCACTTTCCTAGTAACTGACTTAATGCACTTAAAGAGCGTAATCCTATTTTCCCACAGCATCAAAGCCTAGTAAGTGCCAAATCGCGTTAGAATAACCTAACATTTTAGTTCCCCCTAGTGAAATCGCTCAGGTCACAGTGCCCAATAGGATATATGAAATCGCCAATATAAAACCAATAAAAGCAAGAAGGTTCGAACACACAGTGAAAATATGAGACAATAGATATCAAAATATGACAGCCACAACCATGATATTGGAAAGATCAAACATCAAATTTTGATACCCGAAAGAAAAGCACTCCTAACCACCCAAGTCATAAAAACGAGCATAAAGATTACTAACGGACCATCATCTACATCACTAAACACTGAAGACATAATAAGTCACCTAATACAGACTCAGATGAAGACGACAACATCCAGAGATAGAAAGAAAGAAAGAAAGAAAGAAAGAAAAAAAAAAACGTAGCAATATCAGGAAACAATAGAGATATTCAGTCGATTACAATATCACATTATCCTTGCTGAGGTTTTAGGGAGGTTTCCCTCAGCACTAGGGCGGATGCCAAAATCGGTATCTCTCACTCGGCAAAAAGCGATATCAATGAGTAATACGCTAAATAACCAGAAAAGCCAAACTCCCATTTATGAACGACACAAAAGCATAACATAAGTTAAAATAAGGCACCAAAGAGCAATAGGCTTTCCATGTACCTGTCTCTTCCAATCAGGGGGCGGAATGAAGATGAGGGGGAGGGGGGGATGTATCCCTCCTACAGAAAGTCCGGTTATGTTCATACGTTCGATCATTGTAATGTATGCTGTTCGCCAGGCAGATCCTCAGCGGTTTCATCGGTCGCAGATTTTGCAGTCCGGAATTCCAAGGTCGTCGGTGGAAGGTGTCGGTCGCACTGCCAGTTAGAGAAATTTGCGCGGTGCACTCGTTCGTGATAGGCCACGCTATCCCGCGAACAGTCGAAAACGGTGCGCCCTTGAAACTGGGATCGATTCTAACCGCAGGACGCTCCCTCGGGCGCCGAATTTGTTCTGGTTTAACCGATCCTCGCCTTTTTCGGAGACGTCATCAAAAGTATAGTCTATTTTGTATTCGTTAAGAGTTCGTCGGGAAATGTAAAGTCGTTTCTGTATAGCCCGCTCTAAACCAGCGAACATTAGCAAGGCACTGAACTTGCGTTGTGGGGCAGCCGTTTTCAAACCATTTACGAGATTTTGCTTTTACCTAAGTTCATTACACACATTACCATAATCTTTCTTCCTTCGAACAAACATGAAACTGTTGGGCAACAGATAATACATGAACTTCGGAAATTCGGTGTGATTGTAAGATCATGCCATTGCTGTAAGACAGCTATAAAAAAGGTGGTAAAATGCCTGGATCAAGAAGTGCTGAGAGAGATGCCATTATTTGATACCCAGATCTTACTGAATTTCCATTTCAAAAGTACTTGCTATTGTAAGTGTTGCTACGATGTATGGTTACAAGAATAACAAACACAATGAAATGCAGAGCTTATTTAAGCTCGTAAGATGTATATTTTTATTTCTTGAAGCACAATTTTAGGAAATGTAATCTGTGACTTATGTGGTAATACACATTCTCTATTAACTGATATCTCCTCTCATACTGCAGCATGGTCTTTAAAAAAGAATCTTCTTAGCGCACATTGTTTTCCGCCAATCTATCACTGTCTACTCTTCATTTCGCTTCTAATAGATTTTTTCGCCTCACATAATGATCATTATTGACAGTAGTATCAATTTCAGTGATGGATTCAGATCTGAAATGATTGTTCATTTCACTTGTGTCGCAAACGTTGTATGTAATCACGTAAACTCTATTTTTGGTTCCAGAATTATATCTGCATCCCACTAGTTGTTTAATAGCTCTTAGAGTTCTGCAGCAACATCTGAATACACGCCCTCTCTGTTTGTTATACGGGTTATTGTTTGAGATTTCATCCATTCTCATACATACTCCGCAAGCTACCATACGGAGCGTGGGGAGGGAACAATGTACAATGTTGGCTACTCCTTTTCCTGTTCCACTCGCAAATGAAGCGAAGGAAACCCGATTGTCTATTTTTCTCTATCTTCTCTTATCTGCACGATCATTGCGGCTGTACAATCGTTCTGTAAACTTTCTCAGTAGTGTTTTATTAACAGAGTCGTGTACCCTCCCTAGATTCCCATTTGAGTTTACGGAGCATTTTCGTAATACTAACGTATTCAAAGAATCAACCGGTAAATATTATGTGTACGCTTCTAAATTGCTTCGGCCTCTGTCCTGAATTTCTCCAAGTAAACTGAAGTGTACCATTCGCCTTTCCTACACCCAATATTACGTGCTCGTTCCATTTGATATCGCTTTGTATCGTTAAAACTGGATGTTTAATCCATGTCACAATGTCAATCAGCACACAAGTGATACTGTATTTGAACATTACAGGATGTTTTCCTCTTTCATCTACATTAACCTAATTTTTTCTACATTGGGAGCGATCTGCCCTTCATCTCCCCAGATATAATTTTTTCTACGTTATCTTTTATTCTCCTACAATTAACGACGACAAATTCCATACACTACAACATCAACAAACAAAGAGTCGCAAATTCCTGTTAGACTCATCCATCAGATAGGTTTTGTATAATTATACAGAATAAGAGCGGTCCTATCACACTTCCCTGGTCTTTTCAAGAAAATAGTTTCTTTGTAACAAATATCTCAGATTTCTCAGTCATATGGTGCCTTCACGGGAGATCAACATTTCTCGTGATGCCTATGCGCTAGACTCACTCTAGTATAGCTTTATCGTTTACCACGTTACTCCAGCATTGATTGCATGGAATGGAACGTATTTTGAGTCTTTTCTTATAGAACTTCCAGTGTTTAGTACAGTCGCCGCAATTGTAGGAACGAAGGTGAGCTACGGCCTCATTCCGTGCTATATATCCTCTGTGTATGCAAGAAGAACAAACCGAGTACTGATGAATAATGGAACATTTTTGTCAACAGTCGTCCCATTGTCAACGAACGGTACGGAGACCGTCACTGCGAAACAATGACCTTACTTAAAAGCACTTCCCACATCCAGATTGGCTGTATAGCGGGCCTTCCACGGGCCGGAGACAAAGATTTCTGGCGTCCAACCAATGCGATTTCGAAAAATTAACATCAACGTGTTAACACGTCACACTGAAACAGAAGATCACTTCTATTCGTATCCAAATTATCTCCACGCCTGGAAAACGGATCTTGTGGGACTCGACTATGAGTCTGTAAGTCGCCTTTCTCAGATGGAACGAGCCGGCCTATGGCATGTTAACGTGAAATAGTACTAAGGATGGATTGTAAACATGAATGTTTTTGCCAAATTATCCCGGATAATATAGTGATATTACCCAGAAGAGCGAGCAACATCTCGATACGGAAAGTTTCTTTTTGATTACAGTAACAAAATCTGATACCTCAATGGTTCCAATAATTTACAGAAGCAGTTGCTGCATATTTAAGGAGTTCTACAGAACTGATAATTCCTTTTTACTTGTGCTGTATTACGATTTATCATCCTATTTTCTGTGCGGTCGCATAGAGAAAGCATTACTGACGGTTTGTTACGAAAGGAAAATGAAATGGACCTTGATATTGCAGGAAAAATCTCACAGAAATAGAGTAACTGAATGGAGCATATTTTATATTGATTGTAAGCCATCAACACAAGTTAATTAAAGTGAAACAGTTACTGTATAGTGGAACATACATATCTGTGGCGTAGCTAAGCGTTCCAAGGCGCCTTGCTGCGGAGCGCGCGGTTGCTCGCCGTCGGAAGTTCCAGTTCTACCTGGGGCATGGGTGTGTGTATGTTGTCCTTAGGTTAGTTTAAATAGTTTTTAGGCCTAGGAACTTATAACCAAACAAGTTAAGTCCCTTAGATTTACAAACATTTGATCATACATATCGTGCAATGAAGACATTTTATATTTTTGCTTCATAATACGTTCAGAACATTGCTTGGAAGAGCCTATTTCATTTCAAGTCTGTGTCATGAGTTTCGAATTTTTAAGTCGACTAGGACATCGTGTAGAATTTGTCGGTGTCTCGAATAGTTTTATTCGGTTCTTGTTTTTATCTCTAGTTTACAGTTAAGCCAGAAATAGAGAGCGCGCTTTCATTAATGCACGGGACACGGAGTTTGAGACATTCAATCTTTTTGCCAAAAAAATCTTTGGATCTTGTAAAGAATGAAATGAAATGTTTGTAAACCTATGGGACCAAAAGGCTATGGTCATCAATCCCTAAACTTACAAACTACTTGAACTAACTTATACTAAGGACAACACACGCACACACGCACACACACACACACACACACACACACACACACACACATACATACCCATGCCCAAGGGAGGACTCGAACCTCTGGCGGGAGCGACAGCCCAATCTGTAGCATGATGCCTTAGACCACACCGCTACTCCTTCCCGGCAATCGCGTAAAGAGAATTGTTCAAACGAACCAACGAAATCGAAATAAATAAATCGAATACGTTATGAAAGGCGAAAAAGGTTTCCCAATTCTCTTCGGCGTGGCGAATATATATCAAAGGCAACTGAAGCATTACAACAATGCAGTATTAAAGTATACGATAACGAAACGTAGCTATTCTTTCAAATTCTTACGATATCTTGTATGCCATAATGATAAATCATGCAGGAGATATACAAAATTGTCAGTCGTTTGGTTTTGTACCTGTGGCTGCAGCAGCTGCTAACTGAACGAATTTTATTATTGGAGCATCGTTTGTAAATAATTTTAAAGTAACTGATCAGAGAGAATTTTGAATTTTTCCCTTGGCGACTGTGGCAACGCGTCGTAGCTGCGCCGCGTATCGTAGAGGCAAATTTCCTGTTGCGCGTGGGCGCTCACACAGTGTTATCGCTTCTTCGTTGTTTTACGGATAAGTGAATTACGGAGAGAAGGAGCCGGAAGGGGGCAGAGGAAACAAACGCAGATTAATTCTCGAAGCTCGGCCCAGTTCCTGCCGCGCGCGCCACATATCCCAATAGGACGCCGCTGGGCTGCAATCACAAACTGGTCGCCAGGCTGAGCAAATATTGGCGGACCTGCGAGCCCGCGTCTCTCCAGCATCTTCACGTCTCAGGCTGCTACAAGTACGCCTTAAGAGATTCTGCAGAATCTTCTCTGTTCTGAGTGCCTCTCGTAACGTTTATTTCAAAATGAAAGAAAGGTGAAACTTTAGGGAAGCTGCAGTATAGAGTTTATCAGTAGTCTTTCGTAACGTTCATTTCAAAAGGAAAGAAAGAGAGAACTTCTGCATTCCACATTTCATAAGTAACACGTGTCACAACGATTTTCGCAAACTATTGTGAAACACAGTTTATCGAAGCTGACTGTACGGTTTTGTGACGCATTGTGTAGTGTGTTCCATGGAAATGTAACGTTTCGACCTTTCACAATATTCAGCATGTTATTTTGACGTTAAATTTACGTATGTGTAGGCACAAGCTAACGATAAGTCATACCTTACAAACTGATACGATCAGAGGCTACCAAATAGAAATTCACAATTTCCTTATGTCTCATGTAGATGGCGCCGGAAAACTGGATAACTACGATTTAATCAAATTAATTCCAATTCTTCTGAACACCTTTGAAAGGAAATCCTTATCTTACCTAACACATTATTTAAGTAAGAACAAAATCTTTGTTGGAATTTCCACTATAGCTCACTAACATAGCTGCAAAGTAATTCGTTTGCAGTCATCACGTGAATAGTTTATAATAAAAGCTACCGTGGATCTCTTTGCGCCATTCGAAAACGTTTGCAAACAGCCGTGTACCTTCCTTCCATTAAGTATTTACTGAAATCTTATGGTCTGCCCAGTTTAAACATTCTGTATTAATTCGAGCTACGATAAAGGTGCAACGTCCCCCCTGTGGAATTTTAAGAGACGCGATGAAGAGTTTCGTGCACGAAAGCAAAATAGGACCTAACTACACTACATCGATCCCTAGATTTAAAAACTACTTAAACTAACTTATGGTTAGACGATACACACACACACACACACACACACACACACACACACACACACACACATGCCCTAGTGAGGACTCAAACCTCGGACGGGGAACACTGCGCAGACCACAGCAAGGTGCCTTAGCGCGCACGGCCATTGCCGCACTGCCAAAACATTTGTCAACTGTTGTAGCTCGCACAGCAGTTATGTTCGCAAAGTCAAAACGAAAAGAAGTACCATCTCGAACGCCGGTAAAAACAGTAATACAACTGAGATATGCAACACTTGTCCCTGTGGTGTGGAATCATGGAATAGCGTACATCAATGCCCTGAAGCCGGTACATTGCGAGATGGCAATGTAACGTTTTTCGTACATGTTGCGGCTCTTTAGACAGAGATATAAAGCTAAAAATTGCCGTTTTTTATTTGTATCGCCTTTGTTGCCGGGAAGCGATGTTTATGACACACATTAAACCAATATAGCAGTGAATATTAATGTCGTAGCTGTGTTTCTATAAAAGTAACGGAATAACACGAATCGTATCAATGGTTGTACGAAACAAAGCATTTTACTTTTCGTAAGTCTCTTTGTTACTATATTGGTTTGTTATTCCTGTTCAGAAATGCATGGATGATCACTGGATGAGCATTTTTTTTTTTTCGCTGACAACAAAACATTCAGTGAAGAGTGTCATGCAGCCTTTGTTTTTAACCATTCTATAGGCTCTTTTCCCTTGTTTCTGTGGTACGTATACTTCCTTCAGTACTTATCGTAAATAATAAATATGTAAACTTTCAGCTATTTGCAAACATTTTCAGCGGTACGTTGTAATGTGTGTTCACATTCTTCCGAAGCGAAATTTTTCCCTTTACTGCGGATATCACTCGTGCTGTAAGAGTAGGTAATTTCAGCTACTAACCAAAATGTTGAAAGTTTACAGATATTGTTTGATTTAGCACCAAGGTTTGCTTCTTTAATGGATGTTTGTATTGGCGACTATATTTGTTATTATTTACTCATATTGATAAACGATCTGACATACAAACACCGAGGATTATATCAAACCTTTCGCGGCTGCTTATTCATTAGGTAGTGAATACTGAAATCTTTGTTGAAGCTCCTTTAGTTGAATATCTTATATTTATCGTCTATACGTTAAGAAATAAGGAGTAACAGAAGTATTTCTTTTTCTTAAATGTACTATCTTACGGAACTCTGCAAAATACGTTGAGGAACTTCTGTGGAAAAGAGTTGTACCTTTCTGGAAGACTATTTATAATAACGCCAAGGTAAATTGTGTTTCGTTTCACCCAGCAGAGGATTTAAACAGTACATGAAACTGATGTGTCTGTTCACCATCACCCAACAAATATGTTTACCATGATGCATGAAATAATTTTTATAGCACAGAAGTTAGTGGTAACGCATTAAAATTTGGACGAAATTGAAAGCAGGCGTCAAAACGTGATTTTACGTTTTCATAGGAATTAACCGAAACTATACTGTACTGATCTATTATTTCGTGCAAATATTTCTTGGTTTGTGTTATTGTTGATGAATTGGCAAACTTGCAGAAGTAACTTGTGATGAAATCTGTCTTGTATTGGGAACATTTCGTTAATTTAGTCTCTTAAGTCCAGGGCATTTATCTTGATTTATTATAGTTTTTAAATCGGCATTTACAAAAGTTGAACTTACATTTACGAGTTAAAAATTTTGTCATACATTTAGAATTTGAACAAATTATATTTCTTCCACTTTTTTCCATTGTTCTTTTCGCTATGGCGAGTTTTGTAATATGACACATATTTTTAGTGGTGAGAAGATGTGTCGGCTACTAAAATAAACTGTCAAAAGCAAACCCCTAAGAAAAATACCAGAAAATACACGGCCATCCGGATGTCGGCTGTGTGCATAGAGTCCCAGTTTTGTGATATATGCACCGTCATAAAATTTTTTAATTGCCCTCGAAAGATAAAATATCGGATGAAATTTCAAAGTGCTGTATATTTACGCACGGCGTCGACAGCGAAAGTACTCCACGTAGGTTTGCATATGGCGCTTTTCAAAGTTGGGCAAGGTGTCATTTCGTACAATCTGTCAGATATTTGTACAAACAAAAGTTGTTTTGGTTCGATTGTTTCTAAGACAAAATTAAGCTGTGCATTGAATGCCCCCCAAACGATTTTCTTCCTGAAAATAGAGTAGAATCGTAGAGGTTCCCTCTGAGGAGCATGTGACGTGTTTTTACTTGGAAGCCATGCTTCTTGGACTGCCAGAGCTTCCGGATACTGCAGCTCGGGGTGACATTTGGCTCAGAAATCGCGCTCGTTAGTTCCTAGGGCTGCCTGCGCGCCCGCGGTTATTGACAAACCCATCAAATTCCGCGACTCCCCCTCCACCAGTGTAACGTGTTGAATATGCGCGCCAGTCTTGGCGTAATGCAGGGGTAAAAGATACCTACTCGTATGCGAATAGCTTCCATTTCACTGCACTATTAAATTTACAGGCGCGGCTCACTCTGTCTGCAACAGTTTTCCCGTATTTCCCCTCACACGTAATCGACTTTGCGCTCTGAAATACTGGGGCCAATCAGTGGCATCGAGCTTCACAACTGCCAAATCGTTCTACAGGATAGAAGAAGCGTTTAAAATTATAAATGACTGATTGAAAAAGTGAATGAGTACTTTAGTTTTCACTTCTTATTGAGTCACCAAATTGTAGATGTTAGCCGGCCGCGGTGGCTGAGGCGCTGCAGTCACGGTCAGCACGGGCACTACGGTCGGGGGTTCGAATCCCCCCTCGGGCATGGATATTTGTGCCGTCCTAGTTCGTAAGTAGTTCATTTGTAGTTTGTAAGTTTAGGGACTGATGACCCCGTAGTTAAGTCCCATAAGTTTAACAAACATTTGAACATCTTTTGTAGATGCTATGTTCTTGCGATTTTGCATAGTTTTCCATGCATACGATTTTCTCAAAATTATCACTGCACCTTAAAACCTTCCGCAGTACTAATAGACAAAAATGACGAATTGGGGATTAAGAAATAGGAACACAGGAACACACTGCTCTTAAAGCACTAAGTAACGCAAGCTTCCAGGATATTTCATTATGGTATCAGATCGAAGGGTTAATCATTAAGGGAAGTGTTAGGATAAGCTCAGTGAGTAATAAATGTAATATTATTTTTCGATTGTATTGCTTCATAAAAATCCGTTTTTTTACCGTTATTAATGTGATCATTCGGGAGAATATTTCCTTTAATATGCAGTTTTAGATCAAACTGACAGGACTTAAACATACGAGGATAATATTGGGGAAGGACAATTATTGTGGGATCCACATACAAATAAGTCACGTACCTAGATCTTAGTGATTATATGAACAATACTTTCAGGTGCACTAGAAAGAATTTAGGTCTTCCTTAAAACAACGGAATCTGTTAATCGTTGCAGTAAGTGTTCATTCCCTTAGTCCTCCTGAAGTCTAGCACATCGCTTACGAGAATACGGAACTTTGAAATACGATGGTGCATCTCCAGTTTTCTATAAAGTTGTCTCCTTAACTTTAAAAGGAATAGCAGCTGTTTATCACTTTTGTGTGAAACAAATTTTATGACATGTAGTGAAGCAATTTATTGATGTTGCACAGGATGTGAAGTATCGACATAAGATGTGTGGTTTTGATACTGTTTTGGCAGTTTTTTGTTTATTGAGTAGGTTTTACGTGATTACAGTGAACCATCTGAAGACGGCGAGAACAATTTTAGGAAAGAAATGAAAATTTTTAATTAGAATAGACAGACCACGATTAAAACTTATCGGGATGGGGTGCAATTTTCATTGATAACGAGAAGCAAAGAAATTTTTTGTGTTAAGAGGGGAAAACTGTACATAAACAATACCGAATTTCTCATGGAGCACAGACTGACATGGCATCATCTCAGTGGAGATGCAGTTTATGATAAAGAAGCATACTGTCGCCTTTTACAGCTCAGTACCTCTATCGGTAAAAAGTGTCACACCCATATTCAGTCAATCAATTCGTTTTCCCTTGTCAAATAATGATAAAACCTCTAGAAAGAAGCACAGAAATGCCGTTAAGTTTTTAATACACAAAGAGAAATCAGTAAACCTTTATATACTATTCCAGTAAATTAAAATTTAATTTGTATTCGTAAAGATAAGATTGCGACGCTCTATTCTTTAGCTGTAGTAAACTTCCGAAAATACTACTGTCACTATCTGTGAGTTAGGAAATTAATAGCTCCGTCTGTTGATTGTGTAGTTCAATAAGAAGTTAACAAAACGATCTATTCCTTCTGTGGTGCACTACTAAGCAGAGCAGACTCCTTAACCTAGCATATCTTTTTCTTTCTCTGACGAAATTAAGTCTATACGTTGCCCCAGGCAACGATCAAAGTACCTGTTGAAACTCCCATCCTAATTCGTCTAGTAATTGTTGACGAGCGTGTTCAAACAGGCAAGCAGAGAGACAGGGCGATTACAGATAAAATTTTTATTTACAATAGTTTCTTTTCCCAATAATGCGTATATGTAGATCTACGTTTACTGTGGAAACCGAATACAAAACTGACCGTCAGCCACAACGCTTTTAGACTCCTATTTTGATGGGATAAAGCCTTGACATACATGTGAAAATTCCAAGAAAATTCATGGAGTTGTGTTTTCAAACAGCTTAACGACAGAAATCGCCTGTGAGGTCGTATCCTGTGAGAAGAAGTTGTGTTTTAGCAATGAGAGAAGTGGTTGATGAGCTTTCGTAACGAGATCTGGACAGAGTTCACACAATTTCGAGCGCGCACTCAGCGTAGCGCTGTTGCATTGCCCGTTATTCGTTAGGTGCAAACGTCGCACAGGTTGTTAGCGCGCTAGTAAAAATATTTTTCCCTCTTGGAAGCAGAAGTTGTTAGGCTAATTCTCAGTGCTCCTCGAGGTACGGTAGACCGCTGAACCCACTGTCGGTCGGTCTTGCTTCTTGGGAACGCGAACGCACTGCTCAAAGTACCGAAATAGCCTCCAAGCGCGATCATCGATCCAGGGTAGTGCAAAACTCTCGAGGGAGGAGTTACGTGAAATCTCGTGTCGTCAGCGAGAAAGCCAAAACGGCGTCTTCATTGCTGAACGTCTGCTGCGATTGAGTAAGATAACGCATTAAACTGTTTCCATGACGACCCATGAACATATCCGTTAGTTATAACTACTTACGTTTTCTGCGCTCTAGTGCATTGTATAAGTTATTAATTTGTCTTTATTGAAATGTAAATGAAACATATCGTGCCTTAAAGTACTATTTTTTTGTCACACACTGTTTGTGGAATTTGTTCACAGATAAAGTCTTCCTTCAGGAAGTGTCAAAAAAACCTGAAAATGCTCCAGGTTCCTCATACGTATCTTCTACTAACTTCAGTGTTTAAATGGCCGACTTAACAGCGATTGCGTTAATTTTATATTGTGTACAGAATATCCGAACAGAAAGTTCGAGTTAAATGTATTTTCTACGAAAATATTTAATTCGTTAAGTAAGTACTAAGATAGGAAAGATTGTTATGTATTAATACAGGGGGAAATGTGGTTGGAGAACATTTTGTTACGATTTACAAAAAGTAGTTCAGGCGGTGTTCAGGTATAGTTTGTAATTTCTAATCGATTCTCAACGAATCACTCTGTATTTCTTATTACTTCAAGTTGTCATTACACGATATAACTTAAAATTATTTTGACGGCGCAGTAAAAGAATAGGAAAGGTGAAATGGCACTGGGAGGGAACCTATGGTTTCGCCCGTTTAAGAACTACTTTAGAACGATTGTTAGTATAGATATATTTTTGTACAACTCTATTGTAAATATTTTAGAAGAAAACTGTTCCTGAAATTGAGAACGCCATAATAGCCCAAGATAATGCATGAATTATGTTATTAAAGGTGTTTTATTACAAGTAACTTCAATAAATACATCTGCATCTGATGCATAAGTTTAATTTTGATTATTTGGAGCTAGAATTTAAATTCTTGACTTCTTATCTCCACTGACTATAAATACACTTCTAGTAAATCTGTGTGAAATATCAAACGGTTTGGCTGGATAAGCTATCTTATACTCAAACTATTCACATAACAATGATTTATGACAAGATTTAGAATGTCGACCGATTATAACTCTGCTGTTTCAGAGACGTTAATGGTGGCAGCGGGGAGCGCGAGACGGTACGTACAGACCACTTACAGCAAAATTGCATCCTGACAATCCTTGTTTGTTGTGGAGTGAAGGTGCCGTGAGATTTTCCTGCGCTTAGTATCTCTGCACTACTTAGTCGTTCTCAATTTTGCTTTCGGGAAGATATCTTCTAGAATATTTACCCTTTCTAAATAATGTTGGATATTACTTTAATTTTACCAAAAATATTGACACTATAATAACTCATTTGGGAAGTGTTTGTGATGCCGCACTTGTAAACTTTATAATTCTAGAAATGACATTCATCCGTCACCTAATTTTGACTTATTTCAAACGACTATGAAATTAAGGTGGATGTATGAAATGTGGTAACTGCACAGAATAAATACCACTGATGACTGAGACTTAATCCCGAAATACGCATGTCGTCTAGCAGAAGAAGGGCGCTAAACATCTAAGCTCAACAATGTGTTCAGGAAACGTAATTTGCATTTGTACTCAGAAAATCACCGTACTGTGCGACGCGGAGAATACACAGTCTTCTAATTCACGAATAACCTTCTCCATGTCCCAAGTTGTTTATTTTTTCTTGCATTGTCATTACGCTATAAAACATGCAATCGCTCAGGGCCTCAGTGGAACATCCTTCTGGAACTCGTGAACGAACAGAGCATGTTGTACCATCTCTGTTGAGCCTCAGTGAAACGTCGTTCGGTATGCAAAAAATCCAACACAGGTCATAAACGGTTAATAAGCTTCAATGTTTTCTGTTGATCTCGCTGTCGATGAGAAGTTAAACCTGCAGTGAAAAAAAATCTGAAAGTTACCTGCCGTAAAGTTTTCCCCGTTGTTAAGAGGAACTAATGGGAAATAAACAATGGTTCCTTACCAAACATTAGAGTATCAGTTAGATAGTGCTCAATTAGATGCAGCGCACTGACTGGGTGGAGTTCGAGAGGACTGCATTTTGGAAGGTATCGGGTAACATTTCTTGTCATGCAAAATTCATTGGCGTTCAGTTTTATTTTTTTTTTCATGCTATTATATTTAATTTTTCTTAATATGTGCTAAAATGTGAGAACATGGGCCCCATTGTTGTCAGTGCAGATAGAAGTGACGAGCACCAGGTAGCAAGTATTCAGTCCTCGCGAGGCTGCCACTGCTTGCTCTTATCGCACTGTTTGCTTTCGCTCTCAAGGATCCGCGCCGGTTTGTGTTCTTAATATAATTTTTGCTTAATTAAGTGCCTTTTATTTAATGCATATTCGCCGTGTTTCAGCTGTGCTTATCGGTCTGGGTATTAACTTTACAACGAGGCGTTATGGTGTTGTATTTGCGCAGCCACAACCGAGCGCCCGCCTTGTTGTTTTTGTCGTGTGAGCAGAAAACGAGGTTGCCTCTATTCCGGATAAGGACATTATCCCCACAAATACGATACAGAAGCCGCGTAAATGTATATGAAAGGTACAAGTAATCAATTACCTAACATGAGTATGTTCAGAAAAACATTGCTTGAATGTAATTGGAGACAAACTATCGGGTAAGTTGCTAAATAAAGGAGTATATAAGACTGACGACACGTATCTTCAATGTAAAAGACTATTGTTTCAAATAAATTAAAAAACAGTAATTTTTCCGCAATTTCTGTCTTTTTTAGTACTGTACTCCTTTAATAATAGTCGTAAATATCGTATTTTATCTCAGTGCTATTTGTTATTTGTTTGATGTGACCTTGTCACTTGGAGTCACAAATCTTGACCTATATTAAGTCTATTATCTCCTCGTTAATTCCGTTGTCAATATTAACAGTGCAAACAATGCAGTTTGTAAGGGTTTCAGAATCGGTGACATAAACATGTATTTAAGTAGTTATGCAGGTGATGTCACGGATGAACCTAATATCACTAAACCCATACAAGCAAAATAATATGAGTCGTATGGCGTATGTAACAATTTCGTATGAATCTCATCTTCTGGGAGCGTGTAACCGTTCTTGCCAAGCGTAGAACTCCTAATGAATCATTTAAGAAAGAAGAAAAATGCTTAAGTTACTTAAATTTCGTTTACTTGAATATTTAGGACTTTACTGTTAAAGGAGAAAACGATCTGTATGATTTTTGTAACCCATAGTACTCCGTATATCTCCATGTGTAATCCAAACGTTACATGTAGCAAGAGAAAGAAGAATAATCTCTTATAGATAAATTATATTGCCGTTGGAGAGTGCATCATTCGTGAAACAAATAACCTTGGAAAAGTTAACGATGAGCGTAAAAGTACATAATTCCTTTGACTACTGTATGCGCACAAATACGTGTACGAAGAATTATGTCTTTTTCGCTGTTTTCACTTCAGGTGTATCGATTATCGTCTCATGCTGCTCCGATTCCGAAGGAATTTATTTCAGTTTGCGACATTTTCGGTACGTATAAACTACGCGGAACGGAATGAAAATTCGAAGTCTAGCCTACCTGTTTACGCGACATTGTTTCGAGCAATCAGTCCCCACGAAGAGCTATACGCAAATGACTTTTGTTTTTTATTGACGTGCAACAAAACCACTACTAAAACATCTTTCTGTATGGGAATTAAGTTTTTGCCACTACTCACATATCTGTCGTTCAAGCACCGAGGACACAGTACAGAGTTGCGAAATTCTTTCTTTCTCGTAAAAATAGGGGTTGCAATTACTAGTCGTTGTAAAAAGAAAACTGGAAGTTTCAATGCTGTTAATTTGCTGTTTATAAACTCCCTACAGCAAAATCTCCCACGCTTCAGCTTTGTTAAATTACTTTGTCTATTGTTCAAGTAATTGGTATATACAATACCTACTCTGAAAATGTTCTATATGATTGTACTGTCGGATAAACAGGATTAAATGGAACGAATAATGTGAAATAAATCTTTCTTCTTGAATATCTGTGTGTTCTGGCGGTAACGTAGACGAGAGAGTTTTAAAATGTGACTAGAATATCGACAAACGTTGATTTCCTTCATATCCAAACTGGCTGGCACATCATTTTAAAAGAAGATAGTTTTCACCAAGATTCTTAATTTTTTATTTAACAGTGATAACATCTTGTAAAATACTTCAAAATTTGTGCTCTGGCGCTAGTAACGATTGTATCGGGTGCTACATGCTGAATAGCATCTTAGTCATTGTTACATAGCAAAACTTGAATTTATTTTATCTTTCCTTTGATGACTCGCAGGTCACACAAATGAGTATTAGTGAATTTAGTATGTTAATTGCCGTTTATATACACGTCGAAAATCCAAACTTTAGTGTACGGAAACGAAACGAGAATAATAATAATAATAATGATGTAGTACCAAATTTCCTGTAAGTTTTCGTAGGCTTTCCAAAAAATCTGTTAAAACCTGCTGATGATGAATTTGCGGTCCATCGGGATTAGCAAATACGTCTGAGACTTTTCTTTCCTATATCCGAGAAACTATTCCGTTGTCTGCAGAATTATCAAACTGTGTCCTCGTATGTTACATCTGCAAAGCTACGTGATTCTTATAGACACTTCTCTGTGATCTTAAATCCAAAAGATTACCGTCAGACTGACCTTGTTCGCTAAGCTGAGACTTCGTTTTTAAGGTTTAATTTCTCGCTCTGTCAGCTTTAGTTAAAAAGTCTTCGTGGTGAAGCTAAAATTATAAATATCCGAGATTCCAGGACGCTTTGGGAGAGAGAAATGAGCGAAATATTCTGAATTCTGGGCTTTAGTCTCAGTTGAAACTCAGCTCAAACGCGGTGGCAGTTTGTTGCTGAAAGAGAAGCCGTTTCTTCGAAATCCCGCTGCGGAAATAGGAGCGTGCTTCACGTTGTTTGCATACCTCGAAACGCTTACAATTATTTTTATGATATTATGCTTAAGGGAAAAATTTTCTTAATACAAGGAAATTCTAGTTTTATTTCATACTAAGGGAAATATAAATTGGTAAGTTTTCTTTCTCGCTCCCCGCTCTCTATCATTGCCCCCCCCCCCAAACACCACACAC
Source organism: Locusta migratoria (assembly GCA_026315105.1). NCBI lineage: Eukaryota > Metazoa > Arthropoda > Insecta > Orthoptera > Acrididae > Locusta > Locusta migratoria. Next base: position 237,362,791 of record CM048755.1, read on the forward strand.
AAACACACACACACACACACACACACACACATCGTATCACCATTCCTGTGTCTTAAATATCTGCTGTCTGATCTCTCTCTCTCTCTCTCTCTCTCTCTCTCTCTCTCTCTCTCTCTCTCTCTCTCTCTGTGTGTGTGTGTGTGCGTGCGTGTGTGCGCGCGCGCTCGCACCATTCTGTGTATGAAGTTTCTCACAAATATCTTCATCTCCGACCTTCTACGAACAAGTTCATTATCAATGCATTGCCTGATTTCCTTTTAATACTTAAATGGAGCTGAGACAATTTGATAAATGGAAAAGGAAGGAATTCGTTTTTAAAAGAGCTATCTAAAAAGAAAACAATAGGTATCCATTAATGCTCCATTGTCCGTCGAAACAATGAGATCTGGGATAGGTCTATTGGAATACCGTCTTGCCATGAGAGAGACAGCTCACATACATGCTGGATTCCAGATGTGTTTGTCGATGAATTACCGCCTTCCAACCAAGAAACGTTCGGTTGCAGCGGTATATCCTTCTCCAAAGAAACTTTACGTTAGAATTCCAGAAACGTTAAACTCCCTGAACATACATTGCATTAAATTAGAATTCTTTGTGATTGATCAGCGAGTATATTCCATTGCACCTTAATTATCTTTCCTATCGGTGCTGTACGAGTGTAGGTAGCTAATTACAGTTTGAATTTTTTGAAGATATACATATAAACTAGGAAATATGTACATTGCAGCCTCCGGCATTTCGGTTATTCTGTTGATCTAATCGGATGATGCCTACGTTCAGAGAATTTTTCCTTTGCATTTTGGTATTCCGTTTGCTATAGCTTTATTTATCGATTTTGTTTTTATTTTTTTTATTTTTAGTTCACTGTTGCAGTTTGATTTTCCTCGTTGTCACTTTGTCATTTGGAGACAGCATGTGTGGACGCTAGATAATGGAATGCCAAGTCGACAAATGGGACATATTCTTCTGTTTCAGTTCATTGAGAGGGGGGGGGGAGGGGACAGCATCCGAGACAGCCAAAAACATGTATGGGGTAATGCCACTGGAAAGAGCACGACTCAAAAATTGATTTCTCGTTACAAGAAGGATCTTTCTTACCTAAATTATGCAAGACCTTGTATTTAGAGCTGTTAATCATTTATTTATCTTGCCTACAGACCTCTTCCCACTTGAAGTAATTTGAGCCACATATCGATTTGTTCTATCGGAAACGAACGCGCGAATTAATGTGAACATTTCTTGAACATGTTTCTCCTCAAGAGAAGTAAATTTTAAGCATTTTTTGTTTAAACAGGATACTTTTCGTACGATTCGTATCTCTTTTGAGTTGACTAACTTATTTTGTGTTCGAATCAAGTGTCAGGAAATGGCCTCTCAGATATGACGTAGATTCAGCTTCACGAACGGACTTATCAGATTATTAAAATTAAGAAGTAACAGTGAAATTAGCAAAAATTATTGCGATCTTACGTGCGGAACGGCGTAAATGATAGCACATACTATTCTGTTTGTGGCAGATTCTGCATCTGAAACAGACTCATCGTGTTTAATAAATTTTTTTCAGTAAATTATCATACTACATACATTTTCTAATAAACTGACATTATCTCAATTTTCACAGTTACAGTATAAATTAAGGAAATATGAAAATGCGCTATTGAAGTTCGTTTTAATGCATATCAGTGTATCATCGGGCGTGACCGTACGTGACGAACTATTTTTGTTTGAAATCCATCCAAAAATTCATCTAAATTAGCATACTTGAACAACAAATCACATTTCACAAACTGAATGTAAATATTCTACTTCAGTCGATGGCCGAACAAATCTGAAAACACTTATTTCTTTCCCCCTGGTGTTGAGCTAATATTCTCTCACAACTGCGTGACCTCATGCATACTATATATGGTTTTCACGTGCTTCACGCGATATGTTGAAGATGACGGAATTTCATCAACTGTCACATTTGCAAAATATCTTCGTTCTAGAATCTGCCTTGTTCTGAAAATAGCTTTAACATGTAACCGAAAACAATTTTCACTGTCTTCACAGGGAGAACCGATTATGAAGTGGTAGGCGGATTGATGTTACTTCAAATAATTATGTATTATTTTATCTCTAATGTAGGGAAGAAGGTTCTTAAGAACATTGGTTTGATACGATTCATGTTATTCACTTTTGTCGTAGACGGGAATCATGATAGAAAATAGAAAAATTAAATACTTCTGCAGTTTCACACGTACAGCACACGCTTAGATGTTTAAGATACATAGATATTATTGATCCTTGTGTAGTTACCTGTTGATGGCTTCTTATCATTCTTTGTTCGTGAATACCTGAAGTTCTACTTTTTCCCACAAGAAAACGGGATTCGTACAACATTTGATATTTGTGAAAAGTAACGTTCCCATAGTAAACCATTTATCGCGTATAGATGAAAGGTTACTGTTTTAAAGCGCTGAAACCATCATCATTCTCACTGATGAGAGAACCACCTCAGAATCCGTTATTCCTTTGGCGAATTACTCTGTGGAAGGACGAAAGTTCACCCTATGGACTTTACTGAATTCAATCACTCGCGTTACAATATCGTCATCTCCATTTGTTGTCCCCAAAGACCACGAGAGCACTGCATCTTTGAAATCTTCTGTTACATATGTCTACAGGAGTTTAATGGATGTATAATAGTCAGTTATAACATGTAGCGTCTCATACGATGCCCATGTACCTTACACAGAACGACACACTCCGAGTAATCCTGTGAATTATTTCGATACAAGATGAGAATACAGGTGAGTGGCGAAGCAGCCACGCCCTCTACAAACACATTTGAGGGGGCCACGCCTGCCGAATACCGCATTACACGTGTCCCGGCTCGTCCAAATTCTGAGACACCCTTGTTTCTTAAATGCCATCTCTGTGACATTTTGATATGTAGCCTCGCGAGGAAATTGTTGATAAGAGGACTTGCATCCTCAAGGAGAAGGGACACTAGTATTCTCTTTTTATAATAACGTACACAGTTCCTATTATCTCAATAAATACCATGTAATGCATACACGTAATCTGGATACGCAATATGGCGGGAACAAACTAACTATTTTCGCATTCTGAGGAGGTAGTTAATGATTGAAAATTTGTGTAAAGATCTCTTTTTTTTCTTTCTTTTCAAGTGATTCTCACTCCAACTCACTCTTTCTCCTTTTTCACAATATCACAAAACGGCTTGCCTTTCCTTGAACTTTTTAAATGTTATCCATCAGTCCTATCTGACAAGGATCCCATATGGCCCAACATTACATCAGAGGAGGATGGCCAAACATAACGTAGGCAATCTTTCGTAGATTTGTCGCATTTTCAAAATGTTTCTGCCAGTAAATGCCGTCTTTGTTTCATCTCCCCTAAAAATTTAATTGTTATGACTTCAGTTTAAAGTATTCATAATTTTAATACGTGGGTACTTATTAAAATCGACAACCTACAGATGTGTGACATTTAACGTGTAGTCGAAATGTTACGGATTTCTTGTAGTGCTCATGGGGATGACTTCACACTTTCTGTTGTTTATTGTTGCCTCTTTTCTGACCATACAGACGTCTTGTCTCAGTGATTTTCCAATTGGTTTTTATTTTCTGATGACTTTACTAGATATGGTAAATGACACTATTAATCTGCAAACACTATAAGAGGACTCCTCAGATTGTCTCTTAAATCGTTTATATAGATTTAGAGAAGCAGATGACTTGTAAAGCTTCATTGGAGAATGTCGGTATCATTTCTGTTTCACCTGACCACAGTTACTACGGTACGAACACAGGTTTTACTCACAGAGAGAGTTTAACCCTTTAATGCATAGCGTACCTGATCAGCTACATACCTATTTTTTCCATTATGCCTCAACATGTTACCACAAATTCATTTGTACCTGCTTGTATACACAGTGTCACATATGCAAGAAGCACGTCCCAGAAAGTATAAGTCACACAGTGCTACTGAATCACTTCGACAGTTAGCTGCATTGGGTTACTCGTAACATGTGCGTTTGTTTACTTTAGTGTACCTCCTTTGCCATGTAAAAGTAGTCAATCACATACTAGCGTTGCGTTAAGAGTTACTTTATGAAAAGATCAGCGGCACAATAGTGACATTTACTGCATCGAGTAAATCATGGAAACACTATATAGTTGGCTAGCTATGAGTGGCTTGTTGCTCGTAGTGCATAACAATTTGAAGGAAAATTTTAAAAAAATATATTTTTCTCAGTATACACTCACTACATATTAATCGTCGTCGTTTTTATAGCTTCAAATAAAAAGTCATGCATTAAAGGGTTAAGATACAGAATACTACCTTCAGGTATCATGGCGTGTTCTAGGCCCTTTCGGTTAGTTTAGAGCCTCTTGTGATTTTCTTGTAATGCTGTTATGATGGGTTTTGTGTGGGAAAAGGTTTTGTAAGCGTTATTGTATCGCTATAATATTGATATATCAGCAACAACTTCTATGACTTAATGTTAGGTGAGTTGTGGGTATAAAGATTATTTTAATTTCTTCGTATGACTCATTGTAAGTCTGATAGTTTGGTAGGAACTACAATTTTTTTGTCCAGAAACGTTGACCCTATCTGTAATTCCACATGTCGACCTTAAGTGTACCCAGAATCCGTAGTACTGTTTCATCACAGAAAATTGATCATCATTTTGTTGGACCTAAAGCATTTATTTTCGTTTCGCGTAGAAATATTTTGCAAACTCGATTTTATTTAGAATACAAATAAATAATATCTGTTTTTTGCGTTACAACAGTACATACGTCTCCCACTTTCTTCGAGTGATGTATCTGCTTTTTCATTATTTGTTAAATGTTTTTCCATGCAGAAGAAAGTAAAATCAATGTCAAATTGTTCCTATCTTAATTCCTCCCATAGTCATTGAGAAATATGTCTTTTATTTTGTTCTTTCAGCAGTTTCTATATGTCATCTCTTCAACGTCGTTGACCGACCGGTTTTTGGTTTTCGACACTCCATGCTGCTCTCTTTTAACACCTTCAATTTTCTTCTACTTCTGAGGTGGTTATTTGCTGAAGTTCTGTATAGAAATACTTGGTCCCATACGAAGAATTGTTATCTGTATCTTTTCTCTTCGTTTGCAAAAAAATATTAGCTTTTATTTTTTAATAACCTGGTACTATTCAGAGTTTTATCTTTACGTTTTTGGACGTCCTGCCCTGTATGCACCGTCAACCTTCAAGATTGAACTCATTTGGATTCAGAACTGTGTACGCTACACATCGTTGTGTGAATGCCTCATTGGTTGGCGTAGGGCAGAGCTTTCCGAACTGGGCCTCTCACAGTGGCATCAGGGGTGTCGCAAAACAATTACAAAGGGTTGTTCTCTTGGTTCAGTGTCTACTGTACTTACAATTCAGTTTAGGATGAGACTGCGCATGTTAGCAGTATACCTCAAGGTTGTCTACTCATTGAAGTTTTGTCGCGCTCCATCCAGAAAATTCCGAGAACAAGGGATGTACAGTTTTAAGTGCAACACATGTATACCGTATATACTAGTCGAAGAAAATTTATAGGCAGTATAGCGAAATAGCTCAGAGAGTAGCGGCGGATGAACAGGGATGTATCCTACTTGTGGTAAACATTTTATTTGTTATTATTTGTTCAAAATTTACAACAATTTTAAATAAGAATTAATGATATAAAGTATTTTATCAGTTGCATCACAAAGAACTTTATTTTATTTATGAAATTACGGTTTCAGCTAATTAAAAATTATATTACAATATTTTCTTTTTAAAAATGCAATAATTCCATGTGTTTTACAGTTACTGTGGGTAGATTAAAGCGTTAAATACTATTATCATTACAGTTTTATTACAGCATTAGGCGACATTGTAAGCTGTGTAAAGATTATAAATATTCGTTGTAAATTCGAGGAGCGGGTTTCTTAATGAAAAAAGCAGAGTATAGATGTCGCTCTATTGTATGGACACAAACCGGCTGACAGTCACCATTTTTAAAACAAAAAATTATATCAGGTAGGTAAGATCGACCCCTAACCGTTTACATAAAAGTCAGGCACGATTCTGCGTCAGCTACTTTTCCTCACTGCTACATCTTTCACACAGTGACTAATGTATAAGGTATATAAGTGCTGCGCTTTAAAGCTTAGAGCGCCTTTTTGAATAGTGCATTTTAAAACTTCTATGAGTGGACACCCTTGACGTATACTACTAACGTACAAAGACTCATCTGAAACTGAATTTCCGAGACGGGAAGGTCTCCCTGTTAGAAATGAATCACGCTTGGTTTGTTCCAGTGGAAGCCCTCGGCCCGCGCCCTCTGCTGCCAGTACGGTCAACCCGCATCACACGCTCACAGCAGCCAGCAAATACGGCATTTCTGCCCGTCCCCACCTTTCCTGCAGCAGTTAATTGCTCTGCCTGTGTGTCGTACAGTCTATTCACAATTTGTGCAGCATAAAAGGTTTCGTATCAGGAGCGTTTCCGATGCCGTTTGTTAACTGTGGTATGAGATAACTGACTCTTTTTATAGACACCTAGTTACAGCATTGATATTACAATAGCTCAAACACAATTTTTATCCTCCATCAAGTTCTTGAAATGTGCAGAAAATTATTAACAGCAAAATAACAGTACTTTACAAAAAGTTCTAGAATCCTCGAAAGAAAGGGTCATAGTTTAAATTTACGTAGACTTCGAGAACCATAGTGCCAGCTCGAAGTGAACCACGATGAGAGGAGTAATTTGCCATGCTGCTGTAAAAGGAAACCATCCCAGGATTCTCTAGAAGCAGTTCACGAAAACTGTGGGGAATCAACGTATTCGGTCACATTTTTTAAATACTTTCCCGGAGACGCGTCCAGTGTTTGTCGGTGCCTCTGTGATCTTACTATTAGACACTGCTTATTGTATGCCAACATTTCATGCGGTACTGCACAGTCTCTCTGCATATTACAGCAAAAACGTTTGTGGTTTAGATCATCTCTCATTCTAGTTCCCCTTGTTCTCACCTTTCTTGAGTACTAGCGCCTTGGTAAAATCTACCTCCGCCGCTTACTGACAAGATGATGAGCGGTATATTTGGCTTCTCACTATCCCGCCGAAGGTAGAGGTGGAATTTATAGAAATTCCTCGTTCCACAGAGGCCGTCTACGTTTCATTATGATTCCTAAAACTGTGATAAAGAGGCTAATGCTCAGAAAGTATAATTCTTCTGTCATAGTTAGAACTGGCCAGGGAACAGTGAATTGTAAGGATGTAACAAGAATACACTTATGAAAGAGTTATTCATTTTTCACGAAAACTGATCATTTGTCTGTCACAATACTGACAACCTAAATATGACGACCACGATACAAGAGCCCCGCTATTGCAATTTGGATTGTTTCCGTAGCGCAGCTAGTTACTGGCAATTTGTCCAAATCAGACTGAACGTGATTTATTCATTTATAGCACTACTAGCGGTAGTTCCAGGCGTTCCCCGGTTGAATATGAATTCCAGTCTAGAGTTAGTCCAACTCCTTCCCTCGCTGTCCATCGCTTTCTGCCCTACCGCCTATCCATATAAAGTCATACCTCCTAACTATGTGTCCTCCAGTAATATAATTTTCCACGTTCGTAGATTGGAGTATTAGGAAACTATAAGTGAAATGTGTTGTGAATGGTGATGGTAGTAAAGACGTAATAAAAATGTTTGTAAAGCTTATGGGACTTAACTGCGGGGTCATCAGTCCGTAAACTTACAAACTAGTTATGAACTAACTTATACTAAAGACGGCACAAACATCCATTCCCGAGGGGGGATTCGAACCCCCAACGGGGAACGGCCTCGCGCATCAGAACATAGCGCCTCAATGCGCTCGGCCGCTCCGGCGCGTCAAGACATAATAAATTACCAACTGAAGCATTTTGGCGCAGATTTTCGTGCATTGTTTTATGTCATATCTCCATGACTATGTGTCATACTATGATACAACTTCGAGATACAATCTCCGATATGTGTGTATACTGTCTGTAAAACGACCCGTGAATACAGTTAGTAGTGTAAAAAAGTAATACAGTGTTGCGTCATGACGAATGCCATAGTTTTACTGCAGGGACAGTAATGATGTAAAGTTATTTTGGGTACTGTTCCATTCCTGTCAAGAGAATTACGCAATATTGGCGCTATTCGAGGTTATTGCGCGTTTTCAGCCGTCATTCTGCTAAACAGTAACTTCGGTTAAAGTTGGTGACTGGAAAATGCCAGCTACTGGAAATTAATGAAGCAGGAACAGTGTTAGACAATATCACATTTCGTGCGAATCATAACGCTGTGACAAACAAACAGACAAACAAAAGAATGGAAAACATAATTCTTTTGTACTCGTCTGTATAGTAGTATGCTATCAAAGCAGAAATCAAATTCTTGCGCTGTATTACACGTAAAATATTGGCTTTCCAACAGTATACGACTAACTGATAAATTTTTCATTAACAATCTACTTATAGTTCTAAATAATGGAGTGTAGTTAATTTTCTACAATAAAATATAAAAGCCCAAAGCTGAAATAACCTCAAAAAGTATTTACAGCCAGTTCGCTCCAGTGCGGTCTCTGAGTGGGTGTGGCACCTTCAGCTCGTCAACTTGTGATATCAGCTGCCTAGATCCGCTTTAGCTTACAAAACAAAAAAAAATAGCTTGCCTGCCTGCACGTAAATTCCTCATAATTAATTAGGTAAATTGCCTCGGCAACTTCCTGTACGATGAATTTCAGACTCAGAATACCTAATACGTGATTTGCTTTTTCTTTGCTGCATTAGGCAGCACGTTTCACTTTGCTGACGGAATGGCTTTATCCGAGAAAGACTACAGAATTGCCATGGATTGACAAGCTACATTTTAACTCTCTCGGTTGAAGTTACGTTCTGCCGGAAACATCAAAAGTATTACGGAATGTCTAAGGAAATTTAACATTCGTCCTTATAATAAAATTAATCTCATAAATACGGTTAAGTTAGTACGGTTTTTACACTTGTAAAACCGTTGTTGTTAATTGTCGCATTTATGTTTATATAAAGTGGATGCAGCTGGCGAAGTCCCCTCTCTTTCTCCCTCTCTTTTTTTAAGTAAGAGGGATGGAGGGAGGTAGAGAGACTGAGAGAGAGAGAGAGAGAGAGAATAGACTGGACGTTACCATACTACTTTAATGTAATAATAAAATTGTTATGAGGAAGCATACGATGACAAAGATTTAGAAGTGACAAAATCCCCTGCTTTTAAAAAGAAAAAGGGAATGAAGGTGAACTCGTAGTAAGTCACTAGTGCATTTGTGTACGCAAACCTGATGTCTCTGATCCTACACTAAACATCATTTATCTTACTCGAAAATTATGTATATACACCGTCTGAAAAAAGACATGTACCCATAACTAGTGGTTGGAAATGAATTAAACTACGTATGATGAAAAAACAGTGTGATTTTATTTATCTGATTACAATATAAGCCGGGTGTCAACATGCTGTAGGCAGTCAATAGACACACGCGCTGCGTGTGGGCGTGCATTAGCTTGTAACACTGTCCTACGATGCTGTGCCATCAGGCGTAGGACGTTCGGACGCAGAATGACCGTGACGCATCGTTGTGCAGTCAGTGTGCCCAAGCACGACTAGAGGTGACCTGAACGCATACCTATGGCTCCCCACAACATGATGCCAGGGGTTACGAATGTGTGTCTCTTCACAAAGTTGGCTGGATGCGCCCCCTGTCCTCGATGCCGCCAAACTCCAACACCATGGTCATCGGCGGTTATGTATAGGCGGAACTCATCACTGAAGAGTCGTCCTCTGTTCGTGCCTCTCGGGTATGTCAGTATTCCAAACGCCTGCATCGGTGTTGTGGTGTCAATGGCAGCCGACGCATCGGGTGGCACGACCCCAGTGCGGCAGATGGGAGTCGTCGCGACACTGTGGAAACTGTATAGGGTCTCAAGTACACGTTCGCGGATGGCGAGTGACGAGGCCATGGAATCCGCATTTCTTAGCGTTTCACACGACCGTCCTCCCTCGGAGTGTTGTTTCTTGGTCGACCCGAATCTCTACGACTTCACTGGGTGTCATTACCCACTGATTCCAACCTCGTGCACTGCAATATCTGAATATCCCACGGGCCTACCAATTACACGATACGACCACTCCGCTTCAGGCAGTCCGCAGTCACTCCTATACGAAAAAAAGGATATTTTGTGGTACACTTAACATTTTCCATGTCATAATAAAGCGTAAGCCACACAGTACAGTTAACTGTAGACGTGTAACATAATATTCTCGCTTTCGCATATACGTAGACCTTTCTAAGCAACATGTCGTGAGAATTTCCTTGGTATCCACCTAGTTAAACACCTTGTGCTACTGTCATTTGAAAACTACCATACGCTGCCGCTTGTGTCAGAGGTTCGAGTCCTCCCTCGGGTTTGGGCGTATGTGTTATTCTTAGCGTGAGTTGGTTTGAGTAGCTTGCAAGCCTAGGGACCGATGACCTCAGCAGTTTGGCGCCATAAGTTTACTAACATTTGAACATTTCTCGGAACTACCATGCTGCTAATCATGGCATCTGCAGTCTAGCGTTCTTGAAACAACTGAACTGGTTTAGTAATTCTACCACCAATCTAGCCTATCCTAATAAAAATATGAGTTTGCAAAGGCATCGGATCAGTGTAGCACCTCCACCCTCAAGTAACCGTCCTGTCATATTTAGAACCAAATGTAATATAATAAATTTCCCATGAATTTCAACGTGCCACCGGTTAAATGGAAACTCTGATCTACTTCGCATTTTTGCAAGTATCGTAGACGCCACCTAAATAAGAGTTTGTGATTTAAAGTTCTCCGGGACCCGCGAAATTACACAAGGAACCACTTTTTTGTTACTAGAGTTACTCGTACGAACAGACAACTGCGTACAAGGAGCTGTAAACCCAGGATGACAGTTCTGAAGCGGTATCGAGAAAGTTCACATTAAATATACGACAGTAATGGCAGATGCATTTGTAAAGCGCGATTAAAACGTAGCATGTAGAATATAATCGTTTTAGATTTTATTTCAGTTTCTCGCCGACTTGCGGTGCGTCTGCGGCGAATGTCGGCCAGACAGTCGCTGCATTACAGCAAGTGTGTTAATGTTAGAAGAGCAGCCCAGGGTTAACGGTCTCGCCTGTGGGGAAGTAGGCTCGCTGGAACATGGCAGCGCGGCGAAAATGTGCCAATTCGCGGACGCCGACGCCGACGCCAATATGTTAGCAGCTACAAGGCGTGCGGCTTGTCACTACCATTACCGATATTATCCGTCTCGTATATAACCCGGTGCGTGGGTTTCTGCGCTAAGCCGGATGTTTTCGCGGACGCCTCCTCCTGCGTTGTCTGTCCTCCCCAAGCACTCGCGTCGAGGAACTCATTTCGTTAGGAATGTAGTATGAAAGCTTTTCTGTCTCGTATTTGCCACACACACAGAAAAAATATTTTGTTTGGTTGTTTTCTATCGGTCTGAAAGATTCACTCTGTAACGCCACATTTGGAATCCACATCCTGCCCTACGCGGGAGTTAATCCCAGTTTCCGCTACGGGAAGCTGCGACACTATACTGAAAAAGAATGATTTTCATGTAATAAGTAAGCACTTCGTCAGGGTAAATGTAACTCCAATTTTTTCTTTCCTGGTGTCGTGTTGAACTGCCTGTGAAACTACCAGTCTTTATTTACATCAGCTTTTGATATATTCATCTTATTAAATCGACTCCGACCACGTGAATATTGCGACTTGCAGTTGTGGTTAAAATGGCTTTCAGTCGGAACTTCTTTTCGGCATGGCCCCACCCGTAGAAAATTGTCTACTCAGATTTCTCGTGAATGCGTGCGTGTGTGTGTGTGTGTGTGTGTGTGTGTGTGTGTGTGTGTGTCCACCAGCTGCCAATTACTGATAACCTCAGAAGTTAAGTCCCATAGATTTACAAACATCTGAACATTTAAACCATATAGAACATTGTTGAGACTAAGACGGCACTTTCAACGTTTTGAGGTGCCGTTGTTTATCAAATACAACAATGGTATCTGCATGCTTGGCTAGCATCTGTATTTATGATTAAGCATTGATTTCTTGTGGTTTTCCTTTATTTTTATCCAACCGCTGTGCTTAATGCGTTAGCATTAGACAGACCTTTGCGGCAGACAACAAGTTATTAATGTTCCTCGGTCGTACTTCACGTCCGATATATAGCCTTTTGATCTTTATGTGTTTAAAATAACATTATATTGTTTGCTGGCATAGACAAGACATAGCGAAATGTTGGCTGTTGTTTGCATATCAGCTAATCCTGTCCGTAGTGCCACAATTCTGAAAGAGAGACGAAGCTCAGAAATAAATCTATTATCTTTTAAAGCATATGTCTATCTGTTCTGTCTCCAATGTAATCATGTATTTAATTTGCTATACCAGGTTAGCGCTATGCTAAGAATTCCACGATAGTTTGCCATGCTGTTGTAGTTTTGTCGTGAAACATAGGTGCTGATAAAAGTCGCTAACGAATTTATTGTTTTGTTATATGAATGTTAGTCACAGAGCTCTATGACATTTTGTGCCAAAATGCCGTTTTGGATATCCTTTCTTGAGATGTCGCAGTTGCATTTAACTGAAATATAATATTGCATTTTCACGTCCGGATAATCTTGTCGCTCAGCCGTCATTGCAGTACACTGTCGCATAATAGTGGCCAAACTACAACTTGTGGATGATGTCGGGAATCCACCTTTCCTCGGGCTCACTGCTCTTCGACTCGCGTTAGCGATCCAGAGAAGTGACAGAGAGGTAAGCAAGAAAAGTAGACAAAGGACCGGTGAAGCTGGTCGAGGCGGTTGCTAATGAAGATGTACTCAGCCGTGGTGGTTACCGTGAGCAGCGGACGATCAGTCGTGTGAGCGCTGGCACTTTTTGCGTGGCGCCCGACGTGACAGCACGCGCCTCCCACCCCTCCCCACCCTGCCGCTGATGACAGCGCGCGCGCTCTTGGTTCGAATCCTGGGCCTGGCACCTGTCCAGCTGCCTTTGTTCTTCGAGCGCTCGGCGACGTTTCTCTTTTGCGCTTCGTGGCAATCGAAAATTGCTGCCCTCCCGTGCATATTAAGATCTTATCTGGCTGGAATATTTTCTTTAATTCTGAGCCACACGTTCCTCTTTTTTTCTTTTTCCTTCTGCAGCTCGTTTGTATGTGTGTGTGTGTGTGTGTGTATCAGAGAGAGAGAAAGACGGGAGGGAGAGAGAGGCAGAAGGACTCTACTTTAAATGCCACCGGTGCTCGTTCACGCCACAACCCCACTCTCCTCGTGGTGAGATTCTGAATTGTTAACCGTGACACGATATGTATGGAAGGATAGCTCCATATCTACTCATATATTCATCAGACGTATCAGTGACTAGTTTGTACTCTATTTAGTCGCTCTCTTTTATCTCTCCATTCGTGGACAGAGCAAGAAAAACTGTCCGTCCGCTCTATGTTAATCATACATATTTGTACTGTACCTCACGCGAAATACGCGGCGAAAGCAGCAGGACCGTTTCGTAGCGTAGGTTCTTTCGTTGATAGCTGTCCATAAGTCACACTACCGGCATAAATGCGGGTCTTCCAGCCAGCGTCTTCATATTATGTCAGTACGCGGCTGATTTTAGCTGAAAATTTATAGCTGTGATACACCAGAATTGTATTAATAATAATGAAGTTGAATGCTCCATCTTTTTTACTCCCTTTTTGCTAAAGCGTACATTACGCTGAGATATTCCAAAGCTGCCCATCATGAGAAGTGAAGAAAATAAGTGAATATGAAATGGTAAGAACATATTATTGTGGTGTTGTTCGGAAGATTACTACTAAACAGCGCGTTGATACACAGCCCATATATACATGAAAATTCAGCCGCAGACTGATAGTAATATACAGTGCAGCTAAGGGTAAAGGCAATAATTCCCAAGATTACCACGACTTAGCACAACTTATTAGTATGTATGGGCTGCACATTCTCAAAAGAAGTTCAAATGTTTGTTAAGCTTAAGGGATTTAACTGCGGGGTCATTAGTCCCTAAACTTACAAACTACTTATGAACTAACTTACACTAAAGACAGCACAAACATCAATGCCCGAGGGGGAGGGGGGAGAATCGAAACCCCGACGGGGAACGACCTCGCGCATCGTAGCATAGCGCCTGAATGCGCTCGGCCGCGGCACACATTCTCACTCGACTGTATTACAGAATCATGGAATGAGAGACAAATGCTCTACTAGTCTTTTAAATAATTTTCCGTCGGATATTCGGTAACTATCCAGGTCGGATACTGATAAGACAAAAATGTTCGGTGAGAAGAAAAGAACGCCGACATTAGCTCAACCCAGACTGTACTAAAAAGTGACGTATAATATACTTTTAATTTTCATTAGTAGTCACAAACTGTGTGATAGGTCTACACACGCCCTGTCCTTGATAGAGGCTTTTATTTATGTAATGCGATAGATTTCTTACACTTTGCTGTGACAAAAATTACCGACTGCGTCAGTGTTGTAGGGATGTTATTTGGTAAGGCGGTGTAGGTACACTTGAACAGAGAAATCACACGACTTCAGTAAAATATCTCAAATTTATTACAAGCCGAAGAAAACTCAACCTGGTGTTGTGAAAGTACAAGTATACTGATAACGTCCAAGCTTCTTCCATTAAAACTTCAAAGTTCCATTGCTCTCCGTAATATTTCTGACAAGATACATTTGCAAAGTGTCTCACCGATACTGAAATAATATGAATTGCAACGGAAACGTGAGGTGTAATCAATAATTATTGAGTTACACGTAGCGGTAATAATACATGTTGGCCAACCTTGTAGATAGCGATGTAATAATAAACAGGACAGGAATCATATGTACCAGTGTAACATAATGATTTTTAGTTTTTTTACATATTACATTTAGCTGTATCTACTTAATATGAAGCCTGTTTGAGGGTTCTGGTTCAGAAATCTGTTAAAAACAACTGCGACGACAATATGCGCAGTAGATAAACGATGCAGTTCGGCGTTCAGCAACTTGAATCTTTCGTATTCCAACTAACAGGAGCTTCAGAAGTCACGTGAAAATGCAAATGTAGCTTTGTTCTATGCAACCTTGATCATGTTGTTGAATATGGGTGGACTGAACTGATTATAGATGAGTGCATGAAGGTTGATGATAGTGGTGCGACAGTGGGGTTTAATAGCAATATTCTCGAGCAAAACTCGCTCACAAAAACGTTTAGCTAATTGTTTATACTGACGGAAGATGTACACATACAAAGGTTGAACATGGCATGCCCCCGTGGACCGCACGAAATGGTAGCGTGGTCTAAGGCGTCAAGCTAAGGACTGGAACTGAGCGAGGTAGTGCAGTGGTAAGACACTGGACTCGCATTCGGGAGAAAGGTGGTTCAAATCCACCTCCAGCCATCCTGATTTAGGTTTTTCGTGACTTCCCTAAATCACTCTAGGCAAGCTTCCTTCCTAAGAACAGGGCGGCCGTTCCCCCCGGTAGTTCGAGTCCCCCTTCGGGCATGTGTGCGTGCGTGTGCGTGTGTTTGTGTGTCTGTGTGTGTGTGTGTGTGTGTGTGTGTGTGAGAGAGAGAGAGAGAGAGAGAGAGAGAGAGAGAGAGAGAATTGTCCTTAGTGTAAGTAGTTTTTTAAGTCTAGGGACTGATGACCTCAGCAGTTGGTGTTAAGCTTTACTCTCGGGTAACAGTCTAAAATATTTCAGATGCTGTCTTACGCATTTGCTGAGTTATTCCATACAGCGACACTTCTCAACGTTGTGTGCAGCTGACAGCAATGTTGAAGAGTCCCATGGATGCCCGACTGTGTCACCTCTCGACACTGGCAGGGCAGTGTGTTTTGGGGGATACAGTTGCCCAGCCAACCATCCAAATTTAGCATTCCCGTATTTTCCTTATATCTATTAAGGGGCATGCATCCATGTTTCCTCTGAATATGACACGCCAGATTTCGTTCACTATCGAGTGTGTTTTAAGTTTTTAATCACCTTATCTTCGACAAGACGTTGAACTCGAATACTCCTTTTTTTCAGCTCTCGAAAATCGTGTACCTTTGTCTGTGTGGTACCGTTCGGTCATATAAGCGAACATCCCGTTACATTACTTTATAAGGTAGCCTCATAACGACGGCATTGAAGGTTGGTAATTGCTCTACGTGAAAACCTTTTACCCCGAGTTTTAAGAAATTCCGGAGCGGCTCTAAGTACAGTCAACGTCGTGATCGTATTATTCGCAGCAGCACCTGAGGTGAGGCAGTGAGGATCGAGGCACATTACTGAGCGTTACCGAACAAACGTCTATGCGTTTAATAAGCAACATATTAAGGAATATAATTAGGTGCCTGCGGTAACGGTTCCCGTCAGTTAGCGTGCGAGAAATTTGTTGCTGGAATGGCTCGGGTGTAAACACAAACGCGGTTTGTGAAAATAACGACTCGAAGTGTTTTGGTTTTTTCTGCTGGCATGGAGCCCGAGCCGGCTGTGGTCGGGCAAGGGGGAAAGGCCAAAGGGGAGGCGCCGGCCGGAGGCCTGGTGATAATGAACTACCGCGGTCAGGTGCCGCGCGTCTGTCACCTGCGCCCATTTGTCGCGCCTGTGTTTCTGCTCCCCATCATTTACTTTCCTCTCCAACTCTGGCCAATAATGCCTTTTACATCATATCTTGTCCATTTTCGTCACATATCTTGGAGAATTTCTGAATAAAATATATGCTGCTGTTATAAAAGTCACTGAACACTAAATGCTCGCGTTTCAAAATATGAAATGGGAGAGTTTCAAACAACTTGACTGTCCATCTTAACAGCCGGACCTTATAAATAAAGCTTGTACATGTCACTACATTAGTAGGTGCCAACGTTATATCAGCAAGTAATCTTCCTTCATATTAAAACAAGTAATGGAGTAGTTCTAAGTCTTTGCTGTGTAGTGTCATCAGTGAGTGAATGTTCACGACGCCAATCTAGATTCAAGTCACCTTAAAAAAAAGTAAAAAAAAAAAGTAACTCAGCATCAAAACCATGGCAACGAACGAATAACTTGTGCTTATCACATTTGTTGAAAAATTTCATTTACACATATTTGTAGCAAATTCTTGAATAATAACACCGTAAGAAGTTTTCAGCAACGTTGTCTATCATGTTTATAACATTTAGAAGCCTTAGCATTGCCGAAAATAGGTTGCATAAAACCAGTCATAATGCTGTGTACGAAGTATTTTATGTCTTTTTTCAAACCGCTATGTCACATTACTTCTTACGCTGAATTAAATTGTTGTCTGCTTACAGTTGTGCCAGAGTAATGAAAGCACGCCGTAATTTCGTTATTAACACGTAATTATTCTTAGTTGGGGCAAAGGAGCTTCTCTTTTTGCCCTGTCGTGTCATTCACAGCGCAACTCTCAAGTAGTGTTACATATGTCGGCGCAAAAGTACACCGTGTCCGGAGTCGTCTTCACATCAGGTCAGTTCATTTCATTTTTCCTGGCGGTTGTGGGAAGTGCTGTCTATATCCAGGAAAGTGTTAAGAAATTTGTTTCAGCATCTTTTGTAATAGCAGTGGATGTCCTGTAATGTTACCGTTATATTATCTTTACTGATATTATCATGATAGAGATGATGACACGAGAAAGTATCACTTTTTGTAACATATTAAGACTTGAGCGACATACGAGCAGTTGAATGCAGATGCTTGAGCTACGGCTTTTTCATTGAACTACTGGAATACGCCACATAGCCGTATGGCTTCATTTCAGTGTTGCGCGTTGTCTGCTAGTCCGTAGAATTTGTTCCGTGAAGATCTAGAGCTCTCGGGACATGAGAATGACTCGCCTGCAATCTCTGGCCAGTTTCTGAGTAAAGGCTATCACTTGGCTGGCTGGTTTTGGCGATGCGTGTCTGTTGTACGCTTCCCTTCAAGGGGCACATCATTCTCGGAAGAGATCGTATGAAGTGCAGAGTAGCAGAATAGTGAAGGCACGACGCGGAGAAATTCTCGGTAAAGCGCTGCCTGCAACATGTCCCAGTCCGGTGCGCAGTCTGAATGTCGGTTCTTACTTAACGCGTTGTACGGGCCATTTGCAACGGCGGCACTCACACAAGCTGTTAGAGGAGTGGAATGGAATTCTAAGGGTCTGGCCGAGATGTCTTCGTCAGAGTTTCTCAGGAAGAAAATTTTGATTTTGGTATTGCAGAGGAGTATTTTGCTTACTCAAGTTATATGAGTGATTATTCTATTCTTTGCTTCATCTTCGCGAGACACAGGAAAAGTTCCATGACGACTTTATTTTTTTCCTTTGGGTGGTTTTACACAAATGAGGCTAGATATACTATGAAATCCAAAACTAATTTAGGTTTTGTAATACCTGGTCAAAGAAAACTCTTACACTGATCACAAACAAGAACATAAATGGAGCCATTAAAAATTTAAACAGCAATCTCCATTGGAGAGAAAAATTCCGTTTATATGGGCGTTATTGAGTAGTTAGAAAAAAATCATTATGAATAAAGTAAAAATACTTCATGAACCGTCTTATAAAAATTGAATGATATGTTTATATGCGTATATTTTCTTTAACAACTACCTAAGAATGTTTTGAAATGTTTGGATGACATTTGTCCTATGTTTTTACATACAAACTTTGTCAACAACTTTCATTTTGCTTTGGTCATTAATAACCTTAGTAAAATTTTCTGGATGATTAATTATATGTGACGGACAGGAACTGGAGATTGGGGAATTTGGATTCTGCGGGCAAGTGCTCAGCGGACGGAGCTATCGTAGTCTTACATCCAGCAGTACCTCATCTCCAAACGTACCTCATGCTCCTAAAATATTTGCGGGACTAGTACTCCCGGAAAAAAGGATACTGCGGAGACGTTGACTTCGCCACAACCTGCGGGATTGTTTCCAGAATCTTCGGACGATACATTAATCACTGATCTTCCTTGTCCTTCGTCCTTCTGAAATAAATTTTAGTATTGCACTAGCGAATCCAGAATTTTGGACGGGGGGGGGGGGGGGAAGGGGGGTTAAAATATTTTTGTCACCGTGCCGTCTCAAAATGTTATGGAGTATACTAAAGTGTTTTCTTAAACTAGTTTTATACGAAATGCGATTTTTGGGATTGTTATGTCTGAAAGAATAGTTTCTCTCTCTCTCTCTCTGTCTGGTGCAGTTCTGAGAGGGTGGGGGCTGCACTCCGTATGTTGCTGGATCTGTAATTTGGTAGGGAAACGAAACGGCCGTATACCTCGAAAAGAAGCACCCCGGCATTTGCCTGGGGGAAATGAGAGAGCAGACAGCAGCGGTAGGCGCGCCACCTCGGTGAGCTTTTAGGCTGTGACCTAGTGCGGCGGCGGCGCCCCTCCCCGGCGCGGAATGCGGCTTACCTTGCGACCTGTGACCGCCGCCATTCATCAGGCGCCAGCTTACGTCACGCGCTTCCTGTTCTTCCCCAGTCGCCACCGTCCACTTCCGAAACCGAGTGCCCGCAAGACTCGAGCATCTCCACACCGACTGTACTGAGCTCCAATAAAAATGCCAAACATACTGCGGGTACCCAACTTTGTTCCTCTCGAGAAACAGTGTATCTGCTGTTGATACGGAAATACGGAAGAAATTAGTGTTTGATTCACGGTAACTCGTCGGACTGGTTTGTGGCAAGGAGGTCTCGTGAGGTTACATTAGGAGTTGCGCGCGTAATGTTAATAACGACCGGAGTGATCCGCGGCCGGCAGCGGTGGCCGAGCGGTCTGCGGCACGCCAGTCACGGTCTGCACGGCTACTACGGTCGGGGGTTCGAATCCCCCCTCGGGTATGGATATTTGTGTCGGCCTTAATATTAGCTAGTTCATAAGTAGTTTGTAAGCTTAGGGACTGATGACCCCGTAGTTAAGTCCCATAAGTTCTACAAATATTTGAATTTGAATTTAGTGATCCGCGATTCGTTTTCCGCACTTATGGAGGTCGGTCTTTGTGACCTCGGAATTTGTATTAATCGGCCGAATAGCTTCACAGTTGTCATTGCGAGGGTGAGTACACACAAACAGAAATCCTGGCTGTGCCAGTCATCAAACCCGTGTCCCCCGTATGAGAGTCAACCGCGTTGAACCCACAGTTACAGAGGGGCCGGGTTTGGAGGGACAAGTGCCGCTAAAAAAACTGAAAGAATCAATAGTCGCTCACGTCCTGTTTCTCTTGGCACTGTTTTCAGCCCATTGACTGTCTCCTTATTAATAATTTTAAGCTGTTTTAGCCTAACCATTCTTACTAATCGGGTACCATTAGGAAATGATCGTATGCCGTGTTTCATACGACCATCGCTTTTTCCACCTATAAAGCCTCTAATCGCAGAAGTGTTCGTGGAAACGACAGCGAGCAGTTTTCTTATTGTTGTGTCGGTCCTTGACAGCGGAACAAGCAGACGATGCAAAAGAAGGTCCCGGCAATATCTGATGACGAAAGTAAACGTGTTGTTCTTGTGTGCTGACGCCTTTAGCGTTACGTGCCAGCTTTGCTGCGAATGAAATGCACAAGGAAAAAAGACTGCTTGCTTACATCAGTAAAGACCAATTACTGGTCTATGACGGAAGTACGACTCTATTGCATCATTGCCGAGCATCTAAACGCCGATGACAATTTTTGTTAGAACGCGAGACACATTTTAACCTACCGGGCTATACGAAAAAGTAAAGTATATTTTGACATTATCAACCTACTACTATTGTGATATTCCCAAAACAAGCGACAAAAATCATTGATTAGAGGGACCTCGAGATTTTGTTTTTGAGTTTCGCCTTCACCAACAAAGCTGGCCATATTGTAGGAGGACATGGCTAAACGCGACCCGCCAAAATCGATCTCATTAGATATAGAACAGTAATACTCAGAACTGGAGAAGAAATTACGTATACTGACGATGGAGGAGCGGTGTTGGCCTCGGAAGATGCAATTTATTACCGATGTTTAGTTTTAATATTTCAGTCTTCTATGGGGGGGGGGGGGGGAGGGATGGAAAGGATTATCTCTGGCTGCATTAGGACACTAAAATATTCAACTACGACAAGTGAAACTTTGAGTTTCGAAGCCGATTTGTCCTAGCCCTAAATTTCCACAAGTCGCACTCTATGGGAGCAGAGACCTTAGCGTTCGTAGTACTTCTATATTCGCGATAAAGAAATGAACCCAACACTACCATTACCTATATCGGAAATAAATATTAGTAAGGCTATACCCATTTAGAGTTTTGCAGCTCATTTAAGATTTATTGTCGAAACAGTGCACATGAAGCACATTTAAACGATTACATTTACAGATAAACAGCTCAAGCGGTATTGAGGTACCAGGTGTCGATCCCTGCTGAAACACCGAGGTTAGTACGTGCTGTAGCATCCACGGGCGGCTGTGTAGGCGCTGATTCTGTCATTATAAAAGACGGCGATCACTGTGTCGGGACACATTATTCCACACCTACTCACCTTTTCACGTATTTCTGGAAGAGTTGTGGATGATATGTCGCGCGTGTCACTTGCCCCATCGTGTCCCACAAGCGCTCGATTGGAGACTAGTCCGGAGAGTATTGAACTTACTGCACGTCTTTGCAGAGGATGTTGAGTCTTATAATATTCTGCACGTACCGAGCGATTGTCAGCGATCCCTCACAAACACAAAACGTGAACGAGAGACGTAGCTTATCACACCCCAGACCATAAGACCTAGGGTGGGCCAGAGTGTCTTGGACGTATGCACTCTACGAGACAGCGCTCACCAGGTCTACGTCGTAAGTGCAAACGACCATTACTTGCGTGCATCCAGAATCTGTTTTCATCGCTGAAGACCACGTCCCGACAGTTACATCTTCCAAGTGATCCTCTCACGTCACCAATCGAGCCGTGTACGTTGATGCTGTGTCGTGAGTGGAAAACGGGGTTTGAGCTGCACGTGCCCGTACTCCCACTGCTATTAACTGGTTTACAAATGTTCCTGTTGACGCTTCTGGGATCACAAACTCTGTAATCTGTGTTTTGGTAGCTGTACGCCCTGCCACCGCTGCCCTTACAATACGACGCTCTTGTAGGACGTCTGTGGTGTGTGGACGTCCAGCACATCGTCTACGGGTGAGCGAATATTCACGTGACAGCTGCAACCAACATCTTTGCACAAGTGACGCAGCACGTCGAACTCGTATGGCAATTTCCAAAAGGATCTCCTGCCACTCGAAAGGCCACTATTTGACCCCTTTGAAATTCGCTCCGTTGGCTGTAAGTAGAGTGCGTCCTCCTGGCATGGCGCTTGTTGGCTTCACACATTGATACTAGACAGTGCTCGTTCCCCATTACCAGGTACACACCGATGGCGCTCTGGCAGTTGCGTGACTACGCCATCGTCTGGCGGTCGACGTTGAAACCGTTATCAGTACATCTACAATCCTGCAGTTTTACAGTCGCGCTAAAATCCTTCGCGGCAGTTTCTCTCGAACATGTTCGAAAAAACGGGCATCAGACCAGTATAGTGAAATGAAAATTCATAGCACTTGTGGTTGCTAGTGCTAACTAATTATCCAATACATAGTGGAATAGTTTATTTGTTGTACGGTCGCAGTACATGTGAGAAGTTAGTGTGGCAGATAGAGAACAAACCGTAATCATCTTTTTTACGAGCTGATACTCCAAATCACACGTTTTGGGAGATAGAGTAGGCTGTAGTCTTGATCATCTGTACGCACTGAGACAGGATACCAATAAGAACTCGGACGGTTTGCCGTATATATTCTCAAAATGCTTTGTTTAAGCTACAGATCGCTGGGGAGTACTTTCCAAGTTATTTTGTGCTTAGAGTGATCCATAAGCGATCACTATCGCATAACGTGCGATTTTCCTGCCGCGAAACCTGCCTTCACGATACGACTTTCTTCTGTTCTGTATGGAAGTCATCTCAATGGATCGACAAGTCGTAAGACTTGCCCGGCGACACTGTACACCGAATTGGAGCACCCCTTCCCTCATCATTAGACATTTCGTCAGCCTCTATTCGAGCATATGCAGTTTGAGCAGTTTTAGAGATCTTGAGGCTAGTTAGCAAGTTAGTTTGCAATGTTCAGGTATCTGCCGTTTGTTAAAGAATTAACCACTTTCATGTTTTTTACTATTAAAAGAAGTTGCTCATTTTATATGAGATGTAGACATATATGTCGTTAATAAACGCTTTGCTTCTTTATATGATCTAATCTCTGTTGTGTTGCCTTGTTACAGCCATTAAAACATATAAAAAAATCAGTGCGCTAATCAGTTTTCATGTAGGTAGCATCATGTAGGCAACTGTTCAAAGAGCTGGCTAAGAACTTTTTGGAAGACGATTTGCATCTTTCCGTCATTGCTAGACTTCCAACTAGTCCACAGAAAATGAGTTGGGTAATCCTTGTAGGAAACGTCGGGAAACGTGCTTCGGACGCAGCTAAATGGCATATTTAGTCGGCTTTCTTTGCTTGTGTGCCCCAGGCCGATGTTGGGATGACAGTTGTGTGGGTAATAAACTCTTAGCCTGCTGACAGTTGCTTGTTATTCGGCCCTCCATCAGTCTCGGAGCCCGCTTTTTGCTGTGCGCGTCGAGAACACACGCACAGCCGCCAACGTGTCCTTTTGTTCTCCCGCTTACACCAATCGCCTCAGTTTTCTGCGTTCGCCTTACCTCACGCCATGTACAATACTGCGAGCTGGGCCGACTGGCGGCTCCAGTCCTACTGTAAACCACCACCTCGCGTACCTCTGGACGGCGGAAGAATATGTTGCCAGCAACTGTGTTCACATAGTTTACGGGTCGCAGTTACAAAGTACTTATTTAGACTCCCATCAAGTCATCCATAGTTACGTTATGTATGGTTTCTTTATACAGCTTCAAACAAACGTTACAGTTGTTCGTTCTCCGAACCCACGGTTGGGTCTTACGTGCGTGCTTCAGCGTTATAATCAGTCAGTGTTCAGTATTTGCTGTCATCGCTGTCAAGTAGACAGTAAATGAAGGTGAATGTTGCTGTAATTAAAGGACACAAAATTATCAAGGCTGTTATCATAAGATTAACGATACATAGAGAACACTCTGTAAGAGATAATAATGGCAGCGCTTTTATAAGAATATAGGGAGTAGTTTTCATAAAACTGATCCGGGACTTCAGACTGTACAAGAATCGCAAGTAACCTTCTTGAAGAAATCATCTTCGCGAATTCAAGGAATCTACAAAAAACGGATCAAGATCTCCGAACGGTGGTTTGAACTCTACTCATTCTGGGTACGATTATTCCTCCTTGAAGTTATGCCTCATCACGCTTCGTGAGACCCACTTACGGTGCGAGTCAATAGGGTAGGTTTTGTGTGTGTGTGTGTGTGTCTGTGTCGAATCAAATCTCTTGTAGTGACACGAGAAGACTGCGATGATCGGAATCAAGAAGCACGGAATTTTTGGGTTTTACTCTAGTACACTGATGCTTAGTTTGGTCATGAGGAACTGTACGCCTCCTTTCTCCTATCCTTCCGAGCAAAATTGGAACAACTTGTTACCACGAGAAAAAAAAAAAAAAAAAAAAAAAAAAAGCATTAAAGATTTAGTTCGGTGAGAAAGGCTTGGATTGCGCTTGTAAATATTGAGGGCGAACTGATTGAAAGCTAACCCCGGAGTTGGGGAATGGTGCGGGCTGCCGTAGCGTGGCTGAGACAGTGGCGCATCCCTCCCCTTTGAGGGTCGGCGCTTCTGAAATCTCGGGGCGGCGCGGCGGTGCGCCGTGGGAAATCGATGCCGGCATCTCCCGACTGCCTGCCTAATGGCAAGGCTCGCGTCCGCTAACATCACAGGCGACATCTGCACACAGCAAGGCCCTAAAGGCGGCGCAAGTTAAGTAGCCGAAACGAGGAAACAAAATACAGAAGACTCTTACTAGTGTCGAAGGCGGCAAAAATATGACTTTATTTGCTGAATCACTGGAAATTTTATATATGTCGCTACAATTGTCTTTAATGAAACCCTTGAAGTGGGACAACAAACTCATCATCTCGCCACTACCTATATACTCTGAGACGTTTTCGATAGATGCATATTTTTCGCAAACTGAATACCGAATATTGTTTGGCCATGACATGATCATTTGCTGTATGTATAATGGGTATTCGTGTCCACTGCAACAGTGATGGATTATTTTACGCCACGGATAAAAGGCGAGCAGGTATTGTTGCAGAGGTAGGTTAAGCTTCCGTGGAAGTCTCTGATCTGCATCTAGAAACTACTGTATTTTCAAGAAAACTGTGATACAGAATTGCAGGAGATACATCAGTTTACTTTACGAAGAATCGTGACGTGGTTGGCGTGGGTGTGGGGAACTCGAGATCCATCATACTTAAATAAGGGGGAAAAACTCTTCATCTTGTCATAAATATCTGCTAAGAATTTGTTAGAAATGCTGCTCACTGTAATAGCGAGAAACTTAATTTGTTGCTAGGTTTCCAGGGCGTCCGAATTTGTGGTAGTGTCCTAAGCAGGTGTGTTTAGGTCTGTTCGCAACGTATGAGCATAGGTTTTGAAATGTATTGGAATTTCTGTTACGACAGACACACAGCAAGAAAGACTGTGCGATGCTATACTTCCTCCCCCCAAGACTACAACATAGCACGGAGTTGTACAAGGGTAATTGTTATTTGGATTTCTTTTCAGCACAGCTCAGGAGATAGAATATTAACTTAGTTTTTAAAAAATGGGGAAACAAAATTACCGTTAATCTCTTATAAAGCAGCCAAATCTAGATTGTCATGAAGAGTTTTGAGGGAACCAGGAAAAACTGAAATCAGAAATTCCAAGTGTGGTCATTTTGGTTAATGCAGGATGAACGTGATTTGGAAAAAGAAATGTTATGTAAAGTAAAAAAGAAGTTTTCTGTATGTTTCCTGACTATTGTGGAGTGACAGCTAATCTTACTCCACCATAAACGTAACTTGGGATTTCCAGCGGCAGTAGAGATGTCTTGTAGAACGATACACTCATTTTAAAAATCTTTAGTTGTCATATACGTACCTACAACAATAATCCAATTTACTTCTGAAAAGGCTTTAGAACCAAATTGTAACTCACCTGATGGGCGATACAGCTTAGTACTCGCAGCAAGAGGCATATCAACAAGTTTTTGCAGGAATCTCCGGCATTATCTAAATCATTGGAAGCGACAAGATCTTAATAAGTGACCAGAGTGGAACTGTGTCAACACGATTAGAACACTAGTTCACCTTTCTCAAATTTTAGTAATTTCTCTATCAAAAAATGTTGAACTAATTTCGTTCTAAATCGAAAAGACAAAAAATAGTACATTAGTTTCCATTTCCATGATTGTAAAATCCAAATAACTGAAAATAACTTACTGATAGAATGCAGAATCATGATATACTTGGTCACATAGTGCGCTACCATTACTGTATAACTGATACAAATAGTAACATAGCGATGTGCTACCTTAATATCTACACAGTAACTAATTCTACACCTTAGCTTGTTCACTTTTCTGACACACAGTGTTCAAAAATCAAATGTTGGTAAATATATGGGACTTAACTACTGCGGTTATGGGTCTCTAGGATAACAAACTGATTAAACTAAGTAACGCTAAGAACAACACATACACCTATGCCCGAAGGAGGACTCGAACCTCCGACGGGGAGCAACCGCGCGCACCGCAGCAACAATGTGTTCGCTGACTCTTTCGGAGGCTTTTGTTTCTGAGAGCATAACGAGCCCTCGGGCCTAAACAGTCCTTCTGACAAACATTGCAATCTAAAGGAATGTTGTCATTTTTAACACAGATAACGAATACTAGATCATACTTGATCTGATAGCCAGTTTAGCGGCGATAATTACCATTATCACGAGTATGTGTGCATCGCTTATAGGATTGTAACTTGTGTGGGAGAGCATCGATTGTCTTTGGCGAGGAAGGTGTAGAGGAAAGAGAGCGCCTGACTGCCGGATCAGCGGCGCATCCGCCGCCCGCGGGGCAGGGGGACATAAAACAAGCACGCTAATTATGTCTGCCAGTAATTAAAAGTACCCACCCAACACTCCCTCATTAATCGCTCGATGGCTGTTTCTGCCCGCGTTTAGCGTGCTTTCCAGGTTAAAATGAATTTATTGGGTGTTGCTTCAAAGCACCGTCTCGAGATATCCTGTCGATCCCTAATAAACTCGGCGATCGACAAAAAATCGCCCCGCACGCACTATGCATCTTAATGGTCGGAAATTTTCGGCGATTTCATCTCCGTTGCGCCCTCGACGTAGGGACAACTACCGTCACCTCCGAGTACATGTACGAATCGGAGAAAGCGCGTTAGCACTGTAAATAGGCGATTAGGCCGAATTAATTAACGGAATAATTTGGAAGCGAGGCGGCGAACGCGCTGCTAATATATTTTAGCGTAGCTTTCACGGAGGCGGGGCCGGCGCGTAATTAGCTGCGGTTGTTCCGAGACAAAAGCACTTCCATGTGACCCACATCCAGTAAAGAGGAGACAGCTTCGCCTTTCTACTGTTTCGGCCGCCTAAAAGCTGCTCGGCGTTCAGCAAGACAGGCAAGAATCAATAACACTCCGGAGATAGAGAGACATCGCCACTGCGGCTGCGTCCGGTTTCACGTTTTTCAGGAGTTCCCCTCACAACCCAGACTCCAAAGCAGCACATCTCCATTGCGACCATTTGTTGTATTACCTTTTGTCTAGAAACATATTTCGTGTAGATCAGCTAGGTTTGAAAATTAACAGTAAATCGTGCGCGTTGAGGCAACCTAATTTTGTTATTCCAAGTCGCTGTGAAATGTTACCGAAAGACGCTCGATGACAGATACGTATAATCTCGCTTTATTCCTATTCCGTTGTCGGACTCGCACCGGAAGAATGCAATCGAGTGCTGTAATGCTATGTTTCCGTTGGTATTGAATGTATGGAGAGGTGAAGCTGAAATCCAGTTCCGGCTCATAGTTTAATCTTCCCTAATACCACCGCACGAATATTGTATTAATCGGAGTGACTAAACGCCATCAGCAGCACACGCCTCTAACATTGCAGAGAGGATTGCAACTTAATCGAGGACATTGGCGCACAGAATGGACACGAATGTTTTTCCACTTCCAGACTACACATAGCCTACGAAAGGGTAGGGCGCCACTGTTCAGTACTACTTAACCCTTCTGATCATAGCGGCCAACCGCTAGAAAGTATTTTATCGAAGGTTTGATCACTATATGCTACTGCAAAAGACCGTACATGTACGAGCAGCTTTTGTAGTGTAGCCCTCGGCAACTGCGTGGAAGAAGCCGTTTCTACAAATAGTCATCCAACATCTTGCCTGATATTTACTTTATACGGGTTTTCCTTTCACCACACGATATTTAACAACGTCGTCGCCGTCGTCCTGCCTAACCGCTTTAGACAAGAGCAACATAAATAAAGTCAGAGACCCACGTAGTGTTATAAGTACTACTTACACAATCCGTTTAACGTCCAAGGGAAGTTCTTAAAGGATTGAATCTTATCATATTTATCCTTCAGCTGCAACATACAATTTGAAGGATGGGCGAGTAACGTGATAAGAACGGTTCTAAATTCTTATCTAAGAAATACGTTTCAGTGCTTGTTAACGATTTCGTTTTTAATTTTCATAAATTGAAGGTAATAGGACATATAGAACCTGGGGAAATCAGCAACAAGATATAGACATGGAGGAGACGTGACGGAAACACAGTGTACTATCCTCCCGAGATACTTCACATTTAGTTCCAGAACCGTTCAAGAGTGGGATTGGCAGCGAGCTACTTTATCCACCAGCGGCGTTCATTGTTCCACTCTCTTCTCTGGGACTAAGTTTTCTAACACCCCCCCCCCCCCCCAATCGGATTTGGGCTCTGCCCTATTATGCAAGACATCATACTGCGGCGGGAGAACCACCGGTTAGTTGTGTTTATTAATTATGAATCATTGTTTACCAGTTTCTATTTCGAGACGAGAACCGAAGGAAAATTGCGAGCGGACTTTGTAGACAATAAAACATGCAAATTCACGAAGAAATCTAAAATTAAGGTGGATTTGTCAAAACTTCAAAAATTGTCACAGGTTCATACGTCGAAAATTGCGCCATAAATGGAAGAAGATGGGTCAGTTTCTAAACAAATATTGGCAACGTCGAGGATATTGTAGTTACACGTCAAATTTACAACACGTAAAATGGTTGTACGATAACCGTTTTCAATAATGCGAGCGTCACTGTCAGGCGACCAGTGTGCAGGTTAATTGGAAAACAGTTGGTAACTGATGGCGGTATTTTATCTGTGTGAATGTGCCATCAGATACGATAAATTTTGCAGGGAACACAGTAAGTGAGGAAAGCTCGCTTCCCCCATCTGCGGTGGACTGCCAAGTTCGCTCTGTGATCGATTAATAAGCGAAAGCGGCGACAGGAAATTGGCTGATAATGGAAGCGTTATACCTAAGCAGAACAAAGGACTAGCTGTAGCACGTAATTTTCTTGTTGCTTGTTGACGAAACTCAGCAAGGCTCTTTTGCTTCTCTCCATTAGCATTCATTTATACCAATATGGGATAATCGTGGATGCTTAGTTAACGTTAGTTAGGGACAAAAATCAGCTCCCGCATTGTGCGCATTGCCGCAGCTACTGACGACTACGAATCTTATCACTGTTCACAGTTACGTCTTTCAAAATCTTCTCCTTAATCGAGATGATACAACCGCGAAGCTTCAGTTTTGCGAAAAATATTCGAAAAATACGCGTAATAAAATCGCAGTTGTGGAACATAAAACTTTCAGATTACGTTGTAATAAGAATTTGTCTTATTACATTAATTCTTCACTCATTGTTTTTTCCTCCTGTATATCAGTAGATATATTTTCCAAATGTTAAAATATTCAAATGTTTGTAAACCTATTGAACCTAACTGTTATGGTCATCAGTGCCTAGACTTACAAACTACATAAACTGATTTATGCTAAAGACACAAACACGCGGCGTGGGAGGACTCGAACCTCCGGCGGGTGCGACAAGTTAGTAACATGATGCCTTAGACCACGCGGCCACTCTCACTTCCTTCGTGACTTTTATTGCAAACAAGAAATGAGCTTATGACAAGATCAGGCCTATATGATTGTCAAGTCTTTCTGCGTATCAAAAATAATGTGAGAAAAATAACACGAATTTTTATTGTAAAAATATTCGCATGTTATATTTCCGTCTCGCAATAATTTGTCTCATCGCATCAAGATATTTATTAAAGTTTATGTATAAGTTTATGTTTATTACTTGGAACGACAGTAGCCGTTCTACCGGAGAAGAAGCCAACCGTTGAATCAAACTGTAGTTGTTCGCTTCGAGCACCAGCGTAGTTTCTGTGACCCTTTGCGTAACACTCATACACTGTATACTGATACTGCTGTTACCCTTGACTCTTTCTCCGCTAGGGGCGCTACTGTCGTTCCAAGTAATAAACGTAAACTTTTACGTATACGTTAGACTGTCATATAAGTATGTAAATATGGATTAAGCACGCTGAGAATTGTATAAGCAATGATATTCATTGAGCTCAATCATATTACGTAGAATATAGCAACCAATAAAATAAATACGCACTTCGATATTTTTATAGGTATAGAATGTAAATCCCACCCGTGCGAAACCAGGGCGGATCGCTAGTCGATGATAAATTTCAAGTAATGACCATTGTTAAACAGCGTTTGAGCGAGACTTCCACGTCCCCATTATCAGTTCACTCACACTGTCCGTTAGTGCGCGCTGTTTTCACACATACTCCACATTAGATGGATACTTTTACTCCATCCGACTGATAATACAGTGTTCAACTTTCTTTCGTACTTAATACTTTCGTCTTCTGTCTGAATTCAGTATACTTACTTTTGTTCTCCTACACTATACATTTTTAATGTTATGGTCAAGTTCCTCTTTAAATTAGGTCTACTGCTATATTAAGCGGAAACCATGGTATGTTCGTACAGTGAAACTCTCAAATTTGTGCCAACGAGGTAATATTGATGTAGAGCTTGCACAGAATCTGTTGTAGATGGAAACCGCTTGCTTACTCACAAAATGTATTATTCTGATTTTTGCGTTCGATTTTAAGTTTGCACTACAATTTTAAGCTTTTCATTTGACGTGGGTAAAGGATATATTTAGAAAAATTATCTAATTGCTACAATGATAACGGGAAAACACATTAATGTGAACACGAGAGTGATTGGTAAAATCATGGTTTACTGCCCCTGAAAAGTAACAATGTAGCTTCGCGTTTAGTGCGAGATTGATAAAAGTGTAAGCCAGAACAGATAATATTAACACAGGAGGACCTAATGGGAATATATTACCTCACTCAAAAGTCATTACTCAAAATTCGTAAGAAATTTTCATAAATATTTAGAAATCTGTACGGCGTACCCCTACATATATGTTCCACCTCATTAATGAGTAAGTCACGTACGATTGCACGCTGTATTATAAACTTATAGCATATTGCGAGACAAATACGCAACAGCCTCAGTACGCTACTAATGACTACGGATAGTTCAAGAAGACATTTTACTTGGTAGAGCAAATGTAGGATTGTGGAACTTTGAATATCAGATTTAATTCTCCGAAAGGAGAGTTTAGCTTGCGTTTTTATGACATAAGACACGACTTTCACCCGTGTCACTGCTTTGTGTGCATAAATCAATAAGTTGTTTCATGACTTGGATTCCATATTGCGAGTCAGGCTCCCATTGTTACGGATTAATAAAGTCTTTGTTTGTTTTAATATCTGTATATGTGTATGTATATCTTTGACTAACATAAATAAAGTTGTAGAAAGTTCACACGTGTATCTCCTGTCTATTGAGTGTGTGTGAAATGCAAAACCCATATAAATGAGTGTGCGAGCTCTTTTGTGATTCGGAGGAAGGCTTCCTGGTAAAACACAATGGTGTTCAAAAGATTTTGGCTGTTTCTCGTACATTTAAGGTGAGGTGTGGGATAGTTCTTTCGAAAAGGTCACGGCCGGTTCATTACCCTTCCACAGGCGCGGATCAAGGGAGAGGGGAGCCCCTGCCTGCCCCAAATAACGTGCCACAAACGTCTGAACTTTCAGCCTAACAATAATAATCAATTATTTAATTAACCTAAAACGTATAAAACATTGTAACTAATAAATAACTTCCGTGAATATTACATTGCTTTATCATAACGACACGTCCGGAAAATGTAGCGTTTGAACAGCATACAGCCGAAGAACGCGTGTCACGCTATTAATTCAAAAACTACGTCATAATTTACACAACGGAGTGATCACTGAGCATCACCAATAGATCGTCTAACATTATAACTGTGAACAAGGTATGCAGACTATGGCTGTGTAAAATGGGTGGGTGGATGTTGTGTCTTTCAGTCCTTTGGGAGGCGTTTCACAGCTTTCTTCCCCTTAATGAGTTTCTCAAGTGGTTTGCTGATTGTATCTGTCAACAGACGAACAGTGTCGTGTTTATTGTTATAGATGATATGGTTAGCGTGTGCATAATCGCTTTTCCTGTCTGGAATGTTCGCTGTATGCCACAAGCCTATCCACGTGAGCAAACCGTTGTTCAACCAGGAAGTTTTACATTTCCTGTCATTTTCAGATTTGTTTAGGTCTCACGCTACTTTGTTCTGCTGAAGTCCCATGGGGAAATTTGTATGTTTTATTTTTATTTCATTTATTTATTTATTTTTGTATTTCGTTTCAGACTAACAAGGGACTACATCAAGGTCATTATTTATTGTTTCATCAGTCTTCTCCCAAACTCTTTCATTTTCTCCCGATGAGATCTGACCCCAGTTGTTTTAATTTGTTTCATGTTCATGAAATTTTTGAATTTATTGATCTGTGGTCTGAATTTGACTCTCTTGAATATGGTCTCCTGTCGATGAATTCCTGAAAAAAAAATCAAAAATTAAGCTAATTCCTGTGTGGCGTTGTTGAGTGTTTTTACTATACTTTATGTCTACCGTGTGCCTAGGATTGCCACACGTTTTATTTTACCTATTACTACCCTTTTGTTATAAGTTAATGTAATGACTTGTTCCATGACCATGGAGACTTTCTCCTCAATTTGGTCCCGCAGTACAGATAAATGTAAATAAAATAAATAAGATCTGCATACCTTCTTTTTTGTCTTGGCTCCACACGTTTTTTTGTCTGCTTTCCTGGTTTGGAAGAATGTTTGAATCTCTTTCCTTAATCTGTTTCCCATCATTCTCTGTAGATGTCCATAAAGCGTGACACGCCATTTCTTATTGTCTGCTGTTGTTTTAGGGAAGAATGCATATATTTCCTAGCTTTTGTCTGAAAGCCTAGTTGCCGTCTTTGTTATCCATGGGACCTTACGTTTTTTTGCGAGATTCTTATTTCCTATCAGAACTTTTCCTGTGTCTCAAATGGCATGATATTCGATGCGAGGTCAGTGCCGTAAAGTACTACTTTTCTACTTTTGAATTTCTTTCTTAACTACTTCAAGTAAATGCAGGCCACACAAACCTTCCTATTCCTTCCACCTGACACGTTCCACATAATTACGAAGTGTCGTATTCATGATCTCTGGAACAAGTATTAATCTAATCTAACCCAATCGTCACTGGCGTTACTGTCGCCCTGGGTTGCAGAGGTCCAAAAATAAAGAGACAATAGTAATTGAAATAAAAATAAATTATTAATACAAGACGTTTATAAACTGAAAAATGTCTAAAACAATTTCTCCTAGCCCCATACAGATTTCTAGCCCCTACAGACAGTCCTGAAGATTCCTGCTTCTAAATTTTTTATACTTACCACAGAGTTTACAATATTTATAACGAAAGATATGGAAGGTATGATATACAGAATTGATACATGTATACTGTTGCTTGTATCGCGCAGTTTTCGTTATAATATTAGTAGTTTTGTCACAACTGTTAAAAATGAAGCACGAATTTTCAGGACAGTCTGAAAGGGTTAGAATTCTGTTTACGGCTAAGGGAAATATTTTATATATTTCGTGCAATTGAAAAAGGTCTTTATTTGTTCATTTAAATGACTATTTCCGCTTTTCGGTCTTCTACGTGTCAAATTTGTTAATGGGTTTTAAACATCTCCATGGATTATACATTTTATTTAAATAATGTCCGCCTCCGCCGTCCAGTGGACCGAGTGGGGGGTCGCCACGCAGGTGGCCCGGGTTCGATTCCCGCTCCGTTCGGGGATTTTCTCCACACGGGGACTGGGTGTTTGTTGTCCTCATCATCATTTCATTATCGTCGACGCGCAACTCACCCAAGTGGCATCACCTAAAGACTTGCACCAGGCAGGCCGAACACGATCCCAGTTGGGGTCTTAACAGCGAAAAATGCCACAAGGAATCATCATTTAAATACTTACTTATTTTTACACTAATTTCTTACTCGCTGCATCGCCCACGTATTTGCTCCTCTTTTCTTCTCTGTCCATCTTCTCTTCCCCTCTCTATTTGCTCAGCGTTGCCCATCCACTCACATGCCTCCCGGAACGGATTCCGAGAGTAACCGCGCAAGACGCTGCTCCGCCAGGGTATCCGGCATGTCGAGCGATACCTAATATTTTTACCCGGGGCCTTACCGAACTGTCCGACGAGACGAGCGGTTAATGTCGCATTGTCGCCCAGTCGTAAGCTGTATCTGCCTACAGCTGAGAGACAGCGGATAAGGTAAAGTGCGATGCAGGTGCGGCGTGGGGCCACTTTTAAAGGGGAGCTGCCTCGGCCGCATTCTGGCGAGGGCGCCTCCGGCCGCTGGCTGCTGGCTCCTGGCGCGGCCGCAACCGCGCGTGCTTCTTCCGCCTCTCGTCAAATGTCTCCTCCAAAATAAACCGCACCGCAGCCTCTCTTCTACTACGTGCTTTTCTTCTTCCTGGTAAGCAGTCGACGACCTATACACGTAACTGAACAATGCGAGCTGCTTTACTGACATAATACTGACTTGGCAAATTTCATACGATTTGCAGTGACCTCCTCTGGCCCTACAGACTGCAGTAACACGCCTTGGAAGTGAGCCTCCGAGTCCCTGGTCTCTGGCCGCAGCTGACCCAAATCTTGTGCAGAGCGGCAGTTAGTTGTGGTCTGTTCGTGGGTGCAGGATCCACTGCACGGAACCTACTTTCAATTAATTACATATGGGACATGCAGCGTGAAGTTCAAATCTGTCCTCCGTGCTGGCCATATCAGTCTTTGGCCCTTCCCTGCATGTTCCTGGCACTATTACCGTGCGGCATGGGAGCAGTGTGACAGCGCATTATCATCTCGAAACACCGCAGAACCGTCAGGGTGTTCGAATACCAAAGTTGTGGGAATGGTCCCCTAGCAGCTCAACATTCTGTGGACCACTCAAAGCCCCTTTGAGAACAAATGGGGGGCCCAGCCCATACCATAAAAATACATTCCAGACCAGAACAGAGACACCACACCTTTCCGGTGCGATCCTTCGATTCGTCTGGTCTGCGCTACATACTGTGCCTCCCATCGGCATGGTGCAGTTTACTTGATTCGCCCGACCGCGCCACTTTTTGCCATTGTTCCAGAGTCCAACTCTGGTGACTGGCGACAAAAGCAAGCCGTTATGGTCACCGAAGTTGTGTTAACACTGGCATCCGTCTGCGGCGACGGCTCCCGTAATCCATGGAACCTATGTTTCTACGGATTGTCCACTAGGAGACATGTCTAGCACAGTCTGTGTTTAGTCGTGATCTGTTGCACTGTTGCCCTCTTGTCACTATTGACGGTCGGCTTCAGGTTTGGCCGGTAGCGGTTATCGAGGGTTGCTGGACCGCCGTTTGTTCGTCTTTGTGAACTTGAGGCCTCTCATTAAACCGTCCAGGACCAACCCTTTACGCGGTTGAACGTGTGAAGCCAAATTTCTGCATCTCTGCCGAAATCTAAATTCGCATTTGTCGGGCACCGACCACCATACCCTGTTAAAACGGCGAATTTCATGACGACGTTGCAGGTTAGGAGATTACTTGCACAGCCAGGTCTCAGAAGGTTTCCTGTCACTGCAGTTGGTGGGCAACACATTCCAGTACGTATAACTTTTTAGAGAATTTAGATTGATTTCTTCTTCGAGTTTAATAGATTCCGATACCGTTTGACCAACCACAATGAAAGTTCGCTCATTTATGTATTTTGTCATAGAGAATGTTTTTATGTTACCCACTTTTCTGTTGCTCTCCACTAAATGGCGCTGTAGTATACTGTGAGTAGATACTTAATGCTAGACCTGCGAAGTCAGATCGGGCCACTATTTAGTACTGAAGAACAATTTGTTGGGCAGCACGTCAACCAGTCCGCGGGATGATCAACACAGCGACCAAATAATTAGTAAACGTGTATCGGGACATAAGGTCAGTTTTCTCTGAAGTCGTATGACGAAAAATAGCAGAGAATAAGACATGTATGTGTGCAGAGTATGTCACATCTCTTCCTAAACCACGGGATCGATTTCAGCCAAACTTGGTATACATGTTATTTACTATCTGGAAAGAAAAACTGTGAAGCTAAGGTGCGGGTGATGTTAGGCTGATGGACGGAGAAGGGAATGGAGGAGGAGGTGGACAGAGAGAGCGGGGATGAGGTGAGAAGATGGACAGGGACTGGGAAGAGGACGAGACTTAAGGCAGCAGAAGGGGACGGGGAATGGCAGACAGAAGGAGGGAGGAGAAACTGGACAAGACAAGAGCGATGGATTTATTCTGTTATTCTAGAAATCACGGCACACTATACATATTAAGCATATAATATGCCACATATCTGCTAACGATGTGGCACGGTGATCATTGAACTTGTGATGCACAGGGTCTGCTGAATGTAAGCTACGATGTGGCTACCTGACTTGTACTTTCCACGATTATCCGCCTACCTGGACGGATTCATCGTGCCCTGTTCGCAATTCCACCTTTTCAAAATAGCGAAGGAAGGTTAGTGTGTAAAGACGGACAAAAGTAATCCAGTGTTTCGCCTCTTAATGATCGATGGTCAGATAAATTAAGGCAGGAGTGAGTAGGTAGCACCTAATGACATTGCACTGGAACTGAAAGCTTCAGCTTAGTTTTCTTTACAACGGTAGCCGAAGACTTAAACATTGCAGTTTTGTCTGAAACTCACATACTTTTAGAACAATTTACTAAAAAACCCCTGGTGTAAGTCAGAGAGGGAGTGAGGGAGAAAGAGGGAGAGATGAATAGAGAGAGGAACTTGATTTTATCATAGCTAATTTCCGCGTGCAGCAGTTCATTCATCCTCGTACCCCTACCTATAAATGAGAATAACCCACTCTGGCGGGAAAATTGTCCTCGACGCGCGTCTCAAAATATTTAAATAAAGTGGGAAACTTCACTGCCACCATTAAAGTGCTGACTAGTCAGAAAGTTGAGGTATTATCGTTAATTTTCGTATGGCGCACTTGTTACTTTTTTCCGTTTGTGACACTGTGCAGCTCGTTAACGCGCACGGTTTTCTCTTCTCTGCCGTTTTATGTTTTAATGCAGCGTAATCTTGTGTTGCTTTTTACTCGATGCCTTTCGCCAGGGAGAAATTGTAGCTATGACTCTGCAAATAAAGTTAATGACGTCCCGTGTCAGCTGAATAACGGCGTGGCCCGCCAGTTCGTTCACATTGCGGGTTTCGCTAAAGTCAACAGCTTTCTGCCTTCTAGACCTATTTCTCCTTCAATAGCATTCTTCTGCCAAGTAGAATGCGTCAAATGTGCAGATGTTCACTTTTGCGGACGAGTGGTGATGCGTCATCAAGTGTGAATAACAGGGTCGGCATGACCGCTCACGTATTCCATTTGCTGTGTGTTCCCTAAATGTGAGGCCTTTGTTTTGCAACCCTCGGGTGTCGTTGCTATCGAGGGTTTCTGGTTATTGCAACAATGCTGTAATCGTAAACTATTCACCTAGCTGTAAGTTATTTAAATAAAGACGGGACTTTTTAACCATTATATTATCATAGAACGTGCAAAATCTGTTTTGGATCAGTCTTAAATGCTTTTAGCATCTAACCAAAATGTTCTAAAACAATCCTCATCTAGACATCCTTGGATTTCCCTATACATATTAAGACGAATACTAGAATGCTTTCTGTGAAATAGACGCATGGACTTTTCTTCTGTGTTTTATCATTTATGTCGTTGGTCTTCGTAAAATGTAAGACCTTTATGAGCTCGTGTACCAGTATTATCACAGTAATTTATATTTCTGTAGCTTGCATGAAATGCGAATGTGGAAATGTTCCTCTAATCTGTCATGGCCAAGTCCTAAAGGAGATACTACTTTGTTTAATAAGGCCTGTCTGGAGTTCAAACGCTATAGAAACAAGTAACTAACTGAATACATGTTCATATAATTAGCAGTCCTGCTTAGCATAGATCAGGGCCATGAAAGCATGAAAATCGCGCTCTACAAATTTATCTTCAGATGCGACCAGAACCGGTGGCCGTCTGCTGTAGATAATATAGTTCACAGACAAATGTTCTACAAAAAAGATAAAGCAGCCGCTGTCGGCGTTTTATCATCTAGAAGGTTACTGAGACTACTCACTTTTCTCGTTCTCACGGCTTCCGTTTCGCGTAATACTCTTAGCTGACTCGTTCTCACACACTGTCATAAAATCCCCGTCTCATCTTACGCTGCACATTCCAATTTTTACACGTGCCATGTCTTCTTTACGCTCTGTATCCATTGTGTGTGAAAGTCTTGAAAAGTAACGTCTGACGTTTTGTATGGAAAATTTGATTATAGATGCCAGAGATCGAGCTTATATTTCACTTGGCGTGTTAAAGATAAGAGAGAGAGAGAGAAATAAGTAGAGAAAAAGAACAATAAATTTATATTGTCGTAAGATTTTTGTCGTTGCTGACGCTAGATTAATTTTGTTAGAAAAAAGTACGCCAGTAAAAGCCACCTCATCTTCTGTTCTCGTATCTGGTCTAATTTTGAAGATATAAAACTTAGGAAGGTAGCTTACAGACTGTTTGTAATCATCTTGCAGATTTTAGTTCCTGATATTTTGAACTCTGGGCACACAGTTAAGAACCTGTTGCAGTTAGGATGCCATCTTTTTAAGTTCAGCACATCATAAAGCTGTGAAAGAACCGTTATGAGCCACATGGGGGTATTATTTTATAATTGACATTACGTGCGGCTGTATAGACACCATTTAAGAAAAAGGCACCAAATAAATCTTTGTGAATCTGCTTTCAGTGCATATCATTCTAGGCCCATGACAGGTCATGTATTGATCAAATGTGCCGGTACTTTGTGTCATGAAGTATCCACTTTGTGACAGACAGTATGACTTACTACAGAAAGAAAGCCTGTATAGACATTTATGCGATACATTTTGAATTGCTGTCGTCTGCCACGGTTGTTGCCTTTCAAACCTTGTTTGGCTCTAACGAGAATGGAAGTTCGCTACCAACGAATGAGTGTTTCGCAATCCAACTTAATTGCCTTGCCATGTGTTTGGCTCTGCGTATCGATGGACACGTTCTCCCACAATAACCAAT
This sequence comes from Locusta migratoria, assembly GCA_026315105.1. Lineage (NCBI taxonomy): Eukaryota > Metazoa > Arthropoda > Insecta > Orthoptera > Acrididae > Locusta > Locusta migratoria. The sequence goes on from CM048755.1 coordinate 237,402,533, forward strand.
GTGGAACACGTTGTGTGTAAGTCATCTTCATACAAGTGTAAAAACTCTTGCTTAATGTTCGTTGATTCTTTAACTGATGGTAAACGTGTTTTATTTGCGTGTCGTGTTACGTGCATGCGTCCAATATCGACCGTCATGTCACGTTCATGTTGCCAAAGAACATTTGTTTGTAACTTCAGTCGCGTATGACTTTTTCTGTAAACGTTAAGGCAGAGAGTAGCGTTTACATTGTTCTTCGCCGCCAGATAGTGCCATAAGAAGAGTGCCATGGCACTCAAAGTTTTTTTTATCACGTACAGAAGTTTCCACACTGATGATTAATTCGTTTTCTGCTGCTGTCAGATATAGTCTAAAAGCCTAGAAAGAAAAAGTAAAGAAACAGTGATCCTTATTACACGTCGGTTGTCCTAATACAACTCTCCTTGTCATTTTAACCACGGAATCCATAGGTTAGATGCCATTAATAACAAATACTTAAAATCATTTATGGGGAGGGTCGTTCCGAAAGTAATGCATCTTATTTTTATTTTTATTCATGGAAACTACATAAGATATATAAACCACAACACCAGAGCTACATAGAGCAATATTTCAGCTACAGACTATCATTCTTCCATATAGTTACCGCAATTCGTTATGCACTTTTTCCAACAGTGCACCAGATCCTGCATGCAGCGCTTGTAAAAACCAGAACCAGCTAAATACTTCCTTACGGTTTTGACAATATTATCCGAGTCTCATCTCCGGTAACGATACTATTCAGAAAATTTTCACATTCAGCTTCATATTGTTCCAACATATTCCGACAAATTTCCATTCGATGAATTTCTTGTTCTCCTGTTAGCATACACGGGACCCATCTCGCGCAGACTTTGCGGTAATCAAGCTGTTCCAGTGTTGTTTCATTGCAGCTATCCAGGGGCGACCGGGCCGGGGCGTGGAATGCACACCGCGTTCACCACCTGCAAGATGCCGCGCACGTCTTTTGTATCGTCTCCATACACCTCTATCAACTGACGATGGAGTTCAATGGGCGCAATTTCGTCAGCAGTGAGGAATTCATTCACACATTGCTGTTTCGTATGCGTGTGCGTATCGGACTCCTCTGCTGGCGTCAAATACCGCAGAACAACGGAACCACCCGCAAATGAAACTGGAAGGTTCACACACACACACACACACACACACACACACACACACACACACGTATGGATGTCGGGGAGCAACTTTGTAATCTTCAGTGAAAACTCCGTTGTTGTTGGTTTTTATTTATTTATTTATTTATTTATTTATTTATTTTTTTTTTTTATTAAAGTACAGATGTTTTGTCTGAAGAATTTATTTCGTTTCATCACAATGGGTCTGTTATCTGAGGAATCCAAAAGAGTACACATTTGTAATTTACAGCATGCTGCTCATTGTCCGTTGAATATCCAATGGCAAGTGGAACTCCACCTCCATGTTGCGAAGAAAGCACAGGCCAGTATTTCATAACTTCTAATTGGAAAACAAGTTTACACCATTGTATTCCTCCGACATACCGAACAGCGGACTACTCGCCACGACACTGAAACCGTGGGTTAAGTGTTCATACTTACCGTCAACTTAGTACATGTAGACATCCTCTTCTCATAGGTCTGTACACAGATGCATATCTGCAGAAATGTCTGCACAAGCGTTTCTATCGACCAAGTCTTCCTGGTCTTTTGGCACTTACTTTAAAATATCCCCACAGAAAAAAAAAATCCCCGGCCGACTCTGCCTATCCACCGACCAGTATAAACACGGTCTAATACATCACGTGCTTAAACTGCGTAATCCTTAACATACTTTGTCGAACGTCCAGGGCAACATGCTGAAGTAGCATCGGTAGTTCCTGTTCCAAAAACGTTCGTTATTTGCTCCCATCCAACGTGCCGTTGATAACAAACGGGCCAAAGTATTTGTTCCCCATGGTGCCACGTAAGATAATCAACCCCGCAAAAAAAAAAAAACACCAACCGTTTATGGAAATCGTCACCAAGAAGTTCTTGATGCAATGACGCGTGGATAGACGATACCTATGACGCAATACTACGGGACATACCGGTATTGCGTTGTAACTGCCGAACGCTTATTCGTTGGTTGTGGTGCACAGCTGTTGGTACAGTAATTTCATTAGCTTCTCCTGTAACACATTTCCTTCGTTTCCTTTTGCCTGTCTGTCCGCTGCTATCAGAGGTTATGCCACTGGTTATTCCACAGACATTAGGCAGAACGTTGTAAATTACGATTGCGTACAAATTTCGATTCATCCGATTACAATCCCAACTGCGGGAAACGTAACAAGTGATGCAGAGAGACAAACTAATTTCAATTATAACTTTTTTTGTTAAATTTATTTCCAATGCATGAAGCAAGACGGTTTTATTAGAAAACTTTTTTACGTTATAGAACGATCACATGTTGCCCTAACAGCGCGAAACAGTTTTTGTTCTTTATTATTTCATTATTACTTTGTAGTCGACAGCCCATATTTAAGTATCACATATTACCAAAAATAGTGTAAATGTTTTAGTCTCGTGTGTGGTATTTCCACAGAATTAAGACTTCTAAAACGCTATAAAAAAGCATTTTCATTCGTTGAGCGTTTAGTCTGTGATGTTTATGTGTCAATCAAAGCTTGCCTATGATTTCGTGAGATTTACGTAAATCATATGATTTTTCCCAGTAAATCAGGAAACAAGACTATATCGTATCATTGTGCCAATAAATGAAGGAAAACCTTTAAAAAGTACGTTTTTATGGAAACTGTGTGCTTCTGGAAGAATGTGAACTCCTTATTTTAAGGCAAACGTGATTTCACGTAATAATTCCTTAAGCGTCGTTTATTAATTTCAGGAGAGGCAGCGTTTATTAATTTTACAAGAGTTGCGCAGCAATAAGCGGAAACTTGGAAGTCTCTTTAATGAAGTATATGTTCTTCTTTTCTTTTTTGTTTTTAACTTTTGGCGGAGAGTAGAAAATACGGTAACAGTGGCAAAAGAGTGCGCCGCTAGTGAAGCCCAACTTTGGATTAAATATCGTACTTGGGGTTTTATCTAATTATACCCTGCGCTGTAGAAATGCCTCGCCTCCGGCAACACACAAAACAATCAGACTTTAACGAGATCCCGCGCACTGCCAATAAACAACGGACCTTAGCCTCGCTCTCTTCCCCGCGTTCCGAAAATATAAATAAAAACTGGAAAATAATAACGTTTTATTTGGCTGTATAATTATCACCTGTATCGCCAGGAACGGTGATTCACGAAGCAGACATGACTAATCGAAGTAATTACTGTAGGCCTGTGGGTGCCCTCGGCTTGTTGGAAATATGTGACCTCCACATAAGTCTTCTACCCCCACAGCACAAAGACAATTACAAAACCTAATTTATTTGACTCGGGAGTTTTAACTCGGCTCGATAGTTGTTTCATTTTTTCCTCCTGATGCCGACCGCAAGATAGCCAGGACCCGAATTTATTTAGATCGATGCCGAAATCTGGAGGCAAAGCCGCGAGTTGAGGAATGAAAGAGAACTAGCCATCGCGGACACCCGGTAACGTGACGATCAACAGCACCGGTATAGCTCGCGGCGCTGGCAATTTTCATAAACATTCCTTGCAGGTCCGCCCGCTAAGATTTGTAGTTAAGCACGTGTCCGTTAGAGAAAGCGACGAAAAAGAAGTCTCGTTTCTCAGTCTTTCTTTCTTTTCGTAAGAACGCGAGATGTTTCTCGCCGGTTTATAAATAAGACTCTTGTGGGACCGAATGAAAACTAGCGTTCAGCAGTCGTTTGCGCTCGTATAAAATTAATTGAGTACATATATATTGTGACCTGAGACCTCCGTTGGCGATGCTCATAGTGGCTGCGACTTCACTTTGTGGAACTTTCGCCTAAAAATATTGGGATACGTAAATTGGAGGCTGCCGGCGTGTTTATATTTAGATGCCAAACTGCGTCGAAACAAACACTTTGTGGAATGAATTGGGGGGAACACCTGTCACTGCCGTTCAGATTCACACCGGTATGTTTCGCATCCACCAGCAGCAGTTATCATTTCAGCTTTACCGGACGGAGAAAGCACTCCACATAAGTGTGATACGCGCGAAAACAACTGAAGGAAATCTTATAACTGTTGGAGACTGTTGAATACCAAATAGAAACTGAAAAACTGATTTGACGTACTGGCAGTAAGTGTATCAAATGTAGAGCTAAAATAAGAATGCGTGGTATAGGTACGTTGTAACCATTATGTTTGCTGGCGTTCTGATACATATTAAGGATCGCATCCTAACATTTATTATGTGTACACGATATTTACAATATTTTATGAACACCCCTTCTCAAACCGTTTAAGACATGGAAAGAGGAAATCGTACTACACGATAACTTTTCTTATTAATTATTGAAGCTTCTGTAGTTTTATATGGTCCATTAATTAAAAGTATATATCACTAATTAATCATTTGTTCATTGGTTCTTGAGATTTTAATCTATGTACACATTATATCCTTTAGTTGAGAAATGACTAAACCGTTGCTTGTCTGCTCTATTATGAGAGAAAAAAATACAGCTTGTATTAATCTTCTGTTTAGAAGTTTCGTTTGCACGAAAGAGGTTGCTGATATGAGTCTGAACACAAGAAGTAAATTAATATAAAGAATAAAATTCAGGAGGATAATTGATGTAATTAGCTACATAAACGTCACTCACTCTAGAGAATAAATTATTGCGAAGGTTCGAAATTACATGGTGGAAGTAGTGTAGAACAGTTTTAAATCTGCGGCTTCCAACAGTGCAAAGGAAAGTAACTGCTAATGAGTTGACATGGAAACTAAACGAAAAAGAGAGAAAAAACTTACTCAGGGACATAATGAGAAACGTGGAAAATCTCTGCCTCTATAGTTGTAATCCATAATCAGTTCACAAGGTAGGCGAGTTATCAGACTTTTAAACGAAGAAAAAGTCTTCTCGGGGATTTGTGGTTTTAGCGTTCCTATTATTTGTTTAGATCATGAGTAGAATTTTGTTTTCTTTGAGATATTTATTGTTACTCGTGTAACGAATCGTCACCTGCGTAAACTAACCAGGAGAAAATGTTCTTGCTAGAACCTACCATTATTGGAAGCGACGAGTCATCAACGGAAATTAGGCTTTCTTGGCATCGTATGCTGTTCTACATAATGATTGTGGAGTCGGTAATCACCCCAGCACTTCCTGCTCGCTAAGTATAGAATAATTACCAAGTACCATTTCCAGTCATTACAACGAAGCAGGAAATAAAGTGGGTAAGAGTCAATTGTTAACACTGAGCATGTTATAAGGTCAGCTCAAACAAAGCGCTAGAACTGAATGTATTCCGTTTCGTTTTAAATTCAAGGTATATTTTCTTCTTATTCTCTATTTGCTTCGGCATTTCAGGTATTCACCCGAACTGGGTAATAACAATGTTTCAGTTTGGTGTTAGCAATATCGAAGAAGATGTTAGTACCAGAAACGTTGAAGTAGGGGTATTTACGCTAGGTTAGAAACAAATCCGTTCACATCACATCGCACTTCCTTTAGTAGATATTTAAAACCTTCCTTATTATAAACAGAATTTCAAGGTGCGCGCAGCACCGAGACAACATTTAAGTTTCTGAATAAGCATCCGTGCTGCACAACGCTCCTAAAAGGACTATATACAGGAGGGCTGATGTGCAATTCGGAAGAAACCCTTCTAGTGAGCAGCGGAGAGAGAACAGGAAGAGCTGGTAAAGTCGTTTGCGATGGTAACTGTACGAATTTCAGTTCACAGATAATGACAAATGCTGTTAGCGACGCTAAAGGTAGGGGGTATGCTATAGTATAGAATATAACTGAAAGATGGACACGGGCTAGATGATATAGCGCTAGCGAAATTTGGGAGCGCTCCGCGGGGAGGGTGAGAGGGAGAAAGGGTAATGCGCTCTCTCGTATGCAAATAGAGCGCCACCAGGGTGTTTCCCATTTCATGCCAGATCCCTTCGCTTCCCTGCACCATTTGAATACGTGGCCCATATATCATCTCCCTGTTAGGAATATTTTAATTTTTAGAATGCCCTCATCCGTACGGGGCCGCTTTTCTTATTCATTCCTTATTCGTCCAGTCTCATTGTTCTTTTTTAGCCGTAATACTTTTTTCATTTTACTCGAAAATTAATGGTCGTGCGAGTCGTTTTGTATTTGACGAAACAAAAAGAACTGGCAAGGCGCTCCCCTTTGGCGCTCAGCCCCCGGCCCGCTGAGGTCGCCTGTCACATGCAAATAACGTATTATGGGGCACGTGTTTTGCATATACTGGTCAATTCTTTGTCTAGCCCCTCGGTTTTATTTGTATTTCGTCCATTTCCGTGGGACGGATCGATTTCCCAAGCTAATCCGTCGCCGCTTTATCCTTCTCCGCGCCACACGGCGGCCATGTGCGCGTCCTTTGTTGCCAACTGCTGGAAGTAATGCGATTTCCATAAATTTCGAAATATAATAAGCTGCTTTTAACAACTTTGTTCGAAACTCGCTGTCGCTGCTGTCTGCTGTCGACGGAGGAATTTAGCGTAGCCTCTTGCGCTGTCTGGCAGCCACTTCGCTTTTTTCAATCGTTTTGGTAAGCGTTGGTAAATGGTAATATGCCCCAGAAACGGTCACTTTCGAATAGACTGTACCTCTAAAAATCCCTACACAGTTTTTTAGTCTTGTCGTTATTATATGAATGCACATCTTTTTTAAACAAAAGCGTTATGTGCTTCTACTGTGTACTACTACTCATTACGTCAAATTCTAGATACTTTTACGGAACACGACCTCATTTCTCGTTTTCTTATCGCGTAGTGCTTATAGACAAAACTGCATCTGCATGCTGCACAATTATGAGTAACCCCCTTCCGCATATCACGTTTCTAAACACTACTATTCCGATGATGTCTGTGTGAACAGTTTTGAGGTCGCGCAGAATACTGATTCCGGCAACAGGCCACTGGTTTATATTAATATGACACACAGACCCATTCGTCCCACAAATGTTGATGTACTGTCAAGTCTCCGCCACACTTCTATTCCTTAACGTCTTTTCATGCCGATCCTTTTTTACAGTATGCATAGACAGACGTTCACTTAAATTTGACCACCAGATGCAGCTTAACGCTAATGTCATTAGAAAGTCTTTATTTTTATTTCGACGTCAATTAGTTCTCGATTGTTAGCAGAAAATTCACGTGACTTAGTAACCTATCAATCCTTCGTGATATTCACATTAAGTAGAAGCATTCGACACTAAAGCATTAGTCCAATAATTCTGGGATAAAAACTCTCTAGGCAAATGAAACAACTTCGCTGTTTAAATGATTCATCTCATAACATACACACTGATGAATGACAGTGACATACATAGGTCTGAAGTATATCAAGAGTAGATGGATGTAGCTACCTTCGTCGTTTTCGTTTAGTCATTTATATTCCATTAATTAAGAAAGGCAAAGCAGTCATAATTGTGAAGATTGGTTTGCACATCACTGTGCCTGACTAAGGATGGTGCAGTTGCTATGCATGGTTCAGTTGCATGTGGTATGCCGTTTCCTGCTTCGAACTCGAAACTGACTTACAAAGCCAGTAATAGCTCAGCGTGCGTTCCGAAACACGGTAACTCGGCATTTTTTACTTTAAAAATATTGCCGGCTGAAAGAAGTGATAAGTAAGAGATAAAAATCCTAGAAATGACCGAAGATAGAACCCACGAGACGAACTTTGAATTTATACTCTGGCGTTGTTTTTCTTTTTCTTTTTTTCCCCACTGTAATCATGGATACCAAATTGTCACCTAAACCCTCATGTTTCAATTCTGTAACGTTACTCGCGCATCAGTTGGAAACCCTGTGCAACAATGACCTCCTGCGGATTGACTTTCTTCCATTCCTCCATAGGAAAAGTTTTATGGCTTTCGCAGCACGTTTTCTATGATGGCTATTTGCGTCACCGATGAGAGGTTTAGCAGTTTCAGATCGCCCTGAAATTCGTAGCTCATGGCCTTGACAGAGTTCGCTAGTGCGACATTCAATTCTGCAGTGAGTTTTGCATTTGATATTCTCTTAGTGTTCGTCACTATCCTCTGCAGTGGCCGTCTGTCACGATAATTAAATACACAGTATCGTCCACGATATGACATAGGGGATGATACTATCCCCCTTTCCTAGTATGCAGCATTAATCTTCGACACAATGCCTCTTGAAACTGAGGGCATTGGAGAGGTGCAGTTCGCAATCAAATACAACAACGCCACTTGCAGGCTTGGCTACCCTCTGCATCTACGTTCCAGCATGCATTTCTAGCGGTGTTTTCATATTTTTGTCTAACCCATGTAGTAATTTATTTGAAAGAGAAACTATCGTGATTCTACACATTAACTAAATGTTATGTAGTCCATTGTAGCACTTTCAGCCTCAATCTGCTGTAGAAGTTTTACAGTTACATCTGAACATCGACAGATACCTACCATATATTTTATGATGAAAAGCAAACCCCACAGGCTAAAAAAAAGACTGTGAAACCTGGAAGAAAATTTAAAGATTGGACTGTAGCTCCCACGAATCAGTGAAGCGTTCGTTAATTTGTAATCCGAGTGACATGGAGACTGTATTCTGCTCTCAAACGTAAGCGTAAGTATTTGCCTTCTGCGAGCAACGCTCTACCGGCTGAACTCAAATTAAATTTACATTTCCTTTATACGGTTACACCTTCTTACGCATGAAGAATGAGAGAAAACCGCAATAGTAAGTGAGTGTGTATTGAGTTCGGTATATCTTTATTATAGGTGACCGTCATAAAAGGGTTTGCAACGCCGTGTAGTCTCTTAAGTCTGTTTTAAGCGACAGTTTTCATTGCCTAAATAGACAACAATTTTCAGAGGCGTAGATAATGAAGTCTACTGGTTAGGGATGTCAGTTTTCTTGTAGAAGGAGGGGGGGGGGCGGAAGAGGCTCAGGTCTTGAGTACAAGAGCGTCTGCTGCTGAACTGCCCAGCCGTTTCTTCGGCACGCGGGTTGCTTTGTCAGCTTCATCGTTCCTGCTGACATTATTCCTTGGCGCGTTCTATGTCGGCTAGAGTAGTTAGACATTTGGATGATCGTGTACCCGAGAGCGTGACGCCACTTGGTGCCCCTGTTTAACACTGAGCTGGGCCGTGATGCAGCATGAGTATTCGCGCTTGGGCTAGCCTGTGTGCTGCATTTGGAGTTGGTGACTGTCAGCTTTCAGGAGCCGAGAAAGCTTGCTCTCTCATACGGTACGCTATTCATCAAAGTGCCCCTCTGTAACTCACTGCTTTCCAGAACCTTACCGGCCGGATGCAATTGTGTAACGATTGAACTTTACGACATTCAATCCAGCGTGTAAGTCTAGGTTTCCAAATTTACCGTGAAAGGTTTCGCCGTGTCGAAACCAAATACTTTTGCCAGAAATATAATGTGAAAATATGTCTTCCGAGATTAATGTGTCTTGTTTTAAATTTACAAATCATATACAGAATGTACAAGATAAAAATAGCATCAGAAAAGATTAACGCAATATTGCGTCTTGTTAATGATAAGGAGTATTGCCCGTCACAGAAATTGCTGGAATCGTGATTCTGATGCACCAATCGATTGTTGTCAAAATGTTGGTGGTTCCGCATCTCCCAGAAACAATGTCCCAAATACCTGAAGTGAGAGGAACAGGCGTATTTAGTCACTAGTTGAAAGCAACGGAAAAGTGTGCTCTCGATAAAACAAGACGTGTCGGCTGTCGAGTGTTATACGAAGCACAACTCGAGAAAAAACCCATTTGAAACTGTTTTTGCAAGAGTTTAACGACAAAAACCCTGCAAACTACTTACGACGTCCTGTGGTGCGTGTCCCTTCATATGTTTATAAAATTGGTGACTAGACTGAAACAGCGACTAGTAAACATGTAGTGTTGTAGGTACACGTCCACTAGGAACATTGGCATCTGCCTTCATCACTGATAGATTTTCTGCATCCGTAGCTCCGTGGCAGCGCTTCTGAACACCATACAAGGGTCTGGATTCGAATCCTGGCAGGGGACTGGTGGTCGTGTTTGTCCTCGTCATTAATTTCATCATAATCATTTAGATTTAGGTCATTGCGACTGGGTAAATATTTGTCACTTTTGAGTGATTTCTCTGATCGACCAGCGATGATGATATCAAATAATATCATGTCTTGTCTATTTGGTAGCCTCCCAGCGTTCGTCATGATTTGGCATTTTGTACGGCACTGTGGTGAACGCAGGCTACCGCTAGCCACGCGGGTAGGTCAGTACGTCACAGGCACTGCCATTGGGCGCAGCGTGCACCAATTATTTACTGGCACAAGTCGGCAGCGGGGTTTGACACGAGGCCGTTCCCACAGGCCGCCTGCGTAATGAGTGCGTTTGTTAGCCCGCCCAGCTCCCCTCCAGCCGCTTCTAAATGACACATTCAGTATTTCGTATGCATAGAAAATCCCGTACTAATAAATCAGTCCCCGAAATGCCTCCGTCTATTCATAATGGAAATCTATTTTAATAATGCGTTACGGGCTAGAGCGCGGGTAGCGTTCTCATTTTCTGAAACCGATCATCCGTTCGTCTCTATACCGGCTACTCATTCGCGCCGTTGTCCTCCGAACGCGCCTTTTGTTCTTCTCGCAGAATCGATGCGATACCAATGGGCAGATTGTGGATTTTGAATCCACCTTCCTCCAGTGCTCTTGCTCGTCGTTAGTCCAATAGGGATAAAGGAGATGTTTCCATAACGCGAAAAGTTGTTGAAAACAAAGACCTACTTTTCGATGGTTAGGAAGACTTCATTTAATGGCATTCCTATTTAAAAAGTTCACAACGCTAAACTGCAATTTTTGTGTATCGTATTGTTGCGCTGTTAAGTCCGAAGACTAGTTTTATGCAACTCAGACGCTACACTCTGCATTTTGTAAACAACCACCGAATAGCTCCAGAAATGTACATCCAGTAGAACACGATTACTGTGTTCGTCTCTTGACCGCCCTCCTCAGTTTTCACCCCGCAAACTTCTCTCTATTGCCAGAGCGACGCTTATTTGATATATCAGAATGTATACCACCAACAGATCCCTTATTTTCGTCAAGTTTTTCCACAAACTGATTTCTTCCTCACAATCTGTTTAATGTCTCATTAGTTACTGGGTCTACCTATTTGTCATTCAGCTTCTTCTATAGCATTACATCTCAAAAACGTCTGTTATCTTCTTGTCTGAACTACTTATTGTCGACGTTTTCACTTCGATGAAAGGCTACACTCCCTACGCATACCTCTATCTAACACTTAAATATGGGTTAGACGTTAACACATTCCTCTCTGTCAGAAATGCCGTACTTAATATTGCCAGTCTGCATTTTATATTCTCAGTACGTCGACCATTATCAATTATTTTGGTGCCAAAATAGCAGAACTCACCTACTTTTAGTGTTTCGTTTCCTAGTCTAACTCGCCCTGGAACATTTGATTTAATTCCACTACATTCCAATACCCCTGTATTACTTTTGTTGATTTTCATCTCACTTTTCAAGACACTATCCATTCCGTTCAACTGCTCTTTCGATTTCCTAGCTATCTCTTGTGTGTTTGTTCTTCCTGAACTTTATTTCCTTATCCAAATTTCTCCGTAGTTCCCATTAGTGCTTGATCTGCGGGGTATAGTCTTTAACCATGTCTAATCTCTGCTTCTCTTTTATATTCGGATCACTTACAAATTGTAAATAACCTTTTGCTCTCTGTATTCTAGGGACTTATGATCTAGCTATTTAGACCCCTCAAAATAACAAAAATATGTATTTTATACCTCCTACCTCAGAATTTTGTAAAGTTTTTCCGATCAATATAGTGAAAAGCTTTCTCTAAATCTATAAACTTCTTAATCTATTTTCTAAGAACAGTAATAGGCTCAGTAATCTGTGAAATTCTTCTCGATAGTATCGAGTATACCTACGCATCTTCAATTACTTCCTTTTCTAACTTATTACCATCAAGTGCATTTGTCTTGTGCATTCCTTCCAACTCTCAGCTTTCACTTCTTAGCACCGTGCTGGTTTGCCATTTTAGCTTCTGAAATCCCATACTGCTGTTTTGTTTCCTCAACAATTTGCCGCAGTGGCTCAGACATTGTGTGAACAATATTCAAGGAAAAATTTCTCACTGAAGCTGGAAATAATGTTTGCGTTTTAGAAAATCTGCGTTACTTCTATGCGACCGCTGAGAAAAAACTGACAGGTAGCAACACACACGTTTTAGTGCAACAAGTGTACTATGGCCTACATTTGTTACCCGACGTGTTATGTAGAGTGGGAATGAGCAAAAAATACTACCATGATTAGTACGTGTTCGGAATATGTTAATATTACTTAAAATCCACACAATTAAATGAGATGCCGATTCAGAAACAAACACGTTTCCAGAGCGCTACCTTTGAGATTACTTGTGGGGAAAACTATGTCTACCACCTAGGTGTGTTTCTTATGCTATTCTACTACAGAAATGTCTACCAAGAATTGGTATTTGCTTTGGTTTCTGTAAGTGTTCGTAATGTGCGTTTCTTTCACTTTATAAAATTTAAAAACGTGCAACCTCGAAATGTTATAGCCTTGGGTAGATGATAAAATAAAGAAAACACGGCACAAATTTCCAACTTACGGGTTTCAATACATTTTCGTGAGAGCAGCAAGAATATTGGTTTTCTTCTCTTGGTAATCCTTATTAGATAATAACTGCCTTATGAAGTTACATAAACCTAAAGTGAAGCTGGTACCCACAAATTATTAGGCAAGCTATCTGTGCACTTAACAGATGTTTTACACAGTGTGTGTGTGAGCGCTGTTTTGATCGTCTGGCGAAGGCGGGCGTCGTTGACATTTCAGAGATGGTTGGCACGCAGCATTTGTGGAGCAACGTAGTTTGTCCTTTCAACAGCCCTTCATTACTACCCCATCCAACACTCTCGTAGCTTCTTCTTTATAGACAGCGCCACAGTGTTCTCACAGCATCTTCATGGGACACCCATTATGCCGTCAAATTTAAGTAAAGCCAGAGCACAACGTCGCCAAGAATATCTTCCTTGTGACAGCAGTAGCAAAGCCGACGAAAAAGTGAATTTTCAAAGGCCTCGGCAACATCATCATACGACACCACGTGAACGTCTGGAAGATGGTGGCTGTCAGCTGGATCTCAATCACAGCTAATCTTGCATAGTCGCGTGGGAACGGCTACGCGATTCTAGGCGCGATGTCAGGGATAAGCGGCCGCTCTCGTCAGAGGTTCGAGTCCTTCCTCAGGTATGAGTGTGTGTGTTGTCCTTAGGTTAGTTTAAGTAGTTTGTAAGCCTAGGAACTGATGGCCACAGTAGTTTGGACCCATAGATTTTCAAAGTTTGAATCTCGTATCACACAGAGTGATGGATTGCGAGATTCTGAGACAGCAAAGCCAAACAGCATAGACGTCATTGAACGCAGCCATTTGTATCTTATTGTAACATTTCGTGTAGACTCTGATGACGTATTAGTAGTCTGCTAGGTTCCAATTTCTTGTATATTGCGCTCATAGTAAAAACGAGTTTGTACAAAGAAACTTAATGTAAAATATCGTTCTCAATACAAACCTAACGTCGTAACGAGTCAGGTACTCTACAAAGACATAAATAAATAATTTTTTTTAATCTGAAAAGGTGAGCAGATAAAAAATATAACACACAGTGATGAAACGTTTATGCAGCTTCAGCACAAACGAAAGTGAATAGGAAGTTTTTAAATTTTTGAAGCGGAACGTGTGAATGGCAGGTAAATTCTACCTCTTGAGAAGGAATCATGCTGTTTGCGTGTTCTTTTGTGTCAACAGTTCAGTTGCAGCAAATTAAATTGTTAAATTATATAGTTACGTTCCTCATCATTAGATATTAGTTTTTACACAGAGATTCGTTTCATTAGAAAAGTTTCGTCAGTCCTTCTGTGACAGAATATATCTCCATCTCTCGAATTATCTTTCTTTCTTCTTCCAGGAAATCACCGGTAATCTTGAAAATTACAAAAAAATATACAGCAGTACACAACAAAATTAAAAAGAAAACATTGTAATACCAAACATTGTATATCAAGTTTAAGAGGTTCTTTTGTTAACACTTCCTCAGTAAATAAAAACCCACGTTACATGCATACTGGAAGAAATTCAGTTTTTTGCCAGTTTAATCTGTGTTTTGTTTTTGGTTTTGTTTATTTCACTAATTTTTCTTGTCTTTCTCCATTTCATCCCTCTGTTAACGCTATATTCATCATTTTATCAATCTATGTTACATATGACAATCTTGGTCTCTACATATATGGTAACGAGTTACTTTATACCTAAAATATATTTCTTCATTCTGGAATTCACGTGCCCATACAATTTTTGATAGTCGTGTGCAAGGTTGAGTTCCTCTTCCAGTCCACGGTTCATTGCTATACATTGTTGTACTGTAGATACTTCTTCATAATTTAGTATAACATTAGACATAAGTACATGTCATTTCAAAAAGGTTTTCATTGGATTGGTGTTGGTCTTGTGCAGTATGCGTTGGGTAATTGCACCTAACGTCATTTTATTTGTTGTGATCGGTTTTAAAATCACAGCCTCGCAGACAGTTGTGCAGCAGAGCGGTTATTAGTTGTGCCGCTAGGCAGCGTCTTGAGCTGCAGCCTTGGCACCTGATACAACGATCCTTACATAAGTAAACTCCGTAACCGGGCGTCTTTTGTTAGTTCATATTTATCTCAGCTCCCGTCTTCTTCCTTGCACAGCACTTTCATCTGACAAACAGCAAAATCTAAAATAGCCCTAATCTAGTTTGTTAAATGTGTACTTATAACCAAAGAAAGCTGTAACTTCTTAGGCGCGTATGAATAAGTTGAAACTAGTTATGAACTTGAAGTTACCTTGTTTAACGCCATTTAATCACTGACAGCAAACTCTACGCAAATGAAACCGCCTTGTTTCACTTCGTAGTCTTTTTTTCTGATTAATATCTCATTATTTACCATAACATATTGACGTCTAGAAGGTAACCCCTTCTAATGTTCAACAGTTCGTAAATAAGCTGCTCACAAAAAACTGAGCGTAAAATTTAGTAAAAAAAGTTTCCTTCTACTTAAAAGGTTGTGAAGTTGTATGCCGCCAGCAATAAGCAAATTTTTGTGATCCATTATGGCGCCGGAGCTTGTGAAATCGTAAGCCGCAGTCATGAGGCATGTGGCGCGGAGCTGTAAAAACTGCCAGACTGATATTCAGTTTCAAAAACAGTTTACACTTGCATCACATGTTCCCGTACATCTGGCCCTCTGCGAATAGGTACTCAATTCCTTCGCTTTGAAGCCTTCCAAGCTCCACCAGCGAATTGACATATCACTCGTGGTAGCTGGAGACAACTGGGAACGATGTGCGCTAATTTGTGTCTATTGGGCATTGATTTGTTGCCCTATCTTTATACAAATATCACGATTAATCTCGGTTTTCGCTAAAGTGTCCACCTTTTCTGCTTTCTGTGGTTGACCTTCGTGAATGACACTTGAGTATTTCGGACATTTTGCTTATTATATTTTCATGTGGGCTACATAAATCTTGGTGGGATCAGGTATTTACGCTGTCATGATTGCTATGCAACGGACAAGGGTACTGTAGTTTCAAGAGTAAATGTCATTCGCTACCCAGTAATCCAAATAAAAAAATAAATAAATAAAAGTAAAAAATAAAAATACCTTGTTGGTGCTATCGGAATGGTATATTTCTCATTGTTTTGAGGTATTTGTGCGAACTTATTGATGAGTGTTCCGTAGTCGCTCTGTAGCTATTTGTTTAGTTATTATGAGTGTCAGAAACGTTCCTGACACTTCATGGATGTTAACATAGCAGTGCAAATGTCAAATGTTTGTAAATCTATGGGACTTTATTACTGTGGTTATCAGTCCCTAGGCTTACACACTACTTAAACCACACTAACCTAAGGACAACAGAAACAGCCATGCCCGAGGACTCGAACTTCCGACGGCAGGCAACCGCGCGCTCCGCAGCCAGGCGCCTTAGAACGCTCAATCATTCCACCGCGGCATTTCCTGTATTATTGGAAAGTTATGTACGAGAACTAAATCCTGTTGTACTCCTCTTTTTATTCCATGTCTTATAGCTTCAAATGCCATTTCATTCTCATCGCCTGTCTTTCCGGAACAGCCCTTGTCTCCTATCTTAATCTGGATGGGAAGTATCCATTCTCGGTATCTAGACGATGTAGGTGGCTTAGAAAGCAGTCCGTCTGATACTTCCATCTATCTTATAACTGCGATTATTTCATCTCCGAAGTCGGAAAGATATAATGTACTTGGTGTACAAGTGAGTCCGTTACTGGAATACTGTATTTGGGTTGATGCTGTGGTCTTCACTACTTACAGACCATAAACACAAATATTTAAGCAGCATTCGCAAAGAAAAACAAAGCGAGATAACGACGGAAGTTATTAATTATGAGTTGTCGGCTCGTGTCCTATGTGCGCGATCCACGTGTGTAGCGCGAACGAGAAGTAAATGTACAAATGTTGAAGTGCACAAGGTTTCTCCAAAACACCTCTTGCGTAGACGCCTCGGTGATCTCTTATGGTTTCTGACATGCCCTATTTTACTTAAATTTCTTGAATGACTGTCTTTTTAGGTACCCTACAAAAGCACGAAGACGTGTATGTATCGTTACGCTACAGACGTCTCGTTACATTTCAGTGCATGTGCTTCATAACGAGGTTTGACGTGAACGGTTCCTTGTCGAGCGCAGATGTAAATGAAGATTTTAGTCCGAATTGTTTGTTGTAAGTTTTTCTTAATTTCCAGTATCTATTTAATTATCACATTGGAGGGATGTACCACAAGAATGACCCGGTGATAAATGTTTTGACCATAGTGGACATACTCGACCCGAGAGAGTAAGAAACTCTTAGCCTATTATTTAAAACAATTTTCATTTGCTATTCAGTTCCTGAAGCGCATTTTTAACATTCAGTTACATGTTTCGATCACTTAGATCATCTTCAGATCCAGGAGAATGAAAAATTAAACATGTATTGTGTTCTAATGCTTGTAAACCTATTGGATCAAACTGCTATGGCCATCAGTCCCCAGACATACAAACTAGTTAAATTGAGTTAAGCTAATCTAAGGCGGTGAAGTGCGATTACTTTACATATATCTTCTTTCTTAGCGCGTTTATACGAATGAACCTCTTAACCATTATAGGGCAGCTGGTAGAATATTGGAGATGCTATGGAATCCCTCATTTGCCATTCTTTGCCAGATTAACGAAGACGTTAGCTGGAATCCCTCCTTTGCCATTCTTTGCCAGATTAACGAAGACGTTAGCTGTACAAAGCCTCTATGTAGTTGTTAGAAATTATAGTTCATAATATATTTTTAAAAATGGTTATGTTGTGGTGTTGTGGTCTTCTGTCTTCGGACTGTGGTTTGATGCAGCTCTCCACGCTAACCTATCCTTTGCAAGCCTAAGTGATGAATATCACAAGTTTTAACTTAAATACATTTCGGAGCTGATGGTTTGTTAATGGAATCATGTGAAGCGAGTGCTCTATGTTCTTTTTATGTTTGGGTAACTGTAGATATTGCGTCGACGCACGATTTGGCGATTGTAATAACGATTATACAATGTGCGTATATGGGAATATTTATGAAAAAAAAAGTGTATCATATCGGATCAGATTTTATCACCAGGAAAACATTTGTACATCGTAACTGATTTCTTTTCTAAGTAACAGACACACTATTTCTAACGACACTAAATGGGAGTACAGCAATACAGTACTTCAAAACAAGAGTGTACATTCAGATATGTGATAAATTTTGAAAATAATGTGCTTTAAATTCAATTTGATATACGTAGCGCAACAGAAACACGCGGAAAGAGATGCGCCAGCAACGTCCCTCCTGCCCATTCCCGTCACATTTTCTTAAACTGTGTCGCAAAGCAATTTGTTCCGTGCACAAAAAATGTTCAGATGTTTGTAAACAGAAAGGACCAAACTGCTGAGGTCATCGGTCCCTAGCATACTTAAATTATCTTGTGCTAAGGACAAAACACACACACACACGCCCAAGGGAGGACTGGAACCTCCGACGGAAGCAGTCACACGGCCATTCCCGCTCGCTGTCCCGTGCACGAGGCATTTCTTGCTGCAATATCGCAACCCTTGCTGCTTATAATAAGCGCCGTATGTGCAGGTAGCGGAATTCTCCGGCTAACGCAGAGTTCCGCTTTAAATGACGGCGGTAAGAAAAACACTGGCCCGCATTGCCTTTGTTCCATGAGCGCTGTGGCGGCGCCTCCGGCTGCGGTGCGTTTTTGTTAATAGTTCCGATTGTACGCAGTAAATACCTGCAGGAAGCAGCCGCGCTTCTGGGCTCTGCCTCTTCTCGGAAATACACTGCGTTTTAACAGCTGTTGCATTATTTTAGGGAGTAAGTCAGCGAGCTACCAAGCCCAATGCAGGAACAAAGAGTGCCATATCCTCTGTCGGCGGCCTTAGTCACAACACAGTGGCACTGGCATTAAATGTGATTTGGCGTACACTACCTAGGCGCTAAGCGTTCTGCATTCCAACGAATTTATTATTGTATCCTCAATAAATACCTTTTCCAATTTAGAACGCCGTTAATGCATCGTTTATAAATTGTGTTTATGTGATTGACTTCAGTCCGAAAACTGGTTTTATGTAGCTTTTCATGCAAGTCTATTTTGTGCAACTTCTCTTTATCTTTTTATAGTTACCGCAACATCCATCCATTTAAATCTGCTTACCCGTGATCATCTATTGGTCTCCCTCTCATTTTTACCCCCACCCAATCTCATCACACACTCACGCTTCCTCCCTCTATCTACCTAACGACGATGCCTCAGAATGTCTCTTGTCGACCGAAACTTTCATTCAGTCACTTTGTACCACAAAATTATTTTTTTTTTCAATATATTCTGTTATTCTTCGTTTGCTACCGATCTACCTAGCTACCTTCAACATTTTTCCACATCGACACATTTCGAAAGCTTCTATTCTGTACGTATCAACTGCTTTTCGTCCATGTTTCACTACCGTATAAGGCTATACTTCAGGCAACTACCGTCAGAACAGACTCCCTCGCTGCACGGGTATGGCTGCGTGGTCTAAGGCGTCATACTAGGAACTGGGCGGCCGCTCCCACCGGAGGTTCGAGTCCTTCCTCGGGCATGGATGTATGTGTTGTCTTTAGTGTAAGTTATTTTAAGTAGTTTGTGAGTCTAGGGACTGATGACCATAGCAAACCAATAGGTTTCCAAAAATTTAAACAGACTTCCTAACACTTAACATTACTTGACGAGAAATTTCTGTTTTCCAAAAATTTTTGTCCTGTAGCCATGCTATATGTCGTAACTTTTCTACTCCGTTCATCACTAGTTATTTTACTCCCCAAATAGCAAGGCTCATCTACTCCTTTTTCTCATTTCCTGGTCTGTCTCTCTCAGCAATAAACCATCATGACCCTCGTTTTACTTCATTATTGTTCATCATTCTGTTTATATTCAAAAATACAGTGTTTGTTTAGTACAACTTTGTGCCTGGGTCCGTACGACAATCTCTTTTATGATCAGTGTACTATCCAAAACTGACTTTCCTTACTTTAACGTCTCGTACCTTAATCGGTATTATTGTGAAAAGCAGACCCAAACGTACCTACACATCTGCGTTCCGAGGGGCAATGCTCTTAACAATACAGCTATTCCTATCGTGCCTCACCTACTCAAAGCTTTGAGCTACCACTGAATGGCATATCAGCAATAACCTTTATGCTGCGGACAAGCAAATATCTGCCGTTTCGATCTCGCTGGAGTTGTTAGTCCAGCAGCATTGTGGCAGAGCCGCTGCCTTGTGTCAGTGACAACGTAGACCTTGAAGCTGTTTCGTGATGTGCGCAGGCCTTTGGTAAGGTCGCTGCCCATAAAATACAAGTCACTGGAATAGAGATACGCTCCGATACACAGTTTTGTCTTTTATAGTCTGGAACATGCTGCCCAAGATGATTTTTCAGTACAGATTGTTACAGCAAGTTATTCAGCACTTAGGCTGCTGCTCCTATTATTGGCGTTGTCATAGTAACCATTGTCTCCACATCTACTTCCCTGATGATAACGCCTTCTATGATATGTGATTCCCCTATAAAGACGTCCAAAGAAATGTCTTGAAAATACAGATCATACTATCTGAATGCTGTAGTACGGATTTGTTCATCTCCCGAAAAGTCAAGTGCTCCGTAGGCATCCAGCTACTTGTGCTGAGAAGTACTGCCGGAATGATTTTTGTACTGGTCACATTTGTTGATCTGGGAACGAAGCCCTATAAAAGGCGAGAAAGCTGAGTCAGTAGAAGCGAGGCAGCGGCTCGTTAGAAGCGAGGCGGAGGCTCGCGCGGGAACACCTCCGCCAAGCTGCAGATGACAGCGGCCGGAGGTGTGAAGTGCAGCGTTACAGTCAGTGTGGCGGCGAGTTATAATGCTGCCGGTAACAGCGACCAGACTACGTCAACCTCATGATTCGAATAGAAAACAACATGCGTACGCAACCAAAACAACAGAGCATAGAATACAGTCTCTGGGACATTTTGAAACTGTGAATTTTTTTTAAATTATTAGTATCGAAATTTAAAAATACTGAACATCTAGCATTTTGGCTCTAGGGTAAAGATCTATATCAGGTATGACGACTTACCTTAGACTGGTTTTTGAATTTAAAGAGTATCAGTTCTACAGGGTGTTAATAGGAGTTAATTACATAAAACCCGACGGTATATGAGACGCCTACCACCAAAAACGGCATGTAATGATTGTTGTACCTGGTAGAAGTCTACTGTAGTCGACACAAACACCGGAAAGATTTTCGTAATACATTACGGAAGTGTAAGACAGTGCTGTGCCTTAAAATAATCTGGGTAAGTTCGTACTATAAAACATAGTTGCAACAATAACAAAAAAGGGTGTTTTTAGAAAAAGGAGCATCAATCGCGTAAAATATTTGTTGTGGGAAAATTGTTAGTGGCAGTGGAGACGGCGGCGTAGGAGAAGGCTGTCATCCTAAAATCCACTTCTGGCCATTACGAGTTGGGTTTTTTGAGGTCATCCTGTACAGCATTCAAGGGAATACCAGGATCGCTCCTTAAAAGACATAAAGTCAGATCCTATTTTCTTCCTTATTATGGAATCATCCTATCTGAAATTGATGGTGTCCTAGATCCGTATCAGACAGGACATTCTTAACTAGTTGTGTGTATAGTCTGTAAAACATAACTGCTTTTTCATATAACAACAAATATTGCTCAATTTGTTTGCAAATTTCCGTCATATATACTTACAGTCCGAAAGCCTGCAGGAAGAGCCACACAACCTGTTGTCAGATGACAAATTCAAAGAATTTTATTGTTGTTGTTGTTGAAGTTGTTGTTGTTGTTGTTGTTGTTGTGGTCTTCAGTCCAAAGACCTTTGATGCACCTCTCCACGCTACTCTATCCTGCGCAAGCATTTTCGTCTCTTAGATAAGAACGCCAATCTACATCGTTTCGGACCTGCTTACTTTATTCGTCTCTCGGCCTTCTTCTGCGATTTTTACATTCCATACTTTCCTCCAACGCTAAATTGACGATTCCATGATGTCTCAGAATGTTTCCTACCAATCGATACCTTCTTTCACTCAAGATGTCCCGGAGTTTATTTTCTACCCAATTTTGTTCATTACCTCCTCAGTTAGACGAGTCTTCCGCCGCGGCGGAGCAGCCGAGCGCATTGTGGCGCTATGCTACGATGCGCGAGGCCGTTCCCCGTCGGGGGTTCGAATCCCCCCTCGGGCATGGATATTTGTGGCGTCTTTAGTGTAAGCTAGTTCATAATTAGTTTGTAAGTTTAGGGACTGATGACTCCGTAGTTAAGTCCCTTAAGCTCTTCAAACATTTGAACATTTTTGAACGATTCTTCCATACCATCTTCAGCAGTCTCCTGTAGCACCACATTTCAAAAGTTTTATACCATTTCTCTGCGTGAACTCCTTATCGTTCGCGTTTCACTCTCGTACAACGCTGTACTCCATACAAATGATTTCTGAAAGAATATCGTAACATTTCAATTTATATTGAATGTCAACAAATTTCTCATCTTCAGAAATACTTGTTTTCCCATTCTGCATTTTATATCATCTGTACTGCGACCATCGTAAATTATATTACTGTCCACGCAACAAGACTAAACTACCTCCTTTGTAGTCTCGTTGCCTAATTTAATTCCTTTAGCATCATCCGATTTTCTTAGACTACATTCTATTACCCTAGTTTTGCTCAAAGTTCATCCTGCACCTTCCTTTCAAGACCCTGTCCATTCCGTTCAGTTGTTCTTCCAGGTCCTTTGCTATCTCTGACAGAATTACGATGTCATCGTCAAACCGCAAAGTTTTAACTACTTCTCCCTGAACTTTAACGCCTTCTCCAAATTTTTACTTTCTTTCCTTCTCTGCTTGTTCACTGGGGAAAGAGTATAACCCGGTCTTACTCCACTTCCAACCATTGCGTTCCCTTAATGCACTTCGACTCTTAAAACTGCTGTCTGCTTTTTGTACAAGTTGTATACAGTTTTACGTTCCCTACTGATTCAGAGTATGAAAAGACGTATTCCGCTCAAAATTATCAATAGCTTTCTCTAAATCTACAAAAGTTAAAACATAGGTTTGTCTTTCCTTAACCAGTCTTCTAAGATAAATTGTATGACGAGTATTGCCTCAATTGTTCCTAAATTTCTATTAAATCTAAACTGACCTTCCCCGAGGTTCGACTCTAACAATTTTTCCATTCATCAATAAACAATTATTGTTTTTCGCAGTCATGAGTTATTAAACTGATGGTTATGTAATTTTGTCACTTGTCTGCACTTGTTTTATTTGGAATTAAAATTATTATAGTCTTCTTGAAATCTAAGGAAATTTCCCCTGTCTAATACACCTTGCACACAAGTTGGAACAGTTTCTTCGCGACTGGCTCGTTCAAGCTTAATAGCAGTCCAAAGGGCATATCATCTACTCCAGGCGCCTTGTTTCGACTAAAATATTTCAGTGCTCTGTCAAATTCATGTAGCAGTATTTTTCTCTTGTCTCAACTTCAGCTACTTCCTCTTTCATTTCTACAATACTGCGTTCATTTCCCTTGTGTAGCCCCTGCACATATTCCTTCACTTGTCAGCTTTCTTTTCTTAATACTGGTTTTCTATTTGAGCCCTTGACATTGATGCAGCTGGTTATCTCGTCTCCAAACGTCTCTTTCATTTTCCTGTAGCGATATTTGTCTTTCTCCTAGTTGACATTAATTTACTTGTATTTGTTCTCTAGCCACTCCTGCTTAGCCAACGGGCACTTCATGTTAACCTCATTTTTAGCCGTCTTTACTCCCTTTTACCCTTTTCATTTGCTGCATGTTTGGATTTTTTCCGTTCATAAGTTATTTTCAGTATAATCTTGTGTGTTACCCAAGGATTTCTACTAGGCATTGACCTTCTACTTATATGATCTTCTGCGGCCTTCATTTCTTCATCTTTCATTGCTACCCATTCTTCTTCTACTGTATTACTTTTCCCCATTTCAGTCAATCCTTGGTTAATGGTTCCTCTGAAACTCTCGACAATCTCTGGTTCCTTCTATTTATGCAGTTTCCATCTCCTTAACGGGACAGTGTGTTTTTATTTGCCGCACGGAATGGCCGCGTGGTCTAAAACGTCATGATGCGGACTGGGCAGCCGGTCCCGTCGGAGGTTCGAGTCCTTCCTTGCGCATGGGTATCTGTTGTCCTTAGCGTAAGTTAGTTTAAGTTGTTTGTAAGTCTCAAAACAGATGACCATAGCAGTTTCGTCCAATAGGTGCACAAACGACATGATTTTATTTGCTGACCCATGTCTTGGTATACATCTAAAAATTATTTCCGTAAACGTCGCCATGCATAGGTCAAGAAAGTTGGCACATGAACTGATCAGCATTATCTTGACTATTGACACTATATGGCAAGCACACCGCATCACCCTCTATTTCTGTGTTAAAAGCGGCTACAAAGTATAGACTGTGGGATTCTTTGCGCTACCAGCAGCGAATTTCGTCATTGGTTTTCGCACTTCAGCAGTATAATACGAAGGCAGCATTCGAAAGAAAAACTTTAGCTGCCAGCTCATCACGTTACAGAACGTTGACCGGCTACCCGGGGCCGACACCAAATAGGTGCGTTGGCACTTGTGATGTGAGGTTTTCTTTGTGCCAGGTTTCGCAAGCGAATGCTTACCATTTGGACAGGACGTGTTGCGTACTCGGTCGGCCCGATTGCACCGCTTGACTTTGACTCGCCTACAGACGCGTGACTGGGAATCGGAATAATTGTTTCCAAAGTTTCCGTTTCCGTGACTGGTTTGTCCTCGAATATTTACACAGTTAACGGGCGCGCCTTTATGCCTTTAATCAACAGAGAACTGTATAAATTACGTTATCGCGATTTGTGTTCTTTTGTTGTTCCGTATGGCCAATTGGCCTTTTTGAGACAGTGATGTTTCTTTTGTTTTGAAGGTGAAGGGTGCGAAATTTGATCAAGTTCGGAATAAAACTGTTTATTGGTGTCGAAGTATGTTGTAAAGTATCCTGCGCCATGAATCATACAAAATCTTAAGTCGACATTGCCATTTGTCTGATTTTGAACGTCAAGTGTGAGAGATTTTATCGCCTACTTTAATTGCCTACTTACCGAAGCTAGAAGTGTGTGTTGTCCTTAGGTTAGTTTAAGTTAGTTAAAGTAGTTTTTAAGCCTAGGGATTAATAACCACAGAAGTGAAGTCCCTTAGATTTACAAACATTTGAACGTTTGATTTACAATATTGTTCCTGAGGTTGGGGATATTTATCTTAAGGAAATGTTGACTCAATATTGTGACGTAAGAGGCATTCGCCGTGAACGCTAGTCGAGTCAACAAAGGCTCCAATGTAATAGTGGAATGCACATCACAAAAAGCATTCCATTTCATTTGCAGGTTTACGGGTATTGTATTCAGTGGCCATCTTCGAAGAAACTGCCCGCGTAAAATGTTTGTTTTACGGTATTCCTATGAACAGCGCCATAGGTTAACGATTGCTTATCTTTTCCCCGTGGTAACAGACGTGATGCTACTTCTTTCTTCGTTGCCAGTGATGATACGACAGCTTCCAGTAACACCGCACGTGATTTTTCACCGTTGCCAGCAAAGACTGACGCCATTTCTGCTACTGCTAGAATGACGGCGCACACCGTTCATAATAAGCGTCGATCGCCGCACTCAGGATGGTGATGATTTAACTGTGCCGCCCCCCATACAGCCTTCCCCAAACCCTATCGATGTGTAGAGGCAGTTTCTGGTACTTCTGATGCTTTGGAGGTGGCTCCAGCGGAACCGCCCTGAAGCAAGTCTGTGCCGGAGGCGTCTCCTTCACAGCCTCCAACGGAAGTACAATCGGAAATACGGCAATACGCTCCTTTTCCTGTGCCTGCTTTCGCTGGTGGGAACCGTGATTTGCGGTATATTGTGACTCCCGTTGAGGAAATTGTACCTACTCAGTTGTCTTCCAGTGTATGTTTAATGATGTTTACCCGCTTTGCCTATATGCGATGTACAGTGATGTGCCAGATCATTACGACCACATCTATATACGCCCGAGCAGGCTATAGCAACATCACCTTACGATAACACGCAGGGTGCATTACTAACAGTGAGCGTACTGTCGTGTGCAGAATGTGGAACGTGCGATCCATCTCAGTTTGACCGACAGCAGACTGTGATGTTCCGGAGGGTCGTCATCAGCACTTCGTAAAATGCACGGCTTCAAAAAGTTGCAAAACAAAGGGGA
Source organism: Locusta migratoria (assembly GCA_026315105.1). NCBI lineage: Eukaryota > Metazoa > Arthropoda > Insecta > Orthoptera > Acrididae > Locusta > Locusta migratoria. The sequence continues at coordinate 237,428,559 of CM048755.1, forward strand.
AACAATGTCCAAACGTAGAGTAGTTGGGCGTCCACCCCTCATTATAGGTGTCTGATGGCGAGGCTGGGCAGAGTGGTGATATAGGAAAGACGGCGAACTATGGCGAAACTGACATCGGACTTTAATGCTTGGCGTATTACAAGTGTGCTTGAACACACAGTCCACAGAACACTCCTAACAATGGACCTACGCAGCTGATGACCCTTTCGTCTGCAATGTTAACACCACATGTGCAGCTACTACTCAAATGGGTTCGTGAACATTGTCACTGGACGTTGGAGTAGTGGCAGAGCGTTACATGATCTAATTAAACCCCATACCTTCGTCATCATGCCGATGGGAGGTTGCGAATCTATCATCTTCCAGACGAACAGATCCTTGACACCTGTTCTGCGGGACGGATACAAGCTGGCGGCGGTTCAGTTATACTCTGTAGAACACTCTCATGCGCATCCAGGGGTCCACTGGAGCTCTTGTAAGAAACCATGATGACTGGGAAGTATCGACGTTGCAGGCCATGACGATCATGTTTCCAGACGGCAGTGGCATTATTCATCAAGGTAATACAATATGTTGCAAGGTCAGTAGTGTAGTGAAGAGGTTCGAGGTACACAGTGTCAAGTTGCAACTGACGTGCTGGCCTCATAGCTTGCCAGATCTGAACTGATGGAACACATCTGTGATATGACTGAACGTGGCTTAGTGGTCATCGGTGCTCTGCCAACAATTTACTGGAATCAGGCGACTTGTGTGTGCAGGTGTGGTGCCAACTCCCTCCCGCGACCTACCAACGCTTCATTGCGTCCATGCCAAGACTCGTTGCCGCTGTTATTCATGCCAGATGTGGACATATCGGCTATTAGGTAGGTGTCCATAATGTTCTGGCTGATCAGAGTATATCTTAGAAATAATAACTCTTGGAAAACCAAACACCTCGGCTACAGTACCCTCCATATGAATACCAACAAATTCTCCATGAATACCAACAAATTCTCCGTGTCTGAATTCACTTAGAACCGACATAACTTGAAGTATGAATTAAAAATACAGGGTAAGTCAGGAGGAGAGATACGTGCTTTGAGGGGTGATACTACTAGCGGTTCTGAACAAGAAACTTCTTATAAACATTTGACCTTTTCTTAAACGCTTCCGGGTAAATCAATGAAAACAACTAGAGACGGGAAAGTGCAAGTAACAGTAAATTACAACACGGTTATAATGTGGTTTGTTTGATTTTGTACGTGTTCAAAACGTCCACCGTCAATTACAGTACATTTTGCTGCTCTTGTAGACTGGTGTTTGTTGCCGATCGGAGCTCAGTTCTGCATTTCTTTACTTGTGCAAGAGCATGTAAAATAAGAGCGTTCCTTCTTGTGTGCGGTCTTCTAGAGCAGTGTTTTTAAACATTTTCGAATATGCGACCCCTTCCAAGTAAAAATGTTCTGGTGACCATCTTTCAAACAAAACTATTGCGCCCCCCCCTCCCCCTTTTTCACGAACCGTAGCGAAACAATGTTATCTCAAAGGAAACAAATTTTACCTTCTGTGTTTTGCTTCAGCTTTCCTTTGCCTCAGTTTTCTTTTTTTTATATTTCTCGGAATGGTATACATATTCTATTTTTACGTGATTTTTCGACAGAAACATAAACATTTTGTTAACGAGTATTTCGCATTACAGGCAAGACTCGGAAACTACATTATGCTCATTATGAAAGGTCCCACTGTATAGACAATTTGTAAATAAGTAGAGCCTTTTTTCGAATTTTTAACAAGTATTCATTGTATCACATTCTTTTCCTGAAAACAGTTTTCGCACTTTGTGCTTATTTTTCAATATCACAGTGTGTTGTAAAACAATCTATGATCTATTCAATTGATAATTAATATTAGACAAACAACTCCGTAATTTTAACTTTAAATAAATTTCATTTAGGCATACGTATTTGTATTACTGAACCCGTAGTTACTTTACGGTGCAAGTATTTCCTCCTGTGACGGCGACCCTCCCCCCCCCCCCCCCTTCCAAGGAAGAGTTCGCGACCCACAGATTGAAAGACACTGTTCTACTGTTCTAGAGCTTGTGGTTGGGCTGCAAAATTGATCAAATGTTTTACCCTCTGCCAAGCACTTAAATGTGATTTGCAGAGTATCCCATGTAGATGTAGATGTTGAAACGGTTGAGGAAAGCCGGCCGAGGTGGCTGAGCGGTCTGCGGCGTGCCAATCACGGTCTGCACGGCCGCTGCGATCGCGGGTTCGAATCCCCACTCGGGCATGGATGTTTGTGCCGTCTTTACTATAAGCAAGTCCATAAGTAGTTTGTAAGTTTAGGGACTGATGACCCCTTAGTTAAGTCCCATAAGCACTACAAACATTTGAACATATGATTTAGTTAAGGAAAGGACATATGTTTATTAGAAGTTTTTTGCTCAGAATTACCGGTAGTATCACGCCTCAAAGCATGTACCTTTCATCCTGTATATTATAAATCCCCTACGTATGGCTCCCAGAGTTCTCTAGGGCAAGATTAGAGTGCGTGTTGTGGCGTTGAATCTATTAGTAGTATCCATGGAATCAGAAAAAGACCTGATTACTTGTATTAATTCACTTTACCGTCGGCTCTTGGTAGAAAACTTTATGTATACTAAATGAAAAAAATCATGTCACTCCAGTAATATTCTACAGTATTTATTTTTCACTCATGGCCTACTAACTGTTACAATGAGATGCAGCTCATGCCGCGGTTTGAAGAGTGTGGATGAAAATACAGACCTTACAAGAATCAGTTTGAATTCCTGTCCGGCACACGCTGTAATCATTGAGGTGGGTCAGAAGTTGTATATTACCCGTTAACTACTCTTATCGCATGTCCTGTTCCGCAACAATGTTTTATTTTCTTGAAACGAGGTTTCCGTTTGCTCCTTTCACTATTACAAATGACTTGGTCATTCAGCATTACTCTTCGCAAAGCTTCTCCGAGTGGCGCCACCATTAGAACATTTTCGTTAAAGTCAATGGCAGCAGAAATAAAAAGAGAGGGAACTCGTTAGTCTCGAGCAACAGGTTGTCAGCCGCCACGACTGACTTAAATAGATTTCGTTCGCGTTTATAGGCGTGTTTTCTGCGAGCCAGGCGCTGTATCTGCTGTGTCCTTGCAACCAGCAATGCGGATCTCGCGAGCGAGGAGGAATTTTGCATTCTTTGCGCTCGACAGTTAGCAGCACGATATGCCGAGTCGTCCCACGCGGCATCATTTTGTCCTGGAGCCGCTAGTCCGCTGCTATTGCTCCAGCGGACTATTCAGCTCTTCTACTAACAAGAACGTAGTAGGACGTATATACTCTTCCTGGCAAAAACAGCGTTTCTCCCAGAAGACCTAGTTACATGTCAATTTAACTCCTACGCGTACACATCATCAGCGGGTATGTAAATGGAGTAAGAAGTCTCTCTGACAAAATGTGCACCAGGGTGTATTAATATTGCTCGTGTTTAATATTGTCAGATTATAAATGATGACGGTAATGGGCTCGTAGGTGAGGCGTACTCGCGTTATCAGGATTTTAAACGTGCTGCAGTGTGGGCCTCCATTCACCTGGCCGATCTAATCGTGGATTATTCACGTTTGTGGCCTTTTGCCTGCATGGTGACAAACATAATGTAACTGACAGAAATGTACCATATTATCATTTGGAGCATTGCATTAATATAATTGAAACTTACAATGTAAGTGACTACAGCAACTGGAGTATAACTAAAGACACGATCCCCACTTTCGTGAAAATTTATGTGGAAACTACAGAGAAGTTAACACTGCATGCACATTGTGAAGATTATTTTGCAGTCAATTTCTTTACATTGTGCATTATGGTAATATAAAAGAGACGTGCTTGCATGTACAATTTTCTGTACCTGTGCATTCATAGGTGACAAACATGATGTTCATGGAATCATTCTATTGTTTTAAAAATCTAATACAAGTGGTTACATCTATACTAAACAGTCTCACAGGATAGTTAAAAATTATGTCACGTTTTCAATTGAGTACACAGATTCCATATCGCTCTCTATCCATATCGACTCTCCTCCTAGGCTTCGAGGTGTTTAGCGTCTCCGAAATTCCCCCGAATGTGTCACGTCAAGTGCATGTATGTCACGTCACCTTTGACGTCCGTCGCAATACTCACAACTTAACCTTCCTTCTTTCCCAGAATATTACTGTTCGCCCGTTATTTACTGACTGTCGATACGATAACGATCTCTTGTCCCATCGTAGAGCATTGCGTCCTCGGTGACACTGTTATAGGAAAATGTCATTGGAAAGATTGCGTCGGAGGCCGTATTGTGCGTGTACATTACAGTCCTGAACCGTGCAGCTTGGCATCGGCCATATGACTCACTTATTACGTGCTGCCAGCGTTAGCAATGACATTCAGAAATGGGTGTACGTAGTTTCGAATACGGGACGACACGTATGCCCACTTTCAAAATCCGACACGCCCGTGTTACGCGGCTATAAATTCGGACGTCACGTGACGCGTACGAAATCGTTAGGCTTAGCTATGCGAGTCGCGGAGTGCGTCGTGGAATGCTTGTTTCCTTGAGAGCACGCTTATGGTGCTAACGAACAATAGGGAAAGTCGTCACAGGGCTGCGTGTGCCATGTCGGAAGGATTGCAGCCGTATCTGTAAGGAAGCTCGCAATGGATCCTTACGTACGTACATGGTGCTGGCCATATCGGCAACTGATTTCTAGCGCGTGACACTGAATAGTAAGCTGAATATAGCCTAACGTATTCGGTCGTGGGAGGGAAGACATGCCTGCTGATGTCTTTTCAGTCTCGAATCTGCAAATTGCAGGGTTTCTAGGTATTTACATTACAGGTAGGACAAAATTGTGCTCAACTTTCGAAGATTACAGGGGCACGCATAATGCGCTTATCCGTTGCAATCATATATTTAGAGTTCATTTCTCAATTTATTACAACTGTGAATTTTTGGTAAATTATGTACCTTCTCTGACAAGATACTAGTGAAAGATTTGCCATTAATGAATATTTTGAAGCGATTCTCTTCTCAGGATTGACTGACGGAGCTGGTACGTGCACTGATGAAGAATGGTATTGACACTATCGTCTTGATGTTGAAGCCCCTTTAATCTGTGTTTGCTTTATAAATACTTCGTTTCTTCTCTGTGAGGATCTGCCTAGGGCAAAATATTGGTTTTTATTTTCAGACCCATAAATGCCTTGATCTAAAGACTGGTTTTTATTTTCATACCCATACCTGATGCAGATCGTCATAAAGAACAAATTAAATATTTGTAAAGCAAACACGGATCAAAAAGGCTTCAACATAAAGATTATTATTTCAATGCCATGCCAGGTATTTCCAAGCAAGCCCCTTTATAAATTCTCGAACACTACAGTAATATTATGTCTTTCTTATAATATTATACGTAATTAAAAAGACCCACTGAAGATCCTACAATCTAGCGAAACATGTATTGATATGAAAATAAAAACCAGTATTTGCTCAAGACAGATCCTCATAGAAAGACATTGAAATTATTTTGAATTATTGTTCAAATAATATATTAGCTACAAAGCTAAAATTTGTCTTCATATTATGTACTTGCTAATTTATTTAGAGGAATATGTCGTAATAATACAACTGATCGTGTATCATGTAAATGAATATATGGGAGTGTGAAGGGACCCTGACAAAGAAAGTGAATCATTTTTCAATTTTTTTTTAGTTAGCTTTTTCTAAATTAAATGAAAACACATATACGGAAACGGTGATCAATAATAGTTACGGAGATGCCGAATTGAAAGATCCCACTCTTTCTTATGCAACCAAATGTTTCTTTATGGAATTAGAGAAAGTAAAGAAACTCGTACCGCGTTTGAAAACCATTCATTTCCGAGCAGTTTGGTCTTAATACGTAAATGTATCAGGATATGTTAAGGACATTCTGCGATGTTCCAGTTTTAGTCAGAGTTATTCGCACAGAAATATGTGAATATCAAATTTGATGTCAGATCTAGAACAATAGCGCATACCTTCTCGCTACTGTTGCCTATTCCAGAGAGAAGAAAAATGGGAATGAAAACTGCGCATCTATAATATGAAGTTTTAATGGCCTTCGTGAGTTAAGCGGTGTTTGAAACCATTGCCAGTATGAGCCCTCAGTGTGTGAAAACTCCGTCCTGCGCTACATCTAAGCTACCTTTCGCAGAAACGCAAGCGGCGTGGAACTCTGGCCAAATGGTGGAGCGCGTTAACAAGCAACTAGGAGTCATTAATTAGTAATTACTCGTAAATACATGCTTCTTGAGGTGCAGGCAAGGCAATGCAGGCGTGACACCACGTGCTAAATGCTTCGTTTGGCTTCGAGCGCAATTATATAGAAGTTCTTCTGTACGACGAAGTCCAAGGCGCAAATCGTTATACTTTCGGCAGTTACAGTTATATTCAATGAATTAGGGCTGCAAAAACTTTAAACAAGCCAATTGTCATAAAATATTTCAATGTAGTTTGTGTGCTACGGAAAGAAATGGTCTCTCAGTTTGAATCTCAATTGCTGGACAACAGTACAAGAAGACGAACGTGCTTTTTCAGGAACATACTCCAAAATAAGACTGGATTGTTTTGTGTTGGTTAGGTTCTATGAGCGATCACTGTGTTTATATACTTCCCAACTCGTGATGCTTCTTCACTTGTTACTACACTCAGTCTCAGACTCAGTGCAACCTGAGATCAGCGTGAAATCCCACTTCACCTTTCTGAGTTAACGCTTTGTGGTAGCAATGTTAGTCACTGCTTGGGGATATTATACAAAATGTATAAATGTAATAATCAAAAGAGGTAAAGCAAAACTCGCTTACTGGTGTAGGACATTTCAAATTCAGATCCTACTATACTGATGTACGTATTACGTGGTTTCCATAAATAGTTTGAAGTAACAGCAGAATGATTCATTTGAAAATGACACGCCGCTTGTGTTCCTTCTTTAACGATCTCGCCGTCTGTGCGCGAATGAATTGACAGATTGCGTAGTGCGATTTTGTATTTTTGCTGTTATGGTTGGATATGGAATGTTTGTAAACGATACTTGGCACAGAGCCTTTTCTCGAAGAAATGCAGCAGAAACTGCCTCACTTGGCGTCTCTTTCTATCAAGCGGATTATCTTCAACGGTTTCGTGCTGCTAATAAATTTGTAAATGCATTGGACACACTCGCACAAAATGCAGAAAAATGTAGAGATGAACATATTTGTATCACCGGCTACCACACATAGGCTGTTGAGATGGTTATCTCGTTCTTACGATAGCACAAATGAGTTGCTGTTGATAATAGCACAATCTTGCACCTAACGCTTGCAGAGCCGCGCGGGAGTAGCCGAGCGGTCTGGAGCGCCACGTTGCGGATCGCGAGGCTTCCCGCGTCGGAGGTTCGATTCCTCCCCCGGGCATGGATATGTGTGTGTTGTCCTTAGGTTAGTTTAACTTAGTTTAAGTAATTTGTAAGCTACGGACTAATAACGTAGCAGTTGAGTCTGATAGATTTACGAACATTTGTAACGCTGCAGCTCGTTTTATGAATTATTTGAAGACGTATTTACGTAAGAAATGTTGTATGTGACATGAAGTAGAAACCATTGCGAAGGTAACTGGCTATGTCCTTTAAAAAGAACCAGGTCAGTATCTACCTTAAGCGATATAGGAAAACCACGAAAAGCCCAGTCTGGATGGCCGATCGGATATTTAAGCCATCGTCCTTACAAATGGGAGTTATGTGCGTAGCCATTTTGTCATCACGATAATTTAATCGAATTACAGTACTCAATGTCATTTAAGATGAGAAAATCAGAGGAGTAGGTGATTAATTATTGCGCTGCCACGGAAGTTCGGGCTTTGGTAGCGACGTCAAAGGTAGCGCGCCTTTTCTGCAACACTGGTTAAGCTTCACTGTGTGTGCTCTCCACGGAAGTAGTACATCATCAGATAAAATTTTTATAAAGCTGCTGGACCAGACTGCAGTGGTCATCAGTCCCTAGACTTAGAACTACACACACACACACACACACACACCGTACGTCATGCTTGACATACTCCTTCGTATTTGTGCGAATTGGTCACATTCAGAAGAGACACGCGACGTGTTAAAGATCTCCGTGAGAACTTGGTCAGAATGAGGTTTCCGCAACAGCTGACAGCTCGCGGAGAGATCGGCTTTAATGCCGGCGGCAAGCTCTCATTGGTGGCGCTGCCGTTTACAAGCTATTAACTGTTGCAGAGCGAGCAGGTAGCTGCATACAATAGCGCATACCTCCCACATATCACATGGGAAGAGACCACCAATCGCATTGTGCTCCTACTTTCATAACGCGCAATATAATCAGATTGCATTTGTTGTTTCTCCTGTACTCTTTCACCTGAATAAAGAAGTCAGCATAAGTATATGTGATAATTTTTATTCCAAGTGTGTCAGTCACGATATGAGAAGGCACAATCTCTGCAGGATAGGCTCTTTGAACGTTAGTCTACGAATTTATGACACATATTAGGCATACATTGTAAAAATCACAAAGATTTATTTTTTTTTCAGTTACATTGTCCCGGTCCATTAGTGTTATTCAATCTGCCCCTTTAGTTGTTCGGATTATATGGATACTTAAACTCAAGTTCCATGAGGAAACACTATTTTATGGTTGGAATGCCAGACCTCGTATTATATAAGGCAGAGGTGTCCAAACTTTTCCTAATGGCGACACGCTTCTAATACATAGTGTTTCACGACTCACCTTTTCACTGATATTAATAAAGAGAAATTCTATTCGAAACAAAATCTTAATGTTTATAATTCATTTTTAAGTACAGTACACAATGAACGAAGAGAAGGATGTTCTCTATTTTCGTTCGTAAGTTTTTTAATTTGTTGTACATCCTCAATTTACTAGTCTCGCGACACGAAGATGCTGCTGCTCGACACACCTATCGTATCGGAACATCCAATTTGGAAAGCTGTGATATAGGACCTAAATCGAAAGAATCAGTCTAACAGTGTGGGTAATGATAAAATAGTGGTTAACATTCCCTAGGCTTATAAACTAACTTCAACTAACCTAAGGACTACGCACACACACACACCCATGCCCGAGGAAGAACTCGAAGCCCCAACTGCAAGCAACTGCGCGCTCCGCAACAAGACGCCTTAGAGAGCACGATCATTCCACCGCATGGAATGAGATATGAAGGAAAGTTAGAGCTCAAAGTGTTTATAATATACTGTAATTGTGCTTTGAATAAGGAAGGAAGATTACGAGAGAAATGTAGATGATAGGATATGAATTTAGTGAGAGGAGTTTCCTCCAAAGAATAACAACTTTTTATAGAAAACCTTACGTAGATGACTCACAGGAAGCCAAACCATGTGAGTTATTTCCTTGTTTCTGCTTTCAGAAACTATATTTATTCCCTTTCGAATTACATCACTAACTTCTTCCTTCCTAGAAAACCAGAAGGGGCACGGCAAAGTATGTAGTGGTTCGATCTCATAACATTTGTTGTGTAAGGTCGAACTAGTGGAGGAATTTCTCACTATAGCATATTACTGCGCAGAAATATTTCAGAAAGCCAGGAGAACTTAGAATACGATGACTGGACTATGATTCTAAATGGGCTCCTCGCCATTGCTAGTCTAGTATCTTAACTGCTACGCCAGCTATGTAAATAATGACGACATTGTGCCTTAACTACGTGCTCACTAAACATCCGTATCAGCCTTGCGTGTGGTGAACGTACCGGAAAGAATTGATTCTGTGTCCGTAAAAGGGTATCTCTTCTCTCGGCCATTGCGTGGAAACGAAGGACGTTAGCTACGACGTTTACACATACTTGACTGTAGGACTATTCCAGATTTGGGGAAATGTGGAAGGACACCGGCGCCGAAATGCAGATAGGCTCGGCGGCGAGAAGTACGGCAGGGACAGAGCCCGGCGGGTTATTAACGGCACGTCGTGACTTGGCTGTGAGCGCCGGCGCCCCCCCCCCCCCCCCCCCCCCAACTCGCTAGCGCGCCTTCTGTTGCTTTCTTTGCTTCGATCCTCTCACAATGAGGCCATCATCTCGTCCCCGGCAGACCGAGGCACTTCCATATTTGTAGCTGCAATCTCCGGCGTATTTAGTATATTATTCACGCACGGCAAAGGTTTCCATTGTTCCCCCGCTCAGTCTCTCTGAATCTGTTTAACTGTACAATCAGCGTCGTTGCCTCGCGAGGGATTAGGAATCGGCTGAGCATTCGCGCGGTCGCCGCGCATAATCGCCTCCTCTCTTTATTCTATTTTAATTTCAAATCCTCTTACAGCGTATACTCAGTTTTGATTAGATATACAGTCGACACATTTACAGACCGCTTTCAGTCTCTTTTTCTCTCCAGCATCCCCTCACCGATCGGCGTATGTATATCAGTTTGTCTAATAAGAGCCAATTCAATTGTTTGCCGCGGCGAGGATTTCTTTTTTGAGGCGCCATTAGGTGATAATACGGCGGCTGGCGCCTGCAGTGATTTACCACCTCACGTGGGCGCTCCTTAATAAGGCCCACACTGATTGTCAAGTTTCGCGCGGCTCCCCGCTGCTCGGCCGACTCCCAGTTTCTCCGACCCCAATCTCAGAGAAATCACTCATTTGTATTCATTTAAATGCTGCATAACTTGCGCAGACGACTCATATTTCTCGAAAACGGAGAGTCTGTTGCGGCACCGGGTCCCCTCCGGCGATCGTGTGAAACTGCGCGAAGCCGGACACTGTTCTTCCAGGAAAGTGGAGGACGCAGTTAGTTCCACCAACTGCCGATGAAAGCGGCTATTTTCTGTGAAACTGCGACGATTGCGAATCACACTACAAACACTCAAGGTAATTTACCGTTTTAAGTGTCGACAAGTGCAGAATTAAATCCGCGAGGACCTTCAGTTTTCATGGTCAAACTGCTCCTCTATAATACCCACTATTCCTGACAGTACCAGAGTGATTGTGAACAATTTTGCACTGCTTAACAATGTACGATATTTAATGCTTGTGTATGTAGAAATTAACGCATATTTTACATCGAGGTCTTAAGAGAAGCAGATAAGGCACGAGATGAGGTAGGTTAATGGTGATGCAGGTGACCGGTAGGGGCCTTTTTGAGGGAACCATCGATGCATTCTTCTGAAGGGATTTAGAAAAAAGCAGAAGATTCCTGTGCTGATATATATGTCCTTAACCACCTCCCGTCGGTATAATGCATTTCCCCTAGTCAGTTTCTTAAATTTCGTTAGTGTTTCTTTTTTATTATTATTTTTTCTTTTTAAGAGCTTTATTCCCACGTATTTGGTTAATAGTTTTGTGTCCAGTGCCAGCTCCCACAATTGTCACAGAGAGTTCTAAGTAGCGAAATTTAATTTCACTGAATTTTCATCACTAGTCAGTTTCTTAAATTTCATTAGTTCTTCTGTTTTCTTATGAGCCTTATTCTCGTGTATTTCGTTAATTAGTGTTGTGCAGTGTTTTAGTCTGTGATTCGTACATTTCAAAACATGTCGGGGACCGTTGCTTCAGATTGTAAATCAGTCAGTCTAGTGTCAGCTGCTGCCACCGGTGTCACACCTTAGGAGCTCCAAGTAGCAGAATTTAACTTTTCTGGGATTTATTACTAGTCAGAGTTCTTAAATTTCGTTAGTTTTGTTTTTGAGGGCTTTATTATTACGTGATATGGTAAAATAAACAATCTAAAGATTGGTTTGGACACCACAGTGCTTTACTAGACATGGTCCTGTTTGGGGGTGGTATGCCGTATATACGGTAATTTTAAGTAACTTGACAGAGATGGATAGGGACTGATACTGTTGTATGCGGATTCAGGAGTTGGCTACTGGCCGTAATCAGCTGGAGGCTGCGTTAGCCACGGTCATCATTCTTCAGGTTGCTGCCCCGCACTGCATTCTCACCCTGGTACCTGAGGCGATTACTGGGGTGCCGCTGGTGCCTATGGCAACGTCTCCGTCCCGGATGCCACTGTGCGTACAGTTTCCGGCGTCCCTGCCAGTCAACAGTTGCCTGACGGTGATTGGCGAACTGTACAGGTTTCACGAAACTCTGGGCAGAAGGCGAAACCGGGAACCGGTCGTAAGGATGTCCCCTTACACCTCAACAACAGGTTTGAGGTGTTGCCCGCTGCTGATTAATACCTCTGAGCCAGCATATGTTGCGGCAGTGGCCAATCCTTCTGAGAGATCCGGACAGACGCAGAGGGTTGGTTTGCTAGTCAATGGGAGCTCCAATGTTATGCGGCTTGTGGAGCCCCTTGAGAAATTAGCAGGAAGGTCGGGAAAGAATACCAGGGTACATTCTATTTGCTTACCGGGTAAGGGCTTGTGTAATTTCCGACAGCGTACGTTTCATGAAGAGTCAACAATACTTTTGCTTCCTCCTACGTGTGTCTTACGAAGCTATCACTAGGATAAGATCACAGAGATTAGGGCCCTTACGGAGACATACAGGCAATTTTCCCCCTGCGAATCTCACGCAACTGGAATAGGTAGTCTACCTACCGACACATACCATGACGTAGCTTGCGGTGTATGGCTGTAGATGTAGAACTTTGACGAGTACTGGCGATTACATACAGTAAAAGAGGGAAACCTAGAGATGGGACTCAACGTTCTGGATAACATTTTTGAGGAATATGAAATGAAGGAAACAAAAACTATTACTGAAAATACTCTGCAGGAAAAAACAACTGTCGAAAAATTACCAAACAATAGAAGAAGTTACTCTTTTTAATTGCGGCTAAACGTTACTTACGAATACGATAAAAATTAGATTAAAAGCTGTCCATTATTGAGAATCTTTGTAGTGCAATAAACATATACTTAAAATGAATAAGGATGATTTTTTACTGAACAGTGTCAATCCTTCACCATTACATGGAAGTGAATGATAGGTCACGTGCAGATGAGATGGGGGCCATATTTAGATTTAGTAACAGTGACATTAGGGGAAAAAAAGCTCGAATTTGTTGCGTTAGAACAAGAAAGAAGACAACAGAACAAATTTAAGCGAACATAAAGATTCATAATGGAAGACCTCAAAATTAAGCTATTACCTGTAGTGAAGATTAAGATGGTCCTGTACGTAAAAACGTATATGAGAAAGATGTAAAAGTGCCCTAAAAACTATACATCCAAGTATATATAAGCGAGGTTTAGTTGTACGTATTGCTGCTGTTGGAGAATTACTCTCTGTTACATGTTGAACCAGCTGAGTGATTGTAAGCACTGTAAAATCTTTCTGGAACAACACTTACATCCTCCAGTTGTTTATCAGATACATTCAAAAATACGCTATGCATGCGCACACTACTCTTCTCTCATCCTTTTTCATCACCTGCCTATCCGTCGTACGTGTCCTGTTTTGAAACTTAATGTGTGTGCTAGAAGACGGCAGTAGAACAGGAGGAGACGGTGTTGCAGGCTAGGCATGCGGTGAGGGCGCGCCATGTCGACGCTCACGTCCCCCGGCATGCTGTCGCCTCCGGCTCCCGTCTACATCTGCCTGCAACCTGACGACACGCACCTTCCAGCAAGCCCAACAGGTATTTTATGTTGACTATCTTTCCATTTCGCTATAGCACACGTCGCATATAGTGTATATTTCAACGTTAGGATATATTTTCTGAAAACGTCTTCCTGGAATGTAGCCCTCTGCCGAAGTGATCTGTCGGACAGAGTGATTAGCAACTTTGATGATGATTCGGTGTACGGCAAGGTGTCACCGTAGATTGACACTAGTAGGATACTAGATAACAGACAAAATTTATAACTGGTGTGATGTATGGCATATAGCTGTAAATATAGAAAAAACTAAGTTAATAATAAGTAGGAAAAACAATTCAGTAATTAGTAGAAAGCTGGCTGATACAGTCACGTTGATTAAATATCTGGGCGTAACGTTACAGAGTGAAAGGAAATGGAACGAGCGTGTAAAGACAATTTTGGATAAGACGGATTGTCAACTTGGGTTTATTGGGAAAATTTTGGGAAGATGTGGTTCAACTCTAAAGAAGACCGCCTGTAGATCACTACGGTGTCCCCTTATGTGTGCTGTCCAAGTGTTTAGAACCCACGCCAGATCGATTCAAAGGAAGACTAAGAAACAATTCAGAGTAGGGCTGCTAGGCTCGTTATTGGTAGGTTTGATCAATCCGCGATTATCGGAGAGATGCATCAGGAACTCAAACTGTAATCCCTGGAGGGAGATGACGTTCTTTTCAAGAAACCGTACTGAGCAAATTTAGAGGGTCAGCACTTAAAGCTGACTGCGGGACGATACTTCCCCCAAAACTTACATTTCGTGTTAAGGACCAGAGAGATGAGATTAGATAAATTAGGGCTCAGATAGAGGCATACAGGCATCGCTTTTCCCCACGTTCTGTCTGTGGATGGAACAGAAAAGGAAATTACTAGTAGTGGTACGAGGTACCCTTCGCCACGCACTGTGTGGTGGATTGCAGGGTATGTTTGCAGACGTATATTAAAAACATGGGCGGCAACTGTATTTGAGAAGAAGGGAACTGAAGCATCTGAAACGTATGCACCAGAACAATGTTCAAAATTAAATAGACATATGCAGGAGAGACTGAATAAATTACAAGAGATCGAGCGAGAAGCGCAGTTGTTAACACACTGGCTTTGCATTCGGGAGGATGACTGTTCAAATCCGTGTCCGGTCGTCCCGATTCTGATTTCTCGTGATTACTCCTAAACTGTCCATGCTCGTATGGTTCTTTTGGAAGGATACTCCCGCTTTTTCTTCTCTATCTTGTAATAATCAAAGTCTTTCTCAGTCTCTAATGAGCTCGATATCGACGGGACGTTTAGCTGTAACCTTCCTTCAATTCCAAAGACTACACGGCTGCTTTTTCCCTAGCTTTGGGACTTTTTGTGCTTTTGAGTCGAACGCCGCCACGCAAAACAAGGTGGTAGCGCCTCGCGGGGCGTTGCAACGAGTAGAAATGGCTTGTTATGCGACGCGTAAGAGAAATTTGGGGCCGTGAACGTGTGGCGGCCGGCCAGGGGTTTCCTCCTTATGTCGCTTCCTGGATGAATGGAAATCAGCTCATTCTAACGTCGAACAGCTCGCAAGTTTTCTTACTTCTCAAAGGTTCATAAATCTATGGGACTCAACTGCTTGGTCGTCAGTCCCTAGGCTTACAAACTGCTTAAACTAAGTTAAACTAACATAAGGACAACACACTCACCCATGCCCCAGGGAGGATTAGAACCTCCGAAGGCGAGCAACCGCGCGGTCCGCAGCGAGGCGCCTTAGACCGCTCAGCTACTCTACCGTTGCTCTTACTTCTCATATTCTTGGGAAGGGGAGGATCTATCCCTTTCTTTTCTCATTTCTGCATCTCAGTTATATAGCGTCGCGGGTCTTTGCAACTTGTCACGATATAAAAATTTTGCAGACTACGACCGTACCAGCTGGCAGCATTGATTATTACAATCACATTGGTTTTGAGGCAGATGAACACTGGTTTGGGGCGCAGTATCACAGTTTGCTTCTGCCCCTCTTAAGCAGTATGCATATTTAGCATGAAGATGGTTACTTCGATAGCTACATTAATACAGCCATATAACGTATTTAGTAAAGCTAGAGTAGTAGTTCAGAGTCCTTCTAACTCAGCAAAATGACTTCAAAAAACAATGGCGAACAAACACTATCACATGGCAAGCATCCAGAAATCCTTACCTAATGCGGTAGTGGTTACTACATAAAAAGGCAGAGAGTATGGAATATTGTGTTGTCAACAGAGTTGTAATAACAGCAGAAGAGGCCGCTGGGGAAGATCAATAGACATTGGATGTCACGAATCCACCGGGGACATTAGAGCCTCGCATAGTTTGCCCAAGTCGACTGTAGGTGATGTGACTGTCAAGTGTGAGCGTGTAGGAACAACCGCAAATTAACCAAGGCCCGAAAGAACTCATGTTCCGAGCGACGGAGACTGAAGAGAAGTTTGTAAAACATCGCATGAAATGAGCGGAAGGAATCAATCGTCAGTTCCAGCACATTTCTGTAGTCACTATTAATCCACGCTGCGCCGCGACACTGGACACTGGACGACTAGCAACGAGTGCTTTGCTATACCTTGTGGCAATCTGGTACAAGTGTTTGGGTTTGGCAGATGCCTGAAGAACGTTATCTGTCAGCACGAGTAATATCAACAATGAAGGAGATGGTGTTACTGCAAGGCAGTGTGGACAGTATCTTTCCTGAAATTGACTGACCTGCCCACATTCCCAAAGTTCCAACATGAAACCACAGGAACATCCTTAGGATGAGTTACAACGTCCACTTCGCTCCAGATACTAGGAGACAATATGACTACTTTGTGGCTCTTGAGACATACATAGAACTAAACATACCCAATTGAAAGCGACCCCAACAGAATTCATTCCGTCACAAAGGCAAATGGTGCACACAGTTCATATTAATATCCAGTAATTGGGTATGAGTAGCTTTGATTTGTAGTGTTGTTTTGAACTTTCAGCAGACAAGGAATTTTGTACTGTATCACTAAAGAATAACACATGAGTTTAATAGGAAGTGGAGAAAAATTATCTACAATTAAGTTTTTTTCTTCTACTTGATGTGATTGCACTGTTTTATTTCTTTAGTGATATTGATACGAATAACGCCAGATTTCGCTCCGAATTCGTTTTTGTATGACTTTCCTAGGCAACACACGCAGAGAAGAAGAGCTAATCTAAATTCGAAGATTGATTTGATCCTCGTGGTTCTTTGCCAGGCATGATCCTATTTCGGGTTACAGTTACAGGAGGGCCTACATTTCAACGTGGACTACATTGTAACTTGGCATTTTTCACATTAATAATTTGTTGAAAGAAGGTATAAGCGACAAAAAATCATAGAACTGGCGGAAGATTAAGCCCCAGACCTCTGGATTGTATTTTATTACTTACAGACTAAGCCAGGGAGCCACACAATATTTGTCATTGTTACCCTACAGTTGACTGCCAACATTAAAATTTTATTGATCAACTTATGAACGTAGTGATAACGATATCAACCTGAATTTCGTTACGAAGAAAGGGATGACACTAGCCTCCCAATATACTGTTGCCTTCTTAGGTCATGTGTGCTGCATCAGGTAGCCAGCAAAAGCAAAAATGTTTTCTTGTGGGTTTGAGAAAACAATAAAACAGAGAGGATGTATGCAGATACACACGGATTTGTAGTTAACGAGGTATTTTAGACGTTTTGGCAGGCGTAATTTGTAATAAGGTAACCTTTACGTTGTTCAGTTCTCGCAGCTGTGTAACACTATATATCGCGTCACATGCCTCTCAGTTTCTCGGAGAGAATACCAGTGTAGTGTTCGCGAAGTGAAGGCCAAAAGCAGTTTTAATACGACACTCAGTTATAAAGCCAGACAATAATGTTACGAAAGCTGCATTACTGCTTGCCCTTTCCGTCGGAGATACTAAATTCGACAGTAATATCTGACGTCCGATCTGAGCTCTAGTCCGTTAACTATATCTGCAGTACTGATTTACATACCAAAATTGCTTTCCTTCTAGGAGTTCATTCGTCCGCGATCCCCACGATTACTCCCATGTAAATGACCAGACGCGTGATTTTCTTTTTCGCACTGCTGCCCGGCTTTTCGATTTTTTCTTCTTTTTTTTTCTTCCGGAAAAGAGATTATTTTAGGGTTGCAGAATAGCGGACACCGGATCATCGCTCCTGTTACAGCAGCGTTCTCACTGTTCCGTTGAAAAAGACGACGTTAACCGGGCGCACGCTTGGCAGATTTTTAGGTGCTAAGTGGTAACGGGGCCTTTGGGTAAACAGTGCGCCGCTGCCGGCACCGTACTCTTCGCTTCCCGTCATTTGTACAGACTGCTTCCTCGCAGGTTACCAGCTGCTCGTGTCTCTCACATTTCCCTCAGAGAAAACCTATTTGCTGTTCATAATTGGGTCTCCAGATTTACGGTAAATGTCTCAGATGTTTACTTCGCCTGTTTCGAATTCATATATAATATTCTCCAATTAAAACTGAATATTAGATCAGTGACTATCAAAAAAGGTTAATTTCTGTTGAGCTCAGAAAAAGAAACTTAATTTAAGTTTTTGGACTCAACTACTTAACAAATTGAGATCATCTAACTCAAACTCAGCCTATTTTAAGAACCCAGAATTGTCATACATGGAAATCTATACACGCCAAAATAAAGAAATAGATCTGACTTTGTTTTGTTAGTGAATTTCCTCTCAGCTTTATAGATCAACTTTGTTTGCTAGGATCAAATCAAATGTAGGAGATACAAAAGATTTATTACACTGTCAGAATTATTGCGCTTGTAGTAACAGTGCCGCGAGGTGCTCATCTCAAGCAGCTAGGTTATTATGAATTTCCTGACCCAGGAGTGAAAACCCGGGGTAGTTTGGGGCACAGACAACGCGCACGCACGAGCCACGCACCTAATAAGATACAGAGGCAGGGACACAGCCATAAATTTGAATTCATCTAGACAGCGTGAATTGTAAGCCTATCGTGACCCTGATACACTAGCGGTGACACATTTTGGTTGAGCCCGTGCCTGATTTTAAAGACGTGTCATTCATCCCCTTAGTAAATCGTAGCTGCTTATGAAACTGGCAGAAGCAGAAGAGATTTGATTGCTATTGCATGCGAATTAATATCGAACAAACTCCCCTGTTTACCATGGTCAAGCCATATCGTGAGAACAGTTCGACCAATTTGTTTGACATTTTTGTTGTTGTGAGCGTAATATTCATGTTAAAGTTTTTCTAAAATAAGTTTTTGGGGAAAATCTACCAAAAAAAAGTGAAATAGCGTTTTTCAATGTGTCCTTGTGTTTCTGTTATATACAATCCTGTTGTTTAATTCCAATCTCGATGAAATTTTGGAAACTTCCTCCAAAACCAGAGGAAGGTCACTATTTATATAAAATTTCGTTCGGTGCATGGATTTCGACAAAATCCATAGTTTTGCTTCGATATTGATGAATTTTTTCACACTTGATCTTTAAACCAAGAGGAAGGTCACAGTCTATATAAAACTTCGTATAGTGCATTGCCGAGGGTGCTTTACTTAAAAGAATTGGACAAAATATAAGATTTTATTCAGACCTTCTTGAAATTACCTCGAATGTTGCTCATGTACGAATTTATTCATGGATAAGTTCTGTGAAAATTTCCAGTCCATCTTTGTACATGATTTTTTAACAAACTTATTTGTTAAAAATATAATTTTAATTGTTATCAAAAATTAGAAAAATTGCACAGATTTTTTAAATTTTGTGTATGTTTATTAATTTTTAAAAGAATCCGTGTATAGATTTGTACATAATAAAATGAAGCCTATGGATTGTGTTCATCAGTGGCAAAGTCAAATTGACGCCATTGGTACTGCCACCAGAGCTACTACACTCACTGGTTTCCGGAAGTGGGTCAGATTCTATGCATTTTGACTCATATCCAGCAGTACACCAATTGCATTCGAATCACATAATTTGACGCTACAAAAGTTATTTGAGATGATTTTACGTTTACTTCAAGATAAGCATAATTGGAAATTTTCAGACGTAAATGGCCATAGAGGAGATGGACTGATTGAGGTGGAAGGAGGTTATGGACAGAAAGATGGGGGAGGAGGAGATATGCAGAAGGAGAGAGATGAGAAGATGGGCAGAGAGTGGGGGCAAAGAATTGATGATGTATCTAATGCCCATAGCAAATGCGACGCATTGCCGGGCTCCCTAGTTTAAAACACATGTTGCAATCTTTACAAAGTATGTTTATTATTATTATTGAATACAGTTCATGCCAACTAGCTGGTATTCGTAGTGTAAGTATGGCACCATTTCCTTAACAGCGTTTTTACAGTAACATTTTTCTTTTACAATAGCGTTGTCAGTTAATTTACTACTACTGCACTTTCTCGTATTACAAATACCCCTTCTGAAACAGGAATCTATTTGTTCATTAGACTTTTTTCTGCATCTCACTTCATATCCACCTGGCACGTCATCTTTCTTTTGAGATTCCGACCAACCATATTGAGAAGTTAGTGCATAATCTAACAATATTACAAGTTAGTCTGTATAGCATGTTTGTACAATTGTGTCGTCATTGGTAATATTAATAAAATTCTAAAATTTTATTTGATAATGAACAACATAATGACTCATATTTTTAAAGAAGTGAAAAACACATCCAAATCTCATTTATGTTTTATGTCAAAAATATTATACAGAAGTAAATATTAACTAATTTCTTTTAATGTAGCTATTAAAGTTGTTGTTTATTAAGGTCAACAGCCAAGATCGCTTTTAATATTTATATAGATTACCTGTTTCGGCAGATTAACTGCCATCTTCGGATCTTCCAGTTCACTCCTCACATCACAAATAAAAACCTGTAAAAACACCCTTATTCGCCAACATTATTGTTGGCTTGTCATCATAGAAATAAAATGTAGAAAACCTCATGCTGTAATGTGATGTGGTCATTAAGTTAAAACAGTTGTGTTAAGTTTTGTTTAAGCTATGTTTTCCTAATAATAACAATACGTTCAACAGTGGTTTCATTAATGTTATGCCTGCTAGTCATATCTTTAAAAAATCAAAACATTCTCACCTCTAAATTTCCCCGTAATTCTTGCTATTATGAAACAACTAATGTTTTAACACACAACTAAAGGTCTAACTCAATGAGAGTTTAATACACAACTGTAAGTCGCTCCAGTCGCAGACAGCAATGAAAACATTCGTGCAAGCAGTCACATAAGTTGCTTAATTTCATTCATAGGAAGTTTCCCAGTCATATCTGGTACTAATTTATAATTTAAATCAACGGTAGTAGTCTTCAGTTTCTGAAGCTGAAATTGGTGCTGACTTGATCAAGCTATTTCTCGCGGAATTTGTGTCAGGATTTTAAATAGAACTCTCATTACACACAGTGTAGCATTGGCACTATTTAGCTTTTCGGGAAGAGTGTATATATGTTTTCTGCTTTTTAACGTGCATTACATGTAGATATTTACAGCAGTTGACTTTTTTTTTTTGCAGATCTGCGGCGGGCGCGGGATGCGATGCAAGGCAATGCTGAAGATCTACCCATGCTAGTGGAACGTCGTTATTTCCACGACTCCGATGCGGTAAGTGGCATATGTTATTTTTATGCTTTCCCTGTCCGTCAGAATAACTATGTATCTTTCCTTGAATAGAGAGAGAAAAATATTGCCGGGCGATAGTAGGCTCCTTGTTGTGTAGCGCTTGTCTGCTCACTGTTGGAGGTTCGAGTTTTCAAATGTTTGTAAATCTATCGGACCAAACTGCGTGGTCATCAGTCCGTAGCTTACAAACTATTTAAACCTAGGTAAAGTAACCTAAGGACAACACACACACCCATGCCCCATGGAGGACTCGAACCTCCACGGCGAGCAACCGCGCGCTCCGCAGCGAGACGCTTTAGACCGCTCGGATACTCCACCGCGGCGGTTCGAGTTCTCCCTTGGGCATGGGCATGGGTGTGTGTGTTGTCTTTAGCATAAGTTAAAGTAGTTTGTAAGACTATGGACTGATGACCACTGCAGTTTGGTTCCATAGCTTTACAAACATTTGAACACCTGAGAAAAATATTATTTGGCTCTAACTTTAAAAAATCACCTTTCCGAATACACGTAGAATATCTGGTTCTAATTACAAACGAACGATCTATCCCATGTTCATTCAACATCTACACCTTCATATTGTGTATTCCTTTACAGCATTATAAAAGTAATCATTTCAGCGCCACAGAGTTTTGTTATGAGATAATTCGACAATTTTTGATCTAATAAGTGAAACCGAAAGTGATTTTGAAACTTTCAAAACAGCAGAAGGGTGTTTTCTCTACTGCAATCCTGATCATAATATTATTTTACTGATACTGATTTGAAATACCGTCCTTCTTGATATTTAGTGAAAAGAGCACTGCCGCGGTGAAGTAGCCGAGCGGTCTAAAGCGTCTCGCTGCGGAGCGCGCGGTTGCTCGCCGTGGAGGTTCGAGTCCTCCCTGGGGCATGGGTGTGTGTGTTTGTCCTTAGGTTAGTTTACCTAGGACTGATGACCACGCAGTTTGGTCCAATAGATTTACAAACATTTGAACATTTGAAAAGAGCACTACGCCCGTTCAGTGTGAATCTGCACTTCTCAAAAACAGCAAATAATGTGCTGCCTGCATATTGCAGTTCCATTTTTGCTTTTCTGTTTTCTTCTTCTTCCTCCTTAGAATTTGTCCCGCACGCTGGCGGGTTCCGCTGTTGTAGCTCTCTGTTATCAGTGTTTTACCATCCTTTTCCCTATCGGGGCGAAGGCCTCGTACGGTGAGATCTTCATGCAGGATGTCCATCTGTCGCTTTCTAGCTCATCCTACCGTCCGTTTGCTCATCTGGCCATTTATAAGAAATCTGCAGTGAGCTCAGCGTGTTCTTCTAACATAAAGGGCGTAAACGATATAAGCTGCCAAAACTATACAGGCGGTACATCTCGGTGTGCCTGACAAAACAGTCCAGAACAGGCACGGCCAACATTTCCGCCCGGCGGAAGCGCTCGAGCCCCGCGGGCGGAGTGCACTGTAGCTAACCGCGACCGTGTGTCGCTACTGCCCCACACGCCGCTGCGCACAGCGCGCGGCGATGGCCGCCTACGGGCGAAGGCGCGGGCACGGCGGTGTTTGACCGTGTCTGGTCTGGAAACATGTTTGTCCATTTCGTACGGTTGTCTCGGGTAAAAAAGCGTTCATCTCTATGTTTTAGGAAAAGTAGACACTTGTCAGTGTACGTAAGCAATCAAATGTTCAAATGTTTGTAAAGCTTATGGGACTTAACTACGGGGTCATCAGTCCCTAAACTTACAAACTACTTATCAACTACTTACGAACTAGGACGGCACAAATATCCATGCCCGAGGGGGGATTCGAACCCCCGACCGTAGTGGCCGTGCAGACCGTGACTGAAGCGCCTCAGTCTCCTCGGCCACCGCGGCCGGCCGTAAGCAATCGCGTCGCGTGTTGACATCGCGAGAGTGATTCGTGAACACATAGGCAACATGGACCTGCGTGGCTGAGTCAACGTAATACGCCTAGCGACAACAGCCCTCTGCAGACGTTATTGTAGCTTCACTAAAGGTTAGGATGGAAGGGAGCTGTACTATCCCTTAACTATGCGGTATTCATTTGATTTATTGCGAAGCAAAAGGCGTTGCGAGGGCTTCCCACAACGAAGAATTTGTTAATGTTCACCAAAGGTTTGTGTTATCGTAAGTCTCTACTATTACGCTATTATTTTGCAGTTGATTCTTAATGAAGTGCAGTAGTTATCTTTACATCTTTAAATTTACTGTTCTATGCGAAACGTATTTTCTGTTCTGATGTGCTTTCCTTTTCTGTCAAATAAGTCAGAACAGAATAAAACTTACGAGTACGTATTTAATTTGCTTAGATAGACACATACTGGCTCTTTACTCAAATGTTTGTAAATCTGTCGGTCCAAACTGCGTGGTCATCAGTCCGTAGCTTACAAACTACTTAAACCTAGGTAAACTAACCTAAGGACAATACACACACCCATGCCCAGGGAGAACTCGAACCTCCACGGCGAGCAACCGCGCGCTCCGCAGCGAGACGCTTTAGACCGCTCGGCTACTCCACCGCGGCTAAAAGGTTTCCTTAGTAAAGAATGTGTGAGTTAAATCTGGGTGACTTGCGGTTTGTTTTAAGCAACAACTAGTTTCTCTCGCATGTCACTGTTTATGATGTATCTTTTGGACTGTGTGACGTACAGTTCTGTATGTGGACACTGTAGATTGTGTTGTGGAACAGAAGTAGTGAAGAAAACTTCATGCCTGATGCAGCAATTTTATTGTATGAAAATGTCATGTTTTGTAGGATGTCAACGAGCAAAAGTTTCGTGAAAGCCAAGAATTGTATGTAAAGTTTGTTGCAAATTGCTAAGTGCTCTCTCTTTCATTCAGTAGATGAATATAGATTGGGCAATCGGCACGCCACGAGTTACCCTCTCTCCTGACAACAAAGATGAGTAACAGACCTAACCTAAGAACTGGGGCTCGCAAAGGCTTTGCTGCGCTACCAAATAGCGTTGTAGTTACTTCGTCACAGGCTACAAATGGACGCCCACTACTACGGGGTTGCTCAGTTTTGTTCAGATGAGCCGAGACACGCCTGACGTCGACTCTGTATTGAATGCCGGACCTTCTGAAAGATATCCAGTGTATCTCGAAGACATTTTGTTGCTGCAACAATTGCGCCCAGTAGGACCTCTGACGCTGTAACAGGTGTTTCGTACGCAATCCCTTCAAATACCCCCACAGAAAAAGATCCATTGGGGACAGATCGGGTGCAGTGGTGGCCATTCACTGGCCCACCACGACCACTCCAGTTGCCACGAAATGTTGTCTGCAGATATGCGCAGAGTTGTTAACTGCAATGCAGGGAGGCTCTGTCGTGCCGAAATGGAACGCGGTGACGAATAGACACGGGATCCTCTCGCACGAACACGAGATCCACGCGAGCAAGTCGGTCCGGGAGAATGTACGGCTCAATTAAACAGTCTCTGACGATGCCGCGACTGTAGCGCCCTCTCGTGGCGTCAGGCTCCAATGTGATTACTACTCCTTGTCGTATGCCCACTGTGCCGTGATAGTTTGTAAACGTTTGCTTAATCACCTTGTACATAGTTCTAACTTGAATACTTTGTGCGTGAAGCGTTTCAAATAAGGCCATACCTCTTCTCGAGTAGATTTTAAATTCTTAAATTCGTTAACTGGAGGCAGTTGGGAAACATACAACGGGAACCGTGCATCGCGAATTACGAACTGGATTAGCCGTCGAGTAACGGTTTCGACTGAGTGCGTCACACGATAGACCGTGTTCAGTCCCTTTACGAAACTCGCGCAAATACGAGGTGGCGAGAAAGACTGACTGGTGGCTCGTGTTTGCAGGAGATGGCGGCGACAGCGCGCGAGCAGCAGTCCCTGTCGCCGGCGCAGCCGCAGCCGCAGCCCAAGCGCAACAAGCGCAAGAACTTCCAGCCGCGCAACATCGTGTGCGACGCGCCCGAGTCGGACTGCGACTGCGAGGCGGAGGTGGCGACGGCGTCCGCGGGAGGCTGCGAGGGCGAGGGCGAGGGCGACGGCCAGCCGGCGGCGCAGCGGCGCGCGCTCGACCTGAGCTGCGCGCGCACCAGCCCCGAGGACGCGCCCGCCATGAAGGAGTACGCCGAGAACACCATGAAGGAGCTGCTCAGCATCTACGGGCTCAGCGGCGCCGACATGGCCGAGACCATCACCAAGAACGTGCCCATCGCCAACTTCTCCTCGGGTGAGTCCCAAGTACACCGTGTGTCTTGCTTTATGGCGCCACGCTGCCTACCAAACTATCCTTGTGATGTGACACTGTGGCAATAATTATGTCCACCCGCTCAGCCGTGCTCGTAACAGCTTTTTGTACTTTTCTTAAATCGGGTCGAGCAAACAGTTTGTAAATAGTTCGAGTACACTTTTTCCCCATATTTCTTAAAGTTACCCTAATGTTCTAGAAGTGAACTCTACTTTTGCCAACGTCCACGACCTAGCCTAATGTACACGAATGTGCCAAACGTGTGCTCTGTCGTTAATTCGACCTAACTAGGGAACTGTATCGCTGAATTTTATTGGCTTCTGTCCCTTGTGCAAACTAGCTGTAGCAGTGGGTGACATTAACACCAGAGGATGAAAGCAATTACGTCTTTCGCGAGACAGCCTGTCAGTTGACGATCACTGAAAACGTTATTGTGTAGTTTTGGGATCGCAGTTCAAACTGAGAAATTTTTCTTTATTCATTAATCTCTACATTATACTCCGCAAGAAGAAGTAGTCCCTACTGTCCCACAAATTGACCGATTGTTGGCATACAACAGGCATAGGTCAGATAACATAGCCAGCAAAATTTATGATTATTACGATGTTATTTATTAATGAAAAATGTTACGTTCTTCTCTGTTCTTACGCTCTGTGGTAGAGTAGTCGAAAAATCACCGACAATTACAGTGAGCTCGGTACGTTTTCTTCATTTTTCTACTTCAACCAACCACATAAGGAATTTCGTAAACGTCTCCGCTTTTAAGCCTATTTTTTTTTCACCTGAAAAAAAGTATGTGGTCCACAGTTGAAAGCTGGCAACAGCGCTGTCATATGTCAGAGATCTTCTTTCTCCTACTCTACTACAGCCAGGGTGAATCACCTAACACTTTCACCGCAAATATTGCGGAAACGGAAAGTGCGATTGATGTGCGGTTTTCACAGAATGGATTGGTAGTCAGGGGCTCGTACTTTTAGCTAACAAACAAATTGTGATATTACTTAGAAAGTGGATTGTTTTAGCAAACATACAATTTTTAAATGGAACAATGGTTGTTTCTATCATGCACTGGAATTTTTGACACCAGCTATGTACAAAGAATTGTGAATGACATTTTTATCACGTTTAGTTTGGTAGCTATAACTGTTCAAAGTTTCGGGGGCGGAGGCTGCGATAGCGTAGCTGATTGGCCGAGTGGCTAGCCCCTGGGGCACGGCCCACTGTCTCATGACCACCAGCCAGTCAGCTACGCTATCACAGCCTCTGCCCCCGAAACTTTGAACGGTTATAGCTGCCAAACTATACGTGTTAAAAATGTCATTCGAAATTATTTGTACACAGTTGGTGTCAAAAATTCCAGTGCATAGTAGAAACAACCATTGTACCATATGAAAAATTGCATGTTGGCATAAAAAATACACTTTCTATGTATTTTTACAATCTGTCTATTGGCTAACTATACGAGTCCTTGACTACCAATGCATTCTGTGAAAACCGCACATCAATCGCACTTTCCGTTTCCACAATATTTGGGGTGCAAGTGTTTGGTGATTCACCCTGTATATACCGATATGTAGGGGTTTAGCGACATACATTACAGTACAAGTTCTGTATGTAATGACTGTTAAATATTAATTACAACTTAGTTCTATATTTTCATTTATCACAGACGTAGTTATGACTTCCATTTTGACATAATGTGTTTTTCCTTTATTTGAAAGAAAAAAAAATATAATGTCGTATTTTCAGGTTTAGCGAAAGATATTAAGTTTCTGTCCGAGTAAATAAATTAATAAAGTTCATTACTCAGATTTTGGATATTAAGAGACTATTTGGAGAGGAAGAATAACATACATTCATTTTGAAAGAGTCAGTTGTCCTCCTTAATAATAAAAGAGAGTTCGAAAAATAGTCGAAACTTAATTTTCGTCTTCCAGGAATTATTTTTAAAACAAGTATAGTAAGAAATAGGAACAGAGTAGTTAAAACCAAACTACAGTAAAGTATGTGTTACGTATTGCCTTCAATTTTCTGTTACACAACACTTCCGTTTCAACATAAAAACTATGCTAATTAAGGAATGATAACTAAAGACATTCTCATCAATGCTACTGGCCAATAAAACTTCTCTAAAGGATTTACTGTTCTCGAAGGTATATTCCTATCTTAACTGTAACCGCAATCACATGTGCTTCCGAGCTTTTGCATTAACATTATAGACACTATGACCACGAAGTATTCTTCATGTAGGTGATTGTTAAAGAATTTCTTTCCTAGACACTTTCTAGAAATACAATTCCGTTATGGAAAGCTTTGTCTTACAATGTATCAACGATAGTGAAATAATATTAATTACAATGAAACTTAAGGTGACCAATTTAAACGGCAATTATACATGGTGTTCAGCTTTATTGATAGTGGTGTAATAATGAACAGGACAGGAAACACAGGTATCAGTATTACATGATTATTGTTATTTATTATTTCATTTAGCTGCATATACGTATTATGAAGATTGTTTGTGAGTCTTGATATAGAAATCTGTAAAACAGAAATGCAACCGACAATATGCTCACTGGATAAATGATGCAGTTGGGTGTTGAGCAACTTGAATCTTCCGTATTCGAAATAACACTGCCAGGAACATCAAAAGCGTCACATGCAACTGGAAATGTAGCTTTCTTCCAGGCATGCTTGATCATTTCAGTTAATATGAATGCACTGAACTAATTATGGATGACTGCATGAAGATAGATGATAGCGTTTTTCGTAATTTCTCGGATTTAATGCTGAACTCCAAAATGTTGTCTGATTCTGCATCCATGTTCACGCCATTAACAGGATCTGTTCATAATTCCAGATAAACACGGAAAGGTAACAAGCATTTCACCTGGCTCAACGTGCCATCTTCAACCTTTGGATGTATACTTCTTTCGCCTGTAGAAAAAATTCGCTTACCGTTTTCGTGTGAGAGATTTACTCGACAACATTGATATTGAACTCCACTGTCGCAACGCTGTCATCAACCTTCATGCACTCACCTATAATCAGTTCAGTCCACCCATATCCACTACTATGGTCAAGTATGCACGGAAAGCTACATTTCCAGGTGCACGTGATGCTCCTGACAGTGTTATTTGGAATACGGAAGATTCAAGTTGCTAAACACCCAACTGCAGAACTGCATCATTTGTCTAGTATGCATATTGCCGGTTGCATTTGTCTTTAATAGATTTCTACACCAAGACCCACAAACATGCTTCATAATAGGTATATACAGATGAATGGAATAAGTAAATAATAATGATAATAATAATAATCGTTATGTTGTTCTGGCACCTGTGTTTTCTGTCCTATTCATTATTACATCACCGTCTATAAGATTGACCAACATGAATAATTACCGCTATGGTCAGCTGAAATTGATGTAATAATGATTGATTGCGCCTTAAATTTTCTTGTAATTGGCATTATTTCAGTATTGGTGAGACACTTTGCGAACGTAATTTGTTATGAAAGGCTTATACGCATAAAAGTGTGTTACATGTGGCTTTCTTTGTTGGTTCGTAGCAGTTGTTGGTGCCTCCCATGACATGTGAAAAGTCTTGCGATATAACTGAGTTAATGTCCGCCTACGTAGTTCAGTGCAGCGTAGCTGACAGCCGATGCGAGGGGCCCGGCCTCGATTCCCGGCAGGAGACTCAGTGTTGTCTGTTTGTACTCAACATCACTATTATCTCGGATACCCAAGTCGTCGAAGTGGCGTCAGTAGAAAGACTTGCCAAAGCCCGATGGGGATATCACGGTGACGTAAAGCCATACGATCATTTCACTGAATTAATGAATTATAGGGAATTATGAGTCTTTGTATTTTGCACCTTTTTATGAGCAGTGACAGGTTGCAGCTTCTTCATCATCTTTGTCTGACTGACGTAGAGAAGCGATTTAAAATACAGAAACAGCAAAACCTTGACACTAGGGACAGAATTAGGAAACTCGTAAAGTGCAGTGTATGAGTGTGTCATGTGATATATGCATTTTATCGAGAATCGGTGTGGTTTGAAATTACTACTCATTAGTAAGTATAAAACTTGTCTTCTCAGTGGTAAAGTGATAACCGATGATAAACTGTTTCACCGGAATGTTGAACATGTATATTTAAGACTGATTTATTAATGTTGCTTTGAGAGCACTTGTAAAAGTACGTAAGGGGTTGCAAAGTAACGAGAATGTCTGATACGTGGCGTCAGTGTCAGATCTAAACCATAATAGCTGTATTGTGACCTTCTATTTAAAGTGAGACGTGTGAATTGTGTCCGAGTTCCCAGGAAAGCCGAGTCCAAGTCCTGGTGGGCCGGCACAATGTATATCATTGGATATCAGAACGTTCGTGCCCAGTGAATACGACCGTCGCCCACCCCAATTTACTTATTCCAGGCAGTTTTAATCTCAGCAGACGGAATTGTTTTTGTGTCGCCCTCAAAGCAAAAGCGCGCCATTCGCTTTTATGTTATTTAATTGGGCATTCTTTAATCTCTAGGTTGTCAGCTTAATGGGAAAAGACGTTAACTTAATATTCCTTTCAGCCGTATCCTTTTAATTTAGTCCTTTAAACTGGACTATATTTTGGTGAAACAGTTTCTAAGGTGTGTTTACATCCGCGGCAAAAAATGTAAATTGATCGGGCTTATGCGTTCTCTTTATAGAGGAAAATAACTGGTTGTAATTGGAACGCCGTTATATTTCATACACCTCAAAATGCCGAATTACACTCATTCTCCTGTAATAAAGTATGCAAAAACAAGAAAAAATGTCACTAGGCGGATGGAAGAAATGAGCAGCTGCCCTGGGCTCGAATCCCCGCAGGCGGAAGTTTGAAACATCGTAACGAAGGCCACTTGAAATACGAGGAGTGTTACACACACTAACGCGCTCACCTAGAACAATGTCATTCACTTTCGGAAAACTGCACCCGTACTCAGTCGTAGTGTGACCATTATCTAAACTTAAAATGCAAATTAAAACATACAAAAGTTTTTAAGCTTCTTGTTGAAGATTAAGTTTACAAAACTTTTGTGTGTTTTAATCTACAGTTTAAGCATTGATAATGGTCTCACAGTGACCGAAATCTAGATTTACCACAGTAAAGAAGTATTTGCGACTGGCTGCTGTTCGTATTTAATACAGAAGTAGAGCACTACGATTTCAAGATGGGATCAAACTTGATAACATATAGGGAAATCAGTATAAGGTACTTTAACCAGTCATTTATTAGCAACTGCTTAGTTTACTAACGTTATTATGAGTACTCAAGGATTTATAAAAACATGTTTACCTCCAATTTTAAAAATTTGTAAATTGGGCAGAGCACACACACCAGTGTGTAAATTCATTATTCGACCATTATTTATTTTCCAGTTTCAGTTTTTGTGAAAAATATGGCTGAGAAAGAAACACTAAGAAGGAAAGCTTCAAATGATTCCCCCCTCATCTATTCCCATAGTCTCTATGCTGCCGCCGGTGAGAATAATTTCTGAAACTTGCTGTGCACTAATCTGAAACATGATACTATGTCTTCCGCAACGGAACATGTCAATATGGAAAATACCCGTAATAGAATACAATTAGCACTTTTAACACAAAGGCGCGGCTCGTCTGAATTCGAGAAGTGCAACTACAATCAGATTTGTGTTGTTTGAACCAAGCAGAGTCCGTTACGTACCACTTTGTGTCGTTTGTATAAGCAACCGTGGCGAAATATTCACTCTAAGCTGTTGTTGTGCTCATTTCATATTACTTGTGAGTAGTGCTGCATGGAATGGGGGCAGAGAAACGTGGGAGAGCCATGTCCGGAATGATCGCCTCTGCCCCTCACAATGTCAGTCTGCAAAGTAAAAACGTGGTCGCGATTATTGTTTCAGAAAAAAATATGTTCTCGAGGCTGGAGCGTTTCTTCTTTTTCTTTTTATACGTAGTGGACGAGGTTCACAGTCATCTGATTCACAAATACGTATGCACATGTGGTGGGACTGTTCATCATAAATGAACACATGTGTGATTGGCGTAAGGCGTATCATCTCTTTCCGTCAGCACTGCAATTAGCATCTCAAGTGGAGCGTGCACTCAATGCGACCAGTATGGAACCTCACACAAGTTGCGAACGTTAATAGGAAGTGTGTCAGCTTACTTGTCTAGTATATTACCTTCGTCTTCCTATAGTCACAAATATGATTGGTTATCTGATATTCAGAAGGAATTTATTCTCACCATCTTAACCATATCAATTATGATGAACGATTACACCAATATGAAGCAAAATGAGAATGTTCTTGGCAATTTAGCGCCAAATCCGCTATGGTACTTTTGTATGTACATTACTGATATTCATTAACGACCGTATTACTTACGTAACGGGTTGTCTAATCATAGACGAAAGCAACTACTTAATAGTTTGGGAAATGAAAGAAAGCGCTATAAAGAACGTATCTCGCTCATACATCTGCTACAGTAGAACTTACTGCACAAGTATTTTTGCTTAAGATCATCAGAAATGAAACAAACGTGCCTTGGTATGTGTATAAGAAATTAGGCCTATACACGAGAATTGGGAATAACGGATAACCATATTTCAAGAAAATGAGTAGTTCTAATTGCGGTACGGGATGATTTTAAACCGACTAAGATACTCGGAAGGCGACTGTCGTTCTAGCTTCATGTGAGAGGAAGAAAGTTTGAATAAAAAAATTAGGGAGGGGGGAATGTTTTTGTTGCATGGTCTAAAACATCCTGGGCCATTTCATTTGGCAATAGCTAAATGGATCAATTGAAAGTAAAAACTGTGAACGGAATCGCGGCCTGCAAGATGTAATATATTTAATGTGGATGGTGACTGTGGCAGACAGATAAAGGAGAAGTAGTTATAAGCAAAACTGTCAGTCTTGTAGCAACAATAATGCAGTGTATATTCGGAAAATTTGGTCGTGACACCTACTATTTACGGACGGATAACGACATCGCTTGGCACACGTAGTAAGTGATGCCTCAAAATCTTGTAAATTACAGAAACATATTTTCTGAGGATGGTCACTAAAGCATTTACAAATGAACTCGGTGAAACAAGCCGTGCCACTACCTGGACAGTCAGTCAGTGTTGGGCAGCGAGGGCGCATTCGGTCAGTGTCGGCCGTGAGTGCGGAAAATGAGAGAAAAGCGCATTGTCTGAGGCGGACCCCCGCTGGCCGCGCCGCCGCCATCTTGAAATTAACGGGGAAAAATAAATGCGTGCTCATTTCTCAAGACCTATTTTTCTTTGAATCGTTTCGTTTCTCTCTGCTGACATTCTCCCTTTTTTTATTGCCACAACAAAAGTTCCAACGCTGCTCGCCTCTACCTCTCTCATTCTGCCTCTTGCTATCGCTCACTCTCACTGCGTTACTCATTTTTCTGTTTTCCTCTCTCGCTCCCTCTTTCTTCATCACTGGCAAGCCTGTTTGAATTACCACAAGGCTAAATGGATCTCGTAATAAATCTTAGTCAATACTTGTCAGTTAATTTGGAAAAAGTTTATTCGGCGCTGTGCGGCGGGCAGTGTATTAGTTCGGCCGCCGTGTCGGCATTTCTCGCCTCCGTGGAAACACCGCTCTGCCAGATTTGCATTCGCATCTGTTCGCCGGAATCTTGCACACTGCGGCCTAATCTTTAAAACAGCCTTCCCTCGTTATGTGTTCTCTTTGTCTGTGTAGCCCTAAGTTATTTGCGAGGTCCATTTTAAATGGACGCCTTAAATGTCCTCTATATTTTAGCCTTATCTGTCGTTTATAACGACAATATGAATTTGTTCATTTCAGCGAGGAGTAGTGACGGAGACATAAGACTGTATTATTTTACCCCGACTCTTCTGTAGAAAAAGATGATAGTCATGCTACACACGTGGTAGGGCTCCTTCGGCCGTCATTACTTCGGAACATCCTCGAGATAATGACATGATTCGTTATAGACTGATAACATCTGTCACAAGAATTCATTGTGATTCTCTAAACAGCATAACAACGTGAAATCTCAACTACTTGCATCCGTAATACAATTAAATGCGTTTACTTTTACTAAGACAGTCAAGCACATCAATTTTAAAGACTTGATAGCTTCCTTTCTCGGTAAGTTGTGCACTTTCTAAGCAGCATTGACACTAAATGCATTTTACATAGCCATTCTGTGGCTTTCGGGTAGTATGACAGTAGAAAAAATTCTCGGAAGAAAAACACAGCTCATTCTGTTCTGTTCTCTAACGTTCAAAAGTTTGTACTTCTGTAGGACCAAACTACTCTAGTCATCGGTCCCTAGACTTGCAAACTACCTAAACTAACTTATGCTAAGGACACAACACACCCACATATGCCTTAGGGACGACTTGACTCTCCTATGCGAGCGGCCACTCGATCCGTAACACGACGTCACAGATCGCACGGCCATTCCCGCGTGGCTATTCCGTTGTCATATAAAACGGAATGCTTTATTAATTATTTTATTTTTAAACATAAAGTAGCATGGGGATGCTCTATTACAGAACGAAAGAGGGAGACAGAGAGAGAATTGCAAGTTGTACGCTTTTAAAACCGGCATGAATAGTCGTTTTAGGACGTCAGAATTTGGAGATTTTTCCCGTTTCCTGTGAGTGAAGTCAATATTCTGTTCCAAGAGGTCTTATAAGTTTTAATTTTTTTCTGATAACAATTCAACCAAACACTACTTCATCTAAATGAATATTTCAATTCTCAGAATAAGCCGTATTCACACATGCTTCCCCCCCCCTCCCCCTCCCTGCCTTAAACTGATACGACAACACAACACCGCCGTCCAACAAGGCTCTGGCAGTAAGGAACTGTGGTGTTTCATCTACTGGTTTATAGCTATTTGGTTTCAGTACCCTATTATAGTACTACTATTCGACAGGTGAAGTATGCCTGTTGGTTATGCTGCTCATTATAATGTCACGTTAGAGTGTTTCAAGAATAATTAACTCGTAACATTTTCTGGCCTAGAGTTCGAGTGAAAAAGAGGTTGGCAAATTAAAGGGAAGTTTGATATTAACGTTTCGTTCACAACGTCATCATAACAGGTAGGCCACCCGCTTCGTTGAAGTAGGATGGGTAATGTAATACATAGCATATCTTTATTGGAGAAATTATCAGAATATACGCCTTAAATGATTTTGGAAATCTAAATATGACTGCCTACATTTAGTTTTCATTCGCGCTGATCCAAAAAGCCTGTTTGGTGCTTTCATTCTAGATCATGGGTGGGCAACCGGCGGCTCGCAGTTGGTTTCAGTCCGGCCCGCGGAAGGGAGGGAGAGACCTATTGCAAAGCGTCGTAAGTACAGAAATCATTTCTGCGTATACATATAGATCGCCTTTACCACAAAATTAATAACGCGATTGACTTTAGTACCACATAACACCGCCTAATCTTGGACGTTATTCAAAAGCCAAAACCTTATATATAACTTTGAAGAAACAGCGCGACAGTAACAAGTTCATTCCGCCCAACAGGGAGCAGGACTACAGGGGACACATGGAGGAACTTTATCACTTTTAATAAAATGCTATTGAGAAGTATGTTCTGGAAAATACAATAGTTCCATTTAAGAGTTTTCATTATAGCTGTAGGCATCTAATTTATAGTAATTCACGCTTCCCTTCTTGTTTGGCCCCATATATGTCTGGAGCGTAGAAAACAAGTAAGATTGCTTTCGGTACGTGTTCCCATGACTGCTCATTACGTGACCATTCTTTTGTTGAATATGCGACCTGGTGAATCCTGTACCGATACGGCCCGCTGGAGCGCTTTCTGCTCATATTCTCGGATAGCACCAAATAAATCTGCGTGTCCTTGGTCGTAGTCAAACATTCTGATCAACGTGCTTCCGTTAGTTCACTGTGTCTGCGAATCGACGAGAGTCTCCGTACACTTTATTTTTCGTTGTATTACCGTTCCGGCTTTCTAATGTACCAAGCAATTCGTAAACTCATAAATCTGCCCGACGTTTACACAACAAAGCAACACGTCAGAACATCCTCTCAATGCAGAGGCATTCCTGTAGGTTCTCCCATCCTGCACTAACTCGAATGCTAAGCATTTTACATTTTCGACATTTGCGCCAAGTGTGTTTGAAAGAAGACCTTGATTACGTCATGATACATTTGATATATGGGGTCTACTTGGAAAAACTCTCGATAATTTACAGACATTTTTGTTTGGACTGCCATTGTGTGGAGATAGGGAAAACTTTTCATTTGTTTAAGACTCCGAAGACATCCGACAGACTTCGCATGGTAGTAGTATATGCCAAAGGTGTCCAATCATAGAAACGTCAGAAAAAGGCTCTAAAGTTTTAAGCGCAGCACACGCAACTGATAAACTTGGCAGCACAGTCGAATAGCTCGGTGCCTCGGCTCGTTCGGTGACAGCGCTCCATGTTCTTTCTTATAAAAAAATACTTGAGCGAAGAACAGAACGATGAACTTCGAGCAAAAATGAAGGCACGTCCGCAATGGACCGAACTATCCGAAGAACAGATACAAAAAATAGTTCAGCTAGTAGCGTAATCACCTGGCATGGCTTTTAAAAGTTTATCACCTAAAGTATTATCGATTAATTCATAATTTTTTTTAAATGGCTCCCACAGCTACTTAAAAAGAGAATTGCACTCACGTTTTCTTTTTAGTAAGTTGATTAATTAATTGCATTTTACTCATGTTTTCATTTTAGTAAGTTGAATAATTAAATGCATTTTAATGTAGGTATATATCATGTTTATATGTCTATTTTGTATTTTATGTGCAAGAACCACGATGATACTCGTCATAAAAACATTTAAAACAAAAAATGTTTAGACATCTTTAACAATTAACGAAGGACGATTGTTTACAGTAACAATCGTCCTTCATTAATTGTTCAAGATGCCAAAACATTTTCCCCCAGATCTTTTGGAAAAACGTTGTTTACAGTAACAACGTTTATCAAAATTATTTGAGGAAAAACATACTTCGTTGACATCCCTGAAAACTTCGCTTTCGTTAGAAAGCCTGGAAGAGTAACATTTCCTAAAAAATTGGTGATGACAGCTGATGGTGTACTATCGATTGTAGTCTTGTGTAGTCATCACGAGGATTTATTTCCCTATTATTTTAATAAGATTTTCATACGATTTATTAAGTTTATTACTCGGCCATAAAAATAAGTGTCATTTGGTTGAACGAGTGAAGTACATTTCGGAGGAATCACTTTAATTGCGCTTTCATCCAGAAAGATTTCGTCGTATAATTCAGGCTTCGCCTGTCCACCTCAAGATTCAATAATTAACAGAAATCGTTCTTGTCCCACATAACACTTGAAACAACTGCTGTGGAATTAGTATATAGCTCTGTCGTTAACTTCCCTGATGTGTAGATTTGAAGTATTCTATGTACATTATGAGATATTTAAATGGTTAGGCACTTCCTTTAGTTGTTATGGACTAATACAATGCATCATACGTTACGATAATTGTTTTTCCTGTGCGTCAGCAGCCTCGTTTCTGTTTCGATATTTTTTTTTAAAGTCCGGACAGCGTTTCTAAATGTCAGGAGGCTGTCCCTTAATAATACAACTATACTCTTCTGAATTCTGCAGTGTTTCCGGTCAATTTTTCAACGCACTCCTTAACCTCAAATAGCTGCACGGGAAGTGAAAGCGGGTGTCGTTTTGTTTGCTGCTTCCTTTCTCCCATTTTGAGTACCGGAAGTGAGTCCTGCGCTTCTGTCTGGCGCCTTGCTCGTGGAGGCTATGCAACCGACCTCGCAATGGTTGTAAATCACTTATCGCGGCGAGGCCACAATTTTCTTCCGAGAAAAAGTCAACTGTAACAAATTATTGTCTTGCATTTAATAAACTACGCTGCTCCTTGCTAAGTAACGTCTTCCAAAATCTCATTTTCAGCCGTCGTGTTTTTCTGTGCGACTGGGAGAAAGAAATGGCGTTTTCACTTCCACTCTAAGTAAAACACTTTCAAAACTTGTCACTTTTGTTGTGATGTTTAATATGAATATGTCACATGCTAAAACACAATATGGTACACGTCGGCTTTATTAAAATATTCTGACACATCTTGGGTTCGATTTGCTTGGAGTGTGAATTATTTACTTTGGCGTGGAGCAATTTCTTCTGTTGCTACTGTCTACTGACAGTGTATTATTTTACTGTTTGATGATTTAGTAACGGCAATTACTCCACATTGTGTTATACGCCTATTATAAGCACAAGCCATGAAGCACGATTTCCATAATATTTCACTTATTTTTGCAAGTAACGTAGTTCATCCTAGATTAATTCTGTCTGCCCGTTCACAGATTTCTGACGTTTCCTGGAGAACATTTCAGAGTATATCTCATCGAGCCTGCTGTCAAGTCAGTAACGTTTCATTGCTGCTATCAGCATTTGACCTTCCAGCAGCTATTAAGAAACTTCATGGATCACATACTGAATAATGTTGGGTGGATTAGTATTCAGCTCAGACTTCCAGTCTTTCTCATGAACAATTTTTTAAAGACACCAAATTACCATTCAACAAAAAAAAAAAAAAAATGAAAGATTTTATTAGCATTCACAACTCGGTGAATTAACAAAGGAAAAAGAGGTGAGAACACACAACGATTTGTCTGGAAACATTCTGCATTTGAAGGCTGACCCACGACTCTTCCTCGAAGCTCTCCTTCTCATCACTTACTATCCCAGTTTCATGCCCTTCAGACCTATCTGGAAGAAGGGATATTCCGAAAATTTGGCTTAGCTACAGATAAAAAAATTGTATAATTTCTGTCATAAAAGCCAAGTAGTGACGGAAATACTCGACTAGTTTCAAACAAATATGACTACATTGTCACTACATTTTCTGTACTGTAAGTCATCTCGGGATTTTCTTTTTACATAGTGGCATCAAAGCAAGATATGATTATGTGTTCTTGCTGCGTCGGCTACTACTAACTTTCGATTCCAATCTTTATTACCTTGATAACGATTAATGTAGGACACTCTCAGATGGTTAACTGATGGTGCAATACAAACGTTCTGTTAATGATGGCTCTGGTGGACAGAGAACCTGGATGGATTATGGCGTGAAGAGTGTTTCAAATGTAAATGTGGCTTTCACGGCTTCTGTTTGGTCGCAAAGCAGCTGAGTTTACCAGCTGGTCGCAATTGCAATGGTCCCCGTTAATAGTCGATGGCGATTTGCGCATGTCGTTCGTCGTGAAAGATGTTCCAATGCGCTTGTTCTAATATAATCGAAGATCGATGTATCTATGCATATAAAGAACAGAAAGAAGCAGTGGCTTGTAGTTTCACAGCAGAATCTGTTCCTCAATGAGACCTTCTCTTCTTATATAAAAGGAAGGGATAAGGGTTAATGTTGACATCTTTTTGACAGCGGAAAGCATTGGCTCAGTTTCTAGAGGATTATAGAGGAAAATGTTGCTTGTCATGCCTAGGGAATCGAATCTGCCATTTGAGTAACGAACATCGAAGAGATGCTCGTTACTCATTCCGAATGCGGGTACACTGCAACGCTTCTGTTGGACGTTACTGGTTAAAATGACGGCCATACACATGTTACGAAATTTTACGCTTTTATATTGTAGTGAACCGACATGCAGAGAAAAGAATTAATTTATAAAACACCTCAATTCTACATAGCGATGTCTGTGAGCGTGAAATGCAGGACAACGCGAGTACTATAATTGTGTTTTATATTTGTGTGATTATTTAAATTCAGAAATGGGAGCGAGAATAGGAGGGCCGGGGTCCCTCGATCTGATTGGCTGGGCCGCGGGAGGAGGCTTTGCGCGCCGTCTGGGCGCTGGTAGCTGGCCGCCGGCGAGCCGCCTTCATTTGTTATTCCTCTCGTGATTAATGATCTTACTAAAGTGCGTGGCGGCAAAAAACACTCAAAAACTGAAATAGAAAGGAATACGGTACAGTCGCTTTTTGTGTCCACTGGTCTCCTCCATCCGTAGGGTAGGAGCCTCGATCGTGGTCAACGGGGAAACATCCATTGGAAGATGCACTCGTTGCCGCAGCCGCTGGTGATCCTGGAGACGTGTACATGCCCTAGTGTCGCAAAACGAGTATTGCGGTTTCATCTACTCTACAAGAGGGAAGCCGCGGTGGAGTATCCGAGCGGTCTAAGGCGCCTCGCTGCGGAGCGCGCGGTTGCTCGCCGTCGGAGGTTCGAGTCCTCCCTGGGGCATGGATATGTGTGTGTACTGTGCTTCGGTTGGTTTACTTTAGTTTAAGTAGTTTGTAAGCTACGGACTGATGACCACGCAGTGTGGTCCTATAGATTTACAAACATTTGAACGTTTTGGGAACCAGCGTCCTGTTCCTGGGGAAGTGGCAGGGCGGCTGACACGCTACTTGTGTTTCCTATTTGTCGGTCGCGAAGCCAAGGCAATACCTTGCTTGCTGCACTGGGCGAGTAGGGCTGCTGCGTTAAAATAAACCTAAGCGATCAAACTGCTGAGGCCATCAGTCGCTAGACTTGCAAACTTGTTAAGCGAACAACACGCACACCCATGTCCGACAGGAGCGGCCGCGCAATCCGTGTCGCCTCAGACCTCGCGGCCGCTGCAGTGTCGTAGACTGGATATCGCCAAATGTTACCGCCTCCTACAATCATTTGAATTCCAGTAAAGTTGGACATCTTGCCTGTCGTTTCGTACGTACAACAAGATAATGACCGTTTGCTGTTTCTTATAGCAAATTCGTTTACAAGCCTTACAAGCTATTTACATGAGAGACAGCACAAAAATATAAAGTATGAAATAAGCTACGTAAATAACACTTGTAAGATTCTCATTTTTGATTTCATGCTTTCGGAAACGTGAGAACCGTAGGTTGTTAGAATAGACTAACCTCTACACGCATCAAATTCCCTTCCCTCCGACAGATTTAATCATTGTTGTGACGAGATGCAGACTATAAGCGCTACATTTTAAGTATAAATGCTACAGATAAGTCAGTTATATTATTAAGTACTTGGATACGCTGTAAATGCTACATGATCGACCGAGAAGCCAGCTTGGTCAAAACGCTGGTCCCGCAATCGCAAGGACCAGACGTGATTCTCCGCCCAACTTTATTCATTATAAGTCGCTGCTGAGGAAACGTCGCCAAATTCTTGTCTCCATCACTTGTCAGACGAGCCGGTCATCAGCCTCTGGAGACTGTTGTAATTAACGATTATTCACTTGTAGCTCCCCCCTCTCTCCATACATGGAGAGATTTCATAGTTTCACTATTCACTTTCTGCGAATATCTGGACGGTTTTAGCAACAACTTAAGTCCTTTTAATCCAGTCGTTTGGACATAAGACATCGAAGAAGCATCGCTAGCGAACTTGCTTTTGTGCCATTGCCTTAACATCTCCGCACGTTAAACCGCAATCTTCTTCCTTCGTGCTTCTGCAGCAGCTTTCGCCACTGTTATTCTTCATGTTATTCTTGGTGGCCCTGAAAATTTCAGTTCCGGGCATGTCTCTCTAAAGCCATCTGAGTTTTACGCAGCGTGTCCAACTCATGTCGATGATTTTCCATTTATCTGCTCATCCACAGGATTCTCTTTTTGTAGAATTCCATAGCTGTTCGTTAGATTTTACATTTGACGGAAATACTCTCAGTATTCTTCGTAAGGACCGGATTGAAAAGGGTTATATTTTCTTGGTGACTGATTTTGTCACCTTCTGGGTTTCACACCTATACAGCAACAGTGATTAAATTTGTTGTTAAATATCCCAAGTTTTATTCTCAAAGAAATCTCATTGCGTTTCCAGAATATCCCAGATAAGATGTAGCGCGTTGAAGGTTGTGTTTGCTTTCTTGATTCTTCTACAGACATCCTCCTCGTCTTCGGCAGTTTTATCTGTGCTTCCGAGGAACGTGAGCCGCGGCGGAGTGGCCAAGCGCATTGAGGCGCTATGCTACAATGCGCGAGGCCGCTCCCCCTCGGGCATGGATGTTTCTGCCGTTTTTAGTATAAGCTAGTTCATAAGTAGTTTGTAAGTTTAGGGACTGGTGACCCCGCAGTTAAGTCCCAAAAGCTTTACAAACATTTGAACATTTAAATCTATCGGAGTCAACTGCTTGGTCATTAGTCCGTAGCTGACAAGCTACTTAAATTAAGGTAAACTAACCTAAGGACAACACAAACACCCATGCCCGAGGGGGGATTCGAACCCCCGACGGCTAACGGCCGCGCGCACCACAGCGTCGCCCCAGTGCGCACGGTTAATCCGCAGCGGCACGGCATGCGGTAGTTTCCCACTTGCTTAGTGAGTCCACACGTTCGATAATTCAGTACTGGTAGTGCATTTCAGTGCAAAGATTGTCACCTTCTCCCTTTCCCTAACGTATGGGACAAGCTTTGTCAGGCTCCTTAGCTTCTGGTGCAATGGTACGAGGGATTTCTGTTCACAAAATTACTCCAATGTACTTCCTTCTAGTTTCAGGCAATCTCTGTCGTTTTCAGAAGATATTGGACTAGAAATTCACTCGTACCTCCCCTCGTAACCGCTAAGATCAACGCTTAATTTATGGAAAAAATAGCTCTTCAGGGATTAGACAGATCAGAAAAACATAGACATAATATTTTTAGTCTTTTTATGTACGAGTCCACAGCCCGCGCAGGCAAATGACTTCATTTAAGGACGTAGACGTAACTGTTACGGTATCCAACCAGTTGATGCATCAAGTGGAATAAACGAAACTCACTAGCTCGAGTCGCTGTGAGAAAGGAACCGGTGCCGTACAACTTGGGAACACGGCGTTTCGGGGTGTAGGTGACGGTTTGCGCTGGACTCTGGTTTAATTTAGAGGGCGAGTAAGTGAGATGTGGTTTATTTGGTTGGCGGTGAGCGTTGCAGGTATCGATTCCGCCGCGCCTCGGCCTCCCCCCCCCCCCCCTCAACGGCGGCGTGATTTATTGCGCTCGTCTTGCGCCTCATCTCCACGCACGCTCGCTTTATCTCGCCGATATTCTTACCAGCCGGCGTCATCGCGGCTTTGTTGCGGCTTTGCGCCGCCCGCTCACCAGACGCACTGACGCCTCTCCCCGCTCCTCATTTTGACCCTTTATTCACGCTAAGTGTTTGAAAAATG
Source organism: Locusta migratoria (assembly GCA_026315105.1). NCBI lineage: Eukaryota > Metazoa > Arthropoda > Insecta > Orthoptera > Acrididae > Locusta > Locusta migratoria. Next base: position 237,471,243 of record CM048755.1, read on the forward strand.
ACAAGCGAGCCAAATTTGACCATTAAAACCAATTCTCCAAGTTGGCCTACTGACGTCAAAGCCCGCTCGTGCGACCGTGATCTCTCGACTCAAGCTGTTTCCAAACTCGGAGCTTTTCTCCTGGACGGCATACGACGCATAGTGGCGATTTGCGGTACTAGTCCTCTTCGGATCCCCAGCACGCTGCTTCCAGGTTCGGAGGAAAAGCGTCGGTATCGCACCGGATTAGCCCCCATTCATCTATTGGAAAACATCGTTTTTGGCTGCCGGTGATTTACCTCCGACTGCAGTTCTTCTAGAGTCTCAGAGTTTATGTAAGTGTAACGCAGTTACGACGTACTGTTTGAAATAGATTGGAAGAGAACTGAGCTGTTCCAACGAGATGCCAAACATAAAAGACGTTTTAAGAAATATCGTTTCACACTGATTCCTAATTCATTTCACTTCATCTCTATTTGTTTGTTTCTTCTTTGTGACTGTATACAAGTGTGTGTGTGTGTGTGTGTGTGTGTGTGAGAGAGAGAGAGAGAGAGAGAGAGAGAGAGAGAGAGAGAGAGAGAGAGAGAGAGAGAGAGAGAGACAGAGACAGAGACAGAGACAAAAAAATGTTCAAATGTTTGTACAGTTTATGGGACTTAACTACGGGGTCATCAGTCCCTAAACTTACAAACTACTTACGAACTAGGACGGCACAAATATCCATGACCGAGGGGGGATTCGAACCCCCGATCGTAGTGGCCGTGCAGACCGTGACTGGAGCGCCTCAGTCTCCTCGGCCACCGCGACTGGCAGAAAGAGAGCCAAAGAGACAATGTATAGTGTATATAGGATTGTGTGATGCTTACGTGGCTATCACAATTACGTCCTGTAGTGAGATATCTTCTATTTTAAACGGAAAGAGCACAGCGCCTGTAAATTACGAAAACTTCTGATGGTATTAATTGCGTCAATATCATCTGCGAAGCGTCTGTTGTAAGAGGAAGTAAGATACCAACTCATCTTAAGAGTAGATGGACACGTATGGTTCCTACTCCAGTACGTTGCCTGATTCCTGTTTCTGTCGAATATGGCACCAAGTTCGCCCATCCACAGTCACAGAAATGAATTACTTACCACATCTAACAGATCTTCTTAGGGGCATATATTAGTGTATAAGCTCTCTTTTTTTTTATTTTAAGAACAATTAAGGGCATCTGCCGTTTGTGTGCAAATAATTTTCTTGAAGAGAGAAGGTAGAGGATGTCTCGCCACAGTGCAGCACTTACTCCAGGAGGAAAGAGGGCCGTCCCTTTGGAACACGCCATCTCACATTTCCGCCCTGAAGCCGTATGAAACCCCAGCACAAGTGCTTCATCTTGGAGACAGCCTTTGGAAAGAAATTCGCTAAATATTTTGAGTAGCTTCATAGCTCCACTCTTATTAAAGTCCACTGTGTTTTTATACGTAATCGTATCTTTGTCATTTTAGTTTCGCGTTACGCATTGATGTTTCAAGACTGGATACTTTTTCTGAGCGCAGCACTTTAAACACGAGTTAACGATAGCTGCAGTTCCTTTAGAAGGTATATCATTTCATTTTCTTAACTATAAAATTTCTACGTGGCACCACAGACAGATATCAGATTGCAATTAATTGCTGACGTAGCATGTTCAAACGTAGGTAGGCAGCGGAGAGTAATCACGCCGGTTCCTCCCAGACAGTGCCACCTTTATGCGTATTTCACCTTCTGCACTGTCTCGATGAAAACCAAGTTCCTCTTCTAGATGCAAGTCATCGTGGTAAATTGTTTCCCTCGCGCTGTTTCATTTTGCGTCTCTGCATTAATTTGTGAGATATCTGCAAGATCGGTAACCATCGACACTGGCAACAAGACTCGTGCCTTCCGCTGCTTCACTGTGGTCACAGAATGGGCTAGAGATTTCAACTTACGTTGTGCTTGGCAAGTGTTGAATTTGGAAAAATCTGGAAAGTTACTGAATATTTTTACCTTAGCGGAGTTCAGTGATTCAGGCTTCTAATTTGCTCGAATTAAAAGGAAGATTAGAGTTTAACTTCCCGTCGACAGCGCGGTTATTAGAGACGAAGCTGGCGCTCGGATTGTTTGCGTAAGGATAGGGAAGGAAATCGGCCGTCCCCTCTCAAAGAAACCACTCCGTCAATTGCCCAGGGAGATTTAGGGAAATAAAAGAAAACCTAAATCTGGATGGCCGGAGATGGATTTCAACCACCGTCCTCCCGAGTCCATACTGCTAATCACTGCGCCACCTCGCTCGGTTGATCGGTTGATCGAATCAGTCGTGTTCTTCATAATGTGTAAATTTGTCTAACGGACGTAAGCGACATTAAACAGGCTTTAAAATTTCAGTACAATATAAGTTATTTCGATGCATATTTGACTGAGATATCTATCGATATTATGAAGTCATATCCATGTTTCATACCTGTCCTATTGGGTGTAATTAATATTTCCCTTAATTATACAATTGGGCTAACTGATACCAAAATGTTCTAAATGGAGCAACAGTTAAAGTCGATGTTTTCGTTGACTTGTATAGCCTGTTTTTCATTAGGGACATCCTTCAGTCTTGTACGGATTTTTTTATTGCTTTGTAAGAAAACGCAAGAATATTTTTGCTAGTGACTTCTTTCCCTTCTGCTTCCTTCCCCAACTAGAGCTTTGCTCCGTTTTTAATGTCTTCGTCGTCGATTGGACATTAAACCTTAATCTGCTATGTTATTTGCTCTTATCGCTAATCTTGTAACAGCTATTTGAAAGCATTTTAGGAGAAACTTTCTACATATTACTGTCCGGAATTCGATAAGAAGATTAGTGTTGCGACGACAATGTCATTAGAAACACACTTTAAGATGTTTACCCTTCACCACATAACGGTTGGTCGTCTGATAACTATACATGTAGATAAAGATGTTTGCCCATTGGTTGTCAGTACTTAATTGCACTGTACCAAAAAAATGATAACATTTTATATTGATGCGTTTTTGCATAATTGCGGTATTCGTGAAGTACAAATTGTGCTGTATATATTTTTGTATAAGAGAAACATAACTAAAATGCTCAGCATTTCTACGACGCGTATGAATTTCATCCTCGTGACGGCAGGTGGGTCGATTCGTGTGTCTACTGAGTAGCACATCTGAAACTAGATGGGATGCACTTCACGTGAAGCCCCCCTCCTACTCCTGTACGTTCTGCAAGTACCAAGTATCCGAAGGATCCACGTCAAAACTGTCCTCTCGATACTCACGTGGAGAGGCTTCGGCCAATCAGACCTTACGAAACAAGGGTCAAGAGTCCTTAAGGCCAGCGATGTTAACAGAAACTGTAAGGGGGAAAAGGGGGGGTGCGCGCATTGCTCGGATCGCCGAGTTTAATGGTCGGATGCGAACGACCGTTGCGACACGGACCGGCTGACAATTGTGTGGTGTTTCGCAACTGGCGCGGCTTGCACGGGGCCCGGCCCGGCTACCGCAGATTCCGTGAATTCTGCCACTGCGCTACCTCACCAGACGCAGCCGTCAGCTGTCCATACTTCTAGCGCCTTTAGCTGTAACTTCAAAGGCTATAATTTAGTTTCGATTACCATTGGGGAAGGAACTATTTGTAACAGTGGCGTACCTAAGGGGGGGGGGGGGGGGGGGCTGCCGCTCTGCAGTCCCCGCCACAGACGTAATTCTCAAAAAATATAAATCAAAATAAAAAAATAAAAAAAAACGGAGAGAAATGACATAGCTTTAGCACTCGCCATAATAAAATGACCAATAAAAAGGGCGCAGAGAATATCGTTCCTCACTCAAGAAAATTTTGATGCGACTCTACGATGCAATATTTTATGACCTCAGAATCACAGGTTCACAGAATTAAGTAGTAATTTCTTAGAAAGACTGCAGTACTTACGAAATGAAAGCTATAGTTCCAATATGAAGTAACAGAATATATTTAACTTTTATTGCGGGACTGGATGGCTTTCCCCTTCTTGTTGCTGTAACACATTTCAGGAAACTTGTTTCTCCCGTTTAATTCACAATAATCGTTTACTTGTGCTAACACCACCATATGTAAATATGAAACACAAGATAAAGATTTTAAAAAATTTCTAATTTTGTAGACGGTCGTCGATGTGCGGGAAAATAGTGAAAAATAAAATGATCGTTAACTACTTTTCTTCAGCCTATAAATCGACGATAGTCAAATGAAGAATATAATTAAAGGAATTTCCTGGAACTTAATAACAAGCAATGACCATGACCATCACGGAGAGGGAGTACTGTGAAGGAGTCTTGCTGTTGTGTTTCAAGAACATCTACGTGTGCGTTACCTGGCAGATGTTAGTCTTCGTGTTTCCGTTTGTCAGTGATGTTCAAATGATTGTAATCCTATGGGACCAAACTACGTTGGTCATCAGCCCCTAGTCTTACAAACTACTTAAACTAAGTTAAACTAACCTAATGACAACCTCCGACGCGGGAGGCCGCGCGATCCGTAACGTGGCGCTCCGTTTGTCAGTGACCTCCACATAGTGACGCCCAGCTGATTCCAAAGTCTTTTCCATGTAGTTGTGCGTAAGACAGTGTCAGTTTACTAAAAAGTATGACGTGCAGACGGACGCTTAAAAACAAGACAAAAGAAAACAGCGAATAACATCGGAACTATGGGTCACAGTTTGGTAACTACTTTTCCCCTCTTCCCCCATCCCCTCCCTTAAGTAGTTCATGCCTCTTCTCCAGTCTCTGTCTGGATCTTCGCGATACAAGAATCAAACTGACAGATGGAAGTTGTTAAAAGCTAACAGGTGTGACGCGGAAGAGATGGCGCCGTTGCGCCGGCAAATACGAGAGCAATTTGCTGACACAGCACCAGCTGCCCTCTGCGCCTGCATTAGGCGGTGATTTCATATGGCTAATAAACACTCACTCGTTTCGGAGTACAGGAAATGTTCTCGTAAGAAGAGCACAAACCTACTTCTCTCGTACGCACCGTCGACTTAGTAAAGCGCTGGGACCAGGCCTCATCTTTAACAAGAAATTCATCCTAGCATATTACTAGAAAATTTCTCATTGTTTTACGAGTCGTTAAAAGCATCTGCGGGAAACGTAAAAGGAACTGGAGCCTCTCTTCCTCGGCTTAGGAATGTATGTGTAACTAAGTAGTGAAGGAATCATTGCTGGGGGGGGGGGGATATACAACTTTCTTAGTTAGCACCTATAGATACGATGAATAGGCAACATTTAATTACAGATAATGGGTATGACAAAAAAGGAATGTATCACCGAAAGCGTAGTGTGGTGTCTCCTTTGCAGGCTACGGGAAGGACATTACGGGGTACAGATCCCCATCTGGCCATCAACATTTATGTTTGCCGTGATTGCCCTAAATCACTTACGGTGTATCACGCAATAATTTACTCAAAGCAGACCACGTCCTGTTTAGTGTTTCTTCCGGAGTAGGTCCTCTTTCTAGTGAGCATGTCGTTGAAGCTATGATAAATCCTAATCGCCCTTTCTTCGTTTCCCCCTGTGCAAGCCTCTTGCCGGATTTCTATTAGTTGTTCGCTCGCTGCATTTGGCTGCAAGCAGTACTATTCAACTTATCTGTTAATTTAGATTTATGTATTAATAATATGAAACTTCCTGGCAGATTAAAATTGTATGCCGGAACCGGGACTCGAATCTGGGACCTTTGCCTCGCCTCCTAATATGTTTACGGGTGCTCCAAGATCTCTACAACAAAGGAACAAACAAAGTAACTGATACATGTACGAGAGTATTAACGTGTTTTTCTTGATAGGTTGATTCATTTATTGAATAATAGAAATGCAACGTTTGTGAATTATAGAGTTCGGCATTGGGATCTCCCCAGCGTACAGCTTCTGTGACTGCCGTATGTAGTTAATGTAAGATAACAACTCCTTGTAATGTACTCCGTACCATTGCATTCCACACTAACTACATTAGGTTAATCGTAATCGATTGTTTCGGCTTTCCGTGTGCATAATTCGTGTTGATCGCAGATGTTCGGAACAACCTCCGTATAAGTGACAATTTGCAGTTTTGAAAAGGAATTGCGTGTGACAGTTGGACGGAATATTTCGAAAATCGCGGGTAAAATTAAAATCATGGGCGACCCGATGGAAATGGAGTCCAGGGGACGAAAATGGAAGATTGGACGAAGTATGGTGAACCAAGCCTTTCGGTCTGTGGCTTTCAGTTAATCAAAAGCGCTAAAGAGCTATTAGTGTCCAACGGCGACGCTTCGCCGTGGCCACGAGATAGCTGCAGCGTTTCTGTAAAATACCTAACTCCTCTTCGCTTTATCTTTTAATTTAGAATCGAAAGCGCGAGCTATCAAGAATTGGATCGGCAACGCGTGTCTGTCAGATAGCGTCCTTTATGCGAACATTTTTCGTGACGCACGCAGCCACGGGGACAGCTAGTGGCGCTTTTCATTTAACGACGAAACTGCGCAAAGGATCGCGTGACTGCGCTCAAAAACACGGGGAAAAGAAAGCTTTTTGTTTGGGAATACCTTTGTAATTTGGCATAGTTTGAACAGGACGCCTGGAGCCTCTGCCAATACGGCAGGCTTTATTTTCATATTACATTCCGTAAATAACTTGGCATGGGCCGGGCAGAATGGAGACAGGCAGTGGGCGCATCGCTCCGATTTGGCCCGCAGCGCTCTCATTACTGCTCTCGTCACACAATGACTGCGAGAAACTCTCTTAAAAAGCCCTGTAGCTGCTTCGGCGCTCCGCCTTCGCTATAGAAAGCGGAATATCGCTTGTCAGATACCGTCTTTTGTAATTTATCTCGAACGTCATTTTTTGCACGACGCGAATCGGTCTCGGATACGTCGGCTGCCGTGGGGAATGAAAAGACAACGATTTTTAGATTCGCAATCTGCGCAATTGATTTTCTCGTTAAGCGCGATTACAGAAGCCGTACATGGGATGCGGTCCCCTGGGGGAACTTGAGCGGCCGCTCCGCAGCCCATTTTCTTCGGCAGACCGTCTGCCTTCTTGCCAGCGCGCCGCCCCTACTTTGAGCCAATCTGTTTTCCACGCGATATTTCGTTTACAGCCGTGCCGTAGTCAGGCTACGGCGACATAAATGTTCAAATGTTTGTAAACCTTTTGGACCAAACTGCTACGGTCATCAGTCCCTAGACTTACATACTACTTGCAGTAACATTAAGGACAACACACACACACACGCACGCCCGAGGGAGGTCTCGAACCTCAGGCGGGAACGGCCGCCCAGTCCGTAGTATGATGCCTTAGACCACGCTGCCATTCCGGCGGCTTACGGCGACGCACTTTTCTCCTGCGTCACAGGAGGTAAATGTCGCGTTCGTTATACTCGCAAGGCTCCAACAGATTCCTTCTATGTTACAATAATAAGGAAAAAAGATAATAATAAAACTAGCGTGCTGGGTGAAGTATCCAGCTGGTATGTGACAATTATTCTGTAAACACGGCGACTTATTTTCTGTCTTTTGCCCCACTTTAGGTTACGGTAGTAACACTAAAAGTGGGCCTTTGACAGCTCGAAATTTGAAAGAAAATAACGGATTAACCATTCATCTGACACGAAAGAGGAGAAAATTCTCTGCAGTTTTGCTCTTTTATGTTTTTTCATATCTCGTATCGTTTCAGAGATGTTTGTGTCGTCTTTAGAATAAGTTAGTTCATAAGTAGTTTGTATAGTTTAGGGTCAAGTGTCATGTGACCAGACACTTGGGAAACGTGTTCACAGTAACGGTTTACACAATTTCATATATTTTTTCTGACTGAAAATTTGTTTTATAAAATATGTATAGGCATTTTGGTTACCAGATTTTTATTTTGTTCTTTTTTTTTTGCCGACCGCGGTGGTCGAGGGGACTGAGGCGCTCTAGTCACGGTCTGCACGGCCACTACGGTCGGGGGTTCGAATCCCCCCTCGGGCATGGATATTTGTGCCATCCTTAGTATTAGCTAGTTTGTAAGTTTAGGGACTGATGACCCCGCAGTTAAGTCCCATAAGCTTAACAAATATTTGATATAGAATTTCCCTAAAACGCTTTGTGCTAATGCCGGGATGGTACTTGTGCAAAAGGTCGCGGCTGATTGTCGCACCCGTATTTTTTCAGTTTGAACTTCTGCTGTTGATATTTTTAAAAATATCGGGAATTCGATACATCGATAAGTAAAAAAATACCCTTATCGGCCTACAATATGTGGAAAAAAGTATCGATACATCGAAGGCAAATATATTTCTATATCGGCGTGTAAAAATATCCGTTTCACATTATATACTCCCGGTTTTAGAGCTGCATATGTATGTATTGATTTATTAGATACTTCGTACATTGACAGGTTACCAGCCTACCTATTCCTAGCTATTTGTTGACTCGAAGAAGTGGGATTTATTTTTTTTCTTTTAATTGTTGGAGGGTGACGGAGCTGTTACCTTGCACGTGGAACCATCCCGGAATCCGCCTGCAGAGAGTTGCGGATGCCATTTTAGGGAAACCGTAGGTGCCCAAAATCTGTGTTGCGGGAAGAGTATTTCACCCTCGCTCCCAAATGGAATTCCGTTGTCTTCACAGCTGCCCCATGTAACTCCTGGAATAAAATGAGTCATCCAAGATTGGCTAGTAACATGAAAACTGTAGTTATAACTGATCAGTCTCGTACGCGAATCTTAAAATAGCTTGCTGCACCACTGTGTCGTATCCGTGTTGCAGTTATTCAAATTATAACAATTCTTTGTAGAAATACAAATAATTCGTGAGACAAATAAGAAGTTTAGGCCTAACGCATTCTTTTTTCTTTTTCAATCAAATCGTGGTAAGTTTATAATAACAATCGCTGTTCTGCTCATAATTGCAGGGTTTACACTTTACGGAATACCTGCTTTCCTAACGGATTTCTGTCTATACAGGCGTCGACTGCTGTAGTAGTAGCAAAACTTACAGTTCATCCCATATTCATTTTTTAGCTATAAATACTGAGGATTTAGGGCTCTTTTTCAAACGTTAGTAACGGCGATCGCGAAGTCGGCGACACACTTTAGGCGTCGAAGTAGCAGGAAGCTCAGAGACAAGGTGGTAAATTCTCGCTGTCGGCTGGACCGCGTTAATGGAGGGGGCACTCGCCAACCTCTTATCTCAAAAAAACGTCGCTAGTGCCGCAGTGACGGCCCCAGGAGCCTCTGGAGGGGCGCTGTAAGAAACAACTGCAAGTCTAACGCAACAGGTGACTAGTTATTTGCAATATATCAGACAATGTCTCGTACATAGGCTTCGTGTTTATGCCTTTCTTTCAGAATGATTTAAATCGTCTGAGTCATTGGTTGGTGCTATTCCGGTAGCACTCTGAAAGATTGTGTTAGATCCCCACCATTAAAACTGTCTTTATATGGAACAACACTAATGTTGCCGACTGCCCGGCCGCTCCCGTCGGAGGTTCGAGTCCTCCCTCGGGCATGGGTTTCTATATATTGTGTGTGTGTGTGTTTTTTGTCCTTAGCGTAAATTTTAAGTAGTTTGTAAGTCTAGGTCTAGGGACCGATGATCTTAGCAGTTTATTCCCTTAGGTTTAGAAACATTTGATTTGGAACAACGCATCAACTTTTAACTTCTCATTCCTACACACAATTCACACGCGCGACGTACCAGAACTGCAGCCAGAAATGAACAGGCCGAAAACTGAACATTGCGGTGTTAGATGATAGCCCAGTAATGATATGCAAAAGCAAGAACAGAATAGGTGAGTCAGAAGAAACAGAGCACTACATTTTTCACAAGGAATTAACTGTGAGATACGTCTGAAAGTTATATTAAAGAGACTCCTACTGGTTTTGTGGAGGACGTATTACTCTGTAGAAGACGTGGTCCATCACGTCATGCCGCAATCGGTGGTGGATCTACTAAACTATGAGAAATCGGTTCTTTAGTTTCTTCCGGCGTATTTGTTGATCGAACATTCCACGGATGTACTGCCTTTTCCTAGTGTCCAACGGGCGCAATATTTCGCCGATCAGACATGTTCCCATCGTCAGGGTCACTGCGGACTGCACCTGACGTACCGACATGTGTGATAGCCGAAACATTGTGCTCTTGGGCACTATGAACCAGCAGTACATCTGCTGACAGCTCGACTGCCGGATAGGTGGTGTTTTTCGAGATAACAAAGAAAGGGATTCTGCCTACGAACTACCACGTATAGGTCCAAACAATAACTGGCAAATTCTACGCAATGTTCAGGACCAACTATACGAAGACATATGTTAGAAGAAGCACACACACACACACACACACACACACACACATACACACAGATGTTTGTAAAGCTATAGGAGCACACTGCAGTGGTCGGTCCCTATAGTTACAAACTACTTAAACTAACGTACGCTAAGGACAACACGCACGCACACACACACACACACACACACACAAACACACACACACACACACACACACACACAACGGGAAGCGAGGCGCCTTAGAGCGCACGGCCAAAATTGAGATAGTTCTGTTACAAACTCTACGAACAGTCACCATAACACACTCTCCCCTTCAACGAGATTGTTTCTTATTCACACATCAAAATACATTTATCATTTGTAAACATTAAGAGTCCAATGAACGGATCTGATGGTTTGCTGACATTCGAGCAGTTGAAGTTAGTTACTGGATATACGGTTTACAAAGTTTAACGACCTAAAATCGTAACTGCGAAGAAAAACAAGTGCGTTTCATTTCTGAAGAACATAGCTGAGGTTTGTACACATTGTCCTTGTAGGTGCCGTGAGACTGTGCTCTTTTGTAGCGAAGAGCAAAGTGGTCCGTCCTATAAGTAAATAGAGGAAGGCGAGTGAACACTGTCGTTCAGGCAGCGTTCTGTCCAGTGAGGTTACGAAGTGGCTAAAAGCACAAGTACCGCTTGGACGCTACCAGCTCATCTCATCTCACAAAATAACGGCCTGTACTCTTTCCAGCGTGCTCAGATGCTATCGCCGTGCTACCTATTTATCACCTTTTGTGCCTCAAACAGAAATTACGTGTCCCCTGTTTTATTTTATACAAGTTTCTTTCTCTGCCGTCCGAGAAGATAGATGCGTTTCCAGATTTCGTGGCTGTCTTGTGTCGCGCGGAAACATTACCCGAGTATTTCTTTAGCGCTACGTGACTGGTACTTCGTATGCGGAGTACAGTTTCAGTGACGGGGCACATTTACTTTCTAATGTAGCCCTGGACGTCGATTAACGTGGTATGCACAGCTCTATCTTTGCCTGTTGCCGCAATGATGCATCTCGCAGGCATCATTAGACGAGACTTTGTACGGAACATTTGTGAATAATTTGAGTGCACATACGAGAGTAACATTTCTATCGTGGTAGGACTGAAGTACGTCCGATATTTCAAATCAACCTGGTCAACTAAGTTTGAAGGAATGTGTTCCTGCCATGAAATTATTTTTCCTATTTTACGCAAATTAAATCATTAATTAGCCAGAAGTTTGGTTCCGACCACGTACTTTCCCAATTCTGAACCAAACAGTTATGAGTGTTAAATCTAAATTGACTAGTCCTGTGGGTGAGAAAAAAAAGTTGTTTCGGGATTTTCAGGTGACTAAACAGCAGGGTCATCAGTTCCTTGTTCCTAATTGAGGCCACGCGGGAGTATCCGAGCGGTCTGGAGCTCCACGTTACGGATCGCGTGGCCTCCCGCGTCGGAGGTTCTAATCCTCCCTCGGGCATGGATGTCTATGTTGTCCTTAGGTTAGTTTAACTTTAAGTAGTTTGTAAGACTAGGAACTGATGACCAACGTAGTTTGGTCTCATAGGATTATAAACATTTGATGCTAACTGTGATACTAGTGCAAAAGACTGAACATAGTAATAATCTGACGCTCAGTTCCCAGATGGGAAATCCCCAAGGCGTACAGAGCGGCAACGAACGCTACATTAACAACACAGGAGAGGGAAGACACAGAGGAGTAGAGCAAGTGGTTGACTTCACTAAAAGATTACAGCTGGATACCGTGGCTGGTTGATAACAAAGGATGATCCACCCATTCTACACACCCTAAAAACCTCCAGCCAGATGCTAGAGAGACGCACACTAACGTGGGAAACAGCTTAAGATTTCTGGGGTGGGTGGGGGGAGGGGACCTGAGAGACCACGCTAGAGTACCTACCTCTGAATAGAATTATAAAAACCACCTGCGCGAATAAAATGTCAGCCATAGACGCATCGTCACCAACAATTAAAGGAAGCGCTGATAAGACAAGTAATAATGAATGCATGAATCCAGCCGGTATTAAGGTCACCGGCTCTCCTGTACTGCTCTTTCAGTGTTGCGTTTATATAATTGCTGACGACTTCGATGTTGGATTTGGTTATTCATGCTTAACTGCATTGAAACCGCCGAAGCCAATCAGGACGGCAGTGGGAAGCCTTAGAGCTTGGCCGACGTCCTGGCTGCTTAATTCGGCCAGCAGATGGGTGCCTCCTTTCCGGCAGTCGTCACACGAACGGACATCCGTCCTTCTTTACTGATACTACAACTGCCATCCCGCAGGTAGATTCGCTGGTACCTCACAAATATGATTATCCACCAAAATAAGGTCGCCAAAATTTTTATGTCACCTGAATATCACTTAAAACAGACGCCTTATATGTTTTCCTAAGAAATATTGAAGCCGTTAGAACGTTCATGAAATTACAGTCAGTGTGTGAAGTTGATTCGAGACAGCTGAATGTAGTACTTAACGGAAAAATACTCTTGAGAAAGCCACTTCTTAATTATGAAATCATAATAATGAAGTCTTAATGAAGTATACGTTCACTATAACGAAAAGTTGGCAATAAAATCTGTTTTTTTAATTATTATGATGAAAGCACCTCCAGACCCCAAGGGCGAAAGTTGTCAAGGAATGGCTGTTACACGGTAATCAAGAATGATTCATGAAATATGCATTGAACGGTTGTTGGTTTGTACGTTTCTAATGAACTACAGACTTTATTTTCAGAACGACCCTATATTTACCCACATCAACTGCTGAAGTAAGTGGGATTTTCCACTGTTTAATATGACCAAAACAGTAACAAAAGAAATATACCTTTACACTGTCCTGAACGGGCTTAGTTTAAAAAAAAAATCCAATAGTGTGAAAATTGAAAATCTTTTGCATGCTTAATGCAGTAAACCATCGCAACTATAAAACTCAGAAAAAGTCGAAGTGAAAAGCACAAATGGGCTTCAGGGGACCGATAATATCTAAATACACAATAACAACTTTTTTTTCAGTCTTGCAGAACTTAATACGGCTTACACAATGTTAAAAGAGATTAACAGTCTGCTTGCTGTATGAAGTATGTTGCTTCATAAGGACGTGGGTGCACTGTCTGGTATTCGAACAAGGACCCCAGTACCGAATATAGCTGCGACCCCACTTTTTTTTTTCAACCTCGCACGAAGTAGGCGACTGTTGGTGAAGACTACTTAGAGAAATTTTATCTGGGAACCTCAGTAAATGGCGGTCGTTTGTGTAGCCGTGCCTCCCCTTTATTTGTAGAGATTTTTTTGTGCTTCTGGAAGCGAGTGAGGAAGCACTTCCTGATTAAAGCCTGCGCGCCAGTCGCGTTGAGGGGATTTGTGTGTTTTGATGGGCAGCTGTTGGGAGCAGCCGGCTCTATGCGCTGTCTTCCAGCTTCCGTCCCTCCCCAAACAAGTAGTCCCTCTAACACACGGTATGCATAAACTGGGTTGTCCGCTTACTGCACTGTCAAAATGTGTAGAGCGAAATGGCGAAGTGGGAAGGCCCTGGAATCGTATTCTGGAGAGCTGGAGTGCAAATCTCACGCGGCCTCGCTGGTTCCTGTTTCTAGAAATCATTTCAAAAGTGCTGGCCGTGTGTTCCTACGATTACATGTCCAAGCAGCCTGTTGGCAACTGAATACCGGGCAGAAAGCGGCTGTGGCGATGGGCCCGACACCCTCCGTCTTCTAAGGGCTGAACCTCTTCTTAGTCGAGCAAGTAGAACGGTAAGAGCTGAATGCTGTAAACTTGACACTTTATTATATCTTTTATACGGGCTTCCACATTCTATATTCACATAAATTAACAACTGTTGTAACACTAAGAGGACATATTCAGCACCTTGTCGTAATCTAATTAGTTTTCTACCAACATGTATAGCGACTATATCAATATCATACATCTTTATTTCTATAATAAATATAATGACCTGACAATCTCATGGCAACATAAGCTAATATTTAATGTGAGTGTACTTCATTCTTATGTGATTACGTTTGGTTACACAGTGGAATATGAATTATTGTTATGTCATTATGTCGATGTGCAATTGCCGGATCATTATATTTATTCTTACGACATTGTATTATAGTGCGACTACCAAGTCATTACATTTATCATAGAAATAAAGATGTCTAACAGCGATATAGTCGCAATAAATGGTAAGGTGTTGATTAGGTGGTTCCATGGACACTAACTAAAATAACCGACTTGGTTTCCCATGAGATTTTACATCTTTTTACGGTGGAAGAAATTCGTTGCGAGACTTGCATTATTGAATATTGTATGTTTTTGATTTTCGTACGTAATCCCTTTTTTCATCTTGGGTAACGTTTCTTGTACACGTCATTTCTGACGACACATTGTTGAAAGGTGACGGATAGCGACAGTCATAACGATGGGATTCCGCAGCCGATGACCCATGCATGTGGCGTGTTAACAACTCGACATGGGCGACTGCGACTGAAATACTCTCGTGAACAATGGTCATTGGACGTCATCACGGTGGCAGCGCCTGATAAATCCAGATATCTTCTTTAGCATGCCGATGGGAGGGTGCGGATCCATAGTCTTCCAGGTGAACAGCTCCTTGGCAGCAGTGCTATGGATCGGAGGGACGGGGACAAACTGTCGGCGGCCCAGTCGTGGTCTGGAACACATTTCCTTGGGCATCCAAGTGTCCAGTGGAGCTTATGCAACTCAACATGACGGCCAAGCAGATGATCACTATTCCCAACTCCAGTGGCATTTTTCATCACGGTAATGCACCATAATGTGAGAAGTGTGATGGAATTATTCGAGGAACACAGTGGCGAGTTGCAATCGAAGTGCTGGCCTCCAAACTCGCCAGATCTGAACTGATCGAACACATCTGGAATATAACTGAACGTGGTCTCAGAGGTCATGGGCCCTCTCCCCGCAAGTCACTGAAATAAGGTGGCTTTGTCAACTCCCAGCGTCCTATCAAAGCCTCATTGCTTCCACGCCACGTCGTAGCTGTTACCGTGCCAGGGGTGGACTACCGACTATTATGTAAGTGTAAATAGTGTCTGCTGTCCAGTGTACTCCTTCAGCCGTGTCGATTGATATGACACAGCTGCAATATTTTCGCTGCTTCAGAAAACGAGTTACACACATTCCACACTATCAGTGAGCTGCGCAAGTTTGGTTTGGTTCCTCTAGGAACACGTTTTTACTGTTACAATATTTTTATTGCGTACCAGTCTACCTGCAAACAAAGAAAGAAATAATTTCGTCCCTTTACTTTTGCGAGGCAAAAATTAAAACTTTATAACTATTCCTTGTAAAACATTTTGACAAATCATATCGGAGACAAAGCAAAATCGATATTACTATGTCATACATATATAACTATATCGTGGAAAGGTGACGATTTTAGAAGCAGAGAAAATCGCGTATGTGTGAAAGCGTACAGCCGAACTGCGTGTCCACCCACAGTATTACTGGAAAAATTGGAAGTTGGAATATGGATGTTAGTTCATAGTGTCCATTCAGCTATTCTTTCACTAGTGATTTGTGGGCTACTTGTGAGAGGCAGGTACAAACGGCAGGCTTAGTGTATATTTTAATTGAGAAAAATCATATCGCCTGTAAAAAGAGAAAGGCAGTAGAAAACGATTCTGATGTTATTTATATACTGTCTGTCATAATTTAAAAGGATTCATATTCGTTTGGAGAATGGAATGCATGTCGTAGTGTGCCGTACTTCTAAGAAATTAATGTGAGAACAGTCGGAGAGAAGTGGTGGTGAAATGTCTCGTAATTATTGCGCACATTGGTTAAATTTTACGAGAGTTGATAGTCCTAACACGTGCAGGATAAGGCTACACAGGAACCCGATGGGTTGTGTTATTTACCGTGGCGAGGCTCGGAGCAGCAGACGCTGCCCGCTTCCCCGACATATGGCGGCCACACACTCGCCCAATATCCGGGATTTAATGACAGCCTTTCATTACCTCCGTAAAAATAATCCCCAGTTCTTCTTCATAACCGCCCCGTTCTTCTGAACCTCATTTACGTTGAAACAGGGAGCGGACGCACGGCCAATAGCTGTACGCGCCCACTGTTCACAGAACAAGGATTTGACGTAGTTCTGTGCGGATCGACCAGCTAAATGCCGCCAGCGGCTTACACAGTCTGCCAAATGTCGGAACTGTGCGCTCTCGTCTCACTTGCGGATTACAGTAAAAGTGGAATGAGTTCAAAAGTTTGTTAAGCTTAACGAACTTAACTGCGGGGTTATCACTGTCCGCGGCGGATTAGCAATGTTGCGCCGTTGGGGGTTCGAATCCCCCCTCGGGCATGGATGTTTGTGTCGTCTTTAGTATGAAGTAGTTCATAAGTAGTTTGTAAGTTTAGGGACTGATGACTCCGCAGTTAAGTCCCTTAGCCTTACATACATTTGAACATTTGGTTATCAGTCCCTAAACTTACAAACTTACACTCAAGACGACACAAACATCCATGCCCGAGAGGGGATTCGAATCCCCGACCGTAGCGGCCGTACAGACTGTGACTGGCGTGCCGCAGACCGCTCGGCCACTGCAGCCGGCGTGGATTGAGTTGTATGGTCTTGTAATACTACCACTTTTTCCCAGTCAGGTCACTGGTTTAGTAGATATGAAGAGTAGTAGACTTTCAGTAATAAATTCTAACAACAAAATAACTTGAATGCATTTGTTCTAACGCCCAAATATAGATAATGTAAACAAGAGTTGCAGCGTCTCCCTGAATACATATGTTACATAAGAATGAACGTTCAAATTTACGCGTGGACATCTTATTCACGTTTTTGTAAATTACTTAGAGATAATTTCGACACGATTCAACAACGTCACGGCCGATTACCTTTGTCATCCTTGAGCAATAGAGCTGATTCTTCGTCGCAAATGACTTCGAAGTCAAAACTAACTTTTCGTTCCCTTAATTCCAGTCGAGACACGGCACTCTTTACCCTCATTTCACTTCTTTTTATACTTTTGTGCTTCAGCATTCCAAAGTAGGCTAATCTCGGGTGTTTTATTCTAGAGATATGAACCGTCCTTCCTTCTAAACAGTATCCAAGTAAATCAAGGTGAATATTTCTTGCAACTTTCTAGCACGTAAGTTTGCATCGATCTTCGTGTTCCATAAACAACTTTGCTCTTTCCATTGTAAGCCCGTAGATACCACGCGCGCCGCCTGGGCCCGCACTCTGTATACGGGTAACGCAAAATAGTTCGGCACCGAAACAAAGAAACGCTCGTTATTGGTGCCCCTTTCCTCCGTTGTATTGCGCCGGTTGCAATTTGAGCTTTGAATTTTATTAATTGTAAGTAATTGGAGGCGCGTCGCGTTTTAATTAAAAATCCGAGTAAAACAGCCGGAAGAATTTGTTATTAATCGGCGAATTCTTTTCAGCTTTTTGATCAGCAGAAACCGGATGTCGAAACGAGTTGTGTGCTGCGGAGTGGGGGTGTGGGCTGGGCTGCGGAGTTGGGCCTTTTGTTCCCGCCTTTCATAGGCAAATAAGGACAAAAGGCGGGAACTGACACTCGGCGCAATCCAGTCTCCAGGTTTCTATTTGCCAGAAGCCACGGGGACAGGCGCCGAAGAAGCGGGCGCGCCGCATCGCAGATCCGCGCGCTGGCTGCGGTCCCGAACCATCTTAATCACATCAGGTGTGAGGTATGCTACTTCATCGTTGCAGCCTAGGTCAAAGTGATAAAGTGCCTCATACTTTGTATAATAACAAGACTGAATTAGCCGCATTTTCGTTATTTGTATTAACAGCGTTAGTGGATGGACTGTGTTATCGTTGGGAGAATGTCAGGTTTCTTTGCTAGCTACGACAGTCTGTACTTAAGTTCCAAGAGAGAGACAGTTAACTCTTGAGATGAGAACTGCTCACAATTGCGACTGTGAACATTTAGTAATACAGGTTTTTCGCTACAACAGACTGAATGTTTCTGTCAGGATTTCTTCATAATCAAACGACGTACAAAAGGCTCATTAGTTGAAACCATGTAGAGAATTCCTTTTCATTTAGTTGATACCCCACATTTGTAGTTAGAGCTGCATGTACTTCAACGTTGAGAACAAGGCAGTTTATGAAACTTCCTGGCAGATTAAAATTGTGTGCCGGAATCGGAACTCGAACCTGGGACCTTTGCCTTTCGCGGGCAAGCGCTCTACCGACTTAGCTATCCTGGCACGACTAACGATGCCGCCTCACAACATTACTTCCGCCAGTACCTCGCCTCCTACTTTCCAAACTTCACAGAAGCTCTCCTGCGAACCATGCAAGACTAGCACTCCTGGAAGAAAGGATATGGTGGAGACATGGCTTAGCCACAGCCTAAGGGATGTTTCCAGAATGAAACTTTCACTCTGCAGCGGAGTGTGCGCTGATATGAAACTTCCTGGCAGATTAAAATTTTAATCTATGGCTGTGGCTAAGCCATGCCTACACCATATCCTTTCTTCCAGGAGTGCTAGTCTTGCATGGTTCGCAGGAGAGCTTCTGTGAAGTAGGAAGTAGGAAGCGAGGTACTGGCGGAAGTAAAGTTGTGGGGCGGCATTGTCAGTCATGTCGGGATAGCACAGTCGGTAGTGCGCTTGCCCGCGAAAGGCAAAGGTCCCAGGTTCGAGTCCCGGTTCAGGCACACAATTTTAATCTGCCAGGAAGTTTCATATCAGCACACACTCCGCTGCAGAGTGAAAGTTTCATTCAAGGCAGTTTATGTTCTTCTATCGTAGGTTCACAAAAAATTGAACATTTTCAATAAGCCGATGACAGGCAATAATCCTTTCTTCATTGCGTAGGCACTCCTAGGCCCTTACTCTTACGGGAATCAATTCGAAAAAAATAATCGCGAGTTTGACTAATAGCGGGAAGCGAAAATTTGAACATTTGTATCTGACGGTAGACCAGCTTTAGTAGTCCGTGCAGTTGTGAAGCGCGATCAGTCCCCAATGATGTTGGGGTAAAAATAGTAAAATTTTCAGTGCTACAGAATATCTGACCTTCACTCACCTTAAAAAATTACATTTTTTAAATGTTTGCAAAGCTATGGGACCTAACTACAATGGTCATCGATACATAAACTTACAAACTACTTAAACTAAATTACGCACACACACAGGCACACACACACACACACACACACACACACACACACACACACACACACACATGCCGGGGGGAGGACTCAAACCTCTGACGGGGAATAGAAAGAAAGATCCTATATCATTTAGCTACACTATAGCAGGTCAACAACTGGAAGCAGTTAATTCCATAAATTATCTGGGAGTAGGTATTAGGAGTGATTTAAAATAGAACGACCATATAAAATCACTCGTCGGTAAAGCAGATGCCAGACTTAGATTCATTGGAAGAATCCTAAGAAAATGCAGTCCGAAAACAAAGGAAGTAGGCTACAGTACACTTGTTCGCTCACAGTTTGAATACTGCTCACCGGTGTGGGATCCGTACCAGGTGGGGTTGATAGAGGGAGTAGAGAAGATCCAACGGAGAGCAGCGCGCTTCGTTACAGGATCATTTGGTAATCGTGAAAGCGTTACGGAAATGATCGATAAACTCCAGTGGAAGACTCTGCAGGAGAGACGCTCTGTCGCTCGGTACAGGCTTTTGTCGAAGTTTCGAGAACATACCTTTACCGAGGATTCTAGCAGTATATTGCTCCCTCCTACGTATATCTCGCGAAGAGATTATTAAGATAAAATCAGAGAGATTAGAGCCCACACAGAGGCATACCGACAATCTTTCTTTCTGCGAACAATACGTGACTGGAATAGGAGGGAGAACCGATAGTGGTACTCAAGGTACCCTCCGCCGCACACCATCGGGTGGCTTGCGGAGTATGGATGTAGATGTAGATATAGAAGGAGTCTTAGAGCGCACGCTATTTCTGTGCGGCCGTAAAAGGCGACTTAAATGGAGTACGTTTAAACGTTCTTCCTGCTTCATTTCCAGCAAATGTAAATTTGTGGCCGCGCGGTCTGAGACGCCAAGTCGCGGATTGCGCGGCCGCTCCAGTCGGCGTTTTGTGTCCTCTCTCGGACATAGGTGTGTGTGTTGTCCCTAGCAAAAGTTACTTTCAGTAGTTTGTCAACCTAACAGAAAAACTGCTGAAGTCATATGTCCCTAGTCTTACAAAATTTTGAACTTTTTATTTATTTATTTTTTTTTTTTAATTCGTCGCGTCGTCTTGCTGCTGTTCCCAGTAAAGAGGGTAAATACGTGCCAAACAAGATTCTTTCATGACAATTAGGCACGAATGCTACGTGTCTTTTCGCTACCAGTGATGCTGACACACAACTTTCGGTTTTTATTTCGCCACTTACTCCTGTGAATAATATGACGACCTCAGAATCTTCTTACAGTCTTCCTTTTACAGTCATCTACATGTACATAAATACATCTACATAAATTCTCTGTATATTACTTTGCAGTACATCGCAGAGGGTTCACAGAACCGCTTTTGTGATATTTCTCTACCGTTCCATTCTCTAATAGCGCGGGAAAAAAGGAACACCCAAATCTTTCTGTTTTCGATCTTATATCTCTTATTCTATTATGATGATCATGTCTCCCTATGTACGTGGCTGCTAAGAAAAATCTTCGAATTCGGAAGAGAAAGTTGGTAAAAGAAATTTCGCAAATAAATTCCTCCACAACGAATAACGCCTTTCTTTTAATGATTTCCACCCCATATTGTCCATCATTTCCGTACAGTCCCCTATTTTAAAATAATACAGAACGAGCGTCCCTTCTCAGAGCTTCCACTGTATCCTCTGTCAGTCCTACTTGATGGGGATCGCACAATGCGCAGCAATACAAAAAAATTTAGCCGGCCGTAGTGGCCGAGCGGTTTGCGGTGCGCCAGTCACAGTCTGCACGGCCGCTACGGTCGGGGGTTCGAATTCCACCCCCCCCCCCCTCCGGGCATGGTTGTGTCGTCTTTAGTATAAGGTAGTTCATAAGTAGTTTGTAAGTTTAGGGACTGATGATCCCGCAGTTAAGTGCCTTAAGCTTAACAAACCTGTTCGTAAGACGAAACGGGGAGGCCTCTCGATCTGTTACCCGGGAAGTCTTTCGCTGCCTGCCATGCCCTGGGGTGACCTCCCACACGACCACCGGTGGAGTGTCTACCTCATTGCGAGCAGCCGTGGGCCGACTGGTGGACACACGAGACGCGACAGACAGACATCCGTTCGGTTTTCACGGCCAGCCCACAACGACGGTGCCCCTCGACCGTAGCCTCCAGCTGTGCAACCGAGGTTAACACAGCTTGATGCTGGGATGCGAAGTGTCACCAACTCAGTTTGTATTTGCACACTGCAGTCGCAGTCCCTATCCATGACTGCAGTACTTAGAAAAACGAACAACTAAATAGGTTCGACGTAGACTCTACAGTAAGTAAGGTAAACAAAGACGACTAGTGCTGGTACTACCCTTAGAAAAACAACACAAATGACTGTCGCGGTAAAGGAGGTGCAACACACAGCTATCAAACTACACGAATTTGGAAAACGAGATAATATAAAAACAAGCAACGAACGTAAAAAATTAAAACTGCAAAGCAGACAAGTAAATGAAAATAGCTCGTTGGTAACTTAACTTTTGTTTGCTTTCGATGCTCCTGCTTGAAAATTGGTACATAACTGAAGGGTGTACCTTTTACATTGAATTCTTCGTGAGAGAGGACCTAGTCAACACATATACTAAATAATAATACTAAAATACATCTGTCAAGAACTAGCGTGTTGCCGGCCGCGGTGGCCGAGGGGACTGAAGCGTTCCAGTCATGGTCTGCACGGCCACTATGGTCGGGGGTTCGAATCCCCCCTCGGGCATGGATATTTGTGTCGTCCTTAGTATTAGCTAGTTCATAAGTAGTTTGTAAGTTTAGGGACTGATGACCCCGTAGTTAAATCCCATAAGCTATACAAACATTTGAACAGTTTGAACTAGCGTTTTCATACATTTATTTTATTCCTCGTGGACCCTGACAATGACTAGTTTAAGTGTTTAGACTTCCGTGTACAGAATCTTCTTGACTGAAATCTGGTTGGGGATTAGTTCTCATTTTTTGTTCCACGAGAGGACCGCGAAGGGCGGATAAAACACCCTTTTGTAAGATTTTCTATTTAGTTTTACAGAATGACGTGGCTATTTATAAGTCTCGTTTATTAATTGTCCACTACACTTGTTATGAAACATACGAATGTGGGATAATTTACGAAAGAGCTATTATGATCAAATATATACGGAAGGTCATCCAGATCAGCTTTCTAGAATAGAATGTGAGGCGGGATGCTGAATCTCCGTATAAAACGTGAGTTTCGAAGTGTGACATATAGGTGCGTTGCCCCCACTAGAATGTAGAGTACATTTACCCTGAAACACATATATTGTGCGCTATTTGTTCCCCTGGGATCACCAGTGCCGGCAAGAAGTGTGCTCTTATTGCGAGGTGGCGCAGTAGTAACACACTGGATTCGCATTAGGGAGGAAGGTGGTTCAACTTTACACTGGCCATCCGTGATGTTCCTAAATCACTCCAGGCAAATGTCGGGATGGCTCCTCTGAAAAGGCACGGCCGATTTTCTACGCAAACAATCGGAGCGTGAGCTCCGCCTCTAATGAGCACGCAATGGACTGGGCGTAAAACCCTAATGTTTTTGGTGTTGGCTGCAGCAATGTGTGCCCAGCTGAGGCGCGTCTGTGCAACACGTGGTCGGCCCTTTGCCGCCTCCACATTACACCAATACGACACAAAACAGATCTTTTCCGAGAGTTCCGGCGAAAGACCGTATAAATATTCGAGTCGGACGCTTTTTGCCCTGCCAGAATGTTCACTTCAGGACAATTCTACGCGTTCTTTCCTCCGGCGTTCCGAGTCATTACTCGAATACAAAAAGAGGGCTTTCTAGGGCTGGCTGGGCCCGGGCGAGATTTGAAAATTTGTTTCAAGCAGCTATATTACAGATATCACACATCTTAATGCCACGATACGAATAAATTAGAGGGGTCGTCGAGAGAATATCTCACGGACGTCCGGCAATATGTAGGGAGCAAAGGGGCTAAAACGAAAAAAGGGGTAGTACGCAGGCGCACACAGCAATGCACTCAGCGCTTTTTGCTGCGGCGGCGTTAATTTTTCATGAATTCCGTTTTGTGGTGGCCGGCCGCTGTGCTTGCTCTGGGCCGCCTGCTCTTCGTCACCGCGGCGCAGAAAAAAGACGACAGCCGCGGCCAAGGAGAGAAACTCAATTCATTACGAACGCAAACTCTAGCTAATGGTTTCCTGGCAGTTTCTGGCGTGTTTTTACGAAGCATACCGTAGATGAGAGTGCCTTCCGGAGAGTAAGAGCAATGAACCAACTACAAATACTTTTAGGAGCCTAGTTCTTGCGCCTTTACCCTATATCCGGGGCGCAGTCAGTGTGCGTTCGTTCTGTGTATCCTTTCTCTTTTGTATTACTACCGCTACCTGAGACTACGTTCTGTAAAAGTTTCTGGCTTGCAGTTAACCACACATAGGTAGATGTTAATTGAGTCGAAGACTTTTTATTTCTCAATGAACTATTGAGTAATATCTTTAATAACTGTCTTTTTCTCCCACGTGTTTTGTAAATGTCGTGGATGAACTATATTTTACTCGTGCGTTGCTGAGTTACATTTCCCCAAATGATGTCTGAGAAGAAGAGTGTAACTTATGAAGAGACCGACACATCGATTCTGGAACTCTTACCTGTAACAAATATCACTAACTCCAGAATGCATCAACTCCTAATTTGGTGTGAATCAATTTCTGATTAATCTTTTGTTTCCTTTCCGCAAATAATAGCTGAAAAGTAACAAGCTGTTTACGTGAGACCACAGTCCAAGTTTGAAGATTAATTTTTCGTCAGTACTCTAGTGATCAGGGTGTTTCAACTCCGTAAATCATTCAAATAAATCACATGGGAAGTCTGTTGACGGGATGCAGAGCGTAGCTGCTTTTCCTGCGCATTGGGAACCCTTCGCAAATCTGACGACGCCATAAGCCTGTCTAGAACAGCAGGGCCGACCGTTATTCTACAGTTGTGCTGTTCGGTGTTGGGGTAACAAGGACGCAACGAAGGGTTGCTGATCGGGGTTGGCGTTTGGAAAGAGCGGCGGCGTAACCGGGGAGACGGTGCGGTTGATCAGGTGCCGGCGGGTAGACGTTACGTTTCTCACGGCACTTTGAGAAGGGTTGAAGACGCTCGCCGCACGATTGAGTCGGCACAGAACGCGAGCACGGGAGCGTGTGCACCGACAATTGGGACCTTACGCACACACACTGCGCTTCCGTATTTGTTGTGGAACAGGTATCGAGCGTCCGCAGTTGATACACTTCATTGACTCATTTAGTATTGTGAGTCAAACGCCCGTGAAAAAGAGGGTTACGCTTCTATTTTTCCCACTTTTCACCCCAAAAACCTAACTCCTCCCCTGCGGGGCTAGAGGTCCGCATTAATAAATGGCCGCATCCCTCGGCGTGGGGTGCGGCAGATACCGGTCGCGACCCCGTCGCCCGCAAAAAACACCCCTACCTGTTGCCGGCGCGCTCCCCGGCTCTGCCCACTGACACCTCCACCCCATTCTCATTTCCTATACCGTGTTTCTCACTCTGCTCTGTAACGAGTCTTTAATTAATCATTCCGCTGTGCAAGTCTCTGGCGAGTACACAACTAGAGCCCCGTAAGATAGGCAGCAGATGTCTATTGGTAGTTTCAGAATTCCGATGAGGCTTTAACATATTCAAGTTCTCAGTCGAGCTGTGAGGCGTATAGCTCAGTCAGTAAGAAACTACATGTGAAAGATAACAGTGTGTATTCCAGTCATTGTGAACACACACATTTAATCCGCAAGAAAGGTTTAATGAACGATGTAATTTGCATTTAAAATTTTTGACGCTTAATGTTTGAAGTACCCGCATCAGTTTCCCATCAACATAAAGTCTGTTCTGTCTTAATTTTAATTCGGAAAACATGGAGATTTTAACGTTCAGCTCAGAGTGAGTGGCGTACACAGTTGTTGCAATTACTGCCGCTGGTTCATTTCCGCATGTCCATATGACCTTCAACGTTGCAACATCATCTGTGTGCAGCCACATCAATTTATTTTGTCATAAAAGTGCGAAATACGCCCGTGACATGCAGTAAACAGCATGTTTTACGGCGTGGTAAGAGTAGGTTGGCGTAAACTCCCCATCTGCATTGTGAACGATTCGACGAGATATACAGAAGAAGTTGTCCCTGACTTTAATAAGGGAAAGGACTGATCGACTTCGTGAGTTTTTAGTAAAATAGCACGAAGGTTAGATCGCAGTAGCTGAAAGGAGCTTGAAATAAATGTTTCCTCTATTAGGTCTACGTGTGAAGCGTATTAACCTTCCTGTATGTCGACTCCATAATGTATAGCGTACCAGACCACCACAATTTTATGATAAAAATAGTAAATTTCCAACTTGTTGCTGTGATATTTAAAAATATCACATATCAATTTCGTTCACATGATTGAACATCGTCAGTGCAGATTCGAGTCCTGAGGACACATGTACAATGCATAAAACATTTAACAGTCAATTCCATAAAACATATAAATAAAAAAGCTTATTTTTATATGTTTTATGGATTTGACTGTTAAATGTTTTATGCGGTACACATGAGTCCTCAGGCCTCGAATCTCCTCTGACGAAGTTCAATCATGCGAACAAAATCGATATGTGATATCTTTAACTAAATATTTTATAACACCACCAATCTGGAAATTTGTTATTTTTATCATATTAACGTTGCTTCCAGGAAGAAATTCCAGGTGCGAGTAAGCTGATAAACGTGGAACATAGATGGTAAGTTATCATATTTCTTAGCTTTACTTCGTAATAAAAACAAAGTTTGAATAGCTTTCGATGTCTGTTGATTTGTAACCCCCTGGAGACATAAATAGTTGGTCATCTGGGATATTGAATCCAAAAGATATCGAGTAAGAACTTCATTAATAAATAATCGTTTATCCTAAACAGCGTAACTGGTCTTCATCGTTCCACTTGGGGGGAAAAATTGATTGGTAGTATGTCATTATTGGCCAAGGGACTCCATATGAAGTGTTTGTTCGTCAGTTTGGTGCAGATCTATTTGACACTACTTGGGTAGTCCGTGCGTCTTTGTGATGAAAATGAGACGAAATGTTATCATTTTTAATTTTATTAGTCAGACTTGGGAGGCATTTCATGTCGTTGGCATCAAGGTTGTAGTAGAGTGAGGATTAATTCAACTTAGGATGACTAGAAAAACGTCTTAACGATTCGTACAATAGCTCTTCACACTCACCATATATTATTAAGGTAAAACATTGTATACCTATACCGGAACGTTCGATTGCATGTTTGAAATAACTGCTTCGAGATGCGATTTCACACTTAAAAATAATAAGAAGAAGAAGCCATTTTAACAACCAGCTAAATTTTGCAATACGTGCTTATGAGAAGTTCAAAATTCATATGTTTGTAGAGCTTATGGGACTTAACTACGAGCTCATCAGTCCCTAAACTTACAAACTACTTATGAACTAGCTAATACTAAGGACGACACAAATATCCATGCCCGAGGAGGGATTCGAACCCCCAACCATAGTAGCCGTGCAGAACGTGACTGGCGCGCCGCAGACCGCTCAGCCCAATGCGGCCGGTATGAGAAGTTCTTCAGTATTTAGTTGGGTAGTTGATACCAAGGAAAGAAGAAGACGAATGCATACCACCTCCATCATGGCTATAAGTAAGGCTGCACTCGGGTGTTCAAACCAACCTTCGGTTTGTTGACAGCTTTGTTTGCTTACATAAAGATGACGTCCATGTTGCCTCTTACAGCAGACTATATTATAGATATACACTCTCGTAAACAAATGCTAATCCTAAATCCGAGCCGTAGCGGAGCGACGGAGCGCATTGAGGCGCTATGCTGCGATGCGCGAGGCCGTTCCGCGTCTGGGGTTCGAATCCCATCTCGGGTATGGATGTTTCTGCTGTCTTTAGTATAAGGTAGTTCATAAGTAGTTTGTAAGTTTAGTGACTGATGACCCCGCAGTTAAGTCCCATAAGCTTCACAAACATTTGAACATTTTTCCTAAATCCGAGGGGCCATTTAAACGTACAGAATTGGAAGGGCTAAACACGAGCTTTGCGAGAGTTGCCCTTTTAGTAGTGGAAACGCTGGCCATGACACTGAATGTTTTGCCAAATTGCGGCGACATATTATCGCGGTTGGGACGATAAGGCGAGCGCGGCTGGCGGCCGGCGGCTGCATTACATATGCATTAGTCGGGTCATCGGCCGGCTGTTCATTCATTGGGCGGTACGGACCGGTTGCGCCTTCTTCTCTTCTGCCGCCCCGCCCGCTGCCCTCGTCTCCTACGTCTACTCTAGGAGAGGACTGATTTAGGAAAGGCCTAACATCCGAATAGGGCCCGAACGTTATGCCGTCTCTTCAAAGAAAAGATAATCACAACGCATTTGCCACAGAACGAGACGGTTTTAAAAGACAATAGTTGAGAATCATTTGAAGTCAGTTCTGATACAAAAAGAACGAATATTAATTGAGAAGCACTTGGATTTATTGAGGTACGGCAGTGCTTCCCATACTCACGTCGCACGAAGGAGGAACATTTTTCAATTTCTTGTCCGGTCACCGATATTGGTTTTCAATAGTCTTATATCGAACCATTTGAATACTGTAGTGATTCTGTCAATATGCCTACATCCGATATTTCCTGTTCGTAGCCAACTGACATGGTATTCCATCTACATTGTCATTTGTTTTCATGAGACGATAAGCAGTAACCTTTTTCTTTTAGAAACACTTTAAAGTACACTCCAACAATTTGTCACAGCTACTTGTAATCTAAGATGGTAACTCAATCCATTACCTATCATCTTCCATACAGAGACAGACAGCGTAATTTTCGAAGTGCATACGATGCAGCAGAACTACTAAAGAGACTGCCTACACTACGTTTGTCCGTCATCTTCTGTAGTATTCCTGCACGGTGTACGATCAGGTAGTATTCGGAGGACCTCGAAAAAATACAAAGGAGGCCAGCTCGTTTCGTAAAATGTTTGTAAACCTATTGGATCAAACTGCTGTGCCATTAGTTCCTAGACATATAAACTACTTAAACTAACTTAAGGACAACACACACACCCATGCCTCAAAGGGGGACTCGAACCTCTGACGGCGAGCAACCGCGCACTTCGCAGCCACTCCACCGCAGCCTCGTTTCGTAGTCTCGCAATGCATGGGAGAGAGTGTCGCGGAAATTATACACGAGTTGGAGAGGGAATCGCTGCAAAAACGGCTTCTGTAGTTGAGTCAAAATCTACTTATGAAATATCGATCAGTAACTTTCTTCTCTGAGTGCTAAAGTATATTGTTTACTCCCATATACGCAGAAAGAAATGATCGTCATTTTAAAAATAATATAAATCAGAGCCCGAACGGAGAGATTTAGGTGTTCTTTCAACCAGCGCGCTATTCGAGAATGAATTGGTAGATAAATAGTACGAAAGTGGTTTGATGATGCTTGTGCCAGGCACTGAAGTGTGAATTACAGAGTACGCATTTGATGCAAATGTAGATCAAGAGACTGCAGAAAGGTCGTGTTTCTTATGGTCATTCCAAGCCATTCTGATTCCATTGTTCATTGAGATGACGCCAGCATACATCGGTGCTGTTACTTCAGTGTTATCCTTGCTGTCCGTGTCCGACGAAAGACCCCTACCCGAACAGAACGCCACACACCGAACCTACAAACAAGCTCCAACCGTGAGAATTCTTATGGGAGCTAGCCGAGGCAGGTGGTGTTGAGCTACCACGTTCCGTTTAGGATCGCACCGGAAGGTAGATAATCCCGTATCATCTTGGCCTGCGTGCTAAAATTTACCAGTCTCTTCCCTCCTGGCAACTCGCAGTACATTTCATTCGTTATGGATCTTTTATGTATATTGCTCGATACCGCCCATGGTCTGTCGTGGTAACTTCGTTTCTGATCGTTGAAGTGTGTATGAATCCTTGGAAACCAAAGTCTTAGGCCGTGTTCACGCTGCCGACCGAGGCGAGCCGAGTCGGACCGGGCCTAGCCGCGCCGAAACATTAAACACATTGTTTTGCATTGCCGTGTTGACACTGCCGGCCGGCTGAGTCGACGACTTTCCGTATGTTTAATGTTCCCGGTGCAAGCCGATTGGGCTACGGTTTTGCTTCTTCAGCACAAGTGTCATACGTCAACTATCTGTGTTCACCAAAAGTGTCACTGCACAAGTTGGATGTTATCCTCATGTAGTAGTTCCCTGGAAACTCACATCCAGTAAGGAAAAATTAAAAGTGTTTCCAAGATACCTGGTAAAGTTCAAATGTTTGTAAAGCTTATGGGACTTAACTACGGGGTTATCAGTCCCTAAACTTACAAAATAGCTTATACTAAAGACGGCACAAACATCCATGCCCGACGAGGGATTCGGACCCTCGACCGCAGCGGCCGTGCATACCGTGACTGGCACGCCGCAGAACGCTCGGCCACTGCGGCCCAGTGCCCAGCCGTAAACTACTGATGACTGCGACCTTGAATGTCACTTCTCGAATGGTGGTGATTACCTCGGGGTTCCAGTTTCCCCTTACAAGGGATAAAACGAAAAAATATTCACAATAATTGCATTATAGTAAGTTTTTTTCAGTTACATTCTTACGAAAATGTGTCATTTTTAATTTTTTGTTGCTAGTTCTGTAATATCCAGGGCAAAGTGGCAAGGTGAGACAACTGTAAATCTCGGGGAGTAAGTCGGGTTTGCGGTCTTGGCCATGTGGACTGTGGAGCACACTTTATGCTCAGTACCTGAGTTCCACTGTTACTGCTATTAATTTAGCTATGTTGGTTGGATGCTCTTCATCAAAGTCATTTTACGTATGTAAGGATGATGGAAGTCATTTTACGTGTGAAACGCAGTCCGTGATCCGGTAAAGTGGAGGTCGTGAAGTCGACTCCCGACTCAGGAATGCTTGTCAATTTGAAATGTTCTGTCATTAGGTATGTCCAGGATCGGTATGGAATAAAAAATGATAACTAAGATCATTACTAATAAGCAAAATAATTACGTATAATTTCTGTATTCTAAGATAATTACAACACAGACAAAATGGGTCGGATACGTAAGGAAGAAGTGATCATCGACTATACGGCATTATGTCTCCTGCTCTTGTTGGTCAATGAGGTCTCTGAAATTTTCTTCCGACACCGAGATTCGAACCACTTAGCTACGGCCCTGGCCTCGTAGACACGTGCGTGTAAGTCTACTCTCTCTTTTATCAGCTGTAAGAACAAAAGAAATCAATGCAGGTATGGTCGGCGGAACACCTTAGAGCGAATTTGGAGGGGCCACGAAGCGCGCATGCGCTGCCGGCGCTCGCAACCTACTTCCCTCCTCTCAAGTTCAATGGGTGCACGCTAGAAAGTAGACATCTTCTCGCCACTGTGAAATATACGGCAGCATTTCTGTGCCGCGTGTCTCGCTCGATTTCGTTACGGAATATTACAAGTAGGTTAACAGCCGCTCCGCTGGAATGTGTGTGTGCGTGTGTGTGTGTGTGTGAGTGAGTGAGTGAGCAAAAACGACCGCCGCGCGCTGTCGTCGGTTTTCGAGGTGGGGCACCGACAATGAAAGGAGTGGGTGATTATTCTCCGTTTCTCTTCAGCGCGCTATTCTGCGCTCTCGTCGACATTATCAAGTAATCAAGAGGTTTTCGTGTTTGGCGTCAGGCGCTCGTTTGGGCCGAAAATACCTGATAACCTGTCTGAGTATGAACAGAAGATGTAGACGAACTCGGGCTTTTAAGATTTCATTCTTGTACTAAAGGACTTTCCGGATTAATAATTCGAAATGATTCCTGTACAATAATATGCATTACTTCTATCGTAACTCTCCTTCTATTATACTTCTATTAGATGTTTCGTAAATATAATTAAATATGTTGCTAGCTGGACTGTCAGGCTACGTGGCTGCCTCTGTTCGGTCGTCGGTACTGCCAGGTGTTTTCTTGCTGAGAGAACTGGAACCGTGTAAGAACAACTTAGAAGCCACTTTAAGGAGGCGTAGTAGGTAGCGCGTCATGTTTATAAAGGCTGCGTCCAGGATGCTGACCACCTGTCATCGTGTAACGTCGTTGAGACAGCCAAACACAGCAGGACAGCTCTTTGCGCAGATAATGTCACCAAAACTTTGTAGTAAGGTCTGTCGATAGTAACTATATGCTATTACGTATTTCTGTGAACTAACTGGCTGATACCTCCACGATAACCGACACAACTGCCGGGAGGGCGACGATGACCACGTCCCCCTCCATACCACATCCGTTGATGCCTTCGGGCGCAGGATAACATGGCAGCCGGGCGGTACCTCATGGGCCTTTCGAGGCCTGTATGAGACGGAGTTAAGTACATTCTTAGGAAGTGGACGTGAATCTAGTTACACTAGAGTCATCAGATAATATCTCATTCTAGGGCAGAACGTGATAGAATAGTCTCGTTTCTTTTTTGTTTTAGGGTGCTATAAATTCTACCTATTTAGCACTTATGCTGAAAACAGCGAAATTAATATCCGAAACTATAGTTAATATTTTGCTACCAGTGACAGAAGTTAGTTTGATTAATTTCACAACCAGATTAACTTCCAGATAATCCAAGTCACATTCGTAATTCCAGAAACTTTTTCGTTATAGAATATTGTCGCGAGGCACCGAAGCGCCCGATTGTATTATTAGGTACAGCGCAGCCTTACTGAAAGTCGCATTTGCAAAAGCAGCTCACACCTATCGGTGTCGCACAAATTCATTTAAATGACTTGTTGTTTAGCTAGGGCTGGAAGAGAACGCCACAAGCTGCTGGAAGTGGCAGTAGGTTTCCACATGACGCAGCGCTTTGTGCTAATGAAGCAGCGAGATGCTGTTCATTTGCGCCCTCCTGAGGATCAGCCTCATTGCCTACGGTGAAATCCAGGTGTGTGTCAATGCATTCATCAGGCATGCACGTGAATCTGAATGAGCGGATGGACGGTGGCTTTCTAGCCGAAGAAAATACTCAACAGCTTATTCATCCCGGGACCACATCCTAAAACAGATACACGCGTAGGTAGCACGTTTTTAACTGCATCAGCTCTAATGAAGCCAGACAAAGTTAGAAACTTTGCACTGATTTCCATTTTAAAGACGTGTTACAATTTAAATGCTTGTAGCCGACGTCGCTAGAACCCTTTATCTAGAAGGCGGTCGACCCAGAATCTGCCATATCTCAATCTGGCGGGGAAAGGCATTTTCGTTGGTATGATTTGGACGCAAAAGAGATATCGTCAGTTCCACGTTACCAAAATCTACCCGACTGGCCTTGTTTAATGTATATATCTTACTAAATAGTTTTATCTAGTGAGGAGACCATGCAATATTGATGTTATCCAGCCGATTTAACAATGGCGCCCTTGCCCTTCACTTCAAGGCTGCGCAACTACAGCGTTGTGGATACAGTGCGCGAGCACTTATAGTAATTTTAAAGACTGCAGTTTTCTTCAGCAACAATGGATGAGAACTGAGGGTGTTTCCCAGTTCTGCTCTTCGACAGGATGTTCTGTGCACTTTACATTCACTGGCGTCCTGTTGTAATCAATTTCGTTGGCATTCCTTCATACGTGGAATGCTACACAATGTCGTACGGAATGTGGTAACTTTGTTTAATGGAGATAACGGAAAACTAATCTGAGCGAAGTGATGTACTTCCAGGGCTCTGAGAGGAGCGACATTTATCCCATCTCGGCACCTTCTGATTCGAGAACATTCATCATAGAGTGAGGAACATCCGATTGAAACATGACCCGTCGCCGCTGTCGAAGTCTATTCATACTACTTTCCAGCGAGAACAGTTCGTAGTGTATAACTGTGAGAATTTATCCTCCACAGTGGAACCGAATAGTGACGGACCACGGTAATAAAAGGTTTTCCAGGGGCGGGAAGAAATTTAGACTTTCGACTTCAGAAAGATCTGTGCTTGCAGTGAACTGTGTGTCAACCCCAAAAAGTAGGATTCCGGCGAATTGCAATTCAAGGTTTGAAAACTAATGCAAATCGTGTAATGGTGGGTAAAACTTATTTAGGTGCTTAGTTTGGTAATACAATAAGGACCGTCGCGGTGTAGTGGCCGAGCGATCTAAGGCACCTTCCTGCGGAGTGCGCGGTTGCTCGCCGTCGGAGGCTCGAGTACTCCCTGGGGCAGGGGTATATGTGTTGTCCTTACGTTAGTTTAATTTTGCTTAAGCAGTTTTTAAATCTAGCGACTGATGACCATAGCACTCTTGTAAAATAGGTTTACAAACATTTGAACAGTCAGAACCAAAACACTGTCACTATAAATGGATTTTGCATTAGTTGTCAAACTATGAATTGTGATTTGCCGTAATTTTAGTTTTTAGACTGAACTCACTGCTCACTTCGACGACATATATGTATATTGTATAACTATCTGAAAATTCGGCGTTTCCTGTGTATTTATTTATTCTATACTCTCATACTCCATCTCCCTTACAACGTTTCCCCCACCCCCCCCGCCTTTGTCACTCTCCCTGCCCCATCTGCCTTTTCCTCTGTCTTCCTCTTCCATTTCTCTGCCCATCTCCTCCTCTCCGTCTATCGGCCTTTCTTTTCGCCTCCCTCCATCTCCTCGTCCTGTCTCCGTTCATTACGCCTCTTCAGTCCATCTCCTCATATATATCTGTCAGCTTTCGTGGTGATCAGTAAAACAGTATCAAAGTTTATTGCAAGGTACCCTTTGCAACGCACAATACACCGACTACCAGTTTACGGAAACGTTCATACATGAGTGATCTTTATAATAATTAGTAAAACGGTGCCAAAGTCTGTGGTACGGTACCGTCTTGTTTTCATGGTTTAGTGTGCAAAATTTCTTTTAATATCGAAATGAAACTCTATGTATATGTCGAATTCTGTAAGTACAGTACCTTCCGCTATCCGCCATACGAAATTTAATGCAGAAGAGATCGTTTTCTTATTTCGAAGGTCAGGTGTACAATATTTCATCAAGACCAGAGTGAAACTAGATTTTTGTCAAAATCTGTACGTAATGTACCCTCCGCCATGCGCCGTGTGGCCAGTGACCTTCCTCTTTTTTTGAAGATCAAATTTGCAACATTTGATCGAGGTTGGAATAAAACCGTAGATTTGCATGAACTGCAAACACACAAAGGGATACACTGTTTTGTTTATTAGAAAGATAAGATTAAAAATCGGTAGTTGAATTTTCGTGTTCAGTTATTAATATTATGACCCATGAGAGGAATAGCAGTGTGGCCCCATTTCTTCCTACGGCTGCAGCTCCCAAACAGTCCTGTATTCGAGGGGATAATAGACGTCGGAATTTAGATTCTTGATGGCCCACTTTAGGTTACGGTAGTAACATTAAAAGCGAGCCTTTGCGATCTCTCTTTGAAAGTTCGAAATTTGAATGAAATTAACGATTTAATCGTTCATCTGAGAAGAAAATTGAATAAACTAATCTGGAGAGGAGAAAGCTTTATAAAACCTTGCTCTCTTATGTTTTTCCATATCTTGTATCCTTTCAGAGATATTTGCAAATATAACGGCGATTTGACACTGTGTGTCTTCGAATTTCATCGATAATAACGCGCAGCAGTTCATTTTTATAATTAAAGATTAAGACGAAGACTCCAAATTATCCTTTTTTTCAGTGCTTATGCACACTAGGTTCGATTTCTTACTGTAATCGGCGAATGAGCAATGAGTAAAATGGGAAGGGGCGTGTAGTTTACGGATACGTCTGGCAGGAGGCGTGCCAGGTTAGTCAAATGTTTGTACATCTATCGGACCAAACTGCGTGGCCATCAGTCCATAGCTTACAAACTACTTAACCCTAGGTAAACTAACCTAAGGACAACACGCACACCCATGCCTTAGGGAGGACTGGAACCTCCACGGCGAGCAACCGCGCGCTCCGCAGCGAGACGCTTTAGGCCGCTCGGCTACTCCATCGCGGCCCAGGTTAGTCCGTTCAGTCGTGTCCATAACCAGTGGGAAGTCATTACCGCAACTAAGCAGGAGACCCGTGTGCGAATCCCGACATGGCAAAAATTTTCAGTATTTCCTATCGATTTATTTAAACTCCCACTGACATAAATTCCTCTGTGCCTCGAAGCCCGGAAGAGTGGATGAAACGTGGAGCCTGGAGGTAGTAGGGATGTGTGGTGTTGCAGGCAAGATCCTGGAGACGCTGTCGCTGAAGCAGCCCGCGCCGCAGCAGGCGAGTCCTCCGACGCCGCCGCGCACGCCCTTCTCTCCGCCGCCCGCGGCCGCCGCCGCAGCCAACGCCCCCTCCGCTTGCTCGTCGTCGTCGGCGGCGGCGGCGCCGGCGGTGGCGTCCGCGTGCGGGCAGCGCAAAGGCGAGCAGCAGCCGGCCGAGGCGGCGGCGGCGGCGTCGCCGGGGGCCTCGCACGGCCCGCAGCCGCCGGCGCAGCCGCAGCCGCAGCAGCCGCAGCCGCCCCAGCAGCCGCCGGCCGCGCACCCGCTGCTCGACACGCTGCGCCACAAGGCGGCGCTGCTGCAGCAGCCGCGCCTCCCCAACAACGTGCCGCAGGTCAGTCCCAAAAAATACTTCACTTGATAATCAAAGTCGTCTGTTTACATTTCGTCGCGAGCAGTTCCAGCAGTAGAGGGCACCGGAAGCTAAGCTGTGCCGTAGGTTCGTGAGTAGTGCGTTTCATTGAGGAAAGTGCAGTGGAGAAGCCAGTGGCATTCTACGGAGATCATCTCCTGGAATTGCAGGCTGTTTAGCAAAAAATAAGTCAATAGAAAAACAGGAGCGTTACATCTGTACCCTTCGTGTGCAGTTTCAGAACGCAAAGGAGGAATTAGGTAGGTTGAGGAAGGGATTGGGAACTCGCTGTTTGGAAAAATGCAGTTAAGAAGAGGAGGTATTCAGATAGTTTCACATTGCGGGCGGACAATCGATTTGAACCAACTTTCAGACTTATGCGGAAAAGAGCCTGTTGTAGCCTTAGGTGGAGGTAACATGCAGCAGACCGTAGCTGTTAGGAAACCTAAAACTGTAGACTAATAGAAAGAACTAGTCTCTGCCGTTACGTAGCTGGCAGGGCAGAGCAATTGCAGAAAGTGTTGGACAGGATTACCAGATCACCAATATTGGGAAGCCTACGGCAGGGTTGGAACAGTTAGCTGTAAACATAGGGAAGTGATGAAGGATCAGCTAATGATAAGGGGTGGAGCTGGAAATAGTCTTGATACGAATGGAGAGTACGACATAGGTGGTGATCCGTTAAAGTTAGCTACTGAAACTAGTGCAAAAAATGTGCATTTCGTGTAGCTGTTTAAGAGTCATGTTCGGTTTCATCATAGCACAGCTGTCAGGCGTATTACCGTCTATGACTACTCTTCTCAGTTTGGTCGTATGGGACATGATAAATAATAAAAAAAATTCAATGTTTCTAGTTATAAGCTCACCGGGCAAAATAGTATCTCTGCACAAAAGAATACACTGTTCGGTTTCGGAGCGTTGTGAACCTGGTACCAGGTCGCAAATGACACAGCGAAGTGGTGGAGTTGTCTATGTGTGTGTGTGTGTGTGTGTGTGTGTGTGTGTGTGTGTGTGCATCGGTTTTGTGGAATCTACGCAGTAAGGTAGGTCGACGTACTGACGTGGGAGAAAGGAGCTGGATGAGCACAGCGTGAATCGAGTCGACTGATTTGTTGTGTATCAATGTGGTGTACTAGTCCAAAAATGTTCAAATGTTTGTAAAGCTTATGGGTATTAACTGCGGAGTCATCAATCCCTAAACTTACAAACTACTTATGAACTTACTTATACTAAAGACAACATAAACACCCATGCCCAAGGGAGGGTTGGAACCTCCGAGGCGGGAAGCCGCGCGATCCGCAACGTGGTGTACTAGTCGCAGGCATGTAATGGGGAGTTCAAGCTGGTGGAGGCTCTGTGTTGGCGTGAGGCTTGTGCAGTGGGAGTGATATGGGACCCCTGATACGCCTAGACACTACAAGTGATACATACGTACGCATCCACTGTGAATTCCGGCAGACTTCAAATGGACAATTACGGTGGGCCAACGTGACACCCCACAAGTTCAGAATTACTACAGAGTGGCTCCAGGAACATGCTTCTGAGTTTAAACACCTCCGCTGACCACCATACTTTCCAGACATGAACATTATTGATGCCTTGCAACGTGCTGTTAATAAGATCCCCCCCCCCTCGTACTCTAACGGATATATGGATAGGCCTGCAGGAAGCATGGGGTCAGTTACCTACAGCAGTACTTGAGACATTAGTCGACTCCATGCCACATCGTGTTGTGGCACTTCTGCCTGCTCGTGGCGGCCCTACACGATATTAGGCAGGTGTACCAGCTTATTTGGCGCTTCAGTGTATAATTGTATGTATGCCACAAACAGGCAATCACAATTTCAGTGTAGACGCATAAATATGTCCGAACCCGAACGGGAATATAACAAAGCATCTAGCAAGTGGACTTATGGACAGGGGCTACTACAATCGTCGTGCGCGGTAAGTTGAGCAGCGTGTCCGGATAGCCTAATTGGTGAAGGCGACCGCTGGCCTAAAGCGGGAAACCCGGATTCGATACCCGGTCCGGTACCAGTTTTCAACTTCGCAATTTCATTTATTTCGATGTTCTGAAACAGCCGAGATACTGAAATATTTCTAAGTTACGTTTCATTCCGTAGGACTACCGCGTCGTCGTCAAAAAGTAGTCTTGCTTATTACTTATCTCCCTATCTTCTTTGAAAATAGTTTGTGTAAGATACTAGAAGCATGCCCTCTGTTGCAACATTGTTGACATTACTATGACCGCAGACAATCACCACTCGTTACTTATCACACGCTAAGAAATGTCATTAAGAAAGATAATCTCAGTATTGCAAGTGTCTGTTAACCTATTGGATCAAACTGCTATGGTCATCAGTCCCAACCAAGACTCACAAACTACTTAAACTAACTTCCACTAAGGCCAACACATGCACTCATGCCCGAGGGAGGACTCGAACCTCCGGCGGGAGAGGCCGCCCAGTCCGTAGCATGATGCCTTATACCACGCGGCTACTCCCGCGCGGTCCAGTATTGTACTTACAAGTGCGTTAGTTACTTTGATGACCCTGATAACCCAAACCTGAAGTGTGTTAGTCCCAGAACCGCAGCCGCATACCTAGAGTGTTAGCTCGACTACGGCTCTGAGCTTGTTCCATCGGAATGTTGTTTCTCCAGGATAACGCCTTACATGTATTATTTTGAAGAATTGTACGCAGCAGAGAATACTGCCAAGACCGGTTCCCATCGCTATACAGAGGAAGAGATGGAAAAGGTTAGAATGAGATTTGAATTCCCTTACTATCGTAATGACTACGTTTTAGGATTCCATAGAAACAAAACCCAAGTGTAAAGCACAGTGAGACTCTTAGTCTATACCAACCAGTTCTTAAATCCACCAGAGCTGCTCCAATTTGTATTTGTCATGGTTCGAGTTTAGAAACAGTGAGGGTGGTTCCTCCAACATGACCGGTCTCGATCTTCTGATTGGTTCTTGACAGACTGAGCTATTAAATTACCGTGACTGTAAACACAGGAAATAGTTATTTATTGAGAAATTAATTTATTTTAAATTTGAATCGTCGTGTCTCTCCTTTTTAGGGACAGTTAGAAAACATACTTAAATTTTGTACTATTAAATACACTGTACCCTCGTTCAATTTTACCTTTCCTTCAGAGATAGTGAATGATCAAATTAAATTTTACAGCAATTATTTCGTTTTATACAACGACTCGTGTGCGACAGAGGTGCTCCAGTAGGCTCCTAGCCAGAAAAACTATTACCTCAACTTTGTGCTGAAATTTCTCTAAGAGCGTACGTTGTCATTGAGGTGATAAACATTAACACTCAATCCGAGAGAGAGCAGTTGTGATAAAAGTACAGTGGCGGGTGTTGCGCGATAGAAAAGAGCCTGCAGGAGGCAGCGGTCTGCGGAAGGCTTTTCGCGACGGCCCAGTTGTACGCTGCCGCCTAACGGTATAACTTATTGACCTTGTTTGCCCTCATTAGCATCTGCGCCGTGTGAAGATAAAGATCGTTTGCTCAGCCTGGCAATTCCTAAGGTGCGTTCGCGATCTCGCCTAATCAATTTGTCTTCATTTTTCTTCACACTCGGATGGAAATGTGTTCTTCGTCTGCCGGCGAGGTTCTCTTCTCTTTTTCTGGCGAGAAAATGCAAATGGGCGTCGTCGTCGCCGGCGGCTGTTCTGGCACACTCGTTTGGGGAATTCCCCGCTCGTTTTTCGAGGAATGTGCGCACGATCCTGTGATGTAAATCTGAATTCGCCTTACTGCCTCTTTTCTGCGTTATTAAGTATTGCGAAAGCTTTGGGCAGAGCGCGTCTACACCCGAGCGCGGTTCTCGTATTTCTCCGCAAACGTGTTCGTTCGTTTCCAACGCTGGCCTTGGTAGACATATAAGGACACTGGATTGTCGTCATATTTCCTAAATATCAACTGTCAAGTTCATGTTTTATTAACCTACGTCTGTCTTAAGATCCGGTGTGCGGGAGTTAGACTGTTCGCTTTCGGTTTCTCGCCAAAGGAAATCAACACTAATATAATCATAATTTAGTAGCCTAAAATGTTCTTGGGAAGCAACAAAAAGGAAGAAAGGAATATAAGGGTTTAACGTCTCGTCGACATCGTGGTTATTTGAGGCGGAGCACACGCTCGGATACTTTTTGTCAGGGGTTGTGAAAGAAATCGGCCGAGCCATTCGAAAGGAACCATCCCGGAATTTGCCTGGAGGAAATTACGGAATTCACGGAAAACCTAAAGCTGAGCCGCGCGGGAGTAGCCGAGCGGTCTGGAGCGTCGGGGGTTCGAATCCCCCTCGAACATGGATGTTTGTACCGTCTTTAGTATAAGGTAGTTTAGAAGAAGTTTGTAAGTTTAGGGACTGATGACCTAGCAGTTAAGTCCCATAAGCTTTACAAACATTTGAACGTCCTAAAGCTGAACCGCCGCCCTCCTTAGCGCGAGTCCAATGTTTTACCAATGTGCCTCCTTGCTCGGTAGGAAGCAACAGTCGTGTTAATAAATACATAAGAAAGTTACGGTCTGCGCTTCGCATCGAAGCAAGAATTACGTACTTGTTCTGAGCCACTGTCTCAAGTGAACTAATGAGCAAACAGATAAAACAATAGTCGTTTGTAACCTAATCCAGAATACCTCCTCAGTACCTATAACTGGCTGGGTAAGTCAGTTCGAAGGTCGGAGGAAGGCAACGGCATACCACCTCCAAACAGGACCGTGCCTAGTAAAGCGCTGTGGTGTTCAAACCAATCTTCGGATTGTTGACTGCTTTACCTTTTTTTACCTGTACCAGTTTCATCATTGCCCTCTTCCTTTTATTTTGTTATTGAGCAAGTCCTCTGTTCCCTTCTTTCCCGTATATTTTCTATTTGGCGATTTTGACAATTGTTTAGCTCTTTCTCCTCGCTTCCATTTCACGTGCTTGTACAACAGCCTATCACATCCAAACCTTTCTAGATTCTTGTCACAGTTTCTTCAACAATTAGATTTATACTTCGGCGTCTTTCTGTCACATGTGTCAATTGTAAATCAGTTTAGATTATTCTATTACTATTGTAGTGTCGCCACACAAATAATTACATGTACATGTAAACCAATAATACTTATATGTTTTACATTACTGTGTAACTTTTACTAAATAATCCGAAGAAGAGTGACGATTGGGTGAAAGGTAAATTATGAAACATTAGCCTTTTACTGCTGGAATGAGCTGTAGCATTGTTGGAACAACCATCCCCTCATTCACCTAAAATAGTTATATAAAATATAACATAAAATCTAATTCGGAAAATTCCAACGGGAATCTGGGACCACCTCTCCTCAAAAGGAGTCCAGAGCTATAAAAG
Source organism: Locusta migratoria (assembly GCA_026315105.1). Classification (NCBI taxonomy): domain Eukaryota; kingdom Metazoa; phylum Arthropoda; class Insecta; order Orthoptera; family Acrididae; genus Locusta; species Locusta migratoria. The sequence continues at coordinate 237,512,706 of CM048755.1, forward strand.
CTGGCCCACACATCTAAACCCTTCTCGTAGGTCAATCAGTTACTTGGTGTTTGTTATGAAGCAGGGTAAGTTCCCGATATTGTTTTCTGTGTCATTCATCAATTTGTCCTCACAGAAAGCATATTAGGTAAATGCATTTTTTTAAATTTATTAATCGTTTTGATGGCCCCAACTTTTTTCAGGTATTAAGTTCCCACTCATCATACACGATTTCGCGCCTTGCAAGAATAGAGCGCACACACAGAGCCTACTTATTAAAGTCTTTACTGATGCCTAGGGCAGGGCGCGAACCCGTCGTCCTATATGTTATATCTAAAAGATGAAGCAGTAGTAGTATACGAAATAGACGAGATTCGAAGAGTAATCTTATTTATGGTAGGTGACTATGAAATCTGCTTTGAATACACTGGCTGTTTTTATTGATTGGTACATACGAGGTTGAAGTTAGTTTATAAATTTAGAGAAAAAAATCCATACTAGTGCATGGTAACTCAGTGCAAAGTATGCATCTGATTGAAGCGACTGTACACTGCGGGGTAAAGTGACTGAAGTGATCGAGAAAGAATTGATCATAACGTATCCTGGCCACGATTACTCCTTCTTTGTAATATATAGTATCCGAGTGGTTCATTCTGGTTATTAAAAAGCTATGGCGCACGGAGTACTCGGCAGATATTAATCGAGCTGGCCATTAAGAGGAAACTGCGTAGCAACAGGTCAGTCACGTCTGTTTCACGTGGTTGACACAACACGCTCAGGGGGTCGGACACTCACTCTCTATATTGGTGAGAATAATTAAAGTCGGACCTGGCCTCTTAAGGGAATGCGGAGAGGTGCAAGTCAGCAGTGGGCAAGTTTTTCGGGCCGTGCCTTATGTAAATGACGTCCTCAATGCGCGCGTGTTTGCGCCGCGGGACAAAATACGGAATAATTTATGGGCGTGTGTGAAAATGCTGCGCATATCGGATTCAAGGAAACGAACTAGCGGCCAAGTTAATGTTTTGTGTGCAAATGGCGGCACACCGAGTCGTATGGGCAGACGTCAGCGGGCAGCGGAGAGCGGCGCAGCGTTGCAATTGTCGCAGGCGCCAATATTTAAACACGCCTGCTAATTTACCAGCGCTGTGGCTCCAGTTCTGTTTCCTGTCTCCCAAACTATCAGAATAGTTGCGTATGTCGCCGCAATTACTCCGAGGCACTGCGACGTCGTCATATGTTTAACCGTAATAACCAGGAGTATACATGGAAGCGGTAATATACAATGTACAGTAACGTAATAACCATAAACGTGTCCAACGTAAATAGTAAATAAAATTATACACAAACGCAGAGGCGACGTAAAGGAATTGGATGTAAAAAGAAACTACCTTCTCGATTTCGTTTGGAAGAAATGACACGGTACAACTCAGAAGAAACTCAATAGTCTTCTTTATCGCCAATACACTCGATTAAGACAAGTGGAAAATGCTCAAAGATGTCATTGTAAAAGGTGTGCTGAATTCGTTATACATACTTGCTTTGGTTTTGCATAGACAAAAAATTCTTAAAAATGTTCGATGAACCCACTCTGAAGCACCCAAGTCTGACTTGTCGAGTACACATGCATGATGGCGAAGCATAATTTTGTCGATGCTTCACAAAATGATAATTTAAAAAAATGTGCTTACGAATTTTCCTTCAAATGTTCGTAGATCTATCGGACCAAACTGCGTGGTCATCAGTCCGTAGCTTACAAACTACTTAAACCCAGGTAAACTAACCTAAGGACAAACACACACACACCCATGCCCCAGGGAGGACTCGAACCTCCACGGCGAGCAACCGAGCGCTCCGCAGCGAGACGCTTTAGACCGCTCGGCTACTCCACCGCGGCATTTTCCTTCCATATAGCCACGGTGGAATGACTGAGGGTTCTAATGCGTCTTGCTGCGGAGCGCACGATTGCTCCGCGTGTTTGTTAACATATATATTTGATTCCTGGTGCCATATTTCTTGTTCATATTTTTTTTTTTGACGTTTCTAAACAGGGTGTGGTGGTCACTGAAGTGAGTAAAAAACCATGGATTCAGACCCAAGAATGGGTAGAACACAACATGCCTTTATTGAAAATGGTCTTAATTGAACAGATTTTCGCACCCAGTTTTAAGTATTACACACGCAGACATTGAACTACGGTATGTTTTAACATTTTTTATGTTAACAAATAATTTCCAGGGTGAAATAGATGATAAACGACAGAAAAAACCATAGGAACGACTGCGTATCAAGCGAAGGAATTTTGGCTTTGTCATTAATTAGTTAGCAACTACATGGATCCGGTTGTATTTTATTTCCTGCTTTATCGTTAATCATTCCTTCGTGACAGTCGTCTATAAAAACAGTGGCCCTGTTGTATATTTGTTGATGAGTGAACGACGGACGTCATTCTTTTTGCGGTCGTCGCAGGTGGATACATAGCCTTGTCACAGCAGGGAGAACAGGACAGCCTTAATCGAAATGACTAGATGAGCGTTCGAAGTGACATTTGCAGTAATACGGTACAAACCCTCAGTATCAGCATATTTATTGACTTCGCCAAGGAAGCTCGTGTGGACTGTTGACATCACGCATAATTCCATTTTAGCAATATCTCCCGTTTCTATCTACCTCTGCGACTGAATAAAAAAAATGAGAACTGTTACCGTAGTAGGTAGGCTACCTCTCCTAAGCGCGTGGCTTTCCAGAATAAAGGCGCGCCCCGTGTTTTGATGTACAGAGTCCTACAACCCACGACGTCGATCACTCGGTGGGACAGCCGGTCGACATATTTGCAATGCTGAATACACGAATTTCACTGATAAATATCTCGACGAGCTCTTGTCGTATTATACGCGAATTTTGGATCCAAATACATTTATAAGCGCAAAATTTTCAGAGGCGATTTACATGATATTTGAATGCTAGAATTTCAATTTTAGATTTCGCGTGTTTGTAAGGGAAATAATTTTGTGGGTGATGGCAGCGACCAGATACAGGGGAATCCTTGCTTTTATTGCCTTTAATACGGACTGTGATTAATGCGGCCGCTGCAGTGCCACCGACGCTATATTCGTGCATATTATTCACCGCCGCTAAGATTTTCTCGAAAGCTTCGTACCGGAGTGCCGTGCTGGCACTGGTAGCTGCGTTATTATTCATTCCCGTGGGAATAAGTCTAAAAGGACAAGCTAACGGAATGTATAATTTAAATATTTTTTACACATTGTATGCAAATGAGGAATTCTACCTCCATCTCTCTCTCTTCAGTTCAACTGAAGGCGGCCGGGTTATTTCGCAGTCACTTGCAGAAGACGTCCACAAAAGGATTTTACATTGCAGCAGTTATGATAGTCAGTACTCGTTCGATGATTCTTTTGTATCGTAATGGACACTGTTTAGTTTCAATTAAATAGGAGTTACTTATACTATTTGTACCTTGTCACGAAGGTAACCCAAGAATTGTGTAAAACTTTTTATTTATTGAACATTCGTCAGTACCACTTTCGATTCCGGAATATTAATAGCTACAGTTTCGTAGCTTTGATAAACAGTTGTAATCGCAAAGCCTTTGGCGTTAAGAATATTGACTAATCATAAAGCCGAGCGTGTTTTACTGCAGTGACTGAGAGACTAGGTCCGTTTTCGCGGGAAAGGGGTTTTAGGCCCCCGTTTAGCTATCCAGAATTATGGTTTTAGTAGTCCCCAAAATATTGAGTTGAATGTCTGGATGGTTCACTTAAAATTGGCATCGATAGATTTATTCCCTCATCAATTTCCTAGACGTACGGTGGTGTTAAGCTTATGGGACTTAACTGCGTGGTCATCAGTCCCTAGACGATCTTATGCACTATGTGTAATGATCACGACTTGATTAAACTTCCTGCCTTCGCACTTTGAATACTCCGACGAATTGTGTTTGCACTAGACATAGATACATAATAATATTTATTGTGTCATTCTTCCATTTCTCGGCTTGGATTGAGTTTTATGTATTTAAAGTTAATTCCTACTTTTCTAAAATTGCACAAGACCTATAGAATTACCTTTTTCGGCAATGTTTCTGACCTCTCGTTCGAAACTGTCAATCTAGGTGAACATTTCCATACGTAGCTATTCGATTCCACCTTATTTTGAACATTACAAAGGTCAACAACGGATAATGAAAACTTATTTTATTTTGTGCTTTGCGAGTAAGATGATTATCAATTTCACTTTCCTCTTCCGTTTGATTACTGTTAAGATTTTTTTTTCCATCAGATTCAAACTAACGACATTATCTTCACAACAGTTACATTCGGAAGGATGGTGGTTCAAATCCACCTCCTGCCATCCAGATTTAGGTTTTCCGTGATTTCCCTAACTCACTCCAGGCAAATGCTTGGATGGTTCCATTCAAAGGGCTAGGCCGATTTCCTTCCCCCTTCTTACCCAAAAATCTGAGCGTGAGCTCCGTCTCTAACGACCATGCTGTCGACTGGACGTTAAACCCTAAGATTCCTCCTCCTTTCCCACAACAATTAAACCGCTATACGTTTTTTCTGTGACATATATAAAGTCACTGTCACTGCTTCATTGATTGATCGAAGAATACATAGTGCCTCGCGGAATGGGCGCGTGGTCTAAGGCGTCATGCTAGAGACTGGACGGCCGTCCCCGCCGGAGGTTCGAGTCCTCCTTCGGGCATTCGCCTCCTTTTGTGTGTGTGTGTGTGTGTGTGTGTGTGTGTGTGTGTGTGTGTGTGTGTGTGTGTGTTGTGCTTAGTGTAAGTTAGTTTAAGTGGTTTGTAAGTCTAGGGACTGATGACATAGCAGTCTGGTCCAAGAGGTTTACAAACATTTAAACATTTGAACATTCTAGATGCTTGCTGTTTTCGACATAGCGATGATACAAGGAAGAACAGCTATAGAGGCTGTACAAGTGAATGAAGAACTGCTTCCAGGAGATGTTCTTTCAGTGAGCATACCAATTCTGAGTGTTTGGAAGATTATTTACTCTCGTTCTTACTCGTGGCGTGTGCCACGTTCCCGTATAAGTGTCGATTTTTCTTTTTTGTCGAGTTCAGCTCGAGATCGAAACTGACGAAGTATCGTAATCACGGTGGTTATCTGGGCACTACGCCCAGCCAGACGCTGTCATTATAATATGTGGAAAGTATTTTGTCTTCTTCTGGGGCCCACTGGAGCCATGCCGTAAAAAAGACTCGCGGTGATGTCCGTTCCTATACCTGCTTAAAAATTACTCTTCCGTCACGTATGCTCAAGAATGTATGTACTTAGGATTTCTACTCGAGAAGCAGTCATTCTTTGGCATGTAACGTAAAAAGTAGGTGTGTAATTTCTGCTGGCTGAGAACCTGTAGCACACGCATGCAACCTGGTCATTAGGGAGACTTTCCAAGTTTTTATTCGGAACTTGGGCTTAATTTTCATTTTAAAACTGCCATCGGGCTTTAGTATAAGCGGTTAAAATGCTTATAGTCCTTGATAGGCGGGCGCGTGCTTAACCACAGGTCGGCCGCGGGCGGCAAGCGCCACGCATTAGAATCGAACCGAGAACCTGGATGGCCATTACGCGCCAAGGACTTGACCGACACTGCGCCCTGTCACACCTCGGGCCTAACACTCGCTTGCATGACGACTCGCGTATTTCTGCGCTCATCGTAACTGGTCCGGCATTGAATGCCGTGTTACAGGTTACTCAGTATCTGAGGGGAGAAACGCTGGCAATAAAGTAATGTATGAATACATTCCCGTGAAATATCTGTGTTACTAAAAAAATTTCAACGTTAAATTTTTGTGGGTGGAATGCTGCGTAGTTCGTTCTGGTCACATTACTACACGCAAAACCATCAATATGAGCATAAGTGTTTCCGCAGGGTCACGCATTCGTTAATACGCACAGGACTAAAATTCTAGAGGAAAATTCCGTGTACATGAAGACAACGAAATCAGAATGTATGGAAAACTGCATTTAGAATATCCAGATGCGTGGTTTACCTTCCTGTCTCGTTAATGTTCTTAAGACTATGTCATAATTTTATACGAAATAACCTGTTCAGAAGATTAAAAGATTAGCAACGAAGAAAAGGAGTAGAGCGTGAAAACGATCCTTAAATTTTTTTGTTACCAAAGAGAGATGATTTCAGTGTTCCCTCAATTTAAAACCCTTGCTTCATAGAAGCATTGTAAAATTTAAAGTGGCGGTACAGAAGTGTGTATCATGAACCGGCAGCTCCGAATATTGTGGCGGCGCCTGGGCGTGCCTTGACCGCAGCTTCCGGAACTAATGGAAGCAATCACGAAGACGCGACGTTTCCGCGGCATGCTCGCATTGTCTCTCGCCTCGCAGTGAAATGAGTTTGGTGTCCGGGGAAGGCCACGTGTAGTGTAGCGACTGAGGGACGGCTTCATAGCATATACGCGTGCCTGCTATATCGCGGGTTACCTTTCTCCTCGCACCAAAACACCGCCGTCAGAACTGATAGAGTCGGTAATGTGGACCTGGAGCGTGTCGAATATGCCCCCTCGCAAGCTACCAGACGCCATCGAGGAAGTAACAGACGGTGAGTTATCTGTGCTACTAAGTTATCCTGTAATTTCTGGTCTTCTTTCCTTAGGACAAAATTTCTCTGTTTCTTTAGGTGTTGTTACGTACGAGATTCTATATCTTCATCTATACACCACAAGTGACTTCAAGGTGTGTGGCGGAGAGTACGTCACTACGGTCGGGGGTCCGAATCCCCCCTTGGGCATGGATATTTGTGCCGTCCTAGTTCGTAAGTAGTTCATAAGTAGTTTGTAAGTTTAGGGACTGATGACCCCGTAGTTAAGTCCATAAGACTTACAAACATTTGAACATTTGCGGAGAGTACTTCGTGCACCAATGTCACTTCCTCAATTTAATGATCCAGTTGCAAAGGGTTCTCAGGAAAAACGACGTTCCGTAAGCTTCCGTGTGTGCTTCAGTCTCCCTCATTTTTCCTCGTGATCTTTTTGTGAGATATGTGAAAGAGGAAGTTATATATTAGGTGACTTTGCGAGAAGCGTACGGTCTCTGAACTTGTGATAGTAGCCAACACCGCGATACAGGGCTCCTCTCTTGCAACGTCTGCCACTGGCTGTGGCTCATAATCTCATTGACGTATTCGCGCTAGAAAATAAAACATAAAAAGATGCGTGCTGCTCCTTTCTCAGTCTTATCTAATTCCTCTATCATTCCCACACTGATTAAAATTATATAATTGAGAGAGCAGGATATCAACTTTCATTCATCACAGATGTCCAGATGACTGGCTGTGGTGAAAAATGAAAGTGCCTGAAGTGGGAATTCCAGATGACCAAACGTTTAGGAAATGAAAGGAATTATGATACGGATTTATCACCATACGCCCCTTCTCAATTGTCCCTGTGAGAGTGTGTTTAGGAAGCGGCGTTTTGTTCAGCGGTAAGAGACCGGAATCGTATTTAAAGGGTCGCGGATTCGTCTCCGCCTGGTGGTAAATATTTTTGTGCTCCTTGGCAATGCGTACACTACTGACGTCACTATTAACCGCAACATTATGTAGTTTATTTTTATTTATGTATGCACAACATCGGCATGGGGCGTCATTATTTAAAACAAGCGCATTATGTTGCAAAAATATTTGCCGCCCGACGGAGTCGAACCCGCAACCCTTTCAATACAAATCCGATCGCTTACCGCTGAGCCAAACACCGATTCCTAAACACACTCACAGGGTCAATTGTTAAGATGCCAGTGGTAATAGATCCGTATGAAAATTCCTTTTATTTTCTAGGCGCTTGGCCATCTGGAGTTCCCACTTGGAGCACTTCGATGTCTCATGTACTGTCAATTTGGACGAATTCGGCGATGACGAGAAGGCGTTCTCTCCTAGTGCACAAAGTAATTATGCTGGTAACTAATGCATCGTTTACATTGGCCAGTAGGAGTCATCACAAAAAACGTTGCCAGACTTGCAGCCAAGCCCGAGCTACACGAAGTAGTGGTTAAAGAATAGACTCGTTTTCAGTAGGAACGTAGTTTAAAATGCCGCTGAATGGCCCAATTTAGTTTGTCAGAGATTTCGCTAAATATCTTGAAGCGAATTGAAGTTGGTTCCTTAAAAGCGGCCACGATCTTTTTTACCCACATTCATCCGACTTGACCAATCAATAAACCGTAAAGTTCCTATCTTCCTTCTTACTGCGATCTCCAAAAATTGGATATTGGTAATGTGCCAGTTGATCCGCAGTTCCCTATGTGTAATCTTCCTCAAAATTTCAATTCCGGTTGAGACAATACGAATGATTTACCCTTCCTCTTTTATGGCATTATAACACCAAAGAATCAGTGAGATTTGTTAGGGTACCCCTGTGGTCAAATCTAGTCATCGTTTGCTACTTTATTTTGTGAGTGATTTGTCGAGGTGACGGTGACAGTGTAACAGATATACAATCTGCATTTTTATTCATTTTTAGCACCTTGTTGTCGGTGTAACTTTGCGACTCCGCTATGACATCGTTAACTGATTCAAAGAAATTGTTGCTTTGTCTTAAGTTCCCACATATTGGGAACAACTAACTGGTGCCGAAATCGTCTTCGTGGGCGGAGCGCTCCGGGATCGTTCGAAGAGAAGGTCGCATTATGCACGGCAGGCCACAAAAAATCCGTGTGGTGGACATGATTGAAGCACTGGCACGAGCTGTGCTTTCTGCCGAGGCAGCCGCCCGCTGCTTGCTGTCGCCGATCCCTCTCCCCACCAAATGGGAAACTATGGTCCATATACAAAGCCTCCTCAGAAAATTGACGGCCTTTACGAAAGCGTGCTGACGAAATATTCGGACTTGGTGGCGCAGTGGTTATCACACTGGACTCGCATTCAAAATGACGGCGGTTCTCATAACTGGACATAAACATTTAGGATTTCTCTCATTTTCCTAACTCGCTTCAAGGAAATGCTGCGATGATTCCTTTGAAAAGGGCACGTCCGATTTTTCTCCTCGCCCTTCCCAAATAAGACCTCGTACTCCGTGTCTAACGGCGCGTTGTCATCGGTAGGCTACTCGATTCCTCGAACAAGGCTACGACTGATTTCTTTCCTCATGTTTATCCAATTGAATATCGAACACGTCTGAAAGATCAGGCATTATGAATTAGTGCTTTCAGTCTCTATGTCAACGGAACTTTAGCTTCTGTCTTCATTTTTTCCTTCCTTTTTAGTCAGTGTCTGCCGACCTTCAATCTGCCAGTCTTCTTTTCTTTTGTCTTTAATTTGTTTCTAGTCTGGGTGTAATATTAATTATCGGAATAAATAATAGAGTGTGTCCGTCTTCCCTTCATGTCGGTACCCTTATTCCCCGTGACAATCTGTGTACGCCAGCCTTCTGCCTCTAAGTGCTCTCCATGTGTAAGTGTGCAAACCTTCGATAAATGTTCGTGAATCGTGTAACTGAAACGTTACCAGCCCGGTATTCACTAAAAAACACTTCCAGCCGAAGACCTGATAGAGCTGCGGCGTGCTGTCACGCGCTCAACACGGTGTCGCATCCTTGCACTTAGTGACTCTGTGGTTTCTCCCCTGTTTTGACAACTGTGGATTACACTCTTATTAACAGAACAAAGCTCGGTAAGAATTTATAGTCCTGGGTGTAATTCAAAACAGAGACTTTCCGATTCTCTGTCAGTTACGTGCTCCTTCGTAGCTAACCGTTCATAGAGTCTCGGCATTTATAAGAAAATGAAGTATCCGACAAGGCAGTCGCGGTGTTTGAGTTGAGGTGTCAGTAGCGCTGGCAGTGTGGCAGGAAAATGCGTGAAGCGAGCCGGGTAAGGGCGCGCGTCTTCAGCAGCCATTGTAGTCTTGTGCCGACCAAACAATGAGCCGCACACCGGAAAATTAGATCGGTCCACCAGGCCGGCACGCAACACGTGCCCCGCTCCTCCTGGCCCTGCTCTTCCTCCCCCCTCATCAGTTCCCCTCTCTGCCGTCTTCTGCTAGTGATTTTCAGCATTGCAGCACTACTGTCTGTTTCAGATTCGGTCATAGAAATTATATAGCCTACTGAGCTTTGTGTGTGAGAAATGTTTCCTGAAAGTTTGGCCGTACCTTTTTGTAACAACCTGTATATAATGATTTGTAAGTTTCGGACGGCGCTAGAAACTGCTACGGTGAAATCGAAAAATGGTATGTGTAGTCGACTGATGCTGCAGCTGTTCCTGTCTCAGCTTTTTTAGTTGTTTTTTCTAAATCTATATTTGCTGCATTAGCCGTGACTGATTTCCGCTAGCAAAAAATATGTCTCATCAAATAGATCATTTTTAGCCACCACGAATTCATTTTGTCCTTGAAATACAAAAAATGAAGAATGTGGCCTGTTTACCTCAAGTTACTTCGAAGAAAGTTAGAGACTTCTTGGCGGTTCTTCACTGGTTAGACTTTTGTCCTCTTTAAACATCTTGTTTCTCAGTCTCAACTTGTTGGAACACTGTGTATGCCTAGTAGTTTTCGTATTCCGTAAGTGTTGCATGCAATTTTTTTCTTTCATACTTAGTCTGCAGGTCGTTTCGGACACAGTTAAGTTTTAAATTAGTAGCGTATTTCCTAAATGGTCATATACGTGACGACAGCTGAAGCTGTTTAATCTCCGCGCCGCATTCTGCCGATCGTAACAGGAGGGTTGCCAGCAGAACTTTCAATTTGCATACTGAATAAAAGATGTGCTGCGTGTTTTTTTCCGATCTCGATTTTTTCATCGTGTGGGGCACATTGTCCCATCTGTCTCGTGGAATCGTGGTTGAAGTTACTATATTGTACTGTTTCACTTGGTTTCAGAGGCAAAAATTACATTACCGTGATGATGAATACTAAATTATAACAGTAGTTCCTCGGTAGCTGTTGTAGTTTCTTTTTATTTAATTAATTAATTTATTTTTTAATGCGAGGCAGCTTTACCTAAGGTATGAGAGTGTACGTTCCTGAGAATTGTCAGTCTTACACGAGGAAATGAAGTACCATTGCTAGCCGAGAGAATTTAGATTGTCAGGGCCTTTTGTAGTCTGGTTATAATGAGACAGAACGTACTGGACGGTAAAAACTATAGCATTTGATTATGTAGTGTGTACTTCAGTCCACAGTTCGTCACGATCAAACGTAGCACATACGCTGATATTCATCTGCCGTATCACACTGTTCAACTCTGAGCTGTCAAGGATCAGAGATTCACTGAATGTGGCCTTTTTCCATGTTAGTGTGATCACTCTCATACTACAACTGTAGTCGCGTCCCCTACTGCGTGTTTTATTTGGGACTGTTTCACTAAAATTGCGATGGCAAAAAAAGTCTCGAAGGCAACATGACTTTGAATTCAGTTCTTCGTAAAAACAATCTCTCAGTAATTTTATTTCGGTTGAGGGCAAGTGGCGACTAGGCAGCCACACAGTTATATAGACTGCAATAGATTACGAACAGTTAATAATGAGTGAGAATTAAGAGTTCGCCAACAGCAGGTCAAATCCTTCAAGAAAATCATTATCGACTTCCTTACTCATCTACACAAGAACTCAGACTCTTAAGGACTTGATGCAGAAAGCAGGTTGAACTCTATCTGTCCTACGTATGCGAAACAGGCGCAACGAAGGACTACGATGAAAGTTGGAATATAGAGCGAGACCACCAAATAAGAGGCATTTCTTGAGTCAAGTTCCCTTTCCTATCGTATTCATCTGGAATTTACTACATATAAAACAAATCTTTAACGGCATAGAACGCCATTAAAACGTGTGTGGAAAGGTATCATTGCAGTGAAATGAGATGCTAAACCCACCGAAATTTGTTCTTTGACCTGTTGCGTGTAGCCGAAAAGGTCATAAATAAGGACGCGTTAGTGGCCAGTTTGGAGATTCGGCGACTACTGTTGGCGCGGTGTGTGACAGAAGAGATGCCGAGGTACGTCTCTGTTACGCAAGCTGGCGAGATTTAACGTGACTCGTTAAAAGGTAGAGACACGAGCGTCGAGCTCGCCGCTCGCACTCAGCCGGTTTACAAGTCCGCCACTTCTTCTCTCGTATTATACGCATATTATTAACGGGCTAAATACAAGCCAATGCGTCGTTACGTCGACTTTCAATTTGTACAAGTCGGTTATCAATTACACGCGCGACCTGTATTCTGTACGTACGCAAATTGTCAATTAGCGCAGCGCTAGAGCTAGCAGCAAGCAACAAATGAGGCAGTGGAATGCAGGCGTCTCGAGTGAGACGTGAGGGACGGCAGGTGCATTTGTCTCTGATTGACAGCGAGCATCGCTTTATTCCGTGGAATTGGTAATGCGCGAGCCGCTTACCATAACGAGTAGTCGCCGGCCCAGTGATGGATTTCGTACGGAAATGTGTGGCCCCGGCTTTTTCAATAGACATCCGCCGGCCGCTAAATGATGATGTCTGCTCCCGGAGCGGCCTGCTTTTCAGTACTCGGGAGGTCTCGGCAAGTTGACGAGCCAATTGATGGTTATCCAGTCTACTCTCAACATGTCAATAGCCTTGTCTTTCGTGCCGCGCCAGGTGTCATTACTCAGGATAGCAGCCACTGTACAGTACAGACGGTCAACTCCAATAGTTGATCTGACAGAGCTGTTAACTTCCATTGCACATCGCGAGCGGGACGAAAAAAATCACACAATTAAAAATGAAAACAATGATATAACTTTTTGAGCCACTGGATTCTTCATCAGAGAGGGACTATTGTAAGGCCTGAAGTGCCACCCGTGAGAAGGTTGTCATAGACGGACGATGGAGAAAAAGCAGAGAGCCGTTTTTATGTGAGGAACGACAGTTTCTTTAAACTCTAGGTAAATCTGTTACGTGCATCTAACGTATGTGTGGTATCATACTCCTTTGTACACTAACTACTTGTCATAAATTTCGGAAGAAATTTATATCGTAGGTGCATTTGTAATTACTGGAAAAACAAGCTCTAAATGCTGTTGTAAAACTGCAAACGACGCACGTTCTATAGGAGCTTTTAGTAGAGCAGGAGGAAATCCCGTGCGATTCTAGGCGCTATGTCATAGACTGCGCGGTCCCTCCCGCCGGAGGTTCGAGTCCTCCCAGGGTCATGTGTGTGTGTGTGTGTGTGTGTGTGTGTGTGTGTGTGTGTGTGTGTGTGTGTGTGTGTTTTCTCCTTAGAATAGGTTTAAGTTAATGTAAGTTGTTTGTAACTGTAGTGAGGGATAACCACTGTAATTTGGTCCCAAATGTTTACAAACATTAGAATTTTTAAGTAGAGCAGGAATGGGAAATGAGTAAGAGAGGATTGTAACAATACCGTCTAGAGACAAGGCCTGAGCGCAGTCGTGTCACGTCACACAGAGTAGCTGGCTGGCTGGCAGTGGGCTGTGCCGCAGCGGGCACTCCGGCCTTGTCTCTACATGCTGTTGGATTTTTCACACAAATTTAATGGCTCCTGCAATATAAAACCTCAGAAAAACACCACTCTTGATTTGTGGGTCGAAAAATGGTGGAAAGGCTCTTGTTCAACAACTAAGTCCTTCTGCTATTTCTACTGCGGTTGCGTTATACGAATCAAAGAGAAGCTGCTTCGATGTTACACGTATTCGGCGAACTCGGACAGTCTTTACTATCCTACTATTATTGGCTTACACGACACACCTCAAATTTTCTAATCGTGAATACCGGATAAATATAATACGCTTGAAACTTTACCAATGTTCAGCTTCCCCGTGGTATAGCGTAGTCTACTTTCTTCATTGGAAAGTCAGATTAAACCAAAATCGACACAAATTAAAGTAAAATACATTTTTAAAAAGGAACGTTCTTACGCTCGTCTAAAGAATCACGGTAGGTATACGCGCTTGAGAAATGAACCGAATTCCTACTAAACCACTGTCGGTTATAAGAACAGAAATGCGGTTTGTTACCAGTTTCTGTTCGTACACAGCTTTTCTAGTTGCGTGTTATACAATGTCTCCATATGTCGACACCAAGTTACAGTGGACTGGTCGCCAGCACAGAAATATGCGTGAATATGCACTGTTTCATCTATTGGAACACTATCATTACCGGTATATCAGTTTAATTCACAATCACAATAAAAGTTACAAGCCCTACGCGCACGGAACGAGAAGACTTCTACACCTCTTTCCCTTCGCAGCAATACGGCTCTTTTTCTTTGCAGAAATACGGCAAAAACTGAGAGTGAAATATGGAGAGAGGGGACGAGCGCAAGACGGTGCGTGTGCAGCAGGGGTTGAGTTTCCCCCTCATTCCCCGGATCTCATTAAACGGGTTCTTCCCTTTTGTCGAGCAAGGATCCCGTCCTTCAACAACAGCTGTCCTCGGCCCTCGTGGGCCAAGTGCGCAGCGCCGGCGCGCTCCCCGCCCGCCTCTACAATTTCTGTTTCTCAACGCCGTGCTAGTTTCTACACACTACAATCCCTCGACACCCACTTTGATATCGACCACAAACACTTTCTTCTGTAATGCTACATTTTTGTAAGAGCGGCTGAGAAACGTGGGAACAGAATGCAAAATTCGCGCAGGAAATGAAACTAATCGTAGCTGTAAATGAGGATGAATTACAGGGTTGCTGACCTTCCTGTAACCTACACGGAACAATGTGAAGAAGAGATGCGCGCTTCCTTATTCCTGATTTGCAGCTTCTTAAAAGAGCTATTATGATAATGCACCGGTAAATTGTAGACAGGAACTTATTCTGAGAAACTATTTGACGTACTTCAAAACTTAGCTCTGTAGAAGTATGGGAAAGTGTTACTGCGTTTTAGAGTCAGATTCGAGTTACTGATAACATTAAGATTACCATATGTTTATTTAACTTGGCGATTTTACTAAAGTTGTATGTTGCATTACGTTGAATGTAAGAGTAAAAATCTCTCGACAAGCAGCGCGCTTTCGAATGCTGCTAATGTTCTATTTATATTTATTCACAGATTAATCCTTCTGCTTGTAATTTCTTAGTATAAATAAATCACCGCGCGGGAGTAGCGTTTGGTTTAAGGTATAGTGCTACAGAGTGTGCGGCCGCTCTCACCGGAGGTTCGAGTCCTCCATCGGGGGTGCGTGTGCGTGTGTGTGTGTGTGTGTGTGTGTGTGTGTGTGTGTCAAATCATTTGATATTTTTTGGATAATTAAACAGGATGGTTGAAAGGTAACTGAAAAAGTGTGCTACATGATATTCGTAATGCAATCAGTCTTGTCTTCAACACACAACGAAATTTTAGATGTGCAATCTACATTGCCTCTGGTTTAGTTATTCTTAGGATGTAAATCTCTCGTACGTCTAACTAACAAAAATAACATGCAGCAGCAGTCCCTATAACCGTTATTCATTTTTGTTACCCGTGATTTACATTAAGTACATATAAGTCTATCTCCTGCCTGTACGTCCCACTTCTTACTTTTATTCGTCATCTTCACGAACTGTACAGACAAACGAGCTTTTCGTTAACACAGTTCTTAATTTGAGCAGAAAGTTAAATCGTGATTGTATAGTTTAGTACCTTAATATGGAGTAAATGAAACGAAAAAAATAAGTGCCGAAACATATTTGGGTGATAAAAGTAAACCGAACAATGTTTCTCGCATAAGGGGGATTTCCTGTCCAGTTCTTATTGTATTCCTCTCCTGGTCTCCCAATACAATTTTTAATCTCCACACTCTCAAGTACTCAGTTAATGACTTTTTGATGTCTCAAAATGTGTTACATTAACCAATCCCTGCTTTTAGTCAAGTTGTGCTGCAATTGTTTTTCTCGCCAATTCTGTTCAGTATCTCCTCAGAAGCTACGCGATACACGCTTTTAATGTTTAACAATCTTCAATAGCACCATATTTCAGAAGATTGTATTACTTTTATGTAGGAACTGCTTCTCTTCCACGTTTCTCTTTCATAAAGGGCTGTGTTCCGGACGAATGCCGTGAGAAAAGTCTTTCTAGCACTTGTATTTGTAATATACGAGTTTGTTAAGAAATGTCTCTTTTTAGATTTTTTGTTTTGTTTTTTGTTTTTTAGAAGTTCTTTGCTTGCTACAGCTAATCTGCAGCTTTTTGCTGCTCCAATAACGAAAATCATCTATGACTTTTACTGACTTATTTCCTAATCCAATGACCTCCACAAAAACACTAAAGCCCTCTTGGGGATGGTACACTTCTATCTTTGAAGGACCTCAGTCATCAACTTACGCGACCACCACAGCTAACAGTTCCTTTACCGTGGAATTTCTTTTATTTTGCATTTACCTAAAGTGAATGCAGTACACGTTGTTGCGCCAGATAAAACAAAACAAAGAATTTTGTGTACTATTTCCGTTCTGCAATACATTTCTGGCATTTCAGTTTATTTTCAGATTTTGAAAGATATTGTTATGTAAAAAAATTGCAGTTTCACAGTGATTTCGTTCTAAGCTAATCTGTAGGTCTCGCAATGCCTGTCGTGTGATACATTTTCCAACACTGTAACACCTACAGCAGAGCTACGCTATGTAATGAAATGTATGAATATTAGTATGGAATGTGTCCACCCTTGGCCGTTATGAAGTCTTGTGGTCTGCTGGAGGTGTCCTGATGTTTGTGGATGATTCTCTCTCAAAACCCTAAACTGAACGCTGCAGACGGCGAGTTATTCCATTTAGTTGATGCCTGTACTCTGGGTAGGAATGTTATTGTCCACATAGATGCTGCCTCATGACAGGGTGCATTGTCACGGGGCTGTATAAGCAATCATCCTCCTCTTAATATTCACCTATTGTATGCAATACACAAGGCTGTTAAATGTGCTCTTATCTTTTCGTATTTAGCGTTTTCTTCAGCGTGACAAGGGGACCACACGTGAAGACACCTAACAGTCTCCATGCATTCGGATTGCCACTCATACTGCTTTCCAATCATGTACTTTTCGCTGGTGTCGCTTAGGGTGGAGTACATAAATGCGTGACTCCAACATTCTGTGTAACTCCTCACGCTAGACGAACTGCTGATAGCATGCTCATTTGGTTCCTTTTTTACGACCGCTTCGACGTCCCTGTCCGTCAGTACATAATATCTATATAGTCTCGGCTTAGTTGTAGTCATTCGCGTTTCCACATCACCAACATTCCAACTGGGGTGACAGCCAATAACTAGAACGCTAAACTCTGACCGACTGTTACTGCCGCGGTGGACTGGACGTGCGCTCTAAGGCGCCTTGCTGCGAAGCGCGCCTCTGCTCGCCGTCGGAGGTTCGAGTCCTCCCTCGGGAGAGTGTGTGTGTGTGTGTGTGTGTGTGTGTGTGTGTGTGTGTGTGTGTTGTCCTTAGCGTAAGTTAAAGTAGTTTGAGCCTAGGGACTGATTACGAGAGTCGTTAAGTCGCATAGATTTACAAACATTTGACTTCTGTACTGGCGGCTAGTTTTGACACGAGTAATACAGAAAGCGTATGTACTTTGCAGGTGATGCTGCCGCAGGACATGGCCACCATTCTGACGCTGGCGGCGATGCAGGACCAGCAGAAGGCAGCGGCACACCCCAGCAGCACGCCGCCCTCGCCCTACCTGCTCATGGACCACTCGCCCAAGAACGGTAACCACGCCACTCACACCTAAAAGGAAGCAAATGCTTCCAATAATAATAAGGGACACATCGTGTACAGAACGACTGCTAAGGTAGAAATGACACACGGAAGTAACAACGTTTCGTGAAATCGCATTCTAGGGACGTTCGTGTTCAAATGGCTCATTTGCTGTAAAACACGCACACCAGGCAACTATAATGTCTCATCTGCTAGGGTGATGATGTCCGCAGACGGAAGCGGAACAACGTAGTGTCCAAGTCTGTAAATAGCATTGCTTTTTGACTTTATTATTCGCTTATTTTTCCGTAAGAGTAACTTTATGATCACTTGGCAGCGTTATCCCAATCTATGAAGTAAGTTCTTAATTTTGTATTTCTTAATTTTTGAATAGCTACGAATAGGGACATGGAGGAATGGACAGAGAGAGGGAGTGAGGAGGGGAGAGGAGATGGAGAGTATATGAACAGAATAAAGGAAACCATTGCTTTTCTCAAGGCAATTATAAGTCGATTACTTCACAGTTGCTAAACCATCTTATTGTTATGTTTATGCAAAAAAAAAAAAAAAAAAAAAAAAAAAAAAAAAAAAAAAAAAAGTAAATCTACTGGCTTTACAAAAATGATTTTCTGATATTTTTCCCTAATGTCCTCGTCACTGCATATAGCCACAGCAGTGCAACAGAGGGTATTATTTTTGCTTGCAAGAATTCTTTCAGTTAATTTCCTATTCATTTCAAATCAGACTCGGCCAAAGCGAGGCGTTAAGTCTACAACTACTACATTTAAAAATATAGCAACCACATTTATTAATTCCTTTCACAATGGCTTTCTACGGTCGTGTGTAATTTTCTAAAATATAGGCTTGTTGTACATAATAATTAGAAGAGAAGAAAAAGAAACAAGTTATTTCTTTCTGCAGTAGATGAACCCGATTTCATTGTGCGTATGTGCAAGCCATACGGAATTAGTTGCCGCAGCGCGTGGAAAGTTTATCGAGTAAAAATCTTCTCAACAAAATCATTACGAAAAAATGAAAGTAAAATTAAGTATCATCTCCGAAATGAGCATTGTGCATAAATTTATTTTTTTACCGTGATTCAGATACGTCAAGAAATTATAGTTTCAATAACACCATTGTGTATTTAGGATCCATTAGTGATTGTTTACATTTCCCGATGTTCTCCTAGAGTTCTGAATATATCCGGTTTAGATTTTTAATAACAGCTACTCCGGTTTAAAAATAGTTGTAGCGTTAGTGATTAATTCTATTACCAACAGCATTTACTACTATAAAACAGTTTGTTTCCTTGGAACACGTCGGATATTACACACAGGAGACGTGTCACTGCATTTACATATGAAATAGAAAAATGAGATTCGGCCTTCCAAATAAGAAAGTAAATATTACTCTAAAACTAATTATGTTCGTAAATGGCAAGAGAGCCGCGCCAAAATGGCTGCCCGCTCTGAGGCGACTTGTCACGGATTGTGGGACGCTGGAGGTTCTAGTTCTCCCTCGGGTATGGGTGTGTGTGTTGTCCTTAGTATAAGTTAAAGTAGTTTATAAGTCTAAGGACTGATGGCCACAGCAGTTACACACACTATGGACATTTTGAATTACAAGCGATATCTTTTCATTGTTCACAATCAATGAAAAAAAAAAGATATCAGAGATGTAATTAAGTTTCACATACCTTTCTGATATTCAGTAACGAAAAAAAGAGAGATATATTTGAAGAAAAAAAACAGAGTTCCTACCACACTGCGTATTTATTATGGTAATATACTACTGTGCATGAGAGGTTCTGAATCATTACTCATGTATCATATATGGAACACATTTGAGAGATAGCCGGCCGCGGTGGCCGAGCGGTCTGCGGCGTGCCAGTCACGGTCGGAGGTTAAAATCCCCCCTCGGGCACAGATGTTTGTACCGTCTTTAGTATAAGGTAGTTGATAAGTAGTTTGTAAGTTTAGGGACTGATGACCCCGTAGTTAAGTCCCATAAGCTCTACACACATTTGAACTTGAGAGATAGTTACGTTTCTCGTACATAGTGTCTCTCCTAGGAGTCCTCGGGCGTCTAATCTCTGCTTTTTCGGCAGTTATTAATGTCGTTTTTGCAATGGGTAGATGAAGAGGGGCCAAACAAATGCTGCTTATCACATCTTTCGCTTTCAGCGGAAATCAACGGTTTGTTTCCAGTTTCAAATAAAAATGTTTTTGTAGCGGAATTTTACGGGTCATTTGATAAAGTGTCCCAGAATTAGTCAAGTGCGATAGTCGTTTTATCATTATCCGTTAACAGAGACAATAAAAAAACTAGAAGTAACTGCGTAGTGCTGTTACATGGCGGAAGGAGGCAGCACAGGAGTCGTTGCTAGACTTGACTGTTATTTCATATCGATAAAACAAGTATCATACACGTTCAGCTTGAAAAATAAGATCGGAACGGGAAACAAACCGACGCTTCCGTCGACGCAGGGCGTCGCGTTGTAGACTGTGGTAAGCACCTCCTATGGGTTTCTCTTTGTGAGGAAAGACAAAACGCTCGGTGAAAGAGCTAGTTGCCCTTTCGGCTCAAGACTGAGCCATAAATCGTGAAACACCTGGTTGTTTTTAGCGTCTCTGACAAACATCAACAATCGTTTTTGTGTGATCATGTAAATAGAAGATATTTTCGACGTACCTAATATTGTATTCGTTTAGGTAGTTTGAACACCGTCGACAGAAGAAACGGTAGCATTCAATTAGAAAGTTTATTAAGTCTATTTAGCAAATGATGATTTTCACAGAAGTCGATCACCAGAAACGTGTGCTATTATAAAGATTGGAACAAGCAGGTTTGTCATCGGTGCTTGTTGAAGTATTCACGACTCGAGGTAAGGTGCTCCGGTATATGATCTTTAGTGGTTGCACTTTGTTCGGAGGAGAGAATAGCAGCAGCACAGCAGCTCCGTGGCGCGCTCTTCCCTTCTCTTGCTGTAAATTTAAAGTAATGACCTCCCCCTCCAGTCTCCAAGCATCAGCTTTTCAACAGCAATTGCTTCCAATAAAGGATACTCTTTTTATTATGGTGCACAGTATCAGTGGGACTTTTTTAATGTTTATTGGCGGGCCGCGCAGTCGCTGCGTTTCGGCCGGCCGCAGCGTGGGAATCTCGACTGTGTCGTTCAAATCGGGCTCTTTATTTTATTAAGTGTGTTATACGGGGGCCCCGCCAGAATGGACCGGAAACGGGGGACGTGAGCGCGTGCAACGTTGCATCAATTTCTCAAACACGTGCAAGTAAGGCGGGCGCACAGCTGTACCGACGCGCCCTCACGTATTTCCTGCTCGCCTCAATGTAAAACTCCCGTCTCGGTCCCCTCAAACAATTCACAACGCACTTTCTGCACCGATGATCTCTCAGGATGCACATCTGCAGTCCTAAAATAACTCTTGCTAACGAACCGATGCTTAAATGCCTTTCAGTAACTTTGTGATATCTTTAATCACATTAGAGTAATGCGAGGACCAGCAGTACGTGTATGTACGTTACTGAGATCGTGTATTCGTCACCACTGTACATGACAGGATGTTAAAATTCTATTTCACCACATGCGCGCAAAGAGACTGCAGTGCACTAATAAGTGTTTTTAGTTGAGATGTGCACTGACTTGTCAATCGCTGCTCAAGCTTTCTCACCGTCCCAACTTTTGAAATATCTATTACTGAATTTTTGTCGTCGCTCCCCTACGTACAACCATATTGAATTTACATACCGAAGCGCCCATTCTTCATTTTGCAGACAGTGATGGCAATACATTTTTCGACAATTTGGATTTTTATTTCGTTACTGCTCATAGTAATCAGTGAACTGCCTAATTACAGTGCTTCATATCGCTACTTTGCTTTCATACTGACACAATTAAAAAACTACCGATTTTACGGAAACGCAGTTTCAATGTGGACCTCCGTTGCACAGTGGTAGCATGCCAGCCTATGGATCCAACGGTCGCGGGTTCGATCAATGCCAGATCTTAGGATTTTTATCTGTCACTTTCCACTTCTTTTCCCTCTGGCAGTATTGCTCATGTGAAAAATACCGAGTAGCACCGTGGTTCGGAATCCACGTTAAACTGTGGGTCTCTCTATAATTGGCATTGTAAGTCAGTTCGAAGGTCGGAGGAAGGCAACGGCATACCACCTCCAAACAGGACCATGCCTAGTAAACCACTGTGGTGTTCAAACCAATCTTCGGATTGTTGACTGCTTTACCTTTACCTTACTTTTAAAAATGAAACAAAAATAAAAAGTTTATTATTTCTTTTTGCTTCAGTGCAATCAACTTACTTTTTTCTTTGGTTACAAAACATGTTAAATAAACTTTTAATATACACATATATTTTCAAAAAACGCAAACATCGGATTTTTTTTATATTGTGCCACTATCAAATTAAACAATCGGTGTATGCATTTGGTTTACCACAACAGTAAAAATCTTAATAAAATGTTATACAGTTATTCTAGGAAGACCTCGTATCATCACTACTCATAGATGTCGAAAGGTGTTCTAGAAAATCAGTAACAGACATTTCAGATTACATGATGCTTAAGAAATTGCTAAACCATTTTTCAGCCCTAAATCATTCATTCCATATTTTATTCTAAAGCATTTACAATCTGTAGCAGTTCTTATACTAAAGGGTAAGTCAGGGCTTTTAAGTGTTCAGAATTACTGGGCTTTCTGCTGTAATTAAATTTCTCATCAATACTTTAAGGAAATATACTGACGCCTTAGTGAAGACATTAACAATGCAGTCCATGGAAAAGCGGTAGATAGTGATGCAACTCCGTTATTGTAAATGTCACTGAATGAAAATTGGGAATTTGATACATTACACGTATTTAGGTTTTTTTATTCTCTTTAATAAAGATATTTTGGGAGTGATGTGTCTTGTAGCTTAATTCAGAGTTAAAGTAGTTAGTCGTCTATTGCCAGATTTCTTTTTAGGAAGCCAATTTCAATGGAAAAATTCCCGATGTTAACTGCCAAGATAATGACTTTAAATTCAGTCTAGCTCCATGCAGACAGATCGTGTGTACTGCCACGTGGTAACACTGTCATATACAACCGGTTCTCTTGATATTGTTTGTAAATTTATGGTTGGTTGCTAAATAGCAACATCAAGCAATGGAGGGTTAAGACACGTCGTTAGTGTATCATAAAGTATTCAATAATGCTATCGTAGTTTGAGTAAAGTCTCAATTCATATCGGAAAACCATGCGAAATGGAAAGCTTCAAGACTAATAACCAGAATCTGGAAAGAGTCAAGTTTTATCCAATGTATCGGTGGTATTTGGAATTCCCTGGGAGCGGATTACGAAAGCTGCAGTACGCGTCACGTTTCGAGTAGTTTCTTTTTCCCGGATGTGTAATAAGCCATGGAACTACTTATTATACTCTATATTTTGAAAGTTTTCATGATCAGGATTTCTTAGCAGACCTTCTGGGAAACTATGCCGCTGTAGCTATCACTTGATTGTAAGAGAAATAACAGAAAAAGTGCACCTGCTAAATTCTGGGCAAGACGTTGATGGGCGATGTACCGTTGTGAGTAATTTTACTCCCTACAGCAAATTACTAACCATAAACCGTTAGGCTGGACATTTCTAGGTTATTTATACTGAAACTGTACTATACGTCTGATTCCAGAGCTGTAACCGGACGGTGAAGTTGTAGCAGACATTTTCCGCTTTACTACGTATACCGAGTGCAAGCACTGAGTAGACACTTGAACATCATAATTCACTTGTCAAGTTTATTCCGAATTCCATTAAATTGTGTTCCCAGGTTGCGCCGCGTTCACCTCTATTTCGACATGGCCGTATTCCAAGAGACGTGTGAGGGACAAGTGTCAGCTGTTTTTCGAATAAAATATGCCATATGTAATTGGATGGCGCTGTAAGATGTAGGACGGAACACTGCGCCGTCCGGAACATACAGTCCGCCACAATCTCAAGCTCGCACACAAATTAACCGCAATTTCGAAATGTCGCTGGGAATTATTTCTGCCGTTCTCTTTGTCGAGAGTCAGGAATAGGAAAATGAATTAAAAAGACGTTCTTGTCGCTAGGCCAAATTATTTCGGCACCCCCCCCCCCCCCCCCCCCCCGGTTGGCAACTAACGGTGGCTTTTCTGACCTACCACAACTTCCACGAGATGGTCACTTACTGCTACATCACTCCGGGGCAATGGAATTACGTATTTATCACGCTGCTTTTGGCTTTTGAGCTACTTCTTTAACGAAATCTCTTGTAGTATCCGTTTTTACAGGCGGTTTCACCGAGGTTTCATTGGTTTACAAGTTACTCGTTGTTGGACCTTATTCGTGTATTTTGCTGATTACACATGTTGTTAAAGATAGTAATCAAACTTACTCAAAATCAGAACTTCATTTGTTGGGTGTACGCTCTTCCGTGTTCTGAACAACATTTAAATCTTTTTATGCATTCTTCCAAGTAGATATTCGTCTCTTATCACTATGATGTCGACGGGTCGTTAAACCTTAATCTTCCTTCCTTTCTTCTGCAAGTAGATTTGACATGCTTAATGGATGGCTTTTCTCTAGCACCACGAAACCGTTTCATCTTCATACATAATATATAAAGAACGAGTTCTTAAAATCATCAAATGTTGGCCTATTTTATTTAATTTGCTTTTGACTTCGAAAATTCTATGTAACCCTTATACATGTGACTCCGAGCTAACTATCGAGCCGCGGCGGAGCGGCCGATCGCGAGGCCGTTTCCTTTCGGGGCTTTGAATCCCCCCCTCTGTCATGGATGTTTGTGCTGTCTTTAGTATAAGTTAGTTTATAAGTAGTTTTTAAGTTTAGGGACTGATGATCCCGCAGTTAAGTCCCATAAGCTTTACAAACATTTGAACATTTTTTACCATAGAAATTTCGCGACTCTTCAAATCCGGAAGCAAGAGAAAAATACTGTAATATCGTAATATCCTATTTATGTCACAAGCCTCTGGATTCCTTTGAATCTGTTTCGTGCTCAGAGGATTCGGATCGTAATAAATTTTATTGGAGGAAGAGCTGCAAACAAGTATGATGGGCTGCATACATTACAAGCGATCCGTCTAGTAGGGCGAAAATCGTTAGAAGTAAGATAACGTTGTTGCATAAATGTAGAGAATCATTAATGCCATTGCATCAATTTCGAGGAACAATATTTCGGGTAATCTTTAAAGCAGTTCTAACGATTCATTGCACGTATTCGAAAACGAAATTTTAAGAATGAGTTAAAGGGTATCTTACTTTTTACTGTTTTTATTCGTAGCATTAAGATAGCTCTCTTTTGTGGTTTAGATATACATATCAATGTTACGTTGGTTTCACAGGGACAGAGTAATGTAAAATTATTTCTTATGTACATACTTCTGTGTAAAATCGGATGTTTTTTGTGCCGATTATTACAGTTCAATTTATTTACGATACAATAGATGAAAAGTCAGTTTTAGTACCTTCTCTGTAGTTTGGAAGTATATTGTAGCAACTGTGGCTAAAAACTTATACACGATTTACTTTATCTGTCGCTGGATGCCACAACATAAATAAAATTTCTGCTCGTGGAAAATAGCTATTTCCTAGAACGCCGCATCAAATTCCGTGAGGCGGTACATATATAATCAAGGGAAAATACATCCCAGCAATCACAGAGGACAATAGAGGAACCTCAAAAACGCGTCAGTATTAAAAACCTCATTACGTAGTGGCTGCGTACAGACTTAAAACATCTTTTGTTAGCCTTCTGCTCGTGCAAGTATTTCCGCTTGGCAAGATGAGAGAGTAGCCCGCCTTCCATCCCTGAAATAATGAGTGGTGCTAGCGGCCAGCTATGCAGTTCGCGTGCATTACTACCTGATGCGACGTGCGCGCTATTTCTGAATGAGAATCGTGACATTTCCGATTGTGTGCCGCGCAGCCTCTGCGTCCAACCAAATTAGCAGAATAGTATGACAGTGTGCGCTTTACTGTATAGCTTTTCCTGACCACAGATTTTGTCTTAAGACGTACTGAAGTAGATTCTTTTAAAAATCATCAGCTATTGCTCGAGCTCTATGGAAAGAAAGAAATCATGTTTCTAACCGTTACAGTAGTGCACACTATTGGAATCAGGAAACAACACTAAATATGAATAAGGACACTTCTCGAGTTATTTTGCTGCAGAAACGAGAACGATGTCATCCTTTTTCCAATTGAAACTGCTTTCTGGTTACCCTACGAAGAATTTGTATTCTGTTAAAAAAAAATTAACTCGATTATTTTTGTTTTGCTTCAACATGATTAACGAAAAAAGCTCTTCTTGTCAACACTTTTTGAACTTCATTATCACAAGATTATAATTAAGTAGGGTTATCATCACTGAACAATATTTTAAAATTCTGCCTTCAGTACGTACCTCTACTATATTCAAGAAGTAACAAAACATACTTCAGGGTATCTGTAGCTCTCGTTTGCTGTGCTTGTGTAATATGTCCTAAGTAATCTTTAAAAGTCCACCCTTTAATAAAGACAATGATCAAACATGTTTTGGGAGTGTGTTTCTATAGATAGAGCGTAGGTTTCAATAGGAGAACCTTACGGTTATAGTGGGAAAAACTATTTGAAGGTGTTGTATTTACATTCGAAACATTAAAATACTCTTTAAAATTTTACTCTTTATTAAACTCTACACAACTTCCGAGATTTTTATTCGATTTTCCATTAAAACCAAGACCAAGAAAACACACAACCCTTTCTTTGATTCTGAAGTCTGGATGATCTTGTATAACATCATTTAAGACGCAGGAGAAGAAAATTTTTCTTAATATAGCGAATTTTGTGGTTGAAGCTACAAGAATATAATATGTCAGCGTATTGTATCTTGAGAGAAACTGTGTATTCTCGTCATACATGTAACGTGTGCCATCAATGTTCAACTTTGCTCATAATTAGTGCAGGGCTTCTGTACCTCCATTTTTAACCACTATTAAATTATATCCATATAACTGGACACCAAAAAGGTCGACATTCTTAGTTTTCAAGAATTCAAAAAATCAGCTACGTTAGTTATGTACAGTGAACTTCCGCTCTTCTCTCTTAAAAGACAAAACAAATCTTTCTTGCAACCTTAAATCATAAATGGATATGTCTATTTATTTACAAATTCTTACTGGGTCATCATACTGCCACTGTATTCATTTCTTATTCTGAAATGTAGGTGTGTGCTATAACACAACAAAGCTACGTTATTAGAAGTATGTAGGAGAATAAAAAAAGGTTTACATCACGTAGTTGCAGTCACGCTGTAGTCATATTGTAGAAACAAACTGATAGTCCAGGTAAATCCACAGAGGGAGTAGTTTTTGCAAAGAAACCTAATTAAATGTCCCACAATAGAACAAGAATTTTGCTTTCTTTCGGATGTACATGTGTGTGTATTAGAGGATCGGTAAAGCTACAGATTGCAGGGAAGCACCATAAACTGATGTAATAATCACTGCACGTGGAGCAGGCTGCTAGGTAGGAATTTAGTAACATCATTCAGTAGCAATAGTAGCGACAAACAGGAAATGATTAGTTCCAGTAGTTACTAACACTATTCACGAACTACAGTGACACGCGCAAATCAGTATTGTGCACCAGTTTTCTTGTAAAACTGAATTACGCGTCCCTTGTTTGTAATATAATATTAATGTTACGCCGTGGAGATGGATTCAACTGAGATGTCGTGGGCGAAGTATTACTGTTGCCTGATTTGGCAGGCGGTGTCGTTAGACTTGGCTCTGCATTGCAGCAACGGCGAGGGCGGCCAGAGAGAACGCCAGCCACTTCATTTCGAGTGAAGCGACGAGTCACGTGAAGGCATTTCCTTCCAAACGCGTCAACGGCTTTGTGTGAGGGCGGCGAAGACTGTGTGCTTTCTCTCCGCCAGGTGGCGGCTAATAAATTGCGGCCGCTGACCCACATTCGGTCGTCTTGCGCGTTCCTTACACCTCGCGCAATTAATATTGCCTGCATTAAGAAGCTAGCACTAGCTGCTATTCTATGGCATCAAGCATTTGACCCTGGAAGCACTACTCGAGCTATCCAACCTACGCCACGGTATTAACGAAGTTCGTGCTAACAGGCCTCTAAGCGGTGATACTAGTGCCCCGGGAATGAGAAGTAATCGCTAAGTGTTTCACAAATAACGACAACCAAAGACGATTTTATAGAAGAAATTCTCTCGACTTTCTTCAATGGATGTTATCCTGACCTTATCTCTTCGGGACATTCAGAATCATTTGGACTCTCTGCCAGGCACTTATATGTAATTTGCAGAGTAAATATGTAGATGTAGATCAAATGTTAACGAATCAGATTGGCGCCATTATTTGTGAGAGTTTACGTCCATTCGGAATTTAAATAAGAAAACTTGAGAAACAATTTTGAGGAACAACAGAAGTCAGGTAAATTAGTAAAATATTGTCCGTTTCTACATTTCTTAAGGCGCCTTGCTGCAGAGTGCGCGGCTTCTTCCCGTCGGAGGTTCGAGTCGTCCGTCGGGCTTGTGTGTGTGTGTGTGTGTGTGTGTGTGTGTGTGTGTGTGTTTGTGTGTGTGTGTGTGTGTATCATGTCAAACAATTTGCCGATAATTTGTGAACAATTATATTTACGTAAGCCATTCTGTATAAAAACCTGTAAACTAAGCATTTTGAAGCTACTGTCCGATTTCGATTCCAGGATTGTTTTAGTTCCGATGTAAGCTATCACATTTGACGTTGTGAACAGTGCTGTCCTGAACCAATTCTGCCTGTGCCGTGTTACCAAGAAGAATCAATTTAAACTGTCACACTTCACTCAAATTGTTTGGGATTATTTGTATTTGTCAAACTAGTGCACTATCTACAGAGACATTTATTCTAAATGATGTTTTGCGGACTTCTAATACATTTCCCAATTAGAACAGAATAGACTACAGTGAAGTTTACTGAAGGCTATGCAGTCCATTTTTCCAGAGAGCAGAGTAATGTAAGCGGTACTGAGAGGATTTCTGTGTTTATTTAGGTCCTCCATAATTGATAAACTAAACAAAGCAAATAATTAATTCCATGTGTGAAATAATATCATGTCACGTGTGCTGTATGAGTGTACGTCATGACCATACATTATTCACACGACTGGACAAAGTAAACCGCCCCAAAACTACAATATTGTGTTTTTGACCTATTTCTGCTTTTATTTTATCGTCCCTAGAGCTTGCTCTCCACAGATAATTCAGTGTTGCATATAGTCGTCGAGTTATTCCTTAGCTTTCATAGGTGAGCATCAGCTGTGATTCAGGAACACAAATTTTGCCCCAAACAACTAATTTTGAAAGAAGTCTGAGAAGTCTAACAGGTCATTCACAAAGCATAAAACGACAAAAAAAATGTGCCTATGAATCCTGCATGCATTTCTCTGGTGAACGTGCATCTTGCCGTTTGTATGATACGTATTTTAAGTGTATTATATATGGCTTCTGTTCAAGTAAATTTTTATTATATTTGAAAAATCCTGATTAACGATGTTATATTGCCATCACTTTTCAGTAGACAATCAAAATAAATAATTTAATTTTCGTATGATATGACTACAGCCAAAACGATGTTGTTCTGTGGTGGAACATTGATACACGCCATTGGTGTAAGTAGTTTGTAAGTCTAGGGACTGAAGACCAACATAGTTAAGTCCCTTAGATTGGAACACTGGCGCGTTTTATTTCAGTTTTAAAATATATTCTTACGTTGCGCACTTTATTTCTATTTTTCTTCTTCAATCGAATACTGTTCCCACATACAACACAGATTGGCATAAAATGACACTTTATGTGATCCGCAATGAGGACAAGCAACAATTGTGTGAGAGTTTGCACGCTACCTTGCACTAATTAATCTCTTCGGTTGTATAACAGCGACGCTCGAACACATTACCATGGCGACACTTGTATTTCTGGAAAGTTATAGGTCAGTCGGTTCTCAGAAAAGAAGCCGTCTTTCACTGGCCTGTTCCTATTTGCGCGCCCTCGTATCCACCTCTTTTCACACCTTCCTCCAAGTGTCGACTTGCTCCGTCTTGCTTTTGTCTTCCTCTGCCTTCAAAGATCTTATTTTAGACTCGAAGGCCTTTGGCTCCCGGTAGAAAATGCTACATTTCCTCGTCCAAAACAAAGTTCTCACATTGCCTCACTGTGTCATTTCTGACAGCGTTTCTGCGTCATTATTACGTAAAAATTGTTGCGAGCCGACTACCTGACAGCGAATTCCGTTTATAGCTGTTGTAACGAATACCAAGTTTCACGTGCATGTCTGCCAAAAGTAGCATTATGAAACGATCTGCATCGTTGGGGAAGAAAACGGAATGCGATTATCCCGTTGTTCGATAAATGATGTGTTCGTGGGACACAGTGGTGGTGGGCTGCGAATTGGGTACTTCTATAGTTGGACATTTTCACATGCAAATCGAAATATTATCTACAGGGGAGATCATAGAACGACACGGAACCTTAAGTGTAAAATTAGGACTTTCTATCTCAGCTGATGGCCTACATCTATCTTCTCTCTCTCTCTCTCTCTCTCTCTCTCTCTCTCTCTCTCTCTCTCTCTCTCTCTCTCTCTCTGCCTCTCACCCTCTCTCTCTAGGAATAAATGAATAAATAAAGCGGAACTTCGTGTGTAATTTCTATCAGAAGCGCAGTTGGAATTGTTTCACATTTAGCGTAGAATTTTCAGTTGCTGATATGACAACATTGGAAACGTAAGTCTCGTTGTAGAATGAAGACGTAATTCTGTTTTACCAGGGAAACCACTGTGCAACTATAGATACGTGTGAAGTATGGTCGCCCTGTATGAAGGACTACCATGGAATGTACATGAATTTTTATTTTATCTCTACATTCTTATAAGACTGGTTTCCGATCATTTTGAAATATCTCTCCTCATTACAATTGACAAATATCCCAAAACGGAATATAAAATAAAATATTTCAATTTTAATCTGCCAGGAAGTTTCATATCAGCGCAAACTCCGTTGCAGAGTGAAAGGTTCATTCTGTATTTACATCCGTTTCCGCATTCTGTGAATGGCCAAGAGGAATCTTTGCGTTGTATTTCTGCAACATTTTTCGTTCTCATTTCGTTACTGTTGATCTTTTTACATGATTATGATTCTCACGGTTCATCTGTTTTAATTACATGAGTTATGTTTTCTTTTCTTTCTTTCTTTCTTTCTTTTTTTTATGCCAAAATCCATTCCCTTCTTCCCGTTCCCTTGTGTCAACGAGACGTTAAACTCTGACCTTCCTTCATTTTTCCCCTCCTTCCCTTGTCACTGCTCCCACAAAAATAGAAACGTTTCCTTTCCCCATTGCTCGCATTCTGAACAACAAATTTTAATGTCTTCTTCGGTCAATCTTTAGCCAGCCGTTGTATTGTTCTCAAATGTTTCGTGGTAGACTTCTTGTTCCTCGTTTACCTGAAACACAGGTCGTGATTTGAAAACTCTTAAAGGTTTTTACATCAAACAAACGCCATTAACATTCTATTTGTTTGTTCTTCATGTCTACATTTTTATTTCTCAACACAGCCACACTGGGAACCAACAGAGGTCAGATTGTTGATGCAATTATTTAACCGAGGCACTGCCTCACATCTGCTCCATCACTATGAAAGTGAAGTCATCGAAGGTGGTGTTTAAGCCTTGGAACAAGTTGAAAATCGTATGCGGGCAAGTTGAGACTGTACGTAGGATGAACCAAAGGCGTCGGATTGCTGCGTGGTCTTCCTCTGTCGTGCTAAAGCTACTCAATGTGCGGACCAATTCTGGGAATATGTCCTTTCTGTTTTCTGGTAGTGTCTCACATACCGACATACATGTTTCGATTCAGAGCCCTCTCTAGCGGCAGTGTTGCAACATGCGTCAACGAAGTAGGAAAGTCGACTGAGTTAAATTTAATACGTCACCCGATATTGAGAACAGAGGAAAAAATTATCTGTGGTATTACTTTTCAGCGCGCCTCGATATTCTATTTATAAAAACTCGAGTACTCTTATCATATCCCTCGTTTATTGTAGCATCTTCTCTTTGGCCGTGGTTTTGAAATTGTCATACTTCACTTCCGACCGGACAACCCTGCACTATTCATCTTAATTTACAGCATGTTTCTATGTTTCCATTACTGTAAGTTGTGTGTGCTTTTTCAATTTTTTTTACTAAAAAGCGAGTCTCATAGTGGAAAATATTACGGAGAGTCGACGAGAATATAAGAGTAGGAGGCGATACGGATGGTTAATGCAGACTAAGGAAGGGAATAATTGTGTGGTAGGAAGAAAAGGCGAGCCAGCGCAGAGCAGAGAGGCGTCTGCAGTGGGCTGGACACTTACTTTAATAAAGGAAACGATCCCCTCCACTCGCAGACAATCAGAGCCCGCTTTCAACTAATCTGGTTGAGGGAATTTGGATTTATTTAAAGCATGCAGCTGGAGCCGGCCACCTGTTGCCAGCACGCCTGCGCCTAGCCGCTCCCTTATTGTACTCGCTGCACGGGCCTTACACGAGCGCTACGCGACGTGTCATTCATTTACACATAACTTATTTCGTAGTTGATCATCTACTTCGTTTACTACTCTAAAATGACAGTTTTGGAAACTGCACGCGGACTGGGCGTTATACGATTTGTTCGCGACGGAATATTGTACTAGCACCGAACTTATTGTGTGTGTGTGTGTGTGTGTGTGTGTGTGTGCACATCCGGTTGGGTACGAACTGAGAAACTTACTGAGCTGCAGCTGCGAGACGCAGTGTGTAAGAGTCCAGTGTGCAGACATTGATCAAATCTCCGTCTAGTCGTCTTTATGTACATTTTTTATAGTTCCCAAAATAGATTAAGGACAATCTCGGTATGGTTCCGATGAAACGGGCCTGACAGATTCCCTTCTTCATCCCAGCACTGCTCGAACTTGACACCGTCTCTGATGATCTTATCTCTTCACGACGTCAAACCTTGATCTTCTTTCCTTTCTTAACCGATCTTGTCTTTGTAGAAATGTGATATATTGCAAAAGATTCAGAAGAATTATTGCAAATATAAATCTGAATGAAAGAAATGTAGTTTAAACGCGTCACACTCAAATCATTTTAACGTCTTCACCCGGCACAAAATTAATACCGGTTTCCCGATTTGTAGAAAAGACTCAGCCTGATATTAAGAGAAACGATACATATCGTAAACATAAGAGTTCTTGTTCTGCTCCTGAATGATATTGTATAAAGTACGCCGTCCGTTTGCACACGGTACATATTCATACTGCCCTCTGTTGGAATTAAGAAGCAGCGACAAACGAACAATTGATTCCAGCCCTGCTAAACCTACCGAGCATTTTTTTTAAATTTTTTAATGTATTTTTTCCATCGTGAACCAGAAACCAGACGAAACATTTACACGCAAGTGAACAACCAGACTACTTTACCCCATGATCAGTCGCGTGTTCAGAAAACCTGTGTGACTAATTCAACAGTTTCTGATTAGAGGTTTTCTTTTGATAAAACGTACGAGGGAAAAATCGCGCTATTTTACTGTCTGTTTCGAGCTCGCATGAGTGTTCGGAGAGTTGGGCGTAATCTTGCTTTGCTCTGCATGGCTTGCAGGGAAGGGATTTGGTTATGGAATCATAATATTATCATCTTTAGACTGACCCTTGCAGAATCTTTGGAGCGCGTATGGCCGATGGATACACAGACTTCGCATGAAACAGCTGATTCAACACCAGTATCCGACATTGTAAAACATCCCCGTTAAAGTAATTTGTCGCTGCACTTAAATCGTTTACTCTCCTAGTCTGAAGCTAGTGTGCGAGATGTGTGGCTGTCACTGGAGGTTAGACGACGACATTCAAAATGTCACTTTATCAAAGAGTCCTGGTAGCATACAGTGGCGGAACCTCCACGTTCATGTTCGATGCTGTTGAACATAAAAATATGCTTTTAAGGGATAAGGAGGGAAGGAAGAGTAAGGTTTAACGTTTTTTAAGGAATAGCACGTACCTGAGCACAATAGGTCTTCAATCCGTAAATACCAAGTAGAAATACGTTGAAATGGGACAGGAATTTATCTTATGTTGTTTGGCAAGGTCCTACATAAAATGACAGCAGG
Source organism: Locusta migratoria (assembly GCA_026315105.1). Classification (NCBI taxonomy): domain Eukaryota; kingdom Metazoa; phylum Arthropoda; class Insecta; order Orthoptera; family Acrididae; genus Locusta; species Locusta migratoria. The sequence continues at coordinate 237,546,513 of CM048755.1, forward strand.
GATGGCGTACAGCTCACCGCCAGTGTGAAACCAGTTCTCCGCAAACAAATACTTTTCCAGATAATGCCAAAATTCTGATAAGTGAGATCAACAGTTTTCGCAACCCTCAAGACCTTTGCTTATCGTTTAGTAATAGGCCTCGTGTAAAAACTGGTATCTGGCCGCAGCAGTCAGTGAACGCTCGACCAGAGATAGCAACGGAGTAAAACATGAATGCTTGATGATGTGTGTCACACAACGTCTTCTGATCGCAGATTGAAATACGATTTTCTGGAGCATCGCTGCATTTGCATTTTTAATATACTCGCCGGGTCACCAATCAGCAAAATATATACTGCACGTTATATTCGTACAGTTTCGCATCTCGTTGTTTGTCTGAAAGCACTGTTTCCAGAATGCGTGTGTGGTCCACTTGGATTACACCAAGGATTACTTTTACCTATGAGACAGACTATTCTTCATGAATACGAAGCGGCTGTTTTTAACAGTATTGTGGAGAAACGATTAAACAAATAGTAGTAGTAACTCTTTTGTGTTAACGTTCCAGGTAAATATACAATGCCGCATATCAACAACACCCAGTTGGCTAACTTTAAAGAAAGAATTTTACCTGCCTTGCATATTTTTATTCGCTAGGTTTCCTCATCAGCAGAAATTGAAAATTTTCTGTAGCTTGTATAAAAATATGAATTTAATATGAACAATTTTTTTTCTCGTTGTAGCTGCCGATACAATAAAACAAAAGTTCAGTCATTGTTCTAAAGTCATTGGACATTTTTCGTCAAAATTTTATTTCTGTGTCACAAAATGAGGATGCAAGTAAATTGGAGATGAAGATTGCTTGGTTGCCTCCAAAAGACAACATTGACCCTCATATATATCAAGCCAAAGTCGTTGAAGTCACATGTATGATCCTATCAGTTCTAGCTGGCACAATATGTTGTATTCGTTTCACACGAAGTTTGCTTTTTTAATTATTTATTTTGGATGCAATGGGAAATGTGGCTGCAGTTTATATGGTCAGACATTAACAGCATCAAAGACCCTGACAATAAGAGTTAAATGACGTGGTGCTTTGTTGTAACTGTGTTATCGATTGTATCCAGAATCAAAAATATTTGTTTTTATTTTTCTAAAGGAGAAGCAAAGCCGTCAAACACAAAATATTAAGCTACGAATTTTCGATTGGCATGCAGGTAATCACGTTCTACGAAAATATTTTCTTCCATAACCATTTAGGTCTACTATTTTCTCGTTTTAGTCAAGTTCATTGTCTACACATCGGTTAACGGTAGCTGCAATCATTTTGTACAAACTACAATGGCATAGTTTTTGTGTTATATTTAGCATTCCAGAATATTTTTCAAGGTGATTTCCGCGATGAAAACCTTATGGTTATGTCCCGCTCTACATGCTGATGACTATAATACAGACGACTGCTGAATTCTGTCGAACAGTACTTTTGCTCGCATTGAGCCCACGCTTCTCACGCCAGAAATATCTGCTGACCTTTCATAAATCACACTATCAGCCATAAAAAGGCGTTTCATGAAGACTGGCTAGCCAGCCTCTACTGTGGCGGTGAGGGAGTTCGCTAACCTCTGTAGATTTTTTTTCTTTTTCTTTCCTTTTGAAGCTCAGAAATTTAAATCTACTCGTAACGATAATGTTGACCTGTACGACTTCAAAGGATATTTTTAAATTATTTGTAATTAACTTGATTGCCTATGAATAAAGAATTAGATAATCAGTTTCCAAGGTTTTAAATTTATTTTCTCAAGACCCAATCTATCCTTACCCATTGCCTGTCATTTCTGTATTTAGCTACAAAAGTTACTAGTTTCGTTCTGTCTGCTATATTTGATACCTAATCGAACGGATAATGACAAATAAAATTTCAACGTGAAAGTTTCAGTCACGGCGGAATAGCAGCGAGCACTAAGGCGCCTTGCTGCAGTGCGTGCGGCAGTTCGCCATCGGAGGTTCCAGTCCTCCCTCCGGCATGGGGGTGTATGTCGTTCTTAGAATAAGTTAGTTTAAGTAGTTTGTAAGTTTAGAAAAATCAAATGTTCAAATGTTTGTAAGTCTTATGGGACTTAACTACGGGGTCATCAGTCCCTAAACTTACAAACTACTTATGAACTACTTACGAACTAGGACGGCACAAATATCCATGCCCGAGGGGGGATTCGAACCCCCGACCGTAGTGGCCGTGCTGACCGTGACTGGAGCGCCTCAGTCCCCTCGGCCACCGCGGCCGGCGTGTAAGTTTAGAGACCTATGAGCATAACTTTACAAACATTTGAACATTTTGAAAGTTTCACAAGATAGAAAATAACGATGACAATTTTACATCTTGTATCACCCGTTGCTTATCTCGAGAATTAGAAACATGTTATTTTTGTTATAAGCATAAAACGGAATTTCTCGGTAACTAGTGGTCCTTTCATAGTAACACACAAATGGAGAGCACAAAAGCCGTTCACTGACATTTAATATGGCAGTGGTAGATCATTTGACGTTCGTAAATTCCCTACAGAATTGTTGTCATCTAGAGTGGAAACCAGCGTCGAAATTCTCTGCTGCCGAGTAGTCACAATAATTTTTATATGAAAAGGAACGTTCGTATTATCGCACAGAGATGAGCGATATAGGTTTCAATTTGCGTTATTGCGTGACCTTTACGAGCGGACAAGTCACAAAATTTTGAGAAATATCAGCGAGTTACGGAGCGCAAACCGTCCAAGGGAGGGTGGGAGAGTCGTCTTGAGACGACCGCGCCGACGCGGTTCTTCTTTTTTTTTTTCTTTTCTCTTTTTTTCTTTTAAAGCAGACATTCTCCGCTAACGGTTTTCGTGCTTTATGTGTAGGAAAAGGCTTCTTCTTTGAAGCAATCCTTTATTTCCGATCCTCGTCCTTACGAGAGTCCCTCGGCGTAACCCTTTGTGCGTCAAGGGTTAAAAAATGAATAAGGAAAAAAATCCGAGCGAAAAAAAAACTAAGAATAGAGGGAAACCTGTGTCTGTAATGTGATTCAACTGGTTGAGCCTCTTCCCTTACCCTAAGCCGCGACCCGCGTTCGCGACCTTTAGAAATGCGCTCCTATTTTCTATTCTATATGAAATCTTTTAGTGAGGCTATATAAAAGAGTCCGCAGTATTCTTTTTGATTGCTATTATGTGTGAGAAAATACGGATGTAGGGGTTTTAGAGGAAAATATATTAAACGACGGATCTTGAAATGCGCCTGGAGGGATGGGCTTGGCGGCAGGGGGGTGCGGGCTTTTGATAGCGGGAGCAGGGGAGCAGCCCCTCACACATGCAACCCTTCCACGGCAGGACCGAATATTTTAGCCGCCGCGCACAGCTGCGCCGTCTTTGTCAATAACGCCGGCTTCTTCGAATTAATTTCATTTCGTCGCGACATGTTAGCCGTTTCCTAGCTAAGGCCACTGAAAAACTTCCGTTGCTGCATTCTTTCTCCACACCTTTTAAACTGCCATCTCTATGCCTACTGCTGATAAGCACACTTTAATTGAAACTGAACATTCGTTACCCCAACGATTCTTCACACGCAGTACAATACCAGTATCGTGTTCAAAATGTTCAAATGTTTGTAAAGCTTATCAGTCCCTAAACTTACAAACAACTTATTAACTAGCTTACACTAAAGACAACACAAACAGCCATGCCCGAGTGGGGATTCGAACCCCCGACGGGGAACGGCCTCGCGCATCGCAGCATAGCGCCTCAATGCGCTCGGCCGCTCCGCCCGGCCCAATATCGTGTCCTAATCTTTTCTTATTAGTATGAGTTGTTCGAAGACACCCTTGCGGCGGGAGTACTTATTCACATCTGACAGTCACAGGGACTTGCCAAGCACTGCGGTAGCATACAAAATATCGATTTTTTTTTTTTTTTTTTTTTTTTTTTTTTTTTTTTTTTTGTGAATTGAAGAAAATTATGAATCGAGGTACTAACAGAAAACTGGACAGTAAATTGATAAGGCATGGTGAGTTATGTGATGGTCTGAATGGGGCTTGAAGCAAGAACGCAAACTGTCTCCTAGAATGATAGCAGTCTCAGCTGCTAAAGCTATCGCTGTTTATCAGAAAAAAAATCCTAACTTATTAGACTCCAAGCTCCACCATACTTATCCGCCAGAGTAATAATTTTAACAGTTCTAATTTCATTTAGATAAATCTTGAACCGTCTGCCAGTTTGTCCGCTTACGATAATGACATAATGTTTTACATAAGAGTATAAACGACGATTCCATTAGTAGTAGTAGCAGCAAAAACGATCATACTGAGATTAATCGCTTATGTAACGTTTACCAGAAGATCTTGTATGTAAAATCAAATAGACACTACAAGTGAAGACAGAATTTTAAAAAGAAAGAAAGAAAAGAAACTATGACAGTTCTGTTTGAAGACAACCATTTCCCATAAGGAAACTGTCAGGTTCCGAACTGATGTAGCCTCATTTGATCGTTCACGTTCCATAAAATTTATCGTCAGATACATCACATGCCCATGTCTACCTTAAAGTTGTATTGACAATTTTGAAATCAGCAAATAGTGAATGTTGGGTTTGTCATGCGATGATTAAAGCAGCTTATCGCGGTAACCGTTCACAAAGGAACACAAGTACCGTAGCTTAAAAATTCTTGCGTAGAATCACCAGTACTGATACTGTCACAGGATATATCTGGTTCTTCCTAAAAACCCTATTTGAGTACATCCTTTACTTGGTTATCAATTTGATGAACGAATATCATGTTACTATGTTCATTCGGGAAGTTTTAATGCCGGCCGCGGTGGCCGAGGAGACTGAGGCGCTCCAGTCACGGTCTGCACGGCCACTACGGTCGGGGGTTCGAATCCCCCCTCGGGCATGGATATTTGTGCCGTCCTAGTTCTTAAGTAGTTTTTAAGTTTAGGGACTGATGACCCCGTAGTTAAGTTCCATAGACATTACAAACATTTGAACATTTTTTTTGAAGTTTTAATCAAACGTTTGTTAAGCGTATGGGACTTAACTGCGGGGTCATCAGTCCCTAAACTTACAAACCACTTATGAACTACCTTATACTAAAGACAGTGCAAACATCCATGCCCGAGGGGGGATTCGAACACCCGACGGGGAACGGCCTCGCGAATCACAGCATAGCGGCTCAATGCGCTTGGCCACTCCGCCGCGGCGAAGTTTTAATCCATCATAATGGCCTTGTTCTCCAATGGGTTTAAAATATACTTAAAAAAAAAAGAACAAAGAATGGTATTTAAAACAGGATGTCTGAAGATTGCAATAAACATTTATCCTTTGACTGGAAAACCACCGCTTGTATCATGTGTTTTTTGTGATGCACTCGTGCCCGCTAGAAAAAGGAAGGAAAGAAGACTAGAGTTTAACGCCCCATCGATAGCGTGGACATTAGAGATGCAGTGCAAACTTCGATTGTTTTTGATAAAGAATTGCAATGGAATTCGCCCTTTCAAATGAATCATCCTGCCATTTGCTCAGAGTGATTTCAGAAAATCGCAGATAACCTAAATATGGAGGACCAGAGGCGGATTGGAACCGCCGTCCTCTCGAGTGCGTGACGAGTGTGCTAACCATTCTGCCACGTGCCCGCTAGATTATCTATCAAAATAATGCTTTAACTTAGAGACCCGACTTTGATCTGTTGCTCATGATAATTTTTCTGTATTAAAACACCTGCAGATTCTATGCATTAATTATCTCTTTAAAACTAATTCATATACGCAAATACATCGATTAATTAGAGCCATTGTAAATGATTACAGAATTAATTCAAACAGATCATTTGAATAATTTCATTTGATCTGTCTGTAGTGATCTATTAATTTGTTCTCAATTATCAAATCTTTGCGATTGTGGATTTAAAATAGCGTACTATAATCTTATTCCAGTTACCATTTATTTAGGAAATGACTTGCATTGTACCTTTTAGTAAATGACTGCATTATGTAAACCAGGGCATGCACTTTGTCTTAGGAGCCTTTGTTTACTCAGGATAGCAAATCGCCATGCTAATTATTAGTTAAGAGTGATAGAGAGAATCATTGATTAAGTATTATTTCCCAAAACAGATTTTCCATAACATTGTTTGCGGTATATGACAGATAACTAAGATTTCAAGAGATTATTTCTTCGTCTAGTCGTGATTTTGCCAGTCACTAATTCTCTCTTCCTATTTAGAATATAAATTTCTTTTAAAATACACCATATAGTAAAATATAAAGTCAGGGTTACTGTACATATTCCGTTCGCCGTCATGGGTCGGTGCGAAAAGCGCATCGGCGAACTTCAGGTAAGTAACCTGTTTTTGTAACGGACCATTCACATGTCAAGCCCTGGAAACGAGAATGAGAATTTCGGCAGATGCCGGACTCGTACTAATGGGACGGGAAGCGAACGAGGAGACTGCGTGTGAGAACGGCGAGTTTTGAGTTACATTTTTGCTGCTCTGGCGAAGGGGTTGGGTTGTATCTTCCGGGTGTGAGAACAAAGTCGCAGGGTCCCCCTCGCCGTAAAGGGTGAAACCTAAGCCGGAACTAAAAAGAAACCCAAAGGGGAGGGGGACACCGATGACGTTTTCCTGCTTTTTTACGTGGCATTTACTGTACGGACTGGCGTTATTTAACATAACCTCTCCTCGTGAGAAATCCATCCCGCGCAGACTGCTCAACCGCAGACGGGCTTCCAGTTACTGAAATATCGGTTACGCCTGCCTGCTGTTCAATTGCCGACCTTTCGTTTCCTTGTTCACGTGAGGCGCGAAATACAATATCTTTCCTGCAACAATTTTTACGTTTGTCGTAGGTTGAGTCAGCAAACTGGTTGATTATTTGCGGAGCCTCTCGATTTTTCCCATATATAGTTTCTCAAGCGCGCATGTGAAGGGCTTCCACGCCTCTTCTATAAGACTGACAGGTATCGATCATATTCCTGGGGCCTAACGCATTGGATATTGTATTTTTCTAATTGCATCGTTTTCCGATATTTCATTGGCTCAAAAGAATGTTAGTACGAAACCTACATTGTCCCTATCTTTCAACTAGGGTCACTTTGAGAATAATTTATAGAGGAACAAAGATTACGATTTAATGAGTTAATGACAATGAGATTGTTCGACAATATCGTTCGTTGCATTTTCAAAACTATAAAGTAGTTTGTCATGTAATACAAACGTATTTAAATAAATAAATGCTGTACTGCTACAAGTATTCTACCCCAGATCACGTAAGAAACTTCCGTGATCTGGGATTCTACTAAGATTCGTTGACTCAGGACTTTTTAAAAATATTTTCCATTGTGTCCACAGTTCTGGGAATACAGAACCCAACATTGAATTCCATGGAATCGTAACTTAATTATTGACTGAAACCTTTTCCTGTGTCTTTATCAGAAGCACAGTACTGGTAACTTTTAAACAAGTTTTTAACTTCTTCATGTTCGTCAATAGAAAAATAGCATAACTGGGCAGAGTTAACTACAGAGCTATCACTACCATTCCTCTTAATAATATCATGTGGGTGCAATGTTCCATTCTATGAAGTGTTCAGTATCTATCGATGAGATTCGCGTGTATGTACACATTTTTAAGTTAATTTCAAATAATTTCTGAATGGGTTTTAAAATATAGGCCTACTACATCAGATTATTCTAAATTTTGCAAAACCCATCTTGACAATTCAGGTGGTTCTTTTATTATTCACTTCTTCAGAGTGGCTGTGAAGAACTGAAAAATATCATTTGGATTACATTTATTATGTTAGAAATGTTTGTGCAGAATTAAAACATTTTTTAAATTAAAATGCTTAGTTGCAGATAGATTTATGAACCTTAACCAGAACTGCATCTTGAAATGGTTGCATTGTATGAAGTCAGAGGCTGTGTCTGAACATTAAATTTTCATCTCAATTTGGAATCAATTTCATTCACTCTCCTTTGATAATAACAATAACATAAGAATAATTCTGTGAAATGTTTAGCTTTGTAACTTATGACTAGTAGTGTCATTGCAACATGCTTGCATGCATGAAATATATATATATAAATAATAATAATAATAATCTCAAAATTAATTATATACAATATTAGTGGAAACGTTTATCTTGTCAGGTTCCAGTATTATTTACAGACAATAATGATATTTTAGAATATGATGACTGATTTAGGAAAGAATGATATTTTAGTCAAAATGGGGAGGGCCAGCGTTTGTTTAACAAAATCTTTTTGTCTGAGACAATCATACTAGCATCACATTAAATCCCTGAGTTAGGCTGTCAGTGATTATCATCAGATTATAACATTGATGTTTAGATTCACTCCAGACTTCATGGAAACCAAATAAAACTTTAGTTGTGTTTCACCCTCACCACTGCAGAAACCACATTGCATTGTGGTGTGAGTGAACCATGGCATCAGTTTTATGCTCTGATGATGGCTGTTTACGGTAATTTCATTTTTAAATTAGTGTAAGTTTGTCAAAATAAACATTTCCAAACTACTGTAAACGATTGTATGTAATCTCTGCACTATTCAAGGGTAGCTCCTAGTGACATAAAATGAATCTTCATAAGCTGCATTTTTAGAATGTTTTGGTTACCAGGGACAGTAAACATAAGTTAATCAGAAGAATTTATAACAGCTAGAGTGATCAACATAAAAAGCATAGTAACATAATTTAAAATTATACAAGTACTGAAATATTATAAACATTGTCACAATATAAATTAATATGGCATTGTGGCTACAATAGTAAAAGTAATGTAGCTAAATTAAAAATTTTACAACAAATTTTGACAGCATATATACTGATGCTAAATATGTCTTATGAATGTAACACCAACTAGACAGTGTACAAATCAGTTGAAAATGGCAATGTCACTCAAAACAGATCTTAGTGTTAAAATAAAGACATACCGCGTAGCAATGAATTGGATTAATACAGTAATCTGAAATTATTGTTGTAAATGTAAATGAATATTACATGTAAATGCAATACTTTAACATGTTATAATGAATGATTTGACCATGAAACTATACAAGGTATGTAAACTGACGATATCAATTTTGTGAAAAATGCTTAAAGATGGATCCATAAATAAATCAAATTGAATGTTTTGCTTGTGATTCAGGTGGAAGTCTTCTTCTGGGTCATCGGATGTCTCCACTAAGCCCCAGTAGAGATCCAACAAGTAATGGAAAGGCTGCTGTGCCCATTGACTATTCCCGATATGTTAAGCGCTTTGCAAGTGCACTAGAATGTGCCAATGCTTATTGCAAAGATCTCAATTACAGGTCAGTGTTTTGAACTCTAAAACATTTTCTTTCTTACAACGGTATGACCACATATTTCATGCTATATTTATGCATTTATTTCATGAATATGTAAAAGTAATTTTTTTGGGTATGTCTTCTTCACTCAGCAGATATTTCTGTTGTTTCAATGCTCTCTATTTCTTCATTGTGTATTACATATACTCTAACCATTTTAGAAATTATTGTGCAAACTTTGTTAAAGTGTATACATCAACTATTTTTACATTAACTTTTCATTCATTTTTATACAATTTCTGGTGCTAGTGTACTTTGCATAGTTGCTGAAGAACAAATTTTATCCTGTTCAGAATAAGTCACCTGTGTCATTATTGGCTGTTCATGTGTGATGTTTTGTAGTTTTTCATCAGTAAAACATTTGAATATGGTGCAAATATATCATTATCCTTTACAACATACCATCATGCAGCAAATTAATGATTATTTTACAGGGAACATTTCCATTGCCTAGACTGCAACTCGAGAGTGTTTGTGAAGAAGGAGGAGATGATAAGACATTTCAAATGGCACAAGAAACGTGATGAATCTCTTCAACATGGATTTATGAGATACTCTCCTATGGATGATTGCTCAGACAGATACAGAGGGTGCAGCCACAATCGCAAGCAAACTCACTACCATTGCATCAAGGTATCACGTCACTTTCAGGTGCCATTTGAACATCAGTTTTTGAAATTTCTGTGGATCTATATAGAATACTATTTTCCCAGAATTCATCTTTTTATACCTGTTAATCTTGTTTTTGTTATGTGTAAAAATCTGTTTCATTCTTATTATGTAGTTTTCCATGTCTTTGTAGTGTGATAACAATATGTTGTGAATTAATTACCAAGGAAATGGGACTCGGAGACTAGAAATATTTAAAGGTGATAATTGTGTTGGTAAAAATATTATTTCAATGCTATGAATATCATGAAATTAAAAGCAATGAGGGTGTCTTTCAGAGTGCTGTGAGATCCGTTCCAGCCTCTTTGTAGCAAATGAACACAATTACTGTGTTGCTTTTCATGTCTTGTATGAATTAATAATATGAGTTGTTTTTTTATGTAAGTACCGTTTTAAAATTTTAAAAAAGATGTGCTAAGATATCTCCTTAAATTTTATGTGCACTGGGTACCTACATCTGTTGTCTATGCACTGACACAATTACAGTCTGATTCTTCCTTGTTTATGTTGTGCACTGAGTGTTTAAGATGCCTCCAATAATCGTGACTCCTGCCGACTGTGAAGTATGGGCTGTTATAGGATTTCTTAGTGCTAAAGGCCTAAAAGCAATTGATATTCGTCGTGAGATCTGTGCAGTTTACGGAGAAAACATTATGAGTGATGGAATGGTAGGAAAGTGGGTGAGAGCATTTAAGGATGGCCACACAAATGTGCATGATGAACAATGATGTGGGCGTCCTTTGGTCATTAATTAAAGTTTGGTGCAGGAAGTGGACAGTAAGGTGAGAGACAACAGACACTTTATGATTTTGTTCTTGCGGGATGACTTTCCTAATGTTTCTCATAGTGTTTTGTATGGCATTGTGACCGAGCAAGATGATGACGAAGTCAAAACAGTTGTGACGCAGTGATTAACAAGTCAGGCAGCAGACTTCTATGAGGAGGGTATTCAAAAACTGGTACAACATTATGACAAGTGCCTCAATATTGACAGAGATTATGTAGAAAAGTAGATTAAGGTACAGGCTTTCATGTAAAAATAAAATTATTGAGATATCTTAGCACATCCTTTTTTAATTTCAAAATGCTACTTACTTAAAAAATGGTGCCTTGTACTTTGTTAATGTCATAGCATAGTAGTAAAAACTATTTTTCTAATATTAGCAGTCTTTTATCAGTGGTTAATCTATTTAAATAAACAGGCACAAGTGATACAAGAGGTGTATAGTTTCTGCAAAACTTAATTCCTATGAACCTACAGTGTACACACACACAAATTTAATTGATATTTACTTTTTATTTCGCAATTGTAATTAAAACATATTTGATATTGCTTTCTCGTTCTTTTTATAAAATAATGACTACATGCCATACGCCACACATACACAATAGGCAATTATTTAATATAATTAAAAAAATAATTATAAATAACTTTGATCTTTTTCATTATGTAAGCCATCTTTATTTATTTATTTATTTTTTAAAGTTCCTTAAAATCTTTAAAATTGCACATTTTAAGGAGACTGAACAGTACTTACTTAATATTACTTAAATTAGAATTTTCAAGTTTCTCTTTTAAGTAAGAGCTCTTTTTCTGTCCTGATATAAGCATCTAATATTGAGTACTATATGAAGAGAGAGAACAAATGTGTGAATATACATGTGTGTTTTATTATCTTACAGGAGGGCTGTGATAAAGTCTATATCAGTACATCAGATGTGCAGATGCATGCCAATTATCACAGGAAAGATTCTGCCATTATACAAGAAGGTTTCCAGAGGTTTCGTGCAACTGAAGAATGTGGTGCTGTGTACTGCACCTTCTTTGGGCAGAGGACAACACACTTCCACTGCAGACGTGATAACTGCAAATACACTTTCAAAAATAAAGCTGATATGGGTAATTATTAAAAAATAATCCTTAGCTTTGTTACAATATATTTATTTCTGTTTGTTACAACAAAAAGCATTACCATTCCTTGGTTCATCTTATTCTGATCATTACCAGGAGTATTAAAAATCATCCAACTTATGTATTAGGAACTTATCATATTGACATTTATATCTTTTGTGGTTAATATGTTTTTCACAAAAATAATTGTTTTTGTAGAGAAACATAAAACATATCATATAAAGGATGAGCAGCTGAGCAGAGATGGCTTCAAAAAGTTTATGAAGAATGAAAACTGCCCATTTGAGAGCTGTCGTTTCTCAAGGGTGTGCAACCATATTCACTGCATTCGTGCAGGATGTAACTATGTGTTGCATTCTAGTGGACAGTTGTTCAGTCATAAGCGTAAACATGAGCGCCAGGATTCAGAAATGGCTTACCGCAAATTTAAGCTGGCACAAAGCATGATAAAAACATTTAGTGAGGGCCAGCATGGACAACACCTTAGTCCATCTTTCATACATGCCTTCAGTGATCAGGTAATTAGTTGTAATTGAGTATTTGAATGTGGTGGGGATGAAATACCTTATATATTGTATCAATAAATGTAATTTAATTTAGATCTAGCCATTTTGGAAATTACAACTGCTACTTTTATTTCAGCTGACACAACCTTCTGAATCGCCCGTGGCTTCAATTCAGACCTCTGTAATACAGCAAGGACCAAGTTCAGTGACAGTTGACGGTGGTATCTGTCAAGTGCAGGGTAATGGTGACACTGGTTCCAGTGATAGTGGGAGAATCACACCAGTGTCTGTTGGTGCTACACCTCCAAGTAAATACAGTACCACACCAACGCAGGGTAAGCATACATGGTACTAATTTGCTTTATGGATATATTTTGCAGTGATGCTTTCATCTGGTATCTGTTACATAGATTATGAAAATTTGCAGAAAAATATATACATACTTGTGTGTTTTAGCAATCATTGCCATATTCCATCATGTATTGACAATTACACAGCATGATATGTTGGATATGAGATTTGCAGTTATTAAAAGAAAAGTGAACATTTATGTTAGTTTTGTTTATAAAACTGTGTACCTATTGAAAAATAATTAATACAGTTTTGTATTGTACCAGTAAACTAAAACAGGCTTCCCCTCCTTTCTTGCTTTTTTCAATTCATACTAATGTTATATGCACTTAACAAGGTCATCTACAGCAGTTTTAATCAAAATTATTTATGATATCATTGTTGTAGATGCCATATAAAAATGTTACACTCACTGTAACAGTTTTTATTGCTCTATTTTTATACCTGTTTTATTTACCTGTGATTAAACTAACATGAACAAAATGTTAGTTTTAAAAATGGTCGACTTTTATGACAGGATGCAGAATATATATTACCATTATTCACTAAACTGTATTTTTTGCAGTACAAGATTTTTTATGGATTTATTGTTTGTGAATTGTTTTTAGGTCTGACTTCATATACTGATTGTAAAACCAAAACTGTACTTGCAGGCATTGAAAATTCAGCAGGTTTGCCGTCAGCTCCAGGACATTACAGTATGTCCTCTCAGGAGCAAGCAAATGCAATGGATCTTAGTAGTGAATCATTGTCCAATCAGAGTAGCTGGGCAAATGAAGATTTCTGGCAAAAATATCTTGCACATTATGGCCCAAATGAGAAATGCATTGGTGGTGGTCAATGTGAAAACATTTTTAAAGAACATTTCCACTGCATTGGCGAAGGATGTGAAATGAGCTTTAGGTATGGATTATTGCTGAAAACTTGTACATAAATGTTTCAGGAAATGCATGTTGTGATATCTCACTTGTCTGTTTTTAAGTAACAGATGGCAGTAAACTATTTTAATAGTGTGATGTTGATATCACTTTCAAGAATAAAGTCTAAGTTTTTACTCTTCTTACATACATTCTTTAATCCCTATACATAAAGTCCTGGCGTCTCTTGTTTTTATCATTTTGGCAAAGGCTTTAGATTCTGAATTTACCTGGGCAAATTAATGACAGACCCTTGAAAAAACAAAACCTTGCTTGTGTCTATTTCAGTAGTGTTTGTGAGTTTACAAGCATCCACACCTTCATTTATAGTCTGGTTGTCATGGTTTGCCACTAGATATCATTTTTACAGTATGCAGTGTTGGATACTCAGCGACTAACAAGTACTTTCCGTTTGTGTCCTGTGCTTCTGAAAATGAATCACTGTAGTCATCTCCAGTATGATTCTGAATTTAGTGACACAGAAAATGAAGAATATGTGATGATACTCTATTAGAGACTGAAATGATAACAGTTCTGATGACTGCTCACTGCTGACATGGAATAAACGCCTCTACTGTGCTTCACCCAGCTTCTACAATATTTCTGTTCACAGAAAACCATTGTGAAATACATGGTTTGACTTCATATGTACACAGACACTAATAAATGACTTTAAATTTCAATATACTGAACTCAAAGTCCAGTGCATAAGTATACACAGGAGTTTGTAACTTCCTTATTTTGAGTTTTAATAGCTACCTTTATATGTCTATATGAAATATTATTCATTATAAGGCTTTTTCATTAATAAAAGACTATGTTTAAAATGTCAATTTTAAGAAAATCAAAATATTTAGGCATTTAGTCTGGTAAATTAACTTTATTGCAACAAGTTTATAAATTGCTTCATGTTACAAATTTTGAACTAATGTACTTGTCATGTTCTAATGTGATACATTTTTATGGTGTGAATTTATTATCTCAGGTCAATGGAAGGAGTTCGGGAACATGCACGTAACCATGAACAACAAGAGCAAGTGAGTGAAGCATTTTATATTACTGTGGAAAGTGGCAATGACTGTCAATGTGAAGAGGAATGCCCTTATAAGGGAAAAGACAAACACTACCACTGCACATGGGTAAGCCAAATTTTCTCTCATAACTCATTATCCCAAACCCTGTCTTCAATGTCTTTGCATTGTGTGTTTCGCCACCACTGTATTGCCAAAATCTTTATTAATATCCTACCATCCTATTTATGCATCTTGTACCATACAACTGTTACTTTCCTCCAGCACATTCACCCCAGTCAAAATCACTGCTCAGCCATTTCAGGCTGCAGAATTAGTAGACAATCATCTCTCTCTCTCTCTCTTGTCTATATGTTACTAATATATGCATCTCAATCACCATTGATATTCACATTTACATTTTTATATTTGAGATATCACTGAATACAGGGTTCAGTCTTTAGCCTTTTAATAGCAGTAAATCATCTGACGTTGTGTTGATACCATTGAATTGTTATGCAAGGAGTTTCATGGTGGGGCTTGAAATTTTATCTTCTGAACACTTATCATGTGCTCTTTATTATCTTTCAAGACAAATACACTCTTTTACTGATTGCTGTTGCAGTATCATTCTGTAAATTGTCTCCAGTTGTAATTCTCTGGCCAGGCACTGTCATCACAGACTTTCTTTACCAATACTTGTGTTTGTTATAACTTTAAGATAGGCTTTATGACAGCTAGTGGATTCTCCATGATTAAGCAACTAAAATCATTCCCCCTTCCTTTTTTTGGATTCTCCAAACTGTGGAGAGATGGAACAGCTGATGATTATATATCTCTCAGAACATTCAGTTAATTTAAAGATCACTCTGTATTATGAAAGTTCTCACCATAAAACTGTCTGTGAGGATATATAAGTAATGTAGGTGCATAATGTGAGAAAATGTTTAACCAGTTTTTTACTTTGGTCTTATTCATTGATTTGGTTTATGTTCTCACTTATAGTTACTATAGTGCAAATATATCCTATTTGGTTCAAAAATCTATAAAATAACACAATTCTATATATGTTTACAACAAGATCACAGAATTATTTTATTACGTATCATGAAACACATAGTTTTCTGTAATTGAAACAGGTAGATTTGTAAATTGTTTTACCACTGTTTTATTATATAAAATGTAAGAAAGAACAGTATTAGTTTTTCACTTCTGATAGTTAAACAGATTTTATTCATATTTATAGATTTTAAAATGAATGACATTCAGAACCTTCCAGATATATGCGTCAAGGCCAAATTAGTCTTAATGTGTAATTATCAACTCCTCTCAGCATAATTCACGATGAAAATGTTCACAGGGAAACAGGATTAGATCAGCGTCCAGTGAGCAAAAATCTCCTTCGCCCTTTCTCTTCTGTCGAGTGCCAGATCATAGGCATTCAGTTCATCAGCACACCTGATGATGGCAACATTTTGCCTGCTGAAATATTCTGATCATTGATATCTGATATCCACCCTACACCCGTGAACTGTTCTGACATGGTTTCAATGTGCTAAAATTATTTATGGATATAGTTTAATTACTGAAAATTGTTTCACTTTTGGACATACTTGAAAAAATTTTAATCTTCTATTTCGGAACTCAGGTTATGTCCTGGGAAAATTTACTTTATGTATATATATTCTTGTTAGGTCAGGTCTCAAATAAGTATTACATATATTCTTGTATATGCTCGTGTACTGCACACACTATGCAGTAAGAGAACAGGAAAATTTCAAATAATTTTTCTATTTTGTCAAATTCCAGGACAATTGCCGTGAAATTATTCTTCCATCAGACAAACCTTTCCGTAGGTTAGATCATTACAAAATGCATGAATATTCTCGCAAATTAAGCCTGACAAAAGACCCTCTTACAATGACACACCTGGCTACATCCATTGATGGAATGTTCCGCAGGAAGAGAGGAAGGCCTCCTAAAAACAGGGTCATTGAGGTAAGTAATTTTTAATGCATTGTTCAATTTATTCAGTAGTAAATCATTGTAGTAATTTTAGATAGGGTTAGTGCAGCATATTAATGTTTGCGATAAAACTTATTGTTAAATCAGTAATATTTTACAATTTAGTAAGTGAGTAAAATTTTCTTCTCCCTTCCTTTTCAGGTGTGGAATGACTATGTAAGTTTTATCTCATATTTTAAATATCATAAATAATAATTAACATTTATTTACTTCATTATTTCATCTCTCTTATTTTATTATTATTTTTTAATTGCACTGCATGAAATTTTTGCCTGCCTTGTTGACATAAAGCCAGAAGTAACAAACATAGCATTAGTATTTTGTCTCCTTTTAAGCAATGAGTTAACATAATTTCTTACATCTGCATGAAAACTGCACTGACAGATTAGTGTTTTAGGCTATACCTTTTAAAATGATTTTACTGGCTGTGGGATTAAATTTTCAAATAAGTTTTTTTCTTTTTTACCAAAAATAAACTTACCTGTATTTCAAAAGAACAGGCAACTATGCAGCTACCAAATTTGTCTTATTCTCAAATATTGCCCATCAGGCATTACACTGTCAATCTAACTACACCAGTCATAGTAAAACTAACAATTTTTATTGTAGTTTAATAAGTTGCATGTAATTTCATGGTTCAGTTTTGACACTTTTAGTCTTCTGCATGAGGTATTTTGTGTAAGATAGTGAGGATGAACTATAGTCTGAGAGTTTTAAAGTCAATGCATTACATTGTAGTTTTATGGCTTTGATAGTAAAACAGTAGATACCTATTGTCTGTTTGTTGTTGCAGTTGTTTGATAACGTATACTAGGTCATTTGATGTACCAAGAGATGCAGTATTAGATTAATATCTGTAAAAATAAAGTTATTCATAAATTGAAAACAGGTGCTCCATTTTTTAATAAATTGTTGGGAAAATTACTTATAATTTACATCACACAAAGTCAGCTGTAATAAAAGTTCTAGAATTGCAGAGGTTGTTCTGTATATCACAGTATCTCAGGAAAATCTGAAGCAAGTTGTAAAATATGTAATGAAAGTGAACATGTGGTGCTATACATGATAAAGAATTACCAGGAGCATGGATTGTAGGTGAGAGACTAGGTGGAAAATCAATAAAGTAAGAAAGAGTCCATGAGCTACAAGCAGTGATATAATTGAGTTAATTAAGGATGTGAGGAATATCTCATAATAGAACACTTCAATTTTTATAGCTTTGAAAATACCATAATAAGCCAGGAAGATAAGCAGAGTGGCTTCATTTACATCTTTCTTACATGAATAATATGATATTTAAATGTTGATTCAATGTTAATGGATATTAGTGAAAGCTTGGTTTAAGAAATTTACACTTTTTTATATTTTTGCAATTAAGAAATAGCCTTATTTCTCTGGAAGATGATTCCAAAACTGTCTCTAAACCTGAAAATATAAAAAAAATACACAACACAATATTTGACAACCTTAGACATAGTAAAATGCAATTCACACGCATATGTGCCACAATGTGATTCACAGTATTGGTGCCATGTATTATTGCGTTACCTAGCTTTACTTTTCTCTGATTCCAAGTTGTGTCATCATCAAAATGTAAACACCAAAGCAGGAAAATAAATCTCTTAAAACTTATCACTGCACAGGTTATTTTCTTGCTTGAATCATCTGTGTCCTATAATTCAGTGACACCTTTTATGACACATGACAGATAAACTAATCTTGTAAGTTCCATTTTCTCAGTTTTGGAGGTCTGACGAATGTCTCTTACTCTAATTTACAATGAGATTTCCATTTTGTATTCAGTATACATATTTGTGATATTTCACAATAGTATCAATGATATCAAAAGGTATAATGCTTGTCAAAGCAGATAGTTAACTTGTAATAGCTTTGGTAACAGATTTTACTCCAATAAATATTTTCACAATGATTATTTTGTTTTATTGTGCATTTACTGGCATTGAAGATTTTCTTTGTCTTTTCCTATGAAATAAATGTCATTTGCAATACCACCACCACCACCACCACCACCACTAAATCATTATTGTTATTTTATTCCTATTCACTTTGTGGAATATACTAACTATAATCAATGGCTTCATCATAACTCTCATCACTCGTATATGAAAACATCACTTTAAACATTTAAATTTGTAATTGGATAACTCATAAAATATGTCAGTTGTGATATGCTGTTATTTCTGCCCCCCCCCCTCCCCCAATGCTGCAGTTGTCAAGTATAACTGCTTAGTAAGCAGAAAAATACAGGCTTGATCTCAACTGGGCAAAAATTTAATTTCACCATTGAACAATTTGTATGCCCACTGGCAGCTGGCATCATAAATTCCTTTGTATGAAAGTTGATTTTGTCTGTCAGATATGTGGGTTATGATGAGTGTTTTCTGGTATGCAAGAAGGTTTCATATTGTCAGTTATGATATAGATATTAAAACAATATATGACCAATCCTACTAGAATTGGTATCCTAAGCCAATCAAATAAAACAAAAATTGGAAGTACAGGTCTAGTTCACAAGATAAGAAAATCAGTTTTCATCAAGGGAATGTACCCTTTAACAGAGTTTAAATGGGGATGGGAAAATTGGAAGCATGAGGTGTTGGAACATCTACTGTCTGACTTTTTCCTATGAGAGACAAATGAGAATTTTTCAAACCTTCAAGACTTGCACTTCAAGATATGGCACACTTTCCTTTGAGGAGGGGGGGGGGAGATATAGCTAAAAGCACATTCTGGTAATAAGGGTTTCACTGGAAATAAGGAGGCTTTTTGTTGGCCTCATAAATATAGTTCTTCACTTTCCGGCTTAGAAATTCTCATCTTCTCCTTGAAAAACATAATGGAAGAAGGAGAGAGATAATGAAAGCAAGGGACAGCTCAGAGAATTCAACATCTATGGGCTACATTTATTTGTTTGTTTGTTTAAACAGAATGTAATAATTATTTAGAGGAGAGGGGGAAAGGGAGAGAAAGAGAGAGCATGTTTGTGTTCATAGGCATGCAACATGAACTATGCCTAATCAGAAGTTTGATCTATCATCATTTTCACTGGAAGAAATGTGTTCTGTAATGACAACAAACCAATTAGGGTAGTCCAAAAAACAAGACCAAAAATAATTGCAGCAGTATCATCAGATTTGATGTTTCTCAATTACAATATCACACTTACAGAAATGTCTCCAAGAATTTCAGTTTTGCCAAAAGATAAAATATTCTCTTAAATTATTTGTATTTGAAGTGTTCAGTTTTGGTCTTTTATTTGTGCTATTTTTTTCATATACATGACATTCAAGATACTTATTCAATTGCAGTTTCCTATGGCTCCTGGATCTGTAATGGACTCGCCACAAGCCATTTTTACTAGCTTCAAGTTACCAAAGCCATCTGCTACCCCAACAATGCCAGGTTATGGCACTCAACCAAATTTCACAGTATTAACTGCTGAACAAGTCAATGCAAATATTGCTACATCTCCTAGCAGTCCAGATGAGAGCTCAAAGAGTTCAACACCCGTGAGTCCATGTTTTTGTTTGTACCTTGTGTTTGTGTATACCATATCTATAATCACTAAACAAAGAACAAATAATGCTAGAGCCTTCTCAGAAGTGAGTAGTTATGTGTTTATATGTGTTATTATGGAAGTAACACTGTGTTTTGTTTCTAGCAGAGGCTTGATTTGTTGCAAGAAGGGTTCTTCTCATATGCTGAAGGATCTCCCTGTCCTGATGCCCTATGTCCATTCAATACAAGGGCTCAGCATTTTCACTGCAGTCAACCCAGGTGTTTCTATGTCACAGACCGTGAAGATATTCTGATAATGCACTCTAAAGATTTTCATGATAACATTGACATTATGGAAGGCTTTCTATTCTTTGACAGAACGGTGGACTGTCGCCTGCCTTCTTGCCATAGGTAAGCATATGAGAATTTAATCATTTACAGAAATATGGTCATCTGGAGCACAGAGCTGATCATTTTCAAGTTTTATCAAGTTTGGTTCCATAGTGAATCAGTGGTGCTCAGTGACTGTTTTCAAATGTGTAGAAGATGACAGTTATCAGTTGCAATTCTTTTCTTTATTGTAGAAGATAGAGATTTCAGTCACTATGTGGCCATTATCAATGTTTAAAAATATTTTAAAACATATAGATGTTTCAAAACACATGCAGTGACCAAAAGCTATATCTGCACAATATATACATTTCTGCAACTGATTGCTGTAATCTTCTAGACACTTTCAAGCTTTTGCAAAAGTAGTATTAATATTTCGAAAAAGTATAAAGAAATAGCTCAAAAGTATTGTACGTTTATCTGATTAGTAAGGAAGGAAGGAAGGAAAATCATGTTTTAATGTAACTTACTATCAAAATGCAGGTCATAAAGACAGTGTAGTTAGTCAAGGTTTAGTGATGTAATGTGACGGATGTATTTATTGACATGTACAATTAACTACATTACTAGTTTTCTATTTTTCAGCCAAGCAGTTAAAATGTTTTATTTTATTTTATTTTATTTTAATTTTTTTTAAATTTTTTTTCTGTTCAATATATAATTAGTATTGTTGGATTTGAAGCCTAGGGATAAGTGAGTCTTTTTCACCTCAAAGTAAGCACAAATTTTAAGGCAGTCACAGCCATAGCTGTTGCGCACTGCAGATACAAAAATAAAGGTGTAGGCATCCATTATTGGGTGCAGGATCAGTGAGTTAACACAAATTTGTATTTCTTTATTCAGATTTGTGCTGAAGTCATAGTATTACAATTTTAATTTACTCTTGATGACTTGTTTTAAACATTATCATCCATTATCAAACCAGCCTATGAAAAACATAAAAGAGTTGCATTGTTACCTGGAACTGTATTGACAGACAGTTATGTAGCTAATTTATATAAGCTTAATATTAGAGTGTTACATACTTGTCATTATATCTAAAATTTGCAAACCTTAATATCAAGTGCTAAAACATGATTATTATCACAGCATAGTTATGAAGTCTAGAAGTTTTATCATTAATGACAAAATTAAAGATTGATGGTGTCTCATAGCTTATCACTTTGTATGCAAATATTAAATGTTATGACAAATATGTAACATTCAAATATGTTGTGTATGCATGTCTGCTTCAACACTGTATGGAATTAAAGTATTATGTAACAGTGCAGCACTTTAATGTGTTTGCTGGTTTTATAATGAATTATGTCTGAAATTTTCCCCAAAGACTAAAATAAACTTGTAATAGTGACACTTTGACTGAAGTCTGAATAAAAGTATGCAAAAGAAAAGAGGTCAAATTGAAATAGCAGATATGGGCATAAATATACTTTTAAATTCAAATTTAATTATCTAGTCATCATTTTAACTAAAGGTAATGCTGTGAATCAAAGGTTTTTGTATTATAAAATTAAAATTTACTTTCATTTTGCTTGGGAAGAAAATAAGAAACATAAAATGCACCATATTTGGCTTCCCTTTGGGATACGTGAGTTGTATGATTACAGTTTGCAACTACCTTTGTTTTCTCCTTAAAACTAATGTAGTTATTTCTTGTCCATAGCAATAGGGTCAACCGTCATTTTCACTGCATGAGACCTGGATGTGGCTATTCCTTTGTACGGTATTCGACAATGGCTGTGCATGAGAAGAAACACCGTTCTGAAGAAGCAGGAAATGGGGAAGTAGAACCTGAGAGTACTCAGAAGAGTAGTTGTGAATCATCCTTATCTGTACAGAACCTAGTGAAGACGAGTGAAAGTGGTAAGTGTTGCTATTACTGGAAATTTTTGTGTGTCCATTTATAAAGCTTATAATTACTCTCAGATTTTATGTGGTGTATATCTAGAGTCATATTTTTTATTTCTCACTATTTGTTTTATTTCATTGCTTATTGTGCACTTTGAATTCTTTTTTACTCACTTGTAACACATATGAATCACTTGTACACATTCAAGGGCACCCACATGACAATTTCTCAGGGGAGAGGGGGAAGGTGTGAGCTAGAACTAGGGCATGGAAATATTTTTAATATTTTCTACGACAAATACCAACTCTTAAGTATTGATAAAGAAGTTCAAGTTCCAACCCTGCTAAAAATTTAGTTCTGTTTCTAAAATTATAACTATAAAATCATATATTTAAAATTACCTATTTTAATTATATTCTTCCTTTTCTTGAGGGGTGGTTCCACAGCCTTCCCTTGTCCCCAGATATTTTCATCCTGTACAAATTGCTCATGACATTATTAGTGAAAGAGCTGACAGTAATAGAAACTGATATGGTATGCAAAAATGCTCACAGGACATTTGGTGGGTCTGGAGGGGGAGGAGTAAATAAGAGTAATATTGGTTAGTTTTGTAAAAAAGTTTGATATTCATAAGTATGGATGTACTTACTATTAGCCAATATACAGTTACATGTTACTGGTTTAAAATTGATACTTAATAGGTATGTCTGCTTATTTGGCAAAGCAGGGAGTAAGTTTGGTTCGGTTTTTGTTTCTCAGGAGAAAGAGATATATAATTATCTACAAAGTAATGTACAATATGCAATCAGCAACAATTAGCACAAATGTTTCAAGGCATGAATGATTGGAAGTTCACAAGTAGAAACAAGGATGACGAATAAATCGCAAACAGCATATTGTAAATACTACACTTATACATGACTTCTCACTTGTCTGTACTGTGAGCTGTCAGTGAAGTAGTTTAAATTGAAAACTTAGTCTTTAGTGGAATCATTTTTGGTAAGGTTCCTATTGCAAAAACAAAAGTAAAAAACATGTTGTAACAATATGCAGTAACAAATACAGATGTGTGCAATTTATTTCCTTTCTTTCTAAAGCTCAGTATCAATATTTAATCTGATTTCCACTAACAGTTTCTTCAATTTTTATGTTATGTATTAAATCAATCACTAATAGCTGTTGAGAGTAAGTGATCCTGACTTAATAGGTAGTTTCATTTTTGACAGAATATCATTGGCCACCGAATACTCATTTGTGACTGAAAGTATCCTGTAGTGCTAAAGACAATCATAAAATTCACCACATTCACTCTACCAGAAGATATTTAATCTTTTCCTTGTTGCATGTTGAACAGTGCTGTGATATATTTCTCATTCCCACCAGGTATGTCACCAGTGCACATAAAGTCAGAGGTCGTCAGTGAGAACACAGTCCCTGTGAACTGCAGCTCTCCTGTGGAGCCAGCTGTGACACAAACATCTGCTCTCACTGTTTCTTCTCCAGAAACATCTTTGAACAGAACTACAGGTATAGTTTGAAAGATGATCCTGAAATTAGTTCATCGGTATGAAAATAATATTTCATTATTACTGTTTGTTGATTGCAATAGTTTATTGCCTGGGAAGGGAGCACGTAGTTAATACCAGAGCTGTGTGAGTGGCTTGAAATCCTCTCACATTGTTTATTTATTTATATATTACAAAAACTGTGGCCTTTTTTGAGAGGAAAATATTTAGTATATTCCAGACAAAAATCTCCCTGCTACTGTATTTTTTAATTACACTGATCCTCTGTTGAAGTACAGTTCTCTTGCACGACTAACATTTATGCTAAGTCACCTAATGCAGCACTATAATTTTGCCTTGACAGTGTAATTTTGTTCCTGTGAAAATTTATAGGTATGATGTAGGTGAGTTGAAATGCATGTCTCACAAAATGTTTGGACTGATTATTTTCAGTTATAGAATTTGTCATCTGTAGACTTGCATTTGCTTGCAATTGGTGGTTTTGGAAGTATTGTTGACTTTTGTGGTGTAATACAGTTGTTAATAAGTCTGTTTAAAATATATACTTGTGTTATCTGTTTGCCTCGGTTTTGGTTTCTCTCCAGTGGTGAAGGCTTCTGGGACTTTTTACCCGCTCTCTGCGTTTTCGTGCGAGCCGGTTGCGGGTGCGGGGGGGAAGGGGGGTGTTCCGAAATCATCCTGGGGCACGTGTCCCTCGTCCCCTCCAGCATCTGCATCCGCCAGGACCGTCAGTGTGCCAGGTGGGTGCCAGTCTCCCATCCCTTCCTAGCATGCCCATGCCTAATAGTTTTGACTCACATTTGCACTAAGCATTGCCCCAGGATTTGAGCCATATGGACATTAACAGTAACAAAAACATTTTTGTTCTAAGTGTTCCATGGATCCTATAATATCCATCCCTTAAACCTTTCCTTTGCTGTGTTTATGCTTGATATTCTTCTTTTTTTCTTTGTTAGTGGGAAAATCTTCATTATTTTTTCTTTTAACACAATATTATGAGAATGCTTATCTCATTAACCTATCCATCTTTTTGTTCGCACATTGAAAGATACTAGTTGATTTCAACTAACTAGCATGCTAACACATCTCACAAAAGATTTTGTGCTGAAGTTAAGCTACTTTGAGTGAATTTTTCTGAGAAGTGTTATGTGTTACCACAGAAAGCCATACTGTCCAAATCGTGTAAGAAAAGACTTATAGTGCATTCAGAAACATGACACAACATCTGTCTTTATTTATGCAACATGCAGGATCTCATCTGTTTTATATGCATAAATGAAGAGCTTCTACCGGAGTTTTTTTATTATGACTATTTTCAAGTAACCTGGGCCTTTGGTTAACCATTTCCACCCTGAACACCCTTTAAAAAAATAATTTAATTTTTTTTATGGTGAATAAAGTTGAATTCTTTGTATACTTGGGCATAGTAGACACTAGGAAAATAACAAAAAATTCTTCCATAACAAATATAGTGGGAAAACAACTAGCACAATTGTGAGGGTCAGGTTTTATTTCACCAGAATTATTCTCAGACATCATGCTATTCGTTTGATATTATAAATTACCTGAGGAACAGCTACGAATAAAAAATTATTCTTACATTACTTTTATTTATTAGTTATTATAAAAATGTTACATATATTGCAAATCATATACTGTGTCAAAAAATTTAATAATAAAAAAAAATTATTTCTTTTGTAACACAAAGTCATGGTGCAGACTGCTTTACTTTTTGTGAAAGAATTTGAAACAATCCTTTTCTTTTGCTAGACACGGAAGTATTCACAGAAATATTTAGCAGGAATTCCAATTGGTGAAGGACTCGAGAAATAAAAAGAAGATATTTTAATTAGAAAATGGGAATGATACATGAAATAGGTAACTCAGATTGCACCGCTTTGTCACTTATCTCAACAGCACTGTAATTAATTTTTGGTGGATGAAACTTCTGAATAAAATTTGATATCCAAAAAAGCAGTGGTCTGACTTCTTCTGTGACACTGTGTGAACACCTGTGCTCTCCAGGAACTTCTGGAACTTCTTCAGCACTTAGATCATCATCAGACGAGTCTGTTGCCTGATGACTATTTGAAGGAGAAGGAACAGTCTCACCGTCTTCATCTGATGAAATGCCACCCAAATCCTCTAATAGAGAACAAATTTGATTGTCTGATAAACCTGCATACTATAACAGGAATGTGCATAAAAACTTTCCCATTCAAAACTGTATAAAAAGCAGTGATAGAGGGAGGCCAATGACAGTCAACACCCAGTCGAGGATGAAGTTACACAGTCAACACCTAACATGCACAATCCTGCTGGTACAAATTTAACGCACAATTACTGTGCAAAGATATGAATTTACTAATAATTATCACATCATTGTACACACTACTACAAATAACCAAATCCAGCAAATCGCCAAATCAGTTCAATTTAAATTAATTATGAGCTACTAACCTGGCAACATAAACATGAGAAACGCTTAGCGCACAACGTACACGATTATTGTAGGTTGGTTGGAAGCAAGGCAAGAGATTCAGTTTGTTGAAAAAAATAAAAACCAAACTCGCTGGATCATGTGGGCTCGGGTGGAAAGGGTTAAATTAATAACTGGGTTGAATACTGTTTGGAAGTTTACATTTAAAGTTGGTGGTTGATATTGTTCTGAAACATGCAAAATTCTGCCTTCATTGTTGTTAAAACGAGACTGTATCATATTAATATCACACTGTTCAAATATTTCCAGTAATTTATCATTTAAGTGAATATAAATCACACAAATTTTTATTTTTTTAAATATTATGAAACTAAATAATGGTGATCTCTGCTTACCTAAATGGACAGGCGTACCGTATAGTAGTGTTACTTGCTGTGAACAATCAAATCTGCCAGCATAGCAGACTGGTGCAGCCTTGTCATCTGTCAGCCACCCTTCACATGAGTCCTGACCACACACTCATAGAACCCACACTACTCATACTACAAGTTGCTACAGTGGGAACTCGGAAGAACTACTGCTCCATGACACACTCTGCATTTTATTGTGCCTCTACATCAATAAAGTACTGTGATATCTTGACAAATTCTTTCCCACACACAAGTTCAAAAGGTGAAATGACTTTGCTTATAAGATTGATCACTATTTTTGTTGCAACTACCTTTGAAAATCTGTGTGGGAATGGTCGTGGATTGTTAAGCATCATGTTGCGGTACTTGCAGTTGCTTCAGCTGGAGGTTCAAGTCCTTCTGAGGTCATTGATGTGTGTGTGTGTGTGTGTGTGTGTGTGTGTGTGTGTGTGTGTGTGTGTGTGTGTGTTAATTGCAAAAAAATAGGAGCATGTGAGCAGTATTTAATATTTACCTGATTCTAATCTGAATTTGAATGTAAGGCACATTTTAATCTAAGCTGCACCCGAAACATGAAACTTGAAATTCAAAAGGGAAAAAAGTTATAAGGCCGCACTTCAAAATCAAAACATAATTGGTTCATTCTAACACAACACCAGATAAAATATAGGTACAATGAATGAATATAAGTTACAGTATTTGGGTTCAAATAGTAAGCTAAGCAATTGAGCTTAAGCAAGGTTGTTTTGTTAAAGAGGCACTTTAGGCATCAGTGACTTTTGCTTGATGTGTAGTTGTTGATAACCACAAGATATATTATGGGAAGCACGTATGGCCAATCGTGAGACAGATGTAGCCAGCCAATGAGAACATTGTTCTTAAGTATTTCCATATGTAAACAAATCTGCATTATTTTGACACATCTTTGCTGTGCTATTATATTCTGTCTAACCACAAACTCAAAAATTGTGAATTACTGATTGAAACACATTAAAATATCTCAAACAAGCAAAACTGCAGAAGTGTCAACTGTTCGTTTTATGCACAGAATGAGACAGCAGAAGACAGATGTTGCATTTTGAAGAACATGTTGGTGAAATATTACATTTTAATTGTGCTTCAAGAAAAATTTGCTTCAGCACAGTGGTCAGCCTGGCAGTCTAATAGGTTCCTGCCTCACCACATATTTGAAAATCATAACACATTCACAGCTTACAAACTCATCCAAGAATTCTACAGCAATATGCATTGTTGATATTTGAGTAGAGAAATCTATTTTTGTTGCTATGAATATTTGAAAGGCTGCTACATTTGAAAAAAGCAATACTGAATTTCTATTTCATGGATGATTTAATATAAGTCAGTGGCTGAAACAAAAATAAACTAGTACATTTGCTTCAAACAGTTTTTCAAATTTTTACTAATGTAAAAGTTTTGGCACAGGTACTTGTTTTTGCCCCTGAAAATGCATCATTGTGCCTTATATTCAACAGTAAAAGTTAGTTGTGGCAGTTCCTAGCACCATATTTCAGAAATTCTGTTTGTGTTGCTTTCAGTTATAAGCTGCTGGCAGTTTTTTCGATCCCATATATGGGGAAAACGTGTGGCTTCTATGCAAGTAAATACGATAGTTAGAAAAACTGCTGCATTTTTAATTATTGACTTTACTGATTATCATGCAAACCACTGATTTAATTATATATTTTTAATTATAGTATGTGATAAACATCGCTGAGATTAATGAAATTTTTCAGGGCGTTAGACTATGTTGTCAATCTTTAAGACATTTTGGCCACTGTTGCAAGTGACTTCTTCTGGGTATTTGTCTGACTGCTGAATGAGTGAAGGCTTGTTTCTTACATAATATTGCAAATAGTGGTTTGAGGAGGACTATTTTCACTATTATATAAGAACGAAGCCTTCACTCATTCAGCAGTCAGACAAATACTCAGAAGAAGGCCACTTGCAACAGTGGCTGAAACGTTGGTCAGTTTCTTAAAGATTGACACAGTAGTGTCACATGCAGAACTCTATTGATTCTGACAATGACCCTGGAAGCCCAATTATGATGTCACCTAGGCCATGTACTTTTCATGACATGTCATTAAAGTAATCAATTAAACTACTCTATCACGGCTTCATTTCAATTGTAACTTATGTCTTGACTCATTCCTTATTTCTGGGAATTCTTTCATATAATGGGGCCTGTGAACATGGTGTATGACCAGTTAAATAAATCTCATTACCAGTGTGTTGTGGTAGTGTACTTTATCAGAATTTCATTGTCAGGTAATACTTCACCTAGGAAGGCGGCCCGGTTTTCATCCGTTCTGCACATCCCTCCCTCCATTACTGCACTGGCAGCCAATAATATTCATTCTCTAGGTGCATGGCTAGCCACCAGTTATGAGAATGTTTCTCCTGAAGGCTCCACTCTGACGTAGTTGGTACTCGGCTGTAGCTCCTCTTCTCTTACGCTTCCCCTATCACTCTGCCTCCATCCACAGAAGCGCCTTCCTACATGATGTGAGCCATAGCTTTGTTACAAGCACATTACAATATTTACATGCCAACAAAATATGCTTGTTGGTTTTTCTGTGATGTTGTGACAAACAGACAGTAAATCTGGGCACTGCATATTTATAGATTTTGCATGCACATTGTGTGGTATTTGAGTTGCACAACATTTTACTAAGACTTTATTGGTGGAATGTCATTCTCTTGTTCCACAATAATGTCAAAAAGTATAACTAAAACATATAGATGCCTTTGCTTTTGCATGTCCCTCTGATGTTTTAGATGTATTTCCTATTTGACTTCCAAGTTTCAGTTTTTTTTTTCCTTTTACAGATATTAGCCTCTCCTTACAGGCTATTTGAATGTTAATCTTTTATCTGTTTTGTGTAGAATGAAAGAAATATTTTCTCCACAACATTTTATAGCAATGGGCTTAGTTCTATTTTATCCACAACATTTTATATCACGGGCTTAGTTCTAGTTTTGTTTGTTGACATACAGTGTCTATTTAGTAGACACAGTGGAGTGGCCAAGCGCATTGAGGCGCTATGCTCCAATATTAATAAAAATTTCTGGGATGTTATGCTGTGGTCTTATGGATTTATTATTGAAACCCAACATTTCGTTCCCAACTTCGTTTGGGAACGAAACGTTGGGTTTGAGTAACAAATCCATAAGACCACTGCATAATAGTCTGCAAATTCTTAGTAACATTGACCTTACATTTTACAATATGCTGTGATGCGCGAGGCCATACCCCATCAGGGATTCGAATCCCCCCTTGGGCATGGGTGTTTGTGCCGTCTTTAGTGTAAGGTAGTTTGTAAGTTTAGGGGACTGATAACCCCGCAATTAAGTCCCTTAAGCTTGACAAACATTTGAATATTTGATCTATTTAGTATTGTATCCCAAAGAAACTTTAATCATTTGTGATAAATACTAAATATAACTGTAATTTGCCACAAAATTTACACTAATCTGTACTTTGTTAGTGTTAAATGTAGACTTTCAGACACAGATACTTTAAAATTATTAAAATATTCTGGACCATTCTGCTGTGGTAAGTTGGAATTATTGTTAAAACCCAGTGTTTCAGCCCCATCTGTGGAGGACACTTTCAAGGGGTATTGTAGCTTCTTTTGATGTCCCTGGCTCACTGCTGACTGTCAGTTCCAAGGTTTGATTCGGACATCAAAAGATTCTATTCTCTCCATGTGCAGATGGAGATGAAACGTTGGGTTTTAACGATACACCCATCCAACCACAGTAGAATATGCTATAATATTTTATAATTTTAATACTCTGTTAGCACTTCATATGGTGGAGTGTAAACAGACCACTTGTATTTATCAGTCCTGTGACTTTCTTCAGCATATCTGTATTCTTGTAACAGTATATGAAAAAAAAAAATCAATGCAGGTTTCATCTTAACAATAAAATACACCAATAAAAATGAAATACTCATCTAATTTCAGATAAATCATTTCAAAATTGATAGATCTGTAATTAATTTTTTAAAACTTTGGGGCATCACCTTACATCATATGGTTAATTAATAATGAGCTTTCTTAGGCATTGGTTCTGAATCACTGCACATATCTACTATAACATAAATATGAATCATAGAAAAACTAAATCACAAACTATAGAATGTTATATTACAGTCCATTACACCTTAGGGGAGTATGACTTGCTTTCCTGAAGTTGGAACTACTGTTGTTTCCATGGTATGTTGAGACAATATGTAATAGTTCATACTAACTTAAAGTTGGAGTAATTTATATTATATGCATTAAAAGAATGGCAAAAATGTCATACTTAACTTACAGCAGTGTCTCAATTTATACAAGACTTTCAGTAATGTTGTACCAAAAACACTTTATTGTAGGTTTTCTGGAAAGGAGAAAGAGAAACTTTAATAATCTGAAGAAATTCATGACTTTTCCATGGACCTCAGTGTGTATTAAATAATAAGCTTCAACCAAAAAGGGTATGATTAGTGCAGTGTTAGTGTTCCATTGTTTTAAATATGTTTAATTTTTGCTACATATACTCAATTATGCAAAATATGACATCCAATCCAGTGTAAAGATGAGGTAACACACTAAATTTGTAACTAAGAGTAAAAATTGAGATACAGAACCTAAATAGTTAAGTCCCATAGATTTACAAGCATTTGAACATTTGAGATACAGAAATAATACATCAAATTCTGAATAGAAACTGTTGTCCGTAACAAAGATTTGATCTGTATCTTTAATTTATATATTATTTGTCATCACAAGGCGAAGAAAAATATTTATTGTTGTGCCATCACAGTTTGGAAGTTCTACAATGAAAGGTGTTTCTGTTTATAATTTAAGTATGCTGTATTGACTGTATTCTCTGTCCACAGATGCTACGAAGAGTGAACCCTGTTTTGGAGGTGATACATCAGCACAGCAGTCGCTGACAAGACTTCTGCAGCAACCACAGATTATGCAGGAATCGCCACCTCGTCCTGACTGGATGCTTCCAGAGCGGCATGTACGTTACGGTCCAGAAAAATCATGTAGTCGGCCATTCTGTAAGCTGAAAAGAAAGGAACACTATCATTGCAATGCATGCAATCAGGTAACTCAGCGTCCCGCACAGTACTTGATTATTTGACTTTGACATAGTCCATCCTAAAAAGAGAGAAAAATCACATCTACCCCACAGTTTACACATATAATTAGATGTCAAAGAAGGCATTTCATTATTCAGAGGTTTTAGTTATTTTCTGTTAGTAATCCCTGAAAAATATTGTTTCTTACACGCACTCTCCATGGTGTAGTCAACTGGTTAACCACACACCTATAGAAAACTCTCTAAAGGATCCTGACACTGTCAGTTTCTGTTTCATTTGTCACAGTGATATGCACTGGCATAGGTTTGATTTTAATAATATTCTTATATCAAACTATCTGTTAACGTAGCCAACTAACCCTTTGCATTTTCAGTCAAGTTATTTAAGTTCTGCAGTTTTCTTGTTTAATTGAAATCATTCCCCATTACATTTTATCACCATATTGAATCATTTTTAATAGTTGTATACCATCATAATTAGAAGTGCCAAAACCTGAATAATTAATCATTTCAGGTAATTGACTTTACACTCATCACTGTGAGTTATCAAACCTTTGTATTTTCTAAATTTTCTAGGATGATGTAAAAGGGTCAATAAGTCTTCAATAAAGCATTGGTTCAGTTTATCTCTCTCTTTCACGTTATCTATCCTTCAGGGAAGTCATCTGTCTAATTGATAGAAAGTTGTTTCCTAATATCATGCTTTGTTGCAGTCAGTAAATTATTTACAAGTAAAATTTGCATATTTGTAGGAAAGGCATGCTTGCATCTTTTAACAGAATTGTAGAATAGAAGTTTTATGTTCCAATTCAAAGAACTTTGATTATTTTTGTTCAGTAACAAATCTTTTAAGCTTCTTTTCCTGTGTATGTATGCCCATAGGAGACTAATTTGTGGGCTACAGAGGAATGATCAATTGCATGCATTTCTCGCTTGTAATTTTTTCCATCACTCAAGAATATGTTAAGTATTTATCATCAATATATAAGAATATAAAAATATTTTAATAGTTGCTTAATTTGGCTCACTGGGCACATTAAATTTAAAAAAAAAGTACTGTTCTTTTTCAATACAACTCCTTAAAATTTCAGTTGATCTACTACAATGGTTATCTAATAGTTCCACAATATTATGGAAATCATTTTCTGAAAAACTTATTCACCTGTACATACAATAACTGAAAATGTGTAATTAAAATCATATACCATCTAACGGTCTTTTCTTCTTAAAGAATGAGTGGAAATGCAAATTAAAAAACTTGAGAGTAAAATGAAAAGTTTCGTTATTAGAAATTCAAACAAAGCAATGATAGTTCCTATGACTGTATCATCTATATGGTTCAGTTTTCTTAGATTAATGTGAAAGTTTTCCTTCAAATTTATACCACTTTTACCTTGTTGAAAAGTTTTCAAAATTCTTCATATGATCATTTATTCACATAACACTAGCTGTATTATGAAAGTGAAGGGCCATTTTTTTTATTATCTAATTAGTTTATGTGTTATGGGAATATACATTTCTGTTGCTGCAATGATCAGAATTATATGAAGAGTTTACTTACAGCATTTTGATTAGCATTATCAAAACACAGAAGTAATTGCATAAGTTATAGTCTATGATTCAGAAATTAGTAACAATGCCTGATATTTATTCTTTATATATTCATTTTTTATTTAAAAATGGAAAGTCTGAGTGGAATAACAACAGTATCATGATAAGGATAGATTGTTGCCTACCATATAGAGGATACACTGATAGAGGACACAGTGAGTTGCAGACAGGCACGATGAAAAGAATGCTGAACATTAAGTTTTTGGTCCAAAAAGGCCTTCAACCGAATTAGAAAACACATAAACACAACTCGCACACACAGACCAGACTGGAGACAGTGGCTGTGAGTGTGAGTTGTGCTTGTGTGGATATGTGTGTTTTCTAATCTTATCCTTGTACCTCGTCACATTCAGTGTGACTTCAATTTATTATTTTTATTCTCGATCAGTCCCCTTTAGGAGAGCAGGTGAACTTAAGCCATTTACAGTTTCAGTTCCTTTTCTGCCTTTATTTTCCTCCCAAAACCTATTCATTAATTCACTGTTTCATCTCTCCACCTTTTATTTCCTGTTGTTTTCTTTCATTTGGCCTTGTTCAATTTTATAGTTTCTGATTTTGCCCCTGAATTGTTTTCTGCCCATAATTTCTCCTAATGAAATTTTCAGTCATTCCAGATCTTGTGTTTCTTTCATTCAGCTTTCCTTAATTTGTTTGCATTAACAATGTTAAAAATTCTTTCAGTGAGTCTGTTTCTTTCCATCCTGCATAGGTATCCATAGAACTGCAGGTGCTTTTTCTAAGATTTATCTGTGACTTTGTCAGTGTTTTCATAGAGTTTCTTTGTGGGTGTTTTGACCCACATTCTGTTTAGGAGTACATTGCCATAGACTTTTCTATGAATTTTTTGTTCTTGTTACTCAATGTCATGAATCTTTGTCATCGCTCTAATTACCGTGGGATTGTGCTGCATCCAAGGCTTCAGGAGTTAGAGTGTCATAGTTTAGCATTATGAGATATTACTTTTTTATTGTAGTGATTCCATGTCAGTATGTATGTATTTTGCAGTTTTAATATTCTTTGCGTGTTGTAGAAAATGTTAAGTTCTGTGTGTAGGATGATTTCTCCTACGTACTTGAAATGAGTGACCTATAATATTTTCCCATACTGTGTTTTCAGTGGGAATTTTCCTGTTAACCTCATGAACATATACTCGAGTTTTGGAGTCCAGTTTTATGAGAGATTTATCTAATGCAGATGTGACTTCAGCATTGTTGTTCATTAATATAACCAGATCATCTGCAAAGACAAGATATTTCACAGTAACTATTTTGTACTTTTCTCACTCTCTGATTATTTCTTCCAGTACAATGTTGAATAAGAATAGCTATAACCATCTTCTTGCCTGATTCCCATGTGAATTTCAAATGAGTTTGATATTTCTTGTATGAATATCACTTCCCAGGTGGTTCCTGATAAAGTTTCTTGGATGATGGCTCTGGTCTTTCTATTGACTCCTAATTCTTCTAGACTATTAAATAGCATTTGTCTATCAACCAAATCATATGCTTTTTTAAATACACAAAAATGACTGTAGTATTACAGCAACATTTGATGTTGATTTTTAGATCCCAGTTCTGTTAAATGCAGAATCCCCCTTTCCTAAATCCTACCTGGTACTTGCCAATATGTGAGTAAAGCCTTAGAGAGAATTTTGTAGGTTACTGGGAGAAGCGTGTACATACTTAACATACGGACATTCTCGTTTGACAAGCAGGTGTATCTTCAGTTTTCTTTTTGGTTTATTTGGTGTTGGTAGTAGTTTCAAATGTAGTATTTATTAATAACTCTAATTCATTGTTATTTTTATTTACATCAGGCCTTTTCTGAACTGGAAAGACTTCGACCTCACATAGCAAAGCACAGTTCAGGAGCACTAAGTCCCTCTGTCATTAAGAAAGAAGTAGAAGACAACAACAATGAAGAAAGTAGCGACTCAGGAAACAATTCAGGTACTATTCACAGCGCTGGAATGTTGTAGTAGTGGTATAAGAACTTTGATGTTTTCATCGATTGTTGTGACTTTCCTTGACTGTTGTACCTAATATGATTTTTAAAAAAATCAAATGTCATCACTGATTTTGCAATCAATGTTCCAATAACAAAACTATATGAGCACTTACCAATAATTCATAATAACCTAATTGATTTGAATAATTTCATTTCGTAATTTAAGTGTGAGAAGTGTATATGGATCATGTTTGTATTTACATAGTGAGCTTGGGTAAAAGGGGAAATCAGGGAAACTTGAAAGGCGTCATGGACATTCTGGTAGGGTGGCAACTTTAACCAGTATCCAGCAGTACACACTTAGGTTCAAATTAGATCAGTAAAATTTTTGAAGTCTTAACAATTAGCAAAATGAGAGGATACAGTTACAGGGTTTGATAACCCAGATGTTTCAGTTATAATTGAGCACTGGCATACAGACAAAATAATTAGTGTATGTAAGTTACCTTCCACGACCTTTTTCACTGCCTTCAGCAGGAAAATGTGGGGTAGTTATCTTTGCACTGCATCAGCTCTGAAGCTTGCCATTTCTGGCCACCATTCTGTTCAGGTACCGATAGGAGCTGAAAGTTGTTGTGTCATAAGTAAGAAAACACATATGTGACAAAAGAGCCAACCATCATGACAGTGCTGAAAACCTTAACAGTGTGTTAAAATGCTTATAATTTAATGAACATAACTGCATCATTTCAATGAATTCACATCAGATTTCATTATTGTTCCAATGTCTCATGCACATAAATAACCTAGTCTGTAAACAACTGTAAAAAAAGAAAAATAAATAAATAAAAATAATAAAAAATAACTGGATAAACAATGAAGTGAAAATTTCAAGAGAAAAACTAAGACCTGTGCAATGGCAAAGACTAGTGATAGTCATAAACTGAAGAACGAATTTAAGAACTATCACAATTCTATAAAGATTTCCATATAGAAGCTTAAAGTAAACACATAACCACCATGTTAGGTGATTTGAATGACTCTAATAAAGCTGTTTGGCAAGTTATAAATAGGTTTAGGTACTGTGAGAACAAATAAGCTAGTGATCTTATTATCAGTTTTAAAAGGAATATCATCAGGTGCCCATATCAAGTTGAAAATATTTTAATGGGTACATTTCCACTGTTGGGAAAATCCACCAGTGAACAATCAAACAACCATCAGCAGTGCCAAGTTTGGCTGAGTAAGCTGCAGCATGGGGTGCGTAATTTCTAGGGGCAGATGAATTTCAATGGATGCAAATTTCATAGGATGAACTTTTGAGTGGCCGGTCAGTACCCAGTGGGCCCCCTGAGGCCTGTTGGACGGAGTTTACAGTTTACAATCATCTGTATTAGTACAGAGTCAGTACTTTAATTTTGGGAAGAGGTTTTTAGTAGAGGATTAAAAAATGTCTTTGATTCAGAAGTACTTGAAAATGGTGACATAGCTTCACTGAAACTAGTTGTATGTAATAGAGAAATATTATAAGTAATATAGTGACTGTGGCACATAAGTACATTGTTTAAATGTCTTTATTTTAAAAAAGTTTTTCCAGCCACACTCGTCTTAGACAATGTCTTATGTTACAGTCAAGAAGGTTATTAATGGTACAATAATTCCTGAGCCAGCACACTCTAGTATTTGAGAATCAAAATGGCTTCATAAAAAACAAGTCAATTTTAGTAGTAGCAGCAGAGGTAGTAGATGAAGTAATAGCTTTTGAGTGTTTCAGTATCACCATACTTCTTGACAATCTGTGGAACACGGGTATTAGAGCAACAGGCTTTGAGTTAATAAAGACCTGTATGAACAACAGGAAATAATTTGTCTTGCTTAAAACAAGCAGTGGGTCTTTCAAATCAAAAGTCAGATGTGATGTCAAAT
Source organism: Locusta migratoria (assembly GCA_026315105.1). Taxonomy (NCBI): domain Eukaryota; kingdom Metazoa; phylum Arthropoda; class Insecta; order Orthoptera; family Acrididae; genus Locusta; species Locusta migratoria. The sequence continues at coordinate 237,584,013 of CM048755.1, forward strand.
ATGGAGATCCTCAAGATTCCATCACGGGACCCCTCCTGTTCCTGATTTATGTTAATGATATAAAGTACTGTTCTTCTGACATTAAAATTATATTGTATGCAGAAAATACAACAATTGTGTGCAGACAATACAACAATAGTGTGCAAACACATAGACCATGACAGTCTGGATGTGCTGTGCAACACTATTACTAATGAAGTAGTCATGTATTTCAGTGAAAGCCATCTAAACATAAGTCTTTCAAATACTGCAATCTAACCCTAGGAAGCAAACATAACTTGATTTGAAATTATTTATAGGAAACCAAATTGTTAAATATTTTTATTTTTTATTATTTTTTATTATTATTTATTTTTTTATTAAACTAGTAAAAAATGCTAATCTATAGTTTATAATTTATGAAGCTTACATAATCAGAAGAATAATCTTTATGATGTCTAGAGATTGTATTTCATTATTTATAATTGAATTAATATTATTATTGCCATTAGGAAAAGTTCTGCAATAAGATGAAAATGAACCTTGTAGTTTTCTGAAATATTCTCAGTATATGATCCAATTCTCATATTTTGCTGTTGGTAGTTAACCATTCTTTAACAGATGTGTCTGCATACATTAAGGGCTGATTGTATAAACATCGCTGACTGGAGATCAAATTTAATGCTAATTCAGCAATTGATTTCTTTTAGGGCTCCGACCAATTATATAATACTAAACTCAGATCAGCTGAAGTTGTTTCAATGTTGATCTGAGTTGTTGCTTGGAAACACTGCTAAAATTGGCTATTGTCACAATTATTGTGGCTTGACCACAGATATTAATTTACGAACAATATTTGTTATCAAAGCTTGCTTATTGCAAAGATGCCCCAGGGAAGTAAATAAGTAGAAAAAAGAGTGATCTTGAAACTTCTCCCAACATGAAAAAGATTTACTTCTAGTAAACATTTTGGACCAATATAAGGACATAACAAAAAGGGGAAAAAGTAAAGTAATTATGGCCTTGAAGGTACAGGCATGAAAAGAAGTTTTTATTGATTTTAATTCACACAATATGTATGGGGCTCTAATCTCTCTGATTTTGTCTTCATGATCTCTATGCGAGATATACGTAGAGGGAGCAATATACTGCTAGACTCCTCGAAAAGGTATGTTCTCGAAACTTCGACAAAAGCCTGTACCGAGTGACAGAGCGTCTCTCCTGCAGAGTCTTCCACTGGAGTTTATCGATCATCTCCATAACACTTTCACGATCATAAAATGATCCTGTAACAAAGCGCGCTGCTCTCTGTTGGATCTTTTCTACTTTCTCTATCAACCCCACTTGGTACTACTGTGCAATCTTTCTCTGTGAAACAGCTTTGGAAAAAGTCATTTAGTAATTCAGCGTTTAAAGTGTCAACCTCTGTTTCAATGCCATTTTCGTTACAGAGTGTCTGGAGATTTTGTTTTGATCCACCTACCGCTTTGACATAAGACCAAAATTTCTTAGGATTTTCAGCCAAATCAGTACATAGAACTTTACTTTGAAACTCTTTAAACACCTCCACCTCTTGCATAGCCCTCCTCACGCTACATTTCGCTTTGTTTAATTTTTGTTTATCTACAAGGCTTTGGCTATGTTTATGTTTGCAGTGACGTTCCCTTTGCTTCTGTAGCACTTTTCTAATTCGGTTGTTGTACCATGGTGGCTCCTTTCCATCTCTTACGATCTTGCTTGGTACATACTCATCTAATGGATATTGTACGATGGCTTTGAACTTTGACCACTGTTCCTCAACACTATCTGTACTTGCGATAAAACTTCTGTGTTGAGCCGTCAAGTATTCTGAAATCCGCTTTTTGTCACTTTTTCCGAAGTTGGGCAAATATTTTCACAACAAATAGGTTACTCTAGCTATAACATATTTTATTACACTATGACACTGACATTGTTATACGATGGAATAAAAAATTAGAAGAGTCCTACTTTGTACTGGCAAGTTATACATACAGTAGTTATTACCTTTCTGTGTGGAGTTGGAGACCTGTTGCTTGTTTACTATAAGTAAGTAATAAAAATTACATTTACATATGAATCAATGTGAATGATGAAATCCTTCAGTGACTCAATCTGTAAATTTCAGTTTCAGCCACATGTTCTGGTGTTCCGGTGTCTGGCAGCAGTACAACTGGCAACTATGAGCAGGCCCAGATGTTGGGACATAGCAGCTCTAGTTCTGAGCAGCCCCAACCTCAGGCCCCACCCCAGCTGCAGCCACAGCCCCCTGCCCCTGCAGCACCTCCTCCTCCTCCACTGCATGCACCAGTCTTCCCACCACACTCGTCTGCTGCGGCTAGCTTCAATGCTGCCATGGCAGCAGCAGCTGCTGCGGGCCAGCAGTTTGCTCTGATAACTTCACAAGGACTGCCATTCATACAACCTGGATTACCTGCCATCTATTCATCTCCTGCAGGTGAGTTCTATTTGCTGTTACTTTTTCGACAATGTACAAATTTTGGGGAACTTCATATAAAAAGATGACTATTTTAACCCTCTTTGTGGTATTTTGGTGTAACTGACATAGTTGTTTATCATTATTAGGGTTATGAATAGTTACATGGTGTTTGTTGAATTAAATAGTGAGTGTATCTAAACTGAAAAGAAAAGGGCAACATTGAGCATTACTAACGTCAGTTTTTCATGCTACAAACAACATAATTATGCTTTTGAAATTATGAATGACTCTGCAGCTATAAAGTAATACATACTTTTAAAGTGAAACCATCCAGGTTCTCTATTACTTTTGGTGTGTCCTATTTGCTGGAATTCCACACCAATTGGATATTACCCTTTATAGTTTCCTCTCAATGATATTAATGCAACTGAATTAATGATACTTACACCTACCAAGAACCAAATTGCATCTGTAATGTTCAGCTTTTTCCCAGTGAGGATTTATCAGCAGTTGTAGAATTCATAAGGTGCAGTCAAAATGTTTCCATTCAAAGGCCACACAGTTCTAAATCTATATGCCAATTGGGTAAAATTCCAATAAGCATTGAGACAATTATCGCACTGATGTAGCAGGTCAAAGATATAAGTTTGGTAAAACACTGTGTCCCACTGCATGAAGGAGTCAGTAAACTGTCTACTGCATATCCTTGTCCAACTGGAATCATTGACCCTTCAAGGTATTTTAGGTGAGTTAATGTGAGGGGAGGGATCAGGACTGCTCGGTGTCTGCCCTTAACTTGGCATATAACTCTTAGAACAACATCATAGTATCACTGAAACTTTAAGACTCTGGTTCCCAGTGGTGGCACTAGTTTTCGTTGCCTGCAACATCTCGCTCAAGAAATGTGTTGCCTGCAACATTTTTCCTTTTCTGAATGATCTCCACCACTGTCTACCTTCAACAGTCAAGAAAAGACAGGCAGCATACTGGTCTTGTTTGGATGCATTTGGCAATGTCTTAATAATTCACATTTATGCATTTGCCACACACATGTCATAAAGATATGAATGCCTATATGTTGGTATTTACATGCGAGCAGGACTGTCACGGTACATTGCAACAGTGCCCTCAAATGAGAACTTTTTTTTGTCCGTTATACTTTGTATAGAGCATTTTAGTTAGTAGTGCTATTATATGCCTTTTAACAAGAGTGAACTGAATGTTTTTCTGTTTCATCAGATCTTGATAGTGTACACTAGATAGCCTCACCTAGATTTATTGGTTCCCATTTCTTTCCTCTGTCAGGTCAGACAGCTTTATAACACAATTCTTCCACTTACTTGATTAGTTGTATGTGGTAATGAACAATGCCTAGACGTTGTACCTGAGTGTGGAAGGAGAAAGAACAGATAACCATCCAAACTGAGCTAGGAAGTGTGTTGACAGCCTGCAGGTTGTTGGAGCCTCAGGGGCAACAGCTGTGACACTTCCCACAGCATTCATGTGGCATGAAATCTGTAACATTGCTGTGCATCCTAATACATTTTACTTGACACATTTTGTCTTATCTAAGGGAAATTGTAGATAGTGGAAAGGTCTTGTGGTATCATGTCAATATTGATAGTGGCCATCAACTTATCCAAATGTTTGTATAGTCTATGGGACTTAACTACGGGGTCATCAGTCCCTAAACTTACAAACTACTTATGAATTACTTACGAACTAGGACGGCACAAATATCCATGCCCGAGGGGGGATTCGAACCCCCGACCGTAGTGGCCGTGCAGACCATGACTGGAGCGCCTTAGTCCCCTCGGCCACCGCGGCCGGCTCAACGTATCCCTGTGCATCTAAACAACATATTTCAATATGGTAATGAAAATTATTTTCTGGGGGATAAATAATAGGAGTAAAGGTCACAACCCACTGTATCATGGAGCTATCAACCAATAAATGTAGAGAGTTTTGCTACTTTTTTCAGAGATAACTATTTTGGAATACACTAACACACACTCATGCACAACACCTGCACAACAGCTAGATTGGTAACCTCAGTCATGCACACCACTAATACAATATAGTTGGTCCATACAATAAACCCATGCAAGGTTTTATGTATAACTGAGTATTCTGTACTGATTATCTCTGAAGAAGTGCATTACCTTAAAGCTTAGCAACATTTTCATTCACAGTTATAAGCTTATTGAGCTATAGCCACTTCTCAACTGTATGATGAGTCACTATATCTATTCCTACAATTATTTATAATAGGCATGCCATGTTGCCCATATCTGACAGTATAACTGAACTATCACAACCAACTTTGCTAGTTTGGTCTGCAGCCAATTTTCCTACATGATCTAACTTTCATGAAGGGAGGGACTTCTTGTTAATGAGAGCTAAATTTTAGAACTTGGAGCCTCAAGGAAATGCCAGCTAACTCCTGATGGAAGACTGTGCACTTGCAATGTTTACTGGTTTAGCATGTAAGATGTAATGGAGGCTTTTCTAACACATATTCACCACATACAGCCTGCTGCATGTCACATATGTTCTGAGGGTATTCTTGGTTGCTTTTAGTGGTTTTTTGAAGTTGTGAAAATGGGAAGCTTGTTTTATTGACCAACATAATTTACATGAAAAATGTGAGTGATAGCTACTCAGTCATGGAATGATTTACTGCATATGTCGCTGAAAGTAATTGTTTTCAATAGGTTTAATGTTTGCTGCTCCGGTCCCACCTCCTCCTGGGCTACACCCTCATCATCATCCCAATGGCTTGCTGGAACACCATCCAATGGTGGCTGAATCTGAGCAGGCCATGGCATTGGCAGCTGCAGCAGGTATCAAGCGCTCCATGTCACCACACATTGGCCCAGGAGGTCACACGCCACTTGACATGAGTCCTGAGGCGAAGAAGGCACGTGTACAGAACACCATGCGCATACTTAAGGATGAACCTGTTCCAGATGGTTATGTTAGGTTCAGGTATGTTAACTGTAATAATTGTACCTTATAAAATAAGCAAAACTGTAATTGTAGGGGATTTCTTTGAATTTAGCAGTATAGTGAGTAATCTCTCATTGCAGATATGACTTTATAGTCTTTGACAACCTATATAGAGCAAAATATATCATCCAGTTTCTCATTTTATATTCATGTATGCTTCATCCTATGTTGGAGATACCTTTTGTTAACTAAGGGCTATTCTTGTGAATGCTTATTTTTGTTTGACCAATAAACGTTAGTTGAATAATATTTATGTGGTGAACTTATCAGAGTTATTTTAATTTTATTCTCATCAAAGTAAAAATCACCTTGAAGAAAATGCACACCAACCATGCATATACCAAACATCCATATACATCAGCACTGACTTATAAAGTTTGAAATAATAAAGTAGTTTATGTCACAGAAACCAAACTGTTTAGTATGCTCTAGATAAATATATGAGTTCAAGGAAGAATATCAACTCTCTGCAATTGATATGGGAAAATGTGCAAGACTTATAATTAATTCGTTTATTTATAGGTTTAATGAAGACTGTAAATACCCTCACTGTGGCTACCGGGAACACCAGACTCATTTCCACTGTATGAGATCAGATTGTGGCTACAGTTTTTGTGACAAGACACGCTTTGTGCAACACACAGCGAGGCATGAACGCTTGGACACTCTAATGGGTGGAGATTTCCAACAGTTCCGGGCAAATGTGGCCTGTGGTAGGCAGGAGTGCGTGTACACATCGACACTTGGTATGTAATGTGTTGGAGTAGTACATCACCTCTTTATGTCTGTACAGATAATTATTTTGCAATATAAGAATCTCACTTTCATAACTGCACCTGATATACAGCCAGATGAAGAAGTTCTTCAAGTTTTAGAAATTACTTAAAATTTAAGATTTTCTACAAGTTAATTCAAGATTTTCTAATTGCTTTAAATTTCAGTAGACTTTGTTATGAAGATAGACTACATATTTCGTTTTGGAGAATGTTAATCAAAAATACTAGAAAAACCAGATATGTTAGTAAACTTTGCTCCAATAACTTGCAAGAGTTACGGACCTTCTTGGCAATGGTTAATTATTATTCTTAGCACCTCTGAAAAACAGCTCACTTAACACATCTGCTCAATCAGTTGTGAAATAAGAGTTTTCTATACAGGTGTCAGCTGACTGTGAGCATGGCCTCATATAAATGAACTGTCTGCTGCACTTGACAGCCTGACTTAAGCCTTTTAATCCATCACTTCCTCATGTTTTAGTCACTGATGCTTTTCCCTATGATGGTGGTGCAGTGCTGGCAAGTAGAAATTATGATGGCACTGAGTTGCTGATAGTATATCTGTCAAAAATGCTGAGTCCCATCTAAAACAACTACCAACAAATAAAAAAGGATGCTGTAGTTAAATGTTCTATTTCTAGTTATTCAAGACCAGATGTACCCTCATTACTAATGATAAACCATTGACAGCACTCTTTGGGCTGCATTCTTAGTTTCCAGAGTGGACTGTGCAGGAGCTCCAGATGTGGGTGCTTTCCCTCAGCTCTTGTAATTGCATAATGAAATATAGGCCCATAGCACAACACTCCAATGTGGAGACCCTCTCTCATAGTGGTGGCAGGTGCCAAAAATGACTGGGAATTCACTACTTATGTTGCATTATGCAATTTACCTTTTCAGATAATGGAATCAACGAGCTTGAAAACTGGTCGTCTCCACTTTTTAACCAAATTTAGATTCTTGCAGTTCCCATCTCAGGTTATGTGACACTATAACCAGCACCCACAACTCACCTAATGCATGAGATTCAAAAGGGTACCTGAACCTCAGCAGCACCTGGCCAACATGTTATTTGAATGACTTACACTTTTTCATGTGATAAAATAATCTGATACAAGAATGAAAAGTTGTTGTGTATTTAAAGTATCAGCTTTTCTTCTGGAACTCATTGGACCATTGAACACACAGCACATGCTACCTACCACTGCTCTCTCATCCATTCTAAAAACAACAGCATGTCTCAGATAGGTTTCCCATTACAGCTACATACACTTTATTGCAGAAACATGCTGTGACCCTAGCTTATGGTGTATCATGTACTATGTGCTTCATGGCTGCTCCACATATTTTTTGAAGTTGACCAATATAGAGCTCTGAGCCTAAGTTCGCCTCTCCCACTATTTTTTAGTCATCTTCGATGCCCTCCTGCATGAAGTGGAGATGGGGAGGTGGATAATCACCATTACCTCACCTACCTAAGCTGAGCCCTCAGGTGTTGCAGCTCCTCCATCATGGACATTGGGTATGAAAGCCCTTGCTAGATGACATGCAAACTGGCTGGGACTGAACAAAGATGTGGAGGCCATGGTGTACAGTGTGCTCCACACTGCTGTTTCCTGTTCCCCTGGTCCACTTCCCATCACACCTGGAACTCCATTCATTTGGACTCTGCTGGCCCTTTATTTGTCTCTATGTGGATCTCTGTGATGGATGCTTATTCATTAGCCTGATATACACCACTATGGATGCAATGCTCCATGCACTTGACCAGAGTGAATGGCTTCCCCACACCATACAATTGGAGAGTGGGCCCCGTTCATGGTGATGGGCTGAAATTGTTCTGCATTGCCAGTGGCATTAAACATTGTTTGTTCACCATTTCATCCATCCTCTAATGGTGAAGCAGAGAGAATGGTGTGAAATTTCAAACAAGAAATGCTGAAAGCAGTGAGTACTTTCACTACCACAGCTACATCCACTGTGTTTTTAAATACCTTTAGGATCGTCTCTGTCCATAGGCATATTTTGAAAGAGCTTCTATATGAACAGCAAATACACACATTGCTCCATCTTCTGATACCACAGCATGAGGAAGCCTGGACCTAGCATGTCAGCTGCTATCTGCCAGAGTCCATGGTGTGGATGCACTAATATAGGACAAAACTCATTTGAGTGTTGGCTTAAGCAGTTGCCACCTACAGTTATGATGGTGGACACTCCCAAGAAATTGGAGTACCGTCATATCGTTGTTGTTGTTGTGGTCTTCAGTCCACAGAATGGTTACATGCAGCTCTCCATGCTACCCTGTCCTGTGAAAGTCTCTTCATCTGAGAATACGTTCGGCAACCTACATCCTTTTGAATCTGCTTACTGCATTCATCCCTCGGTCTACCTCTGCGGTTTTTACCCCACACACTTCCTTCTAACGCTAAGTTGACAATGCTAAGTTGATGTCTCAGAATGTGTCCTACCAATTCTGCATTGTATATGTTCTTTACTTTGGCCATCAGAAGTTATCTTGCTACCCAAATAACAAAACTCATCTACTACTTTTATTGTCTCATTACCTAATCTAATTCCTACAGCATCACCTGATTTTCTAACATTACATTCCATTACTCTCATTTTACTCCTGTTAATGTTTATCTTATATCTTCCTTTCAAGACACTGTCCATTCCATTCAATTGCTCTTCCAGATCCTTTGCAGTTTCTGGCAAAATTACTATGTCATCGGCAAACCACAAAGTTTTTCATTAGTAAATTACACATGTGCAAAGCATGGATGAGTTGCTATTCATTTGTTGTTGTTATGGTCTTCAGTCCGGAGACTGGTTTGATGCAGCTCTCCACCCTACTCTATCCTGAGCAAGCCTTTTCATCTCCTCATAAGAACGGCAACCCACATCCACTTGAATCTGCTTACTATACGCGTCTCTTGGTCTCCCTCTGCGATTTTTACCCCACACACTTCCCTCCAATGCTAAATTTACGATTCCCCGATGTCTAAGAATGTGTCCTACCAAGCGATCCCTCCTTTTAGCCAGGGTATGCCAAAAATTCCTTTTCTCACCAATTCTGTTCAGTACTTCTTCATTGGTTATGCGATCTACCCACCTAATCTTCAGCATTCTTCTGTAGCACCACATTTCAAAAGCCTCTATTCTCTTCCTGTCCGCACTGCTTATCGTCCATGTTTCACTCCCGTACAAGGCAACACTCCACACAAATGCCTTCAAAATCACTTCCTTACACTTAAATTAATGTTCAATGTTAGCAAATTTCTCTTTTTCAAAAATGCTTTTCTTCCCATTGCCATTCTGCATTTTATATCCTCTGTACTGCGACCATCACATGTTATTTTACTACCCAAGTAACAAAACTCATCTACCACCTTCATTGTTTCGTTACCTAATCTAATTCCTTCAGCATCGCCCGATTTTCTAAGACCGCATTCCATTATTTTTGTTTTGCTCTTGTTAATGTTCATTTTATACGCTCTCTTCAACACACTGTCCATTCCATTCAACTGCTCTTCCAGGTCGTTCGCTGTCTCTGACAGAATTACAATGTCATCAGCAAAACGCAATGTTTTTATTTCTTCACCCTGAACTATAATCCCTATTCCAAATTTTTCCTTGCTTTCCTTCACCGCCTGCTCGATGTACAAATTGAATAACATCGGAGAAAGGCTACAACCCTGTCTTACTCCCTTCCCAACTGATGCTTCCCTTTCATGCCCTTCGAGTGTATTCCAGTCAACATTGTCAAATGCTTTCTCCAAATCTACAAAAGCTAAAAATGTAGGTTTGCCTTTCCTTAATCTATCTTCTAAGATAAGACGTAAAGTGAGTATTGCCTCCCTGGTTCCTACGTTCCTCCTGAATCCAAACTGATCTTCCCCAAGGTCAGCTTCTACCAGCTTTTCCATTCTCCTGTAAATAATTCGTGTTAAAATTTTGCAACCATGACTTATCAAACTAATGGTTCTGTAATTTTCACACCTGTCTGCACCTGATTTCTTTGGAATGGGGATTATTACATTTTTCTTAAAGTCTGAGGGTATTTCGCCTGTCTCATAAATCCTACACACCAGTTCAAATAGTCTTGTCGTGGCTAGCTCTCCCAGAGACTTTAGTAGCTCTGAGGGTATGTCATCTACTCCTGGGGCCTTGTTCCGACCTAAGTCTTTCAAGGCTCTGTCAAATTCATCTCTCAGTATAGCATCTCCTATTTCATCTTGATCTACGTCCTCTTCCCTTCCTACCACATTGTCTGTAAGTTCATTTCCTTTGTAGAGCTGCTCTATGTACTCCTTCCACCTTTCAGCTTTCCCTTCTTTGCTGAGAACCAGCTTCCCATCTGAGTTCTTGATATTCGTAGAGTTGCTTTTCTTGTCCCCAAATGTCTCTTTTATTTTCCTGTAGGCGGTATCTACTTTTCCCCTTCTTATACATTCTTCTACAGATTTGCATTTGGCTTCTAGCCACTCCTGCTTAGCCATTTTGCACTTCCTGTCAATCTCATTTTTTAATCGTCTGTACTCCATTTTGCCTGTTTCATTTACTGCATTTTTATATTTTCTCCTTTCATCGATTAAATATAGTATTTCCTGTGATATCCAAGGATTTTTTGTAGGTCTTGCCTTTTTACCTATTTTGTCCTCTGCTGCCTTCACTATTTCATCTCTCAGTGCTACCCATTCCTCTTCTACTGTTTTATTTCCCCCTGTTTCTGTCAATTGTTGCCTAAATCTCCCTCTGAAATTCTCCAGAACTTCACTTTCCTTCAATTTATCTAAGTCCCATCTCTGTATTTTCCTACGTTTCTGCAATTTTTTCAGTTTCAGCCTACAGTTCATGACTAACAAGTTATGGTCAGAGTCTATATCTGCCCCTGGGTACGTCTTGCAGTTTATAACCTGGTTCCGGAATCTATGTCTTACCATTATAAAATCTATCTGATACCTTCCGGTGTCTCCTGGTCTCTTCCATGTATACAACCTTCTTTTGTGATTCTTAAACCACGTGTTTGTTACGATTAAATCATGTTCCGTGCAAAATTCTACCAGGCAACTTCCTCTTTCATTCCTCCTGCCCAGTCCATATTCACCTACTATTTTTCCTTCTCTTCCTTTTCCTACAACCGAATTCCAGTCTCCCATCACAATTAAGTTTTCCTCTCCCTTAACTGTCTGAATAATTTCCTTTAGCTCCTCATATATTTCTTCGATCTCCTCATCATCAGCAGAGCTAGTTGGCATATAAACCTGTACTACTGTTGTCGGTGTTGGCTTCGTATCTATCTTGACAATGATAATGCGATCACTGTGCAGCTCATAGTAGTTTACCCGCATTCCTATTTTCTTATTCATTATCAGTCCTACTCCTGTGATACCCCCAACTGATTTTGTATTTATAATCCTGTACTCACCTGACCAGAAATCCTGTTCATCCTGCCACCGAACTTCACTAATCCCCACTATATCTAACCTCAACCTATCCATTTCCCTTTTTAAATTTTCTAATTTTCCTATCCGATTAAGGGATCTAACATTCCACGCTCCGATCCGTAGAATGCCAGTATTGTCTTTCCTGATGACAACATCCTCCTGAGTAGTCCCCGCCCGGAGATCCGAATGGGGGACTATTTTACCTCCGGAATATTTTACCCGAGAGGATGCCATCATCATATCTTCATACAGTAGAGCTGCATGTCCTCGGGAAAAGTAACGGCTGTAGTTTCCCCTTGCTTTCAGCCGTTCGCAGTAGCTGTGTGGCAAAGCCACATGAGCTAATGTTACAAGGCCAGCTCAGTCAATCATCCAGACTGTTGCCCCTGTAACTACTGAAAAGGCTGCTGCCCCTCTTCAGGAACCACACGTTTGTCTGGCCTCTCCACAGATACCCCTCCGCTGTGGTTGCACCTACGGTACGGCTATCTGTATCGTTGAGGCACACAAGCCACCCCACCTCGGCAATGTCTGTGGTTCATGGGGGTGGGCTATTCATTTATAAATAACAAAAAAGGTAATAGGTTTAAATCTGATATGTCAAGTATCACTTCATTTGAAGTTATGTCAACTAGGGCGATTTTTGACACAGATTTCACACTGTATGGCTCATCTTCCCTTTCTCGCTGCATAGTAATGAGCTACCACTAATGTACCCCTCTGTGTGCCTCTTATTTCATGCATAAGACTAGTACTTCTCACATTCTGCATCTTGTATTTTGGGTCAGCTAATTACCAACATAATAATCCAATGAACAGTCTCACTGTCGAACTTTAACTCTGTGTTAAGGAGTATAAACTTCTTATTCTTGTGACCAGTGGGAAGTGTTCTGTACAAGTTTGTCAAGAATTTTATCTGAAGTTAGAAAATAATGGAGCTTTTTACAAAATTGTGTACTGTGTTGGGTGATTGTGGACAAATCTCTTAAAATGTTAAGCTTAAGGGACTTAACTGCGGGGTCATCAGTCATGACAATTCTGAAAACATTTGGTGTGGCAAATTAACATACAGAAGAGTGAGTGATTTGTATGGTTTACCTAGATCGATCTCACAAAATGAAGTGCCAAAAGCATATCCAAAAAAGTTGGGAGAAGCATCAGTGCTAAATGAGCAATAAGAAGAAATGTTGAAGCAAGGTATATTGAGGGCTGCGTGGTGGGGATTTCCTACCAATAAATTGGATATTAGATATTTAGTGAAAGGCTACCTTTACAAATTTAGCCAAAAAGAGGAAATTTCCTAACAGTTTAACAGGAGAAGAATGGGTGAATTTATTCCTCAAGTGACATTCAAAAGAGCTCTTCCTTTCCTATGTGAAAATGAAAAGAGCTCAAGCAGAAGCAAACAGCCAGTTTAAATGTTTCTTTCCAACATGAAGCCAGTGCTGTAAAATCTTCCACCAAGCAATAAAATTAACTACAATGAAATTCACTAAAATAAAATATAAAGAATTTAGAATTTTTTTAAAAGTCAGTTTATGTCCAAAATCATCCCATACATTTTGAAACTGCAGACAGAGATTTAAAATACACATGTGACTGAAATCATCCCAGTCCATGGAGTGATTTTGGACATTTTTTTGGCATGTCTCAGGCAAACATACGTACTCATAGACTTTTGGTTTTTAGGATACTCTACTGGTTATACATATATCCCACCACTTCTCTAAAAACAATACAGTCTGACAAAACCTACAAAATGTATGGTGAAAATAATCTCAAAACTGTCCGAAATCACCCCTTTGATGGTACATGTTTTATTTTAATAATGTACCTCCTGTGATTGATAGCAACCTAACAGGTAGGAACTTATTCAGTTGTATTCCATCCCTTGAACATTATAATAAGAGCAGTGACAATGTAGAGTCTTGATAGATAATAATCTATTGTAATGAGATCCAGTTTCAGATAATGGTAAATTGTAGTTTCTGTATCTTTTTTTATACACTGGACAGTATTTTGTCAGACATAAGCAGATTGCCTCTTGTAGTGTGATAACAAAAGGAGGGGGTGCAGAGGGGTTTCTACATTGACACTTGCTTGAATAAAATGGCAGAGGATCCCTCTAAGAGCCACCAGTTTGGAAACATCCTCGGTGCTGCCCATAAACTTTTGCTGATCCCTTTCAACATGTGCTTGTTTAGTGACTTCAACAACCATTCACCTGAGTGGCACTTGTTTACTTCTTGGCTTAGAGTTCACTTACCCAAAACCAGGCACTAGAACAGAAATCAAGCTCACCTCAGATGAATGATTGTCGAAATGAAGCAAGTCCATGATGAAAGTACTAAAAAAATGTGCATAGGTATCAGAAAGGGTTTAACATCCTGTCAACATTGTGGTCATTAGAGACAGATCAGGTAGCTTTGAGGGTGTTGTCAAACTGGATAGTCTCAGAGAGACACTTTGCCAGTTAATTCACACATGCGAGAGTGTTGCATCCCCTCTCTGATCCCACCACTATGAAGACTGAAAAAGCCCAGAAATGTCCCAGAGAAAGATTGAATCATCTGGGAGATGCCCTTAGTGTTTAATTTTGTTAAAAATGTAATCATTTTTCTCATTGCACTGTGGACTGTAGGTTTAAACTGTGAAATGTGTGGAAATCAACATCTTAAGAAAATGTGTGGTTTCACTGACACTATTTATGTCACTTCCTGAAGCCTTTTTGTGTCAAATCTGAGTGGTAACTTTGCTAAGCCATGAGAAAGCATTATGATTTCAATATTGAGTAGCATGGTTCTGACTGTCACCAAAGAAATCTCAGAGGAAGTGGTGAAATGTGTGTAAGAGGTAGTGTGATGTCCTGCCTTTTATATGCCATATCTGCAGATGTATTGGGCAGAATTGTGACAAAATTTGGTGCCAGTGCAATATCATTTAGATACCTTGAATTTGACATGAAACTCTGAGCTTCCCCCCCCCCCCCCCCCCCCCATTCCAGCACTGGCACCTTGCTCTTTGCAGCATTGCAGAGCCTGAGCATGATGTTGCAGGGTCTGTGCTTTTTAACCATTACAAAGGAAGGTTGTAGGCACCTGTGAGCCAAATTTCAAATTTATACCTAACAATGGGAGAAAATTACAAGGGTTTCAAGAAGGTAACCAAAAGGTGACCCTTTATTTTTGTCATGCTGTGTTGTTGTAAGTAAACAGGTAGTAGACTGCAGTTAATTGATAGAATGCTAGGGAAATGCAGTCTGCAAAGGAAATTGCTTACAAAATGCTTTTCCAACATGTCTTATGATATTGCTCAAATATGTGGTACTTGTATCAAACTGGACTGACAGGGGCTATTGAATCCTTACAAAGAAGGGCAGTACAGATGGCTAGTGTGCCACAAATATGCTTAAAAAACTGAACTGGAGAATGACTGGAAAGAGATATAAACCCTTATGTATACCTCCTGCAAGGATAATGAAAACCACACTAGATTAGTTGCAGTATGCACAGCTTGTTACTAAAAACACTATGCCCACAGGTGCAGCGGTGCACTCTTAAGGCACCTTGCTGCGGAGTGTGCGTCTGCTCACCAGTGCAGGCTTGAGTCCTCCCTGGGGCATGTGTGTGTGTGTGTGTGTGTGTGTGTGTGTGTGTGTGTGTTGTTCGTAGCATAAATCACTGTAAGTAGTTTGTAAGTCTGGGGTCAGATGACCACTGCAGTTTGGTCCCATAACTTTATAAACATTTGAACAAAATCGCGTTCCCATGTTGTTTCATTAACTATGTGTTCATCATATTATAATGGACGGGGAGCGTGAGAAACTGTTGCTTTCTTTGAGAAGTTACATCAAACAGTGTACATTTTGGAATAGAACACATAAAGAATCTATTAGTGTGTGCCATACTTAAATATTTCTTGGCGCTATTTAACTTTAGTAGTTTCTTCTAATGGGGTTGCTGCATTGCTTTTTCTCTTTTATAAAGGTAAATGCAGTGTGACTTTTCTGTTTTTCTTTTACATATTTTATTTTTATTTGTTTCTCAATTTCTAATTTTAGAATGTATGTAATGTACTGTGTCTCATGCTCTCATAACAACAGTTATTATGTGGAAAGTAACTGTCTATTTTTTGTCATATAATTTTTTCATGCATCTTTAAAGCTAAATTGACACAAAGCATTTTTTTCATTTGCAGGTGCAATGCAAAATAAGGCATCACACTTTCATTGCCTGAAATGTGAATTTGTATGCACTGATACAAATAAAG
Organism: Locusta migratoria; assembly: GCA_026315105.1. Classification (NCBI taxonomy): domain Eukaryota; kingdom Metazoa; phylum Arthropoda; class Insecta; order Orthoptera; family Acrididae; genus Locusta; species Locusta migratoria. The sequence continues at coordinate 237,599,954 of CM048755.1, forward strand.
TTGTTGCCCATAGACGACAACACCAGAAACTTGACTCTATTATGGCAGCAGGCTTTGAGAAATTTACTCCTTCCCAGCCTTGCAGCATAGAATCATGTGCACATTCAGGAAAGCAAACCCACTATCACTGTCTGAGTTGTCAGTATGCTGTTCTTGGATTGTCGCAAATGTCTGCACACAAATACAGACACATGGAATGATATAGTGACTCAATTCTAATGATTTATCTAGTGTATGCCCGTCTTGGTAGTACAGGATGCATAATTCATGAAAGTGCTGTTTTTAAAGGAACAGAAAGTGTAATTAGTGTTGTATAAAATACATTATATCATACAAATATGATCAATATACTCAAATACTCTAAGTATTTACTGTGATGAATAAAATCCCTGTCACAAGGGGTGATATTCACTATAAGTGTGGTTACTACAAGTGAGTTTTAAGACAACTTGCTTTGTGTAATGTGTAATTTCAGAGCCACCTTTTTTCTGTGGCTTCAAAAAGACTTCAGTATTACTGTTCTATGTGAACAAGAGAAGCGTAATGATTTTTGTATATAAAGAAATATTATGCTAAACATTTTTAAGTTTGTAATGTTTATTTATATATTTGATAACACCAAGACATTACCATTGTAACAGTACTTGAGTGACTGGATATCAGAAAGCATTAAATCAAAGTGATTGTTAATTATTTATGAAAATCTACTGCATTCATTGCAAGTGTATATATTTCATGTTGAGAGAGATATGAGTGAATGAGTTATTGTGAAGTGTTAAGTTCGTAAGCAGAAGTCATATCATAGCTCTAAGACATTTATTTTTTTGAAATGAGACTGTGTTGTAATCAAACATGTGTAGCACAAACTAAAGTGTACAATTAATATTTATGATATGAATGTGGCTTTGATGCCAAAACAGAGACATAAGTTACAACAAATTGGCTTAAAAGCTTTCCTACTGCACCACTTACTTAAGTGTAAAGTGTATAAGTCTGTATTAAATAAAAGACATCAGGAAAATGCAGCAGAATGTTAATAAGAAATTGAATCCACTGACAAATGAATGATTTAGTCATAGTAAAAATGAGCATTATTGCTCATTTCTAAATATATATATATATATACACATATATATATAGGGATCAGAAATACTTTGTAAAGACAACAAATTCATTTTCCATTATGTAGTATTATTAGCAGTTATTTCATTTGAAGTGGTATTTGCCTTATATTTAGGTACATAATTATGATATACACATTATTATGACAGTGTATTAATAAATAATTTGTGCCTTTAGAAAAGACGTGTTGAGATATAACAAAACTGTATCTAGTTTGGTAGAGTTTTTGGGTAGGTAGCAGTTGTGCCTTAAAAGATTCAAGATGCCCCCATTTCCAGGCCCTCTTCTGTAGTGCTTATATTTGTTCCACGTATTAATCTCGTATTCCAGATGTAATATGTTTATTATACAGTAATGTGTACACATATGTTAGTCATATTTTTGTTGCTCAGATGTGAATATGTATTGTGAATAGGTAAATGTGATTATTCCATAAACAAATTCTTGTAAGTAAACATACGACATTTATACTGTGGCATGGATAAATTATATGAGATCACATTTTAAAAATGCTGGCCAACCTTCCAAAAGTATAACAATAATATATTGACTGGAATTAAACATTTTCTAAGATAATCTAATAGTACAAAAACTGTTTTATAGATGTTTTACTCTAAATTTTATAGTCCAATTTTCTCTTTCAGATATGCATTAATGTGAAAGTGAAAGAAAAAATATTGATTCACAAATTTTAGTGCCTTAAAATCTTTTATCAAAATATGATATAATTTTTCTAGTATTATATGTATAGGTGATAGATACAGTTTTGAAGACAGTATTTGTTTAATGTTTTATAGTTTGACACTCAGAGTGTCTGAAATTAAAAATTAGAGACTTTTTTTAATTTTTTGGGGCCCGCCAGCATACAAATGTTCAGGCAGTGCTTAATTTCATGAAGTCATGAATAAAAATTTGAGACTTGTCATGTGTGTGATACCTGATTGGCTGTTAAACTGCAGTCATGGTTACTGCTGATTAATAACAATATATATATATAGCTATTTAGAATCAGAATCAACATAGGCTGTAAGCACATTGACAATGTTTGTTTCAGAAATATGAGAGGAATTTTATCTAAAATCTATATCTGTTGAAAAAAGTGAGTTGATTTATAAAACAACAAGTTACATTGGAAATCTACCACAGTAAACATTTACAAGAGTTAGCTGTGTGCCTTTTTCCATATTGGCTGTCAAAATTGACCAACATTTATAATGTCAAGTATTAAAAAGAATGTGAACTTAAGTCTTCATTGTAGATGCATTCCAACATAAATGTTTTCTTCTAATATCAGCCATATTTTCATTTTGCCCATAATTGTATTTTGGGAAATGAGATTTTTTTACCTGTGCCATATTAATACAACATTTATGTGCAGAGTTTCCATCAGTTATTCATAAAATGCCTAGTCTGCACTGTATCTACTGTGTTTGTTTTATAATAATCGTGGCTGCATGTAGGAAATAAGAATAGGTATGGATAATATGTAAGTAATAATTTGAAATGTGAGAAAAACCAAATGATTATTCTTAAAAAAGAAAGTGTCTGTTGTACAAAGCTATTTTAAGTATTTCATTCTGTGTAAGGAAAAATATGTTTATCTTCTTTACCACAGAGATTGGCTTAATTGTTATTCCTTCCTCTTTATTTTCCAAACATGGTTTTGTTTGAAAGTCAAAACATTAATATTTTTGTTTGATTATTTAATCCTATTTTATAAACTTTTATTTAAATACCTGTATTTTTAGAATATATATGAAAGTATTCTGGAGTTTCAATCATATGTCATTTATCACTGTATTTGCAGAAGTGCAATACACACATGTTTCACCATTAAGTAAGTCCTATCAGTTTACATCACTCTTTTCAATTGCTTAAATGTCTGAAATCAAAATGAAGTTAAAAGTTTAACATTAGGTGATGCTGTTGATCAGGAAAGAGTTGCCCACAGAAACTTCAGTCCATTTATTGAGGGTATTATATAATAAGCAGAATATTAAAGAGAAAATAAGTGCTAATAAAGACTTCAAGTATATCACATTTAATACAACAGTATCTCATTGCATTATTCAGTACTGCATGGTTCAACTGAAAAAGAAATGTCAGTTTTAATGTTAACTTTATAATTTCAAGAATTTATGCACTGTCAATTGAAATAAATCTTGCTCATGTGAGATTCACTTGTATATGAGCCAATAATGGCAGTTATGCTCCATGTGATTTTCATACTTGTTGATAATCATGAAAATAAGAAAATGATACTATATTTTCTAATAAAATTTTGGGGAGCAGCAATTAATCTGCATGTACTGGATGAAATTCGTATATTTGCCATAATATCAATGAGAGAAAATATAATAGAAATTTGTGTCTAATAAGATTTTGTGTCATATTGCATGTTTGGTAGCTCTAAATCATATAGAAACATTATTTCTCACACAGTTAAATGGCCTTACAAGTAGAATATAACAATAGTAGTTCTGTTTGTAGAAAAAAGTATTTTTCATTGCCCAGTAAAATAGTTCTCAGCACTTGTGAACAACCAAGCACATTTGGTGTTATGTGTTCAACACAAGTTTCAGACATTGTTTTAGTTTAGGCATAACTGTGCCTAAACTATCATAACTAAAATACCGTAACATTTATCTTATTTATTCTTTCAAATCTCTTCAAATTTTCCTTTTTCTCGTGATTTTTAATAGTCACTCTACTGAAGTTAAAATTGTTTCCCAATTTTCTCATGATATCAGTTACAGTAGCATCTGAGAACTGATATATTAATTCAAATGACATAGAATTTCATTTTCAAGCATAAAAAACCCTGACTACTATTTTCAATCATCTTTCCTAATTCTTATTTTTATTCATTTGAAGATTATTGAAAACTATTTTTCAATTGGATCATGCATTTGTAGTGAGTCTTCTGACCAATATATTGGTGCAATCAGTCTATTTTAGTTACAAGATACTTTAATTTCACAAGTGTTCTGTAAATTGTACAACTGAGTTTAAAATTTCTTTCTGCTGCAACTCGAAGCACATATTTTGATAATATGGTTGAAAAAAAAATTTCATTTTGTCTCATAGATTCCACTTCCTGGCTTTCACTACACTATAGATACCCCTGCATCTTTGTTCCATTTTGCAACTGTACATCTTGCATCACAATTTGGTAAAACTTAAGCAGCAATATTTCCGTTAAAGATAAGAAAAATACCACCATTTATTAATAATTGCAAATAATGATGACTGAACAATATGATTCGACATGCAGTTTTGTTCCTTTTAAAATGTCATTTGTTGCACATTTCATTCTTTTAGTTTGTTACTTTAGTAACCTATTACATACAATTAGCATCAATGAAGTATACACTGTAGATTAATTTTTGTTCTTAAAAATACATTTGAACAGCTATCATATGTTTATGAACTCTTTGTGGTGAACTGTTGAGTTACCAAAAACTGTTTGGATTTTTTTAGTTTTGCCACGATCATTTACTGAGAGTTACTGCAAATACTTTTTCTGTGATATCATTGCTTAACTGATTAATGTGAACAGGGCACAACAACATTGTAGTGTTTTTATGTCAAAGTTTTTAATCTGTATTTATTTATTTATCTATGTTTCTTGCAATAAATGAATGTAACATAGTCTATAACTATATAACACCGATACGTTAGTGAAAACCTTCAGAGAAAAATTTATAACAGTTTTGAAAACAATGTTATTTACACATTTCATTCTTCTTTCCCTTACTTTATTGTTTAGTTCTGCCTGTATGCTGATACCTGTCACTATATACCGTTTTCAGTCATGTTTTACACAAGGAGAATACACAGTCCAGTCAGCAGTGTCATATTCATACTATATAAGTACCACATTTACTCTGTATTATTATTTTAACTATCTCAACTCATGGATCTAAACTGTGAGATTTCTGTTTTAAATATTTCAACACTCAAAATTGCAAAATGGTTTCTTTATTATTATTGACAACTAGTTTCAGACTGGCCTTATTCCATTCTCCGTTCTTGCATGCTGGTGTCATCTCTTCAAATAGAGAAAGCCATCATCAAGAGGACTTGAAAATGGGCTCAGGCTGGGCCACAACTAGTCATCTATAATTTTAAACAAAATATTTTGCAACTTTGGCTGTTGAAATATTTAAAATAAATGTATGAAGCTGCTGTTCCTAAAAACCCAGCATGCTGGAATCTCGTGTGAGATTTCTGTTTTTAATGACTCTTTATCCCATCTATCAAGTTTCATTGCATATACTTCCAAAATTAGTGCTGAAATATGAATATAATACTTTTGTTCTGGCTTGATAAATTGCTCATATATAATATATTTTTAACACCTATTTTACATGAGTTATTACTGTACATTATATTTCCCACCTGATAAAAGCAATGAGAATAGGCTATTAGGGAAAAGTTGCCACTGTCATTGATGCAGATATTTTTCTGGTTGGTCCTGCAAATTTAAGAGTAGGCATCATAATCATATTTGTGACAGTATTTATGATTAGTAAAGTCATAATTTACAATTGTTTGTATGTTCATTACAGTTTTGTTTCACATCTTGAAACTTTCCAGAATACTGTGTGTGTGTGTGTGTGTGTGTGTGTGTGTGTGTGTGTGTGTGTGTGTGTTTGTGTGCGGGTGTGTGTATGTTTGTTTGATTGTTTGTTTGTTTGTTTATTTGTTCGTATGATTGAGCAGAAGAGAGAGGTACATATATCACACATCCATAGTTTTACTATGAATAATTCCAGCAGTTTTATCATTTTGTAATAAAAATGTATACTGAATGTAATGTATTTTTGTGTATGTATTCATGATGAGAATATATGAAGAATGGAACTTACATTAATGTCCTTAGTTTCATGTAGTCTGTGATTTTTTTCTAAGAAGCAAGTATTTTATTTATATCTGTCAGTAAAAGGATGCATGGTCAAATGTATAATTCACTAAGTTTAAAAAGTACCAAATACAATAGGCAATGAAGAACTGAATTTAGTTTTAAATTCACCTAAGTTTCCTATTCCTCAACTGCAAAATATAAAAAATCACATTCTAAAATATATGCATATTCCAATAACAAAATGCATATAGGTATACATCACAGTGTCATTCACATGAGAATTACTTAGTTATTGTATTACAAGATACATCAGCCTGTGACTCAAGTTGACACAGTGTGGCACCTAGCTAAAATAATAATAATAATAATAATAAAATACAGCAGAATTTATTTTTACCACACAAATAAAATACTGAGGACATCCTTTTTGTATAATGTTACTACACTTTTAAGTTGGCACTTAGCACATTACTGTTCTTTGTGAAAGTACCATGTGTATTTTTCCTTGTAGCTTGATTTGTACATGTAAAGTGCCTCAGCGAAATTCTCTCTCTCTCTCTCTCTCTCTCTCTCTCTCTCTATCTCTGTTTCTTCCACACTGCCAGTATAGGACAGTCAAATGATAATGAGACAGATGGAGAAAAAGTAAGCTTATTATTTTAAAAGTAATCATCATAATTATGGGTGATTATAATTAAACTTTCCTTACTTAAGATGTTATATCATGGAAAATAATTACCGTATGTATACCAAACTTGGTAGCATTAATGTCAAGAGAAGAGAAATATGTGTTTGCGTGGCACATCATACCATTACATACTGGTACCATTACTGCTACAAGAGGGGCTCAATATGGCACCCACCAGTGTCCAGAAGAGTCTGAAAGGGCAGGATTGCATTCTGCACACCATGTGCCTCTCTTGATATTCTGTGCTTCAGATCATCACATCTGTGAATGTCCTCCTGGTAATCCCTGTCCTTCAGGTATCTACATCTACATGCAGACTCCACAGTCCACCCAAAGGTGCATGGCAGAGGGTACTGAGTACCTCTACTAGTTACTTGCTCTCTTGTTCCACTCCCATAAAGAACAAGGGAAAAACGAATACTTGTATGCAACCATATGAGCCCTATCTTTCTGATCTTATCCTTGTGGTCTTTACACGAAATGTAAACTGACATCAGTAGAATCATTCTGCCACTTTGAATTCTGGTGTTCTACATTTCTTTAATGGTGTTTCTCGAAAAGAACGTTGCCTTCCCTCCAGTGACTTCCAGTTGAGATTCCGAAGCATTTCAGTACACTTGCGCGTTCATCAAATCTACCAGTTACAAACCTAGCTGCCTGCTTCTGAACTGCCTCTATGTCTTCCTTTAAACCAATCTGGTGGGGATCCCAAACACTTGAGCAATACTGAAGAGGGGTTGCACAAGTGTTTTATATGTGATCTCCTTTACAGATGAATCACACCTTCTCAAAATCCTCCCAATAAAGTGAAGTTGACCATTTTCCCTCCCCATTACTGTCCTTATATGCTCATTCCATTTCATACCGCTGTGCAGCATTATGCCTAGGTATGTAATTGATGTGACTCTTTTAAGCAGCACACTACTAATGCTGTATTTGAAAATTATGGGATTGTTTCTCCTACTCATCTGCATCACCTTACATTTTTTCAAAATTTAGAGCTAGCTGCCATACCTGACACCTCCTACAAATTTGTTCCTAGTCATCCTGCATCCTACTACAGACATTCAATGATGACACCCTGTTGTACACTACAGCATTATCGGCAAACGGCTGCAGATTGCAACTCTCTCTGTCCATCAGATCATTTATATAGATAGAAAATAATAGTGGTCCTATCACACTTCCCTGGGGCACCCCTGATGATACCCTATTCTCTGATGAACACTCACCATTGAGAATAACGTACTGGGTTCTATTACTTAAGTAATCTTTGGGCCGCTCACATATTTAGGCATCTATTTCATAAGCTCGTACCTTCATTTGCAGTCTGTAGTGCATACCGTGTCAAACGCATTTCGAAAATCTAGAAATATACAGACTGCCTGTTCTCCTTCATTTATAGCACACAAGATGTCATGAGAAAAGAGGGCAAGATGGGATTTGCACAATCAATGCTTCCTAAAGCTCTGCTGGTTATGGATAAAAGCTTGTCTGTCTCAAGGAAATTTATTATATTAGAACTGAGAATATGTTCAAGAATTCTACAGCAAGCTGAAGTTAATGATATAGGTCTGTTATTTTGCATTTTTATACACAGGAGTTACCTGCGCCCTTTTTCCAGTCACTTGGAACTTTGCTTCATCAGACCAGAAAATACACATTTTTCATATAATCACACAACTCACTAACACACAATTTTCATCTCTGGCTGCTTCATTCCAATTTTCCATCTTGACGATCATCTTTGTGATGAGATGTTCTAAGTTGCAAATTCATATTAGGTATTACTAACACAATTTCCATGACAGAAAAGTTTCCCATGTTAATGGTTACTCTCATTTCTTGTCTCATCAGTTTGCCTTGTACTCCCATAACTGGTTATTTGAAAAATTGTCTTTGCATATTAAAGGCAATAGTAATTATTCATTATTAGTGAAGTTGTACTTTCCAAATCTATAAAAACGTCCATTTCTCGGTGTGTAATACTCCTTTAATGATAGGTTTTGGTGGTGTGTCATCTAATTCAAGTTCTTCATTTAACAACCATTTGATAGTCAGAATTTTGTGCTTATAAACTATAAATGCTGAGAAGTGTGGCCCTCAACTCAGGATAGTACTCATTACCCTTAATTACTCTTGAATCATTGCTTGTACTATTTCTTGGGTTAAATCATTTTATTTAGTGTCATTTAAATTCTTCAGGGAGTGAGACTGCAATGTCAGTCTTTCTACATCCACATTTACACAGATACTCTGTAAGTCACATTGAAGTGAATGGCAGAGGGTTCACCCAACAGCTTTTATGATATTTCTATACAGTTCCATTCATTAACAGCTTGTGGGAAAAAGGAACACCTACATCTCTTTTTTTTATCTGATTTCTCTTACTTAATTATGATGATCATATCTCCCTATGTAAGTGAGTGCTAACAAAATATGTTCACATTTGGAAGAGAAAGTAGATGAAAGAAATTTCACAAATAGACCTCGCTCCAATGATTTACACCCTTCTTTTAACAATTTCTGTCCCAACTCATGCATCATTTCCATGACACTCTCTCCCATATATCATGATAATACAAAATGAGCTCCCCTTCTCGGAACTTTCTCTACAACATCCATCAGTTCCACTTGGTGAGGATCCCACAATGCACAGCAATACTCTGAAATAGGACACACAAATGTAGTGTAGGCAGTTTCTTTGGTAGAACTGTTGCATCTTCTAAGTGTTCTCCCAATGAAATGTAGTTTTTGGTTCACCTTCCCTACAATATCTTCTATGTGTTCTTTCCAAATTAAGTTGTTCATAAGTGTTATTCCTAGTTATATATGTGGGATTTGTTGGGGTAAACCACATAAAGACGCCATATGAATGAAAAGCAGATTTATTCTTTTCCAGCGCATACAGAGGTTCAGCACAGACTGGTTTTTGCAAACATGGTGTAGCATCTGGGAAGCAGCATGCCACCAAAGAACATAAAAAAGAGATAAAAGTTCTCATGGTTTACGTGTCACTGGTCGACACTGCCACATACAGTTGAATTGACAGCTTGTAGATTTAATTGATTTATTGTGTAAATGAAGTTTAATGGATTTCTTTTAGTGGTCATATGGATGACTTCACAATTACTATTATTAAGGGTCAATTGACAATTTTTGTACCATGCAGATATTTTATCTAAATCATTTGTTTTGATCTTCTTCTCTAACTGCCAAATGACAGCATCATCTGTGATGAGTCTAAGAGGGCTACTCCCACTGCCTCCTAAATTGATTATAAAAATAAGGAGCAGTAGGGGTCCTATAACACTACCCTGGGAAATGCCAGATATCACTTCTGTTCTACTCGATGACTTACCATCAATTACAATGTACTCTGTCCTTTCTGACAGGAAATCTCTAATCCAATCGCACAACTGTGGCAATATTCCATAAGCATGCAATTTTATTAGAAGACACTTGTGAGCTACAGTGTCAAAAGCCTTCTGGAAATCTAAAGAAACAGAATATATTTGACATCCCTTGTTGATAAGACTTTTCACATCATGTGAGTAAAGAGTTAGCTGTATTTCACAAGAACTATTCTTTCTGAAATCATGTTGACTATGGGTTAAACTGTCTGACATTTTGCTCAATGTTGCAACTGGCCTTCTGCTAAGTATATGTCAGACTGTTGAATGAGGAAAGGAATGGTTCTATATAATAGTGTGAAACAGTAGTTTGAGGAAGAGGAGAAGGACACTCTTTATTGGTATTTGCAACATTTCACTTTGTTGGGGGAAATGGTTCTCCTCTATTAGTGTTTACATGGAGTATTTGTCTTGCCATTGGTGGTTGCATTATTTCATGCCATTGGTGAAAATAGTTATCTTTAATTGTTGTTTGCATTGTTACTTGACATTAATTGGAATAGGCAAATATGGAAAATAGGCAGAAATTTTGGCATGGTATTGTTTACTTGTCACCTGGTGTGGATGGTGGTGGGCCAGCACTCCATTTATGGATGGTCAATGTGGTCTCCCATGTGCCTGTGTGAGTTTCTTCATGCATACTTACCCACACCACTGGTAACCAGGAGGCCAGAAGTCTGTATCCATCTTCTCTATCAATGTTAGTGGGTTGCTTGGCTATTTTTATGGTCTCTCAAATCTTCCTCATCATCATCTTCACAGAATAATAACTATGTTCTGCACTCATCCTGATATTCTGCCAATGTTGACTTGTTGTGCTGTCAAAGCCGGATATATATTTCAAGTTCAGAAAAGTCTTGTACTGATTGGTTGCCCATTATCAGCTACATATATCAGTCCACACTTACAACCAATTTTGTACAGATCATTTAATTTGTCTCCTGCATCCTTCCTTGAGCCAAGTACATCCATTATCTTGTTGCTGCTCTGGATGATTGTCTTAATGCCTGCCCTACAGGAATTTTTGCCCAGAAGTTCAGTGACCTTTTGTGTGTTGGGTAAATGGGGTATGTTCTCTGCTTCCCTCCTTCCCTATCACTTTTATAATTTTTTGTGATTGTCTTATCAATCATCCTTATGCTGTATGAGATTCTTTAGATGTTTAACTTTGCTGGTCCTGTAGGCTGTCCAAGTTAAAGTGTGAACGGCAAATTTCTTCCACATAGGATTATGTTGGAAGCAGGCATGGTGGCACCTGCCTATGCTGGTGGCTTTTCTATACACTCTGTAGCCAAGTTTACCTTCAGGTATTTGGTAGCCTTCCACATAGAAGAAAGGCAGCATCTCATTCTTTTCTATCCATATTGTAAATTTATTTTACTGTGTTCGTCAATGGTGCTGACTGGAGACCAGTATCTTTAAATGTTTCCATGAAATTGTCTGCTACAATAGGCAAGAGAGGGTGCCCATAGCTACAACATCCATTTGTTTGTAGAATTCTCCTTTCAACTTGAAAAGTGGTTGTCAAGCAGTGGTGCACTAGGCAAGAGAGGGTGCCCAAAGCTACAACATCCATTTGTTTGTAGAATTCTTCTTTCAACTTGAAAAGTGGTTGTCAAGCATTGGTGCACTAGATTGCAGATGTCTGATGCCAAGTACTACTCTAAAGTTATGTTACATTAGTGAATAAATAAATACCTCTCATCAAAGCTAACCATCAGATCCATAGCTGATAAACACTTTTCTTCTAAAGAATAACAAAATGGGTACAGTCCTTGACATATGAATCTGTGTGACTCACCAGATGTTGAAGCTTTGGTACCGGCTACTTTGCCAGTTTGTATGTTAGTGAATTAATACAAGCCACTACAGGCCTTAAAGGAAAATCCTGTTTGTCAACCTTCAGTAAACTATGTATCCTCAGTGCCTGTGGGACTTACAGTATGAGTTGTCTGCTATGTTGAAGTTCATTCTAGATTAGGAAGTAAAGTTACAATAATTTTTAGAAGTACAAAAAACAAATTTATTTTAATCAAATTTACATGCATTGTAGTATAGATCCATGCGTTATTTTTCCATATAATCACCATTTACCTTAATAGGTACATTTTGCCATCTGTGAGATTTTTTTAATTCCTGTGTCAAAAGTGTCTTCCACTGCCTTTGTCAACCAGTTCTTCACATCTATTTTCACCTCATTATCAGAAAAGTGTTTTTCATTCAATTTACTGAACCAATGATAGTGCAAGAATGGAGCTGTGAGATGCATGCCTTGAAACATCCCAACCAATGAATCAGCAGTGTGTGGAGACACATTGTCAGAAAGGAGACGGACTCCCATTTTCATCAACCCACAACATTTATTGTGTATTTGGCAGTAGCAAATATAGCATATATTTGGTGTGTGTGTGGGGGGGGGGGGGGAGGGTTGATGTAAAGATAAATTAAGTAGGCATCCCATGATATTTTGTATCTGATTGCTACTGACATTCAGAGGGTAATTTGCACTGAGCACCTTTTACTGTACCAAGATCAAGCTTTTTTTATTGTTGACATAAAGTCATAAAATTGAGCTTTTATACTTCTATTCATTATTTCAGGAAGGGGCCAAGCCACCTTTTTTTATACATTTAATAGAACATTAAAAACCACACAGTAATGGAAGTTAAAATGCATAATTTTAAAATATACAAAAGATGAATATAATTGAAGTATATAAAATCTCACACAAGAAGCATTTAAAATTCACAAGTAAGAAATGAAAAGAGCCACAGTGTAAAATGAGAACAAATCAATGATGAGAATACAGCACACTGAAGGACGACGATAAAATACACAGGTGCTGACTATTGTTCTGCCATATTCGGTGAATGCAGCAAATTAAAAAAAAAAAAAAACAATGAAACACTGTAGTAGTTCAATGGTGCACAATACACAATACTAGGTAAAACTTCATTACCACTGATGCAGCTGAATCTGAGGGAAGCGAGGTGAGAGGAGGGGGTAGCAGTAGGTGTAGGATACAGGTGAGGAGGGAAATCACAATTCACGGGACTCCAGAGAGTGATATGGAGGGGGAGGGACAGCAGGGGGTGAAGGAGTAGGCAGAAGGGATCAATGTTGGTTGGATGGGTAGATTTCAGGTTGGAGGGCATCATCCAGGAGAGAAAGGGTGCAGAAATTGCCCTGGAATAAGATGTGGAGGGTGTGAAGGTACAGAGTCGGCAGTATACAGTGGTGGAGGCAGAGGCCCATGATAGTAGACAAGAGGATAATCCAGAGGGTTGTGAGAATCAAGCTTACAAATGGTGTAGGAGATGCAGATACTTCCAAAGAACTGGAAGAGGTGGGAGAAAGAAATAAGGTGGCAGACGTGTGAACTTCTTGCATGTAATCAGCTGATCACATCTGTTGCACATGTTTTTGTACTTGTTGGCACAAGCAAAACTCCTTTTCCATCCTAAAACACTGACACAAAGTTTTTCCTCGCTGTTGTTCAAGTTCTGATTTTTTTTGGCTGAAGAAGAATGATTATGGCACCACTGTCTTGATTATCATTAGTTCTGTGGAGTAGGGTGGTAAGCCCAAGTTTCATCTTCTGTCACTAATGAGTTGAGAAAAGCCTCACCTTTAGTCTCAAAACAGTCAAGAGATTTGGGAGCAACAGTGACTGTTTATTTTCTGTGATTTGGTAAGCTTCTTGAGCATCCATCGTGCACACAACATGGCAATAATTGAGTTGGACAGTTATGATTTCATGTGCAACCATTCATGAAATGTTTGGACAAAGTGCATGCAGTCAGTTATCAGATGGTGATCAGAGGGAAGATGTTATTCAGTTTTCTGCACTACATCATCAGTCACAACAGACTGCCTTCCACTTCTGTCTTCATCGTGAATTTCTGTCTTTCCAATATTGAAATTCTGTATCAATTCATATTCTGTATTCATTTCTTCACATGCTATCTTGACATTACAGCCTCTCTATAATGAAACAATTTTGCTATGAATCACAGTGGCATTCATGCCCTTAGCATTTAGGTAGAGAATTACAGTGCATACACCACACATGGTGGAAGCCAGGATTAGAATTCTCATTTTTAACAATCACCACAACCCCACAGAGCTGCCAACTTTGTCACTAACATTTCCCTTAAATTTACCACAAAATCCCCCTAAATCATAGGAAAAACTCCTAAAAAGGCAACCAATGGGGGTGGCTATGAGATCCGCAAGAAAGAAAGACAGACAGAATAATCTTCCTAGTTGTTTAAGACTTCTCTCTCTGCCACCCCCTTTTAAAAATTGTTGGGGAATTTATGGCATACACATTCAACTCCTCATTCCAGTAATTTACATATCTAGGGTTGTACTAGAAATTTAGAAAAAAAATGGTTTTTATATGTTATCATTGAGACCATAAGAAAATTAACATACAATGAGATAATCTCAGAAGTGAAGGTACTCACAAGGACACATGATGTCATGTTATCTTGAAAAGGGTGGAGTCTGGCCTGTTTGCTAATTCCTTTTTCTCATTAGAGCCACATTTATTCCTATACAAAAATAAATAAATCAGAAAGTAAACAGCTCACAAACCAATGTAATGCCTCTAAATGTAGCACTGCAATAAATCACTGACAGTTCATTTTCCAATTTATCATGGCAAATAAATGGATTGTAGTTTAATGAAGAAGTATTGACCAAAGTGGCTTGGAAAAGTTCTCTAAAAGAAGCAATTTTTTTTGGATCAATGATTTCGAAGCTGCTAAACACATGAGAGTTTTGAAAACTTCCTTTTACAGCAGAGAGAATTCTGTTCACACAATGCTTTGCAAGTGTGAAAAGTAGCACAATGAAGAATTAAACTTAGATTCTGGTAGGTAATCAACTGAACTCAACTTGCATTTATAAGTTTACTGAAAATGCCCCTTCAAGACCTAAGTCCTTCAGAATTACAGATTAGTTATCCGAAAGTTCCATCTACTTGTGGTCGTAGATAGACACATTAAATTTTGCCAACATTTTTTTCCTGATAGCTGCAATTTTGTACAAGATATATTACCAGATTTCAGATAAACATTGCTCAGGCATCCTAATAATGTGCAGCAGTCACAGTGGTGTGCAGACACTGATGCAGAGCACTTTCCCACATGCCAAGAATGTTCACTGTTATGTGCACCAAATGAATTTGGTTCTTCAGAATGCTTGCAGTAAAAGCATAAAGTCAATAAGGTTGTTCTTTGCAAATATTGCTGGTTTTACTACCTGTTTTTCTTTATCTCCCAAGCTAAGTGATTTGTTACAGACAGTCTGCAACAAGAGAATTCCTTCAGTCTCTTCAACTAGATGGAACTTCCAGTCCCAGATTGTAAATACTCCCAAGAAAACAAATTGCACTTATTGTAAACTTTTGAAAAGTTTGGGGAAGAGGATTCCTGGGATGATGTTACAATAAGAGAAACATTTGTCTTGAGAAATTTACTTCACAATCCACACTTTTTGTTCCTCCTAAATTTTTTCCCATGATATGAAACACATTGATATTTTCTATAACACAGCTCAGATGAAGAGTGCAAATGCCATTACCATATTCAATGAATTACATAATTCTGAGTGTGCTGTATATGAAATGTGAGAGAACATTAAACGGTTTCGAGTTTCTGATGATAAGCACATTGCTCCTCCAAGAAAACGTTCCAAATGAAGCAGTGAACTTAATCTGACCACAGATGCTAAAGAAGAGTGTGACACTATGACCAACCAACTGAAAGGAAGTTTTAAAAACTCTCTTGTATTTAGCAGCTTCGAAATCACTGATCCAAAAAAAAAAAAAAAAAAAAAAAAAAAAAAAAAAAAAAAAAAAAAAAAAAAAAATTGGCTCCTTTTAGAGAACATTTCCCAGCCACTTTGGTCAGTACTTCTTCATTAAACTACAGTCCATTTATTTGCCATGATAAATTAAAAAAATGAACTGTCACTGATTTATTGCAGTGCTACATTTAGAGGCATTACATTGGTTTGTGAGTTGTTTACTTTCTTTGTGGAACATTTCTTTGAAAAATCATTCACTGAAGTGCACAAAACATTCATGGTATTTCCACGAGCAGCTAGGGAAAATGACCCATCCTAACAGAGCCCAGCATGCCTGGGTAAGCCTTATACAACTGAGGTTTGGCTTGTCCCCAGAGGTTGCCGACTAGCGACTGTTCCACCTGAACAGCCATGCATCTCCTCAGCATGTAGCACACCTTGAGATTCAGGGCTTCTTTTTATAGAAGTTTTGACTGTCCTCATGACCCAGATGGTTAAGCCAAGATCCCCAGGCTCTGAAACATGCAACATTCCACTGTTAAGCCATACGGTAGTCACTGAGGCAAGCACAGAGCTTACGGTGTACAGGACTGTTAGTGCATTGTAGTCCCCAGCTCAGAGAGACTGGGTTCACCAAGCCCATACCAATCATACAAATGCTGAGCCCCCTGTGGTGGGAACTACTGGAGTCTACCTTAAATTCCTAAGTGGACAGTACATGTACTCACCATGTTTAAGTAACTTGCTCAAAACAAACACACTTTGGAAGTGGGATGCACAGTATCAGGAGGCAATATGTACTTGTAATATTCTATCCAGACCCAATTTTGATTGAGTATTTTGTTAAAGTGGTATGTCTAGTGATTATGGGCTAGGTGCTGATTCATTTCAAATCTGTGAAGATGGTACAAGAAAATTATTTACAATTGACTTTGCCAGTAGTTTACTGATGAAACATGAATGTAAACTATACACTTACAGAGAAAGAGTTACTTGCTGTTCATTGGGACTTTACTAAATTTAAGAATTATTTACTTGGTCACAAAGTAATTGTGTTTCTAGACCATAAAGTTTTAAGTTACCTGCAAGAACGTGGACTTTATCATGACTGACTAACCAGACGGGCCTTCTTTTTATTACAATTTTATTGAAATACAATTTGTTACAGTGTCAAAAATGTAGTAGCTGACATACTTTAAATGTTACCTGTTGATAATGAACAAAACTATTACAATTTGGCTGAAGAGAGTGAGTTTACACTAAAGGATATGAAGGGGTAAAACAAGAAATAGCTATTATGGCCAGCCATAATGTCGTAAGGAGGAACCAGAACCATGACAGCAATTGTAAGTTGGTTAAGAGCTTGTTAGTAAAACCTGGTGAAGATAAGTTGGGATAATATTACAATGTATATAAAGGGGTATTATTTAGAGGAACAAGTGAAAATTCAGATGGAAACACTGTTGTCCAGGATAAGTTTTTGAAAAATTGGTAATTTACACACATGAAAACTATGGTCAGTATGGCAGTAAAATGTTTATAAAAATTACAACAAAATGTTTATTTTGCAATATGTTTAAAAACGTTAGAAAAATCATTGCAACCTGTGAAACGTGTTAGTGAGTAAAGGTAGGTGATTGTTAAAGTGGGCCCCGTCATAAGTTCAAACAAGCATAAGCATAGTTCACACCTGTTGTGACAGAGCAATGTCAGGACCCTCACCTTATCTGTTTCAATCACTACCTCTTTCAGTTTAACTTACCTTTTCCAGACTCCAGTATATTCATTTATAAACATATGGAATATGCACAGGAGGCACACTAAAAACAGAAAATATGTAAATAAGCCTTCCTCGATGTAATTTTATTATTCAGTATCTGCTCCATTACAGTAAAGTCAGAAACTGTAGTAATTATGAAATATTGTTAATTGAAGATGTGTCAACAACTTGATATATTTCAAGTGAGGAATTGGCATATTTTAATATAATGACCCATATCATTGGAAAAGTGAGCAACTCTTCTTTATAATAAAGTATCTGGAATTACACAAAACTTGTTATCTTATGTAATAATTGTAATTAAAGCTTTGAACCAGTACTAACTTTCAGGGCCAATTACTCTTAAACTATTGCTAGATTCTGTAGCTTGACCCCATACTTATACTGCCAATGTTTTCCTATTTTAAATTTTTATTTATTTTTTATATTCCATGTTACCACCGCAATGAACCACAGACATTGCTATGGTGGGGAGGCTTGTGTGCCTCAATGATACAGATAGCTGTACCATACATGCAACAACAGCAGAGGGGTATCTGTGGAGAGGCCAGAAAAACGTGTGGTTCCTGAAGAGGGGCCGCACCTTTTCAGTAGTTGCATGGGTAACAGTCTAGATGATTCACTGAGCTGGCCTTGTAACATCAGCTAATGTGGCTTTGCCACACAGTTACTGCAAATGGCTGGCAGCTAGGAGAAACTACAGCCGCTACTTTTCCCAAGGACATGCAGCTCTACTGTATGAATATATGATGGGAACCTCACGGGTAAAATATTCTGGTGGTAAAATGGTCCCCTATTTGGATCTCCTGGTGGGGTCTACTCAGGAAAGACAACACTGGCATTCTATGGATTGGAGCATGGAATGTTAGATCCCTTAATCAGGTAGGGAGGTTAGAAAATTTAGAAAGAGAAATGGATAGGCTGAAGTTAGATATAGTGGGTATTAGTGAAGTTCGGTGGAAAGAGGAACAGGATTTCTGGTCAGCTGAGTACAGGGTTATAAATACAAAATCAGTTGGGGGTATTACAGGAGTAGGTCTAATAATGAATAAGAAAATAGGAAAACTACTATGAGCAGCGCAGTGATTGCATTATCGTAGTCAACAAAGATACGAAGCCAACACCAACTACAGTAGTACAGGTTTATATACCAACTAGCTCTGCTGCTGCTGATGAGATTGAAGAAATTTATGAGGAGGTAAAGGAAATTATTCAGACAGTTAAGGGAAAGGAAAACTTAATTGTGATGGGAGACTGGAATTCAGTTGTAGAAAATGAAAGGGAAGGAAAAATAGTAGGTGAATATGGAAAGGAATGAAAGAGGAAGCTGCTTTGTAGAATTTCGCATGGAACATAATTTAATCATAACAAACACCTGGTTTAGGAATTATAAAAGAAGGTTGTATACGTGTAAGAGGCCAGGAGACACTGGAAGGTACCAGATATATTTTATAATGGTGATACAGAGATTTCAGAACCAGGTTTTAAGGTGTAAAATATACCCAGGGGCAGATTTAGACTCTGAGCATATCTTATTGCTCATGAACTGTAGGCTGAAACTGAAAAATCTGCACAAAAGTAGGAATATAAGGAGGTGGGATCTATATAAATTGAAGGAACCTGAAGTTCTTGAGAATTTCAGAAGGAGCTTCAGGTAAAAATTGACAGAAATATGGGGAAATAAAACAGTAGAAGAAAAATAGGTAAAATTGAGAGATGAAATAGTGAAGGCAGCAGAAAACAATATATGTAGAAAGACAAGACCTACAAAGAATCCTTGGATATCACAGTAAACACTAAATTGATGAGAGGAGAAAATATAAAAATGTAGTTAATGAAACAAGCAAAATGGAATACAGACGTCTAAGAAATGAGATTGACAGGAAGTGCAAAATATCCAAGCAAAAGTAGCTAGAAAGCAAATGCAAGTCTGTAGAAGAATGTATAAATCTGTTGTAAATACACTTCGTGGGTTTGCCGCCGGATGACATTGTGAATCTCCCACAATATTTTGCCGACCCAACTGTTCGACATCTTCAGGTGGTGGTAGCTGTCAGTACTTCAAGGCGCGACTGATGGTAATTGCGCGGCAGTGGCGGTATTTATCAGGGCGTGTGCAGAGATTACGCATGCGCGAGAGACCGTTCAGTGTTGGTCGGCGGCGGCGCTTCTGGTGCCCCCTGCTGGGAGCCGAGGAAGCATCTTCCGTGCGTGCGCCGTGGGCAATGATGTGCTGCCGGACGCTCCTGTAGTGGTAATTGGAACTAAGTATCTGCGTTGCGCTGGGTTCCTTCGTGTTTACGATTTTCTCTTTTCTCCTGTTTAGTTTTGATTGGAGCCAATACTGGATTCCAGGCTGTGCTCATCTGGAAACCTGCATCCCTGTTGATAAGATTATCCGCCGTATAGATGTGTATGGCCTCCTTAAAAATACTGTCCCAAAATGATGATACTGACGATAGAACTTCCGTTTTCTCGTAACACATCCGATGACCTGTGTTCAGTCAGTGCTCTGCTACCGCTGACTTACTAGGTTGTCCTAGGCATGTGTGGTGTTGGTGTTCAGTACAGCGTTCTTGCACAGTTCGACATGTCTGCCCTATATAAGATTTTCCGCACTGACATGGTATTTTGTATACACCACGTTTTCGAAGGCCAAGCTCGTCTTTGATCGAGCACAATAGATTCCTCAGTTTTGATGGCGGACGAAACACATATTTGATGTCGTGTCTCTTCAGGATACGTTCTATCCCAGATGACATGCCACCAAAATAAGGCAAGAACGCCGTTACAGTGGGTGCCTCCGAATCTTCATCAACATCCTTTCGTTGAAATTGCTTCAATCGAAATGAATTGCGTATTTGTCGCTCAGAATAACCGTTTTGCTGGAATACAGTTCTTAGATGTTGTAGTTCACCTGGCAAGCTGTCAGTATCTGAGACCACATGTGCCCTGTGTAGCAAAGAGCGTAAGACGCTACCGCGTTGTGCAGGATGATGACAACTTGTGGCCTGCAAATATAGCTCTGTGTGCGTCGCTTTGCGGTAAACACTATGGCCCAGCGTACCATCAGGTTTTCTTTTTACCATAACATCCAGAAAAGGTAAACTTCCGTCTCTTTCCAACTCCATGGTGAACTGGATACTTGGATGGAGTGAATTCAGATGCTGAAGAAACGTGGGTAATGTCTCTATTCCGTGAGGCCACACCACAAATGTGTAAATAAAGAAACGACATCAAAGCTGACCAAGATATCTGTAGATTGTAGTTGACGTCGTTTCTTTATTTACGAAAGTACTTTTACAGGACTCACTGCAGCTCATCAGCAGTAAGTTTGAGAAAGACATTGTGGCATTGTTCAAGCATGTGCTTACCTCAACATACTTCTTATTCAGTAACCAATATTTTGAACAAGTTGACGGAGTCGCCATGGGGAGTCCTCTATCTCCCATGGTAGACTTTGAGGAAAGAGAACTACTGTCAGCACGTCTGCAACCTTCTTGTTTCTGGCGCTATGTGGATGACACATTTGTAGTGTGGCCTCACAGAATAGAGACGTTACCGACGTTTCTTCAGTATCTGAATTCACTCCATCCAAGTATCCAGTTCACCATGGAGTTGGAAAGAGATGGAAGTTTATCTTTTCTGGATGTTATGGTAAAAAGAAAACCAGATGGTACGCTGGGCCATAGAGTCTACCGCAGAGCGACACACACAAAGATATATTTGCAGGCCACAAGTTGTCATCATCCTGCACAACGCGGTACATCTTACGCTCTTTGGTACACAGGGCACATGTGGTCTTAGATACTGACAGCTTGCCAGGTGAACTACAACATCTAAGAACTGTATTCCAGCAAAACGGTTATTCTGAGCGACAAATACGCAATTCATTTCGATTGAAGCAATTTCAACGAAAGGATGTTGATGAAGATTCGGAGGCACCCACTGTAACGGCGTTCTTGCCTTATTTTGGTGGCATGTCATCTAGGATAGAACGTATCCTGAAGAGACACGACATCAAATGTGTGTTTCGTCCACCATCAAAACTGAGGAATCTATTGTGCTCGGTCAAAGACGAGCTTGGCCTTCGGAAACGCGGCGAATGCAAAATACCATGTCAGTGCGGAAAATCTTTTATAGGGCAGACATGTCGAACTGTGCAAGAACGCTGTACTGAACATCAATGCCACACATGCCTAGAACAACCTAGTAAGTCAGCGGTAGCAGAGCACTGTCTGAACACAGGTCATCGGATGTGTAACGAGAAAACGGAAGTTCTATCGTCAGTATCATCATTTTGGGACAGTATTTTTAAGGAGGCCATACACATCCATACGGCAGATAATCTTATCAACAGGGATGCAGGTTTCCAGATGAGCACAGCCTGGAATCCAGTATTGGCTGCAATCAAAACAAAACAGGAGAAAAGAGAAAATCGTAAACACGAAGGAACGCAGCGCAACACAGATACTTAGTTCCAATTACCACCACAGGAGCGTCCGGCAGCACATCATTGCCCACGGCGCAAGTGCAGAAGACGCCTCCTCGGCTTCCAGCAGGGGGCACCAGAAGCGTCGCCGCCGACCAACACTGAATGGTCTCTCGCGCATGCGTAATCTCTGCACACGCCCTGATAAATACCGCCGCTGCCGCGCAATTACCATCAGTCGTGCCTTGAAGTACTGACAGCTACCACCACCTGAAGATGTCGAACAGTTGGGTCGGCAAAATATTGTGGGAGATTCACAATGTCATCCGGCGGCAAACCTGCGAAGTGTATTTACAACAGATCCGCCGTGAAAGCTTGAAAAGTCACATGGGGAAAATGGATACCACCTACAGGAAAATAAAAGAGACATTTGGAGACAAGAAAAACAGCTGTATGAATATAAAGAACTGAGATGGAATACCAGTTCTCAGAAAAGAAGGAAAATCTAAAAGGTGGAAACAGTATATAGAGGGGCTGTACAAAGGAAGTGAACTTAAAGACAATATTGTAGGAAAGGAAGAGAAAGTAGATGAAGATGAAATAGGAGATACTATACTGAGAGAAGAATTTGATAGAGCACTGAAAGAATTAAGTTGAAACAAGGCCCCTGGAGTGGTCGACATTCCATCAGAGCTACTGAAGGCTCTGGGAGAGCCAGCCATGACAAAACTATTTCACCTGGTGCGTAAGATGTATGAGACCTGGGAAATACCTCCAGACTCTAAGAAAAAATGTAATAATCCCCATTCCAAAGAATGCATGTGCAGACAGGTGTGAAAATTACAGAACCATCAGTTTGACAAGTAACGGTTGCAAAATATTAACACTAATCATTTACAGAAGGATGGAAAAGCTGGTAGAAGCCGACCTCAGGGAAGATCAGTTTGGGTTCAGGAGAAATGTAGGAACTCATGAGACAATACCCACTTTACGGATTATATTAGAAGATAGATTAAGGAAAGGCAAACCTACATATCTAGCTTTTTCAGGTTTTGAGAAAGCTTTTGAAAATATTGATTGGAATAAACTTTTTCAGATCTTGAAATCAACAGGAGTAAAATGTAGGGAACGGAAGGTTATTTACAACTTGTACAAAAACCAGACAGTAGTTATCAGAGTTGAAGGGCATAAAAGAGATGCAGAGGTTGGGAAAGTAGTAAGACAGGGATGTAGCCTTTCTCCAGTGTTATTCAATTTGTACATTGAGCAAGCTATAGAGGAAAGCAAGGAGAAATTTGGAGAAGGAATTAAAGTTCAGGGTGAAGGAAACATTAAATTGTGCCATTGACATTGTAATTCTATCAGAGATAGCAAAGGACCTGGAGGAGCAGTTGAACAGAATGGACCGTGTGTTGAAAGGTGTGTATAAGGTGAACATTAACAAAAACAAAACAAGGGTAATGAAGTGCAGTCTAAGAAAAATCAGGTGATGCTGAAGGAATTAGATTAGGTAACAAAACAAGAAAGATGGTAGAAGAGTTTTGTTACTTGGGCAGTAAAATAACTTATGATGGTCGCAGTACAGAGGATATAAAATGCAGAATGGCAATGGAAAGTAAAGTGTTTTTAAAAAACAGAAATTTGCTAAAATCATATATTAATTTAAGTGTAAGGAAGTCCTTTCTGAAGACATTTGTGTGGAGTGTTTCATTGTATGGGTGTGAAACTTGGACTATAAGCAGTGCAGATAGGAAGAAGATAGAGGCTTTTGAAATGTGGTGCTATAGAAGAATGCTGAAGATTAGGTGGGTGGATCTTGTAACTAATGAGGAGGTACTGGACAGAATTTCTCACATACCTCGACTAAAAGAAGGGATAGTTTGATAGGACACATTTTGAGACATCAAGGAATCATGAATTTAGCATTGGAGGGAAGTGTGTGGGGTAAAAATCGCAGAGGGAGGCCAAGAGATGAATACAGTAAGCAGATTCAAATAGATACAGGCTAGCATTTTATGAGGAGATGAAGAGGCTTGTTCAGATAGAGTAGGGTGGAGAGCTGCATCAAACCAGTCTCTGAACTGAGGACCACAACAACAACAACATGCCACATTAATTGATTTATGAACTAATTAAAAAGTTTCATTACTTTACACAGTTAATTATTTTATTTAATATGGTTGCCAGTTAAAAATGATTGGGGAATCGACATGCAGAACAATAACTGATTCCAGGTACTTTATTACACTCCCATCTAACAAAATTTTCCATAAACCAAAATATAATAGTGACATTTAGTTTCATTCTAATGCCAAATTCTAACCCAGCCATTTTATAAACTATTATGCTGAGTCTGAGATCTCAAAATTGCTCTTTCATTAGTCTACAAATAGCCAGAAAATCTAGAATTCAGTAGTCTGTGGTTGAACATGTAACAAGTAACACCTACGACATTCATGTTGGTGATGTACCACTTGTGCTCCTTTAAAAGGTAAATTCACAATAGCCAAACCTTTATTGTGAGTCATGAACTGTGTTGAGTATGTTTTCACCATTTACTGAGCACTGGTTTTCAATTAACTGTGCAGACTTCAAGATCTATTCTGTGACTGTTTTATTGGCACACGTAAATAACTGTGAACTGCAGTGTAGAGGTGTTAAATTACTGCACTATTACGGTACTAACTGATAACACTGCCTAATTTAGTGCAGGTCCTACAATACTGTCCTTTGCCATGAATGTTTATGTGATATCCAAACTGGACAAAAACAGAGTCATCTGAAACAATGCTACTGATTGCACCGAGACTATAAAATGAAAGGGCAAAATTGTTACAATTGATGTGTGTTTCGGGTGAGGATATTCCTTACTGGACACGGTATATGGAAGGAAGGAAGGAATCTTAGGGTTTAACGTCCCGTCGATAGCTTGATCATTAGAGATGGCACGGTATATGAACTTACAAACTTTCCAAGAGGCATGTACAAAATATTACTGAAATGATTGACAAACAAGTAGGCCTAGTGCTAATGACAGTGTACAGACTTTATAGTGGACAGAAAAGTGTATAATAGTGTATATTGACTTTCAAGTGACTTTGATTTTGAACTTTGTTGTTGTTGTGGCAAGATATAAACTGATTGCAAGTAGGCATTAAATAGTGGCATTACACCGGCCAATCAGAACCTGACTTTATGACTCCCATATGTAGTAGCAGATTCATAGTGAATGTTCTACCCAAGAACATCACTATTAATTTGAAAATAAAGGTCAATAATATGTAACAGATTGACACACACAGAGGTTGCAGTGCAGGGAGGTACAAGATTCATGGGCTAGCAGACAGCTAATTTACAGCCAACAGAAATTTCTACTAAAAATGGCTGACATCCCAGGAATCCTGAACCAGCTGATTGACTGTGTGTTAGCTAGGTGCAGCGGTAGAAGCTAAAAATAACAGCTAAATATGTTTATACTGTCAAGTGTTCTGTTAGAACACTTGAAGGATATCATGAGGATGTGTTCTAAGATATAGGTGACAAAAGTTGTGTTCGGTATCAAAGCAAACACATAGAAAAAAGTGGTCTTTTAGGTAACAGTGGATTTAGATTAAAGCTAGACTTGACTTCTTGTAGTGGAGTAAATGACAGCCAGGTGTTTCATAAGTTTTCTAGATCCCTTTCTGACAAATCTGCCAGCAATATATTAGATAAAAATGAACTGTTAGTTTAAAGTAGCTGAGGGTTTCAATTAAAAGTGAAATCTGAAAAACATTTCATGAAAGGTAATGGAGTTAAGGCAAACAATAATCAAAATTTGATAGAAACATCATGAAAGATGAATGAAAAAATGATTAGTGACATGCATATTAAAGACAATATTGGGGTTGTAAAAAGAAACTTGTGACATTACAGATACAGGGAGAAGCTGATTGTTTCCATGTGAAAGGCGGGTTTAACCAGGATGTTGGTTTCCCCAGCCGGCCGGCTAACAGTTTGGACCTAATGAATGGAATACAGGTAGTCAGGGTTTCCCTAATGTGCTTGGAACCAGGAAGTGACTGTCTTGGATGAGCAAGGGCGGCTAACCCAGATTGCAACTGAAATACAATATAGCCACACACATTATTCTAAAAATCCATATAAATTCAGAGAATGATCATACATTGAATATAATTATATTAATGTATTCAAGCGACTTGGGAGAATCAAACACTGTAATTACAATTTCAATATCCCTTACAGATAAAAAGCTGACAAATTTCAGTACTATAATAATAATATTATAAGACTTATATTAACAATTATTGATATGTAGTGTTTATCAGTAACAATTTAAGAAGCAAATGAGCAGCACTGCACCACGCTACCTATCTTAAAAGACGTACCACGTTATTTCCATATTCTTTCAATAAACTTTATTTTACTCTCTTGTTCTCCTTTTCGTTGAGGTAGTAATATTCTTGTGTCAGAAAATATATTCCACCACAGGAACACAAAACATGAACCCAGAAAAGTGCATTACATTGATATATGTATTTTATTACATTTAATATTATTCTTAGTATCATTCATTTTTTATGTTGTAGACTGCCACTTAAATATTTCATGGCCGACTAAAAATAGTAGATATGCAGCAGATAATTTATATATAAACAATTATAAGTATTTGTGGACAAGAATTTCTGGTACATTCTGTCTGTCTATAAATAGCAGAGCACTCTACTCAAGAGGCAGTCAGTGCTACGTGTATGTTAAGTTCGCAATAAACCTGCTTTCAGTATAAGTGCTGTGTTCAGTTGACAATCCTGCCTTTGAAGTCAAGCCTGCTTCCATTTCAATTTGACATTGTTTGGTAGAGGCGCCGGGTATCCTGTGCAACAGCTGCATCGCTGTGGTGCTGATTAGGTAATGTAAAAGCCATTGCTTATACGGACTAGAACCAGAGTACAAGGGATATACCAAGTACATCCTTCCAAAAGTCCATATTATCAGAAAAACGATGGACACAAAACCGGCAGTAAGCCAGCTGCACATAAGACACCCATTGGTGTTCACTTTAGACACTGGACAGGACTGCAACAAATGGCTAAAATGGTTCGACCGAGTCACCAAGTACAACAGGTGGGATCATACAATGTGCTTGGCCAACGTTTACTTCTACCTGGACAGAACTGCCCAGCAATGGTTCGAAAACAACGAAGAGAAGCTGAATGACTGGGAAACATTCCAGGCGGAACTCAAGAAGACATTTGGTGACCACCAGCGACAAATCCGCTTGGCAGAAGAACAACTGAAGAACCGGGCCCAATGACATGGTGAGCCGACAGTCATACATACAGAATGTTTTGGCCCTGTGTAACATAGTCAATCCAAACATGACTGAGGCCGACAAAATCACGCACCTGATGAAGAGTATAGCAGAAGGCATGTGTCAAGCTCTTCTGATAAAAGACGTCACTATGACGGAAGATTTCATCAAGTGGTGCCAGTGTATTGAAGAGATGCAACAAAGGAGGGTTGAACTAAAGAAGTATGACAGACTACCGAATGTAGTCCCTATGGCCGTTGTGGAAGACTAGCATGACTTCGCTTCTCTCATACGGCAAATTGTGAGAGAAGAATTACAACAATTTGTGGCAGCTGGGACTATTAGACCGGGCGAGAATCAGATTATGGCTATGGATGTAAGCCTTGTAAGTAACAAGGGAGCTGACACCACAGAGGAAGAGGTGTTTCAGACATTAGCTCCTGCCTGCCCCGCCAGTCGCACCCAACGTGAAAAGTGGCGTCGCCCTGCTATGACTTACGCTGCAGCCACCAAACAGCACCCTATGAACCGGCCGACATGGCCACAACCAATTCCCCCGGCAACAATGATGCCCCGCAGAAGAACAGATGTCTGGAAGACAGAAGACAACGCACCACTTTGTTTCCACTGTGGGCTCCCTGGACATTTCGTATGCTACTGCAGAGAGAGAAGGCGAATATTCAACAATTATTTTGCCGCATGACGTCAGCCATCATAACAGTTCTATCCCAGGCAGTCACCTGCTGATGAGTTCAGTCAACCCATGGGAAGAAGCCCATTGTCGTACCCTGGACGAGGTCGCTCCTTGACGTGCTGCTGTCATTCACCGTCACCGTACAGAGGTACCAGCTGTTCCCCTAGCTGCTGAGCCCAGTAAAACTAAGCAAGGCAACCACCTATGGAGGTGAGGCCGCTGCAGATGAAAATCCTCCATGGACGACAGTCACTAAGATGTTGGGAAATCTCATCGACGTCATAATCTACGGCCAACCTGTCCAGGCACTGGTTGATTCAGCAGCTTCTTTCTCTGTATTGTCAGATAATTACTGCTGCACACTAAGGAAGACAATGTTTTGTGATATGGGGAGAACTGTGCTGAAGGTCGCAAATGGAAAATATGTCCAGCCAGCAGGAACTTATGTCTCAAGAATAACCATCAACAACAGGACCCAGCCGTTTGAATTTGTCGTTTTAACAGAATGTAGTCATAATGTCATCCTCAGATGGGACTTCCTTCAGGCATCCCAAACTGTCATTGACTGTGGAAGATCTGAGCTGAAAATTCGCTCTGACGGCTGCACGTAATACAGAATTTTCTGGGAAGTTATTTGCCGTTTACTATGCTGTAGCAATGGCGTCAGTTGAAAAGTATAGTCATACAGCACTTGTAAAAATGCGTAATTAAACAGTGCAGCATGCAAAATGTGTCAAAAATGTGTTGTAAAAGGAATTCTGTGTGTTAAATGCAACGTTTGGCTGCATGAAAAGTGTGCACAAGTCTGTTTAAAATTCATAAGTGACAATATTCACTGGTCGTGCCGAGACTGCTTAGATGACGAAAACAGGAAACTTGAATCTACAGTAAGTTCTCAAGAAGAAATTATTAAGATGCTACACAGTGACATTAACACTCTAAGAACAAAATCATCAGTACTGAATCAACAATGGACATCGCAAATAAACATGAGTGGTATGACCATAAAAGAAAACTATAGTAATGTAGTTAAAAAGGGGACTTCTGTTAATTGCAGCAATGAAATTTCAAAATTAGGTGAACGAGTGACTAGCCTACAAACAATTATCAGTGGTTTAAGAAGTGAAATTATAAACCTTAAAAGTGAAAACCGCGATTTACGTTCGAAACTGAATACGCGTGTAATTTCACATTCAAAACAAAACTCTTGCAAAGTTGTACAAGACCCTCCTGGAAATACACCTTGGAAGACTATTCACAAAACTAGTGACACGCGAGAAAATGGAAGCAAACACTGTAAACATGTTGAGACCGGAAAATTACAACAAATTTGATGTCCTTTGTACAGACGCAGAAAGCAGTAACGAACTCTGCACACAACCTTATGTTCCACATACTGCCAACCATGACGAACAGTATAAACAGTGATTCCAAGATAAAATGAAGAACTTTCTGTCTAAGGACAGGAACAAAAACAAAACAAAAAATCACAAATAAAAAACTGTAACGTGTTTCTTCTTGCGGACAGCCACGACAGGAAGCTATCAGTGCAATAAAAAAACGTTAACTCCAACATTCAAGTGACTGGAATTGTGAATCTGGGAGAATTTTAGAAGACATCAGCCAGCATGAATCAATGTTACAAGAGACTGATTGTGTGGTGTGTACAACTGATTCAAACGGTGTTGCCTGTGTAACAGGCTTGAAGAATTTCTTAGACTATAACAAAACATAGAATTCAATTATTGTCACAATTCCTCAAAGACATGATTTAATCTATAATTCTTGTGTCAGTAAAGAAATCCGGAAAACAAACATCCAAATCAGGCAACTCTGTGCAGTGTATGAGAAATGTGATGTTATATATATTGGCAAACTTGATTGTGAAATGCATACTAAACATGGCATGCATTTAAATTATAAGGGAAAACATTTTGTTGGTGAAGAGGTTGTCAGAATAATTCAGGGAAGAATTGAAAGAAGTAACCGAATAGGACTAATTAGTGGGGCCAGCATAGATAATTCAGTTCCTTTTTTAGAGACTGCCTTGAGCCTTTAGTCTTAGAATCAAACGAAGCATTGAAGACTTCAAGTGACTCTCTCTTCAAGAGGGAGCAAGATAAAACAATTACACTCTTGCAAGTTAACATTTGCTCTATTACAAATAAAATATTATAACTACAACATTTTTGTAAATTGAATGAGTGTGAAGTTATATGTGTGTCAGAACATTGGCTTACAGACAATCAAGTCGATGTTTTGTTCCTGATGACTACATTCTTGCAGATTTCATATGTAGAAAGGCAAAAAAAAAAAAAAAAAAAAAAAAAAAAAAATGGTGGGGTTGCAATATTTGTCAGACACAATATAAGATTTTTAGAAATAGATGTAAGCTCTTACTCCTCTGAAATTAATGGAGAGTTTAGCTGTGTAAGACTTTTAGACCAGAATATTATAGTAGTTAGCCTATACAGATCACCAAATGGTGATGTCAGTATCTTTCTTGGTAACTTTGAACTATTGATGAGAAAAATTTCTAAGTCCAAAACAAATGTTGCTATATGTGGGGATTATAATATAGAAATGGGACGGTCAGATGAACCCATCTCAAAAATATTTTCCAATGTACTCAGGTCTTTAAATTTGTTCTGTACCAGTAACAAACCAACACGAGGGAAAGCTTGTTTAGATAATATTATAGTTAATTTTTGAAGTGATTTTTATAGTGTTAGCATTACAGATCATAATTCTGTACTTCTCAAATACCATTTTAAACAGTCAAGTAACAATAATTTGCCTGACATCAATAAGCCATGCCCGACATGGGTGAGGGGTCAGAAAGAGGAGTATGTTCAGCTATTTACTGACAGACTAAGAAATGTAAATTGGGACTTTGTATACAAGTTTGATGTAGATGAAACAACTGTTAGAACTATTTTTGATAATTTCTTTAAAACATATACCTCTAAAAAGAAATAGCAACAGGCCAAAATGTAAAAAACTTAAATGGTACACTGATGAACTTGCCGATATCAGACAAAATATGCTGGTGCTGTATACAGTATATAAAATAATTATAAATGTGGAGGAGGTTGATGCTTCGTATAAAGCTTACCTTGAAAGTAAAAAGCACTATCAAGCTAAACTTAGACTTGCCAAACAATTAGCCTGTGAGAAATATATAGAAGGAGCAACTAGTAAATGCAAGGCAGCTTGGCACATTATAACACAGGAGCACACAGTCACCCAAACACAAGATATTGTGCTGGAACCAGAGGAACTAAATACTTACTTTACTACCTCAGTGAATGAATTAAAATAAAAAATCACTCCCACAAACACATCTGCCACTGGTATACTTGCTGATCTGACTCCCAAGTCACACGAGTTCTATTGGGATATTGTTA
Organism: Locusta migratoria; assembly: GCA_026315105.1. Taxonomy (NCBI): domain Eukaryota; kingdom Metazoa; phylum Arthropoda; class Insecta; order Orthoptera; family Acrididae; genus Locusta; species Locusta migratoria. Next base: position 237,631,482 of record CM048755.1, read on the forward strand.
CACCGGCAGACATTGTATACACTGTATCAAAATTTTCAAATTCCAGAAGTATGGACTGCTATTGGCTATCAAAGTAAATAGTAAAAAGAACTATACATGTTATTTGCAAACCACTTGCTTTCATTATTAATAAATGTTTGGAATTCGGAATCTTCCCAGATCAACTTAAAATTTCAAAAGTAGTGCCGATAAACAAAAAGGGTGAAAAACATTTCCCCCAGAACTAAAGACCAGTCTCTGTTGTCCCAATATTTTCAAAAATATTTGAAGCATTAATTTATGCACAACTTAGTACCCATTTTGAAAAACATAATCTCCTCTGTAGTAGACAACACGGTTTTCGACAATGGGAGAATACTACATCTGCTGTTCTTGAACTTGTAAACCAGACATTAACAGCATTTGAAAACAAGATTATGGTATCTCTTGTACTATGCGACTTGAGTAAGGCATTTTACTGCATACCATTTGACATTTTACTTGCCAAACTGCAGTTTTATGGAGTAAATGGCCCATCACTAGCAGTAATAAGTTCCTACTTACACAACAGGACACAATTTGTGTCAGTTAAAGACAGACGATCCTCACTACAGGAGGTCACATCTGGTGTGCCTCAGCGCTCAGTCCTTGGACCATTTCTTTTCATTGTCGCAATAAATGATCTTCCACATTTTGTTGGGCCTCAATCAGCTATTTGTTATGCAGATGACACAACGTTAATAACTACTGACCTAGAAATGGCAAGTTTACACTAGACATCACAGGAGAAGCTTGACCAGGCACTCAATTGGATTGCATCTAACAAATTAGTATGCAATCCAGAGAAAACCCAACACCTACAGCTAGGACTAAATAAAGAAATAGAAACAAAAACTGTTAAATTGCTAGGCATATACATTGATTCAAAAATGAACTGGGAATCCCACATCAACCATGTCTGTAAACTGCTATCTCATGTGACATTCCTCATATGGAAATTAACTGATTTAATAAGTAAGAATTATTTGAGAACAGCATACTTTGGTCTTTTCCAGTCTCATATATCTTATGGTCTATTACTATGGGGACATGCTTCTCATGTAAGTGATATATTAATAATACAAAAAGTAGTACAAATAATGTGTAAGGTTGGACCTAAGGAACACTGCCGTCCTCTGTCAAAAAATTAAAATTATTGACAGTGATAAATCTTTATGTTTCGCTAATACATGTTAAGAACAAAATAACAGAGTTTTATACTAGAGACTGTATACACCATCATGACACCAGAAGCAAAGCTAAAATTGATATTCCTAGGCACACACTGAAAAAAAAAAATAAATAAAAAAAAAAAAATAAAAAAAAACCTCCAATAAAATTAATTGTCTTAAATTCTTTTATAAGTTGCCACAGTCTGCTTTTACCACACCCATCAATAATTCTAAAAATAAGATTTATAACTGGTTAGCTGAGAACCCATTCTACAGTACGAGAGAATTTTTTGATGTTGAAATTGATATTGAAATTGATTTTAATGCCTTGTTTTAAAATTATATAAATGTGTAATATAAATTATTCAACTGTAAACATGTCAACATTAATTGAATGTAATTGTAACTTAATGACTGCTTATTCCACTATATGTGGTCAACGGATTACCAATTTAAAAAAAAAAAAAAAAAAAAAAAAAAAAAAAAAAAAAAAAAAAAAAAAAAAAAAAAAAAAAAAAAAAAAAAAATATATGTGACGATAGTCCGCCGTTGACAATGAGAAGAGTTGCAGTCACAAACATGGATGCCCAGTTAAACTCTAAAGTGCTTGTTGATAGTAAAAAGTTTATCAGGCTCACCAAAGAAATTTACTTACCAGCAGCTCTCATAAGCATTACCGGTGGTTGAGGAGAGATTTGGATCACTAATTGTCACAAGCAGTCACAACTTATCCCCAAGGGAATGTGTATTGGGAGAGCTGAACCAATCCAGGATGGTGAGCTCAACGTCATCAATGAAGATCCATGCCCTGCTGTTAGTACAGACAACACGCTGAGTGAAACAAACATGGAACTGCCAATAGTGCCTGGACTGACCAAGGAACAACGCCAGTGAGTGTTAAGTATACTATGCCAATTTTCAGGTGCATTCACACCTCAGCAGGGGAAAAGTCAGACTAAATGGCCCGCAATAAAGTACTGTATTAATACTGGGGATCATCCACCAAATAGTCAGCGTTCGTATAGAGTGTTGCCAGCTGAAAGACGGATAATTTGGGAGGAAGTGGAGAAGATGTTGCGAGATGACATTAATTAACCTTCGGAGAGTCCTTGGTCATCTCTGGTGGTCCTCGTAAAGAAGAAGGATGGCATGTGGCGATTCTGTGTCGACTATCGGCGGCTGAACAGAATCACAAAGAAAGATGTCTACCCATTGCCGTGCATTGACCACACCTTAGACTGCTTGAAAGGAGGAACATACTTCTCAACTATGGACATGCAGACAGGTTACTGGCAAATCGAGGTTGACGAAGCTGACAAGGAGAAAACGGCTTTTATTACACCTGATGGCCTCTATGAATTTAAAGTAATGCCATTTGGATTATGTAATGCTCTGGCCACATTCGAACGCATGATGGACATCTTGCTTCGACACCTTAAGTGGACGATGTGTCTTTGCTATTTAGATGACATTGTCATTTTCTCGAAAACATTTGAAGAACACCTGAGTCCCCTGTCAACTGTGTTGAAGTGTGTTCAGACTGCAGGACTCCACTTCAATCCAAAGAAATGCTTCTTTGTTGCCAAAGAGATAAAAATCCAGAGGCACCTAGTCAGTGGAGATGGTGTCTGTCCTGATCCAGATAAATTAAAGAAAGTCACAGAATTTCCAACTCCTCAGCACATTCGTGATGTGAGACGTTTTCTCGGGCTGTGCTCATATTACCAACGTTTCATAAAAGGATCTTCTAACAAGACACATCCATTAGAAGAACTTCTACAGGGAGACGCCAAGTTTTACTGGGATGAGACAAAAGAAAGTGCTTTCTGGGCACTTAAGGAGGTTCTAACTTCCGCACCAGTTCTAGCCTTGTACGACGATAATGCGGAAACTGAACGTCACACAGACTGCAGTGGTTATGGTATTGGTGCAGTGCTTCTACAAGTTCAAGAAGGTGCTGAAAAGGTGGTAGCCTCTTCATCAAGAGTACTCTCAAAGTCCGAGATAAACTACTCTACAACTGAGAAAGAATGTCTCGCAGTTATCTGGGCTATCAACAAGTTCTGGCCATATTTATTCGGCAAACCATTCACTGTCGTGACAGACTACCATTCTTTGTGTTCGCTGACTAGCTTGAAGGATCCATCAGCTCGACTAGCAAGATGGGCACTAAGACTCCAAGAGTACGACGTCATAGTGTTATTTAAGAACGGGCGCAAACATAAGGATGCCGACTGCCTTTCGAGGAATCCATTAGTGGAACGCAACAGCATGAATGAAATTTCAGCTCTCACAGAATTAGGTGATGTTACAGCTGAACAGAGGGAAGATCCATCACTATTAAAAACCATAGAGGCCTTGGAGAAAGGAGAACCTACCAATGGAGATTTCCAGCATATAAATGGGACATTGTATAAGAGCAACTACGATCCTCTGGACCCCAAACGGCTACTGGTCATTCCAGCTCATCTCCAGCCAGCTATTCTCAACTGTTTCCACAATGCTCCAATATCTGGTCATCTGGGATTCGTGAAGACCCTAGACAGAATCAGACACAGGTATTACTGGAAGGGTCTCTACCGATCTGTCAAGCACTACATGAGTCACTGTAAAGAGTGCCAGTGACGGAAGCATATGCCGCAATTACCTCCAGGGCATCTCGTACCGATTCCACCTGCAGCAACTCCATTCCACCGAGTTGGGATCGATCTTATAGGGAGTTTCTCGAAGTCGACAACCGGTAACCAATGGATAATAGTCTGCACTGGCTACCTCATGCTAGGCTGTCACCAAACCTGTGCCAACTGCAGAAGCTCCAGAGATCGCAAAATTCTTTGTAAAAGACATTATTTTGAAGCATGGAGCACCACGAGTATCAGAGGTAATGTCACATTGCAACATTGTCCACAGGATGACAACTGCATACCATCCTCAGACACATGGTCTTACAGAATGTTTTAACAAAACGTTATCGGATATGCTGTTGATGTATGTCAATGTTCAGCAGAAGGATTGGGATACAATACTGCCAGTTGGGACATTTGCTTACAATACCGCAAGACAAGACACCACAAGCTTCACGCAGTTTTTCCTGCTCCATAGTCGTGAAACTGAGACGACACTGGATAAGCTGTTCCCATTCCAACCGGACAATACTCAGGATGACTATGTGAAACAGCTCATCACAAGGGTCGAAGAAGCAAGAAAGCTGGCTCACATACAGACTTTGGATGCTCAGGAGAAGGGCTGTCAGCGGTATAATGATGAGCACCGACCTGTTGTGTACAGCCCAGGAGATCTGGTATGGATTTTTACCCCTGTACAGATAGCTGGACTATCAGAAAAGCTATTGAAGCAATACTTTGGTCCATATCGTGTCATACGCCGCCTGTCAGACGTCACATATGAAGTTGAGAATTATGAGCCATCGTCAAAACAACAAGAATGAAGAGACATTGTTCACATCCTGTGCATGAAGCCTTACTACGATCCTGAAGAGCAGATAGGCAACAATGGATTCTTGTTCAAGGACTCTAAGGACAGTAATGATACTGATGAAGCCACGACAGGAACATCTGTCGTCGGTAATTGTGGAGAAGGGAAGGATTTTCTGGAACTATCATACAGAGGACCCATGACAAGATCAAGATCCAGGACATTGCAGCTGTCTCCAAAGGGAACCTAACAGCGGGTCACAGTTTTTACAGGAGAGGGAGCAATGCTGTGAGACCCCACATAAACCAACTGCCGGAATGACACAGGGGATAACATCACCGACTGTTGAACCAAATGGAACCATGCATACACTTCATTATATCAGAGAATTAAACAATTTACCAGATAATTGGGGAGGCAAAGGAAAAATATCAATTGTTAGGAGATTTTACAACAGTGTTGGTTGGAACACCAGAGGTTGACGAGGTGGGTAATGGACCTTCAACAAGTTGACTTGGAGATACATTACATACAAGGGAAGGATATGTAATAACTGTGTACATATCTGAATGTTGGCCAGTAGAAAAGGTAAAGACAATAAAGGAAACAACAGGAGTCAAATACAATTGTTCTACATGTGAGGGCCAAAGGTTGAGAAACGAAGCAGAAAAATTTGTAAACAGGTGAGAAGAGTTTAGGACAAGGTAAGATAATTAGGTGTGGTGTATGCTGACCTGCGGCAGACAGATGAGTGGTGCTTTACCCTAGCTGGATGTTTCTATTCTTCATTTCTTCAACACTCTTTTCTAACACTATCCTATTGGAGTTCTGTCTCTGAGCAGTATTCTTCCTATGATTGTTTATCTGTATCTACCTGGTCTATCCCAAAGTTTCCATGTTACCCATATATGGTAATCAGAATTCTGTGTCTATTAGTGATCTTCCTAAAGCCTGATATCTTTACCTATCCAGACTATCTCAGTTTTATTAGAGTTTAGTGTGAACATTTAGTGTAGCAGCAGCTGGAAAAAAGGAAGAAAAAAGGAAGTAACTTCTGAAAAATTTGTGCTATGTGAGATCAGTATATATGATGACAGTGTCAGAAATTAATGAATAATAATGTTACACATGGCAATTGGAGAATTACTACATGAAGTCAAAAGTAAAGTTGCCTATGATATAATGAATTTGCAAAATTTGTATCTCTGATCACTAGATAAAGTAATGTGCTAAGAACAGTAAAGCAATGAAGTAAGTAATACTCTTATCTTAAAGTTTGTTAATGTTAAATGTGGCAGGTTATTGTGAAGTAGTAATCTGTAGAATTATTTTGATCTAGGCAAGGCAGGTCATTGCATCTTGAATTTAATTAAGTACTGAAATTAATATTGGTGTTTAATGAATGGTGCAGTAATGATATAGTGTGATATTTGAGGAAGTAATGAAGAATATAAGTCAAAAGGTTAATTACTGAAGTAATGAAAAGTATAAGAATGTTAGTGGTTAGGGTATCTGTCTCTGATATTGAAATTTTGATGGATAACTACCTCAGGTAACAGAGTAGAGTTCAAAAGATAAAGGCGGTAGTAACAGACAGAAATAATTAAGATTTGCTGTGGGCAGATACAAGTAATTTGTTGTGTGTTGTTCTGAGTTATGCAGATAGTATTTATTTTGGATGTATTACATAATATGGCTATTGAAGAAATTTACCAGGTTATTTGAAGACACTGTCAATGATTTGCCAATGGTTAATGGGGGTTGCTGTTATTATGTTGTCAATCAGAGTACAGTTAACTGAATGTTTGCTGATAAAAAGAATAGCAACTCAAAAGAATTAAAATCATAACTATGGGATTTGACAATAATTTAAACACACTGAATAGTGAGAAATTTGACTTTCAAAATTAGTGACACTGAATGGTGAAGAATTTAAAGAATGTAAGTGAACATATTCCACTCTTCTTAAATTGATGACATTGATTGTATATGTAAAGTATATATACAAATGAAAAAAGTAACTGTATGTTTTGATATATGGAATGTACCTTAAAGATTTTGAAAAGCAAATTTTGAGTATTTAATAATAATCTATCAATGAGAGTATGAAGACAATAACAGTTGTATTGTTTACACTGAGATGTTAAAAGTTTGACCTTAATCTGTGAAAAGACAGGTTTACTTTAACAGTATTAGAATATGGTAATGAAGTTTTCTCTTTCAGGTATTGGTTATAATTACTTGTATACTAATATAGGATTTCCTACGTGCTATTTTTCATGTAAATTTTGAAGGGGAAGGAATCTAGTACTGACAATGGTACAGTTGGAAGAAAAGGTCTTAGCTCAACATTTTGATCTGGAAGTAGTGCTGAATTCTGGAGTAATCAGTTGGACCTGTATAGAAAGTGGGCCAGTGAACAGATAACTTCTAAAAGCAAAGTTTGAGAAAATTAGTATCACAGTGAAGTGCTTTATTTGTTTGTCTTTTCAATTCAAACTTCAATAGTTATTGTGGTCTTCAGTCTGCAGACTGGTTTGATGCAGCTCTCCATGCTTCTCTGTCCTGTGCAAGTCTCTTCATCTGAGAATAAGTTTGGCAACCTATATCCTTTTGAATCTGCTTACTGTATTTGTCCCTTGGTCTCCCTCTATGATTTTTACCCCACACACTTGCCTCTAATGCTAAGTTGATGATTTCTTGAGGTCTCAGAATGTGTCCCACCAATCTATCCCTTCTCTTATTCAGGATATGCCAGAAACGCCTTTTTTCCCCAATTCAGTTAAGCAGCTCCTCATTAGTTACATGATCTATGCATCTAATTTTCATCATTTGTTCTGTAGCAGTACATTTCAAAATCTTCTATCATATTTTGGTCTGAACTCCTTATCATCCACGTTTCACTCCCATAGAATGCCACATTCCAGACAAATGCTTTCAGAAAGGACTTCCTAACATTTAAATTAATATTGGATGTTGACAAATTTTGCTTCTTCAGAAACGCTTTTCTTCCCATAGCTATTCTACATTTCTGTTCTTTATTTCAGCCATCAGAAGCTATCTTGCTACCCAAATAACAAAACTCATCTACTACTTCTATGGTCTCATTACCTAATCTAATTCCTTCAGCATCGCCAGATTATCTGATGCTACATTCCACTTTCCTTGTTTTACTCTTGTTAATGTTCATCTTATACCCTCTTTTCAAGACACTGTTCATTCCATTCAATTGCTCTTCCATATCCTTTGCGGTCTCTGAGAGAATTACTATGTCATCGACAAACTGCAAAGTTTTTATTTCTTCTGCATAAACTTTAATTCCCTTTCCAAATTTCTCCTTGCATTCTTTCACTACTTCCGCAATGTACAGATTGAACAACATTGGGGAAAGGCTACAACCCCCTCTTACAACCCCCTTACTCCCTTCCCAACCTCTGCATCCCTTTCATGTCCTAACAACTACTGATTGGTTTTTGTATAAGTTGAGTATAACTCTTCGCTCCCTATATTTCTTCCCTGTTACCTTCAGAATTTGAAAGAGTTTATTCCAGTTGACATTGTCAAAAGCTTTCTCCAAATCTACAAATGCTAAAAATGTAGGTTTGCCTTTCCTTATCCTATCTTCTAAGATAAGTCATAATGTGAGTATAGCCTCCAGTGTTCCTACATTTCTCCTAAATCCAAACTGATCTTCCCCAAGGTTGGATTCCACAAGTTTTTCCATTCGTCTGAAAATAATTCGTGTTAGTACTTTGCAACCATGACTTATTAAACTGATAGTTCTGTAATTTTCATGTTTGTCTGCACTTGCTTTCTTTGGAATTATGATAGTCTTCTTGAAGTCAGAGGGTATTTTCCCTGTCTCATACATCTTGCATACCAGGTGGAACAATTTTTTCATGATTGGCTCTCCTAACAATATCAGCAATTCAAACGGAATATCATCTATTCCAGGGGCCTTGTTTTGACTCAAATCTTTCAGCGCTCTGTCAGATTCTTCTTGCAGTATTGTATCTCCCATCTCCTCTTCCTGCACTTCATCTTCCATTTCTAGAATACTACCTTGAAGTTTCTTTCCTTTGTACAGGCCCTCTATATATTCCTTTCACATTTCAGATGATCCCTCTTTGCTTAGTAACTTACTGGTTTCCATCTGAGTTCTTGATATTCACACAGCTGCTTTTCTTGTCTCCAAATATCTCTTTTATTTTCCTGTAGGCATTATCTATCTTTCCCCTGGTTATACATTCCTCTATGGTTCAGCATTTGTCCTATAGCCACTCCTGCTTAGCCAGTCTGCACTTCCTGTTAATCTCATTTTTCAAACTTTTGTAGTCCCTTCTGCCTGCTTCACTTGATGCATTTTTATATGTTCTCCTCTCATCAATTAAGTTCAGTATATCGTGTGTTATCCAGGGATTTCTATGAGGGTTTGTCCTTCTGCCTATATGATCCTCTGCTGCTTTCACTACTCTATCTCTCAGAGCTACCCATTCTTCTTTTATTGTATTACTTTTCCCATTTCAGCCAATCCTTGCCTAATGATCTCTCTGAAACCCTCAACCACCTCTGGTTCCTTCAGTTTGTCCAGGTTCCATCTCCTAACTTTTCTACCTTTCTGCAGTCTCTTTAGTTTTAACCTACAGTTCATTACCAATATTTTATGGTCAGAGTCAGAGTCAGTTCATTACCAATAATTTATGGTCAGAGTCAATATCTGCCCCTAACGTGGTTCCCAAATCCATTCCTTACCATTATAATTTCAATCTGGTACCATCCAGTGTCTCCTGGTCTCTTCCACGTATACATCCTTCTTTCATTATGTTTAAACCAAGTATTGGTGATCATTAAATTGTGCTCTGCACAAAATTCTACCAAGCGATCTCCTCTTTCATTTGTTTTCCCCAGTCCATATTCACCTACAACATTTCCTTCTCATCCTATTCCTACTACCGAGTTCCAGGCCTCCATCACAATCAAGTTTTTGTCTCCCTTAATTTTCTGAGTAATTTCTTTAACTCCTCATACATTTCTTTGATGTCCTCATCACCGGCGGAGCTAGGTGGCATATAAACTTGTACTACTGTGGTCAGTGTTGATTTTGTGTCTATCTTTGCTATGATAATGCGTTCACTATGCTGTTCATAGCAACTTACCAGCATTCCTATTTTCTTATTCATTATCAGACCTACTCCTGCGTTAACACCAACTGATTTCATGTTCATAACCCTGTACTCACCTTACCAGAAATACTGTTCATCCTGCCACCAAACTTCACTAAGCCCTACTATATCTAACTTTAACCTATCCATTTCTCTTTTCAAATTTTTTAACTTACCTATGTGATTAAGGGTTAGAAGATTCCACACTCCGATCTGTAGAATGCCTGATTTGTTTTTCTTAATGAGGACAGCCTACTGAGTAGTCCAAGCCCGGAGATCCAAATGGGGGACTATTTTATCTCCGGAATATTTTGCCCAAGAAGACGCCATCATCATAATATTCATACAATAGAGCTGCATGTTGCCGGGAAAAGTAATGACTGTAGTTTTTCCTTGCTTTCAGCCGTTCGCAGTAATTGCATGGCAAAGCCATGTTAGCTGATGTTACAAGGCCATCTCAGTCAATCATCCAGACAGTTGCCCCTGTAACTACTGAAACTGCTGCCCCTCTTCAGGAAGCACACGTTTGTCTGGCCTCTCCACAGACACCCCTCTGCTGTGGTTGCACCTACACTATGGCCATCTGTATCATAGAGGCATGCAAACCACCCCACCTTGGCAATGTATGTGGTTCATGGGGGTGGATATTCAATAGAAAGTCTGTAAATTGAAAAATTTAATAGAAGAAAAAGACTTATGACTATAAATAATGTTGTGTACATTCAACTGTAATCTACTGACTTTTGTGATTCATCTACAAGTTTTATATATGTTGAAAGTTAGGTGAAAGTTTTCATGATATTCATTCTGAATTGTAGTATAAGTGGACAGTGAGAGATAGCACCAATGAGTTTTCATTTGCTAGCTCTTCATGTTAATCTTGTTTAAAAATATGGTTAATATTTCTTTCAATAGGCTCTGTTTGACCAGTAACTCTTACTTTTTGCTATAGACAACAATATGCTTAATTTAATGGTGAGGGTGATGTGACAGAGAAAGCTCAGCACCCCCACCTTATCTTTTTCAATCTCTGCCTCTTTAGTTTTGACTTATTTCTTCCCAACTCCCATATAACCATTTAAAAACATAAACAGTATGCATAGGAGGCACACTAAAGACAGCAAATGTGTAAATAAGCCTTACCCAATGTAATTCTATTATTCAATATATTCTTTGTAACAATAGAAACACAAATCAGCCTCTGTAGTAATTATGCAATATTGTTAATTGAAGACGTGTCTACAACATGTCATAGTTCATGTGAGGAATCGACATATTTCAATATAACAACCCACATCATTGGATAGCTCAGCAACTCCTCTTTATAAAAAGTACATCCGGAATTACTCTTAATTTATTATTTTACATAATAATTGTAATTAAAGCTTTATATCAGTGCTAACTTTCAGGGACAATTACTCTTAAATCATTCCTAGATTCTGTAGTTTGACTCCATACTTTTACAACCAATGTTTTCCTCTTTATTTTGATATGCCACTTTAATTGATTTATGCAATAATTAGTACACAGTAAATTATTTTATTAATATGCCTACAAGTTACAAAGGATTGGGGAATCCCCATGTGGAACTATAATTGTTTCCAGATACTTTATTAATTTCCTGTCTAACAACATTTTCCACAAACCAAGCTGTAATAGTGACATGTAGTTTCATTCCAATAGCAAATTCTAATCTAGCCATTTTATAAACTATTATGACAAATCTGAGATCACAAAATTGTTCTTACTCCAGCCTATAAACATCCAGAAAAGCCTAGAATTCAGTAGTCTGCAGTTAAACAAGTAACACCTATGTTATTCATGTCTGGCAATGTACCTCCTGCACTCATTTAAAATGTAAATTCACAACAGTCAAATCTTTATTGAGATTCATGAACCATGTTGACTATGTTTTTTGTCATTTTCTGAGCACTACTTTTCAATTAACTGTGCAGACTTCATTGTGACTGTTTAATTGACACATATAAATAACTGTGAACTGTGGTTTTGAGGTGCTAAATTACTGCATTAGTACTATACTAATAACACTGCCTAATTTAGTGCAGTTTTTACAATACTATCCTCTGCCACAAATGTTAATGTGATATCCAAACTGGCCAAAAACATTTACTGCTTATATGTATGGGGAAAAATAAAAGTCACTTCAAATTAAAACAATGTGTTGGTGGCTTCAATAATAGAAAATAGTTACACCCACAATTTCAGGCCAGAGTCATCTGAAATAATACTACTGAGTGCAATGAGGCAACAAGACAATAAAAGGTAAGGGCAGAATTGTTACACAGTGTTCTTAAAGGCATCATGTGTAGCAGTGTTAGTAATCACAGAGCCATCACAGCACCACAGCAATTACAAGAGCCATGCCATGTCATGGCACTAAGTTACAAGCAGGCTACCAATGAGTAATATGAAACTTCCTAGCAGATTAAAATTGTGTACCAGAACTGGGACGCGAACATGGGACCTTTGCCTTTCGTGGGCAAGCACTCTACTGGTATTGTTACTGGCAGAAGTAAAGTTGTGAGGATGGAATGTGAGTCATGTCAGGATAGCTCAGTCGGTAGAGCACTTGCCCGCAAAGGGCAAAGGTCCCAGGTTTGATTCCCAGTTCCGTTACACAATTTTAATCTGCCAGGAAGTTTCATATCAGTGCACACTCCGCAGCAGAGTGCATCAATGTGAAAAGTGAAAGTCGCAACACATTTTGGTGATGAGCTTGAGACAGTATCTACAAGTACTTGAACTCCTCTGGTGCCTTTTCATGTTTTCAGACATGGAGAAAGTAGTTCAGACTCTTCATAAACAACAAATAATCTTTGCTTAAGCTCTTCTCAAGCAACAAAAAACCTTCATGGCTGCCATCAATAGTATGTAACATTGTCTAATATGGAATCTCAGCCATTTCTGGCTCTCCTCCCTCCCCCCCCCACCCCCCCCCCCCACCACCCGTTTTCCTGCCATATGACAAAACAGCTGAGGATTGGGACACCTTTGTCAACATTTCCTTTCCTTTGGTGTTGTCGAAGAACATTTGTGCAAGTCTCAAATTTTAACTTGAATTTCTCCACATCTGTACCAAATGTTGTGTCAGTTAGCCCATTTGCATGAAGCAGTGTCACTTTCTTTCATTGAAACTGCTTATTATCGTAAACGCACACAAGTCATTAAGACAAGTGTTGAATTCTACCATTGTTGCACTTCAGTTCAACAGAGCCTGGGCAGCCGAATTACATGGCCTCAGCCACAAATGTAACTTTGTAACAAACACTTATCATGATTATTACATGCATTCCATATTTTGTGATGCTATTATCAGTTTGGTCCCTGATAAGGAAGTATATCAACATGCCCTTCAGTTTCAAAATCTGTCAGAAGTTGTATCACTCACACCTATGAAGTATTGCACAGACTCCACAATCATATGGAGACATGGTGTAATGCAGCAGCAGTTTTCCCCAACAACAGGTACAGGGCATCCGCTAGTTTCCATGAAGAGGAGGAAGTGGCAACCATTCAAACTTGACCTCAGCATCGAATAGATCAGCAGTGCATAACACAACAGCAACAATGGCCACATTTGTCCCTTCCCAATCGTCCAAAGTTTTTTGTACATCATGAGAGCGCTGTGTGTCCAAAGCACTGGGCAGTCTGCAATGCATGCAAGGAAGAAGGAGACATTTCATCTGTTCATTAGTCTCAGCTGATTACTATTGATATTAATATGGACATTAATATTTGCATCAATTATGTAACACCAGTGCTATCAAACTCGAACAAAATCTTTATAGATGTGAGAGTGTTTAACAAGGATCTACATATGCAAGTGGATACAAGAGAAGCACTAATACTGGAGAATTCCAAACCTTAAGTGGATGTGCAGTCTCCTGTGTTGTTCAAATGTTTGTAAACCTATTCAATCAAATTACTTAAACTAACTTTCACTAAGGACACACACACACACACACACACACACACACATGTCTGAGGGAGGACTCAAACATTTGGCAGGAATGGCTGCCCAGACTGTAGCATCAATGCCGGGCCAGATACATGCTTGCACACCAAAGACTTTGTGTGGGAAATACCCCAGTGACTCTGATGTAAGACTTGTAGAACCACTCATAGATCAGCATCAGGAATCACAACTCATGGGGATGAGTCTTCTGTAGCCCATAGAACCACATCTTCCTGTATGGATAACTGTTAATGTTATTGATGTGGTGTACATTCTATTCAGATATGTCCGAGAGAACAGACACCATTAGGTGACAGTAACAGCAATAATTTTATGAATTTGAAATATTTAAACATTTGATCATTTCAGGGCATTGAAATAAATCCAATGGAAAATATGAAAATGTTATTTGCTCTTGGATTCAAACCTGGATTTCCCGCTTAGGGGCCATTGGTTGCCTTAATCAGTTAGGCTATCCAGGCACGTTTCCCTTCCAACCCAAATTCTCATCTTGTAGCACACTATGATTGTAGTGTCTCCTGCCCATTTGATTTCTCTTGCTCACAGCCTATACTGGATTCCCAAAAGGGATCAAGTGTAGTAATGTGTCTGAATTGAAATTGTCAATTGCATGTTGGGGCAGATACACAATTATTTATATGGTGTCTGTTTTTTCAGACATGTCCAAAAAGAACAGATTCCATATAAATGACAGCACTACTCACAAATAAAAAATAAGGTGCTCTCCATTGTCTATGTTTTAAAGAAGTTTAGTGTTTTCTTGTATGGGTCCAAAATTCACCTCATGATGGACCACAAGCCATTGGTTTCCTTGTTCAGCCCATCAGCCGCTTTGCCTGATAATGCTGCACGTCACTTACAGTGGTGGACCTTTAATCTCTCCCATTTCAACAACAAAAATACATTTTTGGCCCATAGCACACAAAGCAAATGCTGATGCTCTTTCTTGGCGTCTCATGGGTCCTAATCCTACTTCTGATGAAGATGAACTTGTGTGTTTTTATCTAGATGAGGAGGCACAATGCACTACTGATGGGTGTGCTATCACTGGTTTGCAGATTGCTATAGCTACAGCTAGCATGAGCTACTTGACATTCACAGCCCTCTTTATACCTATGGGTCAGGGTAACCTAGTTGAATGTATCAGTAGGCAGAACCAGATGAGCTGGATGGAATGTAGCCAAGCATAGTGTGGACCATAACTTAGCCGTCAGTTTCAGCAATGCACTTACAGAGTCTGAGGTCCACTGAAATGACTTATTTTTACATAACTATTTAAAATGAGGATGAGTTAGCTCTGCAACCCCAGAAATAAATTTATGGTAGATGTAATTTTACCCTAAAATATCTGGAGCTACTTGACACTGGTGGGGTAAGGGATAGCTGTAATAGCCTCATTGTGTTGGCAGAGAGGTTTAAGTCCTTCCCAAGAAACTTTAAACTGATTTACATGATTGATGGTTGAAAAAACTGTGACTTAGCCAAATTACACTTTAAAATCAGTGTTCTGCAAAACTGTAAACAAAAAATGTAAGTTGTGGAGATGTTCCTCAGTGCACCCATGACTCGAATTCATCCTGATAATTTATGCAATAGGAACATACACAGCTATCTACTCTAGGATGTGTTGAGAGATGGCAGGTGGACTGGCAACACGAAATGGAAGGTTCTAATACTGCTAAAGACTGAAATGTGTGATGAATACCAACAGTTTCTTAGAGTCTAAGGGGACTTGGTGATAGGCTTCTGCTAAGTCAATTTTAGAGAAATACTGACCAGCAAGTTTTGTAAGCAGCTCCTCCTGGTAAGGCAGTGGATAGATATCAGTAATAGATTGGGCAATAACTGTAGCCTTAAAATCACCACACCATCACAATTTGCCTTTTCGGCTTATGTACAGTTACCAAGGAAGAAGACCACTCACTGGAGAATATGGGCTGAATAGCCCCAACATCGTTCCTCCTTGAGCTGGTCCCACATAGTTGTTGGTATCGGGTGGCAGAAAAGAAAAAAAGAAAAAAAAAATGCTGCTGTGTCATCAGCTTCAATATGGTATGGGCTTCAAAATTTCTAGCACATCCCAGACCTTCAGTAATTACTGAGGAAAACTCTGACCACAATATTTCTAGTTGTTGATATGGAGCTTGATCAGAAACAAAATGAAAATTGTCAGAGATAGAGGAACCAAATACCTTAAATGCATCCACACCAAATAGATTTTCTGTGCCTGTATCATCCACAACCAGGGCGGGTGTTGATGCCCTGCAATTTCCACCTATGGGACTTCATAAGGACACTGCTAAAGAATTCCTGTGATAATTCGTCATGGGTCTTCCTGGCACTAACCTATGAGGTACTGAACAGTAATACATCTGGCGCAGGTGTGTGGTATAACTTTTCTCACTGGACGTGGAAATTCAGCCCTGTGGCTAGAATTACTTCAGGGGTTCCAAGGCAGGGATTTTGTGTTTTTGACACAGGGGCTTCATTATAATTATCAGTAAAATCCACAATCAGAAAAGTCACAGATCAGACTACAGATTTATTAAAGGAGCTGTAAATTGGCCTGGAATGGGAATGTAACTCATCAGATGTCAACATACCAGAGACAACACAGGAGCCACATGGCAGCTCTGACTGTCTGAGTTGTGATTCCTGATGCTCTTTGATGAGAGGTTCTACAAATCTTAGATCAGAGTCACTGGGGTATTTTCCCCACAAAGTCTTTGGTGTGGAAGCATGCTTAAAAGTATGGCTTAATTCCTTGTGGTAGCATGTACACAGTGTGCCACTCATCAAGAAGCATCTTGTGCAACACATTATCCATGGACAACTCTTCAAAAACCACGGGAGTATGTTCATGTAGATTTTGCAGGCCCCTTTATCAAGATGTATTGGTTCTTGTTAGTCGTTGCCTGCTCTAAATTTTCATATGCATTACATGACCCATCAACCACCACAGAAGCAACTACTCTAGTTATGTCCATAGAAGGACTTCCATGTACTCTTGTAATGGATAATGGACCACAATTCACATCTCAATCATTTAGTTAGTTTTGTACTCACCAGGGCATTCACCATGTGGCAGCTCCTCCCTTTCCCCCTTTAATCATATGGTGAGTTGGAAAGACTGGTTTGAAGATTCAAAGTCCAGATGAAGTATATGGCTCACTGATCTCACCCAGTTTCAAAATGTTCAAATGTTTGTTAAGCTTATGGGACTTAGCTACGGGATCATCAGTCCCTAAACTTACAAACTACTTATGAACTACTTACGAACTAGGACGACACAAATATCCATGCCCGAGGGGGGATTCGAACCCCCGACCGTAGTGGCCGTGCAGACCGTGACTGGAGCGCCTCAGTCCCCTCGGCCACCGCGGCCGGCTCACCCAGTATCTCAGTTCCTATTGCTTCATACCAGTTGGTAACCACAATGCCACATAAATGCTTCAAGGCCATCAACTGCAAACACTGTTACACATGCTCATGCCACCAACTACTTCATTCCAAATGGAAATGAAAGCTTGATGTAAATATTTGGATCTCAAACTTATAATCATGATTACAATTATTACACTGCAATCAAACACAAACTAATTAACACAAACCACTTTCTTTTATTTTTGTACGTTTATGAAGGTTGTATCAAAAGTAAGGTTCCCAATGAGCTACAACTTCAAGGGAAGGTGCTAGGCTAAATCCAACAACAGTTCCATGTGCAGTGGTTGCCCCACTCTGGGGCCCACCTGTCTGTGATTTGCTACATCACTCAGTGTTGGCTTGGCAGCCATCAGAGATGTAAGCATTGATTGCTGCTCCTGCCAAGTGCGAGGTTCAAGCAGTAATCTGGTTTCTCCATGCAAGGAGGTTACTGCCCTTGAAGAGTCATTGACACCTGACTGAGGTTTGTGGTGCATATGGAAGTTCACGGTGAAGAATGGCATATATATATATATATATATATATATATATATATATATATATATGAAACGATTATTAAGACGAAAAATTCCTAGCAGGAAAAATAAAATATAAAAAATAGACGAAGATTACTCACCAGGCGAAGGAGCACAGGTGTGACAGCATCACAAATAAATAAATGAATACACACACACACACAATCGCAAGCTTTCGCAACCCAGTTGCGTCTTCAGGCAGTAGGGAAGGAGAGGGAAAAGGAAATGATGAGGGTTTTAAGGAAGGGGGTAAGGAGCCATTCCAATCCCGGGAGAGGAAAGACTTACCTTGGGGGAAAAAAAGGAGGGTAAACAAATGCACACATGCCCACACATTCACACAGACACAAGTACACCTAGGCAGACATACTGTAGAAAGCTTTCTACAGTATGTCTGCCTAGGTGTACTTGTGTCTGTGTGAATGTGTGGGCATGTGTGCATTTGTTTACCCTCCTTTTTTTCCCCCAAGGTAAGTCTTTCCTCTCCCGGGATTGGAATGGCTCCTTACCCCCTTCCTTAAAACCCTCATCATTTCCTTTTCCCTCTCCTTCCCTACTGCCTGAAGACGCAACTGGGTTGCGAAAGCTTGCGATTGTGTGTGTGTGTGTATTCATTTATTTATTTGTGATGCTGTCACACCTGTGCTCCTTCGCCTGGTGAGTAATCTTCGTCTATTTTTTATATATATATATATATATATATATATATATATATATATATATATATGGTATAATGTCAGCTACATATAATACTTTAGTAAGATATACTAGTGTCTAGTTAATAAGAGAAAACATATCTCTGTCACAGAGCCAAGTCCAACTCCTTTAACCACTGGACAGCTTCCTGACTGACTATATGGAGTTCGGTCATCCCTCCTGAGAATGATCGTAATGGGCAATTAGTAACTATATGGGTCATCGTTTGTATGTCTGCTCCACAGTCACATGACTGGTCGTCTGTCTGTCCCCATTTGAATTTCCAATAGTTACAGCGACCAACACCAGTTCGGAAACGGTTGATCAAAGACCATTCTCTCCTGGGAAGGTCCATTCCTTGGAGCTGCTTAGAGGGATCGTCTATCCGGATGCTGTTTTTTCCATTAAACGAATCCCAAACTCTTGCCCAGTTTGATTTAGGTGAGAAGCCACTCTCATGTAGTTGCACAGCTGTTTTAAGAGGTGGTTTACGTGATTTCAGCCGGCTGACCGGTGGTGGAAGGTCTTGCATGATAGGAAGCTCAGGAGTGGACAAGATCTTATAATACTCTCTCATTAAGGCTTCCTTCCGTCTTAGATCTGGGGGAATGATGTTGCATAATATTGGGAGCCATTGAAGTGGTGTAGCCATCAGAGTGTCACTGATCAATCTCATTGCTCTATTTAATTGTACATCAATATCTCTCACATGAGCACTGTTGAGCCAGACAGGAGAACAGTATTCAGCTGCAGAGTAAACTAGGGACAAAGCTGTTGTACGCAAAACCTTAGCACTGGCTCCCCAAGATGATCCTGCTAAGTGCTGCAATACGTTATTCCTAGTTTTAACTTTGTCTGCTGTTTTATGAAGGTGGTACTTAAAAGTAAGAGATTTATCCAGAATGACTCCCAGGTATTTTGGATGTTCATTATGTTCAAGTTGAACACCATCAAACGAGATATTAAGTTTATAGTCTGCCATCCTATTATTGAGATGGAAACAAGATACTTCCGTTTTATTTGGGTTTGGCTTTAGTTTCCACATTGCGAAGTAATTTGTGAGGAGAGTTAGGTCAGATGTTAAAGTAGTTTCCGTCACATGGATGTCTCTGTGTTGTGATGCTATGGCAATATCATCGGCATAAATGAATTTTCTAGATTGCGTAGCTGGAATATCAGCGGTGTAAACATTAAAAAGAATGGGTGCAAGAACCGAACCCTGGGGGAGGCCATCGTGAAGCTGTCTAAACCCACTTTCTGTGTTGCTGAGATAGATCTTGATCAGGCGACCACTTAGCATTGAGTTCACAAGTCGCAATAAAATAGGACAAGGAATGAGATTGTAAAGCTTCACTAGGAGGCCCTTCTTCCACACGGTATCATAAGCTGCCGAGAGATCCAGAAAAGCAACGGAAGTGGTACACTTCTTTTCAAAACCAGTCTCAATGAAAGATGTCAGTGCTAGGACCTGGTCACAGCAATTACGGCCTTGTTTGAAACCAGCTTGTTCAACAGGGATACTAGCAGTGAGAATGGGAACAATACAATTGTAGATGAGTCTCTCGAGCAGCTTGTAACATACACTGAGAAGTGCAATTGGGCGGTAGCTATCTGCACGTTCGGCTGCTTTACCAGGCTTCAAAACAGATATTACTTTAGATCTCTTAAAAGCTTTTGGTAGAGAGCTGTCTTTAAGAATGTTATTGAATAAATTTAGAAGCCACAATCGGGTCTTGAGTCCAGCATGTTTAAGAAATTCTGGGAAAATATCATCTATACCGGCAGCTTTCCCAGTCTTCATATCAGAGATAGCCACATGCAGTTCGTCTAAGCAAAAAGGTTTTGATACTTCCAGGGGAGCCTGCTGGCATTTCTTAATTTCATTTAGTTTATAGGATATTAATCTGTCAGACTGTTGCCGTTTTGACTTGGATAGTGCTACGATTCGTTTGGCTATGTCGGAAGGATCAGGGTGTGTGGGAGGCAGTTTTTTCTCGGATACACTGGTAGACAATTTCCTCAGAAGTGACCAAGCCTTTCTGCTGCTGTGAGTGAAGTCTAAACTCTGAACTTTTTTCACCCATTTCTCTCTTCTGGCATTATCAAGGGAGTTCAGTAGGATGTCGGCAGTGTTTGAATCTTCAGTGCTGATAAATTCGTTATACAGGTCTTCACACTCTTGGCTCCATCCCGGGATATATGTCTTTCTGTAGCCTCGAGGTATACAGGCCTTAGCTATAGCTTTAAGGAGTCCAGCGAATCTGTCATAATTTTCTATTGTAGAAGGAATGAATCTAATGTTGTCCTCTAATTTGGAAGTAAATGCCTTCCAGTCTGCTTTATTAAAATTCCACCTGGGTCTCGGAAAAGATCTTATTAGGGGAATCTTAATCCCAACTGATATCAGCACTGGCCTGTGCTGTGACCGTGGGAATGTGCCAAGTACCTTTCTCGTAACTGATAGAGATCTTAATGTCTGATCACAGGAACAAAAACACAGATCAGGTGAATATCCACGCTTCCAGGGCTGAGAAAAATGTGCTGGAGTCTTATGCGTCAAAAACCAAGGAAAGGTTATTATTTTCAGCCCATTCAGCTAAGGCTATTCCATTTTCATTATCAGATGAGTACCCCCAATGGCTACTGTGGCTGTTGAAATCGCCGACATATAGGGAAGGGTGTTCGAAAACTGGGAGAATCGTATCTTGCCACTGGATGTTGGGAGGCTTGTAGACTTTAACTATGGTAGTTCCAGACACTTTCACTGCCAAAACAAATATGTCATCATCACAGCTTTCATGAATTATAGATACATCATCCAAGTCCTGTCTAGCATATGTAGCCACGCCATATGTTCCATGGCCTATCTCTCCCACAAGTCTGTAGCCATGGATATTGCCTCTTGAACAACTTTTAAGATCTTCTGCATGGGTTTCTTGTAGAGCAAGGACGTCAATATTGTTACTCAGAAGATTTTTACTGAGGAAGTCACATTTTGACCTACTTATCCCCTCAATATTCAAATGGCACACGTGTAGGACTGGACCTATTGCTCTGTTCAGATCGTTTTATTGACAATTTTGTTGGCCCTGACAAGAGCCATTCTGGATTGTCTTGGTAGCTGACATATCTGGGAGATCACCGTGGTGACAGGACCAGCTACCAAAGATTGTTGTCCGTTTAGAACCACCCAGGGGGCACGTGGAGCTTTGAGGATTGCTTCCGGACGCGAACAACTTCGCCCCCCGATGGCATGAAAGACTGCCAGTTTTGGATGCAACTGTTGAGAAGATCAACAGTAAACTGCACAAAGATTGGAGGGTCTCTGTCCATGAACTTGTTGAATGCATTCCTGAAGTTTCCCACAGTACAATTGAAAGAAATTTAACAGAAACGTTGGGTTATTGCAAGGTGTGTGATAACTGGGGTCCCTGGATGCTGACTGATGGACACAAGGAACAATGTCTTGACTGTGCTTACAAGTTTCTTCAACAATGTGAGAGGGGAGGCAAAAAGGAGAAGTTGTTGGACTCTATCATCATGTGAGATGAAATGTGGGTTTTTCATTACACCCCAAACAAAACAATAATCTCATCACTGGTATCACTCCTTGTAATGTATTTGTTTAAATTACTACATTATGAAATACATTACATCACCTGTTGTTCTTCTGCCACGCCATCACCTCACCTGCCATTAAAATTTGAAACCCTAATTGACAAATTGTCTGTGTCTTTTCACATCAAAGGAACTACAAATTGTGACTATATGATGTATTAATGTTTATTGCAACAGAAATTGAAATTGTTCCATCAGAACTACAAACTTGAGTACAAGACTGTTTTGAGTACAAGACTTCAGTCTAAACTGACTCACGTGTGATCACGTGGGCATATATATAGATTTTCTAGAATGTTATAAAATGATCCTTAAGCAAAACAAATCTCAAATTTAATTTCCACTAAACATAAATAAATCTTTCACAAACAAGAAATATAGTCAGTTACTATATAAACCAAAAGTATTTTTAAAAGTGTTTATATGTAACAAATGAAAGTAGAAATTATATATGTGTGCAAATTACAACTAGACCAGTGTCAGTTTGTTTACATAACTTAAATTGGATAATTTTGTAACACTAACAAAAAAAATTGGAGACCAAATAACTTCAGAAAATTTTAATGAGAAAATATGTCAGAAAACATGGATAATTGTACAATTTTGACTACTTGCCATTATGAAGTTTTTATGACCAGAAGTGATTTAACACAATGATACAGACAACAAAGTGAATGGTATGACAGAGTATTATCATATTATATTGTGACAATCTGTAAATACATTCGTAGTTGTACATAGGCATAGCTTCATTTATATAGAAAAATGTTGGTATCTGGATCTTCACTTTATCAAACAAAAAATGGATTCCCTAATGCTAAATTCATTACAACTGCCACGAAAGAAGTTCAAACAAATGCAGTCAGCAGGAAAGGTTATGACGATTGTGTTTTGGCATCAAAAAGAGGTACTCATTGATTTCATGCAACCTGGGATGACAATAAACTCAGACAGATATTGTGAAATGTTCACCAAACTGCAGAAAGCAATCCAGAATCACCAGAGAGGATGACTGATGGAGGGAGTAGTAACTCTTGATGAAAGCACTCGACCCCACATCACTTGTCAAACACAGGAGGTTTTGAACGAATTTTGGTGGACTGTTATGCCCCATCCCCATACAGCCCTGACAGCCCCCAGCAATTATCATCTCTCCCTCTAGCTAAAGTAACACAAGTGGCAAATGCTTCAAGAGTGCTAATGAAGTCTGAGCAGAGGTCATACACTTCCTCAATGGGTTGGCGGGAGATTTCTTTGACTTAGGAATACAAAAGCTGGAGCACCATCTTCAAAAGTGTGTTGAAAAAAAATGGATATTATGTTGAAAAATAGAAAAAATTGTAAGTTTCCAATGAAGTATAAATAATAACAACAAATAATGTTTTCTATTTGTAAATATATGAGAACCTTACTTTTGGTACAACCCTTGCATATATGTGAACTCAGGTTGTTATGTAACATGTTTCTCTAATGCCAGTTTATCAATCAAAATATTATTTCTTTATAGATTGCTTGAAAAAACAAACTTTGAAAATGATGACAAAAATTTCAAAATTGCACTATTTTTTTAGTGTTCATGCTGAAATAATTTCTATTAGAAATTTAAATCGAGGATCCTTTTGAGCCTTAGATATTCATACAATATATACTCATTTTTTGAAAGATATTTTTCATTGAGTTGTGATATCACACAAAATCATTTATGGATTCTGGTTCTAAAAAGGAAAACCTAGTTATGGGGACAGTGGCATAGTTGTGTAATCAAGGGCCTGGGGGCAAAAACGAAATTGGGGCCCTATCTGAACCAGCAGCAGATTAATGAAATTTGTAGGTGGGGAGGGGGGGGGAGGAAGTTGGTAAGAAGAAAAAGAAGCTCTATGGTCTTCGCCTTAAAACTTCAAAAATTACTATTTTAAATTGTTTTCACACTTACAAAATCAAAGAAGTGGAAAACACTCTCTATTTTTGGAAAAAAGTTTTAAATATCTTGAAATGTGTGTCATTTAGTCTTACTCCAGACAGATTAATTTATATAACTGTTAATACATATACCACAAGTTCTATAACCATGTGAATGTTGAGCTTGTGGCATCCCGTGAGTCGATATCACACACAGTAGCCAAAAGTAACCTTTTTGGTCGAGATTCAGAATTGCTGCCTATGCAGCAAGACACTAGTGCTTCTCTGTACCTGTCTGTTGAAGTGAGCAATAAAGTGATTATCTACTGGCATATTGTGTATTATTACACATTAGTGTTGGTAGAAACCACAGTGGTGACCCCGACATCGTTCGTCAATAGCATCGCGCATGAAAAACTTTGTTTTTTCGTGTTTTTCCTGTGAAACTGCAACGGACAACAATACCATTATGGCCTAACAATTTCTTTCAACAGTGGACAAATTAAACCGAATCCCTTTGATTCTTCACAGGTTTCAGCATATGATGAACCACTCATCAGATTTGAGGACGATATAGTGAACGATTCCAAGGGCTCACCTTTTTCAACTGTGCTACACAGCATTTACCAACAACTGCCATGGACTTCAGCACCATGTGCTCCCACCATCATTTTGCCTAATTCCAACAAGAAACCAGTGTGCGCTCAAGGACACGAGTGTTTCATGCAGTGTTTTAATACAAGTACTTCGATTCCTACAAATGTGATGCCACATCGGTCTGCTTGTGCTTGTGACAAACAGTTCAGTGTGCATGTTGTACCCAGCATCCCACCGCCGCCTGCTGTGCCACCACAGTTGTTCACATGCCCACTTTCTGATCCACACACGATGCCCAGCATCTTTGTTGAGATGCCGTCTGCAGCGGCACCCACATCGTGATTACCCGCGTGTGTTCCACAGTTCGGTCTGATGTGTGCCACACCATACAACCCACAGTTGACAACCAGCATCACTGCCACACCGCTGCCTGCTGTGTTGCACAATGCTGTGTAGATACCAACATATGACCCACACTCGATGCTTGGCGTCACTGCTACGATGCCTCCTGACATGGCTGCCA
Organism: Locusta migratoria; assembly: GCA_026315105.1. Classification (NCBI taxonomy): domain Eukaryota; kingdom Metazoa; phylum Arthropoda; class Insecta; order Orthoptera; family Acrididae; genus Locusta; species Locusta migratoria. Next base: position 237,656,558 of record CM048755.1, read on the forward strand.
CGTCACGTGACACTGCGTTCACACTGTTGTACGAACCACTACTGATGCCTGGTCTTCGTGATCAGCATCCCTTGGTGGGACCTCAGTTGGACACAACTCCTCACCACTGGCAGTTCCTACCGCTGGACACATCTAATCCTATAACATGGTTTGCGCTGGTGGAATCTATCTTTGAGTTGTACAATGTCACGAGTGAGCACCGAAGTTCCGCAACATGAAGGAAATCCTTCTGCAATGCTTGTCACACTCACCAGATGAGGCATTGACTCACATTATCGAGGAGGTAAACAATGGTGACTCCACCCCTGGCCAGCTCTGGCGCCGCCTGTGGTCTCAAGTGGATCACTCCTTCCTGCCGGACCCAGTGCTGTGGGCTATCTGGTTACTCAAACTGCCAGCCAAGCTACAAATCCAGCTCTTAGCACTGTTGACTCAGCCACTCATCTGGCATACACTGACAGACTGTACCAAGTGATTCGTCACTGCCAGTTGATTTCTCATTCAGCAGCCCGTGGAGTTCAACAACAGGACACACTTCTTCCACCCCACTTCCCAATGATCTGACCATTCCAAGTGGCACACCGTTCAACAGACAGTGGTGCAACCTGTCGGCAACAGGCCCTTACCTTCGCCACTTTCGGCCAACCCCATATCTATGCCTTCACAGCCTGCCACACCATCTGTCTCGCACACCACAACTACTGCCAGCCCCAATGAGATGCATAGTTCCCCCTACCCCACATAACTGCAGTGGTGGTTCCAGGTAATGCCTCAATAAAGCACGCAACTGCAGGTCACCGTACGTAGTGGCATCAAACTCTCGGGGTGGAGATTAAACTGCTCCGCCCCCCAGACAACTTCTCACAGGTGCCACTCGACTGCTCCGCTTTTGTGTTGTCCAGACACTACCTCTGTTGGACTGTTCATTAGCAACATCTCCTCACAAACCTGTTTCTTTATGAACTCTGGCACTGAGGCCGGCATTATTCCTCGCAGCCTCGTGCCACCAAACATCAAACCCAGCACAGGACTGTTGAAAGCTGTCGACAACTCACCAATACAAGTTAATGGCACTACTAAACTCCTCCCACAGTTTGCACAGAATGCTATATTTACTTGGACTTTCTATGTCACCAAGATTGACACACCTCTGCTCGGAATTGACTTCCTGAAGCATTTCAAATTTTCGTTGGACATTCAAACAGGGTGCATTCATGACACCCCTTCTAAATGATGTTTCCATGAACAGGTCATGCATGCAAAGATGCAGTATAGTTTACAAGATAATCTTTCATCAATTGCTTCTGAGTGCACTTGCCTCTCTGCGACACTGGCTACTGTTGTCATGGACATTGCTCGTGTCCACACCGAGTGCGATGTTTTGCGATGCGACAATGACGTCACGTGCCACCGACTTGACATCATCTCCAGCACACTGGTGAGCTATCACGTGATCATGTCCACACCTGCAGCAGCCTCAGAGTGTACCAGCACACTGCCCGCATCTGCAGCTGACGCTCCTGACGCCACACAGGTTAGTAATTCTCTTGCTGCAGTGCAACGGCTAGTATTGAGAATGACAAATGCTACCCTTCACAGATTTAATATGACCGAGGGCCCCCTGCTGTGCCACAAATCAGAACGCATATTGGTACATAAACTACAGGTTGCAAAACGTATAGTGCAGGAACTTTTAGACTGTGGGATATTGCGTCCTTCTGACAGCAACTGGTCATGCCCTATTCATTTGGCAATAAAGAAAGATGGCACTTACTGGCACTTACCGACTGTGCGGTGACTATCTCAAGCTTAATGCCAGAACAATAATTGATGATTACCCAATACCCCACATTCAAGATTTCACACGGCAACTTCATGGCGCTAAAGTTTTCTCAGTAATTGACTGTCACAAGGTATACCATCAGACTCTGATGGCACCGGACAGCATACAAAAAACTGCTATCATTACTTCTTTTGGACTTTTTGAATACTGTTTCATGCCTTTCAGCCTAAAGAACACAGCACAGATGTGGCAGCAATTCATTGATCCCATCCCCTTCCAGTTCCCTTTTTGCTATACTTATCTCGACAATATTTTAATTTTTTTGTCTTTCCAGCAAGAGCACGAGGTCCATCTGGTGTGCGTACTTAAGGCACTGCAGGACATTGGTGTCTGTATTAATGATGACAAGTCTCAAATGTGCAAAGAAACTGTAGGGCACGAGGTTTATAGCAAGGCATGCGCCCCTCCTCAGATCGCGTTTCACTCATATTGCAATTTCCATTACCAGAGACATATAAAGAACTGCGCCACTTCCTGGGAATGATTACTTTTTTCAGGCACCACATTCCTCCTGCAGCTTCACTACAAGCACCATTAAATGATGCACTAGAAGTCAACAACTCTTTAGGCAAGCACAAGGTCCATTGGATGGACAATGTGACTGCCGCATTTGACCATTTAGACAGCACTCGCTCACACTGTCACATTGGCACATCCCATTCCAGATGCTAAAACTTCAATTACCATGGATGCTGGTGACTCTTCAGTGGATGCCGTACTACAACAACATGTCAGCGACTATTCCAAGCTGTTACGTTTCTTCTAAAAAAAATTAACGCCCTCTCAACGTAAATGGTCTGAGTTTGACAGAGAACTCTACACTATTTATGCTGCCATCAAATATTTTAAAGAGGACATTGAGGGTCACCCTCTGTCTATACTAATCACTGCCCATTTGCTGATGCTATATGTAATCTGTCAGGTGATCCTCCTCCATGGCGCTGGCTACATTTAGACGTCATTTCACAATTTACAGCCGATGTAAGATACATCTGCAGTGCAGACAATTTCATAGCATATTATATGTTGCACATTGGCTATATCTCAGCACCCATGGGTTTTGACATACTCACATGCCTTCAGCAGACAGATGGCAAAATACAAGAGTTACTCTGCTCTCCTATAACATCACTGTGTATTGAACCTCACTTGTTACCCAGCTCAGGTATCCCAGTCTTTTGTGACATTTCCACTGGCGTGGCATGCCCCCTGTTTCCTTTGGGAATGTGTGCAAACATTTTCCGCTCTCTGCATGGCATTTCCCACCCTAGGGTTAAGCCAACCTTAAAGCTGATTCCTGAACGATTTGTTTGGCCGAATATGCAACGTGACTGCCAATCGTGGATTTGGACATGCTTATTGTGCCAACACAGTTAAGTCAACAGACACAAACAACCTCCACTAGGCAGTTTCAAAATCCCAACAGGCCATTTTAAACATATTCATTTTGATCTCGTTTAATTATATGCTATCAATGATCAATCGTACTACTCAGTGGGGCAAAGCCGTCCCTCTCAAAGACATTTCTGTAGCAACTGTAGCACGTACTCTCATTGATGCATTTAAATTGCGGTTCGGCTGTCCATCCTCACTTACTACGGCCCCTCATCGCCCACATTGGTTGGAGAACTGCTTATCGTCTTCCTCACCTCTTGCCACTCCACTAGGATGATACACACGATGCTCTACATCACCTGTGTCATCACATGTGCCGGTAGTGTCCGACCTCTCCACCCCACGGCCTGTGCTGACAGCCTCCAACACATTGTGCCGCCACGGCCATGCCCACCTTAGAAACTGCACCTCATTGCGCGTCCTCACTACAATGCGTGCTCCACGCCCCTCACCAGACTACAGGCCAGCACCATGCGACAACACACCAACGGCATTGACGCCAATGCCCTACCCTACGCTCCACATTTGCAGGGGAGGACTCTGTGGCATCCCATGAGTCGATATTGCACATGGGAGTCAAAAGTAATCTCTTTGGTCGAGGTGTATGATCGCTGAAAAAGCAGCAAGATGCTAGTGCTTCTCTGTATGTGTGACTGCCAACAACTGTCTCTGTTGAAGTGAGCAATAAAGTCATTTTCTACCAGCGTATTGTGTATCATTACACATTAATTTTGGTAGAAACCACAAGCTGTTAAGCAAATCAGAAGGTAATAAATTAAAGAAAAATACATTATTTATACACCATTCATATTTTAAAAATAATACCTATAAAGCCTTGAAAAGACACTTTTCTATTTTTTGATACTATGTTCAATGTTACTCATTTTAAAACAAATAATATAGAAATAAAATTGCAATATTCACATGATTATAGCAATGTATTTCAGACAAATACCACTATGGAAGTAAAATGTAAACAATAGGGTTATACACCATTACAATAACTTTAAAGCTTGCTTAATGCGCATAAACTTTAATTTCAAATATACTATTGTACATTTTAGTTAATGTGAGGTTTATAGTTTTTAAGTTTACTTTCCCACTAATATATTATACTTTTGGCATACTTCATATGTATTAGAAGCTGATTTTCAGTTTCTTAATTTTAGAGAAATTTGTAAAGATTAATCAAATGTGTGAATGCTTATGTTAATGGTTAATATTTTAGAGGTACAGTTTGACTGAGCACATCAGCAAGGTACAGGGGGAGATTTATGGTGAATTCTCCATTACTGATTGCATATAAAAACATTCTACCTGTTATGGTACAGTTATCAACTAACAAATGTGACCATTGAGGAATACCCTCAATTCTATTTAGGAAATACGTTACAGAGATATACCTTTTGACTCACCTTGTTTCACACATGGGGACTAGCTGATTCACTGCATGCTTTATAATTATACAATATATTTTTTCTGTAGCTCTGCAAAAGACACAAACTCTTTAAGAGTCCAAGTGAATTTGTCATCCATTGTACACCAGAATATTTGGAAATAGACAGGTTTAAAAATGATTAAAACAGGAGGCTAACTTGACATTGTTATATTCTTTCTTTATTGTAGTGACTGCTCCCACAATTTAGGAATTCATTACAGAGCATCCATTCTGTTGCAACGCCAATTTATTTCCTATATTTAAGACTTTTCATACTGTTTAACACAATTATACCTAATTTTCTTCCCATCATTTGGGGATCATTGTTACCTTCATCTGCTTTGTGACAAATATTTTCATCTTGAAAAGACTCTTATTGGTCACTGTCAATTTGTTGTGCTCTTTGAAATATAGTTTACAGAGATTTTCCCCAGGCTCATGTGGATTCACAAAATCTATGAAATCTACTCAGATTGGGTCTCAGTAAACATATCTCAGAAGGCACATTCTGAAGCTTACTGATGATTCAGTGTTTTGCTGTTGAATTTCCAACTCAACTTCTTCTTTTTCACATCTTCAAGTGTTTTGTTAGGGGTGTGCTCACTAATGTTTTAATTTTCATTACACCAAGATGTTTACCCTTATAAGTACAGCATTGTCTTAGACACTGCTATAATGCAAGGTCTTTGAGTGGACCCATCTCTAATAATTGTCAATGACCTGACATCCCGGCATGGCCCTGTTCTGGCGACACTTCTGGGCACCCATCAACTGCCAATCCAGAGGATTCATGAAAAAAAATTGGCCATTATTCAAATGATATTTGAATAATAACAGGGTCTCCACATTGGATATTCAGACACGCAAGCAGATTGAGGCTACCATCGCTCACCTTACCAGCAAATTGAAAACAACTTACAAAAACTCATCCTTTTACATTGGTAGAGTATTGCCTAAACTACACATCACTGCCTTTCCTCTTGAAAGAGCTTCACCTCCAGAAAAATAGATACTGCAAACTATAGAAACCTTCAAAAAATCCAGTATATTGCTGCAGGATGCACCGAGCAGAGAGACGTCCGGAATGGCGCACAGATATGTGGGAGGGCACAATGACCTCACTACTCCTACACACCTGGGAGGAATGGCAAATGATGACAGCAATTTGGGTGGAACACACACCAAATCAACCACTTGAAACACCACAAGGATTCACTGAGAGTCCAAGACAGTTTTGAGAACTTTTGAACAACAGTAATTTTAGAAAGCAGATCATAAAATTGTTGTTTTTATTTCATGACTGGTTTCAGTCTATACAAACCATCTTCAGATGGACACCATCACGATAGCAGGCAGTGGCAGTGGACACAGCAGGCCACACAAATGTATCTTCCATCTGGCTGGAAATCGCTAATGTGATGCCTTTCCCAATCCTCAGAAAGACTTGACAGTGCCTGTGAACTTTTGACCTATAAGTTTACTGAGTGGCATACGTAAAACCTTTGAGTGAGTGCTACAGACATGAATCCAGGAACTCCTTGTGTCTGACGGCACAATCCTTGCAGAACAATATAGTTTTCAAAGGAAGCTCTTCACAGAATTGCAACTTCTACACTTTGCAAAACATGTCACTTGTAACCTGCATATTTCCAGTACCACTGCAGCATAATTTCCAGATGTAGAGAAGGCTTTCTAAAAGGTATGGTGGGAACTCTTAATTTGTAAGCTACATGAAAAGATGACAATTCTTGATTGTTACATTAAACTGATAGAAAATTTTCTCATGGACACAATTGATTGTCACTCCTCTGACAACAGACTGGCACTGACAAAACTACCATAGGGCTCAGTTTTATCACAATTACTTTTTAATATTTATGTGAATGACGAGCTAACTGCAACGGGGATACAGATTGCACAGTTCACAGATGATACACTTTTTCTCACCAGTAATCAACAACTACAAGCTAGAGACTGCACCAACAAATGGATGCTATGTTGACTTGGTGTGAAAAAAAAACAAGATTTGCTATAATTCATCAAAAATCACAGCCATCTACTTTAGTAAGAAATACCCCCCAACTATTCATCACTTTACGGCTCAGTGGACAGAACTTACCATGAGCTGCAAAAGTGACGTAACTATGGGTCACTTTAGATTGACACTTCTTCCTCCATCGACACATTCAGACCCTCTACAACAATGTGTATGACATGGCAAAACAACTATTTCCATTCTTTCACAGTACCAACTTCAACACAGCTATCAAACTTCGAGTTTACAAGCTGACAATGCTCTCCAAGATGCTGTACGGCAGCTCAGTCAGAGAGCTTGCGAGTGGCACTCAAATTGGACAGCTCCAACTGGTCCAGAACATGGTCCTGCAATGAATCCTGGGTGCCAGTAGATGTGCTTTCATCACAGACCTCCATGAGTAATTACAAATCGGCATGCTACTGGACACAGTTAAGAAGCGGTCAACGAAATTCAACCACAAGGTCAAAGTATATGTGATACTGTCTATCGCTTACAAACTCTTGGCAGAACAGTCCCCTTTATTTGGTACTGCTTTAAGGTGGCTCAGTCGTTAGTTATGTGATATCCTTTAGTAACTTCATCAACAGTGGTATGTTGTGAGCCTACATTCCTGCCCTTAGGAATTAACAACCAAAGTGTAAGAAATAAATAGTGACCACAAGCCTCACCTACTACTATTCCACTCTGAAGTCTGGATCATTGCTGACTATGGCATTTCACATGACTCAATGCCACTGAACATAAAAAAAAAAAAAAAAAAAAAAAAAAAAAAAGGATAGAGAGAGAGAGAGAGAAAGGCCGCAAACATTTTCCAAAAAATGAAATGTGTTTGGAAATAGTTAATGAAAACAAGGTTCTCTCCTAAATGTGATGTCCATGATAATTGTTTAAGCAACTGTTCTTGAATATTTTTAAACAAAACTTACATCCAGCATGGCTCCCCTGCTGCTGATGATGATGATCACATCATCACTCAGCTGTGTTTTTGCACAGAGTGACAGAGAGTTACAGTAAGTGATGAAAATTTTAAGTTTTTCCCGCCAACAAAGTAGAAAAAGGTGTTGGCCAAATGTGTTCGAGGAAAATTCTAAATTTCCAGTAGATGCAACCTTGGTGATGTCAGAGGGGAAGGGGGAGATGCTTAATGCAAACATAGCTCCTCCAAAGTAAGATTAAAATCTCTAATCTAGATTAGCTTTTTATTCTATAGACCTATATTGAGGAGATTCTTGTGGATATGGAACATGTCAATATATGTGATGTGGGGGCAGTGGTGGTGGCGGTGGCGGGTTGCCAACAATGGTTCCCAAAGTGAGTGGATGTGGGTACAATAGTGGAGGCGGCTGTCATGTCAGCTTTCAATCATCCTAAAGTGGGTGAGTTAAGTGCAGTGTATTGTATCTGAGATTGGAGAATGATATGAATTGCATGGTCATGTTAGATGTAAATCATCTAGGGTGGCATTCTGAGTTGGGAGAGAAGTGCCATTGTCTGGGTAAGGAGGATTGAGAGTGGGTTTTTCCCAGGACAACATCTTGGGGAGGCTGCAGTGGGGTCAATGACTGAATTTCTCTCCAAATCAACTTTGCCCTGTTACTGTCATATACTGGTCAAAAGGAACAATGAATCAGACATATAATAGAAGACTAGCATATTAGAATAAGGCCGATTTAAATTTCATCCTACCTGCAGGTAAATTTTTATTTTGTTCATCTTTAGTTTTAAAAATACATCAACTTTTTAATAAAGTTAAGAACCTAAAGTTTCTGAAAACTGACAAATGAACATGATATATATATTGACAAATGAACATGATATTGTAAAAAAAATTCTATTTTATGTGGCAGCACTGGATGGTAATTGTTATAACAACATTGAAAACAAAAACATTTTAGCATCTTGCACAATTTATGAAGGATAATTGTGATTTTCTTTCCTTTACTTCAAGTGCTCACACACATTTGGAATCATCTTTTGCATCTCTATCACTGGCTTACTGCATATTCATTCATAAGAAAAGAATAAATACAGAGCCATATATTCTTAGATTACAATTACTGGCAGGGCTACAATTTCTGACCAGCAATTGTTGATAAGCATCAGAGGGCCATATTTTTGTGGCTGTAGTAGATAATAATTAATAACATAGTTAGACAATAAAAAGAAATAGACAACTTTATTTTAACAATTTATTTTACAATCTGTTTATGGCTTTAGTTTTTGCAAAATCATCAATAAGTTTAATTAAATCTAGACTTGCAGCACCTTGTTTACAATTCCTATGAGTGTCAAATGTCAGAGTCAAGCTTTCCTGTGCTGTTCCTTAAATAATTTTTCATTATTTTTCATTTACTGAATAGACTTTCAACTGTTGCAGAAATGACAGGTATTGTGTAAAATAATAAAATTGCTGTAAACATATCTGTAATGTTGCATTCTAGCACTGCATATTTATTTACAATTTCCTTACATCATAGGTTAATTGTCCATGTTGGATTCAATTAGGATAAAACATGGTGATAAGTGTCAATAAACTAAAGTGAACAAGGTCCTATTATTACAGGTGATTTACTTTGGAATTGATCACATTTTTGTAATAAAGTTGCTTCATCTACAGTGATAAAAAAGAAAATGTTGGTGCTAGGAAATTAAATATTTGACAGACTGCACTCATGCCAGTGAAATGTGTATTTCCCTGAGCTATTATTGCATCTTTCACAGTTTTGAAAATAGTAATTTTAAATATTTCTTTCCAATTCCACAGTCAGTGGTCAGAAGCTATTACAACAAAGTGTTTTCTAACTTTCGTTTGCTGTTTTTCATGAAAATTTGGATCTATGTCATATTTTTTTGCAGTTTCACTACTGAAGCTCTTGGCTTGCTGGACTTGGGGCCCCCACCCCTCCACCATCCTTCATACCTATAAGTATCTGATTTGCCCCACCCAAACCCTCGAACGTGATACACTCTGCCTTGCCTATCGCATTTGCCTCCCCTCCCCCACACGGGTCTTCTATGAGCTCATCCCCTTCCCACACCCTCTCCTTTTCCTTGAACATCTCTGTAAATTATATACTATCCACAAGCTGGACTTCCTCAATCCTGCAGTCAACCCTCTCCTTACCAACTACGGTACATTGGCATGCCACTAACAATGCATCCCTCCTGCCCTACACCTACACACACTCCACATTCTCTCCCAGGGCAAACCCCGCCAACTCCATCTCCCAGAGAGTGAGCTCCACCCTGACATCTATCCCTCATACCAACCTTAGGGCTCCCTTCTCCATGTTCCCTCTTCCCTTGAGTTCTTGCACCTCCCAACACCTCCCTTTATTGATCGGGGCCAACTCCACCATCCTACTCCTTGCTCATTCCTAGAGTAGCACTCTCATCCTCACATCCTGGCAGCCCCTCCCATACATCCACACACAAAAAAAACCTAACAAACAGTGAAGTGGTGTCAGTGAAAATTTTTCTACTTTGTATTGTGGGTGTTTCAACAGTCTTGTGCATTTTTTTAATATTGCATGCAACTACACTGTTGGGAAACCTGAACAGCTGGTGTCTTTTTAACTGTGTGTGATATCTGACTATGTTTCTAAAAACTACAATGTATGTGTTTTGATCCTCCATGCACAGTCTTCATTTGCTGGATATGTTTCTACTTTTTCCTTCCTGTTTTTATTGCATTTCCCATGTGTCCATTCTAGTGTTGTTTTAAATGTGTATGATCATAATCCTTGATTTTTATGTTCCAACTCATATGTTTTATTACTCCCATAATTGTCTTCATTTTGCATATGTTTCTGCATTTTATCTTCTTTTTTTATTATTATGTATACTTATCTACACTCACTGTAAAACTCTTGGCTGAAAAGCAGCATGCAAGCTGCTGGCGCACCCCCTTCCCCCCCCCCCCCCCCAGTAGGGTGACAACTAAAATGCTTAAAATTGGTAATGAATCTAACTATGAATTGCTTCAAGCCAAAAACAGAGATACAGATACCATGATAATCCACAAAAAAGTACTTAAGTACATAACTGTGCTTGAGAATGCAAATAAATTCTCAAATATCACCAAGTGAGACATGGAAAAAAAGCAGCTTGAGCAGTGTTTCATTATTAAAATTATGAATGACACAGTTACGATATTGCCAAAAAACATCAATTATGATGAATTAAATTATATCAAAAGTTTCTTCTTTCTTTTAACTTACTAGTTCCAGTTGCACTTGACACTAAAAATAGTACCAAATTCAGATAACCTTTATTACATAATAAAGCACCTGATGAGTGTTTTGGTGCATATTATCTACATAATTATATCAAATATGAGCTACAAAAGTTACTTAAATTTGATTTCCCATATTTTGCACCATTTTCTAAAAATCCCTTGTAAAGTGTTCAACTGAATAATAATAATTCCATGTGGCTCAGTGGCCTGGTGCAAATCTTTCAAATGGATGCCACTTTGGCGACTCCTGTGCCCATAAACTACCTCAGTTATCCAACTGTGGAAAGGGGACCTAATGTTTAATGTGGAATTCAAACTACTTGTCATTTCTGGCAACTACTCACATTGGTGAGAGGTGAATGCTAGGTTAAAACAATTTCTGAAAAATCTATGGTCTGACCAGGATTTGATCCAGTGACCTTTTGGTTACCAGTCAAGCAATTTACTGATAGACCACTGAGTCCGACTAGTACAATACAAAAACCATTAATGACGGCACAAGTGCATCTTCCAAATTCCATGGAACTAAAAATGCTTAAAATTGACAAGGAATCTAACAATGATTTGCTTCTAGCCAAAAAATAAAAAGTTTGAAGAAATGGGACTTGTAGGTACCTACCTTAATTGGCAACCGGAATATAGGACACATCATTTCTGGACCTAATTTTGTGGGGAAATAAGTGCATGTTATATGCCAGTAAATATGGTACCCCAATATTTAATGCAATATGAGAGAAGTGAATGCAAATAGTCATAGTATGCTAATTTACTGAGATGTTTATTATCAAAATTGCAGTAAGTCTAATAGCATAGGTGGATAATTCAAAGTTTCAGTAGTTAATCAATGTGTTTCTTACAATTCAATCATCAATGCACACACACCGAGAAATTTTAAATGTCCTGCCTTAGTTAGAGACTTCTGTCCACAGTCTATGTTAATTTATGGCGTCAATACCATTTACTGTACAGAACTGTATATAATGTGTTGTACCGACATTTAATGAAAGTCAATTTGCTGAGAACCACTTAATGCTTTTCTGAAAGACATTGTTGACGGTTTCATCAGTTAATTCTTGTTTGTCAGGTGTGATTACAATACGTGTATCAACAGCAAGGAGCACTAGCTTCTCATCTTCAGAAACAGAGAGCAACAACTCATTTATTATATATTAAGAATGTCAAAGGACCCAACACCAAGCCCTGAGAGTCCCCATTCTTGTTAGCTTTTCGGTTTGAGAAAACATGTCATTTTTGCACATTATGTTAAGCACACCAGTTTCAAGTATGAACTTATAGCTGTGTTGAAGGAATTTAATATCCATCATTATTATGAAACAATGCATGGTGCACAGTTTGATGCGTTCAAAGACAATGTACATGAGCAAAAGTTTGAAATGTTAAAACATAGACTGTGTTTGGAACAAAACATTTTTAGGAAACGTGTTTAAGAAAGTGAAGCTGCTATGAAAGTAAGCTTAAGAATTTCCCATGAAATACCCAAATGAGAAAAGCCATTCACGGATTGTGATTGCATAAAGAACTGCATGCAGATTATAGCTGAAGAATTGTTCCCTGGTGAAACAGAGCAATCTAAATTTGTTTATCTATCAGCAAATACTATGATGCATTGAAATAAAGACATTGCTTCTGATTTAACAAATCAGTTGCAATAAAGGGCATCCAATTTTGCTTGGTATTCTATAGCCCTGGAAGAATCTACTGTCATCAATAATAATGCCCAAGTTCTTTTGTTCTTTGGAGGTGTTAGCTCAAACTTTGAAGTAACCGAAGAACTAGCAGAACTGATTTCCCTGTATGGCACAACAGGTGATGATATATTTAAAGAGGTACAGTTAACTTCAGCCACAAAGTGTACCTTCCTCTTTCTCAGCTGAAATCTACCTCAACTGATGAAGGGAGAAAAATGTGTGACAAATTTGAAGGTTTTGTTGGCAGAATAACTGCAGAATATGAAGTCAAAGACTCCCATACCATTAGTAGGCAATGTGTTCTTCATCAGGCAGAACCTTGTGCAAAATCCGTGAACATGTTTCGTGTAATGAGACCTATAATTTCTGTTGTGAACTTTATTTGAAACCATTGATCAAACACCACCAATGCAAGTGTTTCCTAGAAAAGGAGAATAGAGAGAAGTATTTCTAAACAGAAAAAATAACCACATAGAAGTTCTATTGGTCCAAGTGCAGCTATAGAAATTAGCTTTCTTGGCTGATGTTGTTTAAAAAATTGAACAAAAAACTTTAAGGGGAAGATAATATTATTTGTGATCTTTACATACATATTAAAGTTTTCTGACAGAAGCTAATACTTTTTAAAAGTAATAACAAAAAGAAAATTGTTTCGCATTTCGCCAGGTGCCAATCACTGAAAGTGGTTCAAGTTTTCCATGCTCTTTTTCATGGGGATTTCTTGCTCATCTGAAAAAAGAGTTGTCCAAATTAGATGCACACTTGGAGTAAATACCAATTTTACACAACTCCTTCTCTTGTGAAGTGAAAGATGTTCCTGCAGTGTTGCAAATGGAAATAATTGATCTACAAGCAGATCAATCAGTGAAGGAGAAATTTAAGAAAGGCATTATTGTACAGTTTTGTAAGTTTCTTTCCAAAGAATACTACCCCCTCATCACTGAATTTTCATGAAATTGCTTATCTGATGCGAACAAACATTTTCGTTGGTCAAATTTGCCAAATCTAAGTACAGGAGTAATCTTAGTGGTGAACATTTAAGAGAAATTTTGTTGATAGAATAAAGTTGGAGCCACAGTTTGAAAAGATATTGAATTCTAAAAACTAATTTCACACTTTACATTAAGTGAACTGTAACAGCAGCCATCATGAGCAGCTGATATAACTCCATATTGACCCTCCTTCCAGAGTTATTCAATGGGGGGTGATCATACCACATGAATGCAAGCACATATTCCTTGATGTGTCCCTCTGTTTCATGTCTGTAAGCAAAAGATACACTTCTATTCTTCATTTAGATAAGTTGGTGGGCTTACTTTATCACATACATTAGTATGAATAATCTCTAGAAGTCATTGTTGTGTGTCACACAGTGTTGAATGGTCTTCTTGCTTTGCCATGAGACATGTTTGGCAGCAAAGCATAAATTCTTTTGAGACAATTTCATCCCTATCCTCACACACTTCTGGTAGTTTCTTCAGATAATTTAAATTCAAATGTCCTATTTTTTGTCACTGAATAGTTTTCTTCTTCTGTGTCATTAGTGCTTCCTTTTTTACAGCCACTTTTGATCTCAACGATGTACAGTCAAATTTCTGATTTGTTGCCTTCCATATCACCTCCATCTTTTTTAATATTTTTTAGTAATGGCATATACTCACAGTAAATTTCTTGACAGTTCACAGACATGACACATTTTACAACTAATTCAACTTCACCAGCAAGATCAGAACACATGATATTTCCATTAGCTACCTTAAATTTTGTAAATTCACAGCTTTTCACATTTGACACAATTTTTCTTTCATTTGACATGTGTTCAGTACTACCACTGTCTACAAAATTTGGTATTGAGACAAATGCACTCTTTTTTTTACATTTCCCTCCACCAGTTTTCCCTGTCCTTTTCGTTGTTAATCTTCCATTGCAGTATTATCTCTGCCTTGGAGCCACTGTAGCCTTAGGTGATAGAAGCACCAGGGAAACAACTTGTGGTGACAGGGAGTGAGCATGGCAACAGAAAGATGGTAGATTAGATTACATTAGATTAGATGTACTTTTTACTCCATTACATTCAGACTGAGGAGATTCTCTTGGATGCAGAACACATCAGAAAACCAGAAACACAATAAATACAAAACAAGATCAGATGTGTTAATGTATCTTCCACAGATCCCAAATGTAATTGCCCTTGTGGATGTGGAATCAGTCAGAAAAAATAATATCTTAAGAATATATACATTTTGAAGGACACAAAACTTATTACTACATAATGAATGTTGAATATGCTATATGCATAAGATAGTCCTTAGGCTATTTTTTTTTTTTTTTAATTTATTTAACACTTATTTACAGTGATCACATTACTGCACAAGATTAGTACTGAAATCCATTGTGAATATTATGTACTGTAATATACATCAATCACTTCTGATAATAAATTCCTCAATGGAGTAGAAAAAGTTGGCCACCAAAAAACCTTTAGACGCTTTTCAAACTGAACTTTACTGTGAATAAATTTTTATGGCTGCTGGCGTGTTATTGAAAATGTGTATTGCTGAATAGTGGACACTTTCCTGAGCCAAAATAAAAGAGTGTCATGAGGTGCTTGATTGGCTGACAGCTGATTTTTGAGTGGGGCTCTGTTACTGCATTGTGCTGGCACATTGGGTCCAAAGATCACAGCCATGCTATTACCACCTGGTTAGGGACAGCAACTGTGCCACCAGTGTCTTTAAATGAAAAGCTTTCTCTTGTGCCCTGTCCCTTCTAAATTGACAAAGGTTACTGATCTCTTATTTATTCAAGATAGTGCCTTTGACATGTGTTGCAAATCCAATGTGTGTGTTTAGGTGTCTTAATCGTTGTGTTGTTGTGGAGCTGCATAGGTGCCGACTTTAGAAAATCTTGGAGTAGGCTCAGTAGTGGTGTAACCAGGGAGATGGGTCGGGGTTGCTGGCCTCTATCCCCCTCATACAAAACATCTTTATTTTAACATCTACATTTTTCCAATTCGAAATACAAAGGTAAGTTTAGAGCACAAATTATTTTTTTTCATCTTAGTAGTATTTCTTCTTTTTTGCTTCATCTGGTGTTAATTTAGGACCATTTTAATCTCTGAAAGGAGAAAAGTAATTTTTTAATACACACTAGAGAAATTAACAGCCATTAATTTTTAGGGACTGATGACCCCGTAGTTAAGTCCCATAAGCTATACAAACATTTGAAAATTTGAATTGAGCCATTAATTTCAATTTCAGGTTGTAGAACTACTGGGTGGGTTTTGCGATCATTTGAACCTGTTTTTCCCATTGTATTAACTACTAAAATCAATTTTACAATTTTTGTCTTCTGAAACTTGCATATCAGATAATGATGTGCTTGTATTGTGAATACTGTGTTCACTATAGCAATCACTTATATTGGATCGTCTTCCTGGCTTCATTCTTCTGCAGATATATTTTCTATACAGTATTACCAAAACAGTCCATAACAACTTCTGCTATTATACCATGCCTGTTGATACCAATAGATTCACAACCCATATTACATCACACACCAATTCAGTAAACTGGATGAAAAAATCACGACTTACAGTAACACAATTCCTCGAAGGCAACTGACTTCTAAGAGAATACATAAAATGTTCTGAGAAAGAGTGGTGCCATTCCAGAAATAAATCAGACAATGTTCATGCTGGGGTCAGAAGTGACCCCACGATAGTAACTGAGGATTATGTATATCATATAGTAAGAGGCAAAGATACACCCTCACATGATATGGTGGCACATATAATTGGGTGTTTATATGTGAATGTGACATTATGTTTATCTGTTTAGGCAGGGATCTGAGAGTAAAGCTTAAATTGCTACCAGTGACATGAGCAGGAATCATATTTATTTTCTTGCTTGTCAAAAGTAGATTTCAGAATGAAACTTTCACTTTGCAGCAAAGTGTGTGCTGATATGAAACTTCCTGGTAGATTAAAATTGTATGCCAGAACCAGGGCTTCAACCTGGGACCTTTGCCTTTCGCGGCAAGGGCTCTACCACTAAGCTACCCCGACATGACTCACAGTGCCATCCCACAACTTCAATTCTGCCAGTACCTCGTCCCCTACTTTCCAAACTTCACAGAAGTTCTCCTGCGAAACTTGCAAGACTAGCACTCCTCGAAGAAAGAACATGGTGGAGACATGACTTAGCCAAAGCCTAAGGGATGAAGTTTGGAAAATAGGAGGTGAGGTACTTGCAGAATTGAAGTTGTGGGACAGCACCATGAGTCATGTTGGGGTAGCTCAGTGGTAGAGCACTTTGCCGTGAAAGGCAAATGTCCCATGTTC
Organism: Locusta migratoria; assembly: GCA_026315105.1. Classification (NCBI taxonomy): domain Eukaryota; kingdom Metazoa; phylum Arthropoda; class Insecta; order Orthoptera; family Acrididae; genus Locusta; species Locusta migratoria. Next base: position 237,673,560 of record CM048755.1, read on the forward strand.
AAGTCCTGGTTCTGGCATGCAATTTTAATCTGCCAGGTAGTTTCATATCAGTGCACACTCCGCTGCAGACTGAAAGTTTCATTCTGGAAACATCCCTTAGGCTGTGGTTAAGCCATGTCTCCACCACATTCTTTCTTCCAGGAGTGCTAGTCTTGCAAGTTTTGCAGGAGAACTTCTGTGAAGTTTGGAAAGTAGGAAGCGAGCTACTGGAAGAATTGAAGTTGTGGGATGGCACCGTGAGTCATGTCGGGGTAGCTCAGTGGTAGAGCGCTTGTCCGCAAAAGGTAAAGGTCTCAGGTTCAAGTCTCAGTTCTGGCACGCAATTTTAATCTGCCAGGAAGTTTCAAAAGTTGATTTGTTTTTTATTAATATGTCATAATTTAAAGGATGCAGTTTAAGAGGATAATTAATGTATTGAATGGACAACGTTAGATAAAATAAACTGTCAACCATAGAGCAGGATTGCAGGAACAGCATTAAATAATTTTCCCTATTATATCACAAATTTCGAGGTCATTGTTACGTTGGAACAGAAGCGTAAGTCTGAAATGGCACAACTGAACATTCGTTACTGTATGTGAATATTTTTAAATTTCACTGCTGTGTGTTCTGATCAGCTAAATACAGCTAATACGGCCTACACGAACTCTGCCTTCTGATTTGCTAACCATAACACGTACACACCACTCAGCAGGTAACTTCGATTTCACACTTCGCAAAGCTCTCGCACCGTATTTGCAAATTTTGTATTTATATGAAAATTTTAAACATTAAAACACAAATTTCCCCCCCCTCCAAATAGTTATAGTAAATATAAATGTACAAAATTAACATAAAATACATTATCACTGACTTAAACAGAAAGAGACTGGAACGTGTTCCTCCTGAGAGTTGTTTTGTTGATGAATTTGTTGTTTAGAGGATCCAGGTTCAGTTCCCTTGCATGGTCGGAATGGGTATTCAATATTACTACATGATTTAACTGGTTTTGATTCATCGTGGTTCTGGTAAGATTTCCATCTTCAATGGGCAGAAAACAAACGTTCTGTAGTACATGTGAATACTGGTATCGTTAAAAGAAGTCTCAATAATTTTAGACATTCTGGTATCACATTCTTCAGAGTTACACACGTATCATCCTTTGACCTACTCAAGTGTTGCACCACACTTTCAAAGCTATCTAGTGTAACCTTATGCTGTTTTACCACATCTAAAAAAATATCTCTATGAAGAGTCAGTCTTACAAAGTCGAAATCGTGTCTGTAAAAAAAAGTAACGTAGCTACTATCTTCTTTGCCTAATAAAAACTGTTATACTTTCACAAATTGTGACATTGTTTCTGGCAGAAATCCTATTTTAAAGCTGCTTACTGTTTGATCCACAACCTCAAATTATAAAATTCATAACTTTTCTTGAATATCTGATACTTGTTACCACCACCTAATTTTGATGGTAATTTTCTAGAGTGTGAAACAGTGCGGAGACTTAATTATAACACATCACACTTTTCTTTAGCATGCTCCCAAATTGATACAGAAATATTTTTATTTCTGGCTCCTTCTACAGTAGACAAAACAGCATCCACAGAATTACGAGCAAGGTGGAAATTCAGCGAAACTTTATGAAGTACTGCATTGAGTTTTTCTACTGTTGGAGATAGGTAAAATATAGACATATTAATATGAAAAAAGGAAACAAGTGGTGAGCAAACTTTAACGCAGAAGTTAAACATGGAAGCGGTGCTGTGTTGAAATCAGGTGTGTGACTTAAAGTAGAGCAGGACAAGCATGTTTATGATTTCAGCAAATAAAGTGGAGCGGCTCAGCAAAGCTTCTGGTGATGCAAGTAGGTCAGTGAGAGCACCATACTGCGTAACAGCCTGACAACAGTATTGCTTAAAGGTGGCTGCGACATACGTGATGGGAAGTAGGAGACCAGTCATGTGTAGCAAAGATCAGCTATGCCACATTTGTCAAACACAGGCTGACTTGGTCAACCTCGTCATATAAATACAGGCAAAAAGGCAGGTTAGTCAGTCAGTCAGCCACAGCAGAGAGAGAGAGGCAGCCACGGCTGGGCAGTCACCTGTCTCCCAGACTGTGCTACTCATCGACAACAAGTATTATTGTTATCTCAAAACAGTGTCTGTCGCAGGCTGGAAACACTTTGACACAGTGCAGCCAGCAGCCGATCATCATGATTAACATGGCATCACTGATGGGAGATGCAGCCATCGGAATAGCAGTGGCTCAGCCTTACGCAACGGGCAGCAGGGTCCCAGCCTTGACAGCAGTGCAACCAGGCGTCGAACCAACGCATGACACAGTAACAATGCAGCCAGTTACTTACCCAGGGGCATGATGTGGACACCTGAAGCTCTCCTGTGACCCTCTGGAGGGTGAAGCAGCATCAGCAGGCAAAGGAGGACCTGGGTTCAACTCCTGGGTAGCACCCAGCATGTAAGGCCATCGCACAGCTGTGTCATGGGGCAGCGCGAGGACAATACCTTGCCTTACGCAACACAGAGGTGTAGCGGCCAGTGGGCAGCCACACCAGCAGCGTCGGCCACTACAAGGCTTGTGGCATCAGTTGGATGCCACCTCAGAGAGATACAGTGCGCATGCACACTCCACTCACCTGCGGCCGCCATTTTGTAAGCATGAATGTGAATAAAATGTTTTGTTATACTAGACCACTGTTTATTGCCACCCCATCTCCCGAGTTGAGTACTGAGCTCACAGCCCACATAGAATGAACTAGTGTAGCTGTCATGACATAGACAAAGTCTGTGTGTAGAACATTTGTCATTTGGTGTCAAAACCATCAAATAGTGCCCAGACACATTACATTTGGTGTCAGAAAGAGCTCAACTTGGTGAGAAGTTTGTTAACATAATTAGAAAGGGAAACTTTAGTAATTTGTTTGGGTTTGATCAGTGGTATAGCCAGTTCAATAAGTTTCTTATAGTAATACACCTTCATTTTTCTTTTTGTTGTTATTCTGATAAGTATGAGTATGGATAAGCAAACCATTGCAAAGGAGGGTCCAACAGTACAGGATGCTACAATGTTAGAGGCAATTCAAAGTTTAGTAAACCAGGTGGAACAGTTGAAAAATTATAATAATAGACTGATACAACAGATAGGTAATGCTCAGCAAGAAGGCACAATTCTGCCCTCTCTTGATTCTTCCACGGCCACTTTGGTAACTCTTTTTTTCTGGCAAACCTGGCCTTTTCTGACGATTTATTGGCAGCAGCTAAATTAGGATTGTGGTCTGACGAGCAGCTGTTGCAAATGACGAAATTGCGTCTGCTAGGGGAGGCTAAGGCGCATGTTCTGTACAATGAGGAATTAAGAAATGCATTTACTTTTGATGAGTTAAGAAAGAGATTATTAAAGAGGTTCCAAATGCAGAATAGTGGTAGATTTTATAGGGAGAAATTGAACACTATTAGTCTGCGTCAAAATGAGTTGGTGGAAAGTTATGTATGTAGGATTAAGAGGGTTAATGTCAACACATACCAGTTAACTGATAATGACGTGGTAAATAAGGTCATTTTACAGGAAGCAGAAAGTAGGGCATTTGATACTTTTTTGCAGGGGCTGCCGGCTGAAATGTCATGCCGCGTGAGAGTGGAATTCCCTAAATCTTTGGATGAAGCCGTCTCTGTAGCAACAGCTTGTGAGAAAATTGATGTTGCAACATGAGTGAAGGAACATTGTAATGTTTTCCCAGCGGGGGTATGATGTTTTAGGTGTGACCGGCAGGGGCACATTGCAAAAAATTTCAGGTTACCGCAATGTAGACTGTGTCACAGAGTGGGACACTCGGACAGGGATTGTAGGGCAGGATGGAATAATGACAGAAGGAGGCCATTAAATGACAATGGGTGTCCGAGAACCACCTTCTTGGGCTGCCATTAAACTTCCATGGAGTAAAAACGCACGCAAAGGTAGATTGTTGGATATTAGGGACAATGGGGGATCAGACATTAAAATTTGTAATAGATACGGGTGCCGATGTTTCAGTTATCAGTGGCAAGTATGTTGGAAGTAGGGAGTGTTGCCCTCAAAGGTTAGGGGGCTCATGGTTCTTTCGTGAGTATGTGTGTGGCGAGCACGGGACCCCGAGCTAATGAAGTCTTCCTTCCTTCTTTACTTCCCGGACTGCATTTCGTTTCCCCCTCACCTCCTTTCCTATCCTCACTCATTTCCCTCCCCACTGGGGGACTGACAACCCCAGTAGCTTAGTTCCGCTATCCCAAACAAATAACCCAAGCCAACCCCACTAGGGTGTTTTCAGTTAATGGTATGCAATTTCAGGAAACGGTAGAAGTGGTGACGCGATTTTGGGACTTGACTTTCTCAATAAACATCATGCTATAATTGATCTTGGTCAAAAACTGGTGCAACTTGATGGGGTATTGTTTCCATGACATGGCACAGCTGCAAAGGACTTACCGCTGCAAGATTCTCCGAAGTGCAAGGAAGAATCACCTAAACTACAACCAATGCCCTTAAGAATAGGTTTGCATGATAAAATACCTTTGGGTACAGGAAAGGTATTCTGGGTAGATGTGCATATCGTCTTACCTGTGGACACATTGTGTTTAATAAAGCCGCTAGTGCCGAATGAGGAATTAGATACGGCACACTGTTTTGCGCAGAGAGGCACAGTAAAGATTGAGGAGGTAGATGGGGTCAAAAAAGTACTGGTACTAGTAGATAGATTTGGAATGACGAAAGCAATATTGTTGATGACAATTAGTACGTTTGAGAGGAACATTTTGACTGGTCCGAGAGGGAAACCATGAGAAATCCAACAGCCTATAAAACTGCGATGGGCCAGAAAATTGCATGTTTAAAAGGAAGTGATAGGGATAAAATTGAAGCCATTTTAAATGAATATCAGGAACTGTTCAATACACAGGGGCCGTTGCCAGCAGCGACCATTACGCAACATAGAATTCCGATGGGTAACAGCCCACCAATTTATAAGAAACCTTATAGGGTCTTGCGACCCTTGCAACCGTTGCTGGACGAATTTATTGAGCAGCAATTACAGGATTGGATTATAGAGTATTCTGATTCCCACATACAGTGGAAATATAGTAATAGTGCGTAAGAAGTCAACTGATGGGACAAAACAGTAAAGGTTTTGCTGTGACTATAGACACCTGAATAGTCAGATGGTGTCAGATGTTTATCCACTGCCAAATATTAGAGACATTATCAATAGTTTAGACAGTAGTAAGTACTTTTCCACAATCAATTTGCACATTGGCTACCATCAGTTGGAGGTGGCAGAAGAATACTGGCACAAAACAGCATTTTCCATGCCTGATGGGCACTGGCAATATAGGAGAATGCCCTTTGGGTTAAAAAACACTCCTGCTACGTTCCATAGATTGCTGGATGGGGTTTTGTGAGGATTGAAGACACAAGAATGCTGTATCTATTTAGATGATATAATTGTATTCGCTAAGGATACTGAAGAGCATGCAACTCAGTTGCATAGAGTGTTCCAGAGGCTTAGGGAGGCCAGGTTAATGCTAAATTTAGAGAAATGCAATTTCCCTTTGAAGGAGGTTACTTATTTAGGGCACATGATTAATGAACATGGGGTTAAGACAGATCCACATCTGATAACAGCAGTTACAGATTTTCCAGTACCACAATGCGTTAAGGAAGTGCAATCTTTTGTTGGGCTTACAAGCCACTATCGCTGATTCATAAAAAATTTTGCTGAGATAGCACGACCCTTGACGCAGTTGCTAAAGAAGGGAGCCAAGTTTCGATGGACAGCAAAATGTGATGCAGCTTTCTAGACATTGAAACAAAAACTTGTAATGAGCCCAGTCTTAGTATATCTGGACTTAAGCAAAAAAAAAAAAATCATTTTATCATGTGACGCAAGTGGCCATTTGGTGAGCGTGGTGTTATCATAGAATGTGGATGGGGCAGAACATTCAGTAGCTTATGCCTCCTGGCAGTTGACAACAGCAGAGCGGAATTATTCAACAACTGAAAAAGCATTTCTCAGGGTTATATACGGAATTAAGTATTTCTGATGCTACTTATACGGAAGAAAATTTAAGGTGGTGATGGATCATGCTGCATTAAAATGGCACCTTGGCTTTTGTGATCCATCTAGCCAGTTAATCCACTGAAGTGATCCACAAGCTGGCATAGAAAAATACAAATGTATGTGGCCTAAGTAGAAAGTGGCATTCGTAGAGGCAATGGGAAGGACTGCGGAAGAGTGGCAGAGAACACAGGCAAGAGATCCGAAGTGCAGAAGTATGACTCTCAGAAGCAGTTTTGCAAGGAAGACAGAGTTTTATGTCGTGGGACCAGACTTGTGGCCAGATTAGTGGTGTCTGCAAACCTCAGACAAGAGGTAATGAGGAGGCACATGATCATGTCCTGTCTAGACACGGTGCATACAGGACCACAGAAAGATGAGTGGCAGAAAGGTTTTGGTGGCACACCAGGAAGCAAGATGTGGTCCAGTACGTTCAAAACTGTGTGGAGTGCATGCAGCGTGCAGACTTGAGCCGCCAGAAGGCACCTTTACAATGATTACCTATTTTTCCTAATTGGAGCCAACATCTACAGGCCATTTGACAAAACACCAGCCGGTAACAAGTATGTCCTGATGATTATAAATCATTTTTCTTGTTACCTATGGTGAGTCTTTCAGACCAACAAGCCAGCACTCGCAAATAACTTCAAACGATGTTTACACACCCTTTGAATCACATTTTACATGTGTTTCACAAATAAAGGTCATACATCACCTTGCAATCGATGTTCAGTGGTAGCTCCACTAGTTTGAACAGCTCCAATATTTTCAATAGCTCGTCTGCCTGTATATAATTATGAAGCATCAGGTTTTTTGATTGTGTAAGAATCACGAAATGCATACATGTTGTTCTTATTTATTCTCCAATAATTGATACACACACAAATACATCTCAGAACAGTTGACTGAATGAATGCCAAAGTAAGAATGAATGAATGTGCACCAAAATCGTGTGTATTTATACAGTATGTGAGTTCTAGAAAATTCTAGAACCAGGTAGTTACAACATAACATATTAAATAAATCCTTTTTATAAACAGAGGCATTTATCAAAGTCCAATAAAATACCTTGCTATTGATGCAATTAAACAGTCTTGTATTGGATTATAATGTTTTATGAATAATTTCGTGATTATGCATAAAGAAAGGTTTAGCTGCGGAAGGTATCGAACACTTCATATTTCCAAACAAGCAGAATTTTATGGGATATAAACATCACAAACTGGATACTTAAATTTGGAGTACCAGAGGCTGTTATTGCAGACCAAGGTTCAAATTTGATGGCCGACATGCTCAGACAGCTCTTTCAGCTATTGAAGATAAAAAAGCTGCGCTCAACACCTCTGCATCCACGGGCAAACGGGCAGACAGAAAGGGTACACCGAACTATCAGAGAAATGCTCAGCTATTACATCAATGAGCAACACAATAACTGGAAAATGTACTTGCCAATGGTTGTGTCCTGCTACAATGCAAAGACGCATGAGGCAATGGGTTTGTCGCCATATGAGGTAGTGTACAGAAGGAAAATGCCATCACCTTTCGATGTATTACAGCAAAAAGGAAGGAATGTCAGTGAGTCAGTGAGAGATTTCTCAAAGATAATGAAAAAGGTATGGTCCAGAGTACAGAAAGCAAAGACTAAGGCACTGGAGCAACAGGAAGGGCTGGGGAATGCAGGAGCAAGATATCTGGGCTATAAAGTCAGGCAATGGGTCATGCTATCCACACCTTACGTGGCGAAGGGAAAGATAAAAAAGTTAGTTTCTAATTATCGAGGGCCTTATCAAATTGTGAGAATGGCATTGCCAGTAAATGTAAGATTGTAATTTCCAACACAAATGTCAGTTGTGCACCTAACTAGGTTAAGGACTTTTAAGGGGACAATTGAATGTTTTACCCCCACCAGTAGTACCTGTTGATAAAGGAAATGCAAGGTGTCAGAAATAGGATCAGTTAGTGGTTCCAAGGAGGAAGCAAGGGGGTCCATACAATTTATGAGGGATTAGTTAAGTTATTTAAGATAAATTAATATGGTAGTGTCTATTTTTTTCCTTTCCTCTTCTTTCTTTTCTTTATTTTAGCTCAGTACATAACATTATTATTCTTTTGCAGTCTAGTGTGATGGAGCTTCTCAGGATATTAGTAGCAGTAGGATTAATGTTCTGTTTACATGGGGTTAACAATAGTTTGAAAGTACTAGAATTAAAAAGTGGAGTTATGTTATCAAAACAAGGACCAGTGTTGTTAACAAGTAATAGCTGGACTATCGCTGTGGACTATAGCTTATGGGCATTGAGAAATGAGCTTAGATGATTATAGGCAGACTTTGGTACTTTACAAGAAGGAACAGGAAATTCAACAATGCTTCATGGTCAATATACATAATTTTCATTTACCTGCATCCATGACTGGCTATATTGCAATGAACAGATCATACCCTCTTGTTTACTATCCTGACCCGACCCGACAGATATTACCACAACAAAACCTAACCTTCCTTAACAATTCACTTGATCCAGAAATTCTCAACTCTTTAGATCACTTCATCAGCATCCAGCAGAGCAGAATTGATGCCATTGCCATTATCAAACATGTATTGCAGCTTAAACATGAAAGAAAGACGTAAATTATAATGTTGAGCACTAGTATTTCTGGTTCCTTTTTTATGTTGATACTCCTTTGCATAGGTTTTCTTTTCTGTAAGCATAAGTGGCCCTGTCCATTGGATCCCAGTAGACTGGTTACGAATGTCGACATAATTACGTAGGTATCTGAAATAAAATATTTATTGTCACCAGAATGTATTTAATGATTTTTTTTCTCTTCAATACTTTTGACTGTAAAAATGTCTGTGTAGTGAGTGGTGTCTGTTTAAAATTTGGGGCGAATTTTCCCAGGGGTGGGGGAATGTAGGAGATAGAGAAAATATAGACACATAATATGAAAAAAGGAAACAAGTAGTGAGTGAACTTTAATGCAGAAGTTGAACATGGAAGCGGTGCTGTGTTGAAATCAGGGGTGTGGTTTAAAGTAGAGCAGGACAATCACGTTTATGATTCAGCAAATAAAGTGGAGCAGCTCGGCATAGCTTTCTTGTTATTTTACTATTACTTGTGTCTTAGTTCATGCATGAGCCAGGCTAACTGTGTGATTAATGGAGGTAGTTTTTTATTAACCTTAAGCACATTTCCAATGCTGTATACATGAAGTGGTCTTATAACTTAAAGAACTGGAGGTACGTACTTTAGAATAAGTGGTTTCATATGTCCTTAAGCATCTGACTAGATTGTTACTGTTTGTTCTGGGGGGGGGGGGAGGGGGTGTAAATGTTGTTATTCAGACTTGATTTATTTAGTCAGCATCTGTTCCTAGTCCAGGGCACACTTAAGTAAACCACACTGCCTTCAGCACATACTTATCTCCACAACACGTTTCACTGTTGACGTGGCACGCCTGTCTTCTGCACCACACCATCTAGTCAGATGCTTAAGGACATACAAAACCACTTATTCTAAAGAACGTACCTCAAGTTCTACAAGTTACAAGACCACTTTATGTATATAGCATTGAAAATGTGCTTAAGGCTAATAAAAAACGACCTCCATTAATCACACAGTTAGCCTGGCTCAGGCATGAACTAAGACACAAGTAATAGTAAAATAACCAAAAATTACAATCAAATTTTAACACATAAAACATGGCAAATTATCTGGCCACTCAGCCTTAGGATATCACGAAAAAACAGGCAAGCGAATTCTGTTCTTGATCCACTAAAAGACCAAATTTCCTTAGACATGAAACAACAAATACTGACAATAAGTTTGAAATCAGCTTATATTAATACAAACATAATGGTAGTTGATGTGTTCCCTGTCAAGAAATTGCTTTTGCTGTCGAATATCAGCTGTCTGGTTTTCACTTTTGGCTATGCGCTTCCATACGGCTAAGTTAAGTTCTTTCACCTTCATTCTCTTAGAGATTGATTTGATTTGATTTGATTTTTCCAGGGAAGCCAAAACAGTCTTGGTCGAACCAGCCACTGCACGCACCGTAACTAAGTTTATTGTACGGTATCGCTCCCTGTATGTCTAGTAAAGCCAACCAGTGCCCTTGAACAGTGCAAGGAGTCCCTTTACCAGTTCTTTATTAGACACAATTTCTTCGGGTCTGGTTTTTCCCAAATGTTCTGCGCCTTTTACTCTCTAATGCAATGCATTCGAAGATTAGATGCGATGCAGTTTCATCACAATCATCACAGATCCTACATTTAGGGTCCTCTTCTGTTATTCCCATTGTATATAAGTGTTTTTTGAAATTCCCATGGCCTGTCAGCAAGCCAACCATAAGTCTAATCTCTCTCCTGTTCAGGCCCAGGATTGCAGAGCTTCTTTTAAAACATGGCTTTGGCATCATTACCTTGCCATGTTTTTGTTGATGGACTTTGGTCCAATATTCTACGTGCTGTCTTCTGAGCCAGTTACGTAGCTCCAATTTGATCATTGCCTTGGTGATTGTCAGGACAGGTTCCAGTCCAATAAATGAAGACTCTGCCCCCATCCTGGCTAATCTGTCGGCATGTTCATTGCCACTGATCCCCGAGTGGCCAGGGACCCACAATAGGTTTACTCTATTGCTTTCCCCTAGCTCCACCAGAACCCTGTGACATTCTGCAACAATTTTAGACCTTGTTGCAGGAGCTGCCAGTGATCTCAGGGCTGCCTGGTTGTCTGAATAGATGTAGATGCTACGATTTTTGTAGCATCTACGCAAATCCTCCTCCACACATGCCCTGATGGCAGTGATTTCGGCCTGTAATACTGAGGCCAGTTTTCCTAGAGATATGACGCCCTCCAGTCTTGGCTGCACCCCGTATACCCCGGCCCCAACGCCTTGGTCCGATTTCGACCCGTCAGTGAATCAGACAATATCCCCTGTATGGTGTCGAACTATTGTCTCCCACTGCTCCCTACTTCCATTTGTTATACTGATAGGCTTGTTGAAGCAGTATGGGGTTATAATATACTCAGCTGGCATTTCCCCAAGCTCTCCTATATTTACCTCACTCACTATTTTAGCGTGTGATTCTGGATATCCCAAAGAGTTCCAGTTGTTACCAGTTTTGAGCTGTATGCACCAGCTGCTGCCTCCATCATGACCCAAAGGTGTAATGGGGGCAGATCCAGCATGGTTTCCATCCCAGCAGTTGGTGTGCTGCTAATTCCGCCTGTTATGGCTAAGCAGGCTAGTCTCTGCACCTTACCAAGCTCCTTAGCAACAACCTGCTGTTCTACCTTCTTCCACCACACGACCGCCCCATAGGTGATCCTGGGTCTAATCACTGTGGTGTATATCCAGTGTATACCCTTGGGGCTCAGGCCCCAATTTTTGCCACAAGCTCTCCTGGTACTTACTAAAGTACCTTTTGCCTTGGAGCAAATATTCCTAATGTGAGGGGTCCATGTCAGTTTCTCATCTAGGGTAACCCCTAGATATTTCACTGTCCGCTTCACAGGCAGTGCTTCATTGAAAAGCTTTAGATTTCAACTTGAGTGTTGGATATGTTTCCTTGTGAATGGTACAACAACAGCCTTCTTAGGACTAACCCCCAGATCCTGTTTTCTGCACCAGTCTTGCACAATGTCCAATGCACCTTGTGCTATATTCTTCACTGTGTCAGCAAATTTGCCAAGTATTACTATGACAAGATTATCTGCATATCCTTGGCAAAAGTACTGCCTAGAGTTTAATTCTCCAATGAGATCATTCACCACTAGATTCCACAGTAAAGGGGAAAGAACTCCTCCTTGCGGGCAACCCCTAGTGGTGTTGATTACCATTTTTTCATTCATCATGGTAGCCTCTACCTTTCTTCCACTGAGCATGGCCCTAGTCCACCTACATATAGTGGTCCCTAGGTCATGGACCTCTGCTGCCCTAACCATGGAATCGAAGGTCATGTTGCTAAAAGCCCCCTCAATGTCCAGGAAGATACAGAGGGCTATCTCCTGAAAGTGTAGTGCTTTCTCCACCTTCCCAACAAGTTGGTGGAGAGCTGTCTCACATGATTTACCTGGTTGATATGCATGTTGGTTTGAATGTAGAGGAGCCCTACTTAACCTCCTTTCTCCAGCATGCACATTAACCAGCTCTTCCAATGTCTTAAGAATGAAGGAGGACAGGCTGATTGGTCTCATATCCTTGGCCTTGGTATGATCGGTTCTTCCTGGTTTTGGAATGAAGACAACCTTCACTGCTCTCCAGGCATTGGGAATGACTCCTGCTGCTAGGCTAACCCTGAATAACCTGCATAGGAATCTAATAAGAATTTCTCCCACTTGTTGCAGGAGAGCTGGATAGATTCCATCGGGGCCAGGTGACTTGAACGGTTGAAATGTTCCCACCTCCCATCGGACCTTACTGAAATCGACACACTCCTTGGCCAGATCCCAGTCCTCTTTGCGAATACCTGAGAACCGTTGTCTCTCAGGAATCACATTCTGGTCTGAGTTATCCCCCAGAGTACATTGAGGAAAGTGAGTCTTGAGGAGCAGTTCCAGCGTTTCATGTGCTGTCTTTGTATACTCCCCATCCTCCTTCCTCAATGTTCCTCCTGGATTAGTTGGTACCCTAGTGAGGATTTTATGAAGTCTCGATTGAGCAGCCATGCCCTCCACTTCCTCACAGAATACCTTCCAGGATGCCTCCTTTGCCCGTCTGATGGCAAGGTTGTAATTGACAAGGGCCTCACGCTATTTTGCCCATTGTCCTTTGCGCCTCGCAAGGTTAAACAGTCTTCGTACCTGTTTCCTTTGCATTTCCAGGTTGTTATTCCACCAAGGCACACTCCTATTTGTGCACTTCTTGGTGATTGAGCAGTTGTCCTGGTATGAGGTCACTATAGCAGAGGTTACGGCCTCTGCTACTTCCTCAAACTCTGCTGGATTCCTTATCAAAGTTTTAATTTCTGATAGGCTGAAGTCAAGGTCTCTCCTATATGTCTCCCAGTCCATTTTCCTGGGATTCCTATAGGTCATGGTCTGTCTGGTTCCCATTTCAACCTTGAATTTAATATACATGTGATCTGACGAGGATGGCTCCAGGACCACATGCCACTGTTTGACATAACTTCCCATCATCATGGAACCAAAAGTTATGTCAATTACTTCTTCCCTTCTACTATTCCTTTATGTAGGTTCATCACCCCTATTCAGGATCTCCAAGTTGTTAGATAGGAGAAATTCAAGAAGGTGCTCACCTCTACTGTTGGTGTCCTTGCTGCCCCACGATAGATTGTGGGCATTGGCATCACATCCCACCAACAGTTCGTCACCTTGCCGATGGCAGGCTTCTGTCAGTCTCCTCACTTCCAAAGGAGGAGGAGAGCTGTCTTAGAGAACTGTAGCTGTCTTACTGTTTGGACCACCATGGTTCTTGGTGTGTGGGCCGATTTGCACAGGCATGAAGTCCAGGAGGGCAACTTGTAGCCACGGCAGCACCACTGATGTCACATGTCAGCAGGGGATGATGGCATGTATGAAACCACCACTCCCACCTCTCAGTGAGCATCATGCATCCCTTGTTGCTTTCTTTCAATGTCTCGAGTCCATCCCCATGGCCTGCTCAGGGTTTATCACTGGTCTCTATTAAAATTATTGTTGTTCAATCGAATCTCGGCCACCTGCTTAATAACGGAGTCCCAATATGTGGATGCATGAGCCAAGACTTTTGTCTTTTCAAACTATATTTTATGTCTGTTTTCAAGACAGTGCTCAGCTATGGCCGACTTGTCAACCTCCCTTTGTTTAATATGACATTTGTGATCAGTACAACACTCTGTCACAGTGTGAATTGTTTGTCCTATATACATGCTGCCGCATTCATAGGGAACACCATACACACCAGGCATTCTTAGAGCAATGTAATCTTTAACAGGGCGCACAATATCTCATATCTTGAGGGCAGGCTATAACACTGGTCTCAGTCCTTGTTTCTGCAGCATACGTCCTAACTTTCTGCTTGACACACCACAGTATGGCAGGAATGCAGTTGGTTTCACTTCTTCTGCTGATTCACTAGGCATCTTTCACCAGTGGCCCTGGAAAGCATTACCTATATCTCCTTTGCTGTACACATTGTCCCTGAAGACATGTCTTAAGTACTGCCATTCCAACTGTAAGTGGTCATCATCAGTGTTAATCTTGGCAGTGTGAACTAATGTGTTTAGGACCGCTTTCTTACGTGCTGGGTGGTGGAAACTATTGGTGTTCATGTATCAATCAGTGTGCACTGGACATTGCGACCACCATGTGGTAAACTTGTAGACATTCATTGAGAAGCTCAAGAAAATGAAAATAGGCCCAAATGACCTAATGGTTACCCTGGACGTAGTGTCACTTTTCCCAACGGTGCCAGTACAGGACACACTGGATCTTCTGGCTCAAGAGTTTCTATTTGGGATCGTCCAGTTGTTCCGTCACGTAGTAACGACAACATACTTCTTGTAATACGGAGATTATTATGAGGTGACAGATGACACAGCTAACAGGTCACCACTGTCACCAGCAGTAATGAATTTCTTCATGGAGCACTTTGAGGAGCAGGTTCTGCACTCTGCGACACTGCACCATCTTGCTTCCTACAGTTCATTGTTGACACCTTCCTCATAAGGCCTCACGGTGAAGATACACTGCAGCAGTTCATCAATCATATGAATGGTTTCCATCCTAACATTAATTTCACCATTAAGATGGAAAAGGATGGCAAGCTAACATTCTTGGATGTCTCGGTTGGCTGGGTTAATCAGTGTATTGAAAACCAACACACATTGATTGATACTTGAACACCAATAGTTTTCACCACACTGCACATAAGAAAGTGGTCCTGAAAATGTTAGTTGACAGAGCCAAGATTAACTTTGATGATGACCACTTACAGTCTGAGTAGCAGAACATAAAACATTTCTTCAGGAACAGTGGGTACATCAAAGGAGATACAGCTATCACTTTCAAGGACCATCGATGAAAGACGCCTGGTGAATCAGCAGAAGTGATATCATCTGCTTTCCTGCCATACTGTGGTGCGACCAGCAGCAAGTTAGTATGTGTGTTGCAGAAACATGGACTGACACCAGTGTTTCAGCCTGCCTCCCAGATGCAAGATAAGTTGTGTCTTTTTAAAGATACATTGCTCTTAGAGTGCCTGGTACGTATGGTGTTTCCTGTGAATGTGGCAGTGTGTATATAGGGCAAACAATTTGCTCTGTGGCAGAGCGCTGTACCGAGTATGAGCGTCATATTAAACAAAGGGAGTATGACAAGTTAGCTGTAGCTGAGCATTGCTTTGAAAATGGAAATAAAATACAATTCAAAATGATGAAAGTCTTGGCTCATGTGTCCACATACTGGGACTCCGCTATAAAGGAGGCAGTTGAAATACAATTGAACAACAAAAAAATTTTAATAGAGACCAGGAATACACCCTGAGCAGGGCGTGGGGGGATGGGGGGCTCTAGACATTGAAAGGAAGCAAAAATGGATTCGTAATGCTCATTGGGAGGGGGAAGCGGCACTTTCATATGTGCCGCCAGTCCCTGACAACATGTGACGTCACTGGTGCCACTGTGGTTGTGATTTACTCTCCCAGACTTCACATGCGTGCCACATCAGCCCACTCTAATTGGCTGCTGACGATGTCATCATACTTATATAAGCAAAAAGCATACCTGACCTTGCAGTCAGTGGCAGAGATGGCCATCGAAATCTTGTGTATTTTATTCAAAATGACATGGCTTGAGAACTGAGAATGTTCTAAAAAAAGAGGAGTTCATAGTCTTCTTGTCTCAAGTATGAGCATTTTGAATACTGTAATATGGGCAAAGATTTAATTGCAGTTAATGCAGAATATTATAGAAAGTGTATTCACAACAGACTGATGACCACACAGTTTGGTCCGATAGATTTACAAACATTTGATTTCTACAAAATACTTGCACATGTTCACAAAAGGTCAGGACAACCTATTCCCAAGCTAGACCAAACCATGCAGATTACATTCACCTTTCTGAAGGAGAACACTGAAGAATGCCAGTTTTCCCTTGGACAAGTTGTTTGACAGGGCACATGAAAATTCTCATCCACATGTCAAAACTGTAAAAATACATCTTGAGGAGAAGTATGAAGATGAAAAATCATATCTGGTTCACCAAACAGAGGGAGTATAGTATTTTAAGAACACTGGCCACAAAATTTTGTCTTACAATTGATACTTAAATGAAAACAGTAAACTCTCAAGAAGAAAGGACTGGAATTATGATAACTACAAGAACAATTATTTTAGAATGTATCTGCTCCCACGTGTTCACTACAACTGCTTACGCCCTCCTTCCCACTCCCTAATTTTTTGCTGTGTCCAGTCATGATGTCCCCTATACACTGCTTTTCCTCCTACATAGGATTATACTGACAAACAAACAAACAGGGTTCATTGGACTTATTAGAAGAAATGTCTTGCTCTGGCTCATGTCATCATGCTAACCATGCCACCAAAATTAGTGTTGTCTCTCATTTCAATTAGGGTTGCAATGTATTTTTACAAGAAGTCCGGATCCAAATTTCTTCTAAAGCTCCTAGCAATGTTAGGATTTTTAGCTACCCATGATGATGCTTCTAGGCTTGAAGGATCTTATGTAATGCAGGCAAAGAAAGACAAAATTGGTAAGTTGACCAGCCCATTCAGCCCGTTCATCTTTGACAATGCTAACTTCAATGTATACACCCTGTAATGAAAATGCACATTCTACGCCATGAGAGGAATGACGGCTGTCACCCCTGAAGATGCTGTGATCAGCGAGACATAAGTAGTCCATATGAAAGTCACATCAACACCAGATGCAATTGGTAAAGTTGGCACTGTTGAAGTTAAGCAGTTTCTCCAACTGCCCAATAGAGGGTTAAAAACTAAAGAATTGTTTCACATAAATATCAGCCTTGAACAGGACATAGGACAATCTGCCTGGCTATATGGGAAGAACATGCATTATTCTGCAGTACCTGGCTAGAATGTATTCATGGAACTAAGTACAAAATGAAAGAAATATGAATGCTTCAACATTGTGTGCTTCCCATTCATCAATGCACCTACAAGTGATTGCTCTACAGTATACAAATCCAAACTTATTGCAGCTTACGAGTGTAAGTGAATGAACCAAGAAACATGTTATCATTTTTGACCAGCCATTATTTTGGAAGGCTTGTGTTGTTATTTTGAAATAAAATTTCACTGGTTGCTAGATGAAGCACACCATAGATTGTCTTGTGCCTTGATTAATTCCAATTCAGAACTGAGCAATGTCAATGTCAGTCTAGAAGGTTTTCACATTGTAATGTCATTCATGGGTGCCACAGGAACTATTATGGTTGACAGCGGTATGAAAGAGCTGTTATGTGACATTTTTGCTGTGAAAAGTATTGATAAGATGCTTTCTGAACATGCCTAGCCCAGGGCAGTATGTGCTCATAGCCTTGCATATGCCGCTTTTGGTAAATTGTTATTTGAACTCTTGGTGTTAAAAGAAGAGTTGTTTGCAATAGATACAATTATTAATTATTCTTATTAGTCCAAGATATATTCTGAAGAGCAAACTGTAATTGCTGTAAAAGTTAAATTCATGAAATCTACTGAAGGGAGTTGAGGACAGAGTGCCAACTGCTTTTCTATGGATGTAGCATTTTTGCATTTGTTTCATAACATACATTTTATCAAAAATGAACAGGTGTGTGACTGGAACCTCCACATCTAAGCAGTCAAAGAAATGATCCCTTACTTCTATTCAGTAGAATATCTGTACCAGGCTTATTTTATGCACCTGTCCCTGGAAACTGGGCAATTTTTCCAACATTTAAAAATTCACTGCATGAAATCTACTGTTTGGATTGTGGAAAATGTAGTAGTATTATGAAGCTGCAGTTTTCTACTTTTGTTGTTGTCGTTGTTGTAGTTTAGAGGGGACTAAACTGTGAGGTCATCAGTCCCCTTTTCCAAGCGAAGTCTGTACAACAAAGATAAAACTATCACTCAACAACAACAGGGGTAACCCACGAGATGAAGACAACAATAACAGTCACTACACTGATAAAGGAGAAACACAAAACAAGAAATTTCAAAAGGGCATAGGCCTCATGAGTGACTCAAATAAAACACAACAGCAAGATACTGTGGCTGGCTGATCACAAGGATAATAATGGATAATCAGCCACTCTGCACATATTAAAATCAGTAAAAAGTGGGACAGATGACACATTAAAATTGTATGAATGGTGGCTGCCAGACAGATCAGTCTTAGGTACCCACCATTAAATCAAGTGATGAAAACCAGCTTCCCAAATATTGCCGTGAGAGACCACATACACCGACTGCTGGCGTGGCACAAGGGATAGTGTCACAGGCTGCGGTGCTGAAGGTCGCTGGTTCAATCCGGCAAAAATTAATTTCTTTGTAATTAACAATTCCAGAATGTTCTACATCTTTCTTATGTTCACTTGTAAATTCTACTTATTTCTTATGTTAACTGTTCTTCTAATTTCTGGTAAATTCTGTCTGTGTATAAATATCAGAGCACTCTGCCCGAGAGGCAGTCAGTGCTGCGTGTATGTTGAGTTCATAATAAGTGTGCTTTAAGTATAAGTGCTGTGTTCAGTTGCCTTCTAAGTCAAGCTTGTTCCCATTTCAATGCAACATTGTTTGGTGGAGGCGCCGGGTATCCTGTGCAACAGCAGCATCATCGTGGCTCCGATTAGGCAATGTAAGAGTCGTCACTTACACGGACTGGAACTGGAATACAAGGGATTTACCGAGTACATCCTTCCAAAAGTCCGTATCATCAGAAGAACCATGGAAATGAAACCAGCGGTAAGCCAGCTGCACATCACACACCCTTCGGTGTTCTCTGGAGACACTGGACAGGAGCCCAACAAATGGCTAAAAGGCTTCGACCGAGTCACCAAGTACAACAGGTGGGATAATACGATGTTCTAGGCGAACGTTTAGTTCTATCTGGATGGAACAGCCCAGCAATGGTTCGAGCACAACGAAGACAAGTTGAATGAATGGGAGACGTTCCAGGAGGAACTTAAGAAGATGTTTGGAGACTGCCAGCGACAAATCCGTTCGGCGGAAGAACAACTGAAGAACCGGGCCCAACGACATGGTGAGCCAACACAATCGTACATACAGAATGTTTTGGCCCTGTGTAACATAGTCAGTCCAAACATGACTAGGACGACAAAATCACGCACCTGATAAAGGGTATTGCAGAAGATATGTACCAAGCTCTTCTGATAAAAGACGTTGCTACGACAGAAGAGTTCATTAAGTGGTGCCAGCTTATTGAAGAGATGCAACAAAGAAGAGTTGAATGCAAGAAGTATGACAGACTCCCCAATGTAGTCCCTATGGCCGTTTTGGAAGACCAACATGACTTTGCTTCTCTCATATGACAAATTGTAAGAGAAGAATTACAAGAATTTATGGCAACCGCGACTGTTAGACCGAGAGAGCATCAGATTATGGCCATGGATGTAAGCCCTGTAAGTCACGAGGGAGCCGACATTGCTGAGGAAGAGGTATTTCAGACATTAGCTCCTGTCTGCCCCGTCAATTGCACCTGACATGAAGAATGGCATCGCCCTGCAATGACTTACGCTGCAGCTGCCAAACGGCAGCCCATGAATTGGCTGACATGACCACAACCAACTCTCCCAGTAACTATGACGCCCTGCAGAAGAACAGACGTCTGGAGGACGGAAGACAACACACCACTTTGTTTCCACTGTGGGCGCCCTGGACATGTCGTATGCTACTGCAGAGAGAGAAGGTGAGTTTTCGACGATTATTTTGCCGCAAGACATCAGCCATCAGTGCAGTTCTATCCCAGGCAATCACTTGCTGATGAGTTCAGTCGACCTATGGGAAGAAGCCCATCGCCGTACCCTAGACGAGGTCGCTCCCTGACGTGCCGCAGCCATTCACCATCGCCGTACAGAGGTACCAGCCGCTACCCTAGCCACCGCACCCAGGAAAACTAAGCGAGGCGACCATCTACGGAGGTGAGACCGCCACAGATGAAAACCCTCCATGGACGTCAGTCGCTAAGATGTCGGGAAATCTCATCGACATCATAATCGATGGCCAACCTGTCCTGGCACTTGTTGACTTAGGAGCATCTTTCTCTGTATTGTCGGATAATTACCGCCACACTCTAAAGAAGACAATGTTCTGTGGTACTGGGGCAACTGTGCTGAAGGTCGCGAATGGAAAGTACATCTAGCCAGCAGGAACTTGTGTCACAAGAATAACCATCAACAACAGGACCCAGCCGTTTGAATTTGTTGTGTTAACAGAATGTAATCACAATGTCATCCTCGGATGGGACTTCCTTCAGGCATCTGACTGTGGAAGATCTGAGCTGCAAATTGAAGAAGTTGCTCTAACGGATACACGTAATACAGAATTTTTTGGTAAGTTATTTGCCATTGATGATGACAAGAGTCACTGTCACAAATACAGATGGGCGATTAAACTGTGAAGTGCTTGTTGATAGTAAAAAGTTTATCAGGCTCAAAAAAGAAATTTACATACCAGCTGGTATCGTAAGCATTACCAGTGGTCAAGGAGACATTTGGATCACAAATTGTCATGAGCAGTCACAACTTATCCCCAAGGGAAGGTGTATCGGGACAGCAGAACCAATCCAGGACAGTGAGCTCAACGTCATCAATGAAGACCCATGCCCTGCTGTTAGTACAGACGACACACTGGAGGAAACAAACGTGGAACTGCCAGTAGGGCCTGGACTGACCACTGAACAACACCAGCAGGTGTTACGTATACTACGCCAATTTTCGGGTGCATTCGCAGCTCAGCAGGGGAAAAGTCAGACGAAACGGCCCACGATAAAGCACCGTATCAATACTGGGGATCATCCGCCAATTAGCCAGCATTCGTATAGAGTGTCACCAGCTGAAAGACGGATAATTTGGGAGGAAGTGGAGAGGATGTTGCGAGATGACATTATTCAACCTTCGGAGAGTCCTTGGTCATCTCTGGTGGTCCTTGTAAAGAAGAAGGATGGCACGTGGCGATTCTGTGTCGACTATCGGTGGCTGAACGGAATCACAAAGAAAGATGTCTACCCATTGCCATGCATTGACAACACCTTAGACTGCTTGAAAGGAGCTACATATTTCTCAACTATGAACATGCAGACAGGTTACTGGCAAGTCGAGGTTGACGAAGCTGACAAGGAGAAGACGGCTTTTATTACACCTGACGGCCTCTATGAATTTAAAGTACTGCCATTTGGATTATGTAATGCTCCAGCCATATTCGAACGCATGATGGACAACTTGCTTCGACACCTTAAGTGAACGACGTGTCTTTGCTATTTAGATGACATTGTAGTTTTCTCGAAAACATTTGAAGAACAACAATATGGCTTCTTGTTCAAGGACGCTAAGGATGGTAATGTTACTGATGAAGCCACGACAGGAACATCTGTCGTCGATAATTGTGGAGAAGGGAAGGATTCCCTTGAACTGCCATGCAGAGGACCTATGAAAAGGTCAAGATCCAGAACATTGCAGCTAGCTCCACAGGGAACGTAACAGCGGGTCACTGTTTTTCCAGGAGAGGGAGCAATGCTGCGAGAGACCACGTACACTGACTGCCGGGGTGGCACAGGGGATACCGTCACGGGCTGCGGTGCTGAAGGTCGCCGGTTCAGTCCCGCCCACCGGCAAAAATTTATTTCTTTGTAATTAACAATTCGAGAATGTTCCACATCTTTCTTATGTTCACTTGTAAATTCTACTTGTTTCTTATGTTAACTGTTATTCTAATTTCTGGTAAATTCTGTCTGTGTATAAATAGCAGAGCTCTCTGTCCGAGAGGCAGTCAGTGCTGTGTTGAGTTCATAATAAACGTGCTTTGAGTATAAGTGCTGTGTAAGTGCTGTGTTCAGTTGCCTTCTAAGTCAAGCTTGTTCCCATTTCAATGCGACAATATAATGTAAGACATGGTCAGACGTAGCACTGTTGCCTCCGAGGAATAGATTGAGTGCAGTGGGTAGACGGAAGGACTGCCACAAAGCGGCTAAAGGGGGCAGTCCAGCAGGACATGGAGTAATGTCAGGAGAGCTCCACATCAACACTGGGGTGGATCTTCATGCTGGAGAAGATGGCTGTGCATTAGCCATGGAAGGCCAATTTGCATGCGACAGAGGACGAATAAGTCCCTATGGGAAGGCCTGAAGGAGGACTTCCGAGTGGACATAGAGGGCTTGATCGCTCAGAGCTTGTCAGGTGTGCTCAAGGTAGACCATTGGATAGTCCAAGCCTCTGAGACCTTGTGATGCAACCCCAGCTGGATATCTCTTTCCATGATACCAATATCCAGATGCTGAGAGATGGTGGCCGGCTTGGTCAGCTGATTGACATGCTTATTCCATGGGATGCCAACATGGCCTAGGGTCCAATAAACACTACCAAACAGCCAGACTGGCCAAGTGCAGAGTTTGAGCTATGAAGAAATTGCACCACAGGATGACTAAAAAACACTGATCTAGGGCTTGCAGGCCACCCAGGGAGTTGCTAAAGAAGACATATGATTTCCCAGGGTATGCTCATAGGTGGTCAAGAGCACAAGATATGGCAAAATGTTCAGCAGCAAAACTGCTACAGCCAGGTGGCAGGGAACATTGTTTGCGTGGTGGCTGTGAACATAGGGCGTATCCAACTCTGCCATCTACCGAGGAGCCATCAGTGTATATGACTTCTGCACCATGGAACATGTCAAGTGTAGCCTGAAACTGGTAACAGAGTGTTTATGGTGAAACTGACACCTTTGGATTGCAGGACAATTGTAGGTGTAGCTGCAATCGAGGGGTGGACCAAGGAGGGGTACGGGGTTGGTAGGGAAAAGCGGAAGGGAGAAGTAGGGACTACTGGAGTGAGGAAAGGAGAGAATGAACCTGGATCATGATCAGAAGACCCAATTTGGTTTGACATGTTGAGGAGGGAAGCCAGGAATAGAAGCCTGTGATTTGGGTGGTGGGGCATGGCATGAACTCAAGCAACATAAGAGGCGAGAAGCTGTTGCCAGAGAAACATCAAGGGAGGAATCCCAGCTTCAGCAAGGAGGCTTGGCACAGGGCTTGTACGAAAAGCCCCCATCGCTAGACAAACACCTCTATGAAGGATGGGATCCAAGATCTACAATGCTGAAGGAGCTGCAGAGTAATAAACCAGGCTCCTGTAGTCAAGCCGTGACTGTATCACAGCCTTATATAGCTACAAGACGGTGGAACAGGCAGCTACCCAAACAGTGTCACTGAGGCAGCGCAGTGTATTTAGGTAACACCAGCACTTTTGCTTCGGCTGATGAAGGGGTGTCTCCCAAGTGAGGCAGCTGTCAAAGACATGCTGAGGAACTGATGCATCTCTTTGACACAAAGCAATTCACCACCCCGCTATAGCTCAGGGTCCAGGCGAACTACCCGATGGTGACAGAATTGTATTACGCGGGTTATCTGTGCCGAGAACTTGAAAGCATGGGCAGTGACCCACAATTGGGCCTTTTGGATGGCTACCTGCAGTTGCCATTCATTAATGGCATTACTGACAGAACTAATATATCGACAAAAGTCATTGGCAAATGAGGAGGAACAGACTGATGACCTCACAGCCGAAGCAAGACCGTTTATGGCAACTAAAAATAGAGGTACACTGAGAACAGAGCCCTGTGGGACACTGTTCTCTCCAAGATAAGGTGTGTCCGGTCTTCCAGAATCTGCATGAGCTGCCAACTAACCATACTTTCAAAGAGCTTACACAGAACAATGGTAGGGCTTATCAGGTAGTAACTATCAGCCACTTGCAGATCAGCACCAGGTTTCATCACCAGGGTGATGATGCTATTCTGGGGCAAGAAGTTGGTGTTGAAATTTTAATGGGAGGTGACGAACAAACCGGCTATGAATGCTGCCTGGTCCTCAGGAGGTATCAGGGCATGTAGCAAGGGCACTTTTGAACTCCCACTTGCTGAATCTATAATTGTATAATTCCTGGTGGATTATGCCAAATTATAACTGCCACTGTTTGACCCGCTCCCTTTGAGGGCATGGATTGATTGATTGATTTTTCCAGGGAAGCCAAAACAGTCTTGGTCCAACCCACCACTGCCTGCACCGAAACTAAGTTTATTGTGCGGTATCGCTCCCTGTATATCTAGTAAAGCCAACCAGTGCCCTTGAACAGTGCAAGGAGTCCCTTTACCAGTTCGTTATTAGATAAAATTTCTTCGAGTCTGGTTGCCCCAAACATTCTGTGCCTTTTATTCTCCAATGCAATGCATTCGAAGATTAGATGTGATGCAGTTTCATCACAATCATCACAGATCCTACATTTAGGGTCCTCTTCTGTTATTCCCATTGTACGTAGGTGTTTTTTGAAATTCCCATGGCCTGTCAGCAAGCCAACCATGAGTCTAATCTCTCTCCTGTTCAGACCCAGTATTGCAGAGCTTCTTTTAAAACATGGCTTTGGCATCATTACCTTGCCATGTTTTTGTTGATGGACTTTGGTCCAATATTCTACGTGCTGTCTTCTGAGCCAGTTACGTAGCTCCAATTTGATCATTGCCTTGGTGATTGTCAGGACAGGTTCCGGTCCAATAAATGGAGTCTCTGCCCCCATCCTGGCTAATCTGTCAGCATGTTCGTTGCCAGTGATCCCCGAGTAGCCAGGGACCTACAATAGGTTTACTCTATTGCTTTCCCCTAGCTCCACCAGAACCCTGTGACATTCTGCAACAATTTTAGACCTTGTTGCAGGAGCTGCCAGTGATCTCAGGGCTGCCTGGCTGTCTGAATAGATATAGATGCTACGATCTTTGTAGCACCTACGCAAATTGTCCTCCACACACGCCCTGATGGCAGTGATTTCGGCCTGGAATACTGAGGCCAGTTTTCCTAGAGATATGACGCCCTCCAGTCTTGGCTGCACCCCGTATACCCCGGCCCCAACGCCTTGGTCCGATTTCGACCCGTCAGTGAATCAGACAATATCCCCCGTACGGTGTCGAACTATTTTCTCCCATTGCTCCCTACTTCCAATTGTTATATTGAAAGGCTTGTTGAAGCAGTATGAGGTTATAATATAGTCGGCTGGCATTTCCCCAACCTTTCCTATATTTACCTCATTCACTATTTTAGTGTGTGAGGGCATGGAAGTCCACACTGTAAGTTGCAGTTGCCGAGCTACGTGTGTAATGATCCGACATATACTCCGTGATAGCATTTGGGTCTGTGGAAAGTGGGACCTTCCTATCGGTTCTTACCAATAAGATTCGGGCAATACATAACTCGGGTAGTAAAAATTTATGGCTCTTTGTCTTTGTACACAGGGGTGAGTTATGTATGTCAGCAAAAAATGTTCAAATGTTTGTATGGTCTATGGGACTTAACTACGGGGTCATCAGTCTCTAAACTTACAAACTACTTATGAACTACTTACGAACTAGGATGGTACAAATATCCACGCCTGAGGGGGGGATTCGAACCCCCGACCGTAGTGGCCGTGCAGACCGTGACTGGAGCGCCTTAATCCCCTCAGCCACCGCGGCCGGCTGTATGTCAGCTTCTATACCCTAAACAGCTAGCCAATCTGTTTTAACAAGATCAACACTTACTCTGTAGTTATCCAGTCTATCAATCTGAATATGATGACATGAAAATATATTTAACAAACATAAATTAAGCCTCTGAATGACCAACAAAATGGATTCTAAGATAAACGTGTGATTCACTCACGAAGTAATTCTTTATAAATGGAGTTTATTACTGTTATTAGACATGATACACAGAGGTGGTCCTACTTTATACATCGGTAAATAACTGAATATTTCTCCAACTATTGTTCATGAGAGGCACTATAAGTATCATACGCACTCGAGAGTAAAAGTTCCTAATCATCACTCGTAAATATAAGTCTATCGAAAATTGCAGATCCAAATTAATCTGCTATTACAGTATTTGTTATAAAACACAGTTTGTCATCACACGTGTACATGATTGCTGAATTGTCACAGTTCCAGAGCCCTCCTGACGTGCATAATTTATCACTTTTCAAGCAGAGATTAAGTTCTTCAGTCTCAGTCCCGTAAATTTTCTAAGTTTACACATGCCTATCTCTTCAAATCGCAAGTTTGTAACGCGGCTTCAGACCACCCAGCATCACAACCTTTCACCACCACATCCAAGTTACGAGTTCCCTGCTCCAAAAATTGTATCCTCCCGTGCATCCTAACGCCTCATCTTTAAAATACAATTTCCCTTCCAAAATTTTATACATTTGAACATCACATAATTAAATGTTTTGACCACCTCTCTACAAATGCTTTTTACATTTAACAAACAAATATATATTCTTTAAAAAAAAAAAAAAAAAAAAAAAAAAAAAATACTTAAGCTCTTTGCTCAGATAGCTCACTATTCAAATATACTGCTGCCGTCGAAATATAGTTACACAATTAATATTGAATTTATTATGGCTTTTTATACAAATATACTTAGTTATTGTCCACAAATACTTATAATTGTTTATATATAAATTATCTGCTGTATATCTACTATTTTTAGTCGGCCATGAAATATTTAAGTGGCAGTCTTCAACATAAAAATGTACGTTACCAAGAATAATATTAAATATAATAAAATACATATATAAATGTAATGCACATTGTTGGGCTCCCGTTTTGTGTTTCTATGGTGGAATCTATGTTCTGACACAAGAATATTACTACCTCAACGAAAGGCAGAACAAGAGAGTAAAACAAAGTTTTTTGAAGGAATACGGAAATAAAATGGTATGTCTTTTAAGATAGGTAGCGTGGTACACTGCTGCCCATTTGCTTCTTATACTGTTACTGATAAACAATACATATCATTAATTGTAAATATAAGTATTATAATATTATTACTATAGTACTGAAATTTGTCGGATTTTATCTGTAAGGGATACTGAAATTGTAATTACGGCATTTGATTCTCCTAAGTCTCCTGAATCCATTCATATAATTATATTTGCCGTATGATTATTCCTGATTTTATGTGGATTTTCAGAATAACGTTTGTGGCTATATTGTATTTCAGTTGCACTCTGGGATAGCCGCCCTCGCTCAGCCAAGCATATCCGGTTTCCGAGCACATTAGGGAAACCCTGATACCTGCTGTACCCTGTTCACTAGGCCCAAACTGGTATCCGGTTGGCTGGGGAACCCAACATACTGGCAAAATCCGCCTTTCACATGGAAACAATCAGCTTCCCCCAGTTTCTGTAATATCACAGAAAGAGTACCCTGATTGTGAAGACTGGGAATTCCTGTCAGTGGACAGTGTCCAAAAAGGTGCCTAATGTGGGACCAAACCCGAGATAGGTAGGCCCAAGACCCAAAGGTGGCTACATACCTCTCCCAACAGTCCTGCTTACTCTGTTGTTTCA
The DNA here is from genome assembly GCA_026315105.1 of Locusta migratoria. Lineage (NCBI taxonomy): Eukaryota > Metazoa > Arthropoda > Insecta > Orthoptera > Acrididae > Locusta > Locusta migratoria. The sequence continues at coordinate 237,701,201 of CM048755.1, forward strand.
GTTGAGGAGCTTGGGCAAGGATCCGTTTAAAAGAAATCAGGTGCTCTATAGAAGCGTGGTGCCAATGGCACTGGAGCACCTGACGACGTTCCCTGATGGCCTCAGAAATCTCCAGTGTCCACCAAGGCATCATCTTAAGACAGAGGATTTGAGGACTGTAGCTTCAGCAGTGGAAACAATGACTCTAGTGACTTGATAAACAGCTATATCAACATCATCTGGGAGCAGAGATGTTACTTTAGCAGCCAAGGTGTAAGCCAGCCAGTCTGCCTTATGGAGAGACCATCGGGGCAGGCGGCCTGCAGGTGAGGACTGTGGGAGTGACAAAATGGGAAAATGGTTGCTTCCATGAAGGTCATCATAGACCCTCGAAATAAGTTGTGTGAGTAGGTTCAGGTTGAAAACGGACAAGTGTATGGCTGAGTATGTGCCAGATGCCACACTAAAATGCATTGGGGCTCCACTGTTTAGAAAGCAAATGTCAAGCTGACTTAAGAGGTTTTAAATGTCTATACCATGGCTCATGGTCTCATTTCAATCCCACAAAGGGTGGTGGGCATTGAACTGAAGAGGAGAAACAGTGCGGCAACCAAGGCAGTAAGGTCAGCAGGAGAAACAACATCCAGGGGGAAGTAAAGGGAACAGATGGTAAATTCTTGCAATGTCCGGATGCGAACAGCCACTGCCTCCAGAGTCGTGTTTAAAGGCATAGCAGCACAGAGGAGAGTGGCGAGGACATATATACAAACACCGCCATATATCCTGTCATAAGTAAAATGATTTTTGTAATATCCCTGATAGCCACAATGGGCAGAAAATCAAATTTGCTGTAGAGTGACACAAATGGCTGGAAAGTGGCAGAACAATTGCTGCAACTTGGATAAATGACAGAAAAAACCGCACAGTTCTACTGCAGAATTGTAGTGTCTCCTGACTGCTGAGGCATGCTGATCTCGAAAGTGCAGTGGGATCCACAGAATCATCTGCTGTCTCTAATGGGAAAGGCAGTCTCGACGTCCATAGCTTCTGAAGTCTCAGCAATTGCTAAGTCCTCAGGGAACACGAGGATCTCCATCTTGTCCCTCGAAACAGAGGTTTGTTGTGGTGGCACAGTAGCCACAAGGGATTATTTCTTTCCTGTTTTTCTTTTTCTTTCACTGGTCCTTTGGTTTATCATGCTGGGAGGGCTTTGCTGACTCAGTCTCAGGGACTGAGGACACGATTGAGGCCCTTTGATCAGCAGTTGGTGGCTCTTGAAGTCACTCACTGGTATTCACCGTGGGAGAAACCTTAAAAGGAAGGGTTCCGAGGGAGCTCTTCCTTGCGAGAGGAGCCAGAGGTGGCTGTTGGTTCTCTGGCTCAGGGTGGGGACCGATGTCCCTGGTGTTTGTGTTTTTTTTTTTTTTCTTTTTTTTTTCTCCCAAAGGGACCTTGGGGGCTACAGAAGAGGTGGTGCCACCAAACATCAGGGGGGCAAGTGTTAACAGCTGGGCCTGAGGACCCAGCATGGTAGAGAGAACAGGTGATTTTAACATGGATGGTGATGGTGATGCTGCTGTGGCGTATATTGATTTCATGCTGACAGGTTGGATTTTTTCGTACTTTTTCCTTGCCTCTGGATATGACAGACTGCCCAGGGTCTTGTACTTCATTATTTTTCATTGTTTATGAAGAATTGTGCAGTTTGGAGAGCAGGGGGAGTGTTGCTGGCTACAGTTAACACAGACCAGGGGAGGGGTACATGGGACCCCTGGATTTGACACACATCCACACTCCCAACAAGTGGAGTTGACATCGCAGCAGGAGGACATGTGACCAAACCTACAGCACTTGAAGCACCGCATAGGGGGAGGAATGTGAGGTTTGACATCACACCGGTAGATCATCACCTTGACTTTCATGGGCAGTGAATCACCCTCAAAAGCCAAGATGGAGGCACCAATGTTAACCCTTTGGTCCTTTGGACCCCAATAAATGCGCTGAATAAGCTGTACTCCTCACCTCTCTAAGTTCTTCTGTAGTTCTCCATAATACTGCAACAAAACATCCTTATGAAATATAATACCCTAGATAATGTTCAGGCTCTTGTGGGGAGTGATGCTAATGGGAACATCACCCTGCTTGTCACAGGTGAGTAATTCCTGTGACTGGACTGAGGATGACCTCGTTATCAGGACAGACCCAGATCTCATCTTTGACATTCCTTCCACCTCCCCAAACCTGTCCTCAAGGTTCTTTACAAAAAACTGAGGCTTTGTTCTCATATACAATTCGCCATATGTTCTACTGCACATGAGGTATCAGAGGGCATAAGCCTCACCTTGATGACGAGCCCTACATACTTCCCATGGTGTGACCAGGGAAAGAAATGATTGGGGGTCGTATGTAGCTGCATTAAATTCTGTTCTCTCTCTCTTAGAGATGGTGGTTTGGCATCCGCCAACACAATTCTCAGCTCATTTCATTGTGTTTGCATGAGTAGCTAGGAAAATACATGTCCTAACAGGTAGAGCCACACTTGCCTAGGTAAGCTTAATACAACTGACATGCGACAGGTTCCCCAGAGGCTGCTCACTAGTGACTGTTAACTGCAACAGCCATATATCTCCTTGGCACGTAACACACCTTGAGAGTGATATTTTTATAGAGGTTTTTACTGTCGTCGCGACCAGGGTGATTAAGCCAAGATCCCCGAGTTCTGTAATGTACAACATTCTACCAGAGCACCGTATGGTGGTCGCTGAGGCACACACTGAGCCTATGGTGTGGAGGAGTGTTGGCATGGCGTAGTCCCCAGCTCAGGGCCCCGAGTTTGTCAAGCCTGTACGCAGCAAATTAATGCTGATTTTCCTGAGGGGTTTTCTACTCTAGTTCTGTGTGAAAGAAACTACTTTGGAATGAATAGCTTGAAGGTACAGTTATAGAAATTACTTAGATGTTTTTGAGAATTTAGAAGAGTCATACAAATAAGATAATGCAATTGTGATTCATTTTTAATGAATATTGTGACATTACATTTTTCTGTCAGACTACGGTAAGTGCATATAATTTTCACACAGATTCATGATGCTTTTTAGTGTGAAACATTTGAAAGCAAGCGTCCAGGCAAAGTACAATACCACACTGTTGACATTCGTACATCTATGGACACATTTCGTTACTAAACATCTGTAGAACATATCGTCACGTAAGAGGAACTTATCTCCAAAAATGTGATTTTACTTTGCATATGTCCTCACGCTTCTCAGGTCCTTGTTGTGTCAAAACGGGATATCTTTATTGCTTCTCCTTGCCAGACGTTCTTCTGTCTCGAGTCAGGGCACCTCTGTTCAAAAATGTTTGTTAAGCTTATGGGACTTAACTACGGGGTCATCAGTCCCTAAACTTACAAACTACTTATCAACTACCTTATGCTAAGGATGGCACAAATATCCATGCCTGAGGGGGTATTCGAACCCCCGACCGTAGTAGCCGCGCAGACCGTGACTGGAGCGCTTCAGTCCGCTCGGCCACCGCGGCCGGCGCACCTCTGTTTCTGAATCAGCAAAACATATGGGCACTTACGTTTTTCTGACTGCTTACCTCATGAAATATATTTGGAAATACGTTTTTATCCAGCAGGTACAATTATCTGCTATATTTGCATAAAATAATGTAGCTGCATTTGTGTACTATTTTCCTATGTGCTGGAAAAGAAGTATATGTTGTGTAACAACGAATAACAAAACCTGCCATGCCAAGTAGAAAAGTCATGTCACGACCTACTGCTGAATTATTCATCTGTTCATCAAATTTCGAAATACTTGACATACGATATTTCAAGCTATTGTATTTCCCTTGCAAAAATCAGTAACTGGGGAAATGCTACACTGGAGTGCCCTTTCACAACATTGTCAACTGTTGTAACCTCCAAAGTTTATCACATAAAGACTAACATAAATGGCCCACATTGGCCATTAAGTACGGAACTGAACATAACAACATAACTGTTTGGCATGCACTTCACAACTGCCTGCGTGACTCCGCGCTACCTCCAACTTCATTCATAGAGGGCGCGCTGCTTGTCTCTATTCTTGCGTGCCTCTGGTGGTGGGCACTGCAAGTACATAGTCGGTGTGCTGAATTTGATTTACGTGGTGTGCACTACACTACAGCACATCTCTGTGGGGAAAAACTAAACTGTTACATATGACACATACATTTCATCTTTACGACCAAAATGCCAAGCCGGAATCACGGAGTATGGGCGTGCAGACTGAGAGCGCCTTGTGACACCATGAGTCCTTCCAGTCGGCCGGTAGTGAGATATGGCCAGAGAAGGTGGGTCGTAGTCCATGACGCTGTCGTCACTCTCTCCCAGTGCCATAGGCCGCGTAACTGGGAGCAGTGATGGCTGAGGCGGTGCCAGCAGCGATTGATGGGGTGCCATTACCACGGGAGGGGCTGACACTGGCCAAGTCAAAGGTGTTGCTGGACCACACTCCCTGGATGCCACGGAGTGTCAGCTGGGAGGAGGCTGGGTTTGGTGCTCGGCCTCGTCCGGTGATGGGCAAACTCGAGGGTGTGTCGGGACATCCTCCCACTCCCGACGTGCCAACCTAGGACGCAGTTGAGTCACATGTCGAGATGTGAGGCCGTCCTCCGTGCGGATCTCACAGAGATGGCGGCCAGAACAGCACATGACAACCGCTGGGATTCATTTGGGGCGGCAGCCGAACCCACGGATCCACACCACAGGGCCCGGACAGAAACGGGCTGGTACTGCCGCGCGGAGGTGGCCTTTCAGGGGCCGCAGCAGGTGAAGCAGCGTCCGAGACTGTAAGCCGTGTAAGAGTTCTGCTGGGCTCTTATCACCGATTGGAGTAAAACGGTAGGAAGCCAGAAATCACTCTAACGCCATGTCGGGTGAAGATTGAACTATGTACTTCTCAATTTGGTTCTTAAACATTCTAACCAGACATTCGACCTCCCCATTAGATTGGTGGTGAAAAGGGAGCGCCAAAACGTGATGGATACCTCTCCGGGCACAGAATTCGGCGAATTCCCGAGAAGAAAACTGCGGGCCGTTATCTGTAACTAAAGTGATAAGCAGGCCTTCGAGAGCAAATATCTTAGATACCGCTGTGACCGTTACTGCTGTTGACATAGCAGTGCAATGTGCCACGTATGGAAACTTTGAAAACAGGTCGACCACCAATAGCCAGAAGGAATTCAAGAAATGACCCGCAAAGTCTACATGAACTCGTTAGCAAGCTTGTTCTGGATCTGGCCACGGTGAAAGGGATGCGCGCAGAGCAGCCTGGTGAGTCGCACATTTCGAGCAGGCCGACACAAGTCAGACAATATCCCCGTCCAGGCCTGGTCAGAACACATGGCGGTGGGCTAATACTTTTGTATGGGCCGTACCCCAGTGGTCAGCATGCAGATGATGGAGAACTTTGCAACGTAGAGAGGAGGGAATGACCACCCGAGGTGGTGCGCCTGCTTTGGACAGTAAAAGGACTCTGTCCCTGAGCGAAAACTGGTACCGAAAGGAAAGTAATTGTGAAGTGGGTCTGAAACACGGCCTGGAGGCCTCTCTGGCCAGCCGTGTTGTACAAAAGAGACCACCTGTCTTAACACGGGATCAGCTGTGACCACAGCTGCAATACGTGATGCAGTAAAAGGAAAACCATCCACTACCTGTTGTTCCACCACATCCAGATGAAAGCAGAGCAATTCGTCACTGTCAAAAACAGGGTCGGGACCCACTGGAAGACAAGACACAGTGTCGGAATTAGCATGTTGGGCCGTGCGGATTTCATAGTTGAAACGCGAAAAAAACAGGGCCCATCACTGAAGGCGGTGTGCTGCTTTATCCAGCAGGTATGCGGAAGGGTTGAACAGGGGAATCAAGGATTTATTATCTGTAACCAAATGGACTTTTGTGCCATACAGAAAAACGTAGAATTTTTGCAATGCATAGATGATGGCAGGGGCTTCTTTTTCTATCTGCGAATATTTGAGTTGTGACGAGTTTAATATTTTTGATGCATAAGCAATGGGCCTCTCCGTACCATCTTCATACCTATGGGCCAAGACTGCTCCCACCCCACGTTGGGAAATATCTGTGGCCACAACTAATTGTTGCCCAGGTTGGATGGGGACCAAACAGGGGGCAAACTGTAACTTTTGTTTCATAAGAAAATGTTTGTAATTCTATCAGACCAAACTGCGTGGTCATCAGTCCGTAGCTTAAAAACTACTTAAACTAAGGTAAACTAACCTAAGGAAAACACATACGCCCATGCCCCAGGGAGGATTCTAACCTCCACGGCGAGCAACCGCGCGCTCCGCAGCGAGACGCTTTAGACCGCTCGGCTACTCCACCGCGGCGTTTCATAAGAGAAAACGCATTTTCACACACCTGCGATCACTGGAAACGCATGCCTTTGTGCTAGAGGGCATGCAATGATTGCGATATGGATGCCGCATCGGGAAGAAATTTGTGATAATATGCAATCTTGCCTAGGAAAACCTGTAACTCCTGCACCGACGTAGGTCGAGGTAAGGCCGAAATGGCCGTGACATGCTGGTGTAAAGGGGTGACACCCTCCCGTGAAACTTCAGAACTTAGATGGACAATAGTGGGTTGGAAGAAGCTGCACTTGTCTAGATTGCATTTGAGTCTAGCGGCCTTGAGCGCCTAAAATAGGGATCGTAGGTTCCGCTGGTGGTCTTCAGTAGACGTGCCTGACACCACAATGTCGTCCAGATAATTTATACAGTCCGGAATCGACGCTGTGAGCTGTTCCAGGAAACCGTTGGAATATGGCTGGGGCGCTGGCAACCCCAAACGGTAAGCTTAAATACTGACATAGGCCAAATGGTGTATTAACCACCAACAGATGCTGCGACTCCTCGTCCAAGGGAAGCTGAAGACAAGCGTCTGTCAAGTCTACCTCCGAAACAAAAAAGTCCTCCTGACAACTTTGTGAGCAATTCCTCCTGGCGAGGCAATGGATAAGTGTCAATGATTGACTGTGCATTGATTGTGGTCTTAAAATCGCCACATTGCAGCAACTTGGCAGTTGGCTTTATTACGATGACCAACGGAGAAGACCATTCACTTGAGGAAAGAGGACGAATGACCCCCAGGGCTGTGAGGTGATCTAATTCCGCTCTGAGAGAATCGCAGAGGGCCACCGGTATCTGACGCGCCCGCAAAAAACGCGGGTGCGTGGAAGGTTTCATAGATACATGTGCCTGAAAAGACGTGGTGCAACCCAAACCCTGTGTAAACAGGAAAGAAAATTCCCAGCAGAGCTCGGGTAGGGCACCTCGTTCGAAACTAGGTTGACATCGTCCGAAATAGAAAACCCGAACTATTGAAATGTGTCCATACCGAAAAGATTCTATGTGGTTGCATTGTCCACTACCAGAAAGATTAAGGGGCGTACGACAGTGCGATATGCCGCCTGAGCGCTAAATCGACCAAGCACTGGAATACGTTTGTTGTAACTGATCAACTTGCGAGTGACTGGCTGCAGGGAAAGGGAGCCTAACTCGACATACGTTTGTGAATTTAACAGAGTGACGGCGGCGCCCTCAACCTGCATACGGAGGACGTTGTTGCAAACTTTTAGGTCCACGAAAAGTTTAGAAGGACCCGCGGACAGTGCCGCCACACAGTTGACTTTCGTATCTACATCCATATCCTGATCCTGCACGGTGGGATTTGAGTTGCACACGGACGAAATATGACCTTTTTTACTGCACCGGTGGCACGTGTCCCAGCGCCGAGGGTAAGTGGTCCGATCATGACTGGTTAAGCAAGACGGGCAGGAAGGCAGTGGGGCACTCGAGCGGCCCTGTGTCATCTGCCCCGCGGCTTTTGCTGTTGCAAGGGACGCCTACTGCTCGACCGTACAGAGCGTTGGTAACGACGGCAATGTCTTCCTCAGGGGGCTCATCTTCCAGCGGGTGGCGAGAGGGGGTAGGCTGCACAGCCGATACGTCACACCAAGCCTCGATTTGATTTCCTGCTGTCCGCGACACTTCAAAGGCTAGGGCAATTTTTAAGGCCTTTGAGGCGCGCTCCCTCACTTTCCTGTCGGGCGCTTGGCGAATTATCACGTCCCTGACCATCTGATCCGCATAAGACTCTTTTTGCATCTCCGAAACAAAATTGCAATGGCGACTAAGACCGTGTAATTCGGCCGTACACGCCCCATAAGACTGGTGCAGTTGTTTATGGCATCTATAAAACTCCACAGGAGCATCTACGACATGTGAACACTTGCCGTAGTAAGAAGACAGTAATTGACACATCTGATCCAAAGTAAGAGACGTGGGGTCTTGCGGGGGGGGGGGGGCAGTTGACACAACAAATGATAAATCTAAGGAGAAATCCATAAAAGAAAAAGGGCGCGGCACAGTCGGGCATCCCGGACGTCAAAAGCCTGAAAACGTTGCCGCAGACGCTTTTCGTAAGACTCTCACTCTTCCACGGCGTCGTCAAATGCCGGAAAAGGCGGAGGGTATGAGACGGGGGAAGATGCAGCCGAAGACTGAAATAGCTGAGTAAGAGTCTCCAAGCACGACCACTACGGTCGGGGGTTCGAATCCCCCCTCGGGCATGGATATTTGTGCCGTCCTTAGTATTAGCTAGTTCACTAGTTCAAAGTAGTTTGTAAGTTTAGGGACTGATGACCCCGTAGTTAAGTCCCATAAGCTCTACAAACATTTGAACATTCGAAGAGTCTCCAAAGGTGTTGCGAAGACCTGAGTTTGGTATTGCAACGCTGCACCAAGAGCCGTTTGTTGATCAACGAGGCTGTGTATTAGTTCGTCATGTGTAGCTTCCGTTATTTCACAGGCCTCTCTTGAACCTAGGCGAAAACAGAACACTTGGAATCGAGCACACTCGTCACCAATGAGTGTTGTAACCTCCAAACTTTATCACATAAAGACTAACATAATTGGTCACGTCGGCCGTAAATACGGAACTGAACATAACAACATAAATGTTTGGCATGCACTAAACAACTGCCTGCGCGACTTCGCGCTACCTCCGCCTTCGTTCATAGAGGGTGCGCTGCTTGTCTCCAACGACCTAGTTTATATATCTCGTTGCTTGTCTCTATTCTTGCGCGCTTCTGGTGGCGGGCACTGCAAGTACATAGTCGGCGCGCTCGATTCGACTTACGTGGCTCGCACTGCGCTACAGCATCAACGCTTTTATTGCCGCATCACATTTTGTTTAGCATTGTATAGTATTCACTGGGAAGAGGTTGATGTTAATGAGCACTGTCTTGTAGATAAAAAATGACTTCACGAGTAAGGAGAATGCTTGAGCTACTGATGAAAAATTAGGGCAATAAAAGAATTCACCATCCGATGAAGGTAAGACAACTGACTATTGATTTATGACTATGAGGTAGCCATCCACAGCGGCACAGACCTTTGGTTTGATTGACTTGCCTCATATTCATTGTTTATATATTCTAGAAATTACAGAAGCAGAAGAAAAGGATTACTGCTGACAGAACATTCAGTAACAGTTGTTACCAGCAGATTTGAATGTATAAATCACACCTCATCAAGAAGAGAGACACAAGTAAAAAATGCAGATCTTGAGAAAAGTGACACTGTTCTTGCTGTTGATGAATCGTGAGCTAACCTAGAACGAGAATGACACTACTGTTCTCAGATGAACAAATTGCGAGGAAAGATGTGACATTTTTATGTATATCGAGGTCTTCATATACATTTTTCAATGATAAGCTAAAAATTGCCGTTATTTGATTTGTGTCCCTTTTCTTGCCGAGGTGCAAAATAATGCACCAACTGTATTTGAAACATTGTTAAGAGGAACAGGTCACTGCCGAAAAATATTCGCTCTACATAGAAATACTCATGACAGACTTTAACTTAGGCTTCCACGTACCAAGAAAAGCTGTATGTGAACACTGCTATCGCTTTCAAAATCTATTTGAAGAAAATCGAGAGGCAGAGGAAGACCAGCAAAAGAACACCCAAAGAGGAGGGAGGCAGATAGAAATATTAAAAAATGAAACGATGGAGCAGGCCCAAGCAGGAGAATGTCATTTATTGGAGTTTGACCCATAAGCTGTGAGATATTGTCTACACTTAGCATCTAAAGCATTTTTTTACAAAAGAAGACTGGCTATATAAAACCTCACAGTATACAAAACTGTTACCAGAAAGCTAGAAATTACATGTGGCATGAAGATGCAGCAAAACGCCAATCATTTGAAGTAGCATCATGTATTATTTCAAGAACTACAGAAGATTGCAGACTGTGGACCAGTTGTTTTCTTCTCCGACGCCTGTGGACAGTGGCACAGCCAGGATTTGGTTCTGGGGGGGCTAATTTAAAAAAAAAAAATAAAGTCTACTGTATTTATTAATGGTAAAGGGTTCTTATCATTCGCTATCATAAATGGAAGAAGCTCGCCAATGTTATAACTGTTTAATTAACATGTGTAAAATTGAACTAAAGTAACACTATTGTTGTTCATAGCTTTTGGTGGCCTTCATAAGAGTCCACTCAGTGGCGCCACTAACCTGCTAACCAAATAGTGGCAGCATGAAAGCTGGTAGCAGCGGCATTAAAACCGTTCACAAACATCAACACACGTTCTCAGTGACGGCATAATTGTCATGATCACTCATGCTTAGCAAATTATACTTTCATTGTGATTTATTTAAAAGAAATTTAATAAAAATAATGATAATCTTTTAAAAATGTTTGGGAGGGCCAGGGAGGGGGGCGAGTGCTGAACCCCTTTACCCCTCCACATGACCCCTCAGGGGCTCAGCATTAATTTCTGAGTATGGGCTTGGCGAACCCGGGATCCTGAGCTGTGGGCCGTGTCGCGCCGACAGTCCGTTCCACCGTAAGCTCTGTGCGTTCTTCAGCGACCATTGTTCGATGCGACGGTAGAACATTGTACGTTTCAGAGCCCGGGGATCTTGGCTTAATCGCCCGGATTGTGAGGACAGTACAAACCTCTATTAAAAAAAAACTGAATCTCAAGATGTGCTTCGTGCCGAGGAGACTGTGGCGATACTGCTGGACCTCTCATCTCAATGTTATTGTACGATACTGTCTGCGTCGGACCCGGAATCGTGTGGTGTAATAGTGATATATTTTGCGTGTGAAGTTACAAACGAAATAGCCAGTCTAGGAATCAGTGTAGGACAGTGTCTCGGTGATACTGTGATAGATTTCATTAATTAAGAGATTTGTATAAGACGTTTCCAGACAGTTCTATAAACAATATGTTTGTCACCGTATATTATTTCAATAAATAGACAGACGAAGGGTAAAAACTTCTGTAAAACATAAAGAAATTAAAATAAATAGCATTGTATATATGTCAGACTCATAGACAAGTTGTGTTGATCAACTAATTGTGTTAATTAATGTAATAGACAAAATTTCAATGTTGTGATCCTTTGTATATATTGACTGACATGAGATTTTGAACTTATTTTGAGAATGGCTGAGATATTTCATAGCTCAATATATGTTAGGAACATGTATGATGTACTCATTAACTAATTAATTGCCATTTAACATTGTGGTTGTTGTCAAACAGAAAGAACCGAAGTTAAAACTTAAAAAATAGGTGTGCCTTGTAAAATTATTGTATGTATAGTTTTCATTTTATATTGTGATTATTCTTGTGTACATGAAATGTTTTATTTGTATGTTCGGTAATTGTAAATCAGTATATTCAGTTGTTATGAACAATGCATAATGTACGGTCATTATTGCCGATGTTATATATTTGCCTCACCGCCTTGCGTGGAGTTCTGGCTTTCGCAATGTGCTTTGGAATCTATGTCAGTCTGTGTTGTTTTTGTTGTATGCAAGTTTGAATTTGTAATGTTTTGGTGGAGAAGCAGTTTGGTTTCAAATTAAAGAAGAAGTGAAAAATTGTACTTAACGAGTATTTATTTGTACCTTGACGCCCCAGGTGAATAAATTTGCAGCGAGCAGAACCCCCATACATCGTAATGTTGAAAAGCTAAGTATCTTGATTGGAAGTGGTAGAAAGGAACTGTAATTACTTAAAATATAGTAAAAGTTTACAAATGGTGGAGGATAGCTGGGATTGCGTCATATACAGTGTCTACAGATTGTTTGTGTTGCAGGAGAAGTATGTTTGGCTGTATGTAATCGATGTTTGGAAAACCAAGGAGGACGTGAATCTTGAATTTTACAGCAAAGAAAAACGCAGCAGTTAACCTGGAAATTGGATGCTTGGGCCCGGATCTTCACATCGCTGGACACTGAATAACAAGATAAGTACAGCAGCGCTTATCCATTTGTATTTGTAGTCTGGGTTGTTTGGCACTGTAAAAGACGATGTCAACAGAAAATCTAGCGTAGACATGTCAGAACAGAATGTGACAGCCAGTACACCTCGTAGCAATGTGTTAAATAGTGAAGAAATAATTATTGCATCACCAGGTCTTATAGAGTTGTTAAATCGATTAGCAGAACAATTAACTGAATGTATTGACAAGGGGTATCATGAAGTGAGTAAACAAGTAGAATCTGTTAGCAAAAAGTTAGATGACGGTTAAGCAGATTTAAAGTCTCAGTTGAGTGAAACAAACAGGGCAGTCGACGAAGTCAGGAAACAAACACGTGATCTTGAAAGGGCAATGAAGTTAGGACATGAACAGCTGGACACTCGAGTGACTGTAGTAGAGAGTAAAATCAGTAATGTTGAGTCTGACCTTGAATACAAAATTAGTACTGTAGAAAAGTATTTTGATGAGGAAAAAAGAACTTAGAAAAACTGAAATTCAGGAAGTTAAAGTGTCATTAGAAAATAAAATTTGTAAAAGTGTGATATATTCTAAAGGTGTTAATAAGAAGGATGTGTATAACCTCAGTCAGGGTCAGTGCATTGCAAGAAAGTGTTGTAAATAGGAAAATGGCGATCTGTGGTGGCTTTAATTGGACAAATGTAGTAATTAAGACATACCCTGGGGAAGGGAAAATCCATCCTAATGACTTTTTACATCATTGCTCTGAAAACTTCACTGTAGAAATGACCGATGCAATGAAAATTAAATTTGTAAAGATATTTTTGGACAATGAAGCTTATACTTGGGTCAATCAGTTAGATACAGAGGATATGTCATATAGTGAGTTTGAGAGGTGTTTTTTGAATAAATTCTGGTTCAAAGCAAGGAGACTAGAGTAAGGAGTGATTTCTTGCATGGGGGAAAGTACAGGGAAAGTTATGGCAGTATGAGGGACTTTTGTGAGGCTGAAATCAGAAAATTAGTGCATTTTGACTCGCCTTTAGATGAAATAACATTGGTGGACACCGTATGTAGAAGATTACCAGGGAGAATAGAGCAAGCATTATATTGTGGACCTGACGATTCATTTGATGACTTCTTAAGATTTGTTGGAAGGTTAGACAGAAGTTATGAGAGAGAAACGGACAGAAACCACTACCAAGAAGACTATCATGGAAGAGACAGAAGAGAGAATCACCAAGAAGGTAGTCGTGAGAACTGAAATAGAAAGCAAGGTGGAAGTACGGATTATAGGAACAGACAAGGAAGAAACGATAGGAACCAAGGTTACTACAAATCTAATGGAAACAGGCAGGAAAACTAAATGTCGCCCCTTTGGAAGCCTGTCAGGTTGCGGTGAGAAATAGGACAAGAAATCAGACTACCCCAAATAGGATCAGATTTTGACACAAATGGGAAAATGAGCAATATAGACAGGGACAGAAGGTAACACACAGGGTAAATCGGCTCAAGTTTAACAAAGCACTGTGGGATGTCATCAAGAACCAGGCTTGGAAAGAAGAGGACAAGTGTATAGAACCAGATGATGATACTGTAGCCAATATGTATAATGCAAGTGAAGATATTTCCATAGAAGAACCCAAAATAAGTGAAGAACAAGATGTGTTTGGACTGTGTAATTTGCTAAATGATAAGGTTGAAGATGCTGAAGACAGACTGAATGTCACTGCTCATGAAACTGTGAAGACTGAGAATCATGAATATTTTGATGTTTTGTCTAGTGTGAGTTCAGAGAAGTCAGTGGATGACAATGTTGATGATAGTGAAGAAGAGGTGGAGGTCATAGAATTTGAAGATTTGGAGAAGGAACTTGATGGGATGATTTATGTTGAAGTCAAGGAAGGTTGCATCGTGTCTGATGGCCAGTGTGAGACAGTGTGTGTTGTAGATGATGTCGAGTCTTGTGAGAATCAAGTCGTACCAGTGAAATTGAGCAGTACTGAAGGTTGTCAAAGCAGAAACAAACAAGAAGAGGTAGGGAAAAAATCTTGCATTGTATCATACAGAGCTACATTGATAAGGAAGAGAAAGCCAATGTTCTAGATAAGTTACTGTGTAAATATCATGAGCTAGAAGATAATGTGCCTAGGTTAGAGCAGTGTGTTACCAATGATAATTGTGTTGCTAATGGATGTATGGCTTGTCAACCTGTTGGAAGTAATGTGTCTCTGAATCATGTACAACATAATGACGATTCCTGCACTATGAAAGATGAAGACATTATTGAAGATATTACTCATGAAGAAGAGGAAGATGTACAATATGATGTCACTGGATGCCCATGTATTACTGTGTTTATTGATGGAAAAGGCAAGGAAGCGTTAGTTGATACAGGTAGTCCAATCAGTGGAATTTCTGAACAATTTAGAGATTGTGTGAAACATGTACCGGACTACATGGAGATGCCTGTAGTAGGAATCAAGATCAAGGGTGCTACCGGCAGACACAGCAAGTTAGTTAACCGGCAAGCCATGTTGAACTTTAGTGTGAATGGTGTCAATCTATCTCAAGGATGTCTAGTAATACCTAATCTGTCTGAGGATATCTTGCTAGGAACTGACTGGATCATGAAAGTGAATGCTGTATTTGACTGGGGAGGAAGAAAAGTTATGTTTGTGGACCCGAAGACTGGTGTTTTACATTGTACTGTTATGATATTGAAAAATGGGAATAGCCTGAGTAAGCAGAGTGTAGAATTAGATTTATTAGATCATAATAGAGATGTAGAGGACATGCATGAAGAACCTGAAGAAGCTATGGAGGATATAAATTATCATGAACTCGTAAATACCAAGGTACAGGAAGCCAACAAATTAGATGAAGAACAAAAAGAAGAGCTGAGAAGAGTCTTGTGGAACTATCATGATGTGTTCGATGACAGACCGGGGAGAGTGAAAAACTACCAATGTATCTTGCGGGTCAAACCACACAAACCATTTTACATCAAACCATACGGTGTCCCTATTGCAATAAGGAAAGCTGTAGAGAAAGAACTTGAAAAGATGGAAAACTGGAACATAATTGAGAGGAGTACTAGTGAATACAACAACCTGATCATCGTGATATCAAGAAGAATGGAGATGTGAGAATTGTACTTGACTCCAGACATCTGAACAAGTTTTTAGAAAGGGAAACTGACCATCCAGAGAGCATTGACGAACTATTGTATAAATTTGAAAATATAAAATATATGACTAGCCTGGACTTGACTTCTGGTTTTCATCAGGTGCCACTTGACAGAGACTCAAGGAAGTACACTGCTTTCTTGTATAACGGAATAAGCTATCAGTACTGTGGGGTCCCATTCGGATTAAATGTTTCTGTAGCTGAATTTATCAAAGCTTTGGATTTGGTATTAGGCAAAGATCTTGTTGAAAAGTTAACTGTGTATGTGGACAATATCCTTGTCACTGGTCAAACCTGGGAAGAACATATAAGCTTACTGGAAGAAGTGTGCAGAAGATTAAGAGCAGGAGGGATGTCTCTTAAGATAGAAAAATGTAAATTTGCTGTGGAACAGTTAAAATTTCTTGCTGACATTGTAACTGAAGAAGGTATACTCCCATAAAATGAGAAAATTGAAGCAATAGCAAAGTTTCGTGTGCCCAAAACCAAGAAACAACTCAAATCTTTCTTTGGCATGTGTGGATTTTACCGAAAATATATAAGTACTCAAGCCTTGAATGCCCCATGTTTGAACAACCTTCTGAAGAAAAATAATGTTTGGAATTGGTCAGAAGAATGCATACAAGCCTTTGAAGAGGTAAAAAAGCAGCTTTGTAACAGCTATATTTTATACAGACCAGACTTGTCATTACCGTTTTGTTTAAGTACTGACAGTAGTGATTATGGAATTGGTGCTCATTTGTTACAAGTGAAAACCATTGATAACCAGCCAGAACACCGGACCATTGCATTTGCAAGCAGGACATTACAGAAACACGAGAAGGCATACACCGTGACAGAAAAGGAACTTTTAGCAATTTTTTGGGCTTTCAAAAATTCAGAAACTACTTGTTAGGGCACAAAACTATTGTATTCACAGACCATAAGGCTTTGACCTACATTCAGGAATGCAAACTTTACCATAACCGGATTTCCAGATGGGCACTGTTCTTGCAACAGTTTGATTTCTCTGTGGAATACATTAAGGGCAAGGACATTCTTGTTGCAGATTCACTCTCTCGTTTGCCAGTGGAGGGTGGATATGAAGATATCAGTGGAGCCTGTGAAAAAGAATTCAGAGTCAGTACCTGAAAGGTGTTAAAGAAGAAGCAGAAATCCGAAAAATTTGTGACAAGATTAGGAGATACCAAAACCATGATGATAATTGGAGATTAGTCAAAAGCTTGTTAGGCAAAAAAGGGGAAGACAAGGTAGGGCAATACTATAAGACATACAAGGGCATGTTGTTTAGACATATGAGTGTCAACAGTGATAAATGGAAGTTGTGTTGGCCCGAGAACTGTGTTGATGTATTAATAAAGTATGTTCATGAAAGTTTTGGCCACTGTGGTATTCAAAAGTGTATACAGAAAATACAAGAGAACATCTATTTTTATAACATTGCCAGGAGAGTTAAGAAATTACTGACTACATGTGACAGATGCCAACGAGTCAAGGTGTCCAATCAGACATGTAAAGGCCTCGTGCAGAACATCTTGCCACAAGAATTGCTTGAAACTGTAGCTATGGATTTTTATGGAAGTCTGCCCAAGACCAGAGGTGGTTATAGCCATATATTTGTTGCAGTGGATCTGTTCTCTAAATTTATTAAATTGTATCCTGTGAAGAAAGCCCCCAGCAAAACCATAAGTCCCATAAGCTTTACAAACATTTGAACATTTGAACAAAACCATAATCAAGAAATTCAGAAATGACTATTTTCAGACAGTCGGCAAACCTAAGAAAATCTTGTCTGATAATGGAACTCAGTTTACCTTGAAGCATTGGAAATCATTCATACAAGATGAAAATATCAGACACATATTGATTTTGGCATACCACCCCTCCAGTAATCCGGCAGGAAGATACATGAGGGAAATTGGGAGATTGTTCAGGACATATTGCAACAAAAATCATGCATCATGGATAGATTATGTATATGAATTTGAAGAGATTTTGAACAGCCTTCAACATACTTCCACGAAATTCTGCCCTTACGAAATCATGTTTGGAAAATCATCACCTAACCTAATCAGTGAACTAGTCAACTATCCACCTTGTAAAGAATTGAGCAAACAAGAGAGAGAGGAGATCGTACATAGAACTATGAAGGAACAAGCTGAAGCCAGGAAGAGAAGACATGACAGAAATTTGAAAACTACCAGTTTTGATGCCGGACAAATGGTTTTGGTCAAAGCCCAAGAAAGATCTGAGGCTATCAACCATGAACTCAAGAAATTCTTTGATATATATATTGGTCCTTTCAAAGTTGTGGGAAACCCTCATCCTAATGCTTACAGGTTAGAGTATTCTAAGTCAGGAAAACCATTTGGATTGAGGAATATAACAGAACTCAAGCCATACAGACAGTAGTGGGTAATAATAAGACTTTGTACAGGTGCTAATTTTGTAAAATTTATTGTAGCTATAAGTGTTTTGTATGTATATATCAGTTGATGAAATATCTTGAAACTTGTATTATCAATATGTTGTATATAAACTTTTGTAAACCTCAGGAAAGTACACATTCTGTGTGTGCTAAGTGTGTTGGCAAGCACTGGGTTTCTAGCTATGTGGTAGCATACTTCTGATTTCGGTTTCTGGTGCCACATCTCCTACTCATTCTGTAACCTGTTCAAATTATCTCATATCTATCATTCTATTTTTCTTCTTTAAGGTATGAAATGTGTGTATGCAATTTTTTTTATGTCAATACGTATATCGATTTCAAGATAGTTTGTACCGTTAGACTTTTCACTGTATTACTTTATGTCACAGTAAAAATTTGAATTCAAATTGTTTCCATAGTATTAAAGAGCTAAGGTATTTGAGACATTGATAGAATCAATTGATTAATGTTAGTGTCTAATAATTTTGTAAGATACAAAGTTTAATGTCCTCAGACTTTTAAAAAATTCAGTTGAGAAAGTAATAGAACAGTAAATTTTACAATATAGTTATGTGGATATTTTTTGTCATATGTTTTCTTGTGTATTTTGTTTTGATGATTAAAAAGGTCAGAGAAGTTCAGTGTGGCAGATTCTTGAGTGTCAGCTGTTCCCAATTCTGCCCTCTGCTCTTGGGAGGCCATACCCTTGTCACCCACTTACTGCACATGGAACTTTCAGAATATGGTGATGCTGTGCGTGTGGACTGTGCTGTGCCAACCCCAGACAGGACTAAGTGAGGTACTGATGCAGCCAAGCCAGGCACCGGGTCCAAGCCATCCAAAGTAGGTGCTCTACTCTTACATCACCTTGACTTATGAGGGCATCGTCGAGTTGATGGGGAGGTATTGTGACGATACTGCTGGACCTCTCATCTCAATGTTATTGTATGATACCGTCTGCGTCGGACCTGGAATAGTGTGGTGTAATAGTGATATATTTTGCGTGTGAAGTTACAAACGAAATAGCCAGTCTAGGAATCAGTGTAGGACAGTGTCTCGGTGATACTGTGATAGATTTCATTAATTAAGAGATTTGTATAAGACGTTTCCAGACAGTTCTATAAACAATACTTTTGTCACCGTGTATTATTTCAATAAATAGACAGACGAAGGGTAAAAACTTCTGTAAAACATAAAGAAATTAAAATAAATAGCATTGTATATATGTCAGACTCATAGACAAGTTGTGTTGATCAACTAATTGTGTTAATTAATGTAATAGACAAAATTTCAATGTTGTGATCCTTTGTATATATTGACTGACATGAGATTTTGAATTTATTTTGAGAATGGCTGAGATATTTCATAGCTCAATATATGTTAGGAACATGTATGATGTACTCATTAACTAATTAATTGCCATTTAACATTGTGGTTGTTGTCAAACAGAAAGAACCGAAGTTAAAACTTAAAAAATAGGTGTGCCTTGTAAAATTATTGTATGTATAGTTTTCATTTTATATTGTGATTATTCTTGTGTACATGAAATGTTTTATTTGTATGTTCGGTAATTGTAAATCAGTATATTCAATTGTTATGAACAATGCATAATGTACGGTCATTATTGCCGATGTTATATATTTGCCTCACCGCCTTGCGTGGAGTTCTGGCTTTCGCAATGTGCTTTGGAATCTATGTCAGTCTGTGTTGTTTTTGTTGTATGCAAGTTTGAATTTGTAATGTTTTGGTGGAGAAGCAGTTTGGTTTCAAATTAAAGAAGAAGTGAAAAATTGTACTTAACGAGTATTTATTTCTACCTCGACGCCCCAGGTGAATAAATTTGCAGCGAGCAGAACCCCCATACACCGTAATGTTGAAAAGCTAAGTATCTTGTTTGGAAGTGGTAGAAAGGAACTGTAATACTTAAAATCTATTAAAACATTTCAAGATGCACGACTGTTGAGGTAGAACAGTCCCTAGCGATCAACCTTTGAGGAACCTGCCTCACCTCAGTTGTATAAGGCTTACCCAGGCAAGCAGGACTCTGCCTGGGTGGACCTATAAATCCCTAGCTGCTCGTGGGACCACGATGAAACGAGGCAATAATACCATTGCCAGACGCAAAACCGGCGTCTCTAAGCATGGGAGAACAGAATTTAATGCTGCTACTTATGACTCCCAAGCGTGTCCCTCCATGCCCACACCATGGGAAGAACTCAGGGCCCGTCATCAAGGTGAGACTTATGCCCCCCCCCCCCCGATATCTGGTGTGTACTAGAACAGACGGCGAATCGTTTACAACCACGAAGCCTCTGTTTTTTTATGGAAAACCTCAAAGACAAATTTGGGGAAGTGGATGGCATGTCTAAGATGAGATCTGGGGCTGTACTGATAACGATGTGGTCCCCAGCCCAGTCATGGGCACTGCTTGCCTGTGACAAACTGGGTGACATTCCCGTTACCATCACTCACCATAAGAGCTTGAACATGGTCCAGGGAATTATATTTCACAAAGACCTTTTATTGCAGTGTGACGAAAAGTTACAGAAGAATGTAGAGAGTCAAGGAGTGCAGTTCATCTTGGCTTTTAAAAGCGATCCATTGCCGGAGAAAGTCAAGGTAATGATCTACCGGTGTGATGTAAAGCCCTAAGTTCCTCCCCCTATGCGCTGCTTCAAATGCTGGGAGTGGTGCGGACATGCATCTCACCCAGACGTCCCTTGTGTCCCTCCTCCAGACTGCACGGTTCTTCATAAGGACCGAAAAATCGTGAAATATAAGACCCTGGACCGGTTGTAATACTCAGAGACAAAGAGAAAGTATGCTAAACTCCATCCAGCAAGCACGAAAACATCTTAAGCCACAGTTGCATCACCATCGCCTCTGCCATCTCTGTTACGACCTTCCACTGCCTCGTCTTCCATAGTGGGCCCTTCGGCCCAACCCCTCACATCTGCCACATTGTTGATTGGGGGTACTTCAATTTCAGTTGCCCTCAAGGTCACTACTTTGGGAGCAACGACACCTCCACCTTTGGGGACATTGGTCCCCACCTCTGAGCCTGAGGACCAACAGCTAGCTCTGGCTCTCCTCGCCAGGAAGGGATCCCTTGGAACCCTTCCCCCAAGGTCTCTCCCACTGATACAGTGGATACCAGTCATTGGCTGAAAGAGCCACGAACTGCTGGTCACAGGGAATCAAGGGCGTCCTCAGTCCCTAAGACTGAGTCTGCAAAGCGCTCCCAGCGGGAGTGACCTAAGGATCAGCGAGATAAAAAGAAAAAAAACAAGAATGAATCAGAGGTGGCTACTGTGCCACCCTTTCCTAACTCTGCGTTTGAGGACAAGGTTGAGAAACTTGCGTCCTCTGCAGACTTGGTTATTGTCAGGGCCTCAGAAGCCATGGACATTGAGGCTCAACCTCAACAGCCAGTGACAACAGATGGTTCTGAAACTGATTCTCCACCTCCTCCTTCAGCATGCCCTGCATTTCAGATAACGACTTGATCCTACAATGGAACTGTGGCGTTTTCTTCCGCCACTTGTCAGAGTTGCAACAGCTATTGTGCGGCTTTCCTGCTCTCTGCGTTGCACTGCAGGAAACTTGGTTCCCGTTTCAGTGGACCCCTGCCATCTGTGGCTATCGGGGTATTATAAAAACCACTCGATCTATGACAGGGTATCTGGGGGTGTATGTGTGTATGTCCTTGCATTTGTACCCCATACTGCCATGCCTCTCCACACAATGCTAAAGGCAGTGGCGGTCAGGATCTGTACAGTTCAGGACATCACCATCTGCTCTGTCTACCTCCCCCCAGATGAGGTTATTACTACCAGACCTCAGTGCATTGGTTACTCAACATCCTACACCATTTATCATTCTGGGGAACTTCAATGCACTCCATCCCTTGTGGGGTGGCACCCAGATGTCAGGTCGTGGTAGGGATTTCAAGACACTCTTAACACAGCTGGATGTATGCCTCCTGAATACTGGTGCTCCCACACACTTCAGTATGACACATTCTCGGCCATATACCTCTCACTCTATAGCTCACACCTTCTTCCCCACCTCAGTTGGAGTGTACATGAATGACCTATGTGGCAGCGACAACTTTCCTGTCCTCCTCTCTCTGCTTCAGCCTTAACCAACAGCCAACCTGCTTCAATGTCTCTCCACAGAGCCAACTGGACAGCTAATACCTCTGCAGCTGTGGTTTCTGCTCAACTTCCCGCTGAAGTTGATGCAGCAGTCCACCAGCTTACTGCCGGTCGTGGTGGCCGAGGGGACTAAGGCACTCCAGTCATGGCCTGCACGACCACTACTGTCGGGGGTTCGAATCCCCCCTCGGGCATGGATATTTGTGCTGTCCTAGTTCATAAGTAGTTTGTAAGTTTAGGGACTGATGACCCCGTAGTTAAGTCCCATAGACTATACAAACATTTGAACATTTTGAACACCAGCTTACTGCGGCCAATGTTTCCATTGGCGAGGAAACTATTCCATGCTGCCAAGGTACGTTAAGGCGCAAGTCAGTGCCTTGCTGGACGCAAGAGAAAGCCGAGGCCATCTGGGGTCGTCGACGAGCACTGCAGCGCCACTGACACCACTCATGTGTTGAGCACCTGATAACTTTCAAACGTCTTCAGGCTCGTGCTCGACGACTGATCCAGCAGAGTAAAAAGGAATGTTGGGAGCGATATGTTGCCACTATTGGTTCTCGCACCTCCACGCCTTGGGTGTGGTCACCACCCAACTGTAGAAATCCCTTGTCTCTTCATTCAGGGAACCGTCTGTACAGACCACAGTGCTATTGCCAAACATATGACAGTGCATTTCACATGTATTTCTGTGACAGAAGCATAAAGTGTGGGCTTCTGCACCTTTAAAGAGCGAGTTGTGCGAAAGCTGTTATCGTTCCGAACGCACCGCCAGGAGCCATACAACACTCCATTTAGTGAGTGGGACTTCCAAAGTGCCCTTGGTGCATGTCCTAACACCTCTCCAGGACCAGACCGCATTCATAGCCAATTCCTTCGACATTTGTCTATGGATTTTCAGCACCACCTGCTGGCCCTGTTAAACTGTGCCTGGGTTGAAGATGTTTTCCTGTCTTAATGGTGGGACAGCTTCATCATCCCAGTGTTGAAACCGGGAGCTGATCTGCAAGTGGCTAATAGTTGCCGCCCTATTAGTCTGACCATCATCACATCATCATGTGCTAGCTCCTCGAACATATATGGTCAGCCGGCAGCTCATGTGGATCCTTGAAGACCAGGGCCTCTTGGCCTCTCAGCAGGGGGCCTTCCGTCAGGGTCGATCCACTCTCAATAACCCAGTGTCCCTAGAGTCAGTCATTTGTACAGCCTTCGCTCGGCATGAGCATCTCGTTGCCGTCTTCATTGTCCTTCCAAAGGCGTACGACACCACCTGGCGTCGTCATATTCTGGCAACATTGCACGAATGGGGCTTACAGGATGCTCTTCCCATATTCATTCAGAACGTCCTCTCCCTCCATACTTTCCATGTCAGAATTGGTACCTGTTTGAGCTCCCCTCACATTCAGGAGAACGGTGTCCTGCAGGACTCTGTCTTAAGTGTCTCCCTGTTTTTGGTGGCAATTAACGGTCTAGCAGCAACAGTAGGTGCATCTGTTTCTTGCTCCCTATTTGATGATGACTTCTGCCTATATTATAGCTCCACAAGCATCAGTGTCACTGAATGATGGCTACAGGGTGCAATCCAAAAGGCACATTCTTGGGCATTTGCCCACGGTTTTCAATTCACTGCATTCAAGACTAGCGTGATGCACTTTTGTCACCGTCAGATGGTTCATCTGCATTCGGAGCTCTATCTTGCTGCCGAACTGCTTCAGGTAGAGGAGACGCACCGCTTTCTGGAAATGCTTTTCGATGCCCTCCTTACTTAGATGCCTAACCTTTGTCAGCTCAAACACCAGTGCTGGCGACACCTTAACGTCCTCCACTGCCTCAGCCACACTGATTGGGGGGCTGCACGAACGACTCTCTTGCAGCTGTACAAAGCCTTAGTCCAGTGCCGCCTCAACTACGGAAGCATAATACATGACTCGACAGTGCCTTCACCTCTGCACATACTTGACCTGATACTCCATTGTGGCATTAGGCTGTCAACAGGAGCCTTTCACACTAGTCCGGTGACGAGCCTTATTGTCTAAGCAGGAATTCCTCCTCTTTGATTCCGTCACCAACACTTGCTAGTATCATACACCGCCCACGTTCACACCACACCAAATCATCCAAACCGCAGGCTCCTCTTTCCGTCTTTTGTTCCCCCCTTCTCCACGACGGCGACCCAGGTCCGGTCTACAGATTGCGGCCTGGGTTCACTCTCTCCTCTCTTCCCTCAAGTCCCTTCCCCTCCCTCCTGCCTTCCACTGGCCACCCTAATCGCCTCCTTGGTCTCGCCCCCACCTGGGTTTGTACTTCGACTTCGCATGTCATTCCAAGGCTTGAGTTCCATCAGCGACACTTCGTCGCCAGTTTACGTAACTTCTGGACTCGTTCCATGGTGCGGAAACGATCTACACTGACGGTTCTGTGGTGGATGGCCGATCCGGATTTGCTTACCTCCATGGAGAGCACATTGAACACCATTCCCTGCCTCTTGGTACCAGTATTTTCGCTGCACAGCTGGTCGCCATATATCATGCTCTAGAGCACCTCTGCTCAAGCCCTGGGGAGTCCTTTGTCATCTGCAATGACTCCCTGAGTGGCTTGCGAGCACGCGACCAGTGTTTCAGCAAACTACCTCTGGTGCAGAGTAACCAAGACTCTGTTGCCTCTCTCAATAGGTCTAGTCGTTTGGTGGTTTTTGTTTGGACCCCAGGGCACAACGGCATTCCTGGCAATGAACGTATAGATCGGTTGGCCAAACAGGCCACCACCTCACGACCTCTTGAAATTGGTCTCATGGAAACGGACCTTAGGTGGACACTACACCGGAAGGTGCGAGACACCTGGAGTTTGGAATGGCCTGCACTGAGTGCGTAAAACAAGCTTCGTACGATCAAACCATCCACATCCACATGGAAAAACTTCACTGAGACCCAATAGTCGAGATTCCGTTGTGCTATGCTGTCTCCATATTGGGCACACTTGGTTGACTCACGGCTATTTAGTTCACCGTGAGCCACCGCCCAGGTGTTGCTATGGTGTTGCTTTGACAGTAGTTCATCTCCTAATGGACTGTAATGTTTTAGCCCCCTCACGGTAGTCTTGTAACTTCCACCTACCTTATCCTTAGTGGTAGGGGACGATGCCTCCACGTCTGAGTCTGTGCTATGTTTTATACGTGCAGCCGGTTTTTACCATTCCATTTAATGGAGGGTGCTTTATCCTGACTTTAAACCGTTTTTTTAATGTTTTATGTCTTCTGACTAGCAGATATTAGTGTGTGCCACGTGACTGCCTCGTCCATTATTATCTCAGTGACCAGCTAGCCACGGATTTCTGTTGTCAAACCTTAGTATGATTGAACGCTCTGTTTTATTTTCTCTATTTGTGCTGTTGGTGAAAGTTCATTGTTGACATGTACTCCTCTTGGGTATTCATTCTATGTCTCCAGGATCATACTACCATTCTTTCCACTCCACTGCACGTTCTTTGTTAGGAACAGGGGGCTGATGACCAAGTAGTTTAGTCCCCTCTAAACAACATCAACCCTCCACGTGGCTGTGCCACTGCTTGTGGAGGAAAGTTTTGAAACATCAACGTGAGTACCATGATTCTTCATTCTGTGCAAACATTGAACACTCCTATGATTCACCAATGCTTCTTTCAGCCTGGCCACTCTTAATGGAGTGTGATTAAGTCCATGCTCGTATAGAGAGCTGCAAAAAAGTTAATATCTATGATCCTTTGGAGTAGTATAGGTCCTACTGTCATTCAGACTGCTACAAAACAAAGACTGTATTAAGTCATTGAAATGGAGCAGAAGAACTTCTGGGATTTTTATACTCTGCAGAAGGAAAAATGAGTAATACTAAAATTGACAGTGAAGGAAATCCACTACAATTGCTTAAAGTGACACAACTTTAGTATCGGAAACATATATTAAACACATCTTTTTCAAACATTTCCATGATGACCAATTCAATAGTTTGTCAGTTTCCATAAAATTCAGAAATTCTGATACTATCTTCCAGTTGGGACCGAAATACAGTGGGACACTAACACTTCAGAAAGAAAAGACAAAAAGACTTCCTGTACTTGCACCGCACTGGAATTATCAAGAAGCAGTACCACACATTTTGTAAGAGTCTACAAGAAGAAAAAAAGCTGGAGGTGCAAAATGTGGTCCCAGAGATTATGATGAAGTTAACTAGTAAGTGAACATTCATTGCTAACAGTGGTACAAAATTCCACTAACATGATTTTATTTCAACTGTACCCTATTTGTTTCATATGCGTAAATTAACATTTGTGTTATATTTTGGAAAACGTAGTGCATATCTTCAAAGTGTAAAACCTCTGTGTAGACTGATTTGTTTAGAGTCATAATGATATATCTCCTTACCATGACATAAAACAATTAAAATGGTAAACCAGTACTGTAAATTTTTATATAAATAGTACCGGCACCATATGATACATTTTATTTGTATTAATGTGTAGTGCAGAAATATTTCGATAAATTTTAATTTATGTCACTGAAAAATGAAATATACATCTTAAAATTTGGTTTTTCACCTCTCCTGTACAGTAGTTAACATGGAGTTATGTTCCTCTTATCCTCACATAATGATATCACGCTATCCAAACAAGTACAAGTAACTGTGGTGGTACTAGTTTTTAAGTGACTTCAGATATAATAAATAAACAACTTCTTTAATGACTGTGACTTCATACCCAAAGCTGAATAGCACCCCAGCAGCAAAAATTATATTGACCGTTAATACTAGTCTTCATATTCTTCTTACTAAAGTTCCTCAAATTGATAAAGGAATTAATTCAAAATTAGATTCTACCCTCAGATCCAATAAGTTGGCTAACCCGCAGTAAAATTTTAATTACAGTCACTACAAGAGTTTTGTTTATTCACCAGCTTGTCTATAACTGCTCTCGATATCGCAGTATCAGTAATCGTGTAACTTTAGTGACACATAACTTCCTTGTATGTTGTTAAGACCACATTAAAAATTCACTTCAAAATGACCATCATTTTGAGGAAAAAGCCATTAAACATCTTGAATAAATATTTAGAAATCTTGAAAACACTTCAAAGATTTCTTGGTTTAGTTTTTTATTGAAATATATATGACGTATAAAAAAATCACATAGTTTGATAATAAACTCATTTCATATTGAAACGACATATCTATCACTACATTTACATGCCAAACGTCTTTTGGAAGACAAAAATCGAATTGCGTAAACCATTTATTGCTGTCGTGTTTACATGTTATAGCCTGAATCGGATTTCCTAGCCCACTTAATATGGCGGCCGAAAAACAGCTGATTCAGTTCCTGATTCAGTTAGCACAATGGCTATTTTTCTTTACTTAAATACACACATTCATGCTCACTCTAATATTTATACTTTTATTTAACATTATAAAATGTCACTCTGTACATATGTGCCAAACATTCTTAACAAGAAAACGCAATCTGACAAGCCAAGAACGCTTCAAAAACAGTTGCGTTTACATGGGCACGAAAATCGATTGTGTAACTGGAAAACCGTTTTACAGATGTGGTTTTACAGAATCAATTTTAGAGTGTTTACATGATCAATCAGAAAATCAGAATTGGGAAATTGGTTTACGAAATCCGGTTTCGGGAGACCATGTAAACAGGGTATATACTAACTAAACATTTATAAATATCTTTCTTTTTCGTTTTTATATACATTGTTAATGTTTTTAAAAACTATCAATCACAGTCCACAACAGCAGGCAATGTCTTCAAGTTCAGCGCGCCGACCTTCGGCTAACCAATGATAGCAACCACAATTTCTTGCTGATGTCAGTGGAGTACTTATCTCTGCAGACTGCTGCAGCACTGTCGTTTCACATGAAACAAACAAAAGCAAATAAAATTCACACAAGTATATATATTCTTATACATAAATAACATTCAAAACAATACATTTTTAAATTAATCAATGAATAACTGCATAATTGACATTTATGAGGAAAATAGTGGACAGTTAAATACTTGTCCCACTACATCTCCCACCACAAGCTCAATTTAGCAGTGACTGAACATAAACATATATTTGTTTAAAATATTGGTAAATCATTTGTTTTTTTTAAGTAACCATTTTGTTTCTTTTGAACTTTATAATAGCAATATTTATAGGGAAAGTTCCTTCAGATAAAACAAAATGCTTAATTCCTTTTTCAATATAAGTCAATGGACTTTTCATCGTAAAAGAATTATCAGTAATACTGCACATACAATAATACCATCACTATTCTGGCCATAAGTAGTATTTTCAAACAATATGTTTCCTTTGTATAAGGGTTATCTTTACCCACAAAATATTTATCTATAGTTAAAGATAATGTTATCCTTTAAACCGACAGAAAGTCTTTTATTTCCTTTTGATGTATTATATATAGACACTAATTTATTACCCATCTGAGTCAAAGGTAAATTTTGTACTTTAATAGTTTGATACAGAGCTCCTCGAATAAAATTCATTCATAATTGTTATGGTACGATACCTTACATTACCGAAATAAAATAAATACTTTAATATAAATCCCATTGACGGAACTTCACTCATAATCCCATAATTTCTTCCTGGGGATCTCCTTATTTTAAAATCATATAATTCATAAACATTTTATTAATATATATCTTCATACATCAGTGCTTTTATTAAAGGTGATAAGGAGGCCAATTTATAAAGACCATGGAAACATCGGCATGACACTCTTTTGCCTTCGTATGTTTCTTTGGATTTAAAAGTAGCCCAACTTAACTATGAGAAGCTTGTTAGGATGTCGAGTTTGGTGTGTCCTCTATAACACTTTACAGAAACCCTTATAAGACATCCCAATACTTTCTGGCGAGCTAGAGTTCTGGATGTCTTGTGGTCCCAATTTCGTTCAACAATAAAAGCTACCATTTATTCCTATATGCCTACAATCTGAGTCTCTGTCATAGCAAACACGTTTCCTTTGTACCTTAAATGAACCTATTATAAATAAATTAAAAATTCAGTGATTCATTAAATAAATAAAAAATCTATATTATAGGGAGTTGGAGTTTCATAAAAAAATCTCTTTATATACTATGAATATTATTCATTTCTGCTTTTTGCAAAATACTTAAAGTACACTGTACTTTTACCTTTGATTAAGTGAAAGTATTTTTATGTTCTATTATTCTCCATTAAATAAATATCATTAGTACTAACTAAGTCATTGTCATAAGTCACGTCCTGAGTTGCCACTCCCGGACTAATCTGTAAAAACAGGCTTTGTAATAATGGAATAAAACTGGGCAGGGTTCTGTGATAGAACTATTGAATGTGGAAAGCGGGAGAGATAGCGTGGTACTCCTAAAAGAAGTAAGAAAGGAAATGAAAGAAGATAGATTTTGTTGAGGTCAAAGGATAGAAGATAGATCCCCAAAGACAGATAAACTTCCCTCCCACTCGCAGTAGAACAATCATGTCCCTTTGATATACGAACTACACTGCCAGAGGGCACATAATGTCACACTAGATAGTCGTGGACCCACTACAAAACAGACCATGTAGCGTTATCTCCAGGACCCCGAAAAGTGACCTCAACAAACACCAATGGAAACCCTAAGAATAAGAGCACAACTATAGGTCATTCATTATCTGTCATTTGTCGAAGTCTTTCTATTGTCTGTCAATTTCCCTAATATGGTGGTATAATAAACATACTTATTTTATCTGAGGTATAAAGGGCTTAATTTGATCAACACGGCATTCCCTTTAATAATTCTTGAAGACGGGTCTTTAAGCATGAAAGCCTTTGGATGTGAAATCCTATGAACCATATAAGAACTTTCAAATAATAAGAAAAACTTTTTGCAGTCTTTATCTTATTTAGAAATTCTTTCATATAATAAGGTAGTCTACTGATAAGCATTCTAATTAAATGATTTACATTCACAGGTGAATCTATTATCTTTATTGTATTAAGACATCAATCAAAGTATTTACAATAATCTCTCCTACACTTAGAATACGGACAAGGATCCAATATTTCTAAAGCCATTCGTTATTATTCTCCTTTCAACCAATATTTATCTTTAAACTGCTACACGAAGTTTTCCCAATCATTAAATTCACTCCTATTTAAAATAGCCCACTCAGTAGCATCACTGTTGAGTTGCCCTATTAGAAATTGTATTTGTTTATTGCTATTCCAATTTGGAGGAAGTGTATCAATAAATGATTTTATGAAAATTATCGGGTGAAGTTTCTCATTCTGTTTGAATACCGGAAATCTATGTACCATATTAGAATTATTCATCACATTTAATTCTTCCCAGCCATCGACTGATGAGGGTTTATGTATTATCAACTCTTGCATAGATGAAATCGAATCACCTTTGTTTATTGCATTAGTTATTTCATTATTGTTATTATTTCCACAAACAAAAATGGTTTGACTATCATTCTTATTAGTTTTTATAGTATCATCACATGGGACTTCATTAGGAAACCCTTCTATGTTGTTATTACTAAAAGACGATAATAGATTTGTAATCTGCTGCAAACGCAGTTCTGTGTTTGATATTCTATCAGTCAGAGAAGTTTCTTTGTCGGTGTCAGTATGTAATTAGTAGTCTTGTTGTCTGTAGTTCAACAGAAATTATTTGCTGTTGCTGCTGGCAAATTTGAAGATGACTGTGAGGCGGCGTTGTGGTGGTACTGCATCAGATGGCTCGTGCATAGGGTTGCCAGATTGAACTCGAGGTAGGCCCGGAGACCAGACGTGCCCCCCTCCCCCTTGGTCAATGACTCACCCCCTCAACTACGACCAACCCCCCCCCAACCAGGATTACACGTGAATTCTAAAAGAAAAAAAAATTAATCATCTCCTCCCTCCCAGCAAGTATCCCCCCTCCCCCCCCACCCCCGATGGAACATTGCTAGGGGTGGCCTTCACATACCGCAGCTGATCGGCCAGGCCGCCAGTTGCTGTGGATCAACAATCGGCACACTTCAGTCGGCGTGGCAGCAGAAGTGGCGGCAGTATCAAAGCTGCTCACATCAACAGCTGCGCCTTCCAAGAGTTGCCGCTTGCGGCTCTGCGCACTGTGAAGGATCGCGCGCCACCAAGAAGAGCTTCTCACTGGCTCCATGTGAAGGAGCACAGTTACCGTCTGCTCCCTGTTACGACCACTTGCTGCCGCGTAAAGAAGTAAACTTGAGGGCATAAAATGATTAAACGTAGTAGTACTGTCCGTTCTATGAGAGATACATACGGGATTATTACTGTACTAAAAGAGATGCCTGTTGTTATAAATACATTTACTGTAAAGTACTTATTGGCAAATGAAACTGTACAGTTAGATTATTCGAACAAACCTGTTTTCCGAACACCCGCGTTTCCCAATTAGTTCGGATAATCGACGTTCTAATGTAATATTGTCGCATTGCAATGGAAGCAGGCTTGACTTCGAAGGCAACTGAACACAGCACTTATACTGAAAGCACGTTTATTACGAACTTAACATACACGCAGCACTGACTGCCTCCTAGGCAGAGTGCTCTGTGATTTATACATAGACAGAATTTACCAGAAATTAGAAGAACAGTTAACATAAGAAACAAGTAGAATTTACAAGTGAACATAAGAAAAAATGTAGAATATTCTGGAATTATTAATTACAAAGAAATAAATTTTTGCCAGTGGGCGGGATTAAACCGGCGACCTTCAGCAGCGCAGTCCGTGACGCTAACCCCTGCGCCACGCCGGCAATCGGTGTATGTGCTCCCTCTCCTGGAGAAACAGCGACCCGCTGTTATGTTCCCTGTGGAGCCAGCTGCAATGTCCTGGATCTTGACCGTGTAATGGGTCCTCTGTATGACGGTTCAAGAGAATCCTTCCCTTCTCCACGATTACCGACGACAGACTTTCCTGTCGTGGCTTCAGCAGGAACATTACCGTCCTTAGAGTCCTTTAACAGGAAGCCATTGTCGTCTGCCTGCTCTTCAGGATCGTAGTAAGGCTTCATGCGCAGGACGTGAACAATGTCTCTTCGTTTTCGACGTTTCGACGACGGCTCATAATCCTCAACTTCGTATATGACGTCTGACAGGCGGCATATGACACGATACGGACCTAAGTAACGCTTTAATAACTTTTCTGACAGTTCAACCTTCCGTACAGGGGTAAAAATCCATACCAGATCTCCTGGGTTGTACAAATGTTCAAATGTTTGTTAAGCTTATGGGACTTAACTACAGGGTCATCAGTCCCTACACTTACAAACTACTTATGAACTACTTACAAACTAGGACGGCACAAATATCCATGCCCGAGGGGGGATTCGAACCCCCGACCGTAGTGGCCGTGCTGACCGCGACTGGAGCGCCTCAGTCACCTCGGCCACCGCGGCCGGCTGGGTTGTACACAACAGGTCGGTGCTTGTTATACCGCTGACGGTCCTTCTCCTGGGCATCCAGTGTCCGTATGCGAGCCAGCTGTCTTGCTTCTTCGAGCTGCTTAACATAGTCATCCTGAGTATCGTCTGTTTGGAACGGGAACAGCGTATCCATTTGTCGTCTCAGCTTCACGGCCATGGAGCAGGAAAAACGGACTGAAGCCTGTGGTGTCTTGTCTTGCGGTATTGTAAGCAATTGTCATGACCGGCAGAATTGTATCCCAATCCTTCTGCACGACGTACATCGACAGCATGTCGGCTAACGTCTTGTTAAAACGTTCCGTAAGACCATTTGTCTGAGGGTGGTACGCAGTTGTCATTCTGTGGAGAATGTCGCACCGTGACATTACCTCTGATACTAGTTTTGACTGGAATACTTTTCCACGATCAGATATCATGACACGTGGTGCTCCATGCTTCAAAATAATGTCTTCTACAAGGAATTTTGCGATCTCTGGAGCTTCTGCAGTCGGCACAGGTTTGGTGACAGCGTAGCGTGTGAGGTAGTCAGTGCAGACTATTATCCATCGGTTACCGGTTGTCGACTTCGGGAACCTCCCTGAAAGATCGATCCCAACTCGGTGGAATGGAGCAGCTGCCGGCGGAATCGGTACGATATGCCCTGGAGGTAATTGCGGCACATGCTTCCGTCGCTGGCACTCTTTACAGTGACTCACATAGTGCTTGACAGATCGGTAGAGACCTTTCCAGTAATACCTGCGTCTGATTCTGTCTAGGGTCTTTACGAATCCCAGATTACCGGATATTGGAGCATCGTGGAAATATTTGAGAATAGCTGGAGATGAGCTGGAACGACCAGTAGCCATTTGGGGCCCATTGGATCGTAGTTGCTCTTATACAATGTTCCGTTTATCAGTTGGAACTCTCCATTGGTCGGTTCTCCTTTCTCCAAGGCCTCTATCGTTTTTAATAGTGCTGCATCTTCCCTCTGTTCAGCTGTAACGTCATCTAATTCAGTGAGGGCTGAAATTTCATTAATGCTGTTGTGTTCCACTAATGGATTCCTCGAAAGGCAGTCGGCGTCTTTGTGTTTGCGCCCGTTCTTAAATACCACTGTGACATCGTACTCTTGGAGTCTTAGTGCCCATCTTGCTAGTCGACCTGATGGATCCTTCAGGCTGGTCAGCCAACACAAAGAATGGTGAATGGTTTGCCGAATAAATACGGCCGGAACTTGTTGATAGCCCAGATAACTGCAAGACATTCTTTTTCACTGGTAGAGTAGTTTATCTCGGACTTTGAGAGTACTCTTGACGCATAGGCTATCACTTTTTCAGCACCTTCCTGAACTTGTACAAGCACTGCACCAATCCCATAACCACTGGCGTCTGTGTGATGTTCCGTTTCTGCATTCTCGTTGTACACGGCTAGCACTGGTGCGGAAGTTAGAGCCTCCTTAAGTGCCCGGAAAGCTCTTTCTTTTGTCTCATCCCAGTAAAACGTGGCGTCTCCCTGCAGAAGTTCTTGTAATGGACGTGCCTTGTTACAAAATCCTTTGATGAAACGTCGGTAGTATGAGCACAGCCCGAGAAAATTTCTCACATCACGGATGTGCTGAGGAGTTGAAAATTCTGTGACTGCCCTTACTTTATCTGGATCAGGACGGACACCATCTCCGTTGACTAGGTGCCCCAGGGTCCACTTATACTGAAAGCACGTTTATCTCGAACTTAACATACAAGCAGCATTGACTGCCTCTCAGGCAGAGTGCTCTGTGATTTATACATAGACAGAATTTACCAGAAATTAGAAGAACAGTTAACATAAGAAACAACTAGAATTTACAAGTGAACATAAGAAAGATGTAGAACATTCTGGAATTATTCATTACAAAGAAATAAATTTTTGCTGGTGGGCGGGATTGAACAGGCGACCTTCAGCACCGCAATCCGTGACGCTATCCCCTGCGCCACGCCGGCAGCCGGTGTATGTGGTCTCTCGCGGCAATATCAATTAAACATTATACACCGAAGTACAGGATATCAACAACGATCGCGAATTGTATAGCGAATTGATCGACAGTGCTATACTACGTACGGCGAGAGTTGAGCTCTGACAGATAGCAGCGCAGTTGCCAGGTTGGACAGGGAAGTGCAGTGGCCAGTGACTGGTGCTTCGTTCTCCATTATGTTGTACTTACGCGAATATTACTTCACTGTCGTGACATAAGTAAATAACAGTGCACTGCGGGGGATTTGGACAATGACATGATATCTTAAGAACCTGTCATTACTTTTTAAAATTAAAATTGATCCATTTACGTTCACGCATCCACCTGCCGTGGCCAATGTGTAATTAAAAAATACTTCATACATTTTCAAAAAGATGTTCAAATGTTTATGGGACTTAACTACGGGGTCATCAGTCCCTAAACTTACAAACTAGGACAGCACAAATATCCATGCCCGAGGGGGGGATTCGAACCCCCGACCGTAGTGGGCGTGCAGCCCGTGACTGGAGCGCCTTAGTCTCCTCGGCCACCGCGGCCGGCTCATACATTTTGGTGAGGCGATCCTCGGCAGCAATAAATTTTGAAAAATGCATATTTGTACACTTTGCTGACCAAATTTGTTCCGCTAACTAGTTTCGGTGATTACACCATTTTCAAAGCGTAAAATATGGTGCGAGTTACATTATATACATTTTCGTAGCTCCAGCTGCACAAAACATCTAATTTCTAGCGGAGTGCAGTGCAGTGTGTTTTAACGGTGTCTTAATTTTTATTAGGTATTTGTGTCAATTGGATAAGATTAGATGTTTTTTACAGCTTGAGTTACCAAAATGTGTATAATGTAACTTGCCCCATATTTTATGCTTCGAAAATGGTGTAATCACTGAAACTAGTTAGCGGACCAAATTTGGTCAGCAAAGACGTGCCTGAACTCGGCCGCCTTGGTTCACCGCGGGCAGTATAGCCATCCACAAGACACTCAAACAGTTGATTTTTTTTCTGATTGTACATTTGATTAATTGATGGCAGACTTCGTCAAACAGATCTTTGTGTATCATTACGGTCACAAGTTTTACAACACAACAGAATTAACTTCTATTACTATATATGATCACCAATCACTTACTAATGCCGCCATTACTAGTTTACTACTAATCGAACCTACACTGAAGCAAATAAAAATAACATTAGTAAAATATTACAGTTATAGGCACATACCTTATTATTCATATTCTGCTGATGATCTCGCTGCATTCAGAAGAATCTTGTTTTTAAGAGCCACGTTGTAGAAATCTTCACATATCATTTTCAATTTCATCTGAACACATATCTCGGCTTTCACAAGTTCAACATTCTGTTTCTAGCATCCGACCATAATGCACTCATTACACTAAACACTCGTTCAACGTGCGCGTTACTGACAGGAATTGCGAGGACGTGCTGCATTATACTGAACAAGTTTGGTGCATCTGCTTTTTCAAAAAACTCGCTACACACTTTACAACAATTAGTTTCCTTCCTATCAAGATTTGATACTACAGACTTCAAAACAGAAAACTCCTGATACAGTTTGCTTCCATCAAAACTAATTTTCAATTTCTTTCCCACTTTGGCCAAGTCTTTAAATGAAAATAGTTTTGGTTGACATAAGTCTAGCACTGATACAACTTCATATACATTGTCATTCCCACTAAAGCTGTACCATTTACCAAGATAGTTTAATAACCTGTCGTAAACAAGTGTGCACTCTTTTACTACAATACTCTTTTCTTCTTCTGTAAGTGTTCTAAAGACATATTAACTTCAAATCCATAAAACTTAGCCTCCTTATTGCAACAGAGACTGAACATTTTTTAACTCCTGACGACCCCCTATTTGTTTTTCACTTCCAACATAACCTTGTGAACATCTGTGGAAAGTGTGTCCTCTTTTTCTAAAAGTCTGATTGCTTTACAGAAAACAGGCAAAGTTGCTTTTAAAAAATACAGAAAGCACTCTGGTAGTGTTAGCGAATATTCGTTTATTTTGTCTTGTTGTGAACTGATAAACTTCCAAATTAGGGGATGTGTTTTTTCCTCACCCCGTGTTACATAATACATCTTTAAAACTCGCCACATCTTAACAAGACGGTCCACAGCTGACTCCAAAGACAACCATCGCACTACAGTGTGTCGCAGTATTTCGCTGTAATCATGCTGAGCAAACTCGCAAAATGTTTTTAGTTCCTCCGCATTTTTTGATGATGAAGAAAAGTCTGAATATATTTTAAGAACTAGAGTTCCTACATCATATTTTAGAAGCTTGAATCCAAACTTAGCACAGTTACGTAAAATATGACAACAACAATTGGCTTTGATTAAGTTTTCATTTTCTTCTTTCAATTTAGTGAAGACAGAATTGTGTTTCCCGAAATTAACTGATGCATTGTCAGCTGAATACGAAACTACATTATTTAGTGTCAAACCGTTTTCCAATAAAATGGATTTCAGTTTGTTTGAGATGGCTTCTGCAGATTCGTTAACATCTTCGTAGAAATCAAGAACTTCATTACATTTTCCCTTATCTTTGGAGAAGTATATTACAACTATCGGATAATGTTTTTTATTGCCCTTGTTTGAAACGTCTGATCCTAATGAAAACGGAACATTTTGCTTTAATTCGCTTAGTACTGATGCCTCGATTTTTGTTCGGCCGCATCTTACTTTCGTTGCCACTGAGGAATCTTTAAAAACATAAGGATACAGCTTATTACCACAATCTTGAGAATTGTAAGAATGGTGGTGTTTCACACCATGGTAAGTCAAAGTTAATTCCGTTGCAGTGACTTTGTCGTCTTCTGCAGAAAATTGTTTCGGCAAGAATTTAAGAAGCGACTGATTCTTATTTTGTGTGATAATATTCGCTTTGTGTCTTTCTGATTGTAAATGTGTATTCACAGCTTTCACTCCGTCGTACTTAACAGTAAATGAGATATTGAATATTCTGCACTTACACATACACACATCAGTATCGACTTCTTGTATCCACTCTTTACAATTTTCTTCCTGCAACCATTCTTCACGGAACGTCATTTCACTGTTATTACTCACTAATCTGAGTTAATGTAAGCTTGTCTGTTCACACACGATCCGAGTATTCCAAAAATTGCCGGTAAACTGATAACAAACAATGAACGAACGAACACAAATAATAGACGTCGCCAGTTGACACGTTGCCGCAACAGTGTTTGCTTAATAATGCGCTTGCCGATTACTACCGACGCAACAACGAAAAGTTTTCAGAGGAAGAATAGAAAAGTAGCATTTTGTTGCAATAAGAAATTGACATTTATATAAAGTTAGTCATAATCACTAGAGAGGAGCCGGCCGGGAATGGCCGAGCGCAATGAGGCGTCTTGCCACGGTGCGCGAGGCTGCTCCCGCCAGAGGTTCGAATCCCCCACTAGGGCATGGATGTTGTGTTCGTCCTTAGTTTAAGTTACGTTAAGTTCGATGTAGATCGTCGCTACATGAGCATAGTACTAAAAAACCGTCGTAAAAAAATTTAAAAAAGTTAAGATGAAAGTTACATTCAAGCCCGGAGATGAGAGTGATTGGCCCGTAGACCCGGAGAATTCATTCCAAACCCAGGCACTCCGGGCGGCGCCCGGAGATCTGGCAACCCTACTCGTGCAACTCAGTGGTTGGTGGGTTGTGGTGGGATCAGTCAGCTGCCCCACGCACGGCTTCTTGTTTCATCGATTATTTTTCTATGCAAGTCCATTGGCAACTGGAGAATTTATCGTTCCAGTTGTGTGCTGTCGCGCTATAGTCACATTGTGCTGGTACTAGTATTTACGTGACTCCAGATGTAATAAACAGGTTGGCCGCAGTGGCCGAGCGATCTATGGCGTGCCAGTCATGCTCTGTACGGCCACTGCGGTCGGGGGTTCGAATCCCACCTCGGGCATGGATGTTTGTGCCGTTTTTAGTATAAGCTAGTTCATAAGTAGTTTGTAACTTTAGGGACTGATGACCCCGTAGTTAAGTACCATAAGGTGTACAAACATTTGAACATTTTGTAATAAACAAACCACTTCTTGAATGACTGTGACTTTATACCCGAAGTTAACCAGCACCCCAGCAACAAAATAATATTGACCGTTAATATTAGTCTTCATATTCTTCTTACTAACGTTCCTCAAATTGATATATTTCACAATCAGATCCAATAAGTTGGCAAACCCTCAGTAAAATTTTAATTACAGTCACTACAAGAGTTTTGTTTATTCCACAGCATGTCTATAACTGCTATCAATATCACAGTATCAATAATCGTGCAACGTTAGTGACACATAATTTCCTTGTACATCGTTAAGACCATCTAACGTCACCACCTCATATGTCAGTGGTTTTAACTGCTGAAATGACGTTTCTTTAAAGGATGGAAACATATTTCATTTTAACAGTCAGATTTATAGCAATCCACTTCACTGTAGATGGGGAAGAACAAACATAAAGGGGGTCTGATGACCATTGTAGTTTTGTCCCCCTTAAACAACCAAACAACAACAACAACAACAACAAACATAAATATTTTACTTATCTTAGTTCTTGAAGACGAACATTTTGCGTTGTTGATGCTCGGCATTCAGCTAAATAGTATAATATGTTTCAGGATAGTTTCTTAAATAAGACACCCATGATGTCAGTGCATATGGAAACTATTTTATTTCCATTTCAATGAAGATTAAACCAGATACATAGTTGCCCAATGTCTAAAAATCCAGCAGCAGGTAACGGAGCTGCTTACAGTCTTGTAACCATGCACAGAGTGACAATACAAGACTTCTCTACAACAGAACTACATAATAAGATGAATGACAATGTTCTGCAGTTATTAAATAACTAATACAGGAGTAGTTGAAATATGTCAAAATGTTTAACTTAAAATATAACATTTACATTACTACTATTTAGTTTAATTTGTGTACTTGTTTCATGAAATTTGTATTTAATGTGGTACACAAATTAAAAATCGTGTTTTGACTCATGTTAAATTTGCTCAAGTTATTTAAATTATTTCTGTTTCCAAAGTTCACACACATCTATTTTGACAATATTGTGTAGGTGTACTTTTATTGAGACACGTAATGTTAACGTATTTCAATTTGTGGTCTAATTTTTTATAAATTCGGATTTGTATAAAATCGTAGTAAGGTATCTTTAAAGGCTCAGCATATTCCATAACTAAGTGTAATGCCTTTTTAGTGTTTGTAGTTATTATTTACGAAAGTATCAAAATTGAAAATTACGTAAAAAGGACAGCCAAGGTTATTTTTAAATCAACATACTATTTCTTAAGCGTGTTTTACTAATAGTGTTAATAGTATGTTAAACTGAATGTGAAAGGTTTCTCATGTTTTTGTCTGAAATGTTGGCAATGAAATTTTATGGAGCACGCAACATAGCAAATTTTACACACCCCATATACAGTGTACCTGAAATGTAAATGTTGGGTTCACTGTGTACTGTTTCAACATGTTGTTATGTAAGTGTTCATAGCGAGTCTGAATTAGTTTAGGCTACAATACAATATTTTTATATTGATTGTAGTCTTGCGAACGCCGGTTGTTGTTGATGTTGCTTGACATGCCGACAGTTGTGTATCCGCAAACTGCTGTTGATGATTTAGTGGCTATCAACTTCAATTGATTGTAGTTACAGGCATTCAGGATGATTCCTACATGGTTTTATCTTTCCCAGAACCACATACTATATTTCCCTAACTATATACATAAATAAGCATACTGTTACCAGGCTACTGGAAAGAGTAATCAATTTTATTAATACGGTATTTTAAGCAAACTCAAACTCAAATTAACCCTTAATGTTAATTAATTTAATGAGAAATCTCTATCATTTACTTTAGTTCGAATAATGAAATAGCAAGCTTTTACAACTTAAATTTTGTTAAATATTGTAAACAAACAGTCATACATGGTGTGAATGCGCATATAAAAATATTGTTCTCAGAATATTTTTTTCTATGCATATATATATATATATATATATATATATATATATATATATATATATATATATATATATATATATAAATGCCATTATTTGAGAACTAGACTCCTAATTCCTCTAGAAAGGGTGTTTAGTACATTGTAATGAATTCAAAATTTATATTCAATTAACTGAGTGAAATGACTGACATGATTAAATAGTAAAGCAGTGGATGGAAACAGCTCTCAATGAGCACTACAAACATTTATCATTCATAACTATGGTGTAGTTAAAATGGTTATAAAGACAGAAAATGTAATCATGGTTTTGAAACTTTTTCAAGTACTGTGTGTGTTGAATATTTCTCGCAATATAGTTTGAGAGATTGAGACTGTCTGTGTATAATAACGTGTGAGCTGCTATGTATATTAACCACTGTAGTATTAACTTCCTGTTATTGAAATAATTTGAAACGAGTCTGTTCTCAGTTTGTGCCAGGGAACAAGGCTTTGTAGCAGGGAGTAACCAGTAGTTCACACAGACCTCATTTACTAATTTTAGTGACAAAGCATGGCTCTTGTTATGTACAGTGGTCGACTTTTAAGTTACGTAAAATGTCCTTCATTCAGAAAACCAAATATGGTTTATATACACAAGTGATTGAAATGGAAATCAGTATGCAGAATTGAACTGGATTACGAATACAGAAATGAAGAGGGGAAGTAGTGTGTGTTAAGAAGAGGATCGTGTATGAGGATAGATGGAATTGCAAGGATTGGGTAATAGTGTACAACTTTATTTTGGCCTTTGATAATGTAAAGTGTTGTGGCTGACTTTTCTCAAGTGTTGAGAAAGTGTTGGAAATGAACCCCATTTCATTAAATAGCAAGGAATATTAAAAATCATTAATATTATCACTGCTTCATTTAGGTCCTGGTTTCAATCATACAAACATATTTTTAGAGGCATTTTCTATGTTGAAGTAGGTTGAAAGTCTGTCATTTTATTTTAAGAGCCCCTCATAAACACTATTACGGGAACCACCATATAAGTTCTACTGTCACCTCTGCATTTGTTAGTAGCCAGTCAAGCAGTTCACAGAATGTGGGTCCGATGTTATTTGTACATTTGGGTAGAATTACTCATTAATACACACCCACTGACAGATAATGGATGGAACGCAGATGAAAGTCAGAGATTTTATAAGCAGAAGGAGAAGTGCAAAGGAAACGAACCTCTTCAACGGTCTGTATGGGTCAGTACCATAGCGATTTTCCTGCTATCTGAGACAGAACTTACAAGGATAAAGCATTTTTAGTTTGAGGTATTCTGCGAGTTGATTCAGAGTGCACAATGACATAATCTTAATTCTTGAATTGCTGCCTCTACATCTGATTTGCTTTGGTGCATCATTAACTGATGAGTAGATTTAATATTCTGAGTGGTGTAACATATGTAATTTTATTTCTCATGTCAGCTATTCTGTATGCTACATTTCAAAATATTTTGCTAGAATACACGACAAAATGGTAAAATAGTAAGAGTTTGACATTTTATGCCCAATCTGCCTTTTTGCCACGTGCAAGAGTTCAACATGCTTTTCAAGAGGTTTGTGGCCTGCACCAAATGCAACTAAAGATAATACAGAGCATAACAGCCACTGAACACGTGTAAACATAGTTTTCTTGCTGAATAGTGACAAACTAAGGCCAAATTATGAAACCGCAATGCTTGTTGGTTTTTACAAAGTACGTTAATTTGGCGAAACCTGACAACCATGATCTGGATGGGAGGAATGGTGTTTGTCTTGGTACACCTACCAGTAGTTGTAAGTCAAATGTATTTCTTAGCAAATTTTCGTCTACATTTGATGTAAGCACGCAATGTTTGTACAAACTGCAACTCCTTGAGAAACAAAAGCAGCTGAACGGTTAAAGCAGGGGTCGGCAACACATCGATCGCCATCTACCGGTAGATCGCCAGTGCTTATTGTGTAGATCGCGTGAGTACTGAGAAATCGGAAGAAAAATTTGTTGAATAAAATTTTCAGTTATGGTATTTAGCAACAGTGAAAACGGCCGCTTGCAGCGTCGGCTTTAGGGTGGGTCGACCCGGGCGGTCGCCCTGGAACGCCGCGCACGCCAACGTATGGCCGAAACAACGCCGCTGCCGTACTAGACCATCAATATTACAATTTACAATCATCCATCTTGCGAAAAGAAAATATTATTCAATATCATTCAACATATGTCGTTAATCGCACAAATGCGCCTGAATTCGGGATATCAGAAGAGAAAACTTGCTGAATGCAATCTCCTTATTGGCTGCATCCATCCATGTTTCACGCGAGCTCTGTCTGACGCCTGGAAGATGGAGCTATAAAAATAATAAAACGCGCTTGAAATGGAAGCTCCTATGGTTGTAGCCGAGCGGTCTGGCCTGGGCTTCTAGTCACGCAGCGTGAGAGAGGCCAGCACTGTTGCTGCCGCGAGTGCTGCGTTCCTCACAAACGGCTTTTAATCAAATTGCGTGGTTATGGTATATCACCCCAAATTTGCGATTGGATAGGGGATTTCTTGTCAGAGAGGACACAGTTCGTAGTAATCGATGGTAAGGCATCGACTAAAACAGAGGTGATATCGGGCGTTCCACAGGGTAGTGTTATTGGTCCTCTGCTGTTCCTTATTTACATAAACGATTTAGGGGAAAATCTAAGTAGCTCTCTTAGGTTGTTTGCAGATGACGCCATCATTTACCGTTAGTAAAATCATCTGAAGATCAAAACCAACTGCAGAACGATCTGAATAAGATACAGTATGGTGTAAAAATTGGCAATTGACTCTAAATAATGAGAAGTGTGAAGACGTCCACATGAGTACGAAAAGAAATTCGTTAAACTTTGTTTACAAGATAAATCAATCAAATGTGAAGGCCGTAAACACCACAAAATACCTAAGAATTACTGTTACTTCAGACTTAAATTGGAAAGAACACGTAGATAATATCGTGGGAAAGGCGAACCAGAGACTGCGTTTTATTGGCAGAACCCTGAAAACACGCAACAGAACTACAAAAGAAACTGCATACACTACGCTTGTCCGTCAATTTTTGGAGTATTGCAGCCCAGTGTGGGATCCTTATCAGGTGGGTTTGACGGAGGACATCGAAAGAGTCCAAGGAAGGGCAGCTCGTTTCGTATTGTCACGATACAGGGGAGACAGCGTTACGGAAATGATACAGGATCTGGGATGGGAATCATTACAACAACGGCGCTTATCGCTGCGGCGTGGGCTACTTGCAAAACTCCAATCGCCAACATTCTCCTCCGAATGCGAAAATATATTGTTGACTCCCACTTACATAGGTAGAAATGATCATCAGAATAAAATACGATAAATCAGAGCTCGAACAGAGAGATTCAGGTGTTCTTTCTTCCTGCGCGCTATTCGAGAATGGAATGGGAGATAAATAGTATAATTGTGGTTCGATGAACCCTCTGCCAGGCACTTAAATGTGATTTGCAGAGTATCCATGTAGATATAGATGCGTTCCAATTCCGACAAAAACGCTAGTGGAAAAAAAGATAAAAGGTCGTGTATCCTTAGAGAAACAATAGAGGGGCTATTGTGATGTTTGCACAGCCGCGATAAGTGTTACTGTGTAGGACTTAGCCATATTATAGACGTGAAACATGTTTTACTTAATGTAACCCAGTTTTGCACTGTTACTTGCGGGGGAAAAAAATTGAGATTTGCCGAGACCCCCTCTGCAACATGTGAAATTTGGTGGATTCGGTTCGACTCCTTCCCCCCACCCACAAAACACCTACGTAATTAATGGACTCCCCCTATGGGCGCCAAGTGGGCGACTCGACCTGGGCGCCTGGATGTGTAATGAAGGATCTGCCGGTAGTTATTTATTAGCACATTTTCGTCTACATTTGATGTAAGCACGCAATGTTTGTTCAAACTGCAACTCCTTGAGAAACAAAAGCAGCTGAACGGTTAAAGCAGGGGTCGGCAACACATCGATCGCGATCTACCGGTAGATCGCCAGCGCTTATTGGGTAGATCGCGTGAGTACTGAGAAAGCGGAAGAAAAGTTTGTTGAATAACATTTTCAGTTATCGGATTTAGTAACAGTGAAAATGCCCGCTTGTTTGACACAAGTTTGTTTTA
Organism: Locusta migratoria; assembly: GCA_026315105.1. Taxonomy (NCBI): domain Eukaryota; kingdom Metazoa; phylum Arthropoda; class Insecta; order Orthoptera; family Acrididae; genus Locusta; species Locusta migratoria. The sequence continues at coordinate 237,745,885 of CM048755.1, forward strand.
TTTATTAACAATCGCGGAGAATTGGTAACAGTATCTACCTTGAACCTGACTGTGTTTCATGCATCAGTTGAATGAGCCGCTACCTGCGCTACACTACTTCAGTCATTTTTGTACATTACAAGTATGTAGTATTGGTTCGATGAGTGTCTGCAGAAGGTGGTGAGTTTCGTGCCTCGTACTGTTCAAACAGGTTACAATATTAACCTTTTTCGAAGCCGTTATAGTGAACTACGAACTTTGTGTTTTTATAGTGTGTGGACGGGATATTTTGCGACTAAGATCGCTACTTTGAGACATGATTTCAATGACGGGTTTTCAGATTTTTTAAAAATTTCTGTGGTGTGAATCAAACTTCAAATGTAAATATATCTTCTTCCTGAGAAGTTGTTTTTTTGCTTCGACACGGAAGCTATTGAACTTGAAATAATATCATTGCAATGATTTTTAATCCAAAGTGTTGCAAAGCCTAAAAACTGTTAGCCTGTAATTCCTCAAGATAAACACCCTGTCAGAGTTAATGTTGCAATTACAATAAAGGCCTTGTTTGCTTCTTCTTATCCGTGCGAATCATTGTTTGTAAATATGACTTCTGTTAAAAAAAAAAAAAAAAATAAAAAAAAAATAAAAAAAAAATAAAAAAAAAGGAAGAAGGTTAACTGACGAACACTTAGTCTCCTGTATTCGACTGTTACAAGATATGCAGCAAATATCAAGGACATTGTTAACAGAATATCTACTGAAATTTCACATTAAATGTCAGATAATAATATTAAAACATTATGAAATAATTTTTTTATGTTTTGAACAAATAGTGGACATATAAAATTTAATTGTTACATATGGTTGTTTTACAGTATTGAAAAATTAAAAATGTAAGCAATTACTGGAATTTTTAGAAGATGTAGATCACTTTGACACGGTGGTATGAAATAGTAGATCGCGAAGTCTTTGTAGTTGCCTACCCCTGGTCAGTAAAGAATGGAAAAGATTGTGACAAACACACTACCGTATAGTTAGGGAAGAGGGCATCCCTACTGTAGGTGCAAAGTCTTCATATATAAAATAAGTTACCGTACTTTCACAGGAAGAAGGAAAAAATATTTTTTCTGTGTTTGTTAAACAAAGGTCAAATGTTTGTAAATCTATGGGTCTTAACTACTTGGTTATTAGTTCCTAGCTCATAAACTACTTAAATTAAGTTAAACTAACCCGAGGACAACACATACATCCATGCCCAAGGTAGGACTCGAAGCTCCGACGGCGAACGGCCTTGCGCACCGCAGCACGGCGCCTCATTGCGCACGGTTGTTCCACTGCCGCTGTTTGTGTGGCCACCTTCTGCAGCTGCTATTCAGATCAATTGTAATCAGCTCTTCTGTTTTACGCTGACTACAACTAAGGGCAATTTTGTAGGCTACACCGCAGCCATTTCGGATATTATCTACAGACATAAACAACAACCACAGATGATGTTTTATACATAAAAAAAGGAAATTGATTGGTATAAAAGTTGTTCTTAATTTCAGTCGGCTTAAGACAGAAAATACGATTATAATTAACATATTATTTGCTTATATACACAACTAATAGTAATGGACTTGTACTTAATATCACAGCTGCCAGTGATCAAATCCTCTGATTTTCTCTCTCTTTCTCTTTTTTTTTCTTTGAAATTATCATTAGTCACATCATTAGGCTATTCATGAAAAATAATATGATGTTACATTTCACTCCTCACTACGCATAATTGTGTACTGCCAACAGTGAACTTAGCCCGTGAGAACTCGCGCCTTTAAAAGTTTAAAAGTTTACTCGATCGATCACGTGTATAGCATTTATATGACAGTCAAAGAACATTTTGTAATGTACTTAATATGTTTAAATAAGTATTTCTAATGCGTTTATAAGAAAACACACATATTTGACTATTTAAAATTAGTTAAATGCCGATTGTCTTAAACTTACTGTGAGCAAAATGCTCACGCGCGAGTCCTCGCGTGTTAACAATCCATAATGCATTGCAAATGTTCCCTGTTTTATGGCAGTGTAATTATTCGTTACGTGAATAATGAATTAACCATTCTCTGTGACATTTATTTCCTCTTACATTGGATAACTTTAAAAGTGTTGAATAATCCTACAGTACCGGTAATAATTGTCAATGTGATTGCTGAAAATTGTTTCCACTCGAAAAAAAGCTTCATGTAGTCTGCGGAAGTTTGTGATGGCATGGTCATGTTCAGAATGTAAGCATATTGCAGTGATCGTATCTCCTGTGTTATCCGAGGATTTCTATTAGGCCTTGTCCTTCTACCTGTATGATCCTCTGCGGCCTTCACTACTCTTATCTCTCAGAGCTACCCATTCTTCTTCTACTGTTTTACTTTCCCATGTGTCCATCAATCCTTGTGTAATGCTCAAATCAAATGTTCAAATGTTTGCTAAGTTTATGAGACTTAACTGCGGGGTCATCAGTCCCTAAACTTACAAACTACTTACAAACTACCTTATACTAAAGACAGCACAAACATCCATTCTCGATGGGGGATTCGAACCCCCGACGGGGAACGGCCTCGCGCATCGGACCATTGCGTCTCAGTACGCTCGGACACTCTCAACCACCTCTGGTTTTTTCAATTTGTCCAGATTCGATCTCCTTAATTTTCTACCTTTTTGCAGTCCCTTAAGTTTTCAAATGTTCAAATGTTTGTAAATCTGTCGGATTCATCTGTGTGGTCATTAGTCCGTAGCTTACAAACTACTTAAACTAAGGTAAAATAATCTAAGGACAACACAAACACCCATGCCCAGTGCGCAAGGCTAATACGCAAAATAATTTATGCTCAGAGGCGGTCAGTGATACGTAAGAGCTATTAAATTAGCTGTAGTAATTTCTTGACAATTAATACGTATTTTCAAGTCTCCTAATTGTGAACGAATATTTCAACATCCTCGACAACAAACTGAGTATTGTGACTAACATATCGCTATCAAATACTTCCATAACATAAAATGATAATGTTCCCACACACACTAAGCCACAAAAAAGTGTAAGCTAACACCTTAGCTGGATAGCAAAATCGCTACGACTGAACCATTATAGGGAGTTTTATAGCCGCGGTGGAACGGCCGAGCGCATTAGTCGCTATGCTACAATGCGCGAGGCCGTTACCCGAAGGGGGTTGGAATGCCCCCTCGGGCATAGATTTTTGTGCTGTCTTTAGTATAAGGTAGTTCATAAGTAGTTTGTAAGTTTAGGGACTGATGACTCCGCAGTTAAGTCCCATAAGCTTTACAAACATTTTTGGGAGTTTTAGAGCACAGAGTGTGGACGAAATTTACAGTAATTGGCGTACATTTTGGTACAACACTGGCCAACATTCTGTTGGAAATTATAAAGACATTTTACGAATCTAGTCTTTGAAGAGTTGGGGCTGTTCTCAAATCCAATGGTGGGTCGGTATTTTAGTATTAAATATTTTGCCTATGTTGGGTGTGCACACCTTGAACATCCAATAGAAGGTTGACTTATGCATCTCCTTCCGTCACCTTCGTGATGCACATGATGTATCAATAGCCGTTATATTTTCCCTGCGGTAATTGTCAACACAGCACTTTCAAATAATCCCCTGTAGGGATTGAACTTGCGACCTCTCATTCGATGCGTTCCTTGTCGCTCTTAAGTGTAGACTTGTCCCGAACGCGTTTTGGTTCGTTAACTAAAGTGAAATGTATACTCTGTTCACCGAAACGAGAGACGAACTGTAAACACACCGAGGGGCGTGACCAGGGGGTAATCGCTCACTGTTGCCTCGTCCTTTCCAGGTGTAAGGTCGCTGTGAGTTTTGTTACATAACGGTGATACTAGAGTCAATACATATTTAAATTTGATGTCGTTCAATGATTTACAGAATTGCCCAAACGTCCACATTCGCTTAGGACGGCAAGCACTTTGTCATTCGGGGGAAAAATTAGGAACTTTTCTCCGCATCGTATTTGATTTAGTATCAAACAGTGTGTGGCTTGATACTGACTTGACACATGATACTCTGGGAACGACAAACGCCAGTACACGAAACAATATTCGTCATTGGCTTCTGGACAGAATAGCTTTGTTTTATGCGCTCTAAGAACCTCGGTTTCTCTGAAGAAGTTACTAATTTCTCCTTAGATCGCTTCTTGGGTGGACTCAAAATGGAGGATGACATGCCACATGGGAATGGCCGTGTGGTTCTGAGCACCATGTCAGGGACTGCGCAGCCACACCCGCCGGAGGTTCGAGTCCTCCCTCCGGCATGGGTGTGTGTTGTCGTTGAGTACCTAGTTTGTAAGCCTAGGGACTGATGAGTACAGTAGTTTGGTCCGATAGATTTACAAACATTTGAACAAATTATGAACGCTGAATGTGATTACAAACTCTAATACTGACGCACCTATGCAGCAAGTGCTCCTTAAAGATAAAGTTTACAGTGAGCTTCTCCACCGCTATATAACAATACACACAGCGTATTTACAGCTGGAACGGATTCGCCGACACTGAGAGAGCTTTCCAGTTTTGTCCACCGCTGGTCACGCGTCTCACTGCGTTTCTATATCAACATCTACATGGGATACTCTGCAAATCACATTTAAGTGGCTGGCGGAGGGTTCATCGAACCACCTTTATACTATTTATCTCCCATTCCATTCTCGAATAGCGCGCGGAAAGAAAGAACACTCGAATCTCTCCGTTCGAGCTCTGATTTCTCGTATTTTATTCTGGTGATCATTTCTACCTATGTAAGTGGGAGTCAACAATATATTTTCGCAATCGGAGAAGAATGTTCGCACTGGAGTTTCGTAAGCAGACCACGCCGAAGCGATAAACGCCGTTGTTGCAATGATTCTCATCCTATATCCTGTATCATTTCCGTGACGCTGTCTCCCCTGTATAGCAACAATACAAAAAGAGCTGCCCTTCTTTGGACTCTTTCGATGTCCTCCGTCAAACCCACCTGATAAGGATCCCCCACTGGGCAGCAATACTGAAAAAAAGGACGGACAAGCATAGTGTATGCAGTTTCTTTAGTAGGGTTTCTTTAAGGGTTCTGCCAATAAAACGTAGTCTCTCGTTCACCCTTTCCACATTATCTACGTGTCCTTTCCAGTTTAAGTCTGAAGTAATAGCAATTCCTAGGTTTTTTGTGGAGTTTACGGCCTGAACTTTTGATTGATTTATCGTGTAAACAAAGTTTAACGGATTTCTTTTCGTACTCATGTGGACGACTTCAAATTTCTCATTATTTAGAGTCAATTGCCAATTTGTACACCATAGTGATATCTTATTTAGATCGTTCTGCAGTTGGTTTTGATCTTCAGATGATTTTAATAGACGGTCAATGACAGGGTCATTTGCAAACAACCTAATAAAGCTGCTTAGATTTTCTTCCAAATCGTTTATGTAAATAAGGAACAGCAGAGGACCAATAACACTACCCTGTGGAACGCCCGATACCACCTCTGTTTTAGTCGATGCCTTATCATAGATTACTACAAACTGTGTCCTCTCTGACAGGAAGTTCCCTATCCAGTCGCAAATTTCGGGCGATATATCATAACCATGGAATTTGATTAAAAGCCGTTTGTTGAGGTACGGTGTCAAAAGCCTTCTGGAAAGCAAGAAATACAGAATCAATTTGAGAACCCTTGTCAATAGCATTCATAACTTCGTGTGAGTGAAGAGCTAGTTGTGTTTCGCATGAACGATATTTTCTAAATCCGTGTTGACCTTAGGTCAATAGATCATTCTGTTCGAATACAGATTTGTTCCAAAGCCCTGCTGCAAATTTACGTCAATGAACGGGGCCTGTAGTGGCTTACTCCTATTTCCTTTCTTGAATATAGGTGTGAGCTGTGCAAATTTCCAATCTTTTGGTACAGATCCTTCTTTGAGAGAGCGGTCGAATATTGCTGTTAAGTAAGGAACTATCACTTCAGCATTATCAGATAGAAATCTAATGGGTATACAGTCCGGACCAGAAGACTTGTTCTTGTTAAGTGATTTAAGTTGCTTCACTACTCCGAGGATACCTACTTCAACGTTACTCATTCTGGACTCTGTTCTTAATTCGAAATCTGGAATATTGGTTTCGTCTTCTTTGGTGAATGAGTTTCGAGAAGCTATGTTTAGTAATTCTGCTTTAGTTGCGCTGTCATCGGCAGTATCGCGATTACTATCAAGTAAAGAGGGTATTTATTGTTTATGTTTAGCCCTCTATCTATATAAAAGCGAAAGGACACTCATTCACACACTCACTCACTCACAGACTAAACACGAAATCTCGAAAACTACATCACCTCTGAAGCTGAAATTTGGCAGGAATGTAATTTATAGGTAGAAGACATCAGCTAAGAAAGGATTTTGCGATATGGCCCATAGTTAAGGAGATATGACGTCATAAACAATGAAAACTACCCCGTCCTGCGGCACACGATAGTGTGACTTTATCAGTCCACTATTTGAGAAGGAGAGCACTTAGCGACTTGCAACAAACTTTAAACAAAATTTCAAACCTTTAGGAAACTTTTTCTCGCTGACAACCCCAGCAAATGATAAAAGGAAAAAAGTTTGTCGCTTACTACTTTTTCGGCGTCCATGCAGTACAATTAAGGCATTTGGCATGACGTTCCAATTTATTACTCGTACACTATTAATTGTAATCGCGAGAAATGTTACAGACAGTAATCACACATACCATTGAACGTACGTTCCGAATTTTATAATAGAACGACATGAAGTTCATGGGATATGGAGTTATAAACAATTAGGTTAATGAAAAACTGCCTCATCACGCATGACGTTTTGATTTATTACGTCTTCCCAACTAGATTCGCGACGTGTTTTGCACACATTTTACATATACACCACTAAATGTACCTCGAAATAATATCGTATTACGAAGTATAGTTAAGGTGCTATGACGTCAAAAACAATGAAATGCATGAAAATTCGCCCTAATAAGCATAAGTTTATAATTTACTACGTCTTTAATACCAACTGCATTTACAACACATTTCCCAGGTAGTTTCAAAATATTCCACGCTACGAATCTCATAAATAATCAGAATGAAACTTTCACTCTGCAGCGGAGTGTGCGCTGATATGAAACTTCCTGGCAGATTAAAATTGTGTGCCGGAACCGGGACTCGAACCTGGGACCTACTGGCGGAAGTAAAGTTGTGAGGCGGCATCGTGAGTCGTGTCGGGATAGCACAGTCGTTAGTGCGCTTGCCCGCGAAAGGCAAAGATCCCAGGTTCGAGTCCCGGTTCCGGCACACAATTTTAATCTGCCAGGAAGTTTCATATCAGCGCACACTCCGCTGCAGATTTTGAACATAAGACTAAACATTGTTCTAAGTTAGATTTCTAAGACGAGATACATGATGGGTAGGCAATGACGAAGAGGGTAGGGGGAGATATACACGTTCTTTTTTAATTGTAACCAAGACTCCAAATACCAATTTTTGTAGTTCATGCTGCAAAACTAGATTAATAGCAGCATTTTTCAAAAATCTTTTCATCTCCTATTTCACCCCCTTAAAGGCTGATTTCCAGAGAAAGGTGAAAGACGCCTTTTTAAAATTCTTACCACGAATCCGTATACCAATTTATGTACGTCTAGCATCAAAATTGACTGGATAACAGCGTATCTTCAAAAAAACTTTTCATCCCATATTTCACCCTCTTAGGGATGGAATATCGAAAAATCGCTTCTTAAACGTCGCCAACAGTGTAAGATGAACACCCTCTGCAAATTTCAAGTTTTTATCATCAGTGGTTAATCTGTCAGTCACTCGGAACATCGCCTTTTATTTATAGATATTATGCGTTGCAGGCTGCTGTGATCTCTCTCGAAGGTGGCCTATGCGGTGTTCCGTATTATATACTGCGTATTATCAAGAGGAGCGCAGGGGAGTCGCTTACTAAGTCGGACGACTGGGAGGACGATCCTGTTGCGCAACGAATTACTGTACAATGAACATATGGTCCCCCTGATTGCCAAATAGCAGCCCGCCATAGTTCAAAGAATCATTGGTGATAATAGATAACAAACTTCAGGGATATGGACACACAGATATAATTTCGTCATCCTTACAGTCTTGAGGCAATGATTAAATTTATTCCTAGGCTTCGGCGCAGCTTGCCAATGTTGTCAACGGAATGTTTATTTCGTTTGGATAATTAATTTTCTCTCAGGACAACCTTTCAACCAGAGCGCAAGCACAGACTCAATTATCTGTTAAATTGTAAGCACAAAAGCATGTTACTCTCAGTCTCTGTTATTGGTTGCTCGGATAAATTTTACTTACGGTGTCAGCAGCGGGTAGTAGTAATGTTGGCAAGGAAATCTTCAGTTTAGATGTATAATTGATTTATTGACAGTGGTTCGTACAGGAATGTATTAACGACAGAACAGAGCCGGCCGCGGTGGCCGAGGGGACTGAGGCACTCCAGTCACGGTCTGCGCGGCAACTACGGTCGGGGGTTCGAATCCACCCTCGGGCATGGATATTTGTGCTGTCCTTAGTATTAGCTAGTACGTAAGTAGTTTGTAAGTTTAGGGACTGATGACCCCATAGTTAAGTCCCATAAACTTAACAAACATTTGAACATTTGACCCGTAGTTAAGTCCTATAAGCTATACAAACATTTGAACATTTTTTTGACAGAACAGAACTGCATTAAATGGTTATTTTATGGCAAAAAAACGTTTCATTCAAAATATTCATTCTGATAAGGATCTCCTTCGAATTATCACTGCATTATAGAAAAAAACATTCCCGAGTAACTTTCGGGAACCAGATGCTTTATAATAATGTTTGCAATTTAAGTAGCCGGGCCTCTAACGATATATATCGAATGTGCGCTTCTAAATCCCTGCTGACAAAAAAATGGACATTTTCCATCGTACAATTAATTGGAAATGACGTATCGATTTTCGATTATAATTTTACTAGGAGGCCAATAAAACTGACACAATTCAAAAGGCGCTTTCCCATAGATGCGTGCAAGACGAAAATCATGTGTATACGTAGCCATTAAGAGAGGAAAAAGGAAGCAGATGTTTTCATATCTATATCTCTGATATAGCTTTAAATTCTCCAGCTGCCAAATAAGTGAGCGTCGAAAGTTGAGGTGCCAACGGTGCCTTGCGTACCGCTCAAGTGCTATGGTAAGAATGAGACACTAAAGTAACAACTTTTCGTGGAAACGCATTTTATATACGCTCATGTTTAATGGTTAATTTTCAGTAAGACAGATCATGATACCACCAGTAGAACTCAAAACACCATAGAAACGAATTCTGAACAATACGTTGTTTATGTGCGTTGTTATTTCATTTTATTTTATGTAACAGTAATTTTGTGATAGATTCCAGCAGATAACACATAATTTCAAGCAATTCCCTAATTCTTAATTTCTTCATTTTATATAGGTACGACGAGCGAAAGACGAGATGTGCACAGAGATAGCTGGAGGAGGAGATTGAAGATGGATGGAAGGAAAGAGAGTGATGAACAGAGGCCGATGATTAGATGGAGGATGAAAAGGTGGATAGTGGTGAAGCAGGAAACAGACATAGCGGATTGGAAATAGACGGAAAGAATGTAGAAAACAATAATTTTTTACTAAGTTGGTCCAGAATCGGTAAACTGATCTGTATGTTTGTGGAGAAAACGACCACAAAAATAGTAGTCCATCTTAAGGATTTAAAATAATGTGTATCTGTGAAGCTCACCTTTCGTTTTACATACTATACTTTCGTTTTACATAGCCACTGGAGCCTAACGAACGAACGATATTGATGTTCAAATGTTCAAATGTTTGTAAATCTATCGGACCAAACTGCGTGGTCATCAGTTTGTAGCTTACAAACTACTTAAACCTAGGTAAACTAACCTAAGGACAACACACACACCCATGCCCCAGGGAGGACTCGAACCTCCACGGCAAGCAACTGCGCGCTCCGCAGCGAGACGCTTTAGAAACGATATTGATACGATTGAAGCATTCTCTCGGTGATTCTATGTTCACATGAATTACAGTATTTCCTTTTCTGTTTATTTCATATAAGAGTGAGCCACAGCGAAGCGTGGCCGGTTTAGCTAGTTTGGTATAAAACTGTCAGTTGCTGTCGATAGCACTTGTTTGAATTGGAGCCACGTGTGGTCTAGACAGTCGGTGTCTCGTTTCAGTGTTTTGGGACTTGCGAGGTGTGCGTGTAGGGAGCGCAGCGTGTGAGCGGCGTCAGCGCAGCGGCGGTTATCTGCGCGCCGTCAGCAGCGGCAGTGTCTGCGGCTGAAGCTGACCACTGCCCTGCTGGACGCCGGACATGCTGCTGCTCGTCGCGCTCGCCTGCAGCCTCGCAGCCCTCGCCGACGGCCGCATCTCCACGGGGCGCAGAGGCAAGTCCATACACAGCTTTCTTTTCGGCTTTCCCTAGCTTACCTGTTAAAATCCAATCCTTATAAGCATCACTTCCTAGTCCGCCCGTCTCTGTTATGGCCTCTTGCACAGACAAAATATTTATTTATCAGTAAGGAGTTGTCCCACCACTGGCTTTGAGAACAGCTCCAACTCTTCGGGGAATGTATTCGTAAAGTACCTCTATAGTTTCCAACAGACTGTTACCCATTATTGTACCAAAACATCCGCCAATTTGTTGGAGCTGTAAATCTGGTCCTCACTATATGCACTGATGACGATTCCCTGTGGCATTTTGGCCGTTAGACCCCAGTTGGGATCGTGTTCCGCCTGCCTGGTGCGAGGCCTGCCACTGGGGCGATTTGCGTGTCGATGACGATGAAATGATGATGAGGACAACACAAAACCCAGTCTCTAACTGGAGAAAATCTCCAATCCGACCGGGAATCGAACCGGGGTTTCCTGTGTGGCAACCCATGACGCTGTCCACAGGACTATGCAGGCGGACCATGTGCACTGAAACTCCCCATAACGGTTCGATTACGCTGAAATAAGGCGATTCCGACGCCCAGGAAGAGGTTAGATATTTCTCTGATGTTCAAGAAACGCGGAACAATGGCAGGAGGGTGTCCATAATGAGGAAATCAAAGAAAAACTTGGAATGAACACCATAGATGAAGCAGTTAGACTGAGATGGTGGGGCCATGTTACACGCATGGGAGAAGCAAGGTTACCTAAGAGACTCATGAGATCGGCAGCGGAGGGTAAGAGGAGTCGAGGTAGACCAAGAAGAAAGTACTTAGATTCGGCGCAGAATGATTTTGAAGTAAAAGGCATAACATCAAACGAGGCATCAATGTTAGCATTGAATAGGGGATCATGGAGGAATTTTATCAGAGGTACTATGCTCCAGACTGAACGCTGAAAGACATAATCAGTCTCTAATGATCCCAGAATGAAACTTTCACTCTGCAGCGGAGTGTGCGCCCAGGTTCGAGTCCCGGTTCCGGCACACAATTTTAATCTGCCAGGAAGTTTCATATCAGCGCACACTCCGCTGCAGAGTGAAAGTTTCATTCTGGAAACATCCCTGAGGCTGTGGCTAAGCCATGTCTCCACCATATCCTTTCTTCCAGGAGTGCTAGTCTTGCATGGTTCGCAGGAGAGCTTCTGTGAAGTTTGGAAAGTAGGAGACGAGGTACTGGCGGAAGTAAAGTTGTGAGGCGGCATCGTGAGTCGTATCGGGATAGCACAGTCGGTAGTGCGCTTGCCCGCGAAAGGCAAAGGTCCCAGGTTCGAGTCCCGGTTCCGGCACACAATTTTAATCTGCCAGGAAGTTTCAGTCTCTAATGATGATTGCTCTGTGTGGAAGGGCGCATTATACTTTGGAGTATGGCAGGGTTTGATAGCAATATGTTATACTGAGCAGTTTGTTGTCGAGGTTTGTAAGATATTCATTCACAGTTACTCGATCAGTTAGGGTAATGATGGAAACAGTAAGAGCATATGGTCTATCAGACCAATTGTGTGGTTGGATTGAGGAGTTCCTAGATAACAAAATGCAGCATGTCATTCTCAATGGTGAGAAGTCTTCCTAAGTAAGAGTGATGTCAGGTGTGCCACAGGGGAGTGTCGTGGGTCCGTTGCTGTTCACAATATATATAAATGCCCTTGAGGATAATATCGGAAGATCACTGAGTCTTTTTGCGGATGATGCTGTAGTATATAGAGAGGTTGTAACAATGGATAATTGTATTGAAATGCAGGAGGATCTGCATCAAATTGACGCATGGTGCAGGGAATGGCAATTGAATCTCAATGTAGACAAGTGTAATGTGCTTCGAATACGTAGAAAGAAAGATCCTTTATCATTTAGCTACACTATAGCAGGTCAGCAACTGGAAGCAGTTAATTCCATAAATTATCTGGGAGTAGGCAGTATGAGTGATTTAAGCCGGCCGCGGTGGCCGCGGGGACTGAGGCGCTCCAGTCACGGTCTGCACGGTCACTACGGTCGGGGGTTCGAATCCCCCCTCGGGCATGGATATTTGTGACGTCCTAGTTCGTAAGTAGTTCGTAAGTAGTTTGTAAGTTTAGGGACTGATGACCCCGCAGTTAAGTCCCTTAAGCTTAACAAACATTTCATTTTTATGAGTGATTTAAAATGGAACGACCATATAAAATCAATAGTCGGTAAAGCAGATGCCAGACTTAGATTCATTGGAAGAATCCTAAGGAAATGCAGTCCGAAAACAAAGGAAGTAGGTTACAGCACACTTGTTCGCCCACTGCTTGTATACTGTTCACCGGTGTGGGATTGATAGAGGAAGTAGAGAAGATCCAACGGAGAGCAGCGCGCTTCGTTACAGGATCATTTGGTAATCGTGAAAGCGTTACGGAGATGATCAGTAAACTCCAGTGGAAGACTCTGCAGGAGAGACGCTCTGTCGCTCGGTACGGACTTTTGTCGAAGTTTCGAGAACATACCTTTACCGAGGAGTCTAGCAGTATATTGCTTCCTCCTACGTATATCTCGCGAAGAGATCATGAAGATAAAATCAGAGAGATTAGAGCCCACAAAAAGGCATACCGATGATCTTTCTTTCCGCGAACAATGCGTGACTGGAATAGGAGGGAGAACCGATAATGGTACTCAAGGTACCCTCCGCCACACACCGTCGGGTGGCTTGCGGAGTATGGATGTAGATAAAACGATATAGATGCCCAAATCATGACGGAAGTTCCTCCGTCCTTGACTATCGGAAGCAAGCATGCCGTATAGTAACCTTCGTTTGGTGTTTTCGATATATAGACCTAGTTCTTAGTACGGCGCATGTCAAGAATGTTTCATCAGACCATACCACAAACTTCTAGTTATCAAGTGTCCAGGTTTTATGATCGTGGCATCACTTCATTCGCAACTTTGCATTGGCTTCCATTACATCTACGTACAGACATACTTTACACACATACTCCGCAATCCACCCAAAGGTGCGTGGCGAAGGGTACTCAATGCCACTACTACTTACTTGTTTTCCAGTTCCACACAGAATGAGGGAAAACGAATACTTGTGTGCATCCATACGAGCCGTAATCTCTCTGATCTAATCCTTGTGGTCTTTACGCGAAATGTACGTTGGCGATAGTAGTATTAGTGCTTTAGCAATGGCAGCCCATCCATGAATGTTAAACTCCAGCGGTTCTGTTTATATCGAAACAGTATTAATCACGCGAGTGTTGAGCTTTGCAGTCCCTTCTGCCACGATAGTTTTTGGTTGTCAGGCCACCAATGCTCGTCGGTCGTTGTCAGTTAACTTTGGTTTTCTCCCACTGTTTCTCTTCGCCAATGATGTTTTACCTTGTTTTGAGCACGCTGTAGTTACCGACGACACTGTCGGTAGTGAAACGTATAACGGTGCAGCTGTGTCGTAACAAATGCTGCTGTTAACGGCGCACCATCCAGTTGGTTTCTTTGGAATCTGAGAGATCTCTTCATTTCACCAGTCATGCCTGGTTACCGTCGCAGAACAAAACGCGTAATACGCTGCAAGGTGACGTCCGTGACTTGTACGTCAGTTGTGCACTGTGGTCGCATCTCAGTGTGAACACGTACGCATTGGTGCCAACTTGCTACAAGATGTAGTGTACTCCATGATGTACGTACTGTTTTGTCCACCCCTGTATATACCTACAGCGATATAACTTTTTGCCTGTATGGAGGGATAGAGGGTGCCTGGAAGTAGGGAAGAATATTTAAGTGATACAGAAGATACAGAATGTATTGAAATTGTAATTTTTTTTACAATCATATGAAGCAACCTTCCTCATTTTTTTTATGAAAATTATATCCCCGATATGATATTGAGCGACACGTTCATTGAAGTTCTCGATGACGCGTTCTCAAAACATCTGGTAAGATGCCGTTAATAACCGTTTTATTTAATATATTGTTTGTGATTTGTTCACGAACACTATAAATTTTACAGATTCCCACAAAAAATTGTCTCAAGGCGTAGGATCGCATGATCTGGGAGGCCATACGTAGTTGCCACGCAAAGAGATAATTTCTTGAGGAAAATTTCCATTCAGCAGAGAAATCTTTTCACTGGATGTGTGACAGGTTGCACCATCTTGTTGAAATGACGAATCATAATTTTCATCAATAAGAGGGAAAAACCAATCATAAAGCATATTTGGGTAATGGTCGCCGTTTTCAGTGATAACAGCTCCCTCGTCATTTCCAGTAAAGTACGGGCCGATCACTCCTGCCCAGAACAAAAACCACATAGTCTTGCGTTGTCGATGCATCTCGTCTTCCACAGCCATTCGCGGTTTTTCTCTACCCAAAATTCTGCAGTTCTGCTTGTTGACGTACCCATTGAGGTGAAAGTGCACCTCATCTTAGGTAATTATTCTTTTTGTGTAGTTTTCGAACAGAACACTTCCGAACCGACGATTCGGTTAGAGAAGCATTACGTCATAGTGCCACACGCAATTTATGAATGGTTGCCGTTGGACTATCGCCATTATTGTAGTAACTTTTTATTATTTGTATACATTGCTCAGTTGTCATCTGCTCCATGACTGAAATAAGCATCAAACAACAATGCTCATCACACATAATTTATAAGGAAACTAATAGGATGAGGGTCGGTGCAAACCTAAGTGTCTCCCCGTTCAAAATGTTTGTAAAGCTTATGGGACTTAACTACGGGGTCATCAGTCCCTAAACTTACAAACTACTTACGAACTAGCTAACACTAAGGACGGCACAAATATCCATGCCCGAGGGAGGATTCGAATCCCCGAACGTAGTGGCCGTGCAGACCGTGACTGGAGCGCCTCAGTCCCCTCGGCCACCGCGGCCGGCTGTCTACCCGTGCGAGACTCAAAATTACCGCCCCCTTAAAAATACTGTTGATAATTTTAAAATCAATTTTTGTGACAATCTGCTGTAATATATGGTGATTAAAATAAAAATACGTCTGACGGCTATATAAGAGACAAAGAAGTATATATGTAGGCCTAATATACAATGTGGGAAAAGCTTTTACCAATAATCTCGAAAATTCTTGACGGATTTTTTACAAATTTTTAAATCACACCTGGGTGAACATTCGACAGGACATGGGTAGTATATTTTTGAAATATAAACGTTTTTCGGAAATTCCCATTGTAAATTTCGAGGACTCTTACAGAAGAGTGAGTACATATTTTGATAAAGTTCTCGCGTCCATAAATTCCTTCCAGTGATACTTCTTTATCTCTTCGCTTTCCATATTTTGGGAGAAGGTAGCAAGGACCAAAAAAAAATAAAAGTCTGCTACGCATGGAGTCTACAACGTATACCTTAAGAGACATGAGTGTAAACCGTATACAACCGACTATGAAGCGTTACTGAAAGCTCGAGCTGCGGTGGAGTGGCCGAGCGCTCTAAGGCGCCTTGCTGCGGAGCGCGCGGCTGCTCGCCGTCGGAAGTTCGGGTTCTCCTCCGGCATGGGTGTGTGTGTTGTCCTTAGTGTAAGTTAGTTTACGTAGTTTATAAGTCTAGGGACTGATGATCATAGCAGTTTGGTCCAATAGGTTTACAAACATATGAACATTCAAAGCTGGAATGTATGCATTTGAGAGCCCATATTTACTAGATATTTTGTTCCTGTTTTGGTCCATATTAATTTCTTCTGAAGTATGGAAAGCAAAAAGGTTGAATTGGTAAAGATTTGATTTACTGTGTCCAAAAGTCAAGAAATCCTCATAGCGTCAATGGATGACATTCTAGAACAAGGGTTCCTTATCAAATTATTGTGTATTCATTCCCCTGTTTAGAAGTGCTCAAAGTTTGTAACGAGAATCTCCGAAACCGTGTATGTAAGGGTAGATTTGTCACATTAAATCTGGATAAGTACTAGATGGGTTTTGTTCGAATTTTTACACGATGTTCTAATGAGAATTCAGTCAGAAACAGAGAGGAGGGAGGAGGTAACGCACAGTTAGGTGAGGGGAGGAGGAGAGGGGGATTGGGGCTGAGAAGATGGACTGGAACATTGATCTCTCTTGAGCTCGTCACTTCAGCAATCTGTATTCTAGATTGCTTGTACATGAAATGAAATTCCATACAAAATATCTATTATTGTTAGTATAAAATCATCTTAAATCCCTCTTTCTAGTTGCACATTTTTGCACCTTACACACTAGTATGACTTTAATCTTCGCATATAATGACGAAGAAAGCGTTACATAAAATTGCATCCCGACGAGAGGGTCTTGCTTCATGCGTCAATTAGGCTCTACTTTGCAAATTTTCATCACATTATTCTGACCTTGCTGTTCCAAATGTAGTGAGTAGCAAAAACTGTGCGACAATTGGCAATATCTACAGCTACAAGGAGCGGGTATATCTTGACCGAAAACAAACGGGAGGAGTTTCTTTTCCATTTTCGTAACTTTTTCCCTTATAATGGTGAAATTAAGAACGTAATGTAATGTAAATAGAAATATGTTAACGAACTGCACCGCGCTCCATCATTAGAAAGACACTTGGACCAATGTCATCTTTATCATGAGGACTATTGTCTGATTATTCACTTAAGTGCTGACTGGCTAGTCACTATCGCCATATCACTACACTTTTCTACCCTTTATTTTCCATATAGCTGCCTTTTTGCCATCCTACCAGTTTTTCAAATAACAGAAGAAAAATTTCCTTGTGTTCAACCTTGAAGGAAGGGTCTAGCTTACGAGCAACACGAATGAACTATACTAAATGTTTTTGGGGTTTTCAGATGGTCGGGATTCCTCTGTATTCTCCCGATATTTCATATAAGTCAAGACTCCAGACAAAATACAGAATCAAGTGACAAAAAGCTACTGGAAAGTTCTGTATAGCATAATAATTTGCTTCATTGCTTCAGTTGCTTCATTGCCGAGCGGATCAAACACGGTTACACAGACCAAAACGAATACAGATTTACAAGAAATAATAGCATGTGTATTGATCATCGACATAGTGTGAATAAGCTTGAAATTCGGGTCTGGCAAGGGATGTGCTATAGTAGTCGGTGCAGATGCGACCACTGTGTGCAGATGGTGCAGTGGTCAGCGCGACAGCCTAGCAAGTAGGAAATTTGGGTTCGAAACTCCACCTAGCACAAATGTTCATGTTTCCTCATTTATTTAAATGAAAGCCCATTGGCAGTTAAAACCTAAAATACCTTCGTGTCTTGCTTTAATAAAGATCGAGATCATAATTAAATTGATGCAAATGGTTTGAATTTTAAATCTTTTCTGAATACTGTTATAGGATCCAAATAGTCTGGCTCTGTAAAATCCGCAACTTAAGAATACGAGTAGGACCGTAGAAATTAAATGCTATTTATGTACCAGTAATGTTAAGACTTTCTGTAGGAAGTTGATTTGAAAAGTAAAAAGAAACATTTTGATTTATAAAATTTATATCTCACGGCAACAATTCCAAAATCCCAACATTTTGAAATTTTTCCATATATTTTACTCCTTCAGTCTGGCAAGTGTAATTGTACTAAACACTTCCCTATTATACAGGGTATCCAGAAAAGGGCTCCCTGATTTCAAAATTAAATATCTCGAAAACAAAGATCGATAGAGGAATGCAGTAAACGGTATGTTTATTGTGAAAGCTGTAAGAAGTTTATACAGCAGTTTGAAATAATAGTTACAAAAGCTGCTAACAGATGGCACTGTACGCTGTACAGCTCATATCACTATACATAAGTGAAACAATCGTATGTAAACACTCTTGGCAAACAATCACATCACAATGTTTTCAAAATGTTCACCATTGGCACTACAGAAGTGGCGCAAACGAAGAATGAAATTCGCCATCACATTTCGTAGTGCCTCAACCGAAATGGATTCACATGCCACAGAGATCGACGATTCAAGCTCGCCCAGCATGGCGGGATGCTTCGGGTAGACCATGTCTTTCAACGTGCCTCACAAAAAGAAAGTCACAGGGAGTCAAATCCGGCGAATATGGAGGCCAATCCATGCCTGCACCAGTAAATTTGGGATATTCCAAAGCGATGACTCGATTCCCGAAGTATTCCTCAAGAAAGCGAAACACTTGTTCGGTCTGATGTCGTTGGGCCACATCTTGCATAAACGATTCCGTACCTGGTCGATCCTCTAACGCTTGCCGTGTGGCGACAAATTGTTCCAAAATTGCAACGTAACGTGCACCAGTGATGCCTCTGCTGCATACTGTAGCACACACAGTAACTTTAGGAGAATACAGGGGTTTCGCTTCACACCAACATGGCTTTCCGGAACCCCAAAATCACCAGTTCTGCTTATTCACGTATCCATTCAGGTGGAAGTGTGCTTCATCTGTAAACCAGATGCAGCCAACATCAAATCCTTCACTATCTTTGTGAGCATCTGATTAGCAAAGGCAACCCTTTGTTGCACAGCTCGTACGGGTATGGCCTGGTGCGTTTGAATTTTGAATGGAAACATGTGTAGGCTCTTTCTCAGTATTTTCTGTGTGCTGGGACGCTTCAAACCAGTCTCAGACGCAATTCTACGGACAGATGACATTGGATTTCGCTCAATAATTCCAGAAACTCTGGCGATACTTTCAGGCGTAACTGCGGTTTGCTTGTGGCCAACATGCCCCACTAGATCATCAGTTACGAAAATGTTCAAATGTTTGTATAGTCTATGGGACTTAACTACGGGGTCATCAGTCCCTAAACTTACAAACTACTTATGAACTACTTACGAACTAGGACGGCACAAATATTTCATGCCCGAGGGGGGATTCGAACCCCCGACCGTAGTGGCCGTGCAGACCGTGAATGGAGCGCCTTAGTCCCCTCGGCCACCGCGGCCGGTCATCAGTTACGCTGCCTGTTCGTTGAAATTTTGCGAAGAGCCTACGAATGGTTTTCGCATTGGGTCCTTTTGGAACATTAAATCGTGCTTGAAAACTTCGCCTTGTTGCCGTAGGACTCTCTTCTAACCTGTGGTACTCTAGTACCAGAAAAACGCGTTGTTCAATGGAGTACATGATTTTAATCTCTTCCTTCGGTACGCTAACCTCCTTTCACGTTTCAATAGTGGAACTGGTCGCTCTGGGCTTCGGATCCACTATTTATACTAGGAATTACGTATGGCGATTACAGCGCCATCTGTTAGCAGCTTTTGTAACTATTATTTCAAACTGCTGTATAAACTTTTTACAGCTTTCACAATAAACATACCGTTTACTGCATTCCGTTATCGATTTTTGTTTTCGAGATATTTAATTTTGAAACCAGGGAGTCCTTTTCTGGACACCCTGTATCAGTTATAGCCTATAATCTGGAGTTACAACAAACTGTTTTGCAAGATCAGGAAAAGCAGTGAAATTGCATGTGATTGGTCTTGATTCCATCGGCCAACTGTCAACACCAATTCCGTATTTTTCATTCGTAAAAATGGCAACAGTGTCTAGAATGGTTTTGCTAAAGCAGGCCGCGGTAGCCGAGGGGACTGAGGCGCTCCAGTCACGGTCTGCACGGTCACTACGGTCGGGGGTTCGAATCCCCCCTCGGTCATGGATATTTGTGCCGTCCTTAGTGTTAGCTAGTTCATAAGTAGTTTGTAAGCTTAGGGACTGATGGTCACGTAGTTAAGTCCCATAAGTTCTACAAACATTTGAACATTTTTTGACATGGTTTTGCTAAAATTAAGGCAACAGTTGAAAAATATCTTTGATAGTCATCGAACACACAGACAATACAATGAAACTACAACGACACGAGCTACCACAGAATTGCCCTCGGCTCTCCTCCCGCGCCCTGTGCAACAGGGGCGGCAGACCTGCCACTGCTACTATCTGGTGCCGCCCCGTCCTTAATTTTCGTACAACCACTATATCTGGATACTGTCTGTAAAGTGCGTGCGTTGTGATTAGAGTTATTTATAAAAAGTAATAAATTACAACACCGTGGCCGATTCTAAAGTTAGACCGCATGAACAGCGAAAAATGTAGTAAGCGATAAACTTTCTCCCTTTAAAGATTTTTTAAAGAAAAAAAAAATTTTTTTGGGGGGGGGGGGTGGGGGTTGTTTGTCAGTCGCGCGATAGTGGCCGTTCGCTCTAAGGTGCCTTGCTGAGGAGTGCGCGTCTGCTCCCCGTCGGAGGTTCGAGTCCTCCCTTGGGTATGGCTCTCTGTGTGTGTGTGTGTGTGTGTGTGTTGTCCTTAGCATAAGTTAGTTTAAACAGTTTTTAAGGATAGGGACTGATGACCACTGCAATTTGTTTCCATAGCTTTACAAACATTTGTTGTTTGTCAGCAGGAAAGAGTTTCGTAATGATTTGAAACTATATGTAGAGTTTTTTAGACGTGGTTAATGGTAATTAATGAATAAAGTTGCAATATCTGAGCACTATGCACTCAAACACAAATTTTCTGATTGTAATTCTTGTCTTAATGTGTTAAAGTCAACTTAAGATTTTACCTTTAGATAACAAAATTATGGTAGCATTTACAATGTTTCAATTCGGTCAATAATTACGACAAATATTGAAAATGATGTTTTTGTTACCCACGGAAGTCAGGTAGGCCGTCCAGGACGGACGGATCGGTCCCTGAGAGCGCGAGTACTACTCGCACCTGTCTGATATCAGTGAGGGTGATACTTGCACGGCCGGCCGCAGTGGCCGAGTGGTCTGCGGCGCGCCAGTCACGGTCTGCACGGCCACTACGTCCGGGGCTCGAATCTCCCCTCGGGTGTGGATATTTGTGCAGTCTTTCGTATTAGCTAGTTCATAAGTAGTTTGTAAGTTTAGGGACTGATGACCCCCTAGTTAAATCCCATAAGCTCTACAAACATTTTAAAATGCTTATATGTAAACTAGACACTGTTGGGCTTTATTTTGTATAGCTTGTTGAAGGTACTTCAGTAGGTCGTATGCCGTCGGTGGTCATAAAATAACAATACGATCGATCTCCAAGCAGGCTACGTTGCATTGTTTGATAAAATCATAGTTAAGACTTTTGACTGGATCCAGGCGAAGTGGCGCCATAGTTAGCACACTGCAGTTACATTCGGGAGGATGACGGCTTAAATCCTCGTCTGGCCGTCCTGACAGTTTTTCTTAAGTTTTCCTATTTCGCTCCATGCAAATGCTAGGATGGTTCCCTTGAAAGGGTACGTCGTCCAAATTTTCACGCCTTTTTCTTTTTACTGGCTCAAATGTTCAAATGTTTGTAAATCTATCGGACGAAATTGCGTGGTCATCAGTCCGTAGCTAACAAACTACTTACACTAAGGTAAACTAACCTAAGGACAACACACACACCCATGCCCCAGGGAGGAGGACTCGAACCTCCGCTCGAGGCACCTTAGACCGCTCGGCTACTCCACCGCGGCTTTTTACTGGCACCTCTAGTATTTCCACTGCAGTGATCGGAAAGATACTAGTCGTGTTTCTACAGGTCTGGAAGGCATTTGACATAATTCGTCATCTCCCGCCGCGGTGGAGTGGCCCAGCATTCTAAGGCGCCTTGCTGCCGAGCGCGCGGTTGCTTGCCGTCGCAGGTTCGAGTCCTCCCTCGGGCATGGGTGTGTGTTGTCCTTAAGTTAGTTTAACTTACTTTAAGTAGCTTGTAAGCTCAGGACTAATAACCGCAGGAGTTAAGTCCCATAGATTTACAAAAATTCGAACATTTGATCACTCTCCCCTAACAAGCAAAATAAAAAGTTATGGGATATTAGACCAACTGTACTATTGAATCGAGGACTTCCAAACTACAATACTTCTATTCATACTTTATAGACCACACGGCTATTCCTCACGGCTTATTATTGTTGATCTTACTTTTCTTCCACTTCAAGGAGTGGGTTTTGTCTCGCTCGGAAACGAAAGGAATTTAATGAAAATTTTGTCTTCATCTCTTCATTGGCCATACTCAATCCCATCTTCCAGTCCCTTCGGCCACCGCGGCCGGCTTTTATGCAGTGCCTAATCTCTTTTATCGTTGTGTTTTCCACATCTAGTTGCTGTCTTGCGTCTTCACTTCGCACTCTTTCGTTTAATGATGTTGTCAGAAGTCACCTTACAAAACTAGTATGAGCAACTTTAATTAATTTTGTCTCCCGATTTCTGAGATTGGAGTTTCCGCTATCATACGTAAGAGCATGCTTAGCCACCACGGTGTCTAATGTTGTGTACACTGTTTCCTAACAGATGTGCTAAGATGTCTTCTTATACGACCATTTATAGCGTTACATTTCTGGATGATCTGAACCAAATATGAATTTTTTCTTTATTTTATTGACTTCACCATCCCTAGATATTTAATCGAATATATTTTTTCAACTTTCCATCTTTTACATGTTTCCTTTTCTTTGCCCATTCCTTTTGTTTTATTTACAGAATAGTCATTCTATGAGATTATAAAACCTTAGTAATTTAAACATATTTTATAGTAAAGCGAGGACTAGAATGCACTACATACGACATTAACAATTTTCGTTATTGAAAAATACAAGCCGCGGCGGAGTGGTCGAGCGCCTTGAGGCGCTATACTCCGATTCGCGAGACCGCTCCCCGTCGGGGTTCCGAATCCTACCTCGGGCATGGATGTTTGTGTGCTGTCTTTAGTATAAGTTAGTTTATAAGTAGTTTGTAGATTTAGGGGCTGATGACCACGCAGTTAAGTCTCATAAGCTTAACAAACATTTGAACATTTTTTTGAGAAATACAAAATATCAATGATTTTTAATAAAAATGAAAGCTATTGCATGCCAATAACGAAAATGTGAAGCTGAGACTGGAGACTTCATTAGCTTGATAGAACCAAGTGATTTGTAAATGTCTGACCGTACCGCATGACGTGAGTCCTATGTAACGTTTGACCTCTGCTAATTGTAAATGCAAATTTGAGACTAAAACTAAACCGCGATGTTATGGAACATACTGATAAAAATATCCAGAATGAGATGAACAGGGAAAACAAACGGTTGCAAGTGGGTGAGAGGAAAAATGTATTACTCTCAGAAGATAGAAGAATCGATTGTTTTCTAAATTAAAATATGTATTCATCCAGTAATACACGAGCCAAAGAAACACCGAGCATCTTCCGCATCTGCACACCAGAACCGGCGGACTTTCAGCCGTTAGTTGCGCTAGAGCTGCGCATGCAAAATGTTGTTTAAAGATAAACGAGGCAGGGAGGAACTTATCTCGAAAGACGAAAACGCAACTTCAGATAGCTGAAACACACGTTCTGATGACTATAACAGGTCAACGTCTCCAACATCAAAAACATGTGTTTGTTGGCTTATGACCTCTAGCCAGTTCACTAATCAGATTCACATCAGCAAACTTAAGTTCCCAGACACGTCACAAGAAATAATACGCTGAAAGGCAGTGATAAATTTATTACCAGTACTGAGTGGTGTAAATGTAGACAGCATGTTTGTAAAATTCTGCTTTCATGTTGAGCTAAATCTTAGGAGACTAGATTTTTATACAAGGTTAATTTATTGTCAGTAACTGCCAGGTTTTTAACTTGTTCCGGTAATTAGTAGGTTTAAAATTGTGTATCGATATTAAGTGAAAGTAAAGTTACATTAACTTTGATTGATGTGAGCATGTTCAAATGCAGTTCATCGTATTTCTCAGGTGTAGAACGCTCACGTCTGAATAAACAGCTTTGAGGAAACCTTTGGCGAATGCTCAAAGAGAGGTAAAAATGAAATGATCATATGATATTTTTGGCTGCCGTGGCGGAGTGGCCGAGGGCATTGAGGCGCTATGCTCTGATGCGCGAGGCCGTTTTCCGTCGGGTGCTCTAATCCTCCCTCGGGAATGATGTTTGTGTTGTCTTCAGTATAAATTAGTTGATAAGTAGTTCATAAGTTTAGGGACTAATGACCCCGAGGTTAAGTCCCGCAAGCTTCACAAAAATTTGAACATTTTTGGCCCGGAGATGCCGTGTGGGATTCTTCGGCCGCCTATCGCAGTAGTTGTTGACGCCACTTCGGCTACTTGCATATCGATGATGATGAAAATGATGACGTGAACACACAACACCCAGACCCCTCCTGGGAATCGAACCCGGGCCGCCTGCGTATTTTATTTATTATTACAGCGGACGTTCAGACCTCTGACCGGGCACGCTGTTCCACGGCACCCGGCTGAAATGTGATTATTTTGTCATTCTGACTGATCACTTAGAACTGGAATAAAATGTTAACACATCTGAGTAGTAGGAAGTTAGTGCCACCATACTGTAAATTTACAAGTAACAAAATTATACTGGTCTTAAGTAAAATGAAACCACACAGTGATACAGAACAGATTGCTTATAATGCCTGCTACTGTATTTGGAGGAGCATTTTCGTCACACTTTCGCGCTTGCTAAAATGAACACAGTCCACAAAAAGCGAAAAGACACCCTTAAACACTTTGTTGACAAAAAACTGAATAGCGATAAGATATAGAAGTGCGTTTCAGTGGCACAGCTGTCGTTTGTGCTCCGGTGATTCATGTGAAAATGTTTCCGACATCATTGTGGCAGCACGACGGACGGATTTCCATTTCGGAAATCGTTTCAGAATTCAATATTCCGAGATTCACAGTGTCAAGAGTGCGACGAGGATGCAACATTTTGGGGCTCGCCTCTCACCGTGGACAACCAATGGCCGACGGTTGCACTTAATGATCGAGGGTAGCGGCGTTTGCACGAGTTGCCACTGCTAACACACAAGCAGCACTGGGTGAAATAACACCAGAAACCAAAGTGGGATGTAAGAGGAATGTATCCGTTATGACAGTGCGCAATAGCTTGGCGTTAATGGGTTACGGCACCAGACGACCGACTCGAGTGCCTTTACTAAAAGCGCAGGATCGCTTACAGTGCCTCTCTTGGGACCATCACCATATGGGCTGGATCCTTCATTCAGCGCCAAATCTAGGGGTGGAGGAGGAGGAAGACGGGTTGAGGAGGAGGAGGAGGAAGAGGAGGAGGAAGGAGTGGGAGCAAACCGGTGTTTTTAAGTGTGGGGTGCCTCAGGGGTCAATGTTGAGACCACTGCTGTTTGTTATTCGTATAAATGATACGCCTTCGAGCATAACAGGTGATTGTAAAATATTTTTGTTTGCTGATGATACCAGCTTGGTAGTGAAGGATGTTGTTTGTAATATTCACACAGTATCAAATGTTTCAGTTCAAGAGATAAGTTCATGGATTGTAGAAAACAAAATGATGGTAAATCACAGTAAAACTTAGTTTTTACAATTTATAACACACAATTTAACGAAAGCTGACAATTTGATTAACATAATGGGCATATGATAAGTGAGACTGAACAGTTCAAATTTCTAGGTGTTCAGATAGACAGCAAGGTGTCGTGGAAAGTCCATGTTCAGGATCTTGTTGCAAACCTAAATTCTGCTTTATTTACCATTAGAACAATATCTGAAATAAGTGATTTTTCAACACGAAAAGTAGTCTACTACGCTTACTTTCATTTACTTATGACGTACGGCGTTATTTTTTGGGGTAAGTCGACTGATACAAAAAGGATATTTTTGGATCAGAAACGGAAGGTGCGACCAATATGTGGTGTAAGTTCACGAACGTCATGTCGACTGCTTTTCAGTAGTCTGAAAATTCTGACACTGGCGTCACAATACGTATTTTCTTTAATATCGTTTGTTGTTAATAATATCAGTTTATTCTCACGAGTTAGTAGCTTTCACTCGGTGAACACTAGACAGAAGTCGAATCTACATTTGCATCACACCACCTTGACACTTGTGCAGAAAGGTGTGCAGTATTCTACAGAACCCATTTTCAATAAGCTGCCACAATATCTCAAGAATCTTAGTACTAACCTACGCGCTTTCAAATCACCTCATGGCTCAAACCTTTTACTCTGTCGAGGAACTCCAAGAAAAGTTAAACAATTAAGCTAATTTTTTTTTCGTTATTGATTCTTTTCACTTAGCCTTAAGATTGTCGTGTGCGTAGGACTACTTAATGTTTTTATATTACCATTCTTGTGTTAAACTTCATGTATTGACTTACTCCAAGACCGTGGAGTTTAACTCCTCAATTAAGTCCTGCGGAAGAGAAACGATATTATTATTATTATTATTATTATTATTACCGGGGTGTCTGCGCCTGGCACCACTTGCAGAAGAGCGCCAAAATAATCTCGAAGACAATGAGGGAGGCCGAACGGAAGGGGGGTGGGCGCCGAAAAGAGCAAAAGACGGACGTCAAGCGGGAAGGGAGGAAGTGCCATTATTAAGTCTGTGCTCAGTTTGTGAAATGTCGTGGATCCGGCACTGTCTTGATGATTGGAAAACCGAGTGTTGGGTACACGAGCCCCAAATTCAGTTGGTAAGAGATAATGATAGAATTCGAGTGTGGCTCTGACACCATGAAGCCATGGATCCAAGTTGTCAACACGCCATTGATCAAGTTGGTGGTTGATCCATAATGGTCGCTGGTCCAACCGAACCGAATATTGGTTGGAAACGTTTATGTTCGGCTACTTGGAGACAATTTTCAGCTATTCATGCATTAGATGTTCCTAAACAACGATGGAATTTTCATTGACGACAATGAGCCATGCCATGGGACCACAGTTGTTACAAATAGGAGGTATGTTCACGAAGTACACTCCTAGCCATTAAAATTACTACATCACGAAGAGGACGTGCTACAGACGCGAAATTTAACCGACAGGAAGAAGATGCTATGATATATAAATGATTAGCTTTTCAGAGCATTCACACAAGGTTGGCGTCGGTGGCGACACCTGCAACATGCTGACATGAGGAAAGTTTCCAACCGATTTCTCATACACAAACAGCAGTTGACCGGCGTTGCCTGGTGAAACGTTGTTGTGATGCCTCGTGTAAGGAGGAGAAATGCGTACCATCACGTTTTCGACTTTGATAAAGGTTGAATTGTAGCCTATCATGCAAAGGATTAACGATAGCATATTTCAGTCTATCCGGGAAAATACCCTGCTTTAAAGAACTATTACATATATGACCGAGAATCCTACTTATCCCTTGGGAACAGGCTTTTAATACCCTGATGGAAATGCCATCAATTCCACATGACCTTTTACTCTTGATAGAGTTTATTAGTTTCCTAATTTCTGAAGGAGAGGTGGTGGAATTTCAATTGTATCAAATTGTGTGGGTATGGCCTCTTCCATTAACTGCCTTGGTCCTTCTAATGAACATTTAGATCCTATTTTATCTACAACATTTAAAAAGTAATAATTAAAAATATTTTAAAATTCTGACTTTTTGTTAATAAAGTTTTCATTTCTGTCGCCCTATAATTATTAGCAAACTTACGTTGTAGAAGTACAGGAACTAATTCTACATTTCTTAATCTGTAATATTTTGTTTCTCGCAAACCCACTCATCAACACCTATAGGGTTCTTCCGTTTGACCAGTAATCATGAGATTTCATACGAGCATGGTTGCGTAGTACAGGTAGTGGAAAAAATCATAAATTGGTTGATCCGTAATATTTTGTTACTCGCAAATTCAGTCATCAACACCTTCCCATCGGACTATAATGTGATTTGATAAGAAGCAAAGTTACGTAATACAAGTACTGGAATAGATCCTGGAATTGTTAAGCGATAATACTTTGTTACTTACAGTCTCTATCATTAACACCTATAGGGTATCTCACGTTGTCCTATAATCATGAAAGTTGACAGCAAGCAAGGTTCCGTAATACAAGTACTAGAAAAACACCTAAAATTGTGTTTCGTTATATGTTACTCGCAAACTCAATCTTCAACACCTACAGGGTACTTCCCATTGACCTGTAATCATTAGATTTGACATGAAGCAAGGTTCGTTAGTACAAGTACTGGGGAAAATACTCAAATTGGTAATCCGTAATATTTTTCTACTCGCAAACTCACTCATCACTACTTATAAGGTACCTCCCGTTGACGACAAGCATGGTTCCGTGGTAGGAGTATTGTAAATAAATTAAGATTGTTAATCGGTAATGTTTTGTTACAAACTCACTCATCAATACCTATAGGATATTTCCTGTTGACCTATAATCATGAGATTTGACAGGAAGAATTGATACGTAGGATTTTTATTGAATAAAATCCTAAAATTGCTAATACGTAGTATTTTGTTACTCGCAAACTGACTCATCAACTCCTATAAGGTATACGTCCCGTTGACTTAGAAGCAAGTTTACCTAGTAGAAGTACTGGAAAAAATCCTAAAATTGTTTATCCGTAATATTTTTTATTCACAAACTGTCTCATCAACGCACACAGACAAGAAATAAGGTTGTGTAATAGAACGACTGGAAAAACTCCGAAAATTGTTACTTCATAATATTTTGTTACAAATTCACTCATGAATGCCTATAGGGTACTTCCTGTTGACCTAGCATTATGAAATTTGACAAGAAGCAAGGTTCTGCAGTACAAGAAAGTAAAAATATGATCCCAAAATAGTGAATCCGTAATTATCTCATATAAAGAAATAATTTTATCCTTACGTTCTTAGGAACATTCGTAATTTGTTAAAAATCTCAAGAAGTACTGTAAAGATTTTATCTGTTCTTCAGTAAGAGGTAGAGTGATTTACAAGAAAGAGATACAGTGATGTGAAATCCACTACTTCTGTGAAAACGATGCCTTTGTCATCTAGCAGTTTTGCGAGACCTCAGTGCTGGCAGTGTTTTGCTGAGATACTTATAGCATCTGTAATTTGTCAAAGAAAAGTGTTAAATGTTGCATGATTATACTTCTGTTGTTTGGGGTTATGTTCCGACACTCCATAAAATATCCGTTGAAGCGTTTAACTGAACCGTTCGAGATTTGCATAACAACAACATCGTTACAGCTGGCTAATAAATTTATTTTCTGAAGACTTCTATCATATGTTCCCAATAATCGCAACAGGACCATAGCAGACGAAACACACTAAAATACCTTGGTCTAATCTTTGATCTGCAACTAACGTGGAATTCTCACCTACGAGCCATCCAAGAGATGGCCAAACGTGGTGACTACACTGCTTCACACATACAAATCCCGGATCCTCCTTACCCTTTGTTATGCAAATGTTATTATGTACCCCTCCAAATCTTCGAACCCCTTCTGCATCCACTCACATTCCCCCACAAGAATCCTTTGCTAATTGATCAATTTCCAATCTCTCATGCATATTAAAAACCTCCGAATATTCTTCACCAACCGCAAACTCAACATCAATAATTCTACTAGGCCAGTTCTCGTACGAACGGTTTTCTTTTGTCGACTGTACGGAACTCTCAGTCAGCGAGTCCTAGTCTCACTTACCCGGATTTTCTATATTCTCCATTTCCCCTTTCGATACTGTCTCCTAATCGTCCTAGACCGGGCTTAGCGAACTGCCGCAGAGAATAGCACAGTGGGTTCGCATTCCGGAGGACGGCGGTTCAAACCCGCCCCGGTCAGATTGGGGTTTTCCGTAATTTCCCTAAATCACTCCTAGTGAATATTCAAGCATCAGTAGAACAAAGGTTTTGTAGCCTATTTCGTGGCTACTTTACACTTTCTAAGACTGCCTCTAGTGAACCTGTCTGCCGTCTGTCCTCCTTGCGATTTGTGTTACGTGGTCGTGCCACTTAAAGTCGCCCCGGCTGTAGGCATATTCCTAAATATTTGATACGTGCAACTACTTCCAATGATTATCTGGCGATCATGTGTCTTATGATCTTTTCGCTTGTTTATGAACAATATGTGAATTTGTTAATGCTGAGAGCTAACAGCCGATCCTTTCACTCACCGTCGATACTCTGCAGGTTTTGCCGCATTTCACTTACAGAATCATCCTCGAAAAGTCTCTTAGAACATCTGTCGTTATCCACCAGGTAAGTTATCACTAAAAAAAGCTTAAACGGTGCAGTATAAATAATTATGTGACAGGATTGACAACACACTTCTTATTTTCGGTGTCACTTAATGGGTTATATTACATTTTGTTAAAGTTCGGCAATGTTTGTCATTGTCAAAAATGTTTCTACACTGTGAGAAAACCTGACTCAAGATTTTCACATTTCTAATTTCTATTTGTTTTAACCTAAATAAACCTCTACAAAAGAAGCAATAATATCTATTTGTTTTTGTGCAGTCAAACGAGACATTTCGGATCTAATTTTATTCACCTTACAGTCACTTCCACAACTTTCATACTGTATATCCTGGAATAAACTGTGTTATCTGACTTGAGCATTACCTCTTGTTTCAGGATCAGCGCCTGCAGGAGATGGCGGTAAGTCAACAACATTCATACGGCCTGCACTAGATTAGAGCACTGTGGATTTAGATGTAGTGGCCGAGCGCTCTAAGGCGCCTTGCTGCGGACCGCGCGGTTGCTCGCCGTCGGAGGTTCGAGTCCTCCTTCGGGCATGGATGTGTGTTGTCTTTAGCATAAGTTAGTTTAAGTAGTTTGTAAGCCTGTGGTCTGATAACCTTAGATTTACAAACATTTGAATTTTTGAATTGGCGGGCGGGAGTGCCCATGCGCTATAAGCCGCCTTGCTACGTAGTGCGCGTCTGCTCCCCGTCGGAGGTTCAAGTCGTCGTCTGGGCATGGTTTTGTGTGTGTCGTTCTTAGCATAAGTTAGTTTAAGTAGTTTGTAAGTCTGCAGTTTGGTCCCATAGCTTTACAAACATTTGAAATAATAAGTAATAGCTTTCCTGCATTGTTAGCCATGAGTGTATTCAGAATTTTGTTTCTAGGTGGGGGTGGGAAGGGGACACTATAATTTAATTTCCATTATTAAATTCCAACGTAAATAATTATCGAAGTTATGAAAATAAGCAAGCACAGAATAACTGCCCGCTCTAATTTTTAACGAGTATTTAAGCATAGCAGAAGTTTGGAAAACTGATTCGCTTATTGCTCTAAGTCAACTGGGACATTTATATGCACAAAGAGGAGTGCAAGAACACTCATCCTGTTTTGATTTTTACTGTTCCTTAGGCAGGGTTTTGCACGTTTTACGTTGCAAATGTTCCTTCTTTCCTTACCTTGGAAACTGAGAGGGTGACTGGAATTTAGAACGAAGTTGCAATTTTGCAACGCTTGTTTTACAATGTCTAACGCTACCAAAGCTTTTTTTTAAATACTGTGTTCGTTTTTTCTTTAATGTCATTCTTGTTGCCAAGCGGAAAACTGTCTACCTGCAAACGAAAATTCAGACGTCATCGATTGATGAAATTTGACGGAGTCTTAGACAATTAAATTTCCTGTTTCATAGTAGACATAAAATCGATACTCTGATTATTACGACAACATTTTCTAAGAGTTTCGAGGCCGCTCTAAAAAGATTTTTATTTATTAATCACCATCGCGCGCAATTTATTCTAAGACGTTTGACACACTGTTAACTTATTAGTAGCATAACGCCGTAAGATGATCACAGTTAACGCATCGAAAATATTCTGCCGGCCGCGGTGGCCGAGGTGACTGAGGCGCTTCAGTCACGGTCAGCACGGCCACTACGGTCGGGGGTTCGAATCCCCCCTCGGGCATGGATATTTGTGCCGTCCTAGTTCGTAAGTAGTTCATAAGTAGTTTGTAAGTTTAGGGACTGATGACCCCGTAGTTAAGTCCCATAAGCTTAACAAACATTTGAACATTTTGAAAATATTCTGGAAAGAGAAATGATTGAGGAAGAGATTATTCCCCGTAGCGCAAGAGAAATGAACTGGTTGCGAGTGACTACACAGTACAATAGTTGCATTTTTTGACCAGTTTCTTTGTCAGCACAATATTATAACTGCACAGTACAGTTAAAGGCTCACCATTAATAGTCTTCCACTGTAACACATAAGTTTCTAAATTTCCTACAACCTTCTGAAAAGGTGCAAAAAATAAAAAATAAAAATCAAATAAAAAAAATAAAAAAATTGAACCCTTTCACGTCAACCTTGCTCTTGAAATGGCAAAACCAAATCAGAGCTCGGAAGTTCTGTGAGTTTTAAGGTGGGTTAATAGAATGTCATATCGGCACAAAATTTCACCACAGTTCATAAGGGGCGAGCGCTTTCCTTGGGGCGTTCATTCCTAAAACGACAGTCCGCAGTGCAGTGAGCAAACAAGCGACGTTCCACATTGCTGCACAATTCACCCTTCTCACACAACATTCTCGGCTCAACTTAATCAAACGCCACAATTTTTACTTTTATGTACAGGTTGGAACCACTGGAGACCGTTAAAAGCTATGCAGCGGAAGCTGAACGTCATCCAGAGTATTAAAGGCTGCTTGTGCTTTCTAAGCCCTCCTGTTTCACACCTTCCTGTAGAGTGATCAAAGGGGGAAGGTGGTACAACGTTGACAACAAAACGGAAAAGGGTCTCTCTAGGACTTGGCAGTTACGCAATACCCTCACTGTAACACGTGATTTCGACATCTATTCAGCTTGATGCCTGCTCTAGCGCCTGAAGGCAAGCAACTCCTTTGACAACAAATGTTCAAATGTTTGTTAAGCTTATGGGACTTAACTACGGGGTTATCAGTCCCTAAACTTACAAACTACTTATGAACTACTTACGAACTAGGACGGCACAAATATCCATGCCCGAGGGGGGATTCGAACCCCCGACCGTAGTGGCCGTGCTGACCGTGACTGGAGCGCCTCAGTCACCTCGGCCACCGCGGCCGGCCTTTGACAACACTGCCACAGGCAAGTACTACACCAGCAATTCTGTCTTGCTCAGCTGAATGGTTATCTAAATCACCGATTTGCGTTCAACAAATATGCCCTGTTTGCACAGAGGGTGATGTCAAACTGGGACGATTTCGACGGATTGTTTGCCGTTTCATTCACTGTCTACTCCCTCCCTTGATCACGCCGTAGGAGGAATCTAAATTCCTGCTATATGGCTACCCTCCTATCTTGCTAGACTCCTCAATGCACAAGAAACAGAAATATATGTATCTGTTCTTAACATCTCAACATCGCAAGCTCTAGTAAATGGTGCACAACCCCATATTTAGGAAAAATTTTAATGCATGTGGCCAGAAAACTTAAATCAAGAAATTTCAAAACATCTCTTTATGTACATTCGCACCTGACTGTATGCAACCAACACAGCGTAGCTGCGTTGCAGCTACTCTGAACACACTTCAGTACAGTTATTGCACACTACACAATGGGCAACACAGGAGACTACTTGACACCACCTCTCCTTATGGCAGTCGGTTCAGATGTAAATCGGGAACCATCATACAACAAAAACGAGAAAGCATTTTATTAGAGACGAGGCTTCTTAAAAGTTTGTGAATTAATTTTCCTTAACAATAGTGACAAGTCTTCACACCCATTAAAAGACATAACGAGTTTTCCGAGTTTTCGTTCGTTTGCGTTCTGAATTTGAACCTTATGTTAACAAAAAAAAAAAAAAAAAAAAAAAAAAAAAAAAAAAAAAAAAAAAAAAAAAAAAACAACAACATAAAGAGACGTAAAATATCGACTACTTCACCAGTATCGGCTTAAACGGTTTAATGTCTGAGAACCTGGTAATAAATTACGATTATTTTAACACTGTTTCAAGACTCCCGTGAGTCTTCTATTGTACCTGAGAGATAACCACTAAAGATATGTAATGTAGTGCAATGAACAGGTGTTAAACGCCGTGAAGTAATGTTGCAGTAACGGACGCAGAGAAGAGCCCAGTACCTATATGAATTAGTAACTATGCACAATCAGGTGCCAGATATTAAATACGTACACCAGTAACATGATACCGTGACCTGAATGACGACACAAATGATTTTTGCGTGACAGGGATTCGAACACGGCACCTTTTGCCATTGTATTATAGCTACGAATATATTTATTGCTTCATCACCAGTGGCGCGATGTGCACATGTTCGGCTTGAGGTAACTTAAAGAATAACTCTGTGCTGTCCGGGACACCAACACCATTCATATCGTCTTTATTAACCTTAAACGACGTAGCTACCATCACATTTCCCTTCATTAGTACCTAGGATCGTGCTGTTTTTAGAGACCTGATGGGGTTTGCTATCTTGAGGAAACAATGAAAGGATGTGGCCGTATCATATCGAAG
Organism: Locusta migratoria; assembly: GCA_026315105.1. NCBI lineage: Eukaryota > Metazoa > Arthropoda > Insecta > Orthoptera > Acrididae > Locusta > Locusta migratoria. The sequence goes on from CM048755.1 coordinate 237,780,462, forward strand.
AGTTAAAATTCAGAGAAAATGTAATCAGAGCTCGAATCCAAATATTTTAAAATTGTCAAGGCCACTAAAAGTACGAAATGGCGGTCCTATGACCTTACATGAAAACTGGTTCAGCAACGAAAATAACATTACTAGTGTAAGAAAGCCTATTAGTCACAGTTCGTGCAAACAGCGTGTTCTGCCTCTGACAGCAAAAACTGAAACAACTCTGTTCCAGTCAGTTGCGAATGGACCTTTTTTTACCACAGCACAGTCCTGCGTTCTTTGCTTGGCGTTACTGGAGCAGTTAAAAACCGTCACCACAGCGTGAATAGAACCCATGCCTTAGCCATTATAAGCTAGCCTCAATCCAACCAAACTCCGAATTTCACATGTGTCCAGTAATATATGGTGTCTGCGACACCTCTGTTGAATGAAATGCGAAACCTTAGATAAAAATAACGTGTGTGGCACCATTACCAAACGTAGCGTGAACTTCAAAAACTCCTTTTGTTGCTTTGACTGCCACTGTTCAAGAGAGATGGAAACTCATAAGGTTATGATACAAAACTTTATTATTTTCCTCAAGCATAATAATTTTGGGATTAAAACTATCTTCATTTGGAAAGTGGATGTAGCTGGTTTAGGTGAAAAAAGATCTGTAGCAAAGCTCAGAATATAGGTTAGGTTGGGAAACAACAGTTTAGTTATGGTTGGGCGAAGTCAATGGAAGTGAAAGCTTAAAAGCTGGTTGTGGTGAAAGAATGACCTGGAGCGTAGCCCAATATCTAAGTTATGTTGGGAGTCAATAGTTCTATTTGTATTTGGTGAAGCTAAATAATGTGAAGGATGTAATAGCTGGTTGAGGAGAAGAAATGGTCTGTAGCGAATACAAAGTTCTACATTAGGATGGGAGGCAACAGTTTGGTTGTAAGGTGTTGAAACCAACAAATGTGAAAACCAAAATAGCTATCTGTGGTGATAGAATGTGCTGATACACAACCCAAGGTCTAAGTAAGGTTGGGAAGCAATAGTTCGGTTGTAAGTTTCGATCAGACTCAATGTAATTTCCTACCTGTATATATCTACATCTACGTGGGATACTCTGCAAATCACATTTAAGTGCCTGGCAGAGGGTTCATCCGAACCACCCTTATACTATTTATCTTCCATTCAATTTTCGAATAGCGCGCGGGAAGAAAGAACACCTGAATCTCTCCGTTCGAGCTCTGATTTCTCGCATTTTATTCTGATGATCTTTTCTACCTATGTAAGTGGGAGTCAACAATATATTTTCGTATTCGGAGGAGAATGTTGGCGATTGGAGTTTCGTAAGTAGCCCACGCCGCAGCGATAAGCGCCGTTGTTGTAATGATTCCCACCCCAGATCCTGTATCATTTCCGTAACGCTGTCTCCCCTGTATCGTGACAATACAAAACGAGCTGCCCTTCTTTGGACTCTTTCGATGTCCTCCGTCAAACTCACCTGATAAGGAACCCACACTGGGCAACAATACTCAAAAAAAGGACGGGCAAGAGAAGTGCATGCAGTTTCTTTAGTAGTTCTGTTGCATCTTTTAAGGGTTCTGCCACTAAAAGCGGTCTCTCGCTCGCCTTACACACGACATTACCTACGTGTTCTTTCCAGTTTAAGTCTGTAGTAATAGTTATTTCTAGGTATTTTGTGGAGTTTACGGCCTTCACGTTTGATTGATTTATCTCGTAAACAAAGATTAACAGATTTCTTTTCGTACTCATGTGGACGACTTCACACTTCTCATTATTCAGAGTCAATCGCCAATTTTTAGACCATAGTGATGTCTTATTTAGATCGTTCTGCAGTTGGGTTTGATCTTCATATGATTTTACTAGACGGTATAGGACGGCATCATCTGCAAACAACCTAAGAGAGCAGCTTAGATTTTCTCCAAAATCGTTTATGTAAATGAGGAACAGCAGAGGAACAATAACACTACCCTGTGGAACGCCCGATATCACCTCTGTTTTAGTCTATGCATTACCATCGATTGCTACTAACTGTGTCCTCTCTGACAAGAAATCCCCTATCCAATCGCAAATTTGGGGTGATATACCATAACCACGCAATTTGATTAAAAGCTGTAAACGAAGGCTTCCGCGGCCGTTGTCATTGTTTATAAAACTCTTCTGGGTGTTGGACCGCATCGTCAAAATATCGAATACTTCACCGACGTTTCGGCCACTATTGCAAGTGGCCATCTTCTGGGTGTTACGTTTACTGCTGGGTGACGGAAAGCTGGTGTCTTAAATACTAAATGTTGCTAGTTGTTATTGGTGGTTTCAGCTCTCTTTCATTGGTGTTTACTTTATTTCTTCCTATTGGTGGAAAAGGAAATCCAGGATTGGTGTATTTAAGACACCAGCTTTCCGTCACCCAGCAGTAAACGTAACACCCAGAAGATGGCCACTTGCAATAGTGGCCGAAAGGTCGGTGAAGTATTCGATATTTTGACGATGCGGTCCAACACCCAGAAGAGTTTGATTAAAAGCTGTTTGTGAGGTGCGGTGTCAAAAGCCGTCTGAAATCAAGAAATACTGAATCGATTTGCGAACCCTTGTCGATAGCACCCATCACTTCGTGTGAGTAAAGAGCTAGTTGTGTTTCGCATGAACGATATTTTCTAAATCCGTGTTGACCTTGGGTCAATAGATCACTCTGTTCGAGGTAATTCATAATATTTGAATACAAGATATGTTCCAAAACCCTGCTGCAAATTGACGTCAATGAAATAGGCCTTTAGTTTAGTGGGTAACTCCTACTGCCTTTCTTGAATATAGGTGTGACCTGTGCAACTTTACAATCTTTTGGTACAGATCCTTCTTTGAGCGAGCGGTTGAATATGGCTGTTAAGTAAGGAGCTTTCGCTTCAGCATTATCAGATAGAAATGTAATGGGTATACAGTCCGGACCAGAAGACTTGTTAAGTGATTGAAGTTGCTTCACTACTCCGAGTATATCTCCTTCAACGTTACTCATTCTGGCCTCTGTTTGTAATTCGAATCTGGAATATTGGTTTCGTCTTCTTTGGTGAATGAGTTTCTAAAAGCTATGTTTAGTAACTCTGCTTTACTAGCGCTATCATCGGCAGGATCGCCATTACTATCACGTAGTGAGGGTATTGTTTGTGTTTTGCGCCTAATATATTTAACATATGACCAAAATCTCTTTCGAGAAAGACTTTCGTTGTGAAAAGTATTGTACGCATCTCGCATTGAAATCCTCGCTAAATTTCGAGCTTCTGTGTAGGATCGCCAATCCTGGGGATTTTGTGTTCGTTTAATTTTTGCATGCCTTTTCCGTCGCTTTAGCAAGAGTGTCCTGACCTGTTTTGTGTACCAAGTGGGATCATCTCCTTCTTTTATTAATTTATTTGGTATAAAACTGTCAGTTCCTTTCGATACCACTTCTTTGAATTTGAGCCACATCTGGTCTACACTTACCTTTAGTGTAAGGGACGAGTGTAAACTGTCTTTCAAGAACCAATGTATTGCATTTCTATCTACTTCCCTGAACAAATATATTTTTTGTCCATTTTTGTTAACTTTGGGACTTTCGATATTCAATCTCGCTACGACAGCTCTGTGTTCACTGATATCTGTATCCGTTTTGATGCTCGTTATGAGCTCAGGATTATTTGTTGCTAAGAGATCAAGTGTGTTTTGACATCCATTTACAATTCTAGTTGGCTGATGAACCAATTATTCGAAGTAATTTTCAGAGAATGCATTGTGTACAATTTCACACGATGTTTTATTGGTACCTCTTGATTTGTAAGTATAATTTCGCCAACAGATTGAGGGTAAATTAAAATCACCACCTACTATTATCGTGTGAGTCGGGTACGTTTTTGTAATTAGACTCAAGTTTTCTTTGAACCTTTATGCTATTGTTTAGTCAGGGTCGGGAGGCCGGTAACTCCTTACGATTTTCAGGTACAACCTCTACCCATAATAGCTCACAGGAACTATCAAATTCAACTTCGCTACACGAAAGACTACTTTTGACGGCGACAAACATGTCTCCACCTATTTTGTTTAATCTATCCTTTCTGAACGCAGTTAGATCTTTTGCAAATACTTCTGCTGAACTTATTTCCGGCTTGAGCCAACTTTCACTGCGTACAATGATGTGTGTTTCGGTGCTTTCTATTAACGCTTGGAGTTCTGGTACTTTCCCGACACAGCTACGCAATTTACAACTGTTATACAGATAGTTCCTAGATCTATATTTCTCCTGTGATCGACCTGCACCCTTTGAGAAAGCCCATTTAGTGTTTCCGCAAATCCCTCTACTCTAAAAAAACGCCCAGTCCACGCCACACAGCCTCCGCTACCCGTGTAGCCGCTTCCTGCGTGTAGTGGACTCCTGACATATTTAGCGGAACCCGGAACCCAACCACCCGATGGCGCAAGTCAAGGAATCTGCAGCCTACACGCTCGCAGATCCGTCTGAGCCTCTGATTCAGACCCTCTACTCGGCTCTGTACCAGAGATTCACAGTCGGTCCTATCAACTAGGCTGCAGATGGTGAGCTCTGCTTTCATCTTGGAAGCAAGAGTGGTATTCTTTATCACTTCAGATAGCCGCTCAAAACCTGAGAGTATCTGTTCAGATCCGAAGCGACACACGTCATTGGTTCCGACGTGAGCCACCACCTGCAGTTGGCTGCACCCCTTACCCTTCATGGCACCCTGAAGGACCCGTTCCACATCTGGGATGACCCCACCCGGTATGGACACGGAGTGCACGTTGGCCTTCTTCCCATCCTTGGAAGCCATCTCTCTAAGGGACTCTGCCACCCGCCTAACGTTGGAGCTCCCAACTACAAGCAAAGCCACCCTCTGTGAAAGTCCGGATCTTGCAGGCTGAGTGCTGATTTCAGGATGAGAGACACCATCCGGCTCAGGAACATTGTCCTGAACAGATGGCGCCTCAAACCTGTTCACAAGACGAACCGGGGAGGCCTCACTATCGGTCGCCCGGAATGTCTTGCGCCGCCTGCCACGCACTGGAGCGACCTCCCACGCAACCACAGGTGGGGAGTCTGCCTCACTGCTGGCAGTATCAGGGCATGTCGCTGCCGCAGGCCGATCGGTGGAGACGACGGGAGTCTATTCGGTCCCCACTGCCGGCCAACAACAACGACGCCTCTCGATCACAGCCTCCAGCTGTGCAACCGAGGTTAACACAGCTTGAAGCTGGGAGCGAAGTGTCACCAGCTCAGACTGCATCCGCTCACAGCAGTCACAGTCCCTATTCATGATTAAAGTGCCGAGAAAACAAACTACTGTCGCGATGCACTCAAAGGAAGACTACACTGTTTGTTAAAACGCGAATTTGAATGTAATATGCACGAGAGCACAGTATAAATTTACAAACTCAAACGAAAACGCGCAGACAAAAATCAGAATACTGTATGTCGTTTCAGAAGCCGGTTTCACTTACAGAAGGCGGCGTCTGCTGCTTATCTGCTGGCGGCTAAACACAGGTAGAAAAATGACATAATATATATATATATATATATATATATATATATATATATATATATATATATATATATATATATATATATAATTATTTTGTTGTTTCCGTTTTCTAATTTATTTGTAAAAGAACACTATGGTTTTGCACTGGTACCACAGTTATGTTACTGATAAGGTGTGTAGACACTATACAGTTTGTGAGTACTTGGATGTATTGTTCGTAGTTTAATTTCTTTGACAAAACTTCCTTCTTTGAGTTCTTCCAATAAATGAATATTTTGGTACCTGTTCGAAAAGTGATTGCTTTGATCGCGCAGTGAGTTCGGCATTGATGAAAAACGAACCAGCGTGCTGACTTGGGATTTCCACATGGTTTTAAGCGGTTACTAAAACGGATGGAAAGTGGATTGATCATGAACAGAGAGTAGTTGTGACGTGTGTCAAGGGTTAATGAAACTTTTGTGCAAAAAGACTTTTAAAGACGGATTTATTTGAAAGAGTCATATAACAAGCAATAATGGGCACAAGAAGTAGTGTTTCTTTAAAGTTCCTGGTTTATAGTTAGTAAACTACCCATAATAACCACTTATACAGTGACATAATATTGGGAGAGTTGAGTAAAAAATACACTGCCTCCGACTAAAAAACCTTCACTCAATAGGTTGTTGATTGAAAAGAGTACGGCAGCGATGTATTTCTGTTGATTAGAGAAAAATGAAAAACTTAGTGGGAAATATGTAGTTACAGGAATAGATGAATCTCTGTTTGGCAGAAAGAAATATGGCAGACGCAATAGCCCTCAAGGGCAATCTACGTATACATAAAACCTCTGCTACTCACACTGAAGTGCATGGTAGCTGATTCATCGAACAGCTTTCATGGTATTTCTCTACTGTCCCTTTCTATAACAGCGGGCGGGAAAAGGAACACCTAAATCTTTCCTTTGTTGGTCTGATTTCTCTTATTTTGTTATGATAATCATGTCTCCCTATGGAGGTGGGAGCTATCAAAATATGTTCGCATTAGGAAGAGAAAGTTGGTGGAAAATATTTCGCAAATAAATCTCGACGCAACGTCTTTCTTTTAATGATTTCCGCCCGAACTCGTGCATCATTTCTGTGACACTCTCTCCCCTATATCGCGATAATACGAATCGAGCTGCCCTTCTCTGAACTTTTTCTAAATCGTCCGTCAGTCCCACTCGATGAGGATCCCACAATGCTCAGCAATACTCCAAAATTTAACGCAAAAATGTAATGTAGGCAGTTTATTTAGTAGAACTGTTACATCTTATATGCGTTTTGCCAATGAAACGTAGCCTTTAGTTCGCCTTCCCTATAATATTTTCGAAGTGTGTTTTTTTCTTTTTTTTTTCAATTTAAGTTGTTCGTAATTGTAATTCTTAAATATTAAATTGAATTTACCGCCTTTAGATTTGACTGATTTATCTTGAAAATAAAGTTAATGGATTTTGTTTTGTGCTCATGTGGATGACTTCACACTTTTCATTATTTAAGGTCAGTTGCCAATTTTTGTACCGTTCAGGTAACTTATATAAGTAATTTTACAGTTGATTTTTATCTTCTGGTGACTTTGCTAACCGCCGCGATGGAGTAGCGGTCTAAAGCGTCTCGCTGCGGAGCGCGCGGTTGCTCGCCGTGGAGGTTCGAGTCCTCCCTGGGGCATGGGTGTGTGTGTTTGTCCTTAGGTTAGTTTACCTAGGTTTAAGTAGTTTGTAAGCTACGGACTGATGACCACGCAGTTTGGTCCGATAGAATTACAAACATTTGAACATTTTTTTAAACTTTACTAACCGATAAATTCAGCACGATACGCGAACAGTCTAAGAGAGCTGCTGACATTGTCCCTTAAATCGTTTATAAAGATAAGGAACATTAGTGGCCCTATAACACTACTTTGGGGAATGCCAGATATCATTTCTGTTATACTCAATGATTTTCTGTGAGTTTCAAGGTACTATCTTTTCTCACAGTAAATCACGAATCCAAATACACAACTGCAGGTATACTCCATAAGCACGTAATTTGATTATAAGACGCTTGTGATGTTTAGTGTTAAAAGCCTTCCGGAACCCTAGAAATATGGAATGTGTTGGAGTTCCCTTGTCCATAGCACTTATTACATCATGTAAGTAAAGAGCTAGCTGTATTTCAAATGAACGATACTTTCCGAATTCATGATGACTACGAGTCAAAAGGTCGATCTCATAGAGGTAATTCTTAATGTTTGCGGATCACTCCTATTGCCTTTCTTGCGTACTGGAGTTACCTGTGCAAATTTCCACTCATTGGGTACTGATCTTTCGACAAGCGAGCCGACGTAAATGATAGCTAGGTTTAGGGCTATTGCATCAGCATACTCTGAAACGAACCTAACTGGTATACAATCGGGACCGGGAGATGTTTTTTAAGTGATTGAAATTGCTTTGGTACGCCGGGGAAATATACTTTTAAATTACGCATGCTTGCAGCTTTCCTTGTCTCGAATTTTAGAGTATTTTGTTCCGTCCTCTTTGGTGAAGGAATTTCAGAATGCTGTGTTTAGCAATTCTGCTTTAGCATGACTGTCATCAGTTGTATCACCGTTGCTATCGCGTAGTGAAGGTATTGATTGTGTTTTGCCGCTAGTATACTTCACATACGACCAGAATTTCTTAGGATTTTCTAGCAAATTATGTGACAGGGTTTCGTTGTGGAAACTATAAGCTTCTCGCATTGAAGTTCATGCCAAATTTCTAGTTTCTGTAAAAGGGTGCCAGTCTTGGAGAGTTTGTTTGTTTAAATTTGGTATTTTTTTTCTTTCCTTTTGCAAGAGCGATCTAACCTGTTTTGTGTCCACGGTATGTCAGCCCCCTCTTTTGTTAATTTGTCTGGTATAAATCTCTCAATAGCTGTCGATATTATTTCTTTGAATGTAAGTCACATTGTTGGTTTCGAAAGATTCGAGGTTCTCACTCAGAAAATCGTTAATCGAATTTTTATCTGCTTTTATGAATAAATATATTTTTCGTTTAATTTTGGTAGATTTGGGAAATCCGATATTCAGTCTCGCTATGTCAGCTCTGTGTACACTAATCCCTGTGTCTGTTTTGATGCTCCTTATGGTTTGCTGTTAAGAGGTCAAGTATGTTTTCACAAGCAGTTACTTTTCTAGTAGGTTCACGACATAATTGCTCGAGATAACTTTCGGAGAATGTATTCAGTACAATTTCGGACGACGTTTTATGCTTGCCCCCTGTTTTAATGATCATATCGAGCCTTAATTAAAATCTCTACCAATTAGAATTGTATGCTTAGGGTACGTTTTTAAAACTTCATCCAAGCTTTCTTTCAACATTTCTGCAACCGAATCGTCTGAGTCGGGCAGTGGCGGATACAGAATTTTTTTCCTGGGTGGGGGGGGGGGGGGGTTCAAGTCTGAGGGTGAACATGTCCTTAAGACTTGTGAGACTGATTATGAAACACACACACACACACACACACACACACACACACACACTTGTGTGTGTGTGAAATAAATTTTATTACGGTTATTGTCACATATAACTGCCATAGGAAACACACAAAATATGACCCAAAGCCACAGTCGCTTCTTAGAAGAAGCTTTTTAATTTACTTCCATCTAACTACCAATGAACTATTAGTTTATGCGCACTGTGGCGTTACTTTCAAATGCCTATGATAACAAAAATGTTACGATTCAATCACATTAAACAGTGTACATTTTCTAAATATACAAAAAAAGAAGAAAAAACCAGAGAATTTAGAGCGTGAGTGCCCTGTGTTCAGCTGGAAAGGACGAAACACTTGCCAACAGCTGAAAACTAGGCATTCAGGCTCTGAATTTAATTCAATATGTAACTGATTCTGAGATTCGCCAGGTGGGTATAAGCGAATCCCTATACAAAGGAAGCAATGCGAAATTGGCATATGTTTCCCTACATATTTACAACTTTGGAATAATTGGACAATAAGACTGAATGATACTATCCACTTGAAAGTTCAAACAATTGTAAAATATGGTCGAAAAATGTTTTGTACTTATTAAATGAGGTAAATGACTTTTTTTCAAAAAAAGTTCAAATGTTTGTAATCCGAAGGGACAAAACTGCTAAGGTCATCGGTCCCTAGCCTTACAATCTATTTTAACTTATTCTAAGGACAACACACACACACACACACACACACACACACACACACACACACACACACACACATGCCCGAGGGAGGACTCGAACCTCTGGTGGGAGTGGCCGCGTACTCCACGACGTTGCGCCCCAGATCACATGGTTTGATAAATTATTAAGTTTTTCACTGTTTAATGTGGCTGAATGATTGTAATATTTTTTTAATCATAGGAACTTCAGAATGACGCCATAGAGCGTCAAAACTAGTAGTGCATTGGTAATTAGATGGAAGTATATTAATTTGACAAGTGAAGACGATTTTAGCTTGGGTATCGTTTCCAACATTGCGACGCTGCCTTCTGCTCGCTGATACTAGCCCGGCACCCCCGGAATAGGGGTACCGGTGGGCCTTTTGGCAGTGACGTCTCAACAGCCAGCGCACGGATCGTCAACTTATCGTGGATGAACAGTACAGTAACCGGAGTAGCTGTGTCATTACCAAACAATGCAGAAATTGGAAAAACAGCGTATTCTAAAAGGTCGCACAATTACGCGTCAAAAACAAATAGCCAGTAAATACGAGTATGACGCGCTAAGTTTGATATTCCCTCAAAACCTAAAATCAGATTTCCTGTGTTTGCATTGTACTGAATCAATTTATTCTTCATTCTTTTTAAAGTTGCTATGCAAAACGAGATAAGTTTTCAAGAAAGCTTTCGCGATCAACAAAATTGCACTTGAAACTTTCTGGCAGATTAAAATTGTGGGCCAGAAACGGTATTCGAACCTGGGACCTTTGCCTTTCGTTGGCAAGCGCTCTACCATCTGCTAACCTGGCACGTTTCACGGTCCGCCCAAAAAACTTTACTTATGCCAGTACCTCGCCTCCTACTTTCCAAACTTCATAGTTTTCCTGTGAACCTTTCAAGACTAGCATTCCTCATGTCTCCATCACATCCTTTCTTCCAGGAATGCTAGTCCTGCAAGGTTCGCAGGAGAACTTCTGTGAAGTTTGGAAAGTAGGAGGTGAGGAACAGGCAGAAGTAAAGTTGTGACGACGGACTGTGAAGAATACCTGGATAGTTCAGACGGTAGAGCGCTTGCCCGCAAAAGTCAAAGGTCGCAGGTTCGAATACCGGGTACAGCACACAATTTTAATCTGCCAGGAAGTTACATATCAGCGCACACTCCACTGCAGTGTGAAAATTTTATTCTGAAAATTACACTTGACTGTGTTTCAAGACGAATTTCTACCATGATCTACTATCTGATGTGCGGAAAAATGCAGTTGAAATTTCTAACTTGCTACGATAACTGGAAAGTCGAAATGTGTAGCTTCAAATAAAACTTTATAATGGGTGGGAGTACCATTTCTTAATGTCTAGGAAAAGAATCAGTTAAACCGTTTATCGAAAACACCTGAATGTGCCAGCCTGAATGCAGCCCTTGAAATTCACAGTTTCGTTACATAGTTAAATTCCTTAACTTGATTTACGTATGAGTAAAACATACACAATAACTTATTTATCTCCCAATCAATCACGAAACAATAAACAACTTTTATTTAATTTTATCGTAAAGTACTGACAAAAAAAGAATAAGAAGCAAATTACGTTATGTTGATTACAGGGATTTTGCATTTTTAAACTCACAATTACATGCTGCCCGTAAGTAAAAGTTAATTAATTATTCTACTCTCTCTCCTCCCTCTAATTTTTCTTCGGGCCGTCTGGGGCGGGGGGGGGGGGCACGTGCCCCTGTGCCCTCCTCCCCCCTGAATCCGCCCTTGGAGCCAGGGGATCGGTAAAAATAACCAATTATTATTTTATTCCGGTTGCCAGATATAACCTCTACTAGCAAAAACTCACAGGAACTATTTAGTTCAGTTTCGCTACGAGATAAACTACTTGTGACAGCAATAAATAAGCCACCACCTGTTTTCTTTATTACATCGTTTCTGAACACCATTTGACCCTTTGCAAATTTAGCCAACTTTTGATACCTACAATGATTTGAGGTTCAGTGCTTTCTGTTAGTGCTTGGATCTCTGGTATTTTACCCACACGACTACGTCAATTTACAACTGTTAGACCAATGAATTTTAGATCTGTGTTCGTCCTATGTTTGACCTGTATCCGTTGAGACAAATCCTCCTTGCGTATTCCTGAGTCCCTCTTACCTAAAAGACCTCTCAATCTACGCCACTGAGCCCCTGCTATCGCGTGTAGCCTGTAGTGGATTCCTGAGATATTCAGCGAAACACGGAACTTCTCCACCTGATGGCGCAAGTAGCGGAATCTGCCGCCTACACGGTCGCAGAACAGTCTGAACATTTTATTCAGACCCCCACTCGGCTCTGTACCAGAGGTTCACAGTCGGTTCTGTCAACTATGCTGCAGGTGGTGAGTTCTGCTTTCATCCTGCAAGCAAAATTAGCTGTCTTTATCACTATCAGGAGAAAATCTCCTGTGATCCAAAGCGACGCACATCGTTGGTACCGACGTGAGCCACCATCTGCACCTCGTACTCTTCAAGGCATCCGGAAGTACCCGTTCCACATCCGGAATGACTCCAACCAGTATGCACAAGGAGTGCATGTTGCCCTTCTTCCCCTCCCTAGCAGCCATATCCCCAAGGAATTCGAAATATTGAAACATTTCTTGGGGGCGTTGAAATAAATTCAACGGCGAAGTTGAAAATTTGTGCTGGATGGGGATTCGAACACGGATTTCCCGCTTCGGGCCAGCGGTCGCCTTTAAGCAATTAGGCCATCCAGGCACGCTTCCCTTCCAGTCCAAATTCTCAACTTATAGCCCCCTGCCAATTGATTCCTATTGGTCGCAGCCTATACTGGATTCCCGCAAAGGATCGAACGTTTGAATGCGTCCGCATTGAAATTGTCAGTTGCCTGTTGGTGATATATTTTACAATTACTGATACGGTGTCTGTTCTTTCGGTCATGTCCGAAAGAAAATACACAATATCAGTAGTATCCCTAAGGGGCTCCATTACCTGCCTAACGATGGAGATCCCAACTACAAGTGGACCCATCCTCCGTTATAAGCCCGGATCTTGCAGTGTAGGAGGTGACCTCAGGATAAGCGACAGCCGTGGCTACGATGCGCTCCCCGTCGGGGGTTCGAATCCCCCTCGGGCATGAATGTTTGTGCCGTCTTCAGTATAAGGTAGTTCATACGTAGTTTGTAAGTTTAGGGACTGATGACCCTGCAGTTAAGTCCCTTAAGCTTCACAAACATTTGAACATTTGAGCCGGCTGAGGAACATTGTCTGGCACAGATGGCGCCTCAAACCTGTTGGCAAGACGAACCGAGGAGGCCTCACGATCGGTGCACCGGGAAATTTTTCGTTGGCTGCCACGCACTCCCATGCGACCATGGGTGGGGCGCCTGCCTCATTGTGGGCAGCAGAGCGCTCGCCGCATCAGCTGGCCGATCGGTGGACACGCCGGACGTGATGGACGTGCACTCGGCTCCCACGGCCTGTCCACTACAACGGCGTCCCTCGACCGTAGCTTCCAGCTGGGCAACCGTGGTTAACACAGCCTGAAGCTGGGAGCCAAATGTCATCAACTCAGTTTCCATTCGCGCACGGCAGTAACAGTCCCTCTCCATGACTACTGTACCCAGAAAAACGAGCCACTAAAACGTTCAGTGTAAGGTAAACAAAGACGACTAGTGCTGGTGTTGCTCCAACGAAAACGAAACAAACAGCTGTCACGATAAAGGAAACGCAGTACATAGCTATCGAACTACACAAAATTCGAAAAACCAAAGAGTGGGCCTACTAAATGCCAAAAAAGCGACGAATTCAAGAATTAAAACTACCGACGAGACAAGTAAATGAAAATAGCTCCCGTGAACTAAAATATTGTGCGCTCTCGGTGTAGCCTGTTGATAGCTAACAGTACTAAACCGACTGCAACTCGATCAGGGAAAAGACAGACAACTCTCGCGACTCACACGGCCTAAGAATACACTAACCAGATATTTAAAGCGAATCTGAATCTAATATACATGACAGCACACGATAAATTTAAGGTACTAAAGCAAGAACCGCAAGAAAAAAGTAAAAATATGTGGTTTCCAGTGAGAAGCCGGTTACACTACAAGTGGAGGTGTGCTCTGTCTGGTGCGTTGTCGTCACGACGACGGCCAACCAGCGACTGACGGTAAATACAAACTGTAACTCGTTAAAAACAAACACAGGCAATGGGTATTTGGCGCTACTGAAAGAGGCACTGATAGGCCCTTTTCTCGTTTTGTGGACGAAAAATTCAAAGGGTCAACTTTGGAGATAATAAATGATAGTAATCATCTAAGGTAACAAGAATAACTGATTGTTTCAGTTGCTACATGTGTCTAAGAGATGACGGTTTCAAGCAACTCTCTATAAATCAGAGTTTTCATTTCAAGGATCCTAAAACAGCAGCACATACAAATAGTACTGAAGGGACGTAGTCTGCAATTAAAATATCTTTCCAAGACATAAAATACTGCAAAGTGTTGTTTGAGGCCGCGGTGGAGTAGCCGAGCGGTCTAAAGCGTCTCGATGCGGAGTGCGAGGTTGCTCGCCGTGGAGGTTCGAGTCCTCCATGGGGCATGGGTGTGTGTGTTTGTCCTCAGGTTAGCTTACCTAGGTTTAAGTAGTTTGTAAGCTACGGACTGATGACCACGCAGTTTGGTCCGATAGAATTATAAACATTTGAACATTTGATTTGATTTTGTTGTTTGATTCGCATGTATTTGAATAACTATGGTGAAGACAAAGTAGCGACGTAAAACGCCTGTTCTTGTATATTGTGAATTGTGCAGTTCGTCTGTAGTAGAAGTAGTAAGATTATGATGGTTGTTAAAATGAAAAGGTACTAAACGACAATGTGGGATTAATTGAAGTCTTTATTCAAATGTAGTCAATACTACCCTGAGCACAACTAATCCACCGTTCAACGAGCCGAAGGATTCCCTGCTCACACAATTCCTGTGGCTGTGACAAAAACCAGTCCTCTACTGTGTACTTCAGTTCGTCGTTCGAGTTGAAACGCTTCCCATTGAGACGTTTTTTCAGCGGACGAAACAGATGGAAGTCTTGGAAGTCCATGCTATAGGGCAGATGCTCAAGCTGCTCCCACATGTGCCGAAAACGTAAAACAATTTAAAAAATACACAGATAACTGTTTCTTTAGTCTACGATTAGCTCTATACATTTTCAATGAATTTCTCGTCAACAGGTTTCGCAGACATCTTTTAATAGCAGGCCTCGTTTCCTGTACTGCATTTGTAATTTCTCTAATATTTATTTGTGATTTCTGGTCAGATTCTTGGTCCATTTGTAGATATACAAATAGAAACTATCTCTGAGTAAAATTATCGCTTGGAGTCCATTGTTTTTGCCGATTCTATTACCTGCTTTGTCTTGATATGCTGCAACACGGAAATTACAGGTAGTGTCTCCTCTTACTTAACAGAATATCAACCATTTTCACTTTGGGAAAAACAGATTCCTGTTTTTGCTATTATGTACTCCCCACTAACCATTTCATTCTCTTTAGAATAAATTTCAGTTCACCCTTTCCTATCCTTATTGCGATTAAGAACACGTTTATTTACAAAATTTGTCGTGTGAAATAAGGTGATTGCATTACGAATCTGTGTTTGGAAAATCATGTTTCATGTTTGTTGTCTGCAGACTGTTCAAATGTTTGTAATTCTATTACAAACTACTTAAACTAAGTGAAACTAATCTAAGGGCAACACATACACCCATGCCCGAGGGAGGATTCGAACCTCCGACGCGGGAGGCCTCGCGATCCGCAACGTGGCGCTTCAGACCGCTGGGCTACTCCCGTGCGGCTGTCTGCAGATTGCCTATTAGATTTGAACACGGTTTCTTATGACGATGTTGGCACTACCTCCATGTGTGCCATAATTCGGTTCTCTGTTGGTACCAGAATCATTGTAGAATGCCAACACTTGTAGCTTCTCTCTTTTGGGGTGAGCGCAGTTATCTAATGTGTACCGGTGACAAGATAACTGCGAACCCGTAAGGTGAGTCGCGAAATCTAAATTTATTGCGTCTTTCATTTTTTGCCTTCCCTCTGTCTGTGATATCATTATGGCGATATGCTTGGTCAGCAATAAATTCAGGCCTGAGTACAGGCGAATGTGCCATCAACAGAGTTAGTGGGTTTTCTTTGGTATCTCGTATGCAATTTAATGGTACAGTATTGTAGATGGTATCATGTTGTTCCTTATTAGGTAGAAAAGTGATGGTGGACATCTCAGACTCGCGACTGAGAGGAGGGAGGGGGGGGGGGGAAGATGGGGAGTCATCGCGCGCTTAAAACCTTGTAACTTCGCTCCTAATCATTCGATTTGAATTTTTTTTTATAAGAAAGGTCTAACTGTGTACTACACATTATGTTATTAGCAATTTTTACGTAAATGTAGCCGTTTTGGTTAAAAATTAAAAAGAAACAAGTATTAAATTTGAAAAAAAAAATCATTTTATGTTAATTGTTTATACCAGATAGGTAAATTAAAATATATAAGGAGCATGAAATAAGAAAACATTTTTGTTTTAAAAATAGTTTTTATATAACACTTAAGGAAAGTAACAGTGTACAAAATACAAAATTGCATTCAAAAGAAACAATCAGTATTGTTATTATTTCTGTAGATGTTATAATTATTTTAGAAATATATTTGAACTGTCACCGAATAATTAAACCAGTTTTGCTTTTTATTATTACATTTACTTGGTGAAAAATAAAGGTTACTCGCCGCGGTGGAGTAGCCGAGTGGTCTAAGGCGACTCGCTGCGGAGTCTGCGGTTGCTCGCCGTCGGAGGTTCGAATCCTCCCAGGGGCATGTGTGTGTGTGTGTGTGTTTTTGTCCTTAGGTTAGTTTACCTTAGTTTACGTAGTTTGTAAGTTACGGACTGATGACCACACAGTTTGGTCCGATAGATTTACAAACATTTGAACATTTGAAAGGATGCTCTTCTTCTGGAGTAAATCCACAAGTTAGTCTCCAGGTCGCTTCCACAATCAGAGTTCTCCTTCTTTATTCTTCATATTTCATAACCGTAACTGAGGCTCTTCGCCATCATCATTAACGTCAGAATCATCACAGAAGGCCGGCCGCGGTGGCCGAGCTGTCTGCGGCGCGCCAGTTACGGTCTGCACTGCTTCTACGGTCGGGGTTAGAATCGCCCCCTCGGTCATGGATATTTGTGCCGTCCATAGTATTAGCTAGTTCATAAGTAGTTTGTAAGTTTAGGGACTGATGACCCCGTATTTAAGTCCCATAAGCGCTACAAACATTTGAACATTTCATCACAGAAGTCTGTTCCATTTGATAGTTCATAATCATCTTCTTCTTCGCTCACGTTACAGTATTTTCGTGGGTCAGCAGAACAGGAACACATGTCTCTGCAAGGAAGTTTATTTAGTGCACATTTGCACGGTGGAGCACATTTTGATGGACCAAATGAACATTTGACGACTGAGAGAAGTTCTTCAGATCCACAAGGAATATCACAGATTACTGGCTCGTATTATCCTTTCTCATTAAAAGTCCAACCCCACTCAGCAACTGCAGGTAGTTCGGGGTTAGCAATATGTGCTTTCCGTCATATTAGGGGTTGGAGATGTGCTCTTTTTATGGAAGGACGCAGAGTATCCGTGAAGGCATGCATGATCCATCGACTTGCTTTTTGATTAAAAAAAAAAAGAACACCATCGCAGTTCTTTCAGGGATATCAGAGCATATAAAAGCTTCCAAAACTCGAATAGTTTCTTCATTAAAATCTTCTTTTCCCACTGATGACAAAGCGTCAAAAACTGTCTCATCAGCTTCCATAAATGTATTTAAAAACTGGTTTTCGTGTTACTATAAAATGATCCGGTGGTATCAGTCCCTTAGAGAGAATATAATCCAATAAAAGCATCAGCTCGCTTGTGACCTAACGCTTGATATACCATACGAACAGAAATTTCAAGTGTCTCAGCTCCTGAGACAACAAACCACGTATCCTGTGGGAGTTGAGGGTAGAAATTCGTCGCTAGCACTAGGACATCAGTATCAGGAGAAAATATTTTTAGAGTTTCTGCTCCTTTCACACTTGCGAAGAGTGCATGTAGTATTATTTTTGTATCGGCCTCTTCTTGTGTTGTTACTAAGGCTTCGACACATCGGTTGGAAGCAAGAGCCTGATTCAGATAGGCTACTACAATGTTTTTCCCAGTACCCATGATGCTTTCCACTAGAGCAATACTGAAAACCTCTCTTAGTCTATCCTTGTTTTTATCATGAAAAAGAAGCTTCTTCAAAGGAATATTTTAAATATTTGTGTTGGATTCTATCTTGTACATGACAGGAACACTATCTTGTTGTCTTCGATCTCTTATTGCATATATCAGAGACTTGTCTACATATGTGTCAAAGACAATACGAATTTCAGAAAACTCGCCGTACTTTGAAAAAAATAAACTTCCTGTCGAACCTGGGGCCTTTGCCTTTCGCGGGCAAGCGCTCTACCGACTGAGCTATCCCGGCGCGCTTCACGGTCCGTCCTCACAGCTTTGCTTCCGCCAGTACCGCGCCTCCTACTTTCCTAACGTCAAAGAAGTTCTCCTGCGAATCTTGTAGAACGAGCGCTCCTGGAAGGAAGGATATGGTGGCTACAAAAAGCACTAAAAATCTTCTTCATCAATGTTTTCTTCAAGATTCGCAACAGCTGCATGTTTGGTACACTTGAGACAAACCCTTTCAGCTTCATTTCTTCGTTTTGGAGAAGAAAATATTATTCCTGGAATTTGTTCTTCTAGAAAGGTTTTGAGTTATCTTCTTGTTATAGCTTTTCAAGATGGTTCCAACCCACTGGAATGACATACATTGAAATGGGTGTTGTGTATATTGGCCATACATGACACATATCCTTCCTCAAGAAACTCTTGCACCATACTCACAAATTCAATATTTGAAGCTACTATTGTCGTTGACGTATGTTTTTCTTCTGAACTTGTGTCTGCGTAAGACGTGTTACATTTTTGGACCAGCATGCAACATGATAAGATATATCAATTGAATGCGCATCTGTAGGACTGATTGCCTCATCCAGTCTCACAATTCACGTTTGATTTCCACTCAACTCAACAGTCTTATTTAGATTAGCCCCTCCTTCATCATATTAAACATGACGCAACTGGTGTTTCCGGGTTGCTTTGGAATGACAGAAGAAACAATTTTGTTTATCCTATTGTAATGTTTGATGTCGTGTAAAACGCTTAGAGATAACAGGATCTCCTGTTTGAATCTCTTCTTCACCTTCTTCTGTCAGAAAATTGTTCTAACACAGTCGCAATCTTTTTTTATGAGTGAAATTCTTGTAGCATCTAAGATGTCATGTAAACAGGAGGTGGAGATAGACAGATAGGTGGGAGACGAGGATGAGGTGAGGAGGTGGTCGGGTAGAGAGGAGAGGAGGTGGAGGACACAATGTAGAAAACTATTGCGTCTCCCAATTCTGTCACGAGCGATTATATGTCGTGCAGTGTAGAATCAATGAACCGACTGATCTTTGTGTTTATGCAGAAAGTAGGCCACTGGCATAACAATAGACAATTATTTCTCTTGAAACACCGTTCTTCCTTTCTTTTCAATACAGATAGGCATCAAAATGCAAGGCAGGATATATATTTTTCTTTTTTCTCGGTGAGTATACGTTTGTGGGATTACTTTTATATACTTAGCCATTCATTTCATGTCAGGGTGAGCCGTAACGAAGCTATCTTGGTGTATCCATTTTTGTACTAAATATCCTATCTGATGGGCTTATAAAATGTTAAAATGTTTGTAATCCTCTGGGACCAAAGTGCTGTGATCATTGGTCCATGCACTTGCAAACTACTGAAACTAAATTATGCTCAGAACAACACTCACGCCCATGCCCGAGGTAGGACTCGTACCTTCGACGGGGAGCGCTCGCACAGTCCCTGACATGGCTTCTAGAACCGCACGGCCATTCACATGCGGCAGGTGGACTTACAACTTACAAGGAATGTACATGGACTCTAACAAACATATCTGTGTGAACGTTTGGTTACAGGGTCTCTACGTACATCTCAATGTGCTGGTGGGTGTCGTTTTTCAGCAAAGCTCTGCAACCATGCTCTAGATAGCACTTAGATGTAATTGTAGACGCCATACATAATGCAGATATTTTAACTCTAACGTATGTTATAATCATCGTACATGTTATCTAGCGAATTGTCATCAAAAGCCGCGATGATAGTTGCAACTTTCTTCCCGAAAGACTGTTGGTATTCACTGCCACTGCTTCCATCGCCTTTTCCCGCACTTACCGTAGCACTACCGCTTGTAATGAGTTGTTCGTCATTATCATTCCTATTATCATTATTATGAGTTTGTAACAACAGTATCTAACTTATGCTCCTATTTCTGTACCATAACAGATACGAGAAAGCATGCAAATGATTCATCTTCTACACTAATACCATCTTCACGAAAAAGGGTTCTTCGTAACTTCATTTCAAATAATCGCAATACATTAGCAGGGTTGATTAGCAATCGCCGCCCCATCTGACGCTTCACCTCACAAATAACATCACAAAACGCAACTTCGGAGGTACACTGCACCGTCCCTACTGGCGAACCGACAGGTCAAAGTGCAATGCGGCATGGCTCACGCAGAGGCCTCTAACGGACGACTGCAGAGTTTTGCAGATGCGGGAGTATCACTGGTGCAATAAGGGATCTTTACATTATCTCTCATACGATTTTGGGGTATATGTGTTTGTTCGAGCCCAAGTACTTTCCTTGTTAGTTAAAGGGCTTCACGTGAACAAATTCCTTCGTCAGTGAAATGAAGGCGTCATGTTTAACATAATTAATATGATCACTTTGTGTGATTAATGTAATTATGAGTCATTTCCTTGGGATTGGACAGGGAGACTAGTGGAGCGGCTGCGGTGTTGCAGGCCTGTGGCGCGCGCGGCAGGAGTACGAGTACCTGATGGACGGGCGCTGCCTGGCGCACCTCCCCAGCCTCAACAAGCAGGTGGCCGGCTTCCAGTACCGCGGCAGGCTGCTGCTGCAGGTGCCGCGCGACAACATGCTGCTCCTCAAGGTACCCTGCTCTCACCTTACTGACAACTTCCCTGCAGCAATGCTCAACCATCAAAAGTAATACGAGTACTAAGTGTAATAGCCTTCAAGTATTAACAGATTTTTGAGAATTAGTTTTAATGTGGTCTCGCTTTTTACCAAACTGCCTTAAATGGATTTTTTATATCTTATTGGTACTTATTTATCGCGGAACTAACAGCCTTGTCTAAACACATACACTCCTCAACGTACTTTTTATTCAATAACGAATTTTATGAACAAACGGTCATCGTCGCCATGGGGAGTCCTTTGTCCCCTGTAGTGGCTAACATTTTTATGGAGAACTTTGAGCACAAGGCACTTGAGTTTGCTATTTTTAAGCCCGTGGTGTTCGGGCGCTGCGTATGTATGAAAACATCAAATCTACCATGGAGACAATGACACTTCTGTTCTAAAGGAACAGAATTGCCGATGGTCCGCATCTATAAACGTTAATTATACATATATTAATTCGCAATTTGCGAGAATTTCCTACTCTAGCTGTTATTCTTTAGTTGGTCTATGCTTTTGCAAAACATGAAAATTTGTGACGGACCGGGACTCGAACCCGGGTCTCCCGCTTATGGAAGTTTGGGTCTGGCCGGGAGCGTATTCGGGTGGCCAAGTGGTTAAGGCGATCGCTCGCGATAAGCGGGAGACCCGGGTTCGAGTCCCGGTCCGGCACAAATTTTCATGTGTTGCAAAAGCATAGACCAACTAAAGAACAACAGCTAGAGTCGTAAATTCTCGCAAATTGCGAATTAATATTTGTATAATCTACCATGCAGACTGGAAAAGGTGGGACTTTAACCTCTTTTGACGTATAGTACACAGCAAGAATGATGGGTCATTGGGACACACTGCACGCAGGAAACCTACGCTTAAAAAATGTTCAAATATTTGTATAGCTTACGGGACTTAACTACGGGGTTATCAGTCCCTAAACCTTCAAACTACTTATGAATTAACTAAGACTAAGGACGGCACAAATATCCATGCCCGAGGGGGGATTCGAACCCCCGACCGTAGTGGCCGTGCAGACCGTGACTGGAGCGCCTCAGTCCCCTCGGCCTCCGCGGCCGGCTACGCTTACAGGCCTACATTTACAGGTGTCTAGCTGCCATCACCCCGCACAAACTGCTAGTGTTCTCAGTACTTTAATACATCGGCTGCACGTAATATCAGACGATGAAACCTCCGCGCAGTATTAAAACACTTGTAGAATGTTTTTAAAAAGATTGACTACTCTTCTCGCCAAATAAATAAGGTCGTGTACAGCTATAATAATAATAAGTAACGCTCAGTGGACAGTGATGACGATTACAGATCAACTGAATTCCTTCCCTATGCCGTAAATGTATACTCTAAAATAGGAAGATTGCTTACGAAATATAAAATCAAGGTTATCTCCCGTCCACCAGCAAAGAGCTTGGCCGTAGTAGGAAGCGTTAAAGATAATTTACAACTGAGAAAAGCGGGTGGTTCTGCCTATATAGGTCAGACGATACTAACTGTACAGGAACGATGTACAGACCACGTCTTCTCCAACCATCAAAATCAGCAGTAGCAGAACACTATATTTATATGGATCACTCAATGGAACATAACAGAATTTTTTTTAGTTTCAATTTCCAGTTATTGGGATTCAGCAATTAAAGAATCGATAGGACCAAGTCTTACCGACAGTCTTATAAATTGTGACAACGGCTTTCAGCTGGATAAACATCGGAATTCCGTTATTAACAATATACAGCCACAGCGGAATCGACGTTATCAGTCGATAGTCAATGATTAGAAGACTGTTTCTCTTCCACCACGCGAGGGCAGCAAATATAACTCGGCTCTGTCACGCATGTCGACACCTAACGTATGCGCAAAACGACGCCAGCACATTCGCCATGCGCAAGAACCAGTGTAAATATCGTAACTACACCTGAGTACTCCAGTAGTTGTCTATTCACCTGAAAATGGCCGGACTTCTCTGGGCCGAAGTGTCGTGGTAGAATGTCGACGGGATCCGGCACCACTCCCGAAAATTATTGGAAGTATTCTCATTAATTTTGTAAAATACATATAACTTGGTTACGCATAGAGTTTGACAGTTCATTTCTTAAATGTCACAGGGATAATCGCCAAACTACAGTAGCAGACGCTGCCAGAGAGGGGCCCTGCATCACGGTATGGTCTTCTATTAAAGTTCCGAGACTGTACGTTTCTAGAAGAGTCAACCAACATATTACTTTCTCCTGTTTGTACCTAACGAAAAGGCCATCAGGATAAAATTAGCCACACGGCGGATTACCTTCAATCTTTCTTAGAGCGAAGCATACGTGACTGGAGCAAGGAAAGCAGGAAGTGTCAGTGGCACACCAAGTGATCTCCGCCACGCACCTCGACATGTCTCGCGTAGTATAGATGCAGTTGTAGACCTAGAGTCCGTATGACTCGGAAGACGTAAGGAGGGCGGATATCAGAAGCGACGGCACGTGCACGAGAAGTCAGCGCGATGTGCAGACAGCTGCAACCTCAGCGAGTGCTGAACAAGAGGCCACCCGCACGATTGCCGGGGTTATCTCGCCTGCGGTGACGCTCTCGCGTGGGACGCAAGCGTACCACCAAGTGCTGAGTTTAGAAGCTGCACATTTCTAGATGAAACATATCAATCTTTACACGTTTACTCCATATGCGTCCTTACTGCATGCGGAGCAGAATATTTTAGTTCGACTATCAACCATTCTTTCCATTCTCCTCTTCAGTTCGTGGATACTGCATAGTAAGAAATGATGTTTAGATTGCATATGGCCTCATTTTTCTGGTTTTCCTGTCACGCTCATTTTGAGAGATGTACGTGCGATCAATCAATGTTTCCTATATGCAACGGAATAGTCCATGAACTATCTCACTGAGTTTACTGAGGTTTATACGAGGCTTGGAACTTAAATAGTGACAACTATTCACAACACAACCGATACAAAAGCGTGCATGTTTTCACCTGTTGAAGTCCTTCAGAATAGTCACCAGCTTTGTGTAGAACCTGTTGCCAGCGATGTGGGTGGCGTAGTATACCGTTAGTAGAGCCAGTTCTGTTGATGGTGCGAATGGAGCGGTCTACTGCCTGTAGACTCTCTGGAACAGTTCTGAAGCGAATGCCACGAAGTGGTTCCTTCATCTTCTGAATCAAATCAAAGTCACAAGGACTTAAGTCAGGGGAGTTGGTGGATGGTATAGTATTTCCCAGCTCCATCGACACTTCCTGAGAATAATTGCAATGAATCTGTCTGGCATCTGCCTTACCCACGACTGATTTTGTATGTTCGTTCCATTTCAGATCGCACCTAATGTCTACTCCTAGATAGTCTGTGAAAGTAACCGCTACGGGTGTGTCTCCTGCTGATGCATAGTTTAGTTATATAGTAAAGGACCTTTCTTTAAATTTAAACGCAGCACTTTGCACTTATATTAATTGCCATTCCCTACACCATGCATCAATACGCTGCAGATCATGATCAATCTGCATTTAGCTACCCTTTTCCAGTGTTGCGACCTCTCGATAAACTACAGCATCATCTGCGAAGAATCTCATTGAACTTCCTATGTTATCTACGAGGTCATTTATATATACTGTGAAAAACAACGGTCCTATAACATTCCCCGTGCGTGTGCTTGAGATCACTTTAACGTCTGAAAACTTCTCTTAATGAGCCATCCGGGCGCAGTGATGAACTTAAAAGCACGGATAACTGTAGCACGGCTGCCGTCAGACACTCAGTCTCACCCTATCTACACATAGTGACGTAGTGCCCTTGGCCATTGTCCTCGTCCTCCCTACTCGTTGATTCCCGTTAGTTTTCGAGGGTGCCGTGGATCTGCACCGAAGGAACCTCTGGCCAGCCATCGCCTCAATTATATATGTGGCGTTTGTTCTTTCCGCACAAATATTCAACTTTCCCCTATTGATACAATTCAGTGCTCGCTGGCAACTAATATGTGTAATTGTTTTTTATCTTGATACGCAATGTCAGCTGTAAGTGTGAGTCACCTAAGACTTGCAGTGTTAATATAGCGAAAATAAAAAGTACTATTTATATAGAGTTTTCACAGGATGGATTGGTAGTCACGGACTCGCACTGTTAGCCAGTAAAAAGATTTTAATAATACACAGAAAGTGTACATTTTTACAAACATACAGTTTCTAAATTGAACAATGCCTGCTGAAATTAACAATCTAGAAGTATGGTAAATTAGAATGTTAGTGGAGTTTTCTGCACGAATCTAGTGCACTTTGGCACATAAAAGAGTGAATTATGCTGTCACAAAAGTCTTCGGTCACTTACCAAGTAGCATCAAAAGTCTGATAGATAGCCAACTTGTATTTAAAAAGAAATTAAAGGAATTTCTGAATGGCAACTCCTTCTACAACGTAGATCAATTTTTAGACAAAACTTAAAAAAAAATGTAAATAAAAAATCCTTAAAATATTGATTGTCATGTATAGACAACATTTACTAAACTGACACGCTCCACATCATTACGAAATGTCGTATATATGATCTATGGAACAAGAATTAAATCTAATCTAAGTGCAACGTGTACGGGATACCGTATTGTGAAAAATTTCCACAGCCACACTTGTACAATACCTGCGGTAGCACACACTAAAGAACAACACGAGCGCATACACTAGGAACGTGGATTCTGGAACTCTGACCAGTAAAGAGGCAATTGACATAACAGATTGTGTTAGAAATGACCACCAGCAGCTGCAGTACATGCTTCCTGTCTGCTGTTAGCATTTAATCAGAGATATCCGAGCAGGCTGCGGTAATACGGGTGTAGTTGGTATGCCTTTGTAGACGACATATTTCAGTTTTTCTCATAGAAAAAAAATACAGGAGTCAAATCCAGAGAACGTAACTGGGAATGCAACGATCTGGAAACAATGCATGAAGACAAGCTGCACTGTGAGCTGGACAGCCACCATGTTGGTACCACTGCTGCTTCCTAATCTCCAGAGGAGTGTCTTCTAGCAATCGGGACAGAGGGTCTGTTAGGAGACTGTGATAGTATGCCTTCAGTGTACCTTCTATGAAAAAAGGGCGTATGTGCTGATCGTTAACTGTCTCACAACACATTTTCACTCCATGGATGCTGACGTTCCACCTACACCTACCTCTACATACGTACTCCGTAATCCACTCAGAGGAGTGTGGCGGAGGGTACCTAGTACCACTACGTATTACTTGCATTTCTGTTCCACTCCCGTACATAAAGAAGGAAAAACGAATACTTGTACGCATCTGTGCGAGCCGTAATCTCTCTGATCTTATCTTTGTGGTCTTTACGAGAAATGTAAGTTGGCGGCAGTAGAATATTTCTGCACTCTGCATCAAATTTCGGCTCTCTAAATTTCTCCAACAGTGTTTCTCCGAAAGAACGTCGCCTTCCCTCCAGCGACTCCAATTTGACTTCCCAGTGCATCTCAGTAACACTCGCGCATCGATCGAACCTACCAGTAACAAACCTAGAGGCCCGCTTCTGAATTGATTCTATATCTTTCTTTAAACCGATATGTTGAGGAGCCCAAACACTTGAACAATACTGAAGACGGGGTCTCACAAGCGTTTTATACGCGGTCTCCTTTACAATCCCAATGGGATTGTCAACAGACCACTAATACATATATCGGCGGTTTAGCTGGCCATGATTGTTAGATGAGTCTTCATCACTAAATAAAATACATGATGCGTTTCGCTGTCGTAATACCCACGTACAGAACGTAACACGATTCTCATAAAAGCTTCAATTAAGCTATTGATGGAGAGAGATGTGATGCAG
The DNA here is from genome assembly GCA_026315105.1 of Locusta migratoria. Classification (NCBI taxonomy): domain Eukaryota; kingdom Metazoa; phylum Arthropoda; class Insecta; order Orthoptera; family Acrididae; genus Locusta; species Locusta migratoria. Next base: position 237,807,131 of record CM048755.1, read on the forward strand.
ATGCAACCGATTTAGGAAGAGAATGCGCAAAACACTTGCTTGGGTCATACTATTTCCCCCGTACTGTTAAATATGTATTGTTTAATGTCTTTACATGTTATTTTTCTACTTTAATTCTAAGGCTATATGATGTAACATACTTATTAATATTGTGCTGTACATTGTAAGAATCTCAATTCTATTGTAATGTTGTCAATGTAATAACCGCTGGCTGTATGGTCACTGTCACCAAAAGCCATAATAAAGAATTAAAAAAAAAAATACTATTTCCCCGTCCGATTGTGCGGAGAGTAACGTGCGGATCAACTGCAGCAACATCCAATATATTAATTTTTCCCACTCCTGTCGTCACTTGTTTCCTTCTGTTACGTTGTCTAGGTCTTATACTACCACATTGACATAACTGGTTGAAGAGGTCGATAAATAATTTCCGAAATGGGTGCCGTCTATTGCGATATGTTTCCGCATACAACATGAAGTTTGATTTGTAACTAATAACGTTTAATTCCCATTTCAGCATATTTCACTGACGAGACTCATTAAAGCCACTAGATTCCATAAATAAAATTAGTTCGAGCACCCAAAATAGCAAAAAACAATCTAGCTATATAACATTTAACCATTTAGTTATTTTATAATAATGTTTCATTGTCAAGTTAAAAAAAATGTTTGTAGAGCTTATGGGACTTAACTACGGGGTCATCAGTCCCTAAACTTACAAACTACTTATGAACTAGCTTATACTAAAGACGGCACAAACAACCCTGCCCGAGGGGGGATTCGAACCCCCGACCGCAGCGGCCGTGCGGACCGTGACTGGCACTCCGCAGACCACTCGGCCACTGCGGCCGGCTCATGTCAAGTTCTATGTCAACATCTCCGTGCAATAATAAATCAGAAATCGTGGAAATATTTCTATGTCCCACGCGAACTTTTCTGCGGCTATGTTCAACACGTTTCATATCGCTGAGAAACCACAGAACCGACTGACACAGCTCCGCCATTTAGAATGACAAACTCAGGACTGCTACCAGGCCTCCTTCCCCCAATGTAAATTCCAGAAAACCTCACCTAATGACCCAATGGTTCTACATTTCATAACTTTTTACGTGATGGATGAAACATTAATTTGATGGCATCGTTAGACGCGAGCTGAAATTCTCATATAAATCGATACCTCGTATTGATTTCTATGTGTAATAGTTCCCCCAAAATATTAGTTTTTAACAAATGCACATTTCATGGAAGTCCGGGAAATATGTGTTTTTTGTACGTTACACATTACTTATCAATGAAGTTTTTCAAGAGAAGTATTCTTCCGAAAATGTTTCTACTGTTCTTTTTAATGCACTATTCCGATTCAATATGCACATAAAATAACACATATTATGGGCGATTACCAATAATTGTCAACATTAAGCATTTATATAAACTCAAATCATATAATTGAATTACATCAGAAAGTGTCTTACGACTCCTGTGATTGCTCACTGCCTTGCTGTTCTGGTACCTGTCCTGTTGTATTTGTTGTGAGCAATTTATGATGTTAATTTAATGAATTGGTGTTATTTGTGCGTAATATTAATGTTACAGACTGGATGGATATACCAAAAGATGCGCCTCATGGAATCTTTCATTTGAGCCCTGTACTCAATTAAAATGAAAGTTATATATTATTATGTGAATCGTGATCTGATTTCTTGATGGCTCTTGATATAAAATTAGAACAACTAATATCAACACATCATCAGAATCCTTCTGCCTTCCTCTTTCATATGCCGTATCATGCTGGTTTGTGACTTAAATAGTTTGAGCATGATTAAGAAGATGTACACAATGCTTTATGAGCTGTGTCAAGTCATAGCGAGATTTTATCATATACTGTATTAATAACACGAAAATGGAAGTATCGATTTTTAATAGTAATTATACAATGAAGTCATTGAAACTTACATGATTAGATAGGAAGTTTGCAATGTTGTAAAATAGAAGTCATGTGTGTATATAGCCGTAAAGAGTGGAAAAAGGAAGTAGTTAGTTTCATATCTATAACACATTAAAATCTCCAACTGCCATAATGATAATAGTAATAATGTGTGTACCATCTTCTGTCCTGTCCTTCTGGTGGGAATGACTCACGAAAGTAACAATGTTTCATCAGACCCCATTGAAGGACGTTCATGCTTAATAGGTTCATTTGTAGTAACAGAGGTACACGAGGAAGCTACAAAGCTACAACTACTAGGTCAAGATTTAGTGGAAATCAAAGGATTGTACAAACGAGGGCTGTAAATAATATTGTTTATTGGCGTTGTTCTTTGGGCTTACTTTTCTGTAATAGTTACTTTATAAGGAAGGAAGGAAGGAAGGAAGGAAGGAAGCTTGGAGTTTAACGTCCCGTCGACAGCTTGGTCATTAGAGACGGAGCTAACGCTCGGAGTGTTTGGGTAAGGATGTGGGAGGAAATCAGCCGTGCCCTTTGAAAGGAACCATCCCGGTATTTACCTGGAGTGATTTAGGAAAATCACGGAAAACCTAAATCTGGATTGCCGGAGGTGGATTTGAACCACCATCCTTCCGAATGCGAGTCGAGTGTATTACCACTGCACCACCTCGCTCGGTAGTCACTTTATAGTCGCTTTTCACCATTACCACAAAATGCAATGTAAGTTCCCAATTTCTAATTTGGCTGAAAGTGAAAATGAGTAGATGAAAGATGAGTGGGAGGTGGAGATCGACCGAGAGGAGGAAGGAGGAGTTGGAAGACAGAAGGAAGGGAAGGGGGAGATGCAAAGAGGCAGGAGGAGATAGTGCGAGGACATGGAAGGAAGGTGAGGAGGCGATGGGCAGAGACAGGGGATAATACACTTCACATGCTCCAGAGTAGGTAAACATCTCATTTTTGTGGCCTAACTGATACACACTGTGCATGTTACATAATTATTCTAATTCTGGAATTGTATGGAAGGCACGGTGACTCTCATGGAAGCGAGCGAGGCGTGTAGTTGCCGATTCTGCACGGGGAGGCAAACGATCAGGTAGCCAGGGTTGACCCCAGTAACTGCTTAAAACCCTGGTGGACAATGGCAAACCACCAAAAGCGGGTAAGCCAGTGCATCTAAAGGGCGCTGAGGTGAAAAGGAGATGTCTTGATGGACACTCAGGCAGATACTAAGATGGACACTATGGCATCTGCGATGTCACGAAATTTTTGCACATGTCATTAAGCAACATTAATTTTAATATCTTCAAAACTACAAAAGACAATGTTCACAATATATGAATATTTAATAGCAAAATCAAACTTAAACTTACCAACTTTTGAATGCGTAATGCGATTTCAACAGACTATGTCTTAGAAGATAGCTTACTACCTCAAGCTATCATCTCGAAAACTACTTAAACCTAGGTAAACTAACCTAAGGACAACACACACACCCATGCCCCAGGAAGGACTCGAACCTCCACGGCGAGCAACCACGCGCTCCGCAGCGAGACGCTTTAGACCGCTCGGCTACTCCACCGCGGCAGCTACCTAATTAATGAATCATGCAAATATTGTATAATATGAGTGGTCAAGTTCATGGAGGCTGGCTTGCTTGTTTATTTATTTAATACATTATTTGCACCGCTGATAAATATTCCCAAGGTGACTGAATGCTTATTACTTTTTGATTTAATATTGTCAAAATGCAGAGTTAGTGTGGAAGTGGTCAAAGTTAAATCAAACCAAAACTTTCATGTTAAGAACTCTGCTACCTTTTGGAGGGGATGGCGATCTTCCAGTGAAAGAGTGGGTGGGGCAGAAAACTGCTGTGGTTAACTAAAATACTTAGACTTTTATGAGGAGAGCTTCTTGGAGCCATAGGAATACTTTATGTATCGTCTTGGAAGGAGGAGGACCAGCCAGGATAGCTGAAGTGCTTGGTTTGCGACAGTGTTAGGGTCTAGGTGGCAAACGGCCGCTTTGTCGGGACTTCGGCAAGGGCTAACGAGTGCCAGTTTATCAGATTTAACTTTTTCCGATTTCATTATAGAATTGTAACTGAACAGTGTATGTGATTCTGCACAATATTTTACGGTTGTTGGTATGTTATTTGCCGGACTAAGATTTGAACTGTTTTGAGCTTACGATTTTTTCGTGTTGTGTGATCGCGAAAGGATTTGTGTCTAACAAGGAAAGTACTTGGGCTCGAACAAACACATATACACTAAAATCGTATGAGAGATAATGTAAAGATCGCTTATTGCACAAGTTATACTCCCGCATCTGCAAAACTCTGCAGTCGTCCGTTAGAGGCCTCTGCGTGTGTCATGCCGCATTGCACTTTGACCTGTCGGTTCGCCAGTAGGGACGGTGCAGGGTGCCTCCGAAGTTGCGTTTTGTGATGTTATTTGTGTGGTGAAGCGTCAGATGGGACGGCGATTGCTAATCATCCTGCTAATGTATTGCGATTAGTTGGGATGAAGTTACGAAGAACCCTTCTTCGTGATGATGCTATTAGTGTAGAAGATGAATCATTTGCATGCTTTCTCGTATCTGTTATGGTACAGAAACATGAACATAAGTTAGATACTGTTGTTACAAAAAAATGTTCAAATATTTGTATATCTTATGGGACTTAACTACGGGGTCATTAGTCCCTAAACTTACAAACTACTTATGAACTAGCTAATCCTATGGACGGGACAAATATCCATGCCCGAGGGGGGATTCGAACCCCCCCCCCCCCGACTGTTGTTACAAACTAATAATAATAATAATAATAGGGATAATAATGACAAACAACTCATTGCAAGCGGCAGTGCTACGGTAAGTGCGGGAAGAGGCGGTGGAAGCAGTGGCAGTGAATACCAACAGTCTTTCGGGAAGGAGGTTAAAGTTACAACCATCATCACGGCTTTTGATGACAATTCGATAGAGAACATGTACGATGATTATTACATAAGTTATAGTTAAGAAATCTGCATTAGGTATGGGATCTACAATTACATCTACAGTGCTGTCTAGAGCATGGTTGCAGAAAAACGACACCCACCAGCACATTGAGGTGTACGTAGAGATCCTGTAACCAAACGTTCATACATATATGTTTCTTCGAGCCCATGTACTTTCCTTGTGAGAATTATCAATGATTACGTAGTTGGGAATTTTGCTATCATTCTCATAGTTCAGTTAACGCATCTGGTCTGATAATTTTATAAAGTTTATTCTATCTTATTACTTTTGTCTGTGTAGGAACACTTCCTATAGATCAATACATGTATTTAAATAAACATTATTCATTCTTGCTTGTATCATTTACTGAACGCCTTTTATTAATTACTCATTATATTTAATTTTATATTTTATTATTATTTCGGAAATGATAGCCTACGAATAGCTATAGGTACAAGGTACTATTTGCAGCTATTGGAGTTGCTGGGCATGAAAGCAGACGTGTACGGTACGACCCAGAGACTACAACGAACCATATTTTTTTAAAAAATAGCCGAATACGTGTTTGTTGTGTTTGGCTAATACTGCAGAGGTTGGTCAACCCTTGAAGACTACGTAAAGTCGCATTTTGTGGTTACACAGAAAACGGACAAGTCACTCCACCGGTTTTAAAATATTGATTTTATGAAAAAAAAAAAAAAAAAAATGTTGTTTGTAAATCTATCGGACCAAACTGCGTGGTCATCAGTCCGTAACTTACAAACTACTTAAACCTAGGTAAACTAATCTAAGGACAACACACACACCCATGCCCCAGGGAGGACTCGAACCTCCACGGCGAGCAACCGCGCGCTCCGCACCGAGACGCTTTAGACCGCTTTTTTTTTTTTTTTTTTCTATGTGTAGTTCTCTTCGTTGCGGACGCTGATCGTTTTTGTTCGTTCTTGTTCGGTGTGTTTTTGGCTCAGCTTTTTTTATTACAGTGGCGTGGAGCCCTCTGACCGGGCGCGCTGAGCCACGGCGCCCGGCAAAGTAAAGTTAAGACCGCTCGGCTACTCCACCGCGGCTTGATTTTTTGAAGAGACATCTTTGTTTAACTTTACTTTCATTTCACATAGCCAGAGCAATGATAATAGGGTACTGGTTTGACTGATGAATTATCTCGGTCAGTCTCTATTCGCAAGATTAGTATCTTTCGTCTGGCAGTCATTTGACACCACACTGCCCAGCAGCGAAGCGTGTCTGGGTTTAGTTATTTCAAATATTAGAAATAACTATTTCTACTTGTAGTTTATTTTCAAAATAACAATTTGAAATGAGCGGCGGCCCTAGCTCTCAATTGTCACATTGATAATAGAAGGGTTTGAATTTTACACAACTAATTCGTAATAATAAACATGAAACGCTTCAGTTTGATTTCCGACTAATCCTCGGTCTCATACAAATTACTTGAGGATTACAGTGCTTTGGATATACCTAAAATAGTGAATTTAAACGTAGATTGCATTTCCGGTGTGTCCCTATATAAGGCTCGATAAAGACAATTGGAGAATGCCTAATATAGGACTGTGCCTAGTAATTCTATATGATTCTCGACGAAATCTGCGAACTGATGATGAATTTACTTACTTTCTTAGAAGCTGTGTATTTGTGTAACTGCGCCCCTGTGTGCAAGTAATGAGCAGCCTTCTGTGCGCCTCTCGGCCACGGCGTTGTTTTGCCTCGCAGTGGGGTGACGACCCCTGCACAGTGTGTGCCTGTTGCAGATGGAGAACGTGACGTACGCCAAGTCGCACACGCAGGTGCTGGGCAGCTGGTGGGACCGCCTGCCCGACGTCGCCGACGACGACGCCTACCGCGACCTGCCGCTCTCCAAGCACGCCACGCTCCTCAAGCTCGACAGCGGGCTCGTGAGTACCTACTTCATTTTAGCACTCATTCTCAGTCGTCCTTCACTTAGCAATTCACAACTGGCTGCACTAATCGATGATAGAAACAGAATGTTTGGGGGGTGGGGTTCATGTTGGTTGGTCATACTGGCGTTCACCATGGAAGTGTTAAAGGGCCCCTATTGTTCCTTGTCTTTATAAACGACTAGCTCAAAACCCGGCTTTGCCCGGCTATTTATTTATTTATTCGAACCTTGAGTTAGTACTTTTCCTATCCACTCCGTCTCTCTGCCCATCTCCTTTTTTCTAAAAACATGTTACATTTATCAGAGAATAGATAAGAAATCACAGGTAAAAATGCACTCGTTTCGAAGAATACAATCACGAAATTCAACAATAATGATTGTAATAATATCACAGATGGATCACTTGATGTAATGCGCGAAACGTCAAATCGATTTTTTTAAGAGATGTATTAAAAGACATTTCGTTTTTACTACTTTATTTATTTATTCTTATATTTCCTGATTCGTATGGTTATCCTTACAGAGAAGGAGCTGAAGACATTGTAGCACGCATAGACCAAAGATATGGTCTGTGGCATCACGTTTCGCTGTGCGTAACCTCCTTGCTATAGAGTCGCAAACGTCATCGCTGGCCTTCAGTCCGAATATTTTTTATAATTCGACGACTTTCAACCACCACATCGTCCACCCCCTCATAGCTGTCGGCATGGAACTGCTATGGTGTACAACGGGAGACTTTGGACAACAATTACACACACACCATTCGTTTGCGGTCTGTAGTTATCGTTGCAGTGCGAAATATTAACACACACACACGTAGAATGTTATATACACCGATAACTTTCCATCGCAATATACTACTCGCTTTTATCATTAACAACCAATAAAACTATTTTCAATGAGTAAATATAATTTGCAAAGAATCGTTATTGTTCCGCATTTCGCGTCATATTCTTCAAATTACGAAATATCTATCAGATCGCTGTTGAAACCGTGCCTAAAACCTTCCTCAGGTATAAATTAGTAACTGTACAAATATTGAAGTCTCTGCGTGTTGTCGTTTGGACGTGATAAGCGTACACCGAGCAGACATTCACATTTATATAGATTTAGGAGACCATCTGAGCAGCTCTCTTATACTGTTCGCGGATGATGATGTCATTTATTTGTTAGTAAAGTTGGCAGAAGATCAAAAGCAACCTCAAAACTGTTTTGATATAATATCAAATTCGCAATTGAGCCTAAAGAATGACAAGTGTGACGCCTATCATTTGAGCACTAACATAAATTCGTTAAACTTCACTTACACGAGAAATCAGTCACATCTACTGCGCGTAAATGCAACTAAATTCCTAGGAATTACAATTAACTTTAATTGGAAAGAACATGTAGACATATCGTAGGGAAGGCGAACCAAAGGCTACGTTTAATTGGCAGAACACTTACGAGATGTACCAGTTCTACTAAAGAAACTGCCTACAATACATCTGACCATCCTATTTTGGAGTATTGATGCGCATTGTGGAATCCCCACCAAGTGGGACTGACGGTGGATATACAGAAATTTCAAAGAAGGGCAACTCTTTTTTTATTATCGCGATGCAGAGGAAAAGTGTCACGGAAACGATGCACGAGTTGTGATGGAAATCATTAAAAGAAAGGCATTATTCATTGTGACGACATTTATTTATTTCAAAAACGTTTTCTAATTGTAAGGGACCAAACTACTATATTAATCGGTCCCTGCACCTACATATTACTTAAAATTACTTATTCTAAAGACATCACCCGAGGGAGGACTCCAACCTCGGATAAGAGCGGCCAGGCGATTTGTAACATGATGCTTCAGATCGCACGGTGATTCCCGGGCGGCGAAATTTCAAAAAATGTTCAGTGGGACCTAAGTGCAGTTTTCATCGGTTTCTAAGATTACATACTAATTAAACTAACTTATCCTAAGAACAACACAAACACCCGTGCCCGAGGGAGGACTCGAACCTCCGACGACGAACTGCCGCGCACACCGCAGCAAGGCGCCTTAGCGTCACACCTACATACATAATCCGCAAGCCACTCAACGGTGTGTGGCGGAGCGTACGCTGTGTACCTTGTGTCATTACTATGTGTCACTTCCTTCAATTCGAATCGCGTATGGTTCGTGGAAATGGCGTGATAAGCTGTTTTCTGAGACGTTTAAATGTGTCAGAGTGCCAGTAAAGAATTCCGTGCAACGCATAATCTGAAAATGGTGTCAGAGAGGATCATTATGAAACGAGCCCGCACACCAGAAAATGTGGCTGCAGATCACCAGAAAAGTCCTACCAAATCAGTCTAACGCCTCTCGCAAGTGACCGTCATGTAACGTCGATCATATGGACGAACACTCTACCTGGACCTGCACATTCACCGTGTTCAGTGCTGTGAGTGGCAGTTTAATGAGATAACAATGAACGGACATGGACATGGATCTTTTCTTTATGTCCGATGAAGCCTGGTTTTATCTGAGTGGCTATATGAACTCAAAGAATCACAGGTTCTGGGTATCGGATAAGTCACCTAACTTCCAAGAAACACCAGTCCATGGTCAGAAGATTCGATTTGGTGTTCAGTGTCTGTACGCCACATTATTGGTCCCGTCATCTTTAAGAAGACCTAGAATTCGGGTGCGTTACATTACCAACAATTTGAAACCATTTATGGCAGCATTAACGGACGAGGAGAAGAAATGAAGTTACTATCAACATAATGGAGCAACTGCCGATACAGGCAGCTGAACACCTGATCTGTCACTGTGCGAGTACTTTGTGTGGCGGCCCTCAAATCACATTTGTATCGCTACAACCCGCATAGTCTTCAAGAACTGCAGTAGAACGTTTTGGATGAGATGGCAGCAATTCCAGCTGTCTGGCTTCGATTCGCCTTCTATAACTTGCCCACCAGGAACAAAAACTGCCAAGAGATGAATGGTGATCACTTTCAACATCTGCTATAGTCTGCTGTGTTTTATTTTTATTTATTTATTTAACCCAGGAGCTATCTTTTCCGGGCCACCTTTCTTTGCGCCAACCTGTAGAATCGATTTGATGAATCTCTAATAAAGTGTTTTCATTGATTAAATTGTGTCCTGATAAATTTCAAAGAGGTAGCTTCCATCTCATTCCCTTTCACAGTTCGTGATGTCTTAATATTTTTCCATCTCTTCCTCTTACTAGTATCGAAATCCACTTTTCAATCATAATAAGATTTACATCTTTCTTATCGAACTGAATAATTTATTTTAAAACATTGTGCATTCTTTCAATTCATTCGTTATCTTAGCAGCTACGAGGCACGTGTACTTGTACCGCTACGGCTGGTTCTGGCTTTGGTTTCTATCTTCTACGATATTCCTAGAGTTCTTAATAACACACTATTGCACTTGCAGGAACATCTTTCATCCTGTCAGATACAGCTGTTGAGTTCCTTCCATGTCGATAGCTCAGCGTCAGTGTTGCCCACAAGGCCAATGATTTCAAGCCATGACCTCATAGGTGTCAGTTTTCCTTTCTCATAGTTATAGGGTTCTGTTCTTGCGGCCAGTAAGAATAATATACATGGAAGTAATAAATTGCCACTAATACCTAATTACAGCATGTTCACGACTTTTTAGATATTCTTATGAAGTAAAGATTGACAAAATAATAAGAATCGAGCACTTTCATTATGCACCCACCTATTCTAGTATGTGTTTGACATTTTAAAACTTTCTGTTAGGTACTTTCTTGTGACAAATTAGGAAGAATTACAATTAAGTAAACCTCTTCGACTTTGCCTTTAACAATTCATTTGCATTTATCTTGCTTATGACACTCAGAAATCTTAAGAAATATTTGCAGAATTAATTTCGTTATCTAAATCACTGTTTATTGAAACTTTGACTATTCCAATCAAAGCGTCTCGCAGATCTTGCTCCATATTGTCAATGTTTCAACTTTGAGAACATTATTTCCATACGTCTACATCTACGTATTTATTCTGCAAATTATGTTTAAGTGCCTGGTAGTGGGTTTATCGAATCGCTTTCATAGTATTTCTCTACTGTACCATTCTCGCCAGCCGCGGTGGCCGAGGGGACTGAGGCGCTCGAGTCACGCTCTTCACGGCCACTACGGTCGGGGGTTCGAATCCCCCCTCGGGCATGGATATTTGTGCCGTCCTTAGTATTAGTTAGTTCATAAGTAGTCTGTAAGTTTAGGGACTGATGACCCCGTAGTTAAGTCCCATAAGCTATACAAACATTTGATTTATTTTGCACCATTCTCTAATAGCGTGCAGGAAAAAGGACTACCTGAATCTTTCCGCTTTTGATCTGATAGCTGTTTTTTTAAATTGTAATATCATGTCCCAATATATAGGTTGGTTCTAACAAAATACGTTCGGATTCAGAGGAGAAAGTTGGTGAAAGTAATTTTGCAAACAGAACTCGCCGCAGAAAATAATGTTTTTCTTTTAATGAGTTTCACCCCACTTTTGAATCGATTTCATGACACTCTGTCCCGTATATCACGATAATGCAAAAAGAGCTCTTCTTCTCTGAACTTTTCTATATCCTTCGTTAGACCCATCCCGTGAGAATCCCACAGTCCACAGTAATATTCCAAAATAGGACAGATAAATATAGTGTAGGCAGTTTCTTCCGTAGAACTGTTGCATCTTGTAAGTGTTCTGCCAATGAAACGTAGCCTTTGTATCGCTTCTTCACATGATTTTCCATGTGTTTTTCTTATTAAAACTGTTTTTATTTGTATTTCCCAGGTATTTAGTTGAAGTTAAGGCCTGTATATTTGACCAATTTATTGTGTAAACAAAGTTTAACGGATTTATTTTAGCCCTGTTATGGATGACTTCACACTTTTATATATTTAGGGTCAACTGCCAATTTTTGCGCCGTGAAGATATCTTGTGTAAATCGTTTTACAAATGCTTTTCACATCTAGTGACTTCATTTACCGATAAATTACAGCATCATCCGCGAATAGTCTAATAGAGATACTCGGATTGTCTCCTAAATCGTAAAACAGTAGGGGCTCTATAAAACTTCTCTGGGGAACACTAGATATCACTTCTATTTTACTTTATGACTTTCTGTCAATTACTACGTACTGCGGCGTTTCTAACAGAAAATCACGAATCGAAGCACAAAACTGAAAGAACGCAATTTAATGAGAAGCAGCTTGTAAGGTACAGTGAAAAGTACCTTCCAGAAATCTAGACATACGGAATCGATTTTAGATCCCTTATCAACAGCACTTATCACTTCATGTAAGTAACGAGCCAAAGTGTTTAACAAGAACGATACTTTCTGAATCCGTGTTCAATATGGGTCAATAGGTCATTGCCTTCGAAGCACATCATAGTGTTAGAAAAAACTATATGTTCAAAAATCGTGCTTCAAACCGACGCCAATGATATGGAAGTGTAATTTCCTTTCTTGAATGTTGGAATGACCTGCGCAAATTTACAGTCTTTGGGCACGTATCTTTCAGTGAGCTATCGATTGTATATGAAAGCTAGGTATGAAGCTGTTGCTGCAGCATACTCCGAAGGGAAGCTAATTGGTGTACCATCTGGACTAGAAGACTTGCTTCTGCTAAGTCAGTTAAGTTACTTTACTACTCAGTGAATATCTGCTCCTGAATTACGCATGCTGACAGCTTTTCATGGTTCGAATTATGGAGTATTTCATTCGTCTTCTTTGGTGATAGAATTGTGGAAAGCTGTGCTCATCAATTGTCCTTTAGCAGCTTTGTCATCAGTAGCATCACAATTGCTATCACGTAGTAAAGGTATTGATTGTGTTTCACCCGTAGTGTACTTTACATATGACCAGAATTTGAATGGATTTTCTACCAAACTGTAGGACAGAGTTTACCTGTGAACACTATTATAAGATTCTCGCATTGAAGTTGGCGCTGAATTTGGAGTTTCCTTAAAAGACTGTCAGTGTTGAGAATTTTTTGTCGGTTTAAATTTGCTTTGTTCTTTACTTTTGCAACAGTGATCTGACCTTTTTTGTGTGCAACGTGGGTCGGTAAAAAGAACCAAGTATTTATTTATTCCGGCTGTCCGATATAACCTCTACCCATAGCAACTGCTTCAATTTCGCTACACCATATGCCCTTTTGTAAAAATTTCGGCTGAACTTATCTCTGGCTTTAGCCAGCTATATTTGTACTCCAGTACTTTCTGTTAGCGTATGGAGTTCTGGCACTTTACCTACACAGATGCGACAATTTACAACTCTTGGACTGATGGCTCGTATGTGTGACCTGCACCCTTTGAGACTGAAACCCCTTTTTGTGGTCCTGGGACATACTAACCTAAAAAACCGTTCAGTCCATGCACACAGCCCCTGCTACCCTAGTAGCCGCTTCCTGCGTGTAGTGGCTGAATGATCTATTTAATGTAACCCGGAACCTCATCACCTTATGGCGCACGTCAAGGTATCTATAGCCCACACAGTCTCAGAACCGACTGAGCCGGTGATTCAGACCCTCCACTCGGCCCTGCACCAGACGTCCGCAATCAGTCCTGTCAACTACGCTGCAGAGGGAGAACTCTGCCTTCATCTTGCAAGCAGACTGGCAGTCTTTACTACTTCAGATAACCGCTCAAAACTGGAGAGAATCTCTTCTGATCGAAGACGATATACATCTTTGGTACTGACATGAGGCACCGCTTGCAGCTGGCTGCACCCTGTGCTCTCCATGACATCTGGATGGACCGGTTCCACATCTGGAATGACTCTTGCCCGTATGCACATGGAGTGCACATTGGTCTTCTTCCTTTCCCTAGCAACCGTATCCCCAAGGACTCGCATTACTCACCTAACATTGGGGCTCCCAATACAAGTGATCCCACCCCATGTCATTGCCCATATCTTGCAGGCTGTGTGGTTAACTCAGGACAAGCGACGCTCTCTAGCTGAGGAACATTCTTCGACACAAGCTGTTGGTATGACGAACTGGGGAGGCCTCTCGATCGGTCCCCCGAGAAATCTTTCGCTCGATGCAGCTGCGTGAGACGACCTCCCATTCAGCGACAGTTGGGTGTCAACCTCACTGCGAGCGGTAACAGAGCTGGCCGCAGCCCCAGGGGCTGCTCTGTGTACGCATCGGACGTGCCGGACGTCCGATTGTTCTCCACATCCGGCCCAAAACAACGGTGCCCACTGACTGCAGCGCCCAGCTGTTAATCAAAGCTGACACTGCCTGAAGCTGGGAGCGATGTGCAACAATTTCAGCTCGCACCCGTACACAGCAGTCATAGACCCTATCCATAACTATAGCATTCAGAAAATGAGCGACTGTAAAGACACGTTGTAAGACTAAATGTTCAAATGTTTGTATAGTTTATGGGACTTAACTACGGGGTTATCAGTCCCTAAACTTACAAACTACTTAAGAACTACTTACGAACTAGGACGGCACAAATATCCATGCCCGAGGGGGGATTCGAACCCCCGACCGTAGTGGCCGTGCAGACCGTGACTGGAGCGCGTCAGTCCCCTCGGCCACCGCGGCCGGCGTTGTAAGACTGCAGTAGGCAACTAATGTATACGTGAGAACTTCGCAAAGAAGTTAGACCAACACGCAGAATATGTAGTTACACAAGTGAGATTAGCTAACACGACTGTCTAGGTATAGGCGGCACAAACACTATTAAAATACACGGTTTTCCAAAACGCAATAGTGAGTACAAAAACAAAGAACTCCTTTTTATTTCCTAACATTTTCCCCATTATTTAGGGTCTGCTCTTCTGCTACGTCTCCTCCACAGAGCTCTGTTGTTGACGTCTTCAGGGCTGAGATCCGCATCGCACATGTCCTCGATGTTGTTCATCCACCTCTTGGTCGGTCTACCACGGGGTCGGCGTTCTCACGGATCGATCTGGAGTGTTTTAGCCACATGATGCGGCCGTACCATCGAAGACAAGCCTCTCTATAATTGAGACTACACCAAGCCTTTGGCGGACATAGTTGTTTGTTGCATGGTCGTAGCGAGTGAATCCAAGGGATCATCGCAGCATTTTCATTTCCATTGTGTGGAGAGCCTGAGTCTGTTTTCTCGTCAAAGGTCGGCATTCTATCCCGTAGAAGGCTACTGGACGCACTACTGATTTATAAATTTTGCCTTCAGATGTACAGACATCCTTTTGTCACAGAGAACACCAGTGACCTGTCTCCATTTCAGCCATGCTGCATTTACTCTCATCCGGGTGCCCAGGGTGGAATCATTCGATAAAAAAAGTACCTCAACCTCTTCAGGCATTGGCGCCTAACTAAAACTACCTATATAAGGAAAAGAAACGAGGGAAAGGAAGGGCGATGTGTGGTACATCAGAACAAAAGAAACTCTTTATTCTCTTTTTTCCCTAGATTTTGTATAATTCAGAGGATCTCGGTTCCCTGCGGCTAGTAAGGTTAGTCACGGCTTGTCGTAAAATGTGCATTCCGTTGAACAGTTCAAGTAGGGACAGCAGCTCAAACATTTAAAATCTTCTCTCATGGCTGAACACATTCCACCTGCGGGGAGGGTCGTTGAAGGTACTCCCAAGGAAGTTTGAAAAGTATTGTCTGTATTTAGGGTGACGTACAACTCTATAATGGCGATCCATGAGATAGGTCCAAAAATCAAATTTCGAATTTGCAGTATGTCCAAAAAGATAGTGCATGCCATGTCCATACATGTTTGACAACTGTGCCATTGGGGACACAGCGATAACCGCGGCCGACAGGTATACCGCTACTGGTCTTCCGCCAGATCCAAATTCTCAACTTGTCCACACACTACTAATGCAGTGCTCCTGTAGTGCTCCTGCCTAGTGTGCACCCGCTTTGAAAATTGGATCTATGGCTGCCTTGGCCTTAGTGTGTGGACAAGTTGAGTATTTGTGTCTGACAGGAGGCGACCAGGGGTAGGACGCGCTGCCGCAGTTATCGCTGTTCCGCCAGAGATGCCGGCGTGGTAGCTCAGAGCGTTTCCTTTCTGTTCTTCAGGTACATCAATGGTTTGCAGTCGTTTCTTCATTTGCGTTCTGGTTTGTTCGTTGAGTATTTGACTTAGCTTTTTATTAAAGAGGGCGTTCGGCCCTCTGACAGGACGCGCTGAGCCACGGCGCCCGGCAATACTTAGGTCAAAGGACTCCAAGCTCTCTATAACTAAAACACTGAGCCAGCAATACAACGATAAGCATAGAACAAAATGAACAAACGCTAAGGACCGATCAAACCGAAAAAAAGAAAAGTGGCGCGGTGGTCAAACGCAACTGACTAGTAAGCAGGAAGAGACGGGTTCGACTCTTGGCCGAGCACAAATTTTCAACTTTCACCATTGATGTATTTAGATGCCCATTGGCAACTGGCGTCGTAAATTCTTTTGTGTGTTCACTAATAGGACCTGCAGGATCATAAATCCTTCTGTTCTTTCGAACCTGTCCGAAATAAAAGACACCACTTTTCGTATTAAGAAGAGAAATTTGGTAAGTGAGATTACGGTTACAACTGTCGTTGCATCAAAAACGTCTTTCCTTTAATGTTCAAATGTTTGTTAAGCTTGTGGGACTTAACTGCTTGATATGTAAACCGTGTCTTCACAATACATTATTAAAATTGCTAATGAATTTCGTCATAAATAATCCCACAATTTGAGAAGGAATGTGTTGTCTATACCTACAAAACCAGATGGTAAAAAGACCTTTACCCATTGTTAAAGATGTCAGTGAGTCAGGAACACAGTAACAAAACTTTTCGATCATTTGTCTGACAGGTGCCATCCAAGTTTTAAATCTTACCTAAAATAATTTCTTTTGGGCAACCCATTGATTTGTAGGCTGTAAAAAACAACGTCTAATAATGTAGATGTTGACACTAACTATACATACGCCACCAATAAACTGACTCGTTCCTCATTATTTCGATAAACGAATCGCTAGAATGAACTACACGACATGTAAGTACACTCCTGGCCATTAAAATTGCTAGACTACGAAGATGACGTGCTACAGATACGCAATTTAACCGACAGGAAGAAGATGCTGTGATATGCAAATGATTAGCTTTTCAGAGCATTCACACAAGGTTGGAGCCGATGGCGACACCTACAACGTGCTGACACGAGAAAAGTTTCCAACCGATTTCTCATACACAAACAGCAGTTGACCGGCGTTGCCTTGTGAGACGTCGTTGTGATGCCTCGTGTAAGGAGGGGAAATGCATACCGGCACGTTTCAGACTTTTATAAAGGTCGGATTGTAGCCTATCGTGATTGCGGTTTATCGTATCGAGACAATGCTGCTCGCGTTGGTCGCGATCCAATGACTTATCAAAATATGGAATCGGTGGGTTCAGAAAGGTAATACGGAACGCCGTGCCCCAACGGCCTCGTATCTCTAGCAGTCGACATGACAGGCATCTTATCCGCACGGCTGTAACGAATCGTGCAGCCAAGTCTAGATCCCTGAGTCAACAGATGGGGACGTTTGCAAGACAACAATCATCTGCACGATCAGTTCGACGACGTTTGCAGCAGCATGGGCTATCAAGTCGGAGACTATGGCTGCGGTTACCCTTGACGCTGCAGCACAGACAGGAGCGCCTACGATGGTGTACGCAACGACGAACCTCGGTGCACGAATGGCAATACGTCATTTTTTCGGATGAATCCAAGTCCTGTTTACAGCATCATGATGGTCGCATCCGTGTTTGGCGACATCGCGGTTAACGCACATTGGAAGCGTGTATTCGTCATCGCCATACTGGCGTATCACCCGACGTGACGGTATGGGGTGCCACTGGTTACACGTCTCGGTCACTTCTTGTTCGCATCGACGGCACTTTGAACAATGGCCGTTACGTTTCAGATGTGTTACTACCCGTGGCTCTACCCTTCATTCGATACCAGCGAAACCCTACATTTCAGCAGGATAATGCACGACCGCATGTTGCAGGTCCTGTACGGGCCTTTCTGGATACGGAAAATGTTCGACTGCTGCCCTGGACAGGACATTCTCCAGATCTCTCACCAATTGAAAACGTCTGGTCAATGGTGGCCGAGCAACTGGCTCGACACAATACGCCAGTTACTATTCTTGATGAACTGTGGTATCGTGTTGAAGCTGCATGGGCATCTGTACCTGTACACGCCATCCAAGCTCTGTTCGACTCAATGCCCATGCGTATCAAGCCCGTTATTACGGCCACAGGTGGTTGTTCTGGGTACTGATTTCTCAGGATCTATGCACCCAAATTCCGTGAAAATGTAATAACATGTCAGTTCTAGTATATTTGCCCAGTGAATAACCGTTAATCATCTTCATTTCTTCTTGGTGTAGCAATTTTAATGGCCAGTAGTTTACAATCATGTTCAGAAAAAAGCAGGGGCCGGCCGCGGTGGCCGAGTTGACTGAGGCGCTCCAGTCACGGTCAGTACGGCCACTACGGTCGGGGGTTCGAATCCCCCCTCGGGCATGGATATTTGTGCCGTCCTAGTTCGTAAGTAGTTCATAAGTAGTTTGTAAGTTTAGGGACTGATGACCACGTAGTTAAGTCCCATAAGCTTAACAAACATTTGAACATTTGAAAAAGCAGGACACATTGAAAGACTTGTGGTAGGAAGTTAATATTCACTGGACATCTGGATTAGTATGTTCTGCAGAAATGATTAGCGTTTGAACCCTGTCGGCCTGTGGGTTCAAGTTCAATAACACCTATCGGTAAAATGTCTGTTGCTCTTGTTATCGGTATAAATAGATAGTAACAATCAGTGTAACTTGAGCAGACGTACAGGATGCCTCGCAGATTTATACGCAAACCGTATCGTCAAACTAATGAGGTTTAAAGAGGGCGCATTATTAGAATGAGAGACTTATGTATCCATCCGGGAAATTGCTCCTCTGGTAGAACCAAGCGTTTCTTTAGTGCAAGGAGTACGTGCAGAATAAATAGTTCACGGAAGGCGCATGGAACAAGTTATCAGGGCCACGGAGGAGCCTATGCCTTCTAGATAGCAAGACATACTCTGAAACGAAGTGACTGAAATGCTAATTATTTTTCTGAACATACTAATGAAAATGACCTGTGAGTATGAACTTCCTGTCTCTGGTCTTTCAAGGCGTTCAGTTTTTTCTGAACGCGAGGTTTATTATCTAACCAATTACACTATGTGATCAAAAGTATCCGGATACCCCCAAAACATATGTTTTCCATATTAGGTGCGTTGTGCTACCACCTGCTACCAGGTACTCCGTATCAGCGACCTCAGGAGTCATTGCACATCGCGAGAGAGCGGAATGGGGCGTTCCGCGGAACTCACGGACTTCGAACGTGGTCAGATGATTGGATGTCACGTGTTCCAGAAGTCTGTTCGCGACATTTCTACACTCCTAAACAACCGTAGGTCCAGTGTTTCTGATGTTATAGTGAAGTGGAAACGTGAAGGGACACGTATAGCACGATAGCGTACAGGCTCGACTGTTGAATGACAGAGACCGACACAGTTGAAGAGGTTCGTACAGTGTAATAGTTAAGCTTCTTTCCAGACTATCACACAGCAGTTCCAAACT
Organism: Locusta migratoria; assembly: GCA_026315105.1. Lineage (NCBI taxonomy): Eukaryota > Metazoa > Arthropoda > Insecta > Orthoptera > Acrididae > Locusta > Locusta migratoria. Next base: position 237,826,586 of record CM048755.1, read on the forward strand.
CCATTAAGATCCACTCCAAGTACTATGGCAGTTAGGCGGGACGTGAGAAAACTTGGATTTCATGGACGAGGTGCTGTCCATAACCCACACATCATGCGGGTCAATGCTAAACGACGCATCGTTTGGTGGAAGCAGCGTAAACATTGCACGATTGAAATGTGTAAGAACTTGAGTGACGAAACACGGACACAAAGTGGCGCTCCGATGGCAGGGTGTGGGTTTGGTGAATGCCTGAGGAACGTCATCTGTCAGCGTGTGTAGTACCAACAGTTAAATTCGGAGGCGTTGAAGTTACGGTGTGGTTGCGTTTTTCGAGGGGGCTTGCACCCCTTGTTTTTGGTGGCACTATCACAGCACAGGCCTACACTGATGTTTTAAGCACCTTCTTACTTCCCAATATTGAAGAGCAGTTTGGGGATGGCGACTGCAACTTTCAACACAATCCAGCACCCGTTCATAAAGTGCGACCTGTTGCGGAGTGGTTGCACGACGATAATATTCCTGTAATGTTCAAATGTTCAAATGTCTGTTAAGCTTATGGGACTTAACTACGGGGTCATCAGTCCCTAAACTTACAAACTACTTATCAACTACCTTATACTAAGGACGGCACAAATATCCATGCCCGAGGGGGGGGTTCGAACCCCCGACCGTAGTGGCCGTGCAGACCGTGACTGGAGCGCCTCAGTCCCCTCGGCCACTGTTCCTGTAAGGGACTGGCCTGCACAGAGCACTGACTTGAATCGTATAGCAGACTTCTGGGATGTTTTGGAACGCCGACTTCGTGCCAGGCCTCGCCGACCTGTATCAATAGCTCTCCTTAGTGCAGCAGTCTGTAAAAAATGGGCTGCCATTCCCCAAGAAACCTTCCAGCACCTGACTGAACGTATACCTGCGAGAGTGGAATATGTAATCAAGGCTAAGGGTGGGCCAACATTACCGATGTAGGGCGCGGCGATCTTATAAGTCATTTTCAGTCAAGTGTCCGGATAATTCTTTTAACACGCAGGCTAACATTGAGATTCCAGTAGGGCTGCGAAGTCGGCAGAGACAGCCGTGTTCCACGGCTGAAGCGCTGCGTCAGCGCGTCCCACGGCCGCGCAGTTGGCAGTGAAAAACAAGTCGCCTCGAGAATGCACACGCCAGCTAAGCTTCGCGAGGGACCCCTACTTGTGCAGTTTCCTGTGAGAGCGGAAGTCAGAAACCAAGTTGCGACGCTCAGTTCACCAGAAAAACAACCTCACAATATCGACTAAACAAGAAGTCGATTTAGTATTCCTTCCCTAGTGGGAGAAGGGTTTATAAAAACTTACGAATTGCTATTTACTTTGTAATCTGACGGAGATGGAAATGTACTTCGAATATCAGTTGAACGACATGGATAGTGAGTTGAAAAGATGTTGAAATGCGAATACCATCAGAGGTAGAACGAGGGGAATGGAATGAATAAAACCAAATCAAGCGCTCCTCTACGATCTAGGTTATAAAATGAGACTCTAAAATTTTACTACTTGTTGCCCTTGTGGTTTTCAGTCCGAAGACTGGTTTGATTCACCTCTCCGCGCTATTCTATCCTTCGCAAGCCTATCCATCCTATTGAATTCGTCTCTTTCTCTCCCTGTGCGATTACCCCCCCCCCCCCCGCCCCTTCCATCCAACCGAAACTCAATTGAACATTCCCTCATGTCTAAGAATGTGCCTTCGAATCGATGCGTTATTTTAGTCAAGATATTGCGACAAATTTCTTTTCTTCCAATCTACCCATCCTTTCTTCAACATTCTACTGTAAACCACATTTCAAATGTTTCTAACTTATTGTTCTCTGAACCGTCTGACATCACGTTTTACTCCAGTAGAAGACTACACTCCAGATAAAGGATTTCAGAAACGACTTTCCAACACTTATATTAATAATTTTATTCGTTGTTTTTGGTTAGGGAACACCGTAGTGTATTCGTAATAATAGCCTAGTAAATAAATACTGCAACCAGCCACAAGATTTTTATAAATCAATTTATTGCACCGTTACTAGTTTCGGGTCTGAGTCCATTATCAGACGGTAGTGTTGATTTCAGGTTTACATTGGCGTCCTAAAATAACAAAGTTGTTACCCGGTAACATATTTTTATCCTAATTATAACAAAATTTTCTTTCGTGTATTGTTCAGACTTGAATTAAGACTACATCCATTACTTATATATTGAACTTAATTCACAGCCGCGGGGAAGCGGCCGAGCTCATTGAGGCGCTAAGCTACGATGCGCGAGGCCGTTCCCCGTCGGAGTTCGAATGCCCCCTCGGGCATGGATGTTTGTGCCGTCTTTAGTATAAGCTAGTTCATAAGTAGTTTGTAAGTTTAGGGACTGATGACCCCGCAGTTAAGTCCCATAAGCTTTACAAACCTTTGAACATTTTTCTTACTTTGCAGAAAGGACTTCCTTGTACATTATATATATATTTGTGTCTCTCCGTGGTGGCGTTAGTTTCATCAGCTGATTTGATGCACCATGACATGTAGACATGTAGAACATGTAGAACATGACACATTTACAGATATGGCATACTGCAGTGCAAAGTGCAAGTGCAAAAATACTTATGCTCAATGTTACAGAATACATTTAGTTTTACATTTGAAACACATCCTAATGTCCAATGAAGAAACTTTCCTGTCAGTTAAATGTCATATTTGTTGGTTGAAATTATAAAACCTGTATGAAATTTTGGAGGTACAACTGGTTTCTTAATTCTACATCTACATCTACATCTACATACATACTCCGCAATTCACCGTAAGGTGCGTGGCGGAGGGTACACTGTACCACTACTAGGCATTTCCTTTCCTATTCCACTCCCAAATTGAACGAGGAAAAAAAGAATGCCTATATGCCTCCGTACGAGCCCTAATTTCTCTTATCTTGTCTTTGTGATCACCACGCGAAATGTAAGTAGGCGGCAGCAAGATCGTACTACACTCAGCTTCAAATTCCGGCCCTCTAAATTTACTTAACAGAAATTCACGAAAAGAGCGTCGTCTTTCTTCCAGCGATCCCCAATTGAGTTGCCGGAGCATTTCCGTGACACTCGCGCACTGGTCGAACCTACCGGTAACAAATCTAGCTGCTCGCCTCTGAACCGCCTCTATGTCTTCTTTCAAACCGATCTGCTGCGGGTCCCAAATACTTGAGCAATACTCAAGACGTGGTCGAACAAGCGTTTTATACGCGGTCTCTTTTACAGGTGAAGTACATCTTCCCAAAATTCTCCCAATAAACCGAAGTCGGCTGTCTGCCTTACTCACAACTGTCCTTACATGCTCGTTCCATTTCATATCGCTCTGCAATGTTACGCCTAGATATTTGAACGACGCGACCGCATCAAGAAGCTCACTACTGATGCTGTATTCGAAAATTATAGGATTGTTTTTTCTACTCATGCGCATCACCTTACATTTTTCTACATTGAGAGCTAGCTGCCATTCTTCGCACCAACTAGAGATTTTGTCTAAGTCAACCTGTATGCTATTACAGTCAGTTACAGACGACACCCTCCCATACACCACAGCATCATCAGCAAACAGCCGCAAATTACAACTTACTCTGTCCATCAGATCATTTATATAGATAGAAAATAATAGCGGTCCTATCACACTCCCCTGGGGCACGCCTGACGATACACTCGTCTCTGATGAACACTCGCCGTCGGGAACAACGTACTGCGTTCTATTACTTAGGAAGTCTTCCAGCCAGTCACAAATCTGAGAACCTATTCCATAAGCTCGCATTTTCGTTAGGAGTCTGCAGTGTGGCACCGTGTCGAACGCCTTTTTGAAGTCGAGAAAAACACAATCCGCCTGTTGCCCTTCGTCCATGGCTCGCAAGATGTCATGTGAGAAAAGGGCAAGCTGAGTTTCACATGAACGATGTTTCCTAAACCCGTGCTGATTCATGGAAAGAAGCTTTTCCGTTTCAAGGAAATTTACTATATTCGAACTGAGAATATGCTCCAAAATTCTATATGAAACCGATGTCAACGATATTGGCCTGTAATTGTATGGGTCAGTTCTCTTTCCTTTCTTATACACGGGAGTCACCTGCGCTTTTTTCCAATCACTAGGAACTTTGCGCTGAGTTAAAGATTCGCTGTAAATGCAAGCTAAGTAGGGGGCCAATGTCGCAGAATAGTCTTTGTAAAACCGAACTGGTATTCCATCCGGACCAGCAGACTTTTTCGTATTTAGCTCTCTCAGCTGCTTCTCTACACCGGAAATACCTATTGCTATGTCTCCCATTTCGGAATTAGTACGTTGATCAAATGATGGTATATTTGTGCGGTCCTCCTGCGTGAAAGATTTCTTAAAGGTTAAATTTAGAACTTCAGCTTTCCGTTTGCTTTCTTCTATTACTGCCCCGGAATGATCAACTAGTGACTGGACAGTGGGCTTTGACCCGCTTATCGATTTTACATAGGACCAGAATTTTTTCGGGTTCTCGGAAAGATCTTTTGCTAAGGTATGGCTGTGATAATTATTGTATGCTTCACGCATCGATCTTTTTATAGACGCACGAATCTCTACTAACTTTTGCCTGTCACCATTTGCGTGTTCTTTTTTGAATCGAGAATGCAACAGCCTTTGCTTTCTCAGCAGCTTTCTAACATTATTATTATACCACGGTGGATCTTTTCCATCCTTAATCGTCTTTACTGGCACATATTTCTCTAACCCTTCATTAACAATGCATTTAAATTTAGTCCACAATTCCTCTACATCCATAGTCCCAGAATTAAACGATGCCCATTCATTTTCTAAGTGCGATCGTAACATTAGCTTGTCGGCTTTTCCCAACAAAAACACGCTCCTAGCCTTCTTGACTGGTTTATGAACTTTGGTCACCATCGACGCTATGACGATGTCATGATCACTAATTCCTGTCTCTACACAGACATCGTTAATAAGGTCAGGCCTGTTTGTGGCTATAAGGTCTAGAATATTTCCATTGCGCGTGGGTTGCCGGTTTAACTGCTCAAGACAGTTTTCGGAGAATGTGTCCAAAAGTAGCTCGCAAGACTGCTTGTCTGTACCGCCTGAAATGTAACTAGCGAGGTCCCAATCTATACTCTTAAGGTTGAAGTCACCTCCGACTAATATTGCATGGCCCGGATACCTATGCACTACCTGGTGTAGACTGTCCTTGAATGATTCTAAAACTGCTACAGCAGCACTGGGGGGCCGGTAAAAACACCCAACTATTAACTTTACTTCTTTTAGACCTGTTATGCGTGCCCAGATAACTTCACAGTTACTTTCAACCTCGATCTCAGTAGAAACAATATCTTTGTCCACAGCGATGAACACTCCTCCTCCAGTTGTATCAGATCTATCTTTCCGATATACATTCCACGCTTCGCTAAATATTTCTGAACTTGCCACATCATCAGTTAGCCAGCTTTCGGTGCCTAAAACTATCTGAGCGCAATAACTTCCATGCAGCGCTGCAAATTCGGGAACTTTGTTTCTAATACTTTGTAAGTTCGCGGCTAATATTTTTATGTTCGAATTTTTATTCCGAACGTGGCCTGAATTCGCTGTTTGAATGCTGACAGTCGAGTGCTCATCAGAGTTAGCGCCTAGCCTAAAAAACCCCCATGTGCACTCCACAAGTACTCTGCTACCCGAGTAGCCGCTTCCTTAGTGTAGTGCACCCCTGATCTATCTAGGGGCACCCTACAATTCCCCACCCGATAACGCAGATCCAGAAATCTGCAGCCATGACTGTCACAGAGTCGGCGAAGCCTCTGGTTCAGACCCTCCACTCGACTCCAAACCAAAGGACCCCGATCAACCCTGGGAACAATGCTGCAAATCGACAGCTCTGCTTGCACCCCGCGTGCGAAGGCAGCAGCCTTCACCAATTCCGCCAGCCGCTCGTAGGACCTGAGGATGTCCTCAGAACCCAAGCGACAAGCGTCTTTGGTGCCGACGTGAGCCACGACTTGCAGTCGACTGCACCCCGCACCTTCGATAGCCGCCGGCAAGGCCGCCTCCACATTTCGGATGAGGCCCCCCGGCAAACACACCGAGTGCACGTTGGAATTCCTTCCAGATCTGGACGCTATCTGCCTAAGGGGCTCCATCACGCGCCTGACATTGGAGCTCCCAATAACTAATAATCCCCTCCCCCCGTGCACCTGCTCGGACCCTGCTGAAGGAGTGGCCACACTTTCACTCACAGGACGAACGGGCGCGGACGGACGTCCAGCCTCCACATTGGCCTTCCGCCTCGAGCGACGCGAACGCCGTACAACCCGCCACTCCCCTTGCGGAGAAGGCGGCTCGACGACGTCCGGTACACCTGAAGGTGCCTCGGTAGCAGGGACAGAGAGCGTATCGCGAGACACCTGAGGTGTCCCACTCGACGAACCAGACTCCCCACCATCGCTGCACCCCGAGACAGCAGCCTGAAGACGGCTGACCGTAGCCAACAGCACGCTCAGCTGTTCGCGAACCGCGGCCAACTCCTCCTGCGTCCGCACACAGCAGGCACACATCCTATCCATCCTATCGATACAATTAACAGCAATTAACAACTTTAAAGAAGCCTAGTACTCTAATGAAGGCGGCTGGCTGCTGACTTAACTGTGGTCAGTGGTAACTACACTGTCGAATCAACAAAACTGAGTCCGGCAGCTGGCACTGGACTGACTGATAACGAGCTTAATAACGGTCTCTGACTTGTTTTGAAATACACCGGTCAAAGACGAAGACTAAACAACGGTATTTATCAAATTCGAGAGAATAAACAATTAAAACAGTAGTACAAACGAAATCTGCAAGTACGCGGGCTGATCATTCAGGATACAATCAGGTTTGTTGTGAATGTGACTATATATCTCCATTTCTTCAAACAATTTCATTTGTTTTCCTTTTTCTGCAAAATGTGATTCCAAACTATATCAAAGTGAACATCAAGAACAACAGTAAAACTGCCCAACTTGCAAAGGTGAAGTGTGAATTGTATTAGTTACAGAGTGAAGTAAGAGCTCAATATAAACAGAAAGAGCTCTTGAACTGACAGATATATGTGCTTCACTTAGAATTAAGCAAGCTGTTAATTCCAGTGCATTTGGGAAGTATTTTAAAAGAAATTAGTTTTTTCATTAAGACAGAGCATTACACCATAACACAAGGGCATAAAAAGATATTGTTACCTCTGTTAGCCAACAAGAATCAAGATTATAATCCACCATTGGTTGAACAAAATTTCTTTGATAGGGTTATTAATTCTACATCTGTTAGTTTCACTGACTCTGGAATGGATCTCTCAAACAAGGGCCTAAAACATAACATTGTTCCTAAAACATGTAAAAATAATATTAAAGAATTGATTATTAAAACCAAAATGGTATGTGACGTAGGCAAACTAAATAATTGTGAAAAAATGCAGTAGGTCATAAAATAAACAAACTAATTCAGAAACATACAGACACAAGTGAAACACAATTCAAATTTTCAAAAAAATCAAATGTTTGTAAATCTATCGGACTCAACTGCGTGGGTATTAGTCCGTAGCTTACAAACTACTTAAACTGAGGTAAACTGACATATGGACAACACAAACACCCATGCCCGAGGGGGGGACTCGAACCCCCGACGGCGATCGGCTGCGCGCACCTCAGCACGGCGCCCCAGTACGCACGGCTAATTCACCGCGGCTCTACATTTTCACAAGAACCAAATGATCTCAGGAAAATAAATACTAAAACAAAACAAGGCAGTAGTAGACAAAGCGGACAAGGGTAGCTCTGCAGTAATAATGTATGAAGATGACTACATAAACAAGACACTAGATTTTTTCAAAAACAACACCATAAATGAAATCAGTTCTGATCCAACCCCGAATTTACAAGCTAAGCTTAAAAAGACTTAAAAAGAATGTAACTTCTTCCTCACCTCAACTGAAAAAACAGATTGCATCGTAATGAATCCTGCTCCGAAACTTCACTCGCAACCGAAGATTCACAAAATAAATTGTCCGCTCCGACCAGTTGTGAACTCACAATGTTTGTATAGCTTATGGGACTTAACTACGGAGTCATCAGTCCCTAAACTTACAAACTACTTACGAACTAGCTAACGCTAAGGATGGCACAAATATCCATGCTCGAGGGGGGATTCGAACCCCCGATCTAGTGGCCGTGCAGACCGTGACTGGCGCGCCGCAGTCCCCTCGGCCACCGCGGCCGGCTGTGAACTCACAAAGTAGTCCTTTTTACAAAATGAATAAAAGAATAAATTAGATTCTTACTGAGGCTTATACTTATGAAGAGAATTTCTATTTAAACTGTAGTTATGAGCTGTCAGAAACTATCAAAGACATTCGCATACCAAACACAGCCAGATTTTCATCCTTAGTGAACTTGTATACAAATAGACTAGTAGAAGAAACAGTATCAATAATTAAAAACAACCTGCTCAAATATAAAAAGATCAGTCTACCTGAAATTTATGAACTTGTTGAAATTCTTACATTCCCACAACTATTTCTGCTTCAATAATAAATTTTGTGAACAGAAAGATAGCCTTGCAATGGGGAGTTGCCTGGATAGCCTACTAGCCAACATTTACATAAATCATTTGGAAACATCCTGTTTCAAAGCCAACATGTTAATAAAACAGAAAACTATTTATTAAGATACACTCATCTTGTTTGACGGAAAGACTGAAAAAATTGATCAACTTGCAATAGAACTTAATAAACTGCATCCAAACATAAAATTTACTTTTGAGCATGAAACTGAAAATAGCATAAACTTCTTGGATCTAACAATAAAAAGACACAATGGCAAACATAAATTTTAGATATACAGAAAACCCACAACAGCTGATGTTCCAATCAACATTTCTTCATGTCAACCTGAACAACATAAGATGGCATATTATAAGACAATGATGAACAGAATGAAAAAAAAAACTATCAATCTAATAGCACACATTAATGGCTACAAGCCTTACTGCCATTAATAATATCCACAATATCATTAAAAAGAAATACAGTAGCAAAGAAAGATCTATGTCCACACCATACACCACATTAGCACAAACATCACCTCAGAAGTCTGTAAAATATGCCTGTATATCATTCATTGGAAAAGTGTCATATCAGATCATAAACCTGTTCCGTACCAAAAATATCAAAATTGGTTTTTCGACTAATAATAAAGTGAAAGACAAAATAATTCATAACCTAAATTTAAAGGAACAAGTACATAACAGGTCTGGCATTTATAAACTAAATTGTTCCATATGTCCCACATTTTCATTGGCCAAACTGGAAGGAGTTTTAATACACGATACTATGAATACATAGATTTTCTAAGGCTCAACAACTTAAATAAATCAACCTTTGCTGCTCACTTGGTCCAGCACAAAACCACAAAGATAAGCATTGATGAAAACCTAGAAATATTACCTTTTGCAGAAAAAGGAGCACAAATGAATTTGCTTGAAGAAATTGAGATATATAGTCACATTCACAGTAAACCTGATCGTATCCTGAATGATCATCTAGAATTAAGAAACCAATTGTACCTCCTAAATTTCATACATCTTGTATAATTTCAACCAACAAATATGACGTTTAACTGACACGAAAGTTTCTTCATTGGCCATTAGAAGCTGTTTTCAAATGTAAAATTAAATGTATTTTGTAACATTGAGCATAAGTATCTTTGCACTTGCACTGCAGTATGCCATACCTGTAAATGTGGCATGTTCTTCGGTGCATCAAATCAGCTGATGAAACAAACGGCAACATCTTAAATTTAGCGATCTTCACAGGTCAACACGGAGAGACACAAATATACATATCTCTTTCCTATAATAGTGTATAAGGAAGACCTTTCTGTGAAGTAAGTTCAGTATATAAGCAATAGATGTAGTCTTAATTCAAGTGCTAACAATTCAAGAAAGTAGACTTTGTTATAGGATAAAAAAGTGACCTTGTAACAACTTTGTTATTTTAGGACAGCAATGTAAACCTGATATCAGCACTACCGTCTGATGATGGACTCAAGCCCGAAACTAGTAACGGTGCAATATATTTTCCTCAGCGAATTGGTGATCGCCGTCAATGTTAACATTTCCATCCGTGTGTGGACAGCCGGTTCAATTGGATTGGATACATTGTGAGATTCGGATTGCTGATTGACATCTAATAAATTCATACGCATTTTTCACGTCGTTCGCGTACAATTATGCCTCCAAAGCGACAAGTAATTGGCCGATCTACACCTCAAGCATGGAAGAAAAGAGCATTACGAGCCCCAGAATCAGACGAGCAACGAGCATTAAGGCTGAAAAATCTTCGAGTACATGCCGCTGAGACCAGTTCGTCTGAATCATCTGAACAACGAGAAGTGAGGTTAGAAACCGATCGAATACGTACTACTCAGGCCCGTTCGTCTGAGACAACTGAACAACGGGAAAGAAGGCTGCAAAATTTTCGAATAAGCACCGCTCGATCAAGACGAACACTACACGCTGATTTAAATCTTGGAGCAGTCCATTATGACAGTAATAATGATTACAGTCTTCACCACGTGTCGTCATTGGAAAAAAATGGATAAATTTTGCATGTATTGGAGCGCCCTCAAATTTAAGAACGAAAAGCCAGGAATGTGGTGCGCCAATGGAAAGTTAAACTGCCAGAATTACATCCACCACCCGAACCAATGTCAACGTTGCTACCAGGTGTTACACGTGAGACGAAGCATTTCTTGGAAAACATCCGCAAATACAATTCATGTTTTCAAATGAGACAATTCGGTGCAACGAACATCGTGCGTGAAAATTACATGACAATGTTCAGAGCCCAAGGGCAAATTTATCATCGTGCTGGATCGCTTCTACCATTGCCGGTAGCAGATCACAAGTTTCTTCAAATTTATTTCATGGCAAACAGTAATGAACAAATTGAACAACGGTGTCATTACAGTGCGGACACTAGATGAAAAATTGTGACCGCGTTACAAGCACTTTTCGACCAACACAATGAATTAGTTTAGTTGTTTAAAACCAATGCTAACCGATGACCACGCAGTTGTAATTCGAGCAGACAAAAGACCCGTTGGCCAATACGAAAGACAGTTCAATGCTCCAACAATCGATGAAATGGCGATCGTGATAGTTGGCGAAGAATTCGAAACGCGCGACTTAATTCTTCATCGCAGAAGTAGCTACGTTCAGCGAGTCTCCGAAGCTCATCGTTCATACGATTGCAGTATTCGATTCTGTTTTGGCAAAGAGAGGATGGATATCATTCACACATCAAAATGAGAAATCCACAAACAGACGAGGAAACGAATAAGAAAGCCAGGGCCATGAATTATTGTTCGTATCGATTGATGATTTATCTAGACGCTAAGAACCACATTCTGAAATGGCGACAATTGTTCCATCAATACATCGTCGACATGTACACGAAGATTGAAACCGAACGACTCCTATATATTCGATTGAATCAAACAAACTTCCGTTCTGAAGAGTACATCCAATTACGAGACGCAATCGTTAATGATGGTAACGTGAATCCAAACGAATTGGAAAGAATGGTCATATTACCGTCTACATCCACGGGGAGTCCACGGCACGTGCATGAATACGCACAAGATGCAATGACATACGTTCGCGCATATGATCGTCCACATTTGTTCGTCACATTTACATGCAATCCAACATGGGATGAGATTAAAGAACTTCTGTTAACTAGACAATCATTCTTTGGACCGCCATGACATTACTGCACGCGTATTTAAACAAAAATTTAAATCTTTGGTGAATCTTATTACCAAGCATCACGTTTTTTAGAGAGACATGCTGCTGGATGTATTCCATTGAATGGCAGAAAAGAGGATTGCCACATGCACATATTTTGGTTTGGTTAATCAACAAAATTACGCCATATCAAATTTACCAAATCATCTCAGCAGAAATACCAGATAAGGAGATTGATCCAGTCTTATTTGACGTCGTTACCAAAAATATGATTCATGGTCCAAGTGGCGCATTCAACAACAATTCATCATGCATGTCTGATGGGAAATGCACAAAACGATACCCAAGAAACTTAATTTCTGATATCATCACTAGCAATGACGGATACCCACTATATCGTCGACGATCAGTTGAGGATGGCGGCAAATCCATCGTTCTGAAAGTGCGAAACGTTGATGTCGAAGTCGATAATCGTTGGGATGTGCCACATTTGCCTTTAAACCACACATTAATGTTGAGTATTGCAATTCAGTGAAGTCGATCAAATACATTTGCAAATGTATCAACAAAGGAAGTGACATGGTAGTCTTCGGAGTAGAGAATGCGCCCGCACCGCTCTATGAAATCAACCAATAATAACTTGGATGATACACTAGCAGAAATAAAGCAGTATGGCGCATCTTATCATTTCCAATCCATGAACGATATCCAACAGTAGTACACTTGGCGGTGCATTGGTTCCACCGGCAACAACTTTAACTGCATTTTATTCGTTGTGCCAAGATGATCTTGATCTTTTTGCAACGACTCTACTTTATTCTGAGGTGTCGAAATTCTACACTTGGAATGCGTCGGTTGAAAAGTTTGAACGTCGCAAACAAGGTAAAGTAGTTGAAGGACATCCCAATTTGTATTCCAGTGACGCACTGGGTCGTCTGTATATTGTTCACCCGAACGACACAGAACGCTTCTATCTGCGATTGCTGTTAATCAATGTACGCGGACCGACATTCTTCCAAGATTTAAGAACAGTGAACGGTCAGCTGTGCGCCACATATCGCCAAAATTGCCAGGAAATAATGCACATTGGATACTGCACACGCTGATGCATCGAATACTGTTCGAACACAGCAAGTACGCACGTTATTTGCCATAATATTGACAACCTGCTTCCCATCTAATCCAAAAGATCTTTCGGAAAAAATACAAGGACTACATGAGTGAAGATATTCTACGTCGTTTATGCGCTGCGAATCAAAATCCGGACATTCAGTTCAGACCAAATGTTTATAATGAGGCATTGATTTTGATTGAAGACGTATGTTTGACAATCGCTAACAAGGCACTGGTGCAACTAGGAATGCCAGCTCCGAACCGATCGGTGAACGACCTTTTCGATCGTTATTTGCAACGAGAAACACACTTTGATTCTGACGAACTGTGGACATTTGTTCAGAAAAATATTCCGCAGTTGGTTCCAGAACAACGCATTGCGTATGACAGAATTATGCGGGCAATCACAGAACAAAGCGGTGGACTATTTTTCATATATGCTCCCGTTGGTATAGGCAAGACTTTTCGTCTTTCACTCATTTTAGCAACCATACGAGCACAAAATAATATTGCACTGTCCATTGCATCATCTGGAATTGCGGCAACTCTTTTGGATGGTGGCCGAACAGCGCATTCAGCATTGAAACTGCCGTTTAATTTGCAAAATAGTGAGGCGCCAACATCAGCAAAAACTCTGGAACGGACAAAGTACTCCAAACGTGTAAAATTATCGTATGGGACGAATCTAGAACGTCACACAAAAAAGTATGACCGTACACTGCGAGATTTGAGAGGAAACGCAGGGTTCTTTGGTGGCGCACCAATTTCATTGTCTGGTGATTTTCGACAAACACTGCTGGCTATACTACGTTCAACACCCGCTGATGAATTTAATGCCTGTCTCAAATCATCAGTTTTATGGCGTAATTTACAGAAATTGACTTTGAAAACAAACATGCGTGTACAACTACAACGGGATGCAACGGCTGGAAATTTTGCAAAACAAGTAATGGATATTGGAAATGGGCGAATGCAAATTGATGAATCTACGCAATGTTATCACCTTTCCAGCAAACTTCTATAAGATCACATGAAGCATAGACGAATTGGTGCAAAACGTTTTCACAAACATTGCACAGAACTACAAAAATCTTCAGTGGCTCAGTACGCGTGCTATATTATCGGCCAAAAACATCGACGTCAATAGTATCAACTTCACTATTCAGAATGGAATACCCGGCGGAACGACAACATATAAGTCCATCGATACTGTGGTGAATCAAGACGAAGTTGTCAACTATCCCACTGAATTCTTGAATTCGCTTGATTTGCCAGGCATACCACCGCACGTTCTTGCATTGAAAATTGGCGTACCCATCATTCTTCTTCGAAACATAAATCCACCACGACGTTGCAACGGAACCAGACTATCGGTCAAGAAAATGATGAACAATGTTATTGAGGCAACAATTTTGACTGGAAAATTCAAAGGCGAAGACGTACTGTTGCCACGTATCCCAATGATCCCGACAGATATGCCATTCGAATTGAAACGTTTGCAGTTCCCGGTGAGACTCGCTTTCGCAATGACTATGAACAAGGACAATCGTTGCAAGTGTGTGGATTAAATTTGGAGAATTCATGCTTCTCACAGGGGCAGCTCTATGTGGCCTGCTCATGCGTCGTATAACCTTCTGATTTATTCCTTTACGCTCCAGATGGAAAAACAAGAAATATTGTGTATCCCATAGTCCTTCAATAAACATCGAATTGAAACTAAACGCTGCGATGTCACAATTTTTTCGAAATGAACAAAATCAATAAAATTACTCGAAATGAATTGAATATTTATGTGATGTCTTTTCTTCAAATTTAATTTAGTTGGTAGCGTAGCAACGCGGGCAGGGTACAGCTATTTGATTTATAAAAAAAATTGTAGCTGGTTGTCGTGTTTATTTACTACAGTATTATTATTTATATTAATAATCGATGTTCACAAATTTCTGTTCTTTTTAAATGTTTTTCTTCCCACAGCCATTTTGAATTTTATACAATTCTTTTCTACTCCTTCCGTGAGAAGTTATTTGACTGTCCAAATAATAAAACTCATTTACTACATTTATTGTCTCTTTTTCTAATCTATTTCCCTCAGACTCGCCTGATTTATTTCGACTGCATTCCATTGCACTTGTTTTGCTCTAGGTAATGTTCACCTTATACCCTCCTTCCAGATCCTTTTCTGCCTCCGACAGAATTACATCGGCCAATTACAAGGGTTTTATTTCTTCTCTCTAAGCATTAATTTTCTTCCTAAACTTTTCTTTGATTTCCTTCACAGCTTGCTCAATGTACAGATTGAATGACACTGGGGAAAGGCTACAATGCTTTCTTACTCCCTTCCCAAACACTATGTCGCTTTCATGCCCATCAACTCTTATAACTGCTGTCTGGTTGCTATAAAAGCTGCACATAACCTTCCGGTCCCCAAATTTTAGGTCTGCTACCTTCAGAATTTGAAACAGTCTATTCCAGTCAACATCGTCAAAAGCTTTCTCGAAATCTACAAAACCTAAAAACTTAGCTTTACCTTGCTTTACCTTTCCTTAACCAATCTTCTAAAAGGGTGTCGTAAGTGAGTTTTGCCTCAAATGTTCCTACATTTTTCAAAATTCAAACAGATTTTTCCCGAGGTCGGATTCTACAAGTTTTTTTCCATTTTTCTGTAAATAATTCGTGTTAATATTTTGCAACTTTGTCTTATAAAAATGAGAGTTTTGTAATACAACTGTCTGCACTTCCTTACTTTGGATCTGGAATTATTACAATTTTCTTGAAGTCTAAGGGTATTTCACCTGTCTCACACTTCTTTCTTATCAGGAGGTATAGTTTCGTTTTAGTCTCTCCCAAGAACGTCGGCAGTTCAACTACTCCAGGGGCCTTGTTTTGTTTTTAAACTTTCAGTGCTTTCATAGTCTTCTCGAAGTATCGTATCTCCTATCTCATCTTCATCTACATGGATTCCCTTTATACAACACTGCCTCCAAGTTAAAAATTTTCAATTGTTTAATAATAATTTTGCAGCCAAGATCGCATTTTTCATTTATTATGTTACCGGTTTCGGCGTGCTCGACGCCATCTTGAGACCTGTCGTAATTTACATAACATATAAAAGTGTCGTGAAGTTATGTAAATTACGACAGGTCTGAAGATGGCGTCGAGCACGACGAAACCGGTAACATAATAAATGAAAAATGCGATCTTGGCTGCAAAATCATTATTAAACAATTATAGATCGCCCCATTGAACTATGAGTTCCTTATATTTCAAATGTTTGTTGAGCTTATGGGACTTAACTGCGTGGTCATCAGTCCCTAAACTTACAAACTACTTACAAACCAACTAATATTAAAGACAACACAAACATCCATGCCCGAGGGAGGATTCGAACCCGTGACGGGGAACGGCTTCGCGCATCGGAGTATAGCGCCTAAATGAGCTCGGCCACTACGCCGCGGCGCCTCCAAGTTCATTTCCCGCATAGATTCTCTTTTATATTCTTTCCTTTCCTGTCCTGGTTTAGTAATGGTTTTCCAAGTGTGCTATTGGCATTCATACAGCTGCTTTTATTGTCTCTGAATGTCTCCTTTTTCTCCTGTAAATTTATCTTTCCCCTAGTTATACATTCTTCTCGGACTTGCGTTTGTCCTCGACCCAGTCCTGCATATCGAATTTGCGCTTCACGTCACTCTCATTTTTAGTCGTTTTCACTCCCTTTTGCCTACTTCATTGGCAAAACGTTTTCATTTTCGCAAAACATCAATAAAGTTCAGTAACATTTGCGTTAGCCAGAGATTTCTACTGGGCCTTCTCCTCGTCTATTGCCTTCACTATTTCGTCTTTCAAAACTACCTGTTCTTCTGCTACTGTATTACTTTACCCCGTTTTGTCAATCGTTGCCCTATGCTCCCTCTGAAACAGTCAACCACTTCATGTCCCTTCAGTTTGTCCGTATTCTATCCCAGTACTTTTCAACCTTTTTGTAGTTTCTTCAAGTTTAAACACCTGCAGTTAATAACCAATAATTTATGACAAGAGTGTATATATGCCCCTGGATATGTCTTAAAGTTTGAAACGTTTTTCCGGAAACGATGTCTTACAATCATAAAAACTATCTGAATGCTTTCGGTGTTTCCTTGTCTCTACAAGGTATACAGCGTTCTTTCATGATTCTTAAACTAAGTGTTTGTGATAATTTCCTACTAACGAATTGCTGACACCCATCACAATCAAGTTTTCTTCTCCATTAATTGTGTGAATATCTTCTTTTCTCTCATAATTAATTTTGTTTCAATCCATTCATCATCGACAGAGGTAGCTGGGACATCAATTTTTACTACTGTGGCGAGTGTAGGCTTTGTGTCCATTTTGGCTTCCACAATGTGTTATTTATTTATTTTGCGTTCGATATGCCACATGCCTTACAGTACTAGAAACATTCAAAACGAGAAACTAAATTAACATACAAATCTAACAAAACATTATTCATTATGAAATGAGTTATACTTATTACAATGATTATAAATTAAGAATTAAAGGGAACACAAATTTGTCAAAATAATTTACAACTAAACGGAAACTC
Source organism: Locusta migratoria (assembly GCA_026315105.1). Taxonomy (NCBI): domain Eukaryota; kingdom Metazoa; phylum Arthropoda; class Insecta; order Orthoptera; family Acrididae; genus Locusta; species Locusta migratoria. Next base: position 237,844,048 of record CM048755.1, read on the forward strand.
TTAAATTACAAAGCCAAGAAATGGCAGTGTCTGTAAGTTTATGCAGATCCTCCAGCGAACCGTCCCGAAAACCATGAATTTTACAATCAAGTATGTGCTGTATTTCGCCGCAGTCACAGTGAGGATCGTCCACGTAGCCCCACTTGGCCATCAGCTCGTTGCACCGTCCAACACCGGTTCTCATTTTGTTTAATGCCACCCAGGTTCTTCGAGGGAGATTGAAACCAGGAACACGATCAGCCGGGCTCTTAATGAGGTGTCCATTGTGAAAATTTGCTTGCTGCCATAGGTGGTTCCATTCTGTTACGGTGTTCCGATTGTCGACGAGTGGTTCCAGAAGGGATTTCTAGACATTAATCGTGTCGGGCCATGTAGATCAGCGTGTATGGGAAGTGTGACGTCAGCAGCAATTTTTTTCCATTTCTCTTTGGATATCGTTTATAGTAACTTGTTCGCATCTCTCCTTTCAGTGGCGTAACAAGTACTTGGCTTTGTGGGGGGGGGGGGGGGGGAGGGATAGATCTGCTTGACGCGCAAAATTTTAGTCAGTTTCCAGACAGACTACCATCTACCACTCCCGTTGAAGAAACTAATTCACTCCCATCCAATGAAAGCTTATGGTAAAACACCCCAAGTTTCCAATCTTTACCAGATTGCTGATATACGATTTTTTTCTTTTTTTTTTTTTTCGTTGTCTGGGGTGGAGGTTCTATTCCCCTTATCTCCCCCGCCCATAGTTACGCCACTGTCTCTTTTCTTATTCGCTATTAGCCTACTCCTGAGTTACTCCACAACTGATTTTGTATTTATAACCCTGTACTCAGATTACCAGATATCATGTTGATCCTGTGATTCTGTCACAGGACTTCATAAATCCCTCACTATATCTAACTTCGACCTATCCATTTCCTTGTTCAAATTTTGAACTCACACACTCGACGCTACGATCCGCAAAACGCTTGTTTTGTTTTTCCTGATGACGACATCCCCCTGAGTAGTACCACCACCACCTAGAGAGAAGGCCGGGGCGCTCTCGTGTGACGTCAGGCAGAGTAGGTTGCGCGCGCATAGCTGACTGGGTAGCCGCTAGGGCACGGCCCACTATGCCGAAGCAGCCAGCCAGTCAGCTATGCGCGCGCAACCTGCTCTGCCTGACGTCACACGAGAGCGCCGCGGCCTTCTCTCTAGGTGGTGGTGGTAGTACACACCAGGAGATTCAAATGGGAAGTATTTTACCCCCGCAATGTTGCATGAGAAATGTTGGTGGAGGTTCAGGAAGCTAGGAGAGTGGCGCGCCAAGCAAAATGGCGGTGTGTGAGAGTGCTGTGTGATTGCAGATCCACAGCGTGGTGGTGTCGGACGAGCTGGAGGACTGGGAGGTGAACTTCGTGCAGGGCGTGGCGGGTGCGCTGCAGGCCGACTTGTCCGGGGCGCACGCCGAGCAGCTGCGCGACCAGCAGCCCTCCAACGACATACACGGCCGCGGCGAATACCTCGACGCGCCCGTCTACTCCGTCTTCGAGGTGAGTCCTCCAAAATCTCGCACACAAACTTTGCTTGTCTTATAACTAAACACTAGCTTTAGTTTTCCAGCAGGATCTCCAAACTGCAGATGGTGGACCAAATAATATGAACACCTAACATAGACACAACATTTATTTATTAGTAAGTAGGTGGTCCACCTTTGGCTTTGAGAACAGCTGCAACTCTTGGTGCAACAGATTAGTGAAGTATATTTATAGTTTCCAACACAATGTTACCCATTCTTGTACAATAGCCACGATGGAGTGGCCGAGTGTTCTAAAGCGCCTTGCTACGGAGCGCGCGGTTGCTCGCCGTCGGGGTTTCGAGTCTTCCCTTGGGCATAGGTGTTTGTATTGTTCTCAGCGTAATTTACTTTAACCCTTTCAGTCCCAAATTATGAATTCAGCTTTGGAAAAATTAAAATTCAGCGTTTTCTGTATAAATACAGAGCACTAAACATCAAAATATGTGAAATAATTCGCAAATTGCGATTAGTTACGGCTTCACTGTACTAGGTTTGGATGGAATACCAAAGTGCGGCGAATGAAAATATGTGCCCGGCTGGGATTCGAACCCGGGATCTCCTGCTTACTAGGCAGACGCGTTGACCACTCCGCCACCGATGACACACTGACCAGCACGACTACAGACGATTATACCCTGCACGTTTCCCGCCACACCCAAATCTCCATTCGTCACGCTGTCTCTTTCCTATTACCACAGCATATATGTTCTGTAATGCACTCAGACACAATACTGTATTCCCGCATCATGGAGAACAAACCATGAGGTATGGAGACACAATTAATTGTCGTCAGGACAATTGGCCTCCTGACGACAATTAGTCACAGGACTAAGCGTGTAATATACTGCATGCCATCATGCAAGAGTTCGTAAGATAGTTGTGCACTTTCATCGCATTTCAGCGTAAACACGTACGCAGTGGTGCCAACTTCCAACAAGATACTGCACGGAGTCATAATATTTTGATTACCCTTTATTTTTATTCCCAGGGACCATATTATTTACAGGGTGATTCAGGAGGAATGTCATATAATTTATGAAGTTATTCTACACGTTAAAATAAACCGATAAAGTCAGTTGAACATCCTGCATTTTCAGTCGTTAAAGAAATGGAACGGTTTGTAGACTTCACATAACGAAGACAAGTGTGTAAGTGTAGGTGCCGTGTAGGAAAAAATAATGGTGCTACCGATGACTGAGCCATCCTACAAAACGTGTTTGCGTTGTCCAACGGACAACAACTGTCCTGCAAAGTCACCCGACCTAACCCGAATTCTGTTTCTGGGGTTGCTTAGAGGGGAAGCACAAATTAACGTGTTCAAATGTTTGTATAGCTTATGGGACTTAACTACGGGGTCATCAGTTCCTAAACTTACAAACTACTTACAAACTAGCTAATACTAAGGACGGCACAAATATCCATGCCCGAGGGGGGATTCGAACCCCCGACCGTAGTGGTCGTGCAGACCGTGACTGGAGCGCCTCAGTTCATTGAGTTCATTGAGATGGGTGAAGGATGTTTCGATAGGGTGACTCAGTCATATTTCCACCACAGCACCTACACAGCATTTCGTTAGGTAATATTCGCACTTGCCTTCAAAATAATTCATGGATGTGTGTAGACTTCAAACCGCTCCAATTCCTTGACGACCGAAAATGGGCGAGTTTGGGTATCCATAATATTTGTCTCACTCATTATGAGTAAGGATAGCTTCAAAATGTTTTATGTGGCGTTTCATGTGTCAGGGAGGGACAACGATGTATTCACAATTTTAATCAATCAAAACACACGACAATGGTGTAATATTCTACAATATTTATTGTTTTACACAAACTAGTTTTCGGCTGTTACGCCATCATCTTGTACACAGATTGCTGTAAACCAACGTTGTGGCAAAGATTTTAAAAGATGAGCATCAAGGAATCACATTAATAGGTGTAAGATAAAAGTTGTATAGGAAGGTATGAGAATAAGTTGTGCGAAATTACTAAGTATTGTACTAAGAAGCCAAGAAAAAAGTAAGCGACAATTAGAAAAAATTAATTATATGACATGGCCAAATTTATTTGGCAGCAATCAGTCGTTAAAAAAACTGCTATATGTTGTAATGTGCGGCTGCAACTAAACAGTGAAAAGTGTATTACATAGCGTTTATGGGGGTTAAACAATACACGTGCATAGAATACTGATATAAAAAATGTATGTATCAAGAACGGCAAGTCAGTTGCTGAAATATAGATCTGCAAAATAAAGCAGGCTTTTACAAAAACAACGACTGACGGCTGTAAATCACCTATTTGGAAATCATATACAGTCGTGAGCGCAATAAACCTGCTGTATGGAAGGCAATCTGAATTTTAGAAGGTTGTTTTGTTTGAAAAAAAAAAGGTTACATGAAACAGTTATAGTGAATTGGGAAAGATTTGGAAATAGGTGATATATAAATGTGTGTTACTCGTAAAACTATTACAATTACCATGACGTCACAAACAATAATGTGCCACGCGAAAAATCCAGATTTATAAGTGCGCTATTTGAGAATGAGAGCACTTCGTGGCTTGCAAAAAACTTGAGATATAATTTCAAACCTTCAAGAAAATGTATTTCTCTTACATCTCCATAACAAATTATGAAAGTACATAAGTTAATCGCTAATTATATGTTCGGTGTACATGTCGTAAATCTGCCGTACAAGGCATAAAGAATTGCTTCCTTATTACTAATTCCGTTCGCGACATATTTTGCGTACAGTATCGACATATGCTAGCAATTGCGCACTGAATTTATACGCTGTATGGCAGATAGTTCTAGAGATATGATGCTGTGAACATTTTGATCCTTGGGAAATCTGCCGCGTCATGCAAGGAGTGTTGTTGCATTACGTCTTTATTACTAAAGCTATTCACAAACCATTTCGCAAGCGTGTAAAAAAAAGACTAAAAAAACCACAGGCATATTCCAAATTCAATGCTCAGAAATTTACGGTAAGTAACATTTACGGTTTCATTTGGTTTTTAATAGAAAATCTCGGAAAATTCTTGACCTATTTATTTGAATTTTTTTCATTCTAATATGGGCAGTGCAACGCATGATGGGCACAGCTAACTTATATATAAAAATTATCATGCATTTAAAACTCGAAAAGTTGTCGGTACATTGACTTCACATTTTAAAACACTGATGCATTTGTCATAATGAAGATTTTTATGCTATCCTCTTTGCTATATAGATTGAAAGGGTGGAGTGGAACATGAAGTTTAGCTCATGATGCGCGAATACGAAAAATTTGTTTATCCAGTATTTCAAAAAGGATGCACTTAGTGACTTGTAACTTGTTTTGCTGGTAGCACCTCCAAACTGATGGAAGGGAAAAAGTTTGACCCTTACTACATTGTTGCTGCTCACGCAGGAATACTGCTGAATCCGACACAACGATTTATTATTTCTGTATTGCCAAATACATTCTCGACCCATTTGGCAGACTGCACACATAGTTACTACTGAGTGTTCCAGAAAAATTATACCGTTGTACGACACATAGAGCGTAAGATATGACGCCATAAAATAAAACGCGCGAGAAAGAGGAAGCTCAGAGTTTAACGTCCGGTCGCTAGCTTGGTCATTAGACGCGGAGCTCGTGCTCGGATTTCTGGTTAAGGCTGGGGTAGGAAATCGGCCGTGCTTTTTTCAAAGGGTATATCCCGGCATTTACCTGGAGTGATTTAGCTACTTGGGAAAAGCTTCCCATAATGCATTATGTTTTAACCCGTTAGCGCTCGGTGGTGCGTTTGTGCACCACGTTGCACTATTTCTGACTTTTGCACCTTGGAAACAAAGTAAAGTAGATATATCTTCCTGCTCTTGTCTCAGTACAGCAAAGATATGGGACTACATTTGCAGCACTGTTGTACTGCTGAATTGTTGAAGTGTGGGGTACTGTTCAGGGCTTAAACTGTTGGTTCGTTTGAGACAGCGAAATGGCTGTACATCATTACAACAAAAGATAAATATATTGTAAAAATCTTATATATTTTGGAAACTATTGTTTGGATTGCCTTTGGATGACTGTATACCATATTTCTGTAAGATGGCATAAGGTTATGCAAAATGCTGTGGTTGTAATTTCTACTGAAACTTAGTTGGTGCACTAACGCACCACCGGTCACATGGGTATACAATCTGCCGAAATGGCAACTCAGATTTCTGCATCGAATTTTATGAATGATTATACTCATAGCGTAATTTATACGTTGCTTTTCACATAACAAAGAGCTTATTATTGTGATTGCAGAGGTATAAGTGTGGAAGAGATCTTGGGTTTGCTAGAGGAGTCCGATATTGAAGATTTTGAAATGGCAAATTCTTTGGATCTGTGCTTTGCTCCCACTGATGTCAGTGACGACACAGATGAAGACAGCGCAGATGAGGATTTAGGTGGTGGCATCAATAATTTGAATTGCCATCAGGTGACAGCAGAATGTGAAGCAGTTGGACGAAAGGCTAACGATGATAAAATAATTGGTTTCTGTGATACTGAACGCGAACATCAAGGGACAAACACTGAAAAATTGACTACATATGGTGAAGTAGTTCCTCTAAGAAATACTAATGAAGACAAAACAATTAGGTTCCAGTAAAACAGAAAAACTTCATCAACAGATGTACCTCATGTCACATAAACAAAGGACAAAAACAGTTGGCAGAAGATGTTGCCTGAAAGAAATCAAACTGTGATGTGTGGATCCTACCTGCACAGTGGAAAGATCTGCTGCACTAAAAAAGAAAATTGTTGTTTCACAGCCACATATAACCAAGTCTTGCATTTATAATATGGGTGGAACAGACAGAATGGACCACAATGTGAGTTACTACAGATCAACTATCAGATCCAAGAAATGGTGGTGGCCAATTTTTTTGTGGGTCTACAAGTGATAATTCAAAATTCGGGGCTACTTTAGAGACACTCTGGCAATGAAGAAATGGATCTACTCACATTCAGAAGAAGTGTAGCAAGAGAACTCTTGCAAAAATATGGGAAACAAAATTATAAAAAGGAGGACCGAGTGTCAAACCAGTTGCTAGAAGAGTTTCTTTGGCGGTCCGTTTCGATGAAAAAAATCATTTTATTGTTCCTCAAAACAAAAGGACAAGATGTGCACTTTGTAAATCACACACAACTCGCAAGTGCACAAAATGTAATGTAGCCTTGCATGAAAAATGTTTCTATTCATTTCATTCTCTAAAATAGGACGTTTGATATTCTATATGCTCGGTGGTGCGTTTGTGCACCACATCATATTTTGTAATGTGTATGTAGAAAAAATTAAAAATCAATTTATTCACGCTTCTTTTATCTTTTTGAAATTATCCTAGTAAAATGAAACAGTTTACTTACAAAAAAAGTTCTGGGCAGTAATGGGTTAATTTATTTCTTCCTTTCTACACATTCATTTCGCAACGTCTCTCCCAGACAGTATACATGTATCATTGAATGTATCCGCAAAGTTATGTCATTGTATGACGTATAGTTTAGGTGATTTATTTATGTATAAAAATTTAACCTAAATAGTTTTTGACCACAAAACTCGAAAAATGGTGGGCGATTGACTGACAGAACGCTGCATTCGAATACACGCGTGTTTTTATACCTGGAAATTGAATTGATTACTTGTTTATCAAATTCAGTATGTGAATTACAGTGATTTCCTTTGTTACACGCAGTTTAATTGGTTTTGTTTCGTGTGTGGTCCCATTATCTGTTTTCGAAAATATAAGCCATCAAGTCATACTGATAAATTCTACAGACACATTTTACATTATGGAGTCTTCCGGTGTAAAACAGCAGAAAATTTGACATAAAAGGTGTGTTGAAATGAAGAGGTACGAAACGTCTCAACAACCAAATCGGTTGAAATTTCAATGTGCCTCTTTGGGATAACGTAGTGCGACTTCTAGGGAGGCCTAAAAAATTCAAGGCAGTGCCCTCAACAGGCAAGGTGATGCTCTCCGTCTTTTTCGACGTCCGAGGTCCGATACTCATCGAATTCCTCGAGCACGGAAAAACCATTAACAGCGACGTGTACTGTGAGACACTCCGTGGCTTACGCAAGTCCATCAAGAGCAAACGGCCTGGGCTGCTCACGGAGGGAGTGACTCTGCCCCATGATAACGCCCGTCCACGCGTCTCCAGGGTCACACAAACTGTACTGGCCAAGTTCAAGTGGGAGCAGCTAGAGCATCGGGCCTTCAACATGCCAGTGTCTCCCTGAGATATCCATGTTTGGTCGGCTAAAGGAAACCTATCAAAGGAAAACGCTTCAAATCGGACTAGGAACTATCACACCCACAGGAATTCTGGGAACAGGTAATCCTTTGGATAGTTAAACAATGAGATAATATTGTGCTCAAGCCTCTGGTGATTACTTTTGAATAAAGATTTCAATTACACCCACAGTGTCGTTTCGTTTACCAAACTGTTCCAAGTATTTCTTACCATCTTGAAAAAGAATACTGTGAGATTGGAGTGTGGGTGTGACAAACTGATGAACAGGAAGAGACACAGAGGGGAGGGGGAGGAGGGTAGCAGAGAAAGGCAGGGGAGGGGATAGTTGTGGAGATGCATGTGGAAAGGGGAGAAAAGGCCGGGGGGAAGAAAGACTGGAGAAAGAGAGGACGAAAGAGTAAATGGGCAGAGAGAGAGAGAGAGGGAGGGAGGAGAATACATTGAATCACACAAGGAAGGAAAAGAGGAGATGGAGAGAGACGGCCGTGGCTACAGGGAGGAGGAGAAGGAGGAGGAGGAAGATGCAACATTATCACTCCCCCTATTTAATTGCGTCTCATTATAGTCTTATGATTGCATGCAAAATTTTCGTTCACTTGTAATCACCGAAAGATAGGAAACGAAGTTGAAGATAAGTGCAATTTTCATCAACTAAATAATTGTGCCGACAATTCCGTGAACATTGAGTAGCAAGATGATAAGAATGTACTTAAAAGTCACGTTATAGCAAATTTTGATTTAATTTAAAGCGGACGGTGTATCACATTGTTGCGAGGAAGACCTGTGGTAAAATTAAACTTTTTCAGAATTAAAGTAAACGTTAACATATTTATTTCTGAAATGAGAGTAACACGTTACGTCCTCTCGTCAAAAGTCTCTGTATATAAAGTTTTTTTGAGACGTTCAGCTAGCAGTCTGGACCGCGTGAAGAATGTGTTGCATTCCGATGTGCTACAATGTAACATGTTAGCGCTAGAAAATCGAACTTCGCAAAGGAATCATAAATTAAGATGCAGGTTCTATTAATTCTTAAATGAAAACAAACCTCAATTGTGAAAGATATAATTTTTGCCGGGAGGAATTACGCTGCGAAGCTACATCTCCGAAACAATGACGACAGATATGTCATTGCACTTGGGCTATTTGAATGAAAGAAAGCTAGAATTGTTTGTAAAAAATAATAAGAAGAAGATGTCATTGCATTTTAAAAGTTATTATTCAGCCATATTCTGACAACAAACCAATTCACAATATCGTAGATATCCAGGAAATGATACCATTTCTTCACTGCGTAATCTTGTGTCTTTAAACTATTATGTAGCGAAGAATAACGGAAGGAACTAAAAAAAAAGTTGAAGATATCATCTTCAATTTTCTCCCTCAATGAGGTTAGTTTTATAGAGATTGGAAAAGCTGATTTTCTATACCTCCCATAAAAAGGAGATATGGTAAGAAGGAGGAAGAATTAGATTAAGGTTACTTTCAGATTAATTTCATATGAGACCATGACTCAGTGACTCATGGCTGTGTTTAGTTACACTCTATATGTAAAGAGAAATACCCTGACCGACTGCTTCGCTAACTCGTTGTCGCCTAGCTCAGACTGCTGAGGACAAAACTTGAAAATTGGCGACAGGGTTTATATTATACCTGCACTACAGGCATAGTTTAAGATAGAATTCCTCGAAAATCCACTTCAGAAATGGCAAAACTGTTTATATAAATGTTATTTTTAAGGCAATTTTGAAGCAACAACTACGAAAATTGGTGTTTGATTTCTGTCTCAGAGAATATCTAATTGTTTCTGTATGGCTGGAAACACCACCTAGATGTGCGTGAAACAAGGGATGAAGTGTTTTCGAAATATGCGTAATTATTAAATCAATTTTTACTTTAGAACTTCGAAAGTTTATATTTTATTACCCTATCTTACTGAAAAAATATGTCTCTCTGCATTTTTCAAAATTTAACTCTTTTGAGGGTAATGAACAGCTCTGTAAATATTTCGTTGATATCAGTTTTAAAGCTAAATCTGTACAGACCATACAGTCGAAGCATTGGGAGCTCAGCAATATACGGCACGTAAATTAATCCGATCAAAAGTAGCCTTGTTAATAACATACACATATCTAAAAATCTCATTTCGTAATCTAGTTTATAATGTGACGTATTGAAAAATTCAATGCTCTCGAATCAAATTGACCTTCATTACCGTGCTTCAGTACAAGGTTCAACGTAAACTTCGTTATCCACGTGGTCATTAGATTAAATCTGAAATAATTTTAACAGCGAAAATACTCCGACGCAGTAAATGTCGAACACGGTTTTAAATCTTCCATTGAATACCCGATATTAATAATAGAAGTATCGTCGTCCTTTGGCGATTTCACCTCTTCTTATTAAGAACATGACAATGTTAAATGTGAGGTTTAGCACAGATCACGTCTAAACGACTCAGTAACTCTTCATAGTCGATATATGATTGCTCTGAAACAGATAAAACAATTCAAAGATGTGGAATAGAAAGGCATGTTTAATTTTTCACATTATCTCTAACAGACCTTCCATAAACTTCACGTTTGAATATATACGCGTCTAGGTTACACCGCATCTAACCAAATTTTTCAAATAATAGACCTTTGTGTAAACGTTCATAGTAGTGGCAAAATTCTAATACACTAAAATATGACACGAAACTACTTTCTTAATCAACGTGAAACTGACAACATTAGTATATCCATACAAATACAATTTTAGGTTATTTAGCTAATCTGTCAGGAAGTTTGCATTATAACAACTGACAATGTCATTTGCCGAACAGTATCTCAGCCCGTACGTGTTACGACATGCTACTCTCTGAACACGTAACTAGTATGACTGAAAGCACAGTTATTAATAGCAAAAGGAACTGTGTAATGCATTTAGTTACTACTGTTTGGTCACCAAGAAAAACGAAGAACGATTAGGAACTTTATTTGCAGTTTGTAATTGGATTTCGATCAATCTTAATAATGAAATATTAAAACAGGTCTTATGCGACTGGTAGGGATGTATATAAAAAAAACAAAGTGAAACATTCACAATGTACACACATGTACAGTAAATTTATACATCCTATAAAATTGGCAGTATGTGTGAATGTGTGTATGTATGTTCCTCATCTCCTCCTAAACTACTGGAGCGATTTCAACCAAACTTGATGCCAATATTCCTTACTATCAGGCAACAATCGCTGTCGGGATAAGAACCACGTACGACATATATGACGTTATAAACAATGACATTAAAAAAACGGCCGCATCATGCGATAATATTCTACATCTGTCCACAAACTGATGGACCGATTTCAACCAAATTTGGTAAAAATATTCTTTAAGGTCAGGAATCATATGCTATTGTGGCAAAACTACCTACGATACATAGTTCATACGATATCACGTCATAAACTATGAAAACAGCGACATCTTCCGGCGCGTGATAACGTGATTTTATTCGTCAACTATTTGAGAATGAAAGCAATTAGTGACTTGCAATAAACTTTAAACACAATTTGATGAATGGAAAAAGTTTATCACTTACTACTTTTCCGATGTTCGGGATCCAGATCTCCGGCATTTGTCATGATGTTACAAGATCTTACTTCTACACTGTAACTTGTATTCACGAGAAATTTCATAGACAGTGCGCATATGTTCCTTAGATATTATATCAAAGTTCGACATATAGCTCATGAGATACGAAGTCATAAACAGTTTGTTTCATGAAAAGCCGCATGATCACGCATGAGGTTTCGATTTATTACGTCTTTACTACTAACACCCTTCACAATATATTTTGCAAACATTCAGATGTTTGTATAGCTTATGGGACTCAACTACGGGGCCATCAGTTCCTAAACTTACAAACTACTTATCAACTAGCTTATCCTAAAGACGGCACAAATATCCGTGCCCGAGGGTGGATTCGAACCCCCGACCGTAGTGGCCGTGCAGACCATGACTGGATCGCCTCAGTCCCCTCGGCCACCGCGGCCGGCTTTGCAGACATTATGCACATATACCACTGGATGCACCTTCAAATTTGCATCATAGTACGACAGGTATTTCAGGCTTTAAAACGTCAAAAACAATGAAATTTCCTAATAACTGCCGCATCCTGAGCTATTTTTTCACATGTCCTCCTAAAATAATGGACCGATTTCAACTAAACTTGGTACACATGATGCTTACTATCAGACAACAATCGTTATGGGGTTGAAAACTACCTACGACACGTAGTTCAAGAGATATGACGACGTAGACAGTGAGTCACAGAAACTTTCCCATCACTTGACCCAGCTGGTTTACCACCACATAGACTTTTTCTGAAAGCTGGATCACCAGTTTGCTTTACTACGAAACCTCGGTCCGCAAAAACTTTGCAGTGGTACAAGGCTGTGTATTAGGAAGATGGTGGGTAATGTCATTGAGACAATCATCCTACAAGGAAAGAGAGAGAGAGTGAAACCGTTTACCTCCCACGAATACCTCGTATTCCGACAGATCTACTTTTTTACTTCAAGAGACTGCACTTTCCAGTGTGACTTGCATTTTCTATTACGATTAACAAATCACAGGGACAACCTGCTAAATACTGCGGAGTGGATTTGACATCTCCATGTTTCTCACATGGACAACTCTATGTCGCCTGCTCAAGGGTGGGCTCACCAAAGAATTTATTCATACCAGATCCTGGACAAGTAACCAGAAATATTGTTTATATTCTAGATTTGAGTTAAATTAATGTTTTACATCATTCGTATTTCATTACTATTTTTCTTTGTTTGGATACTGCACTCGTAATATTTGTACATTATGCATATTTCTTTTAATAATAAGAATTATATAATTTCAACACTATATTCTTAATTAGTATTAGTTACACTATAAGCTTATTTCGACTTGAAAGTCATCTTCAGGTGTTACGCCACATTCTGTTATGCTGTACATTTCGATATTATTGTGACGTGATATATATAAAATAATAAAATATACAGTGTTAAAATTATATAATTCTTATTATTAAAATGTCGATGTACGACGTCACTAACACTGTGGGCCCTGCAGATAACAAGCATTTTTCTTTGTTTTACTGTTTCGTAATTTCTAAGCTGTTTTAATAAATACATGAAGACGAAATCTTTTCCGGATTTTTTATTTTCGTTGTTAATATAAGACTGGCAAAATACATATATAACCGGGCAGTACATGGTTTAGCAGCTAGTAAATAAATAAAAATTAATAAAAAATTAAAAAATAAAAAGCTTAATACCTTAAAAGACCAGAGATAGGAATTTCACATTCACAGGACATGCTCATAATTAAGTTATGAAAAAATGACTATCAATTCACTAAGTGTGTTTGCCTCTGTAACTTATAAAATAATAGGTGACGGGAAATTTTAATGCGGTAGGTCAACACAAGATAGAAAAAAAACTATTGTTCCATTTAAAAAATTATATCTTTGTGCTGTAACTCTTTGGAAAATGATACAATAAACTATGTTCATAGCTCCGCAGAAAGTGTAACATTTCTTGTGTTGACCTACTGCATTAAAATTTCCCGTCACCTATTATCTTATAAGTTACAGAGGCAAACACACTTAGTGAAACACCCTGAATTATTTACACACACACACACACACACACACACACATATATATATATATATATATATATATATGTGTGTGTGTGTGTGTGTGTGTGTGTGTGTGTGTGTGTGTGTGTGGTATCCGAAAGAACAAACGCCACTTTTGATGCTGCAGTTATTATCTGTTCATATTTACGGAATGTATGACATTATATCTGCGAAAAGGGTAAAGTTTAAAATGTGTACCCAGCCGGGATTCGAAACCACGTCGCCTGCTTTGTAGGCAGTTACGTTGACCCCTGTACCACTGGGGCACAGCGTTCACCATACATGCACGGAATTGCTCCCGCAGATGCAAATTCTCAACTTTACCCTGCCCACTAGAACTCAAACTCGTAGTTGAGAATTTGTATCTGACGGGAGGCGTACTTGAGTAATTCCGTGCTGGTGTGGTGATCGCTGTGTCCCCAGTGGTGTAGGGTCCAGCGCAACTGTCTAGAATGCAGCGGACGCGGGTTCGAATCCCGTCTGGGTACACATCTTCAACTTTACCCATTCGCAGTTAATGCCATACATTCCGTGAATATTAATAGATAATAACTACAGGATCAAAAGTGGCGTGTTCTTTCGGACATGTCCGAAAGAACAGACACCATATATATATATATATATATATATATATAACTTATACAAAATGCCGATGACGGGCAATGAACCTTTCTTCAGTGCAGAGGCACTCCGAGGCACTTACTCTTACTGGAATCAGCTTACAAAAACTACGCGTTTGAGTTCTAGTGGGCAGGGTAAAGTTGAGAATTTCTGTCTGACGGGAGGCGCAGTTGAATAATTCCGTGCAGGTGTGGTGATTGCAGTGTCCCAAGTGGTGTAAAATAATGATAATAATTTTAATACAGTTTTGAGATTAAAACTGGAGTGAGGCAGGGAGATGATCTCTATCCACTGCTCTTTGTGTCCTGGAAAAAGTAATAAGGGAATGGAGAGTGTCATTAAGAGAAAGCCAAATCAATGAGGGAGTTAGATTAGGTTACAAAAGGGACCACCACTGTTTGGCATTTGCAGATGACTTAGCTATTTTTTCGGACTCAATAGAAACAGCCATGAGACAAACTGAATTCCTCAAAAAACAAGCTGAAAAAGCAGGCTTAGAAATCTCCTTTGAGAAAACCAAATTTATGAGCAACATTAACACAGCTCCAAACATAATGGTAACTAAATATGGAAAAATTAAGAGAAGAAATAAGTTCAGGTATGTAGGAGAAGTAATTGAACAAGGTATTTCAGAGAAAGAAGCGGTTAAAGCAAGAGTTAGTAAGATGAAAACAGCATACTACCTCACTAAGGACGTATATAATAAGAAGTCGATATCCATCAATGCTAAACTGGCTCACTGCTCCACAGTAATTCACCCAGAAGCACTCTATGCAGCAGAATGTTTGGCTCTGAACAAAAAGGCAATGATGGAATCACTGTAAATTGTTGAAAGAAGAATATTAAGGAAAATCTTGAGGCCAGTTAAAGAGCAGACACAATACAGAATGCGTCATAACAGTGAAATCTATACACAAATTTAAAAAAATCACTGATGTAATTACGAAAAGAATAATAGCTTTCTACGCTCACATACAAAGGATGGATCCTAACAGGCTGACAAAAAGACTGTTCTGTTACTTCAGTAAATTAAAAATGGATAATACATGGTGCAAAGAAGTTGGAAGAGTCATGGACGAGCTCCAAATTAGCCATCAAGATATTGAGAAAAGACTACCACTCAGAAAGAAATTAAAGGATGCCAAATGTTTCCAGGAAAATCCGAAGAAAAAGACTGGAGCCAAGTGGACCGAAGAAAGAAGATATAAACATCGGGAAATGATGAGCAAATATGGAGGAAAAAAGGAGAAGCAGTTGAAATAATCGTAGTCCATAGTGGCTCATACGTAAAAGAAGAAGAAAGGTGGTGTAGGAGTCAGCTGTCTAGAAAGCAAGGGACTCTGCTTTGAATGCCATATGGGTACACATTTTCAACTACTCCACATCAGTTTCTTTCTGGCAACCAGGTCGAATGGTTCCACTGTTTTCTAAAAAACTTTACATTTTTCTGGATCCACTGTCATCTGCTGCCATACTGTGTCCACTGTCGTTTGTTTTGTAGTGTTGCCAACCTTCTCAGCTAATTTGAAATTCAACTGTTTCATCGAGAGTGTGTTGAAGGTATGTTCACGAGCGCGTGTTTGTATGTGTGTCTGTATGTGAATGCTATGTATGAGTGAGTGTGTGTGTTTGTGCCCCACCACAACAGAAAAAGGGATGAAGGTAATTAGAATAAATAAAGAAAAACATCTCCTAACATTGCAAGAAAATTATCACATATATAAAACAAAAGCTCAGAAAAAGTTGCTATTAAATGACCAAATAAACCTGACCAATCAATCATTGTTCTCACTGATTGACCATATGATAGACACAAATGACAACACATAATCAAAAACCCAACACTCACACACACACACACACACACACACACACACACACACACACTCACGCACGCAAAGATACCTTCAACACACTCTCAATCAAACAGTTGAATATCAAATAAGCTGAGAAGGTTGGCAACACTATGAAACAAACGAGAGTGGACACAATATGGCAGCAGATGACAGTGGAACCAGAAAAATGCAAAGTTTTTTAGAAAACAGTGGAACCTTTCGACCTGGTTGCCAGAAAGAGACTGATGTGGAGTAGCAAGTGCTGTAAGTACACCATTTTATAGCAAACAACGAACTGTTTTAAATCAGAAACGAATTGTTTTGTACATATGTAAGAAACCTAACCTTTATGTTAAACAGAAACATGTAAAAATTTCAGGACACCCACTGATGATGCCTTGTGACAAAGTCGAAACACGTATGGGTGACTTATAAAAATAAAACCCTTCATATGCAGTAGCAAAGGCGTTTCCTTTAAAAACATTACAGGGAAATACATAATAGTTCGTGTTAGTATTTTGCAGCCATGAAGGTATTCAAATATCGTCGATTTTTATTGAAGTCCTTATGTAACTAAAGAAAATTTGGTTGTGTATTGTGGCCAGTCTGCGTGAGTGGGCTGTCAGGTGGTAAGAGCCGCAAGACACGCAGGGCACTGTATGGAGGTGGGTGTTGCAGGACTCGGTGTCAGGCCGGTGCGAGGTGACGTACGAGGTGGGCCAGCTGTCCAAGATGGCGGTGCTGGCCAACCCGTCGTGGGTGCGCCGGCCCGACCTGTGCCCCAGCGACGGCGCGCTGCTCGAGGTGGTGAAGACGCGCAACCACAGCAACTGCCAGCACGTCGCCGAGTCGCACTTCGGGCTGCGGCCCGCGCTGCGCTGCACGCCCGCCGACGCCAACTGCGGGGACTTCTGGACGGTGAGCGCCGCGTGGGCGGACGGCACGCTGCCTACCACTGTCGCCTCCTCCTGCGCTATAAAAAGTGGGAGGCATTGTGTTCACATGAAGCTTTTCAAAGCTTCCGATAACCGACAACCTTCCACTCTGACAGTGCTTACAGTGATTGCTCTGGCTGTGTTTAATAAAGTGTTGATCAGTGGCTATCAGTCCTTTTGAACATTCAATTCCGTACTGCCAACATCCACAACATTTAAAAACAACTGCTAGCATCTTCTTACAATCCTCAACACACAACTCCATACTCTAGATCAGTGATTCCCAAAGTGGCCTATATAGACCCCCAGGGGTCTGTTCCAACCTGCAAGGGGTCCACGTCAGTGGAAAATTAATTTGGGGGTCTATTCGTTGTAAATGGTCCACGATAGTGGTTCACATTTAGGAAGGTCGCGACAAAAATCCTGAAGCATTCTCACAATGATAAAGCTTGACCCTCTGTATGTCACTGTTCGCTTCATCGGCTAAACGAATGAGTGGAGGAATTCTTTATTTCCGGTCTTCTGCTCTTCTGCTTCAGGCCCGTAGTCATTTTTTTTGTGGGGGTAGGGGGTTAGACAATTTTTTCGTATATATTCTAATTTGTAAAGATTTTTTCACTCCACTTCTTTACATATAAAGTTATCAAAGATAGTAGCACCATATCAGGCGGGAAAACACATTTGAAGTTAGGAATTCGTAAAAAAAAATAAGTACAAAAAAGGCAGGGGGTCTACACAGGGCAGAAAAAGTTGGCAAGGGGTCTACGGGACAAAAAAGTTTGGGAACCCCTGCTCTAGATAAACGTACGCAACACGCAATAGGTTCATCTATCACTTTAAGGTTTTAGGGGAACATGAACTGTATGTTACTCATGATTATCATCCTCGAAGAAAAAGGTGACCTTTAGAGAAAATATTAATACTCCTTGAAACGATACGATAACTTAAGTCATGCAGAGTTCGTCAACAGACCTTATTTCTGAGTCACTTTCTTATCTTCCCACCAGTGGCGGCTGGTGCTTCAGATGATTGGGGGTTGAGTGCCGGATCTTCATAGTGACACCCCCTCCCCACTCCCTGTCGATGTAGTCGCGCCCCCCCCCCCCCCCTCCCCAGCTCTGCGAGTGGCGTCGGGAGAAAGAGCTGCAGAAGGTCTTAGCTTGTTTGCGCTTGCTTCAACTCTAGCTGAGGCGTCGGCCTACCAAGCTTCTTTATTTCACACTTTTGTTCCAAGCTTAAAGCTGAGTAATTTGTTTGTAAAAGATACTGAACGTTGTTCATTTTTCTTTGATAATAAACACCAAGAAAATATGAATATGCACGAGAACACTAAAACACAGTAAGTAACTGATTACACTCTTAAGTGACTGTAAAAAAAAAAAGAATCTGTTACAATGAAGAGACGAGCTTCCTTCGAGTCACATGACACACTAAGCAACACCCTCTCCTAACCTTACGCACGTGCAAAAGCTGCTCTCCCCCACATCTTTTCAAACAGTTAAATATTTGTTACAACGAAGAGTATAAATGTCATTTTCTGTCAAAATCGCACACGTTTCGTAAAACGTGTAAATATATGTGACAAGTAACAAGACAAAAGTCATTGTTCTTGAAGTCGGCCTCTAATCCACTACCTTCGACAGTGCAGCGCGATACCGCATATGTGTGGTATTTCTAAGTCAAATACCATTTTAAAACCTCGTACATCGTTCTGCTGTACGGTTCTTTTGACACTAGTCACATCTTCCTGTATGTTACCTTAACCCATTATCACAGAAAAACGGAAACATCCTAGCCGAAATATACAGCATTTAACTGTCCCATAGTGATGTAACTATCACTGCCTCTCTCTTAATTCAAGTAAGCCACACACATAATGCTTACCCAACCATTAGCGCTACACACGTTTAGGAGGATGCAGGTTGTATAGTCAGATTCGTTGGTTAGCAAAGTATGGCACCATATATATGTCAGTTATTGATTTAGACTGATTAGTACTGTGTTGCACTTTGCCATGGATTCGTCATTTATGTTCTTATAGCAGATGAGTGAATAAATGTAATTTTAAGCTACTTTGCTTTGGTCCCTCTGTCGAAGTGTTGTATTCCTTTTTGGATCAAATGTTCAAATGTTTGTAAGGCTTATGGGACTTAACTAAGGGGTCATCAGACCCTAAACTTACAAACTACTTATGAACTACTTACGAACTAGGACGGCACAAATATCCATGCCCGATGGGGGATTCGAAGCCCCGACCGTAGTGGCCGTGCAGACCGTGACTGAAGCGCCGCAGTCCCCCCGGCCACCGCGGCCGGCTCCTTTTTGGAGACCAAATATCAATGTAGTTGTTGTTTTTTATTCGCGATCTGTTGCATTGAATGTTTCCTGACACGTTAGGGGTGTTTTATTAGTGACATCATTAACAGGTGGACCCAGTGATGTGCGTGCTGGGTGTGGTTGTGCATCAAATAGTTTAAAGTTTGTAGATGCGGAACTAACGCTTACGTTCTTAGATAAGAGAGGCTGCAAAATAGTGAACTATATTGAGTTTTCTTTATTCCTCACATTAGCGCACTGCATTTCTTCTTCTCCAAGAAATTATATTTTCTAAAGTGCAGTGTTCTTTGTTTCCGGTGCTGGATAGAATCCAGAAATCATACAGGAAGAGAAAACGGGTAAAGAATACGTGATAGAGGAGAAGAGTGCTAGTGGGAGTGGAAGGTAAATAGGTTGAATTGAAAGGGATAAATGCAATGTAGGATCAGTGTGCATAGAAGCATTCATATGATCGGTAAAAGAAAAAAAAAAATGCGACGTATATGAGATGATAATGCCACTGAGAACATGGGCCATTTAGTGTAGTGTTGAGTAGGCTGTGGAATGTTCAACCCATGTGGTATTTTGCTGAGGAGACAACGAAGTGAGAGTTTATTACTGCGAAATACACAGTTCAAAATTGGTTAATGATATGATGTGCTGTAAAGCAGAGGTGTCACACAGTTGCAGAAGCGAATTATAGATACGATGTATAATGGCTGTGCTAGGGTGATGGTGTATAAGGCTCGTCTGTTAATGGTACTGACAATACGAATGGAAGTATCTCGGTAGCATACCGGAGATGATTGCGATGGTAAATCGTTCTTTGGCCGAGAAGCAGAGGGACCAATAAATCTCCGATAGTTTGATGACTTAAAGTGGAATAGTTCCCATCAATGGGGAGTGTGGACAAATTGTACATTTGTTTAAAATCAAAAGGATTGGCCGTAGCTGTCATTAAAATGTTCGGGTGTTGTATTAGATCGATTCAGGGTAAAATACGTTGTTTGGGGTTCAGAATGAGCTTATGTGGCGATAGATTTTACCTGGTAAATTGTTCTTTGTGTCTTTCATTTTACGATGTATTTGGTGGTATTACGTGCGTTTGTCGAGTAACGACTGGCAAGGACGAGTGATGTGAATCAGAAGGTTTATGGCGGTGGCTGTCTTTAGACCAGTGATTGTTATACGCATGAGGCAGCTGGTATAGTGAGTGATAGATTTCGATTAAAAATATGCTCTGGTTGACTATGCATAGCGTTAAGTTACTGTATCTTGCGATGGGTTATTACTAGTTGAATGTTCAGAATATATACAACGAACACTTCTGATGGATGGTGAGAGATCAAAATTTTATTGAATTGTGTTGATACAATTGCTCTAAACCTTGTCGGTTTGGGAATGACTGTCATCGAGAGCTACGAGGGGGATGGAGAGAGAAATGTAAATGCAATGCATCACATTTATAATGTTTTGTGATGTTTTCAATGCAGATGGATCTGCGTTCATACTGAAGAGGTTTTTTTTTGTCTGCAGCAACTTGATTGCGTCCGGTGTCTGAAGAGAAATTGGAAATGAGTAAATTCGGTTCTTGTAGCTTAATAACAGCTGCAAGGACAGCCCTGTAACTGGGTTGGACGTGGTTGTTGTTGTGACCTCTTTTAGATACTGTTGCAGACTAAATGGACCAGGTCAGAAATATAGTAAAATTGGCTAGAATTAATCTAAAGACTCGAAATATTGCCTTTTGCTGTGGTGTATGTTATTCTGTTACATTGGGAATGTAAAGAAATCAGCTCCATAATTTACGGTCAGGTGGCTGTGGACGTCTACGTTCTAGATATTTTCGATATGATGTTAAGAGTCTATAATGGTAATTATTAGCTAAAAGATTACGGTGCATCTATTGGCGTCATCACATATGCTCTCTGAATAGTATGCAAAAAATTCTTTATAGACAGAAAGCCTATTTAAACAATCATGTGCATGGGCAATTATGTATTGAATAACAATTTGAAAGTGTGGAGTTGAATAATTAATTTCGAATACAGATTGCTTGTTAGTGGTACTTACAGCAAAAGTGGAATAAATTCTATAGTGTATTGAAGATGCTTAGGATGGTATAAGAGAACTTGGAGATGATGAAGAAAAAGTTCTTTTCTAGTAAACTGTTGTGCGCGTGTCGTTCATTTTACGAAGTATTGGTGGTATTATGTGTATTTATCAAGTGTAACGAATGGCGCGGCGAGGAACGCACAATGTCGTGATTCGTCAGAATTTCAATTCGTCTTGTAAGTTACTGAATTGATGATGTGGACTTCATAACGGATAGAGAGAATGAACCTATGCAGTGGGAATATTGAGTACTTGGAAAGAGTGTATGGATGGCTGTGTATTACGATTATTATCAATCGTAATTATGAGTGCGTCATCAAACTGGTGTGTGATGTCTGTGGTCATTCGAAGGTATGTTATGTAAAATGACTAGTTACAGCAGAATTTTTTACTGCACAAGTGACTGTTTAACGTACAAGGCACCTGGGCACAACTTTTTTCTGATCATTTGGTATTAATATTCTCTATAATGGTTACCGAAATAAAAGTTCAAATGTTTGTGAAACTTATGGGACTTAACTGCAAGGGTCATCAGTACCTAAACTTACAAACTACTTATGAACTAACTTATCGCAGCATAGCGCCTCAATGCGCTCGGTCGCTCCGCCGCGGCAATGGTTACCGATTTTCCGATGGTGATGAAGGGCGCAGCATACAGTTCATGTTCCATAAAACCTTAAAATGATAGACGAAACTATTTTGTGTTACGCACCTTTATCGAGATAATCAAGTTGTGTTGATGATCATAAAAATATGTGAGCAGTTGTTGTAAATTTTCATAGCAAGAGTTACTGGATCTTTCAACTGGGTGTTGCTGGTACGGAATTGTCTGTTCAGACGGACTGATAGCGAACCATTGACCGTTCCCTCTCCTTGACCCCCGACCTGAAGACAGCCTGTGAAAACGCCCACTCCCACCTCAACCTGCTCAAACACCTCTCCGACCAGACACTGGGACTCAACCCCTCCACCACTCTTTACACATACCATTCCTTAATGCGTCTGACAGTATACACACATA
Source organism: Locusta migratoria (assembly GCA_026315105.1). Lineage (NCBI taxonomy): Eukaryota > Metazoa > Arthropoda > Insecta > Orthoptera > Acrididae > Locusta > Locusta migratoria. The sequence continues at coordinate 237,866,398 of CM048755.1, forward strand.
TAGCTGAATGTACCATCGAAATTGATCACAGTACGATATGCAGTTCATGAGATATGAGCACATAAACAGTAACGTTCATAGAAAACCGCCCTATCACACACCAAGTTTTAATCTCTTACTTCTTTACTGCTAATTGTATTCGGAACAGATTTTACAGTCGTACAGAAATTATACAAATGAATATATGCCTGAAAAATTATACAGTTGTACAACATGTAACTCAATAAATATGAGATCGTGCTAATTTTATGTGTCATTTGAATTTTGATTGCTATCTTTCTGCACGTATAATTTTGTACATTATGCAAGTCAGTCTTATTTCTTATATATTCTCCGATAAATATAACATGGTTTTAGAAAAAAGTAGATGGTCAGAGACAATGGATAGGAGAAGTACTATCTCAAGGAAGGAATAAATAAACAAACACCCGGGCAACTCTGGGCTTTTAGCTACTTGTATATACAGGGTGAGGCAGCTAATTCATAACACCCCTTGTATCTCCCCAACCGTAACAGATACAAAGATTCCGTTTGGACAGTGAATTGCAGGGACAGGGGCTACTTGAATACATCCCATTTCATGTTTGTACTATTTTTTTTCTTTTTAATGGAACCCTATGTTAAATTTTAGCGTAACTTAATGAGCTTAAAAAGACGTTTTCAAATATGTGTATATCATAATAATTAGGCGAATAGTTTTTGAGACACATATATGTTCTCCTATCGTATTCGGCCTTCGAAGCGGCGTTGTGCAAAGTGACGTTTCCTGTTATGTAGACTACACAGTAAACGTCACGTGTCCGTCCTTACACAAACAACGCCGCTTCGATGGACGAATACGATACGGGAGCATATCTCTGTCTCAGAAACTATTCACCTAAATATTATGATATACACATATTTGAAACAGTGTTTTTAAGCCCAAAATGTTGGGCTAAAATTTAACATAGAGTACCATTAAAAAAATCGCACCTACGTGTTTTACGGACCACTGTAGATTTGTAGTTTTATAAGTTTTTGCAAACATTTTGGACAAACATAATAATCCAAATTATAAAAAATTAATAAGAGTGTCTGAAACCCTTTTAGGAAAAAAAATTAAGGTAGTAGTGGATTTCGTACCAAGACCTTCAGCGTCACAGTCCATGCTAATATGGCATTTGTAGACACTAGATTATCATTTACCGTACGAAGAACGACGTGTTTGTGTTAATTCTTCAGTGCACCATTGCTTTGAAATGAAAACGTGTAAGTTACAATGAGAAAATCATCAAATACGAAACGCAAGATGGCGTATGCCAGAAAGAGTTCTGTGCGAGGAATGTCACGTGACATCTGCGAACGGCTGGTTTTCGTTAATTCAATGGAGAGTGTCAAAACTCCATTATTTTTGCAAATATCTCTCAAACGATAAGAAATATGAAAAAAATACAAGGGAACAAATTAAATTTATAAGGGGCAGCCCTCAGTCGCAAAGTACGAAACTAATCGTTACCAGGTTTCAATGCCGCTATGAGCACCTTCTTCACACGAAGATGAATATGTTAAACCTACATGTCAAAATTTAAAATACAAAAAATATATCTGACATAATGAGATAGTCACACCTAAAAAGTAAATAGTTGTAGACAGGCGTCGACGTTGGCAGCGGAGACATTGCAGCCCCTCGTAACTGCTCCGCCTGTCTACAACTATTTACTTTTTAGGTATGACTATATCATTATGTCAGATATATTTTTTGTATTTTAAATTTTGACATGTAGGTTTAACATATTCATCTTCGTGTGAAGAAGGTGCCCATAGCGCCACTGAAACCTGGTAACGATTATTTTCGTACTTTGCGACTGAGGGCTGCCCCTTATAAATGTAATTGTATTGTAACAGTCGTTGATTCACAGCCATGCATAAAACAAGGGAACAAAGTTGTAGTGAATTTTCTTCTCTACAAATTCGTTTATTCAATTTTCGCGTCAGATAAACGGTTCGTTTGCAATTACAATTATATTACAAACGGCTTTTTTGGTATTACTACCATATTTTTTGTCCGAAAAATTTGAAAAAGAGAGGTTCTGGTCTCTGACGGCCTACAATTACGTCTGTAAAATTTGGTGCTGATCGGTTGAACGGTTCGTCTTAAAAACAGGGAACACGTTACGGACAGACAGACAGACAGACAGACAGACAGACATACGTCCAAAAATAGCCGTTATTTTTGCAAATATCTCTGAAACGATACGAGACATGAAAAAAACATAAAAGAGCAAAGATGTAGAGAATATTCTCCTCTACAAATTGGTTCATTCAATTTTCGTGTCAGTTATTTTCACTTAAATTTCGAGCTGTCAAAAGTCGATCGCAAAGGCCCACTTTTAGTGTTACTACCGTAACATAAAGTGGAAAGAAAAAAAAAAAACAACTAAAGATGGCCTCGTATCTCTGTGATAAAGAATAGCAGAAACATGAAATGTGATGTATTCAAGTAGCCCCTGTCCCTGCAGTTCACTGCATCTTGGTATCTGTTACGGATGGAGCGACACAAGGGGTGTTATGACTTAGCTGCCTCCACTTGCTGGAAGGGGTAGTGGCTCAGCTGTGATGCTTGCGACAGAGGTCGTCGATGACGCGGCTGGTGGGGTGCGGGTCGCGGCGCGACCTGCTGGTGCTGAGCGCGTCGAGCAGCTCGCAGGTGGTGGTGAACCTGCACCTGCACAACGGCACCGAGGCGGCCGCCAGCTGCTTCCTGCGCCTCAACCTGGCAGACCTGCGGCCGCTCAACCACAGCTTCCCGCTGCCGCACAAGGAGTACTCCCGCAAGATTGTCGGCCTCTCCTACCTCTTCAGGGGCAAGAAGGTTCGTACCGCCGCGCCGGCGCGCAAACGCCTAGCGGTTTCCGTCGCTTCAGCGCCTCCTAACGCCAAAGATGTATGTGACACGGGAAATCCTCACAGCGCTCTCGTGAAACGTCGACATTTATTAGAGCACTGCGCTCTAACACAAATTGTTTGTTTTTGAAAATGGAAACTCCGTTTTCCTACTGTTATTTATTTATTTTGTCCAGACGCGATTCGCCCTCTTCTATTTGAGGGCATCGTCAGTGTGTCAGATAATCTAGAAATTACAGTTTTGTTTCCAGCTGTAGCATTAATAGATTATTAGGTGACCTGTGCAAATACTTTGCACCATTTGTGGCCAGTCATGTGAAATAAAAATAAGTAAAATTAAATATATATCATTTTAATATATTTTATTATACATAGTAACAGTATACAGAATATTAGATAACCTTGTGTTTTCTTAAATTCATTTCATAACACTTATTTAAAATCAATTCTAACATTTGATGACAAATCGGTGGATGAATACTGTTGCGTCCCGTGTCGTCTGTCGAAGTGGCCGGCTAGGAACATAGGCTAGATGATAAGTAAACAAGAAACCGTGAGCTAAGAAATATACTTATCTTTTATTATACAGAGACACGGTTACAACAATAAGAATGTAGTAGACATCGTTAGGTCTGGGCATCAACTACCAGAAGCTCCCCTAGCTTCTCCTAGGCGATTCCATACACATTCTCCTGCACTTCTTCTGATGCCGCCCTTAAATGCTACATGTCCAGAGGGCGCGCTCGCCATGGCGGGGTCCCGAGGCGCCGTAGCCATTGGTTCCTCGGTTGCGCGGCGTCGAAGCTACTGTAAGTACACGCCGGCGCAGTACGGCCCGCTCGTAGCGTCGCCAAACGATGAGCCAGGCGCGTAAGCGCGCGTCTTGTAGGGGGTCCTTCGGCGACGATACTACAAATACCTTTCCATTGGTAGGTTGGTCTGGCCGTCTGACTTTAGTTTTCGTAGATTTTTGTAATATATAAGAAAGATAGTGGACCAGTGCGAATACCTCGCACCGTTAGTTGAACGACAAATAAGTTGGGAAAAATAGAAATTGAATGTTCACGCATATTTTTCTTCAGAATCAATCAATGTAAGCGTTTAAAAGCGAAAATGAAAGAGCCTGAGTCGCTGAGTGTTGTTAGGTCAAAGAGAACTGCGCATCTTAATTAAAACCGAAGATATCGTAAAACAAACCGATTAAAATATTCAGTGCAAGGACAGAAGGATACCGCGTTTGAATAAAAATAACGTATGGAGAGACTTGAGTTAATTCTGATACTTGATGACAAATCTGCGAATGAATACCTTTCGTTTAAAGCAAAAATGAAGGAAATCTGTCGGATAGTACGGCCTGACCGACTGACTTAGTTTACAGCAAGAACATCCCCATAAGAAATATACAGAAAGAAATCGCGTTTGAGTATAGAAAAACGAAGACGAGAGTTATGTAAATTCTTATACTTGATGACAAATCTGTGGATGTATACCTTTCGTTTAAAGGAAATTGGCCGACAGACTTTTGTTTTCGTAGATTCTTTATAAGCGGTTTACGTTTATATTTATTCGTAATAAATAAGTGGCTGCTCTCGGTTTATCATCTTGCTAGTTTGATCTTTTTTGCTTCTTTCACCTGGTCTCAAGTTTGTGTGGTCATCTTCCGCAGCAAGCGTCGAATTGCACCTTCTGCATTTCTCGTCCGTGTGAAAATATTTTACTGTATTTATGATTTCTGACAACGGACACCTTTAACCTCAAACATTCGGTGAAACTATTCGTAAAATAACGCACCATCATAGAAAACCTGTGCTATCTCATTTCCCTCTAAACTTGCCATGTTACAAATGACATTTTAATAGAGAGAAAGAAAATAACTATTCGTGGATACCATAGGAGAGAAATTATACATAAGTCAAGGGCTACAATGCATCATTAGATTTGCAATCAATACTGCGAAAAGCACTCTGCTTAAAGTAATGATAATAGCGAAAAACACACGTATCCTACGCACCTGATAGTGCTTATCTCAGTCCTCAAAGAGCAGATGCGGTATTTCAATAAAGTGGTTAAAGCAATGTTAAAAATATATGTGGTCGTCCGTACATCATCAAATTTTACTCTATAATTTATAATTAATTTTCTGCAACTAAACATAAGCCTATGTCGCAATGTGCTTGGTGAAAGGAAGGTTATGGCTTTCACATACGTATGCCATCATTTGAACACTTTCATTTATTATTATACTTTTTTTTTATTTCCGACTACTTGAACGGGAAAGTGTTTTTGAATGTACAAACGTGACTATAGTGAGGTGTGCACGTTTTTCTCTTCCAAATTGTTTTAACCACTTCATCAAAATCCCCTATCGGCATTTTGAGCACTAATATAATGTGTTATGCACAGTTGTAATTACTTTAAGCGATTTTTTACTCTGTTCATTGAAAATTTGATTCACCGACCACACTGAATTACGTATAATTTCTCTCCTATGTTACCAACATCTTTTTATTTGGTTTCTCTACATCTACACCTATATCTACATAAATACTCTGTAAGTCACATTGAAGTGCATGGCAGAGGGTTCATCGAACACTTTTATGATATTTCTCTACCATTCATTCTCTAGTAGCTCGCGGGAAAAAGGAACTCCTAAAATTTTTCCGTTTTCGATATGACTTCTCTTATTTTATTGTGATGACCATGTCTCCCGATGTAGGCGGGTGCTAACAAAATATGTTCGCTTTCGGAAGAGAAAGTTGAAAGAAGTTCCGCAAATAGATCTCGCCGCAACGAATAACACCTATCTTTTAATGATTTTCAACCCAACTCGTGCATCTTTCCCGTGACACTCTCTTCCCCCCTATCGCGATAATACGAAACGAGCTTCTCTTCTCTGAACTTTTTTCTAAATCGTCCGTCAGTCCCACCTGGTGTGGATCCCACAATGCGCTGCAGTACTCCGAAATAGGGTGTACAAGTGTATTGTAGCTAGTTTCTTTAGTAGTAGGGGCCATATATTTTCCTAATAGGGTGTACAAGTGTATTGTAGCTAGTTTCTTTAGTAGTAGGGGCCATATATTTTCCTAATTCAGTTGTGGTAGAATGAAACATTTTACATATAAGACCAGTGATTTTTATGTTCCAGTGTTATTCTAAACATATCTTTGTGCATTATACGTCGAAAGTGTCCCTTATTAATGAAACAGATATTGCCGTAATCTTGAAAAACTAAAACAGACGCGAATCTTTTAACTTTCGCTTGTGGCATATATATTTTTTGATTCCTTGCAGGAGACTAATGGAACATCCATTAAGAAGCAGTAGAATAGCGGGCAATTTAACTAGGGATAGCTACTGAGTTAGAAAAAGGGCGAATCTGTTACCACGACGAATGGAAAAGTTGAGTGTCACGTGACTGCCACCTGGTCAGCTATCATCCTGACTGCCGGTGCGACGGTGGACCAAAACATGGTCAAGGTGTGTGATATCAGTGAAGTTCATCACCCCACATTGTGGCGTCCGATCAGCGAGACTCCCTGCGTCCTGCTTAAAGGGTGTACCGTAGGTATCTCGATCCGAAGAAACCCGCCACCAGAGTCAACACCTGTGGACGATCTTGTTTTGATGAAAAGGTTTTTAATCGACAGTAAAAGCTGAGGGACGGTCTGAAGCATAGCGCATTCACTGCTAAATAAAAAGAAGTGTTGAGGAAACGTACAGGCGGAAACCACCAACTCGATGTGGGTTGCGCATTCACTGCTAAATAAAAAGAAGTGTTGAGGAAACGTACAGGCGGAAACCACCAACTCGATGTGGGGTAGTGATCCGTTTGCCTCAGATGCGCACCTCAGCTCACAGGAACAACGCCGTTGAACATTTGAGTAATGTCAAAGTGGTCTGTTGTACGCGCTTCTGCACGCCACCGCTGACTATGAGCCACATGAAGTGATGTATTCTTCTCACCTACGCGTCATATTGTTCACTGTGGATGAAATGGTACACTGAATTGCCTACCTTTGTATATTAATGGTAGAATAATTAAATGTTGCATGGAACTGCTGGTTGCTATATACAATGTAGTGTCTCTTATGAGTATTTCTGAAGATAGAAATCTGGAGAAATTTTCTCTGATTTCCAATATCCTGTTTTTATGTAAGGAGCCATTGCTCTGCAAGTCTCCTCAATGCAGTGATGGCTGAGATAGTAACCGTCTTGGCGCATTTCCCCTACCTACATATCTGTTCAGATTACAGGATTTTTAGCGATAAAAAAGGACAAGTGCGAATAGAACTACTGAACTAGTGCAAATGATATATGTATATAATCAATAATAATAATTTAGAGTGGCGTAAATTTCTAAACCATTGCCGGTGCTAATAGTTTATCCTGTCAACAGAAACTTGTCAGTTAGCAGTGGTCGCGGCAATATTTCAGCCCCCAGATAGTTCACAGGGGCTACCATAATAGTGAAAAAGTCATTCTCATTGCCCTCTAATATGGTGTGTGATTACCTCGGACGACTAGTACAGCTGCGCACCTGCGTGCCATGGACAGTATGTTATCAATCAGCTTTTGTGTGATATTTGGCCAATTTAACATGAGTGGAATATCTAGCTCTGAAACCGTTGTGAGAAGTGCTGGTCTGGCTGCAATTCATCTGCTAAGTGCATCCCAGGCATGTCAGTCGGGTTTAAGTCCGGTGAACAAACTGGCCATTCTATTCGTTCAACTCCCTCAGATTCAAGCATGTTGTCCATCAGTACAGCTCTGTGGGGACAAGCGTTATCGTCCAGAAGAAGGAATCCATCTCGTATGGCACCAGAGTACGGCACAACAAAATATCGAAGCATCTCTTCTTTGTACCTGATTCCTAACGACATAGAGGTACGTACGCCCGCCAATACTTATCGAACCCACACTATTCGTCCACATCCATGATATGCTGATGTTTCCTGTACATACGCTGGATTATTCCGAGTTCCACGTTCTCTCCAGATGAGGGAACGACGATTGTACGGCTGAACAGAAAAACTAGACTCAGTTGTGATCAGAACCCGTCGCCAATAGTTTTGACTCCAATCCTGATGTTCCTCCGCCCAGTTTCTGCGGGATAAACAGTGTCATGGACTCACACCATAGGCCACATTCCCAAAGGAGATTTCGGACTGTTTGTGTTGATATTGTGTGTCCTGCTGCTGCCTGGAGGATGCGTTGCAGTTGAGTTGCATTTAGCCACCCGAGCCTCGAAGAGCTGTTAACCAGAAGTACACATGTACTACCTTGGCCTTACCTTCTTTTAACGGTTCCTTTTGTCGTCGGGACACTCCAATAGCTGTAACCACCGCCCTCTCCGTCTGTCCTGCTTGCAACCTCCCTTTGGCTCTCCATGCCTTAACTTCGAGTAAGTCACTTTATTTTTATTCTCGCGTCAGAAAAATACATATTTACACAGTTATTGACAATGATATTAACGCAGTTATACACATTATATTACATGTGACCAAAACTTGTTCACTTTCAATGCGTTCTCCGATGCCCGATAAAGATCGTCTTCCGTGCAGGTGGTTGGACACAGTCTACATTGAAGCATAAGGTTCATGGTCTGGTCTTCTCCACACTCGCACTTGATTGTATCTTCCTCAGCGTAGTCCATTGTTGATAGCTTAACGCTGGATCTGCCCACTCCCGATCTCAACCTATTCAAGGACTTACAAGTCAGCCATCCCATGTCATGACTAGATGGAAAAGTTTCAGATACTCTTTTCCACCCAGGTGGTAAAGTGGCCTTAGCTTTCCGTAGTTGTAATCTGGCTTTTTCATCTTAGGTTGTAAGTTCTGTTGATGTTCTCAAGAAACTCTTCCGGGACTTAAGTCTTGGCACATGTAGCTCATGTCAAAGTCAGAAAATGAATCGAAAGTATCTGACGGCTGATACTTTCAAACCAGAAACATCATCTATGTCCTTTTCAGGTCCACAGTTAACAATTATTTCTGTTAACATAGAAGGCATACCACCAGCCAAAGATGAACTGCTACAAGAGTTATGCAGTAAGCACAGATGCCATATATTTTGCTTTCAGGAAACACATAGAAGCTATGAAATCCGCAGGCCCAAAATTAATGGAATGCGCCTTGCTACTTACTCACTACACTATCTGAACCCAAATGCTTGTGTAATTCGTTTCGTAGAGCAAATACAAGTCAACACCAACCCCTTCTGCAGCAACTTTCTCTTATTACTACTATCTTGGTTGCCGTAATATTGTTGTCTGCGCTACGTAGAACTGACAGAAAGACGTCGAACCATTTTAGTTCATTCTGCCGATGTCAATAAACTAGGAAACCCGTCAATGGCTCCCAATTACTAAATATGCTTGGGAATGGGATATACGTCCTACACCCCCTTACTTAATATCTCTGCCCTTCACGTCTCCCATCTTTATGCCTGTTTCTATACCTCTTTGTACTATGAGGCTTTGCACCTTAAAATCCAGCGTTGCTCGTGTATTTATTTCCCAGTATTGAGATGTTCGATGTGCACCTCCCTCCGCTACCTGTCCATCTGCTCCCCCTTTTCTCTCTGTCTCTGTCTACCTACCTCTGCCCCTCCTCTTTCTCCTACTCCCCTCTGTCCTCCTATCCAAACCCCTACCTCCGTCATTGCCTTTCCTCGCTTTGTGCAGATCTCTTCCTGTTGCCTCTAACTATCCCCTATAAATGAAAAACTAAAATACGTGCGATGCCAAATTCATGGTGCTAGGTCAAACGGTGTCAAAGTCTAGAGTAACGTACTCTCCGCCACGCACCGTGCAAATTTTTATGTTGAAAATGGCACGCCTCATGTTTTGAAGCTCAAGTGTGCAAAATCTGACGCAGTCGCCCCATTATAAAATTACAAGGTTCGATTTTGTCGATTTTCAGCTCTTCCTTTGGCTTTTCCCTGTTTTTCTTTTTTCTGTTTTTCTAAGCCACCACTTTATTAAAGCGAGCAGATTTTTATATACAGAGATAATATATAGTAAAATTAGAATAAACTGAAATACGCGGAAAATTTAAAAAGCTCGGTTATGTCTGATGTAAATGTGGAAAAATATGTACTGTGTGGTTCAGTGACCTGGTGCAAGTCTTTCGATCTACGCCACTTCGGCTCCTAACATATCTCTAATTTAACCCGGAAAAAGGGTAAGTACAATTTTACGTGGAACCGAAGAAAGAGTTGTTGAGAGGCGAAGGTTAGGTTAAAACTCAAAGGGAAAAAATTGGTGAACCCATGACCTTTCGCTCTCCAACGTAGCAACTTACCGCTTGCCCAGCATTTAAGAGCAGCACCAATTATTGCATGCTTACCAAACCTAGATAAAAACATTTAATTTGCAATTAAGATAATATTGCGATTATTAATCTAAATTAAATCTATCCTGTCTTTTAAGATGGACAAAATCACACATACTGTACGAAATTTCATTGATATTATCTGAGTAGTTTCGGAGTTCATAGTGGAGAAACAGCGTGACACGGGATATTTACATATAAAGATGTATATGCATAAGAATAAATTGTTGTGACGTGCGGTTTGTGGCGCCATGTCACGAAATGTGCGGCCGCTCCTGCCGGATTTTCGAGTCCTCCCACGGGCATGGTGTGTTTAGTTTAAGTAGTGTGTAAGTCTAGGGACTGGGGCGGTTTGAGCGTTCAATGAGGATCATTTCAAGTTTTTTCTTTAGTTGCAATGTGCATCGTCTGTTCACACGTCTTGTCTACGAATGACTGGTAGGTGCCGGCCGCGGTGGCCGCGGGGACTGAGGCGCTTCAGTCACGGTCTGCACGGCCACTACGGTCGGGGGTTCGAATCCCCCCCCCTCGGGCATGGATATTTGTGCCGTCCTTAGTCTTAGTTCATAAGTGGTTTGTAAGTTTAGGGACTGATGACCCCGTAGTTACGTCCCATAAGCTATACAAACATTTGAACATTTTGAAGCTTTCTGTTCCACGACTGTTACATGAGCTCCGGGCACAGTGTACTGCATGTTGTGATACGTCGTAGTTCGCTTCACGGCCACAGTAGCGCATGGAATAGTCCTATGTTACATGTATCAGAGAGATATAACGTTGTGAGTGAAGCATTTTTTGCCTCTTTTTTCTCTCAGACTTCTCACTCTTTTAGCTACTTGAAAACCCGTCGTTGCTGAGATATTCATTTATTCCAATTTTCGGTTAGTCCATGTAATCCTTCCGGTTCTCCCTCTATCCACCTCCACCTCCCTCGTCTCTCAGTCTCTGTCCAACTACCTCTGCCTCGTCTTCCTCCTATCCCTCTATCCACACAGCCATCGCCCTGTCATTACCTCTCCTGCTATATGTTCAGCCCCTCCCTCCCCTGGATATGTAAAGTTACCTGCCAGATTCATGGTGACCGGTGAAACGGTGTCAAAGTCTGGAGTAAGGTTTCCTGCACACTGCGCCAGTAGACAGTATCGTTCCTCTTGTTTCGAACATCAAGAATGCAAAATTTAATCCCAGTCGGATTAACCGTCTGACAGTGCAGATAATACGAATCTAATTCGAAATGGTAACCCGCCCCCCTTATAAGATTACCGCTTTCGATCTTTCAGGCGTTCCTTTGAATTTTGTCTATTTTTTGTAAAAAAAAAAAAAAAAAAAAAAAAAAAAAAAAAAAAAAAAAAAAAAAAAAAAAACTCCTGTATTAAAATGAACAAAACAATGTATTATCCAAGTCGTTGAAGCCATTTCTGAGTTTTTCCTTGCAATTGATTTTTATGTATAGAGATCATATACAGGAACATTAGAATAAAATGAGCTAGACGAAAATTTGGAAAAAAGCAGGTTTATGCCTTATCTATGAGTGGGAGTTGGAAAAATACGTTTCTCCTGTCGACTGTGGTCATAGTGCTGTACGAAAAGAAAAACATAGAATGGGGCATTAAAGATAAGACATATCTTCATTTTTCTACATAATTTCCAAGTACATTGAGACATTTATCATAGCGCTTTATAAGCTTCAAAAAGCCGCATTTCTTCCAAAGCGCCTTCCACTTAGAGTCTTCTTCAAAGCTGGAAAGAGATGGAAGTCACTTGGTGGGAGATCAAGACTGTATGACGGATAGTGCAGGCGCTTCCAACCAATAGTTGTGGTCTCACATCTTCATCCAACAGCAGAACGCCAGATGTGAGAAGACCAGGCTGCTTTTTCCGAATCACCTCTTTCAATTTCGACAAAGTGACACGTACCGCCCAACATTGAGATTTGCATCCTCCAAAAAGTCCAGCAACAAAACTCCTTGGGCGTCCCAGAAAACGGTGAGTAGTACTTTACCTGCATACGGAGTGCTTTTGAACTTCTTTCAGACAGATGATGACGGATGTTTCCACTCCATGGATTCGGCCTTCGATTCAGGCGTGTAATGGTGGACCCATGTTTCATTTTTCGTCACAATCCGAAACAGAGAGTCATCTGGTCGACCTCTTACCAATGGTGTATCGGTGTCTCGCACGTGCGCATTCACCTTCTGCGTCGTCTTTCGCCCATAGCCATTCAACGCTTTTTCGTATGCAACACCCTGTTTTTTTCCTGGACGACTTTTGAAGCTTATAAGCGGTTTGACTAATGTCTCAATGTACTTGGAAATTATGTAGAAAAATAAAAATATGTCTTATCTTTAGTGTCTCATTCTATTTTTTTTTTTCCTATCATACACAACTCTGCCCACAATCAACAGCGGAAACTTATTTCCCTACTCCCCGTCGTAAATTTTAAAAACATGGTGTAGTGAGAAACGTATATCAATGAGAGACGTATATCGAATATAATAATAATTTCGTGTGGCTCAGTGACCTGGTGTAAGTTTTTCGATTAACGCCAATAAGGCACCAACATGACCCTAACCTGCCCCAGTTATCCAACGGGAAAAGGGGACCTACAGTTTAACGTGGAATCCGAACCACGTGTCATTGCTGGCGACTTCTCACATCGTTGAAAATGGCCTAGTTTAAAACTCAAAGTGAAAGATTCCGTGATCCCAGCGAGTTTCGATCCCATGGCCTTGCGCTCTCCAACCAAGCACTTTATCGCTAGCCGAGATTTCACGTCGGAGAACCGCAATGGTTGTTTCATACTTACCAGACACAGATAAAAGACATTTTACTGCCAATAAAATAATATAGTTGTTATTAATCGAAATAAAAACTGTCTTACGTTTTAAGTTGGGCGAAATGACACTTACAGTGCATAAATTCATTAACATCATTAGGGTAGTTTCGGACTTCATCGCGGACAAACATCATGACACGGGATCTTCATATACCACATATAAGGGTATTAGCGAACCAGCCAGGGCTTCGCAATTGCTAAATAGGTATGGGAATTTGCCGTAATCCTACACTCGTTTCCTTAATGTCGCTGTCCACTCCCCCCTACTTCTTACCTCTTTGTCCTCTTAGGCCTCTCACTTTTTAGCTACCTGAAAACTCGGGCTTGCTCGGGTATTTATCAAGAAATGTTCAAATGTTTGTAATTCTTATGGGCCGGCCGCGGTGGCCGAGGCGACTGAGGCGCTTCAGTCATGGTCTGCACGGCCACTACGGTCGGGGGTTCGAATCCCCCCTCGGGCATGGATATTTGTGCCGTCCTTAGGATAATGTAGTTGATAAGTAGTTTGTAAGTTTAGGTACTGATGACCCCGTAGTTAAGTCCCATAAGCTTAACAAACATTTGAATTCTTATGGGACCAAACTAAGTTGGTCATCAGTCCCTAGACTTACAAACTACTTAAACTAGGACGACACAAACACATCCATTCCCTAGGGGGAATTCGAACCCCCGATACGAAGGCCACGCGACCCGTAACGTGGCGCTCCAGACCGCTCGGCTACTCCCGCGCGGCGGTATTTATGTGTTCCAGCATTCACTGAGTCCGTGCACCCGTCCCTCCCCTCTCTGTCCATAGCTCCTTCCTCCTCTATTTACCTACCTCTGCCTTGTCGTCCTCCTCCCCCTGCTACCCCCGTCCATCCACCCTTCTCCCTCTGTCATTACCTCCGCAGTTGCCAATTTTCTCCTGTCCGCTCCCTCTGTTCATCCCCTCCCACCCGTGTATGTGAGAAATTTCCTTCCTAATTCACAGTGATCGGTAAACGGAGTCAAAGTCCGGAGTAAGGTACCCTCCGCCATTCACGGTACTTGTTTGTTGTTGTTTGTAGAGCTTATGGGACTTAATTACGGGGTCATCAGTCCCTAAACTTACAAACTACTTATGAACTTGCTAATACTAAGGACAGCACAAATATCCATGCCCAAGGGGGGATTCGAACCCCCAACCGTAGTGGCCGAGCAGACTGTGACTGGCGCGCCCACAGCGCTCGGCCACCACGGCCGGTTCACCGTACTTAATCTTCTGTAGACGGTGGCGTTTCTCTTGTTTTCATCAAAACTGGAATAAAACTGCAGAATGATGTCGACACCTGTTGTGAAGATCCCTCCGCCATGCACCGGGCGAGTTATTATGTAAAGAATTTCGTTCCATATGTTGTGAAGCTCAAGAGTGAGAAATTTTATCGCAGTCGGATGAACCTCCTGACAGCGTAGAAAACACAAATCTAATCCGAAGTGGCCATGTCCCTCTTAAAAAATTAACAGCTTCGATGATTAGATGTTACTTTGCGCTTTCCCTAAACCACCCCTGTCTTAAAGCGAACAAAAATACATATTATCCAGATCGGTGAAACTATTTCTGAGTTTTAGCAAGAGTAACGCACAGGAATTGACTTATGCATGTAGATATGATACACAGCAAAAATAGAATAAAATGAAATACACGAAAAATTTAAAATCACGGTTATGCCTTATGTAAATTTGTAAAAAATATATAATGTGAAATAAATTGAAGCTTCAAGTAGACGTCCCACATGGAATAAAACAATAATGTCGTTGACTCAGTGGTCTGCTGCAAGTATTTCGATTGGACGCCACTTGGGCGTGGAGTGTGAATCTCGTGTCGTCCCTGCGACTCCTCACGTCGTTTGCAGATGAAGGCTAGGTTAAAACCCAGAGTGAAGCAGTCCCTGATCACACCAAGTTTCCAACTCGTCACCTTTCGCTTGCATACCAAGCACTTTAAGGCTAGCCCAAACCATCTTAATGAGCAGTACTAATTATTTGACATTTATACGACATCCAGAAAACATTTAATTTGCAATAAATATGACATTGCGATTATTAATCTTTCAGGTCGGATCAATTAACTCACAGACACACACACACACACACTCACACACCCACCCACACACACACACACACTATATATATATACGAAATAAATTTTTTTAGATTTTGACTTCACTGTACAGTGAAAACTTTAATTCTTTCCAAATTTTATGATTCTAGGCCAACGGCCTGAACTAAAACTCTACAGGTTTTAGTGAGTTTGCAAGTGCCAAAAGAAATGACGTGAATTGCACAGTCTTATGAGCTTAAAATTTTTAGACCGCCAAGGGACCGTATACGTTAGCATTTAATATAAATATGTTACCTCGATACATCTATCCGTTCCTGTAGATAGATATTGATAATCGGGCAGACAAGCAGATAGACAAATGGACAACAAAGTTACCCTGTAAGCTTTCATTTTCTCTATTGAAATACCGAAACCTAAAACCAAATTTTCGCAGTAAGTGTTTGCCTTCGTGTTTAGATTCCTTTTGAGCTATGTATGCTGCACGAATTGGATCAATTGGCACCGTCCGACCACCGCATCATCCTCTGTTAATGGCGTCGTTGCGTTGCGGTATAGACCCACAGGGCCTTTACAACGCTCTTTCAGGGTTGTCGCCTTTTTTTAATTTAGAAGCAACTACATCAAGATCAAGTACCCCCAGAATCAGCATTTCGACAACTGACTGCATCCCTTACAAGTCATTCCACAAAGAATTATCTTTGGTACTAGTTTGAATCGAACCCGTCTCCACTCTCATAACACCTTGATCATTTATCTAACAATGCAGGCTTCCGTTGTATAGGGAGATTAGTTTGCTTATCGTCGAGAGTGACATAAATAGTACGTACAGTATCGCCTACTTGTGTAGAGCTTGTTTCGATGAAAGGTAACCTAAACTTGCGAGTGTAATGCGACTCGGATGGTCGCAGCAACACGAAAAGACTCTTTATTCACTGTGAATTACTCCATAATTTCTGGTCGCACGTTATTGTGTTGTTGTGATGTTCAGTCCTCAGACTGGTTTGTTGCAGCTCTCCACGCTACTCTGTCCTATGAAAGCCTCTTCATTTCCGAATAAGAACGGCAACCTACATCCAACTGAACCTGCTTACTGTATTCGTTTCTCGGTCTCCCTCTACGACTTTTACCACACACACGTCCTTCTAATGCTAAAATGAGAGTTCCTTGATGTCTTAAAATGTGTCCCACCAATCGATCCCTTCTCTTAGTCACGATCTGTCAGAAACTTCTTTTTTCCCAGTTCTGTTCAGTAGCTCCTCATTAGTAATGTGATCTACTCATCTGATCTTCAGCAGTCTTCTGTGGAGCCACATTTCAGAAGGTTCTATCATCTTTCTGTCTGAACTCCTTATCGTAAACGTTTCACTGCCATAGAATGCTACACTCCAGACAAGTGTTTTCAGAAAAGATTTCCTAACATTTAAATTAATATTGGATGTCAACAAATTTATCTTCTTCAGAAACGCTTTCCTTCCCGTAGCCATTTTGCACTTTATATCTTCTTTACTTCTGCCACCAAAAGTTATTTTGCTCTCCAAAGAACGAAACTCATCTACTACTTTTATCACGTCATTATCTACTCTAATTCTTTCCGCATCGCCCTTGTTAATGTTCATCTCATAACCTCCTTTCAAGACACTGTCCATTCCGTTCAGCTGCTCTTTCAGGTCGTTTGCTGTCTCTCACTTTGTCATCGGACAAACGGCAACGTTTTTATTTCTTCACCCTATACTTTAATTCCTTCCCCAAATTTATCCTTACATTCCTTCACAGCTTGCTCAATGTGCAGATTCAATAACATTCGGGAAAGGCTATAATCCTGTCTTATTCCCTTCCTAACCAATGCGTCCCTTTCATGCCCTTCTACTCTTAATAATGATGTCTGGTTTTTGTACAAGTTGAATATAGCTTAACGTTACCTATATTTTACCCTGCTACCTTCAGAATTAGAAAGAGTGTATTCCAGTCAACTTTTTCAAAAGCTTTCTCCAAATCTACAAAAGCTAAAAACGTAGTTTTGTCTTTCCTTAAACTATCTTCTAAGATAAATCGTAATGTGAGTATTGCCTCGCGTGTTTAAACATTTCTCCTAAATCCAAACTGATCTTCCCCGAAGTTTTTCCATTCGCATGTAAATGATTCGTGTTATTATTTTAAATCCATGGCTTATTAAACTGATACTTCTGTAATTTACATACTTGTTTGCATTTGATTTCTTTGTAATTGGAATTATTATATTCTTCTTGAAGTCTGAGAGTATTTCCCCTGTCTCATACATCTTGCACACAAGGTCCGTCTCTAATGACCACGTTGTCGACGGGACGTTAAACTCCAAGTTTCCTTTCCTTTCGCACACAAAGTGGAACAATTTCTTCGCGACTGACTCTTCCGACGATATCAGCAGTTCCGAGAGAATATCATCTGCTCGCGGGGCCATGTTTCGACACAGATCTTTCAGTGCTCTGTCAAATTATTCTCGCAGTATTGTGTCTCCTATCTGATCTTCGTCTTCCATTTCTATAATTCTGACTTCAAGTCCATTTACCTTACATAGGCCATCTATATATTCGTTCCACCTTTCAGCTTTCCCTTCTTTGCTTAGTACTTGTTTCCATCTGAATTTCTGATACTAATTCAACTACTTTTCTTGTCTCCAAACGTCTCTTTTATTTTCCTGTAGACAATATCTATCTTTACCCTAGTTATATATTTTTCTACGGTCTTACATTTCTCCTCAAGCCACTCCTGCTTAGCCAGTCTGCACTTCCTGTCAACCTCATTTTTCAGACGTCTGTACTCCCTTTTCCCTGCTTCACTTGCTCCATTTTTATATTTTCTCCTTTCATCAATTAAGTTCAGTATCTCTTCTGTTACCCAAGAATTTCTATTAGGCCATGTCCTTCTACCCATATGATCCTCTGCGGCCTTTACTACTGTTTTTCTGAAAGCTACCCATTCTTCTTCTACTATATTACTTTCCCCCGTTTCGGTCAATCCTTGTCTAATGCTCTCTTTGCCACTATCGACAACCTTTGGTTCCTTTAATTTATCCAGGTTCCATCTCCTAACTTTTCTACCATTTTGCAGTTTCTGCATATTTAGTGTAAAGCTCATAACTAGTAAGTTATGATCAGAATCTATATTTGCCCCTGGATATGTCTTACAGTTTAAAACCTGGTTTCTAAACCTATGTCTTACCATTATGGAATCAATTTGGTACCTTCCAGTGTCTCCTGGTTTCTTCAACGTATACAGCTCCCTTTCTTGATGATCAAACCAAGTGCTTGTGATGATTAAATTGTGCTCTCCACAAAATTCTACCAGGATCTCTCATTCTTTTCACAAGGCCATATTCACCCACTACTTTTCCTTCTCTTCCTACTACCGAGTTCCTTCAGTATATCTGTCGGAATAATTTCTTTTATGTTCTCATTCATTTCTTTGATCTCCTCATCATCGGCAGAACTAGTTGGCTTATAAATTTGTACTACTGTGGTCGTTGTTGGCTGTCTGTCTGTTCTACGATAATGCGTTCACTATGTTTTTCATTGTAACTTACCTATATTCCTATTTTCTTCTTCATTATTAGCTCTAGTCTTGCATTTCCCTCAACCGATTTTGCATTTATAACCCTATACTCACTTGACCAAAATTAGTTTTCATCGTGCCTCCGAATTTCACTAATCCCCACCATATCTAACTTAAAACTGTCCATTTCTCTTTTCAAATGTTCTAACTTACCTACCCGAATAAGGGATAGAACATTCCACGCTCCGATCCGTAGATGATATTATCAGTGAATTTGTCATTAAAACTGCAATGACATATTAGTTCTTTTTTCATGAGCCCCTGATCAGTATTTAACAAGATGAAAACAGATTAAAAGCATCTTTGACGAGACGCCCATCACTGTACAGTCATTTTTCTAGACGTGCATGGTCAGACCGTCTCGGAAACTTAGTCAGAGAGCTGGAGCTAACATTTAGGCTACGTCGGACATCCACAATCCCAAGCTTGTCGCTGTACTAACTGGGGGACTCCCGCCGCCGGAAACCGCTAGGCGCTGTCTCAGTTTTGAGTTGGAAGGAAATAACCGGCGCTGAGAGATGAATGTGCGTGCCGCGCAGGACGCAGACACGCCGGAAGTTTGCAAGACGGAGGCGAACAGCACAACCGCACCGGCATCCGCATCCGCATCCACACCCACACCCACAACAGCGCCCGCGGCCGTGGCTACCACGCAGCCGGCGGCAGCTGCCACGAGCGCCGCGCGCCGCAGGAGGAACGTAAGGAAGCTCCACGAGGGTGTGCCCACGCACTAACAGCCCTCTGCCCTACTCTTCTCGCGAAGGAAAACTGATTGTCTGTATACCCTTATCTCGCTCATGTCTCCCAGCTGAGATAGCTACGTGCGAATTTTACTCACAGGACTCAAGTTGGAGAGCGAAAGGTTACAGGTTCGAAACTTGCTGATTTTTTTTCTTTTTCGCTTTAGCATAGCCTTCACCTTGCAACGCTGTGAGGAGTCGCCAGAAACGACACATGTTTCGGGTTCCACGTTCCCGGTTGGATGAATAGTGTAGGTTAGGGACATGTCAGGCCCCGAAGTGGCTCCCAATCGAAAGTCTTAAGCGTTCAAACGTTTGTAATTCTATCGGACCAAATGCGTGGTCATCAGTCCGTAGCTTACAAACTACTTAAACTAAGGTAAACTAACCTAAGGACAACACACACACCCATGCCCCAAGGAGGACTCGAACTTCCACGGGGAGCAACCGCGCAACGCTTTAGACCGCTCGGCTACTCCACCGCGGCTCGAAAGTCTTACACCTCGTCACTGAGCCACATGAAATTATTATTCAGTTCCCTGTAGGACGTTCTCTTGATGCTACAATTTATCTTTTGTCACACGTTTTTCCCAACTTTACATAAGACATAACCGTGCTTCTTAAATTTTCGTGTAGTTCATTTTATAATAATTTTGCTGCATGTTCTCTATAGGGCAAACTCGGCTAATTTCGCAGTATTAAGGTTTATTCCCTCTAGTATTTAAAATAAATATATTGCAAATGGAATTTTTGTATCAAATGGTAAGTAATAGTAGTATAATTTGTTGGTATAAATGTTAAATATTGAAGGTTAAATTTCAGATATAAAAAAGCTCGCTTAAAATCGTGCTAATTTACCTAAAATAATAAGAACTCGGGCAATTTCGCACCACTACTCGGGTAATTTCGCAGTAGCAGCTGGAATTCTAAAAATAAATAAATAAATAAATAAATAAATAAATAAAATAAAAAAAATACTCTTGTGTCATCAGAACATGATTTAATGTAACCAAACACATCATACACTTAACATTTACTGTATTTACTATTACTAAATTATTATAAGTAATGTAATCAAAGGTTATATGATTAATTAATTACATACAAAAAAATGAATAACAAAACAAAATTAATTCCTGCAGTAATAGAAAATCTTAAATTCGAAAATGTAATTGAAGGTAGTTCTTAAAATCGGAAATCTGATTTAAGTTAATCAGAATCAGCCTCAGTGCATAAACGGCATGTGAACTGAGCACTGTACGCCTTCAGTCTTTCGCAAGACAGATGAAACCAGCACTCGCACAACATATACTCTCTTGGCCATCATTATCACCTTCGTAATTTCCACCACATGAGGAACAATTGTTATCATCCTTTGCTACATTTCTTATTAATCGTCTTGTTCCCCATTCTAGCTTTTGAGGTGCTCACTTTTCCTTGCTGCCTCTCTGCTGGAACATACCCCTTTGATTTCGAATTTTTTCTGTCTGTTTTCCTTTCTTCAGAGGTCTTCACGCCTATTGCAACAAACCAAATCTTTAAGAAGTTCACTACCGGCAAAAGGCAATTATGAGCAAACTATTAGTGTCAAAATGGTGAACAAGACCTTAAATTAAACAGAGGCCTGTGAAGAATCCATCAATAAAAATCTTATACTTACACTTCAGGTTATATCGGCAGTATCGATAGAAAACCAGACAGCTGTCACCGAACACGTGCTACACTGAAAATGTTTTCAACCACACTGGAAAATGTTCCACGACAGCCACACGAATGCGCTCCGGTAGCTGTTTTCTCGACCACACACAGCTGATAGGCGCTGCCAACTGTGGCGCAGTGTTTGTACTTCACGTCAGCTCGTACAATTTTGCAGTGAAAGGATTTGTATGGTACTGCGAAATTAGCCGTACTGCGAAATTAGACGAGTTTGCCCTATATATGTAGATCAATTGCTGTGCGTTAGTCTCGCAAAAATTCAGAAACGGATTCACCGATTTGAATAATATTTTGTTTTTGTTTTGTTCGCTTTAATACAAGAAAACCCCAAAAGAACAGCTGAAAAATCGGAATTGGTAATTTTGTAAAATGGGGGGGGGGGGGGGGGGGGGGAGTCATCGCCATTTCGGATTAGATTCCTATTTTATGCGCTGCCATGCCGTTAATCCGACTACGATAAAATTTTGCTCACTTGATCTTGATAACAAAGGAACTGACAACATAATAATGCCTAATGTCGGATGGTACTTTACAACTGACTTCAACACCAATCTACAGTTTTATTCCTATCTTAAGTAAATTCTGAATACCTGGCTCTCAAAACAAGAGAAACGTTGTTGTCTACATACGATATGGTACAATGAGTGCACATGATGTGATGAGTGCTATCGACAAGGGATGTCGAATGGATTCCGTATTTCTAGATTTCCGGAATCTTGTATCTCACAAGCGTCTTCTAATCAAACTGCTTGCTTATGAAATATCGCCACAATTGTGCAATTGGATTCGTGATTTCCTGTCGGAAAAGACACAGTACATTGTAATTGACAGAAAGTTCTCGAGTAAAACAGAAGTGATATCTGGCGTTCCCCAGGGAAGTGTTATAGGGCCCCTACTGTTCCTTATTTTTATAAACTATTTAGGAGACAATCTGGGTAGCTCACTTAGGCTGTTCACGGATGATGCTGTCACTTATCCGTTAGTTAAGTCACAAGAAGACCAAACGAAACTGCAAAATGAATTATATAAGATATTTGCATGGCAATGGAGCCTTGATAATGAGAAATGTAACTAAATACCTAGGAGTAACAATTACAAACAACTTAAATTGGAAAGAACACACAGAAAATATTGAGAGAAAGCGAACCAAAGACTACCTTTCGTTGGCAGTTCAAATGTTTGTAAAGCTTATGGGACTTAACTACAGGGTCATCAGTCCCTAAACTTACAAACTACTTATGGACTAGCTAATACTAAGAACGGCACAAATATCCATGCCCGAGGGGGATTCGAACCCCCGACCGTAGTGGCCATGCAGAACGTGACTGGCGCGCCGCAGACCGCTTGGCCACCGCGGCCGGCAGGAGGAAACTGGCAGACAGTGGGAGATATAGTGACACAGAAAGGGGGGGAGGGAGTGGGTAAGTGAATAGAGGGGAGTAGAAAGAGGAGGAAGAGAACGAGGCAGAAATAGGTAGGCATAGGGAGAGGAGGGAGGAGGAGATGAACAGAGTAGGAAGGACTAACTGAAAATTAGAATGAATAAAGATTCGAGCAACACAGGGTTTTCAACAAGTTAATGCAGTGTGAGGCCTAAGAAGACAAAGAGAAGAGAAACAGACATAGAGTACTAACACCGAAATGGAGGACTTAATAATAGGTATTTCCGGTGTAGAGAAGCAGCTGAGAATCTATAATTCAATGCAAAGTTCCTAGTGATTGGTAAAAAGCGCAGGTGACTCCCTTTTATAAGAAAGGAAAGAGAACTGACCCACGTACGTACAGGCCAATACCGTTAACATCAGTTTCCTGTAGAATTTTGGTGCATATTCTCAGTTCGAATATAGTAAATTTCCTTGAGACGGAAAAGCGTCTTTCTATAATCAGCACGGATTTAGGAAACATCGTTCATGTGAAAATCAGCTTGCCCTTTTCTCACATTACATCTTGCGAGGCATGGATGAAGGGCAATAGGCAGATTGTGTTTTTCTCGATTTCAAAATGGCGTTTGTCGCCATCGGTTCCACTGCGCGGCCGCGGCGCGGGGCACGGACCGCGGAGGGGTCGCTCCGCGGGCCGAGGGTATTTAAATGGCCCGCTACCGGGCTAGAACCCAGTTCCCTTCGAGCAGCCGTAGCGTGCGGATCTCCGTGCCGGCGCGTTTCCAGGAGCTCAGTCCGTCAGTTCACCTGATGATGGCGACATGTATGATCGCCGAAATATTGTGCCCGTTGGACACTATAGACCGGCAGTACACCCGTGGATGTTTTGATCATCAAATACGCCGGGAGAAACTGAAGAATCACATCATACACCTTTACGGGGAGGAGATGTATCGCAGCATGAAGAAATTTGAAAAGTTGCGCCACCGTAGATGTCGTTTGCTAAGTACTCTTGCTTTTCTAAAGAAATGTCGTTCCGAGAATGTTGTTCCAAATTTTGCTAAGGTTACGCATCACATCGATTCTGCAGCAGCCAAGAGAATTAAAAAACGGGCCGGCCTCACATTACTTCGTGAGAGAGTGCATTTCACCCGCCGGAGTCTTGAGTTCATCTCTCTGGAACTGTTCAAACTGCATTTGCAACTGGCTAGTCGCTTCACGTCTTTTTCCTGGGATTGGATTGATGGTGTTACTTCGGTTACAGCCGATTCCGCCCATAAGAAGGCAACGGGACGTCAAACAGCTAAGTTCTCACGCCTCCTTGACAAACCATCTCTGCAGGTTCCGTGCAAGCCGTCATCAATCTGAGTGGCATGGAGTTGAGTGATGATGCGGTTTCAGTTTTAGAGAAAGGACTCAACTTTGCTCCTACCCCCAAGTTCACACCGGTCGCAGAAATTATTAGTGCTGTTGAACAGGTTGCAGCTCGACTTCCGCCTGATTCAACTGAGGAAATACGTCGTGAAACTTGCCGAGCATTGACGAAATCCAAGCCCATGAAGTTGAACATCACTAGTAAAGAGAGGGCGGCCATTCATGACCTGAGGGAGCGCCCTGAAATTGTTGTCTTACCGGCTGACAAATGCAATGCTACGGTGGTTGTCTCCCATAAGGACTACACGAAAAAGATGCAGAGCCTGCTAAATGACGATTCCTACCGGAAGATCAGCGCTGACCCCACAAAGAAGGTGGAAAACAAGACGAGGGCGCTTCTCAAGGATGCGGATTTACCGGAGGGTGTCGCCAAGAAATTGCTACCTCAAGGTCCGGTACCGCCAAGACTTTATGGACTCCCTAAGGTTCACAAAGTTGGGGTGCCGTTACGTCCCATTGTCAGTAACATCAGAGCACCTACATATTTGTTGGCCAAATACTTGACGGGAATATTAAGTCCTTATGTGGGTAAATGCCCTCATCACATCCGTAATTCCATGGATTTTGTGAAACGCCTTAACAACTTCAGGCTGGATGAGTCAGATATCATGGTGAGTTTTGACGTCGTTTCGTTGTTTACGAGGGTGCCCCTTCGAGAGTCACTAGATTTGATTGGTCAGAAATTTGACGAGAATACCACCGAACTTTTTAGGCATGTGTTGACCTCCACGTATTTTCTTTTCAATGGCGAATACTACGAACAAACGGAGGGAGTCGCCATGGGTAGCCCACTCTCCCCTGTGGTCGCCAATTTGTACATGGAGAATTTCGAGGAGGAAGCCCTGGCATCATCGGAATGTAAACCTACTTGCTTTTTCCCTTACGTGGACGACACTTTCTTCATCTGGCCACATGGTATGGATAAACTCCTTGACTTCCTTACACATCTGAACTCCATACACCCCAACATCAAATTCACTATGGAGACTGAAACGGAGGGTAAACTGCCGTTCCTTGACGTCTTGGTCAAGAGAAGAGCTGATGGCACCCTGGATCATAGTGTATATCGGAAGACAACGCACACTGATCTGTATTTGCACGCAGACAGCTGTCACCACCCTTCACAGAGGAATGGGGTACTTAAAACTCTAGTACATAGGGCGCGCACTATCTCCGACGCAGAGAGTCTACCCCAGGAATTGGAACACCTGAGAACTGTATTTCGAAAAAAATGGGTACTCAGAGTGGCAGATTCAGCGGGCTCTCCGCCCAACCACTACAACACAACCTGTGGAAACGGATGACAACACAAGGGAGGATGTAGGCACTGCGTTCGTTCCATATACCGGCGCACTCTCAGGGAAGATCGCCCGCCTTTTGAAAAAACACCAGGTTGGAACTGTTTTTTGTCCGCCGAATAAAATTCGTGCACTAGTGGGGAGCGCTAAAGATGATCTCGGTTTGAGGAAGGCGGGCGTGTACCAGATTCCGTGTCAGTGTGGAAAGTCATATATTGGACAGACGATTCGTACCGTCGAGGATCGATGCGTTGAACACCAGAGGCACACACGATTGATGTATCCGAGCAAGTCAGCGGTCGCTGAACATTGTTTGTCGGAGAATCACGCCATGGAGTATGAACACACTAGGATTCTGGTACAGACGTCGAGATACTGGGACTGCGTCGTTAGAGATGCCATTGAAATTCGCACAAGTGACGACCTCATAAACCGTGACTCTGGCTATAATCTTAGCAAAGCTTGGGAACCAGCGATTGGGTTAATTAAGAGTAAATCTAGCAAACGTAACGAAGTGACGACCACGGCGGACAGAGCCCTCACAACGACGTCTTCTCAGACGCCGTCGCAATCGGTTCCATTGCGCGGCCGCGGCGCGGGGCTCGGACCGCGGAGGGGTCGCTCCGCGGGCCGAGGGTATTTAAATGGCCCGCTACCGGGCTAGAACCCAGTTCCCTTCGAGCAGCCGTAGCGTGCGGATCTCCGTGCCGGCGCGTTTCCAGGAGCTCAGTCCGTCAGTTCACCTGATGATGGCGACATGTATGATCGCCGAAATATTGTGCCCGTTGGACACTATAGACCGGCAGTACACCCGTGGATGTTTTGATCATCAAATACGCCGGGAGAAACTGAAGAATCACATCATACACCTTTACGGGGAGGAGATGTATCGCAGCATGAAGAAATTTGAAAAGTTGCGCCACCGTAGATGTCGTTTGCTAAGTACTCTTGCTTTTCTAAAGAAATGTCGTTCCGAGAATGTTGTTCCAAATTTTGCTAAGGTTACGCATCACATCGATTCTGCAGCAGCCAAGAGAATTAAAAAACGGGCCGGCCTCACATTACTTCGTGAGAGAGTGCATTTCACCCGCCGGAGTCTTGAGTTCATCTCTCTGGAACTGTTCAAACTGCATTTGCAACTGGCTAGTCGCTTCACGTCTTTTTCCTGGGATTGGATTGATGGTGTTACTTCGGTTACAGCCGATTCCGCCCATAAGAAGGCAACGGGACGTCAAACAGCTAAGTTCTCACGCCTCCTTGACAAACCATCTCTGCAGGTTCCGTGCAAGACCGTCATCAATCTGAGTGGCATGGAGTTGAGTGATGATGCGGTTTCAGTTTTAGAGAAAGGACTCAACTTTGCTCCTACCCCCAAGTTCACACCGGTCGCAGAAATTATTAGTGCTGTTGAACAGGTTGCAGCTCGACTTCCGCCTGATTCAACTGAGGAAATACGTCGTGAAACTTGCCGAGCATTGACGAAATCCAAGCCCATGAAGTTGAACATCACTAGTAAAGAGAGGGCGGCCATTCATGACCTGAGGGAGCGCCCTGAAATTGTTGTCTTACCGGCTGACAAATGCAATGCTACGGTGGTTGTCTCCCATAAGGACTACACGAAAAAGATGCAGAGCCTGCTAAATGACGATTCCTACCGGAAGATCAGCGCTGACCCCACAAAGAAGGTGGAAAACAAGACGAGGGCGCTTCTCAAGGATGCGGATTTACCGGAGGGTGTCGCCAAGAAATTGCTACCTCAAGGTCCGGTACCGCCAAGACTTTATGGACTCCCTAAGGTTCACAAAGTTGGGGTGCCGTTACGTCCCATTGTCAGTAACATCAGAGCACCTACATATTTGTTGGCCAAATACTTGACGGGAATATTAAGTCCTTATGTGGGTAAATGCCCTCATCACATCCGTAATTCCATGGATTTTGTGAAACGCCTTAACAACTTCAGGCTGGATGAGTCAGATATCATGGTGAGTTTTGACGTCGTTTCGTTGTTTACGAGGGTGCCCCTTCGAGAGTCACTAGATTTGATTGGTCAGAAATTTGACGAGAATACCACCGAACTTTTTAGGCATGTGTTGACCTCCACGTATTTTCTTTTCAATGGCGAATACTACGAACAAACGGAGGGAGTCGCCATGGGTAGCCCACTCTCCCCTGTGGTCGCCAATTTGTACATGGAGAATTTCGAGGAGGAAGCCCTGGCATCATCGGAATGTAAACCTACTTGCTTTTTCCGTTACGTGGACGACACTTTCTTCATCTGGCCACATGGTATGGATAAACTCCTTGACTTCCTTACACATCTGAACTCCATACACCCCAACATCAAATTCACTATGGAGACTGAAACGGAGGGTAAATTGCCGTTCCTTGACGTCTTGGTCAAGAGAAGAGCTGATGGCACCCTGGATCATAGTGTATATCGGAAGACAACGCACACTGATCTGTATTTGCACGCAGACAGCTGTCACCACCCTTCACAGAGGAATGGGGTACTTAAAACTCTAGTACATAGGGCGCGCACTATCTCCGACGCAGAGAGTCTACCCCAGGAATTGGAACACCTGAGAACTGTATTTCGAAAAAAATGGGTACTCAGAGTGGCAGATTCAGCGGGCTCTCCGCCCAACCACTACAACACAACCTGTGGAAACGGATGACAACACAAGGGAGGATGTAGGCACTGCGTTCGTTCCATATACCGGCGCACTCTCAGGGAAGATCGCCCGCCTTTTGAAAAAACACCAGGTTGGAACTGTTTTTTGTCCGCCGAATAAAATTCGTGCACTAGTGGGGAGCGCTAAAGATGATCTCGGTTTGAGGAAGGCGGGCGTGTACCAGATTCCGTGTCAGTGTGGAAAGTCATATATTGGACAGACGATTCGTACCGTCGAGGATCGATGCGTTGAACACCAGAGGCACACACGATTGATGTATCCGAGCAAGTCAGCGGTCGCTGAACATTGTTTGTCGGAGAATCACGCCATGGAGTATGAACACACTAGGATTCTGGTACAGACGTCGAGATACTGGGACTGCGTCGTTAGAGATGCCATTGAAATTCGCACAAGTGACGACCTCATAAACCGTGACTCTGGCTATAATCTTAGCAAAGCTTGGGAACCAGCGATTGGGTTAATTAAGAGTAAATCTAGCAAACGTAACGAAGTGACGACCACGGCGGACAGAGCCCTCACAACGACGTCTTCTCAGACGCCGTCGCAATCGGTTCCATTGCGCGGCCGCGGCGCGGGGCTCGGACCGCGGAGGGGTCGCTCCGCGGGCCGAGGGTATTTAAATGGCCCGCTACCGGGCTAGAACCCAGTTCCCTTCGAGCAGCCGTAGCGTGCGGATCTCCGTGCCGGCGCGTTTCCAGGAGCTCAGTCCGTCAGTTCACCTGATGATGGCGACATGTATGATCGCCGAAATATTGTGCCCGTTGGACACTATAGACCGGCAGTACACCCGTGGATGTTTTGATCATCAAATACGCCGGGAGAAACTGAAGAATTCCATGGTGTTTGAATACAGCATTAGTAGTGAGATTCTTGATGCAGTCGCGTCGTTCAAATGTGTAGGCGTAACATTGCAGAGCGATATGACGTGTAACGAATTGCATTGAGTTAACTGATCTCGTGCCCCCAATAGTCATTTTACACACCATAAACTGAAACTTTTTGAACTTTCTGTCCACCAGTACTGCGTACAGTAGCTCGTTTTAAGAGCTGCCAGTATTGTAAAAGACTGTTATATTTCATTGAATCCTGTATTGTCTTGACTGACAGCCTGTTAAGCAAGAGTAACTATCTCTAAACACAAGTCGTAGGTCTACTTGTTTCCTGAGAAATATAAATGGGAAGACAGTATTCGTTTTTTTGTTCCTTTCTTAAACCGATTTGTGCAGTTAAACGTTCAACAGCTCTTCACTATCGTGCTTCATGTAAACTGCAATAGTCAAACATTAGCTTTATAATACACAATTTAGCTTATAACAACACTCGTATTTATGTGACGTTTGCTACTATCATGGCGGCCGGCCGAATGTTCAAATTATCCCGCGACAGCAGTGCCGTTAGTGAGTCTAGTTATTTTTTACAAGGTCTTTGGTTGTACTTGACTCCGGGTGTGCAACAGGGACAAGAGTATCGTCAGAAGGGCCTCAGGGAATTGTGATAGGACCGTTATTGTTTCTATGTACATAAATAATCTGACGGACAGTATGGGTAACTATTTGCGGCTGTTTGCTGATGATGCTGTGGTGCACGGAAATGTGTAGTCTCTGAGTGACTGTAGTAGAATACATGATGACTTAGACAAAATTTCTAGTCGATGTGATGAATTGCAGCTAGCACTAAATGTAAAATACATGTAAGGTGACACAGATGTGTAGGAACAACTATCAAAAAAATGTTCAAATGTTTGTTAAGCTTAAGGGACTTAACTGCGGGGTCATCAGTCCCTAAACTTACAAACTACTTATGAACTACTTACGAACTAGAACGGCACAAATATCCATGCCCGAGGGGGGATCCGAACCCCCGACCGTAGTGGCCGTGCAGACCGTGACTGGAGCGCCTCAGTCCCCTCAGCCACCACGGCCGGCGAACAATTATCCCATAATACCCCGATGCAATAGCGGTATTAGTAGCGAGCTGCCTGACACAGCCACGTAATTTACTGATCTAGGCATAACGTTATAGAGTGAGATAAAATTAAACTAGCGCGTAAAGACAATGTAGGGAAAAAGGAAGCTCGACTTGGGTTTCCTGGCAGAATTTTGGAAGAAGTCGTTAATCTGTAAAATACTAGTGTAACTCTTTCTTGAGTACTTCTCAGGTGTTTGGGAACCCTAACAACTTCGTTTAAACGACGAGGCGGCCTGCTAGATTTTCTTCTGGTGTGATCAATTAACAGGTGAGTGTTGCGTAAATGGTTCGGGAACTCAAATACGAATTCCGCGAGGGAGGACGACGTTTCTTCTAAGGGAAACTATTGAGGAAATATAGCATTTGAAGAAAATCAGAGGTCGAACGGAGAGATTCAGGTGCTCTTTCTTCCCGTGTGCTATTCGAGAATGGAATGGGAGATAAATAGTGTAAAGGTGGTTCGATGGACCCTCTGGCAGGCCCTTAAACGTGATTTGCAGAGTATCTCATGTGGATGTAGATGTAGAACTACATAACGATTCTGCTGTCGGCAACTTACATTTCGCGTAATGATGTTTGTAAATCTATCGGACCAAACTGCGTGGTCATCAGTCCGTAGCTTACAAACTTCTTAAACCTAGGTAAACTAACCTAAGGACAACACACACACCCATGCCCCAGGGAGGACTCGAACCTCCACGGCGAGCAACCGCGCGCTCCGCAGCGAGACGCTTTAGACCGCTCGGCTACTCCACCGCGGCTTCGCGTAATGACAGCAACGATAAGTGAAGAGAAATTAAAGCTGAAAGGAAAGAATATAAGCATTCGTGGTTGCCTGCTTGATTGTATACTACAATGATAGGTAGGCTTTTGTAGTCCGATGAAAATTTTTATAGTCTGCACTATTCCTCAGCCTTGTCAAGCAGAAGTTTAGTCTTCTTTCTTCCTCCATTTCGTTGTGATATTTTGTTAGTTTCGTCTCGCAACAAGAGCTCATCAATGTACACAGTTACCAGTAATGCTTCATGGTCTGCGACATTGGCCCCTTTATAAGAAAGGAAAGAGAATTGACCCACATAATTAAAGGCCAATATCGTTGACATCATTTTTCTGTAGAATTTTGGTGCATATTCTCAGTGCGAATATAGTAAATTTCCTTGAGTCGGAAAAGCTTCTTTCTATGAAACAGCACGGGCTTAGGAAACATCGTTCAATGTGAAACTCAGCTTGCCCTTTTCTCACATGACATCTTGCGAGCCATGGATGAAGGGCAACAGGCGGATTGTGTTTTTCTCTACTTCAAAAAGGCGTTTGACGTCGTGCCACACTGCAGATTTCTAACGAAGATACGAGCTTATAAAATAGGTTCACAGATTTGTGACTGGCTGGAAGACTTCCTAAGTAATAGAACGCAGTACGTTGTTCTTGTCGGCGAGTGTTCAGAGACGAGTGTCTCTGTCAGGCGTGCCCCAGTGGAGTATGATAGGAATGCTATTATTTTCCATCTACATAAATGTCCTAATGGACAAAGTAACTTGTAATTTGTGGCTGTTTGCTGATGATGCTGTGGTGTAGGGGAGGATGTCGTCTTTAATTGACTATAATAGCATACAGGATGACTTAAACATAATTTCTAGTTGGTGCGAAGAATGGCAGCTAGCTCTCAATGTAGCAAAATGTAATGTGATGCGCATTAGGAGGGAAAAAATCCCATGATGTTCGAATACATCATTAGCATTGAGATTCTTGATGCAGTCGCGTCGTTCAACTATCTAGGCATAGTGGAATAGGAAAGGAAATGCGTAGTAGTGGTACAGTGTACCCTCCGCCACGCACCATACGGTGGATTGTGGAGTATGCATGTAGATGTAGATGCAGACTCACTAAAAGGGGATCGAGACTGATGTTCCAAAATGAAGGGCCAAATACAGCCCAGAGGCAAGGCTTTGGAATTATTTTTATCAGATTCTACTTCTTTCTGTACACTACTCACTAAAAGACGTTAATAAAGGCTACCTTTACAATTACGATGCCTCAACTGAGTAAATAAAGATGGCACCAAATAATCTCAAAGACACATTGTATACTGCTGCACGTTGGGCACCTTAATTTTGCATCAACCGTAAAATATCTTCAGCTGCATCTTCAGTATATTTCTCCTTCAGAAAGCCACGCGTACGCTACTTATACCATCATAACAATGTTTAGT
The DNA here is from genome assembly GCA_026315105.1 of Locusta migratoria. Lineage (NCBI taxonomy): Eukaryota > Metazoa > Arthropoda > Insecta > Orthoptera > Acrididae > Locusta > Locusta migratoria. Next base: position 237,898,560 of record CM048755.1, read on the forward strand.
ACTTTTTCAGGTATTTTTACAAGACCATTTGGAAGGAAGATGGGTCTATAACGCTTTAGTTGGGGTAATGACCATTACTTCTGCCGATTTCCATATGTTTGGAAATACGAAGCGCGTCCAGAAAGTAAGTTCAGTTTGGTAATAAAATGAAATTGTACACAGATACAGAAGAAATTTTTATTGCACAAAATTCTACAACTCTTAAACTACTTTTCCACATAACTGCCGAAATTTTGTAGGCACCTATCATAGCGTGCCACAAGTTTTTGCATTCATCCTTCACAGAAGGTTGCCGCCTGTGTATTCAACCATGTGGTAACAGCTCTTTATCATCGTTGAAGTGTTGACCACCAAGGACAGATTTTAGGTGAGGGAAGAGATGAAAGTCGCTAGGAGAGAGGTCCGAGCTGTATGGAGGATGATCAAACAGGTCCCATTGAAATTTCAGTAAGAATTGTTTGGTCACATTCGGTGTGTGAGGTCAGGCATTATCGTGAAAAAAATCTTTTGACAGTAATCCTCTTCTTACACCTAAAATCTGTCCTTGGTGGACAACACTTCAACGATAATGACGAGCTGAAAGAACATGTTACCACATGGTTGAATACACAGGCGGCAACATTCTATGAAAAAGACACACAAAACCTTGTGACATGCTATGAAAATTGCCTACAAAATTTCGGAAGCTAGGTATAAAAGTAGTTTAACAGTTTTAGATTTTTGTACAATCAATATTTTTTCTGTATCTGTACCAAACGGAACTTACTTTCTGGACGCTCCTCGTATATTTTCGCAAGGCACTTCATGAAAAACGCATATAATAAAGAAGCATGCCTGATCCTAAATACTATTACATTTTGACTGAAATTCCCTTTGAAATGGGCGTGTTATTAATTGTCCATATGCTGAGCATTCAAATTAAAGTGGATTTGTAAATGTTCAAATGTTTGTACACCTATTGGAACAAACTGCTATGGTCATCAGTCCCTAGACTTACAAACCACTTAAACTAACTTACACTAAGGACAACACGCACTCATGCCCGAAGTAGGACTTCAATTTACGGCGGGAACGTCCTCAGCATGACGCGCAGCCTGGATTAACAGCCCAATTGTTTTACTTCCCCTTAGTCTGATGTTTTCTCAATATCTCGTTATATTTGGTGCCTCCTTCATCTCGACGATAGCATAACCAGATAACTGTTGGCCACTAGCAGTGAGCGAACTAAAATTAACCTTATCTTATGGGTCACCAATTTTAGGACGTGCCTTCTTGGTTAATTAAGAGCTGTTTGTAAAGAAATTAGTTCCATATGTTTAACACAATTTAGTATGAAAGCATGTTTTGTTTCTGTGATTTGATAGTAATATTTCCATTTTACTTGAAATGGTACTTGTCTGATACATCCTGTGGCTCTTCTCCTCAGATGAATAAACCCCGTACTGAAGGGGGCAATTTCTAGATGTATCTTTATGCCAGGAACTGCGACATTCGTTTGGTAGCCCGACTCTGAGTTTTCTGTTCATCTACATCTACATATACGTGGGATACTCTGCAAATAACATTTAAGTGACTGGCAGAAGGTTCATCGAACCACCTTTATACTATTCATCTCCCATTCCACTCTCGAATAGCGCGCGGAAAGAAAGAACACCTGAATCTCTCTGTTCGAGCTCTGATTTCTCGTATTTTATTCTGATGATCATTTCTACCTAAGTAAGTGGGAGTCAACAATATATTTTCGCATTCGGAGGAGAATGTTGGCAATTGGAGTTTCGTAAGTAGCCCACGCCGCAGCGATAAGCGCCGTTGTTGTAATGATTCCCATCCCAGTTCCTGTATCATTTTTGTAACGCTATCTCCCCTGTATCTTGACAATACGAAACGAGCTGCCATTCTCTGGACTCTTTCGATGTCCTCCGTCAAACCCACCTGATAAGGATCCCACACTGGGCAGCAATACTCCAAAAATGGATGGACAAGCGTAGTGTATACAGTTTCTTATGTAGTTCTGTTGCATCTTTTAAGGGTTCTGCCAATAAAACGCAGTCTCTGGTTCGCCTTTCCCACGACATTATATACGTGTCCTTTCCAGTTTAAGTCTGAAGTAATAGTAATTCCTAGATATTTTGTGGAGTTTACGGCCTTCTATTCGAGAATGGAATGGGAGATAAATAGTATAATGGTGGTACGACGAACCCTCTGCCAGGCACTTAAATGTGATTTGCAGAGTATCAGGTATAGATATAGATCTATAAAAAGGGGAGCAGGTGCTCTTTCAAAGGAAACAGACTATCGTAAAAATGTTGAAATGTTTGTTAAGCTTAAGGGACTTCACTGCGGGGTCATCAGTCCCTAAACTTACAAACTACTTTTGAACTACCTTATACTAAAAACGACACAAACATCCATACCGAGGGGGGATTCGAAGCCCCGACCGTAGCGGCCGTGCAGACTGTGAATGGCGCGCCGCAGACCGCTCGGCCACTGCGACCGGCAGACTACCGCAATTTCATGGTGAAAGGAGGTATGGCTCTAAAGTTCCCTATTGGCATTTTCAGATGTAGGCCTTAGAAGGGGCTAAACTGGTTGGCTTGGTCGATTTCAAAGTGTCCATTTCCATTATTGACCATCTCAAAGCTGAATATGGCATCTAATCCAGACATATTACTAAATTTGTCACACATAAGGACATAGAAGGCGATAACATTATACGTCAGAAGGCATAAGAAGTTGTGGAGGAAGTGAACATGTGTATAACAGAGGAGGGTGTGGAGAAAGTTAACGTTTGGAACAGTGACCAGAGTCAGTTCCAGTATGAAATGTTTTCAGCATCAACACTGCATGCAGAGGAGAGAAAACTACAGGTAGTGTGTTGCATTCTGATCTAGGTCTACCTACAGCTACACAAGTGATTTGCCTTTGTTAATAGCTGGTAGACTATCAAACAAGTTGTACATGCGTTTTCAAGAGACACAAGCCGCATTCGGTCTAAATGTTTTAAATAAACTTAAAACAACCTTGTGGAGGCAAGCAAACGTAGATAAATGACTTAAGAACAGATTAAACGTTTTTTAACTTCGGTCCTTGACGAACATGTAACAAATGAAAAGAGCCTATTGTTGTTTTAATTCCTGGGCTGGCCACACAGAACATAGCCTTCTAGATGCAAATTTTCCACACAAAGGTGTGAAGCTGAAGATCTTGCCACTGATGTTTACTTCTTTCCGCAATATAAACTCTTTATAAGAAGGATTACTGATTTTATAAGACTACAAGGTGGCAAACCACAAGTGAAGGTGCATGATTGTTATTTCATTGCGAAACTTTAGGCTGTTATTTACAATCAATTTGCAGCACCTACTATCAGCCTATGTTGCAATATGCTTGACGAAAGCCACGGTATGACAATGACATACCAACATCATCATTTAAAAATATAATTAGTGTGGATTTTGATATTGGACTGTGTGAATGCGGAAGTGTTTTGGATTATGATAACGTGGCTTTAGTGAGGTGTGCTCATTGTTTTCTCCCAGTTTCTTTTAACCACTTCATCGAAATCAAGCACTTTCAGGTGTGTGTTTTCGCTGTTATAATTATTTTCAGCAGATAGTAGTTGGCGTTGCTAATTGAATACGTAATGATACACTGACACCATTAAATTACAAAGAAGGGCATAGAAGGAATGTCTAAGTAGAATATTTGTTTAGTGTTTCCTCTCTTCTTTCGTCCCACCCTCTTTAAATCAATCATTTTTCTGTGTGTTATCTTTTTCTTATTGGCAAGTATTATATTTGGCGTTGATTGCCTGTTATTTAAGTATTTTATAGTATATATTGGGCAGTATTATTTAGTCATAGTGCAATTTATTTCTAGAACTGTGCTAACAAACTTTCAGATGTGACGATATTGATCACATCAAGAAGCTTTGTTTAGTAACACGGGCTGTAAAGCACACACCTACAGAACAATGAACACTTTTTCATTTTGTACCGAACAAGTAGTAATAGATCTTAAGACACGCAGTTTAGAGCCCACGTTTACCTAACATTTTTCTCTTCTTTTTCTCCCCACTAACAGCTCTGAAAGTTTGTTTATGGAGGTCTGGCCAACGTATATACCTATCTTTGTTGTCTTTAAGAAAAAGAGCAGTGAGATGATTATAATGAAGTAGTTATAGTTGTAGATTATTAATTTAGTGAATTTTCTACCACATTTTAAGTAATTGCTAAGAAGTATGTTTTCGAAATACTCATTAAATGTCGCTGAAGATGTGTACTGTTACATGTTACAAACAGCTTGAGACGGACCCTATCGACTGGATAAAACCGACGGAGAAATTGCCCTCTGAAGACGTGGGTGAAGCTGCAGTTCCAGAAATTGAAATCGATGCCGAAGAACCTGATGAACCTGAATCCACGACGGTGGAGGAGCAAGGGACCACGGAATCTCAGTTCTTCATACCTACTCGAGGTCACGCCTTCCGACCTCACTGGGGAGTCCATGTGGCTGAAGCTGAAACTGAAGCCGAAGCTGAACCTACGGAAGAATCCAATCTCGATAACAATGTAGCTTCACTGGAATTCCCAGAGGGGCAGTCTGAGGACCTAGAGGTGACTACATCTACGCCCGAGCCAACAGAAGCCGTTGAAGTGACGACGCGTCGATCCAGGCACAGGTCGAAAAGCAGGCACAGGTCTAGGAACCGGTTGTTTGACAACGACAACCAGGAGGCAGAGAACCAGCAGGAAGAGAACCACCAGGAAGAGAACCAGCAGGAAGAGCAGAACCAGCAGGAAGGGAATGGGCTGAGACGGCGAAGGAAGAACCACCAGCGCAGCCCCAGAGCAGCACCCGTCAGGCACGGCCTCTACACACCGCTACCCAGGTACGCAATAGCCACCCATCTTATTCATTTTTATTGTCATTTTCAATAAGCAGTGCTCTTTGCAGAATATGAATTGCAGCGGATTAGATCGAGTACATAATCTCACCAGACAAAGTATTAGTTAAACTCTTAAAAGAGCAGAATATTCACTTTGGAGCTGATGTAATGCATGGCAGTGAAATAGTGTGTATGTGTCAATCGTTTGCATGGAGTCACCGTAGTAAGACAAGTTTACATAGAGACGAGACGGAATGAGAGAAAATGCTGTCGTGTTTGTGCATGCTCTTAGCTACACATGGATGAAGTTGCCCCATTACTGGGAGTATCATAAGGGACGGCTCTAGCTTGCGTGGTGCCCTGTGCTAAACTTCCATGCAGGGCTCCCCTGCATCCTCCCCTCCAGCAGAGTCTATACGCCTTCGTCACATTCAAAAGAATTCTAAATTTCGTCATTGACTTGTTGCCAATATATCAAAAGACTTACTAGAGCACACCTACTGTTATGATAGGAAAATAATTAAACGGAGAAGGAATCTTTATAACTATGGTAATTGCTAAAATGTTAACAATAAAGAAATAACATAGCTGTCGGAATCTATTCGAGTTCATGAAATTCACAAGCGTTGTTCAATATATACACTTAAATTTTTCAGTACTTGTCTTACTTAAATTAGTTGTGGTATATAAGCCATAAGGGTTTTATGCTTTTGAAACCACGCCATACTCCACTGAAAACATGACAAGAGAAGACAGGCGTTCTTGGGAGATGCTGCTTCTGAAATAATTCTCGATGAGCTTTAAACGTGAAAAGCTCCATTCGGTGAAGGAGACGGTCACTGGCATGATTAGCTAAATTCTACAGGCAATATAACTTCTGGGAAATGGATTTCCAGTGTTACTGAAGTATTTCCATATTGACATTGGCATTTTGTCATACTCAGGCACAATTTCTCTGAACACTAATTTCTGTCAAAAGGTCTGATGAAACAATGTCTTTAATTCTATCACCATTTATGTTTACACTTAAGTCTTCCTCGAGGTTTGTACAAAACTTTTTCAGTTCTTCGTTCTGTATTTAGTTTTAGGAAAATGATTAAATGTTACGTTAAAAACTAGATATTAAATGAAGTAGATCAAATCTAAGAATGTGCTAAAATAAAAAAAAAATCGCGCGTATGATGTCGCTGACCACGAATGCAAGAATCCCAGCGTCGATTTCGGCAAGGGACTGAGTGTTGTGTGTTTGTCGTCATCATTACTTTCAGCATTACTTTCATCATCATCGACACCCAAGTCGCCAAAGTTGGGTCAATCGAAAGACTTGCAGCAAGAGGCCGGCCACCGATGGTTGTATCCCAGCCAATCAAAGCCATACGAACATTTTTTTTCATTTCCTGTATTCTTGAGGTCATAGCAATTACAAGTAGGAGTTTGACACTCATATAGGGCACAGCAGACGGGCGAAAAAACTTACCAGATGCCTGGCTGTTTTGTGTCAATTGCCTTGCCGTCCCATTTGACTGTTCGCAGCGAGCGGAGCAGGGAGCGTTGTGCAGTTCAGCTGAAGCTGGAACAGCTTGTCTTGTGGAAAACATCGGCTAACGGACGAATGTAATGCTTGGTTATTAGTTACAACGATGAGCAGTTACTACTTATTAATTTAAGCGAGCAACACTCATGTGTTTATCCTGGATATTAATATGGCGTATCAGTATATAGCCCTAGTTCCTTCGACTCCGATATAGAAAATAATTTTGTAAATCGGAAACGTACTCCAGTGGCCATCGTCGTGTCGCTATGGGTATGTAACTGAAGTACATTACATTAAAAGTAGTTTCAGGAAGAAACTTCCGGATGAAAGTTTTCAAATTACGTGAGGCCCTATGCGGCGGCACCGTTTCCACATGCCTAACCGGAGCCAAGCGTTCTAAGGCGCCTTGCTGCGGATCGCGCGGTTGCTCGCCGTCGGAGGTTCGAGTTCTCCCCCCACCATTATCCGATGACTCACTCTCCCCCCTCCCCAACCTGCGACTAACCTCCCCCTCCCCCCCCCCCCCCACATCCGAGATATTAAGTCCTTGATAAATGTGGTTTTGCCATTTAATATTGGAATTAAATATCTTTTATTTCAGTTTTATAAACTGTTTTATAACCCCCACCTCCCCCCAGTCTGACCAAAAATACTAATTTTTCACATCCCCAGAAATTTCAATGACGCAGTCTGTGCCAAAAAATGTTCAAATTTTTGTTAAATTTATGGGACTTAACTGCTGGGTCATCAGTCCCTAAACTTACAAACTACTTATGAACTATCTTATACTAGAGACGACACAAACATCCATGCCCGCGGGGAGATTCGAACCCCCGACAGGGAGCGGCCTCGCGCATCGGAGCTTAGCGGCTCAATGCGCTTGGCCACTCTGCCGCGGCCCTACCGTGGACAGGGACAAAAATGTTTAACGCTATTTTGTCAAATGCTGACATTCTGAGAAACGTAGTTGTTGTACTAAAATGTTTGTAACAAAAAACAGTTACCAACCACAAGTACAGATATAAAATATTAATTTATTTTACACATGACCGGTTGCGGATTTCTTTCACAAATCCATCATCAGATGTTGTACTGCTTACAAGCTGTGGCCTCGTTTTTATGTTAAAGATGTGCTGCCCTGAGATAGGCAAAGAAAAATTGTTTTATGCGCTATTTGACGAGTTAGTACAATGGGTTATTTATTTTAGTCGATATCTACACTTTTGTTAAGGGAATTTTAACTTAATGACACATGAGGTGTGATAAAAACTTACGTGTCATGGTAAATTTTTACGACACTTCTCGCCGGGCTCCAGTGCTTATGTTGGCAACAGATGAACAATGAAGTGTAGAATTGCGTTAATATTTTTCACGAGCTACAGAGTAAATGTTATTGTTGCTCGTTTCACTCGCAGCCAATTTAATACTGTACCTGCTCTATGGTCGATACGTTCTTGTATGTACCCTTGTCCGTTCAGAAAAAAATAATTTTCGTTTTAATTATAGTTGTCACGAAAAACCATTTATTGGTCATCTGAGTTGCCATCATTACCATTGGAGCCAACATAACCACTGCAGCCCGGCGAGAAGCGTCGTACAATTTAACCCGTGTCATGTGTCTTCTTATGACGAGTTTGTCTTCTGTTTTCATCAGCTATTTTCACGACTGTCTTTTTCCGCACATGTATTGCATGGGTGCTGTTAAATTTTGTGTTATCCACGTAATATAGCACAATTCTTTTTAGGCAGCACAAGCAATAAACACGTACAAAACGTGACACAGCTTCACAGTGAAAATATAAACAATGCAAAGATGTTACTGCTATACAGATGATATTCTACAGAAACATTTCGATTTTATGCCTATGTTAAAATATGTCTCTGCTTTATAGTGAAATTAATTTAAACATATTGTTTTGGACTAAAATTAGTTACAATATTTTATGATATGGCACTTTTCTAAGTGTCTGACACAACATATACAAAGATTACATATGAATAAAATTAAAAACTAGGTATAGCGAAAGGCAGGAACAGTTATATTGACATGTAAATCCATGATTATAATCAAATTTGCCGATGTTTGCTACCGACGCCAGGCTTCCTTTAATATTCACCGTCCCTGAGACGACGAAAATTCACGAGATAGCATGGCATACCAACCAGATGTGCTGTGCTCTGTAATTTGATGGAGTTATTTTCAACAAGAAAACAATATTTATGGGGATCTATAAACGCAGAAAGATACTTTAGAAGCCAAATAGAAACATTAATTTGGCGGGACTATTGCGTTTCATGCACAGCAGATAACTGGACCACAGGCAACACGCTTAGATAAGAAAGCCGCTCATCTCCTTCACCCTGTCACTTCTCAGGGGCATAACAATAATAACAGACACCTAGGAAGTACTATAGGAGATTTTGTCTCTGTATATTCAGGAAGGATATTCTGTGGACACTTTCGTCTTTCTAGGTAACAACAGCCATCTTCAAATGTTCAAATGTTTGTTAAGTTTTACGACCTAATTGTAGTGGCCATCGGTCCCTAAACTTACAAACTACTTACACTAACATTTCCTAAGAACAACACACACACCCATGCTCGAGACAGGACTCGAGTCTCCGACGGCGAACGGCCTCGCGCACCGCAGCAAGGCGCCTTAGCGCGCACGGCCATTCCGCCGCGGGAGCCATGTTCACATGGCTGCATGCATACGTTACTCCTTGAGGAGCACTCGGGCATCCTACTGCACTTTGACTAGCCTACTAAATCATTTGGCATTTATCCCATATAACGTTTCTGCGGCTATTTGGAACAGTAGGTGAGTGGCAATCAAAATATCCATAATTTGGTATTTCTGTGGAATTAAATTATCCATGAATGGATCCAACTGGATAGGGTATCTGAAAAAAAGTGGGTCTCTCTTCTTCACCGAATTGATGTGTTACACAGTGTTTCCTCAATGTGACTGAGGTTTTTGTGCTACTTCCATACAGTTTCAAAGAAAAGTTGTTTGCATATACACTAGTGGCCATTAGAATTGCTACACCAAGAAGAAATGCAGATGATAAACGGGTATTCATTGGACAAATATGTTATACTAGAACTGACATGTGATAACATTTTCACGCTATTTGGGTGCATAGATCGTGAGAAATCAGTACCATGAACAACCACCTCTGGCCGTAATAACGGCCTTGATATGCCTGGGCATTGAGTCAAACAGAGCTTGAATGGCGTGTACAGGTACAGATGCCCATGCAGATTCAACACGATACCACAGTTCATCAAGAGTAGTGACTAGTGTATTGTGACGAACCAGTTGCTCGGCCACCACTGACTAGTTGAAGAGAGATCTGGAGAATGTGCTGGCCAGGGCAACAGTCGAACATTTACCGTATCCAGAAAGGCCCGTACAGGACCTGCAACATGCGGTCGTGCATTATCGTGCTGAAATATAGGGTTTCGCTGGTATCGAATGAAGGGTAGAAATGTTCAAATGTTTGTTAAGCTTATGGGACTTAACTACGGGGTCATCAGTCCCTAAACTTACAAACTACTTATGAACTACTTACAAACTAGGACGGCACAAATATCCATGCCCGAGGGGGGATTCGAACCCCCGACCGTACTGGCGGTTCTGACCGTGACTGACGCGCCGCAGACCGCTCGGCCACTGCGGCCGGCCAGAGTTTAGGGGAAGGATATAGACGCAATTCCAACGCATGTTTAGAAGCTGGGGAGCACTGCCGGTTGTATATGGTGTTGTAGTTGTAAGCTGGGAACGGTGAGTGAGTTTGGTGTCGCATGCCGCAGGCCGCTGTCGCCGTACTACGTGTCGCACCGCGCGGGCGACGCGCACGCGTGCATGGTGCAGCAGCTGAAGGAGCTGGTGACGGACATCGCCGCCGACCTGGAGGAGGCTTCCCGCCTGGCGCACCGGCGCACGCTCGAGAAGCTGGCCGTCGCCGTCGAGATGTGCCGCGCGCTCTCCCTGCCCGACCTGCAGCGCGCCGTCGCCGGCGTCATGGACGCCAGGCGCACAGACACCTCTCTCGTCCTCACCGAGCGGTAACACACCTCACACTTCTTTTACAAGCGCTAGTAACTCGGTTGCAACAATAATTTATCCATTCCATTTGATTGTTGCCATCCGTGGTTATGGGTGGATTATATTATTGTACGTGAATCTTCAGGTTTTGACGGCGCAAAGACTGTTCCATTAAGTTTCGGGTGTGCAGCCGCAAGAATTCTCCTTCTTCTTCTAATATTTCGGCTGTATAACGTTCAGCCATCTTCAGAGTGAGCCGAAAGACTGACGCTCCAGTGCACGCTTCGGCCTTTATAGTGTTCTCAGAACTTTGGTGCACAGACCACATATTATTTCTGACGAAAGCAGTCTGCAAGATGAACTTTCCCATTTATAGAGAGTGTTTGGAGACAATGGGTACGCTCCACAGCAGATACAGATGGCATTGGAAAGAGGGCACAAAGAATACAAAAGAAGACGAAGAAACAAATCCATGGCTTTCCTGCCATATGTTGGTAGCCTCTCGTCAAAAATAGGTCGGATTCTCAGCAGACACAAAGTGAAAGTGATTTTTCGCCCTCCACCCAAGACAGCTGCACTCGTGGGGTCCGTCAAAGATGATTTGCTGCTGCGAAAATCTGGAGTTTACAAAATTCCATGTTAATGTGGCCTTTCTTACGTAGCACAAGCAACTCGTACTGTCCATGAAAGATGTACAGAACACCAAAGTTACACACGACTTTTACAACCTAACAAGTCGGCAGTGGCAGAGCACTTCATTGACACTGGTCACAGTATGTTGTATGACAACGTTGGAATTTTGGCAACGACATAATCTTTTTGGGATTCAGTAGTGAAGGAGGCAACTGAAACCCGCTTGACGACGAATTTAATTAATAGAGATACTGGTTTCAATCTAGATAAATCATGGAATCCGGCACTTTCTGTAATAAACTCACAAAGACGTCATCACAGTGCAGCTCATAGTGATACATCGACATGCCAACACCGATCGACTACGGAGTCATAGATTCAACTCGTGCATTATGCACGTCTTTGCCGCCGACCAACGTCTCTGGCGTATATGTATCTGTGGCCGCATGCGCAGTCGCGCGGTACGCGGGTATAAAGGGCCGAAGCGAGCACTGGAGCGTCAGTCTTTCGGCTCACTCTGAAGTTGGCTGAACGTTATACAGCCAAAATATTAGAAGAAGAAGAAGAAGAATTCTTGCGGCTGCACACCCGAAACTTAATGGAACTATATTATTGTATTTTCATAAATAACAGCAACCAGCCACTTTTTTAAACGACGAATTTATTTCGCCAAAACGCGTTTCGGGTTTTCACCCATCATCAGTTGGCGTTCTTTTTGTTCATCATTCTTCAGTGGTTACCATTTGGTTGCATCGACGTCGGTTTGGATGCTGCAGCCAGTGTTGCCAACCCGATGTCACAACTTTTCTGGCACAGTTCATTTGCAAATGAAGTGCAAATAAACGGGTGCTGCTGTGGAACACTGTTACATAATACGCTACTGTTGAGCAGTGTCTTTGTTTGTGTGCAGAGAATGCACAATTAATTCACATTCTACGTAATACGTTCATAAGAGACAAATAATTTTGTGTATAGCAGTCGTTCCCATCACGACCGAACTTCAGAGTGCTCTTACTATTGCAGAGCAATTTTTAATGATTCTAAAATTGCTAGAGATTGCTTGAATAATCACTAGATGTTATTAGTAGATGATTTATTGTAAAATCACAACATGTTTCGGGCTTAGCCCATCATCTGGTGATCTTTCAATAAGATACATATACAGCCAATAAGTATGTACACAAAATTGTTTGCAATTTATCACACGATGAAATAAACAGAATCGGTTGAAGGTAATTTTCGATTGACTGGACATTATGGATCTTCTTGCTTTGTAAGGTGCGTTAACCTCATTTAATAAAGCTTATTTTAGACTAAAAGTCTTGGTAGAGGTATGCAACCTTCATTGTAAATTTTTTAATGATTCTAAAATTCACTTCCAACCTCCAAAATAGGACGAACAAATGTAGTGTAGGCAGTTTCTTTAGTAGAACTGTTGGATCTTCAAAGTGTTCCGTAGTGTGCGGCGTTAAAAACTCATGGAGATTAAAACACACTCATGGGAGAACACACGACGAAAACACTTAAAATCACATGGCAACTCGAATATTTAGCCTGTTCGGCGGTTGCTGACGTCTGAAAACTGGAACACAGCGTAAACACTGGCACTGACACTTAAACACTGATGAAGCACTGATTAAAATATGATGGCACAGGTTCCCCACAGGGGATAAGAATGAGAGGGGAGGCTCAGAGGGGGAGGGATGGGAGGTGAGGGGGGAGGGGGGCATGGTGCAAGGACTCTCAGGAAAGGGGAGGGAGGGGAAAGCCAAGCGTGGAGGAAAAGGACGGGAGGGGGGAGGGAGAGGGCGCGTGCAAATACGGGGAAGGATTAAGGTTGGTAGGTTGCGTAAATGTCGGGGCGGAGGGCGTCACCGGGACGGGGGGGGGGTGACGTAAGTTACTCTCAGAGAGGATGTGGAGAGTGTGGAGGTGAAGGGAGGGAGGGGTAACAAGGTATCGGTCGGGAGAAGCCTCCGTTGCAGCAAGAGACGGGATACAATCGGGTTAAATATCGGAGACGGAGGTGTTCGAGGAACTTGAGCAGATGTGGGAAAGGAATAAGGTCATAAAGGATCTGCGTTGGGGAGTGTAGACGGATGCGGTAGGCGAGGCGGAGGGCGTGGCGTTCAAGGACGTGGAGGGAATGGTAGTGGGCAGGGGGAGGGGAAACCCAAGTGGGGTGGAAGCAGCATATGATAGGATGCATGATGGAACAGTAGGTGAAGAGGATGGTGGAAGGGTTGAGGCCCCATGTCCGGCCCCAAAGGAGTTTGAGGAGATTGAGGCACGAGAGGGGTTTATCACGGACTGTTCGAAGGTGGGGTTTCCAGGACGGAAGCGGTTGAGGGTAAAGCCTAGGTATTTGAGGGTTTTGCTTTGTGGGATGGGGTGGGCATGGAGTGTAAGGTAGAGGTCGCGGTGACGGAAGGACGGAGTGAAGTGACCTATGACGATTACTACGAAGTGTGCCCTTTCTGACAGGAAATCACATAAGTAAGACGATACTGCAGATGCTGTTGGTGACGGGGCACGTCAGTAGCGGCAGGTGTTTGCAGGAAGGTGTACCGCGACGTGGTGAAGCTGTGCGGCACGAGCCCCGCGTTCCAGCTGGCGCGCTCGCTGCTGGAGACGCGCAAGCTGACCGGCGAGGAGGCGGCGCAGTTCGTCTCCGCGCTGCCCGCCGCGCTCATCGCCCCGGACTCCGCGCTCCTCCACAGCTTCTACGTGAGTGCCCACTGAATACACACTTAAAACTCAGTAGTAATTATTAAGTGCTTCCAAAACTGTACAATTTATCTATATACTAGGGTTGGGGTAAAAATCATGGCAACGGTAGATATGTGAACGGGTCATAAACGTATATGTGTTGTGTGGAAGTTCTGCAGGAACAGTGTGTGTGTGCAGAACAACAGATGGCTCTGTGATAGCTGTTAGTAGGTAAGATGTATATAGAAGAGGTCTGCAGTGAATGTAAAATGGTGACGGAGTATGCAGGTTACAGAGAATGTGACTGTATCCATTCTCACTGCAATATATGATATGACTAACGATACAACCACAATTAACAAAATTCTGCTTTCTCACAATCTTAATTAACTGTGTAACATAATGCTGTACGTGTTTTCTTGTGAGGTATATATACAGGGTGTCCCAGCTATCTTGTCCACCCAAAATATCTCTGGCACAATAACAGCTATTGGAAAACGACTTTCACCGTTATCAATGTACGGCTGGGGCCCATGAATGTACATTTTTGGAAACATTCTAAAACGAAAGCAAATGTGTTTTTAACACAAACTTATGTTTTTTTTAAATGGACACCCTATATTTTTTCTTCAGCAATCCATAGCATGACATATCACATGAACAATGGCGTTGCTTGCATCGCAATATTCCATTTACATCCCGAGATATTGTGACGCGAAGTTGACGCTTGAAAAACCCGAAATGCGCTGCTAGCGCATGTCCTGAGGCTCAGGCGTGAACCCCAAGCTGCCCGTAATCGCGAGTTGATGGCAGCAGACCGTATTATTCGTTTCGGACCTCGTGATAAGTATGGAAGTGCCATTACGCATGTCAATCACACCGCGATTACGGGCAGTATGGGCAGCATTGTGTTAATAAACACATTTGCTTTCGTTTTAGAATGTTCCAAATATGTACAATCATGGGCCCCAGCCGTACATTTATACCGGTGAAAGTCGTTTTCCAATAGCTGTTATTGTTCCAGAGATATTTTGGGTGGACAAAATAGCTGGGACACCCTGTATATTATCAAGTTTCCATTCGGTGTGGTATAGACGAAGGACAAAACGAAAGTTTCTTGTCTTTAACTATCCGAGATCAGAATCTTACATGGGATTTCGTTTTATATTCACATGAAATTTACCTGGTGGTCGCGTTTCCAGTGATTCGACATTACGTAACTGGAAGAAATTCGAGATACTGGATCTGTGTCAGACAAACGTAGGGCAGATCATAGGTTTTTATTTGAAATTAAGTTAGAAAAGGTAATAAAGATATCAGAAAAAGTTCAAGAAAGTCATTCCGTCAACTGAATAATTACGAAACTGACATTTATTTAAGTAAGTAAAATCGATGTGTTAGTTTCAGTTATAATTACTTTGATTATTGTCATTAGTGCAGTCAAGCCATTTTCATTATTTGGCGAAGTGTCCACTGAAAGACGATTTTACAAAAAATCTAGTAGTTATCTGCTGAAGTTACTTTACATTTATTTTGGGTGATCATCGTTAATAAACATGATATTTACGTCATTCACATGTTATGAAAGCATTTTTGGCCAAGAGATTTTTTCCGAAAAGTGCTTTAGTGCAAAGCATACCTCGTCATCCAAGCGTGCTTATACTTCTTGTATTCTGAAATCGGAAATCTTTCATGGGAGTTTTACTTTTCCTACGGTCCACTCAGGCCACATATTTCAGAAATTCAAAACGTTCATCTATCCGGTTCTTCTCACACAGTTGGAGTCAAACCAGTGAGAATCGTCTTGTAACCTCTCCTGGTAAGACTGAGAAATAGAGGCCTTTTGAATTATCAGTGTCTTATTACTAAACGCAAGAATATAATTTCTGACTTAAAAGGTACGCAAACTGGCTGCAGAATAATAATAATTAGCGACAGCGACTGTTGACTGTTTTCTCTCCTAGCGATACTGCGCGGCGTCGTCTGCTCTAGAAACAAAATGGCCACTCCGTAAGGAACATTGGTGTCCAGACCTGTTCAAATGTTCAAATGTTTGTAGGACGTACGGGGTCATCAGTCCCTAAGCTTACAAACTACTTATGAACTAGCTAAGACTAAGGACGGCACAAATATCCATGCCCGAGGGGGGATTCGAATCCCCGACCATAGTGGCCGTGCAGACCGTGACTGTCCAGACCTGTCTTCTATAGACCTCGGTATTAGAGCAACGAGGACTGTGGAATCAGTCAGTTGGTGAGTGTCGTGCGAGATGGAAGTAACGCGTGATGAGCAGCGCGCTTACGTCAAACTAGCCGTTCAAAAATGTTGAAATGTTTGTAAGTCTTATGGGACTTAACTGCGGGGTCATCAGTCCCTAAACTTGCAAACTACTTATGAACTACCTTATTACTAAAGACGGCACAAACCTCCATGCCCGAGGGGGGATTAAAACCCCCGACCGTAGCGGCCGTGCAGACCGTGACTGGCGCGCCAGAGACCGCTCGAACACTGCGTCTGGCAAACTAGCCGTTCTCCAAGGGAGAAATGCGATGGAATGGCACAATGAATTGGTGGAAGCTATTGGGAATAATGGTATACCACGTCGTACAGTAGCACGGTGGGTAGGAAAGTTTCACCAAGGACTTGTGTCAACCAGTTGATGAGCACGGTTCGGGACGACACGAAGCTCCTGGATGAAGACAGATGATGGACGCTACTGGGGTTAGAGAGGGCAAGTGCCACCGAGAAACGCGCAAGCAGGTGCCCTGATTCAGAAATGGTGCAGCAAATGCTGAAGCAGATGGTATTCAGCGCCTCCAACAGCGTAGCATGGGGACTACTTTGTGGGTCTGTAGGCCCACGTTTCTCATGTCAACTGTATGTGTACTGTATTGTCATTATTTTTACCGTGAAGGCAATATTGCTCTGTTTAATACCGTAATAAATTAGTGTGCTACGATATTTCAGTGCTATTCATTATCCACACATATAGTTAACACCTTGTCCTTTCGTCTGTGCATGTTAGAGTTTTCAACCGGACTGGTATCAGAAAGAAAAATAATATTGTTGCCACGACTCTTTCGCACAAACCCTCGTATAACAACTGGTTTCGCGCCCATAAAGTCGCATTGTTCAATTACGGTATCTGTCAGTAATACAGCTCACTCGATAAGAATTTTGATCGACATGAGTAATATGGATAATGGTGCTTGCCTTCCGTAAAAATAATTGGGAATACACGCAGTGCTTAGAATTTCATAGCGCGAAGATTTACTGTGTCCCAGAATTCGGTATTTCCAGTGCTAGAAACTACCACCCACGAGCGATGTCATAATCGACTGCACTTCAGGTCAATGTTCAACAGGCACGGCTGGGGAAAGTGCAGACCTATAAATAAAAATAAAATAAAATAAAAATAAAAAAGTTGCAGGATGCAAAACAGAACCAACTAATGGATGAGCGTGTCAGGCAAATTTTTTTTACGAGTAAAGAGAACTCTCCTTGACACCGGACTAGAACAGAGGTGAGAAAAATAATTAACCAAAATCCTGCGTCGTGTGTTGTTATACTACTGAATTAACTAGAATAAAGTCTTCTGTAACACAGATATTTAGCATGTTTCAATGTAACATACATGATGGCTCCCAAAATGTACTTCAGAACTGCTTCTTGCCTGACTATTTTGTTCATATTCTTTTTACTTGAATTTATCAGTTCATTGACAGTACAACATATTTATGAAATTATTTTAATGATGTCCAGCGTTTTTCCAGCATCAGGTACTTTACAGTTACGTCTTCATTAATGTCAAGCTTAATAAGAAATATTGTCTGGGTGTGCCAGTAAGGTGATCTACCAAATTTTAAACCAATACTGAAATATTCGTTTATTTCAGTGTATACATTAAGTGACTTGATTACTTTACTTAGATTTTTGATGGAACTTTGGCACAAAGAGCACAGTGAAAAACACACCATCACTTAGTACTTTTATGTTCAGAATTTTAAAGTCTAAAGACTCTTAATTGCCGTGCAGGAATGGTCGCACGGTCTGGTTCGTCATGTTACGGATTGCACAGCCGCTCCCTCTGCTGTTGCAAGTCCTCCCTCGGACATATGTGTTTGCGTGTGTGTCTTTTGTCCTTAGCAAATGTTAGTTCAAGTAGTTCGTAAGTCCAGGGACAAATGACCTAAGAAGTTTGTTACCTTACGTAAACAAACATTTGATTTTGACTCTTAACTACTCTGGTAAAATCATTTTAGTCACCGAGATAGTACAAATAATAAAGATATCACGTTCTACTTTCTTTGTCTTGCACCAAATGCGCGGAGTTGGCGTGGTTAATTAAGGGCTTATCAGGTGCCCTTCCTGTCCACTACCCTGAAAACCCCTTCTTCCTTTCAGGAGAAAATAATTATGTACAGCTGTTTGTTAAGCTTATGGGACTTAACTACGGGGTCATCAGTCCCTAAACTTACAAACTACTTACGAACTACCTTATACTAAGGACGGCACAAATATCCATGCCCGAGGGGGGGATTCGAACCCCCGACCGTAGTGACCGCGCAGACCGTGACTGGAGCGCCTCAGTCCCCGCGGCCACCGCGGCCGGCATTATGTACAGCCCATCTATGTGCGTATAGTGTTATACATGTGAAGGGGTGCGACGTTTACTAAAAGTATGCTAATCACATACCTGAGGCGGGATTTGGTTTCCAGTCCACTATTCACCTATTGGGACGCGGGAAACCGCCTACAAACTATACACAAACTGACAATTATCCGTTCTTTACGACTACGGAATCGTGTTTATTCTATCTTGTTCGGTTATTTCTTGGCTTAATATTTTTGCTGCACAGGGCATCCAACACTGATCAAACGCACTGAGCAACCATCTCGGCGGTAAACCGTGCAAGTAGATAAACGTGTAGCCTGTTTTATATAAAATCACTATATAAAGACCGGTGTATTTCACAGTGGCCCTTTCAGTTGTTTTATGTTGAAGCAGACACCTGTGAATGTCTGTTCGGTGTACGTTTATCACGTCTGAACCACAAGACATAAAGAGATAAAAATTTATACAGTTACTAATGTCTACCCGGGGAAGGCTTTAGGCACGGTTTTATGGCGATCGGATAGCTATTTATTTATATATATTAATGTGAATGTCTGTTCGGTGTACGGTTATCGCGTCCGAACGACAAGACGCAGAGACTTAAATATTTGTACAGTTACTAATTTATACCTGAGGAAGGTTTTAGGCACGGTTTTATAGCGATCTGATAGATATTTAGTAATTTGAAGAATATAACGCGAAATGCGGAACAATAATTACTCTTTGAAAATTATATTTACACTTTGAAAATGGTTTTATTGGTTGCATTGTTGCTTGAGGGTTGATAATGATAAAAGGGTGGAGTATATTTGGATGGAAAGTTATCGCTGTATATAAAAGTCTACGTGTGTGTGTGTTAATATTTCGCTCTTCAGCGAAAACTACAGAACGCAAACGAATGGTCTGTGTGTAATTTCTGTCCGAAGTATCCCATTGTACAACATAGCAGTTTCATGCCGATAGCTATAAGGGGGTGGGAGATAAGGTGGTTGAAAGTCGTCAAATTATACAAAAAATTCGGACTGCAGGCCAGCGATGACGTTTGCGACTCTATTGCAAGGAGGTTACATACAGCGAAACGTGATCCCACAGACCATATCTTTGGTCTATGCGTGCTACAATGTCTTCAGCTCTTTCTCTGTAAGGATAAGCATACGAATAAGGAAATATAAGAATAAATAAATGAAGCAGTAAAAAAGAAATTTCTTTTAATACATCTCTTTAAAAAAATCGATTTGACGTTTCGCGCATTACATCAAGTGTTCGATCTGTGATGTTATTACAATCATTAAACGTCGCAGGTATTCATTTACAGCCCTCATGTTTTTCACATGGTCAATTATACGTCTCTTGCTCAAGGGTGGACAACCCAAAAAATCTCTACATTTACGCTCCAAACAATACTGCAAATAACGTAGTTTACCAGAAAGCCCTAAAATGAAATTAAAATGAATTTGGACATTACTCTCACCATACGTATTGAGTTATTGCAACACAGACTATAAGGATTAATGTATATTTTATTTATTGTAAAGCATTAAGCACTTCACATTTTTTTTTTTATTTGAATATTGATTAAAAATGTTTGCTTCTAAAGAAGGTATTATATTTCACTTCATCCTTCAAAACCAGTCTCCTAGCAACCTACTGAAAGATAGCTTATCTATCATAATCAACCAACACGCGAGCGGGTTTAAGCTAGTGTATATATATAATAAATAACAGAATTTCTTCATCATTGCACTATATGCAAGTTTATTCAAGTATTTGGGATGTATAAACTTTTTAGCTGTCCCAGTCATAAGCATACAACACATAACTATGTGAAAAGTACGGCTTTTCCTGGTTCAGTTTACACACTTGAAGCATTGCTCTTCTGATTCCAAAGCACACTATCCAAACAACCCGGAAATGTTGAAATGTTTGTTAAGCTTAAGGGACTTAACTACGGGGTCATCAGTCCCTAAACTTACAAACTACCTGATACTAAAGACGACACAAACATCCACGCCCGAGGGGGCATTCGAACCACCGACGGGGAACGGCCTCGCGCATCGTAGCATAGCGCCTCAATGTGCTCAGCCGCTCCGCCGCGGCGTAAATGTTCAGATATACTTCATGCTGTGCGTTGTTCTTTCCGATCTGATATTTATAACTGAGCACGTTGTGAGCAGTCTGATACATGGCGACGTAATTCGCTGATGAACTACTGATGGAAGGGGTCATCGCCGTGCCTCTCTCTCCATCCACTCTCTCGGCGGTTCACGCCCAGCACCCCTGTTGTCTCTTTCCCACTGCCCGAGAGTTCAGCCTGAGGTCGACGCCCAGGTACGCATGCTGTCGGCATTTCAGCTGATCCTCCACCGACCCCTGAAGTCAGTTTTTTGTCAGATATCTTGTTCCTCATCTTCAACAATTAACAGCAGCCTTGTTAAGTATGTACTCTTTATCGCGATCTTTCAGCGGTCCCCTTTCACGAATCTTAATAGATTCCTTTATGACATAGTTTCAGAAGTTGGATGTTTGCGTCAGAAACTTGGTGCAGTCATAATTTATTCCGTGTAATTCCATTAGCCAATGTTCTGCGACTGCTGAATTGCTAGGTGTGGTGTCGGTATTTTCGGTACCAGTCTTCGATAGTACGCACTGTCTGCCCTATGTACGTCGCACGACATTGGCAATAGCAATGGCAATGTGGTGCAACAAACATATGTTATACAGGCTGGCCATTCCCGGCAGCAGTCTTTCCACCTGTACGGAGTAACAGTCGTTCGATGTTAATTTGACATAATTTCGTTCATTGTAATCAATGTTTCTCGAATGTCTGTATCTGTGCCAGCCACGAAGTTAGGTAAAACTTCACCACTTTCTTTCTCTTTGGCGATGTTCCTGCACTTGCATGGTGGGCTCTTTGTTAAATCCGGATCTGGCGTGTGTTAATTTGTATGGGGTGGTCGGATGCCCTTCCTGTCGCCCCCTGATGCACCCCCTGGGAGGAAATGTGTACCCGAAATGTCTGCTTATAGTGTTATTTGTGTGAAGTGTAAAGTGTTACAAAATGTTTGCGAATCGTGTAACTGAGGCGGGACTTGGAGACCAGCCCGGTATTCACCTAGGGGAATGTGGAAAACCACCTAAAAACCAGACCCAGGCTGGCCATCACCCCGACCCCCTTCGTTAATCCGCCGGGTAGATTCGAACTGGGGCCGGTACACCTCCCTGTCTCAGAAAGTGGTGTGTTGGACCACGTGGCTTACCGAGCGGGCTACCACTTAAGTATTAGAGTCAGCAAAACATGATTCGAGAAGTTATTTTTATTTTCTTGTGTATTTGTTTTCTTAATACATTGTAATGTTTTAATGTTTGACTTTCTGCCTCCCTTGTCTTTTTGAGGTGACTGAATTTCGGAAAAATCTGTTGTGGGGTGTATGCAGGAGATGGTCCGCTGCAAGGCGGTGCAGGAGGACTCTGCGCTGAAGGCGTCCGCGGTGCTGGCGTTCTCGCAGCTGGTGCGCGTCGCGTGTGTGGACGAGGCTGAGCGGCGCGCGCGCTTCCCGCCAGAGGCGATGCGCGACGCGTGCTCGCAGGCGCAGGCCGGCCGCTACGTCTCCTGGCTGCAGCGCCAGCTCGCCAGGGAGCCACAGCTGCGCACGCTCTACTTCGCCGCGCTCGG
The DNA here is from genome assembly GCA_026315105.1 of Locusta migratoria. Taxonomy (NCBI): domain Eukaryota; kingdom Metazoa; phylum Arthropoda; class Insecta; order Orthoptera; family Acrididae; genus Locusta; species Locusta migratoria. The sequence goes on from CM048755.1 coordinate 237,920,664, forward strand.
CAACACCGGCTCTTTCGACGCCGTCAAGACACTCAAGGTAAGTGCTCAATCGGAGGCTATGTCGAGCTCACTCAGGAAGAGTTTCTCGACGTGAAGAATAGAGGTCTGCATTGAGCGGTCATGCTTGCTCGATCACATAGTTCCGTGACAGTCCGGTAGATGTCAATGTAGCCGCTTCGCCCGCTGCTTGCAACTGCATTTGATATTGCTCATGCTTGCAAGCATTCGATGCTCGCATTGCCCGCTGGCTACTCTGTTGCGCGGTTGCCGTTCACTCACCCGCTGAAGGATCGTGGCACGTGAACGCGTGGCTAAGGACAGTGTGAGTAAATGATGAGTAGGGAAGTTGTTTTAAATGAAAACATTTTTAATCAAGGGAAATTTTGTTGGCTACGTTTATTGTGGCAATTGTTCTGCTCTCCTATCTTATCCAAACACAACACACCTACAGGCTAATGTCTGCAGAAAACAACAAGAACAAGGACGCTCTGAAGCATTACCAGCATCAGTTAAAGACTCTGTCACTAAAAAGTGTGTTGAAATGTGTGCCAGAAATCTATGACCATTTACAATGATTTCAGGAAATGTATTTCGTTCTTTTTGCCAGGATCTTGTAAATATTGGTTCGGAATTTGGACAGGTGGACGTTTCCAACATTCTGCCTCACCCTATGACAGTGGCACGAAACAAAGAAAGACAAGCCGATGAAATACGGGCAAATCTTATGCCCAGCATTGTCCAGGCTGTAGATACAAGAATTCTTTTCTCACGGACCTAGGTGCTATTTTGAGTTCCGGCCTCAAACACAGCTAGTGAAAGAGGTCAAGCACAAGACCGAGCGTGGCACGATCGAGCGAGTACAAGCAAGCAAATTTGCCAATATGAAGACCTCTAGTGAAGAGTACCAAAGTCATTCCAAAATGTGTTACAGTCGGATCGATCTGGTACATCACACGGAACACTCTCTTTGATGTCGTTTTTGACACGACTGCAGTTTGGGCATGTCCTCAGAGTAATTAAATCTGGCATAAGTGAAGGTGGGAAAACAGCGCAGCGTGACAGTGCTCGTTCACACAAATGCCACTGCTATTCTACAGCATCTACTAAAATACACATTTACTCCTTCATCCACAGATAGAATCAGGCAGCACAGTGGTTAGCACATTGAATTTACATTTGGGAGGCGGCAGTCCTTACCCATCTTCCACCATTCAGATTTGAGTTTTTTGTGATTTTCCTGAATCAGTATGGGAAAATGCCATAATGTTTCCTTTCAAATTGTTCAGCTGACTCTTTCCCTTTCCTTAACAAAAACTATCCGAGCTCTTGCTCCATGTCTAATGACTCTTACTTGTCCACATGATCGGCATATTTCTCTCTCTCTCTTGTATACTGTGTACTGAACTGCCAGGGAAACGCATGGTAACATATCATCCTTGTAATACATTGGTACATATTCCCTGGCACGTTTTGAAATTCAAACAAACTTAGTCTCGAACACCCTTATTTCTAAACAAAGATAAAAACTGGTCTTTAGCGTACTGTCTGTGTCTATCTTACAGGCCTGACAGTAGGTCGAGTACAGCCTTTTCATCCATTTGAGAGAATGGTGGTTCAACCATGTCTCCAGCCATTCAGATTTAGATTTTCTGAATTCGCTCTGGGCAAATACCAGAATGGTTCCTTTCACAAGTCACAGCTGATTTCCTTCCTTGCCATTAACGATGACTTTGTGAACATGTTTTTGTTGTTGTTGTTGTTGTTTGTTAAGCTTATGGGACTTAACTACGGGGTCTTCAGTCCCTAAACTTACAAACTACTTATGAACTACTTACGAACTAGGACGGCACAAATATCCATGCCCGAGGGGGGATTCGAACCCCCGACCGTAGTGGCCGTGCTGACCGTGACTGGAGCGCCTCAGTCACCTTGGCCACCGCGGCCGGTTTGTGAACATGTGCTCCCTCTAATAACCACTTTATCAGTGCTATGTTAAACCCTAATCTTCCTTTTCTCATCTGGTACTAGTGGGGTGAGACGCCATCACTATGGTCAGTATTTAACCCTGGAAAAATTCAAAAAAATGTTCAAATGTTTGTAATTCTTTCGGACCAAACTGCATGGTCATCAGTCCGTAGCTTACAAACTACTTAAACTAAACTAACCTAAGGACAACACATACACCCATGCCCCAGGGAGGACTCGACCCTGGTTCAAATCCACCTCTGGCCATCCATATTTAGGTTTTCCGTGCTTTCCTTAAATCACTCTAAGCAAATGCTGGGGTGGTTCCTTTGAAAGGGCACGGCCAATGTCCTTCCCTATCCTTACCCCCAAATCCGATTGTGAGCTCTATCTCTAATGACGAAGCTGTCGTTGGGACGTTAAGCTTCCTTCCTTCCTCCTTCCTCATAAGCCACGATGCTAAACATTATTTATACTAGTCAAAGTATAATAATAATACGTAATTATAAGTACACTTGAAGATTTGCATGGTTGATTTATTACAAACAATATTTATATGTAAGGTCGACGATTTTTCCGGAGAACTCTAAAAGGCTTTGTAAGGGCACCATTTCTAAGATTGTGCCCGTGCTGCGTTGCAGGCGGCGGCGCTCAACAGCTCGGTGCCGGCGCAGGAGCGCGCGGCGGCGCTGCTGTCGCTGCGCCACGTGGCGCTGCGCCGGCCGGAGGCGGTGTCGCAGCTGCTGCTGGTGACGTTCCGCGACTACGCGCAGCCGGTGCCCGTGCGCCTCGCAGCTGGCGCGCTGCTGCTCTTCACACGGCCCGGCCCCGCGCTCTGGCACCGCATCGCCACCGCCACCTGGTTCGAGCCCAGCCCCGCAGTCGTCGCCTTCGTCTGGACCACCCTCAATTCGCTCGCCACTTCCGAAGACCCGGTCACCAGAGATATGTGAGTTCGCGATTGGTAACTTTTGTCTTATGTTAGCATAAGTGTGGCGTACGATTGCCGTTTGTGAAATTGTATTATGTTAAAATAGGGATTGGCTGTTTGTCATAGTATTACAAAGAGAGGGTCTGACATGTGAGGCACCAATCTTAATCGCCGGCCGCGGTGGCCGAGGTGACTGAGGCGCTCCAGTCACGGTCTGCACGGCCACTACGGTCGGGGGTTCGAATCCCCCCTGGGGCATGGATATTTGTGCCGTCCTTAGTATTAGTTAGTTCATAAGAAGTTTCTAAGTTTAGGGACTGATGACCCCCTAGTTAAGTCCCATAAGCTATACAAACATTTGAACATTTGAACCAATCTTAATCAAATTTTACAAATCAAATATTTGTACATCTACAGGACTTAACTGCTTGGTTATTAGTCCCTACCTTACAAACTACTTAAATTAAGGTAAACTAACCTAAGGCCATGCCCGACGGAGGACTCGAATCCCCAATGGCGAGCAGCTGCGCACACCGTAGCACGGTGCCTCAGTGCACACGCCTATTCAAATGTTCAAATGTTTGTTAAGCTTATGGGACTTAACTACGGGGTTATCAGTCCCTAAACTTACAAACTACTTATGAACTACTTACGAACTAAGACGGCACAAATATCCATGCCCGAGGGGGGATTCGAACCCCCGACCGTAGTGGCCGTGTAGACCGTGACTGGAGCGCCTCAGTCTCCTCGGCCACCGCGGCCGGCACGCCTATTCTTCCGCAGACAAATTTTACATAGACGTTCTGTATCGAATATAGGGAGACACGTGTTTCAGATTTGTACTAGATATTCAGTAGTTTTTGAAAAAATCAAGATCAAAATATCCACGGGTGTACTGCCGGACTATAGTGTCCAACGGGCACAATATTTCGGCGATCATACATGTTGCCATCATCAGGTGAACTGACGGACTGAGCTCCTGGAAACGCGCCGGCACCGAGAGCCGCACACTACGGCTGTCCGAAGGGAACTGGGTTCTAGCACGTTAGCGGGCGATTTAAATACCCTTGGCCCGCGGAGCGACCCCTCCGCGGTCCGCGCCCCGCGCCGCGGCCGCGCAGTGTAACCGATTGCGACGGCGTCTGAGATGACGTCGGTGTGAGGACTCCGTCCGCCGTGGTCGTCACTTCGTTACGTTTGCTAGATTTACTCTTAATTAACCCAATCGCTGGTTCCCAAGCTTTGCTAAGATTATAGCCAGAGTCACGGTTTACGAGGTCGCCACTTGTACGAATTTCAATAGCCTCTCTAACGACGCAGTCCCAGTATCTCGACGTCTGTACCAGAATCCTAGGTGGCCGAGGGGACTGAGGCGCTTCAGTCACGGTCTGCACGGCCACTACGGTCGGAGGTTCGAATCCCCCCTCGGGCATGGATATTTGTGCCGTCCTTATTCTTAGCTAGTTCATAAGTAGTTTGTAAGCTTAGGGATTGATGACCCCGTAGTTATGTCCCATAAGTTCTACAAACATTTGAACATTTGATTCTAGTGCGTTCATACTCCATCGCATGATTCTCCGACAAACAATGTTCAGCGACCGCCGACTTTGCTCGGATACATCAATCGTGTGTGCTTCTGGTGTTCAACGCATCGATCCTCGACGGTACGCATCGTCTGTCCAATATATGTCTTTCCACACTGACACGGAATCTGGTACACGCCGGCCTTCCTCAAACCGAGATCATCTTTGGCGCTCCCTACCAGTGCACGAATATTATGATTATCAAATACGCCGGGAGAAACTGAAGTATCACGAGATCAAAATTGATGATGGAAAATCGCGTTTTCAATGCTGTACTTCAAAAGATCGTGTAAACATTACAGTTGGCTTTCAGCCGTGTTTGTGAGCGGGTCAGCTCGGCCTGCCGATTTGCTCTACTACCACGTGTTTGTTTACTTTTGCGTCATGTCATAGAGTATTAAGTCTTGTGTTCGTCTTCCATGAACAACATGGCACACGCGTATCGCTGAGCAGTGCTTAAAGTTTCTTTTCTTGCCGATAACACAAGACCCCGTGCTGAAATGAAATTGAAATGTTCATTCGAGAAGAAATTCGTTTAGATCCTCTGGACGTTTTTGGTATCTACTTTTCGATCCCGAGTATTGTCGTTAATATTATAATGACAAATGCTTAGGTGTGTCATGATGTTATTTGCAGACGTGCCAATGCTCTTATGTTTAAATATTCTGATAGACATGTAGGAGCAGTGCCACTTGAACTTGCTGAGTACAGTCATCCTTCTATCTAATTTTGTTGCCTTGCCAACTATTTGTAGTATGATTGCACAGATAATGACGGAAATGTGTAGTTTCCATTTCTGTTTGTCCCATTGTTTTTCAGGTCTTCTTCTTCTTCTTTTCCTTCAGCGTTTGTCCCGCGCGACTATGGGGTCCACTACATGGGTCCATTGTCTCCACTTCACTCTGTCTCGGGCTGCATCTGGGTGGATGTTCGCGCTCTTCAGGTCTTTATGCAGCGTATCAGCCAAGAGTCGCTTAGGTCGTCCTTTGGGTCTTCTGCCGAAGACGTCAAGTGTGTAACCCTTCTTGGCAAGAGAAATATCACCTGCCCGAGGAAACGTGCCCAAACCATCGAAGACAGCAACACCGAACTGTTTTCTGTCAATGGAAACGTGATCTAACCTAGTGACACCTGCTGTCCACTTTCCACTTACATGTGCCAGACCCCCCTGTTATCTTTCCTATCGAGCACCCTTGGACAACTATTGTTCATTTTATTAGGGCATCCGATGCCTAGGGAGTAGTTAAGATTTTCCTCATTTGCCTGTCATGGCCGTTGTCTTGTTTCCGATGGGTCATCCATCGACTGTCGGATTCCTTCATTCAGCTTTCTGAAGTTAGTCAGCAGCCTCAACGGCGGACGAGGTCTGGAGACCCAATGGCAAAGAAGGTGGAAGAACCAACCTCAGACCTCTACAGCATCTGTATTCCATGTCAGGAGCGGCTGCAGCAGGTGTCTGTTCTCCATGTCAGGAGCGGCCTTTCCTTTGCTGGCAATAGCTCTGAAATGCTTGGTGATAGGCTGTGTGACGAGCTGACTGTAAAAATTCTGTCACATGTTTATGGAAATGTTGTCTTCTGGGTCCTTCTGTTTTTCAAGTGATTTCCTTAAATCACTCTAGCCATTGCCAACACAGTTCCTTTTCAAGAGCACAATCAATTTCCATCCCCACTTTAATATAACAATCCGAGCTTGTGTTCCAACTCAATTGACCACACCGACCACAGGATATTAAATCCTAATAATTCTGGTTTTGTAAATTTTATATGATACCCAGCCACGTCGATGAACAGTTCTATCGGATGACAAGATACTGTACACAGGGTCTACTCCAAAAGTGTTATTAAGATTTCCTGATAGGCTTTAAGATGAAATTACTGCAGGCTTTGTTCACTGAGTTAGATTCTACCGCAAGTGACGAAATATTTAACAATTACACTTCAATAATTCATCAGGTTATTTTCATTTTTATTTACGACACATCACCAGCTGTTATAATGTATTGTTTTTTATAAAATGGATTACATATTCCAGAGATTATTGCAGTGACTTCTTGTTCCTTGCATCATATTATCGTCAAAAATGTTTCTTCTTTCATGCCGTCAGAAGCTGAAATAGAACTAATTTCGAAATTGTTCAGATACCTAATTTTTCTACAGATGATATGTCCTAATTTTCAATAATTGCAAAAGATTTGTTTGTACGTTTCATCTCATTGGAAGCTATATGCTCTGAACTTATGAAATTTATTTGTGAAGTTTGCATTTTGTAATCAGAGTAATGCTATCTCTACATTTGTGAATTCATGTGTTAAGAGATGGTGCCAATGTAATAATTCACAAGGAAAATAATATACAGGTATATAACATTTAAATCTATCTCGCTCGAAATGTGAATAGCGTCTGGTGATGATAGAATAGAAAACCACTTTGGACGATACAGTTCTCTTAAGGTAGAAAACACAAAACTACCTACGAAAGCCACTGAACAGGAGAGCAGCTCAAATATTTTCTGAAACACTTTATTTACTATATTTGGGTAGCAGTCAGCGCATCGTAAATATGCCATCGACACAGCTTATAGTTAAGGAAATGCGATTAAGACTTATTGGTCTATACTATGTATTTCTCTTCTCAGTCAAGATGGTGGAAGGATATGCGTCGTGCCTTCAAAGCCGCGACCTGTATCAGTGCTAGCCAGCGCGAGGAATACAGACGCCGATCAAACGTATTTTGCCTGTCGGTAGTCTAATGGAAAATTGACAACGTTGTAGATTACATTTGGCAACTCTGTGAGCGTCTAATTACTTCCTGGTTAGCAAAGAATTAAGCTGATACATTCACTTGATTTTGCATGTCATTTCCATTCAATAATCTGAGTGATTTTCACTTAAGGTATGACATAAAGTTATTAATTCCTGTACTTGATTCTTGGAAAGTCGTTAATACGAAAACTGGTGTAGCAACTATTGGAACAGGAAGGAAGAACAAAGTGCATATGTTTTTGTTGTCTCTGGGGCAGCGTGTACACAGGAAAAACGAAGGTGCCTCTGGCTTGTGTAGCCAGTCCCATTGAGGGTAAAACGTTTTATCATTCTGTGATGGAGCTACAAGTTTCGAGACTGAAAATAAATAGGGAATTCTTAATAAAACTCCCCCTTCAAATATTGTTTAGCTAGTTCCATGATGGCGTCCTCTCATATTATCTGAAAATGATTAGTAATGCTCAGGTAGTTTATCAATTCCGTGATTGGTTTCTCAACTTCTTTTGAGTTAAATCTATCGAAAAACCAAGTTGAAGTGCAATTTATTCCAGGAATAAATTTTATCGACGGTTGGACAACTGCTTCTAAAAATTAGTAAACAGCCTTGTAAGGAGTCAAGAATTGCTGACCACCTTACATGGCATATTTATATACACGAACAGAACCGCGTATTTTTTCTGGGTAATTTGATACCCTACATATGGTATTGGTGTTGGTAATTGAAGACAGTAATTACTGTACTTCCAAAAGTTGGCATATCCAAGTAAACTGTATTTTATTACAAGGCTGCTGCTGGACAGACACTTTAAAACTACATGGCCGGCAAAATAAAGGGAGGCTTTTAAAATGTTCACATGTTTGTAAAGCTTATGGGACTTAGCTGCGTGGTCATCAGTCCCTAAACGTACGAACTAATTATGAACTTGTGACACAACCGCGATGAATGGAACAGTCATGCGCCACTAAGAGTGGCACTCGTGCTAGCCTAAGGATAAGACTTGGACCGAAACACCCCAAAGATTTACCCAAACACGAAATAAATTGTGGAAGGCGATAACAGTACTTGAAACAGATGTGGCATAAGATAGTAGAAGGGAATCTGACTACCATGAAGCATAAAATTGGTTAATGCACTCTTGAAATACTATTGCTGTACTAATTAAATTAATTAGTAGGATAATTCATTAATAAAAAATATACACAGTCACCAGCCTAATGAGGCATGAGAATACCAAGCAGTGATAAAGTTAAAAAATGCAGTTAAATTTGGAAGCTTGTTACTGAATAAATGTAGGGTGGAAGAATTTTGTCACCAGTTCCATAAAAATTAAAAAATACCAGTCACATAAATAATTAAGCTTCAAATGGAAGCAGTCATTATTACAATTACTATAAAGACAAGTCTCACCTCATCAGTTACTTTCTGATACCATAAAAGTATAGCATGGGATGTAGGATTGCAGTACAAGTGTTACTCATAAACAAAATTACCGAAAACCCTATAATTAGTGGTGCAAAAAAATTTTAAAAATCTACTGATGTTACGATTAGTGATGTTCCTAATGCTCTTTACAAGTAAGCAAGCAATTAGTTATTATTATGACCTCTATTCAAAGGCCTACATAAAGATCACTGACTAGTAGATGTCACTTTGCTGAAAATTACGAGGCGCGTCCAGAAAGTAAGTTCCGCTTGGTAATAAAATGAAATTGTACACAGATACAGAAGAAATTTTTATTGCACAAAATTGTACAACTCTTAAACTACTTTTCCACATAACTGCCGAAATTCTGCAGGCATTTGTCATAGCGTGGCACCAGGTTTTGTATACCTTCTTCATAGAAGTGTGCCGCCTGTAACAATTTCATGCATCAGTGATCATGAAATTTGGGGGAAGTCCATAGCGAGAGCACTAATTGTAAACCTACGGTTTTCCTGGATCTTGTTATCAATCGCGTGAACCAGTTCTTCTGTAACCAAAGGTGGACGCCCACTTCGTTCTTCATCGTGCACATCACTACGCCCGCCATTGAACTGTCGGACCCATCTTCTCACCATCGAATCACTCATCGCATTTGATCCGTAAACATCGCAAATTTGCCGATAAATTTCACTTGGTTTCACTTTCCTCGCACTCAGAATCCGAATTACCGACCTGATTTCACAGGCGGCGGGACTTTCAATCAACCCCGATATTTCAAACAAGCACAATAAAGCGTACGTAACTGACAGCGATCTCCAAATGGCGCACGTTCTTCTCCTTGATACACATTGTCTACAGCGCATGTGCAGAACTGCAATCGCAGCGCTGCAGCGGAGATAAATTGAAACGGTACTTACTTTCTGGACGCGCCTCGTATTAAGCCTTTCTGCCTGCCATGAAACAAATAATTACTTTTATTCTGTCAAAATTAGCTATCTTTAGGTAACACTTTACTGAATAGGTTTGTCAATTAAATCTACTATCTTTGAATTTAGAACGGGTTCACTTCAACTGTACTGATGATTTATAGAAACAGTCACAAATTTTGACTAATGCCACACCTAAATGTTGTATCTGAACTATTTCAAATACATGAGATAATTAAAAGTAGTTATGTGGCAAAACAGTAACTTATTCCTTCCAAAACTATTGTGCCATGAGCATTGAAATATATGGTTGCAGCACCATATATTTCATTTGAAATTTCTATTTGGATACTTGGATGAGCATACAAAGCAATGTTACTTAAAAAGTAAGCAAATTTGAAAGGTAAGATTCTCCACACACACACACACACACACACACACACACACACACACACACACACACACAATACATTATTAAAATTGGTTGCTGCTCTTAATAAAATTGGATTACTCGGATAATAATTCTTTACAGGAGAGGATTCCTACTAGGCTTTGTGACTTAGGATAAATTAAGGTTACATACACACTAGTTTTTAACAGAAATGTAAACTCTATTGAAAATAGTCAAAACATATTATTAAAATTCTCATCGACCAGTTACAAAATAATAATAAATATTGTGACCTGTTATTAGTGCTGAGTGGTGGCAACGTGGAGGCGCAGCGTGTATAGCTCAGATTTCCTTTTCGTGCAGGCTATGTGCCGCCTTTATAACGGCTGTTTCCAGTATCTTCCATTGAACTGCACATGCAGACAGTATGAATGCTACCATTACAGTTATACGTTCACCGAGGCCATTGTAGGTAGATTGGTTTTCTGCCTCCAGTGAACAGCTATATGGCCGAGAAAACACGGTAGCACAAGTCTGCCTGCGAGCTACAACTGTGGCCTGCCTGCGCCTTCCGACGTCTTGCTGCCGTCAGCTCCAACCTCACACTGACTACTGTTCACTACGTTAGCTGCGCGCCAACGCCACCTTTTCATTCGCAACGGAACTTCGTTGACAGTGGGATCACTACATCTTTTACATAGCATGCTGGTCGTGAGATATTACAATTTACATAATATTCAGATACAGTAAACGATTCAAAAATAAAAATGACATTACCAAAGCAAGTTAAAATTACAAAATAATATATAAAAATAAATATTACGTAGTCATAAGACATACAAAGCATATGACGTACAAAGATCACATGCCATACAGTAGTGGGATCGATTGTAATATGAATGAAATTTAGTATTTTACATAACATAAAAAATGAAATATTATTACCAAAAATGGTCAAAATTGGGCAATGGCGTTGTAAACTAACCTATACTAAAGACAGCAAAAACATCCATGCCCGAGGGGGGTTTCGAACCCCCGACGGGGAACGACCTGGCGCATCGTAGCATAGCACCTCAATGCGCTCGGCCGCTCCGCCGCGGCAAAGGCTTATAACAGACAGTGGAGACAATGGGTGGCTGTGGCGTGTGTCAGCTTTTAAAACGTTCCTAACAGGTTTGTAACATTAACTTGCAGTGGAGGAACGCGTTGTGGGGAGACAACTGGCGTTTTGGTAGGGCGCTTCTTCATAGGCCGTTTGCAGCAAGTACGCTTGCCTGCAAATTGGGGAGGAATGCCCAAAGATAAATACAACTGACAGTGTTACGATAAAACTGTTTTTCTGGTGTTGACTGCTGCGCGTAGGATACTAGCCGTCAGAGTGCCGATTTGGCGACCAGAGGGTGCATTGCTGTGAATACTTAAAGAGATACACTCTGGTTTTGCCTAGTGGCATAAACAGCAGTATGTGGTGCCGAGTGTTGAGTTGCAGGCTACACGTGTAATTACTGCACTTTCACAGGGTGAGCAGCAGACATTTTTTGCCTGTGCACAATAATTAGTTAATATCTGCGGACGAAAGCGAGAAGGCATGACGGCGGGCTGGTTTGCTGAATCTGCGTACTCTGCCATATTAGTTTTGACTAGGGAAGTTAGCAGGTCTTGACTTCATCAAGATTAATACGACGTTTTGGCTGATCCAGTTCAGCTGCAGATTTAAACAGGTACTTTCTTGATATGATTTCAGAGTAGCAGCCGACGCCCAACGCAGCGAATGGTAATCATGTGCTAATGCAAGGCTAATTTTTGTTTCTGGAAAGTCGATTTTGCGCAACGGCACCGACACCAACACAGCATTACACTGCATTTACTTTGATGGCCTCTGTTAGTTCATTTTTTCAATTGTAAAATGAAGTGTAGGTGCAGCCTCAGTCACCCTCTAATAGATATTTTGCTTTTTATATTTGCTGTTATTTCCATGTATTTTAGGTTATTAAAATGATACAATTAGCGGGCGAATTCTGTCTCCCTTTATTTTATTATTCATTATTATCATTGTGAAATTTATTCTCACTTCATTTGTTTTAGTTTTCCTCATTATACATAACTAGCTGAAAACCCGGCGTTGCCCGGGATGTTGAATATCTGCCAGGCTGCATGTGAAACTGCAGTAGGTGTAGAGGGAAATCACATATTATAAAAATCAGGTTCCAGGCTTCCGATTCTGACTTTCCGGATATACACCAATTTCAAACCAAATGTGACTGCGTAGGCTTTCCCGGCGTAATGCTTCATAATATTCTTCTCGGGTTTCCTGCCGAGTCGGTGTACCAGCACTGTCACCTGAGGATGGCGGCCAGGTGGACCGCCGAAATATTGTGTCAAGATGACGTTTTGATCCGGCAGAAAACCCGAGAAGAATATTATATTTCAAACCAAATGTTTATTGATACCACTTATTCTTCGATTTCTTTTTAAATAATAAAGTAAATAACTTTATCATTTTAGTATACTTGAATTTCGTCAAGAAATAAGTTGACTCTGAAAATAATAAATAAATGAAAATGTTTCATAAACAAATAGTTTTAACATTTTTAATATTTAGTATAATTTAAGTACATTTTTACAGTCATCAGAGGTGGAGAAAAGACACCATATTTACTTAAAAACACATACCGTATTCACGAAAATATCATAAAAGTGTATAGTCAGAAAAGAATTAATTAACACTCTTATCTCAAAGCTTGATGGTACACAATATTTTTCGTTTGACCGTCTGGAGTGTAAACAAACAAATTATCTGGCGTGCCGACTCTAGAGCAAACCCCGTACCACTGGCCGTGTGAGAAACATGGCGTGTCGAAATTAATGCCTGCTACACAAAATGATTGGCCCTGTGCCTTGTTGATAGTGCTAGAAATTGCAAGGCGAATGGGAAAATGCAATCGTTTGAAATTGGAGGGCACGATTGAATCACTGAGTATCAACGGAATGCAAGGAATCTTTTGCCGAACGTAATGGAAGCCACGACTGATGGTACTATCTTCAAGACGAATATTTGTGCTGTAATTTATTGACATGATATGAATTAGTCAGTTTTACGCAACACAATTTATTTCGTACCATTGACTTTCGTTAATTTTCTGTCTTTCTCATATGTAAAAGTAAATCAGCCAAGAACTTTTTATCTATTTATATATTTCTTGTGAAATTTAGAAGCCGCGGCGAAGTGGCCGAGCGCATTTAGGCGCTATGTTCCGATGCGCGAGGCTGTTCCCCGTCGAGGTTCGAATCCCCCCCCCCCCCCCCCCCCGGGCATGGATGCTTGTGCCGTCTTAACAAACATTGAAAATTTTGAAGTAAAAAGCTTTTAAGATTTATTTTTTCCTAATCCAATAACCTTTCCCCCTCTATATAACACATACATACACACACACACACACATACACACTCACACACACACACACACACACACACACACACACACACACACACACACACACACACGACATATGTATATCTTCCAGGCTCTAATATGAATAAATTCTTTGGTGAGCCCGCCCCTGACATAAAGATGCCAAATCCATTCAGAAGTATTTAATAGATTGCCCTGTAATTTATTAATCGTAATAGAAAATGCAAGTTCCAATGGAAACTGCAGTCTCTTGAAGGTAGATTTGGGGGATATAGTGGGTATTCGTTGGGTGTACTCTGTTTCATTCTGTTCCTTTCCTTGTAGTTCTATGGAATATGGAAGTAAACTGCTTTCACTTCCAGCCGGATGGAGCAACGTTACTGTTTACGTGCTCATACCTCATGAACTACATGTCGGAATGTGATACAATTTAGAAGCTACAGACATATCTACAGTTTTGTTCCAATCTTTATGAAATTTTGTACACGTAAGCTTCAATCCATGAGGACGGTCGCCGTAAGTGTAAGAATCACATACGATATATAGTTCACGAGATATGACGTCATAAACAATGAGATGCGCGAAAAACTGCTGAATTTTGTGACAATGCTGCTCATTTTCTCCTAAACCATTGGACCGATTTCAACCAAATTTGGTACACACATTCCTTACCGTGAGATAACAATTGATGCATGGTTAAGAATCACATACGGCTCGTGGTTCAAAAGATATTACGTCATAACCAATAGAAATCGCAAAAAATGTCATATAATGCGGCGAGACTTTCGAAATATACTGTATGAGAATGACAGTACTTAGCGACTTGCAACAAACTTTAAACATAATTTCAAATCTTTATTAAACTTTTTCTCGCTGGCAACCATAGCAAAATGATGAAAGGAAAAAAGTTTCTCGCTTACTACTTTTCCGCTGTTTATGGAGTAAAACTACGGCTCTCAATATGACGTTACAATTTATAATTTGAACACTACAAATTGTAGCGACAGGTAATTTTACAGACAATATACACATATATAGTTGAATGTATCTTCTAAATTGTATCACAATACGACAAGTACTTCATGAGATTTGAGCACATAAACAGTAACTTTTATGGAAAACCGCCCCATTACGCACCAACTTCTTTACTTCTTATTACTATTATTACTATTACTATTATTACTATTACTTCTTTAGTACAAATTGTATTCCCAAGAGATTTTACAGACATACGGCACTTATATAAATGAATATATACCTGAAATTGGCATTAATAAATAAATAAATACCCGGGCAACGCCGGGTTTTCAGCTAGTTGCTATATAAAAGCATGCAGACTCCCGCTGGTAGCAGTGACGTGGGGCGGTGGGTTAACTGACACCATCGACCACTGTCACCTTTTCACTGCTATGGCAAGCTGAGTGGCAGACGGTGCATGGTTTGCATGGCGTCATTGGGGGACAGTGCTCTGTAAATTATACGACTGGTATTTCGGCAAATCGTTAGGTCCGTGAAGGTTGCGAGAAGGGTTGGGGGTAGAACTGCGCTAGAATCGGAAGTTGTGGAATGCGAGGGAGCAAACGACTAACGCGCTGTCACTCTGATGTCTGTCTGGCTCGAGGTATGGTGGGGAGAAGTCGCTCTCCAAAGTTCCTCCTGCAGTAGAGTTTTTTTTTAAATTCATTATTATTACTGGTATTATTAGGTGGACAAATTTTCCAACACTTGCAGCGGGGGTTTTATAGTAATAATTCACCCCACCTAAATTGGGTTGCACCGTATTTTCCTGCTGCCACCGCATACCTGTGCTGCAAATGTATGGAATCGTGTGCGGCGTCACCTCTCCAGCACTTATCAGACTTTTGTGGGCATCTCTCGATCTGAATTCTAGTTGTAATTGGTAAATCAATATTATTGTACAACTACATATTCTGCCGGTGGGGTCTACTGGGGTATACCTCCTCATCTACTCCTAACAACCTCTTCCCAAGCAAAATTTTATTTTCTAGAGGGGCGAGGCTGAAGAGATGGGGAATAATGTAGATATCAAAGTGGGGAAAATGGGCAATAGGAGGTTTGGGAATTGATGCAGAGCCAAGAAAATCAAATGTTTGTAAAGCTTATGGGACTTAACTACGGGGTCATCAGTCCCTAAACTTACAAACTACTTATGAACTAGCTACTACTATGGACCGCACAAATATCCATGCCCGAGGGAGGATTCGAACCCCCGACCGTAGTGGCCGTGCAGACCGTGACTGGAGTGCCTCAGTCCCCACGGCCACCGCGGCCGGCCAGAGCCAAGAGGTCCTAGGTTCGAATACCGAGGGCAAAATTAGTAGGCGGGAAGTGTGTGCGACTGATGAGTGGTGGGGGATGGAGAGGGGAGATGGATCCTTTATTGGACCTGCCAGTCAACTTTTATTGCATCAGTTGTTGGAAAACTGTGCTGGGAGTCGCGATCCCTGGATTGAATGACGGGGAAGGGGTCACTTATTGTATCAGTACCTGGAAAAATGGCCTGATATGAATATTGTCCCAATATTGGTTATCAGTGTCGAAAACTTCTTATGAAAGGTATAGTGTTGGGTAGCCTTTTTTCAGCTGTACTCTACTACTTCTGAATTACTTGTTCACAGACCAGTTGGCAAAATATGCGCACAGTACGGTAATGTAAGAGAATAATTGTGAAATCTCGATCTAATTTTTGTTGGTAATTTAAACCATACTAACATCCTGGTTTGCGTAGATGGGCTTCGAAACGCCTGTAAAAGCTGAAGTTGATAATGTGTTAGCTGTCTGTCTTGAACAACAGACAAATGTACACCGCTGCAATGTATTTACTAGTACACGTACTTTCCTATGAGCTTACGATGGTGATATGCGTACTTAATGGCAATAATAAGTAAACATTCTTTTCTAGTCAGAGGTTCTCTGTCTCAAAGGATGAGTGTCGAGTCCTCCACCGTCTGCGGGACACTCGATTTACGCGGACATAATTTCTTCTGCATCTGCTACTACAAGACTGAGCTCTTCGTGAAACGAACCAACATTTCTGGGCTAATATCACGAAGACACAAAGCGTAGTATGAATTTTGGAGAGTTGGCACGGTGCAGAGCGAGTCAGCGAGGCGGACTGGACGTTTGCCTCAGTTTGGTATTAGGGGCAGTAGGAATAACAAAGGCGATCAATACGACTGCTCAGCATATGCGTTATGGAGGCGGCGCCAAGTACACGCTTCCTGCCGCACACCGCAGCGCTGCCGCAGGCCGGACGCCCGCGCTTCTCATACAAGGTCGCCACGTTTCCAGTAATACTGACATTTCGTTAAACTCTGGTTTTCACTTCTCACTCTTTCTTCTTCATAACAAAACACTGCATGTACTGAAAAACATCAGAGATAAGTTTTCGAACTGCAGGAAAAACAATGGAAAATAGTGAAATACTACAAATGTTCAAATGTCTGTAAATCTATCGGACCAAACTGCGTGGTCATCAGTCCGTAGCTTACAAACTACTTAAACCTAGGGAAACTAACCTACGGACAAACACACACACCCATGCCCCAGGGAGGACTCGAACATCCACGGCGAGCAACCGCGCGCTCCGCAGCGAGGTGCTTTAGACCGCTCGGCTACTCCACCGCGGCGAAATACTACATTTCCTTTAAGTGTGACAAAGGTAGTACCATTGAGACGGGAACACTCAAATTGTCACTGCTGTTATTTCATTTGTTATTGCTTGGTGTCCCTGTAGGCAGCCGTTTTGCAGTTTTCCGCGACTCAATACATTATCCTCAGTACACATCATAGAACTGAAATGTTCCTATAGCTACCAGCTTTCTGTTTGTGAGTGGAAGGTAATACCTTTAGTCCAGTCTTCTGGCAGTTTACTTCTACAAAAATAACTTCAATATTTCAACAGTAAATAAAATGTTTGTATGCTTGTTGCCGCAATAATGTCTGCATTTAACTCATCCATGTCAATTGTCTATGTTCATGTCTATGAAAAAAAAAGAATTTCAATATTTGTAATTTTAAAAAATGTTTCAGTAGGATATGTTGTTTTTCATCTTCTTCGATGAGGACTGTAAAAAATACAACCGCTCTTTATCCCCATTTAAGCAGCTCTTCAGTCGCACAGAAATGAAGAAGTACCGCTTCATGTAACCCTTATTCTAAATAATTTTGTGCGTAGGTCTACCGGCATACGAACTAAACCCGCCACGCTGTAAATAACAAACATTATTATTTCAGTTCCTCGACGACATATATCCGCTCCTTGGTCTCAGAGCCGTCCGAAAAACGCTGTATGAACGTCCTTGTCATTGGAAAAATTTGCGAATCAGTTTCTTGATTGCCTGGACTTTATTATCTATCCTTGACGCACTGGATGTCGACGGGCTTCCTTCTTAATCAGTATAAAACACGTCTGTGACTCTATTGCCCTCCATATCGACGGGAGATTATAGTTAATCTGATGGTAGCATAATCTGACAGTGAATCTCTGTACACAAAACTCGTACTGCAAACCGTACTTTAACTTACGAATGTGTTAAACTTACCACGTCATTTCACTCTCGTACTGCAATGTGTGTCTTATCCGTGGCGCAAGAATCGTGTCAGGAAGAAACCAAAACACCACGCATCTCTGCCATTGCGACACTCTTGTTGCGCAATGGTCTTAGCCGAAATGCATATGTAGCTTGCTTTGAGTCCCGTACTATTTACTTTTGTCGCATAGCGTGATAAATGTTGCACCTACAAAGGCAATATTTCTGAATGCAGGATATCATTTGCACTGCTACGCATAATGCTCCAGAACCCACTTGGCTTTCTAACAAGAGGACCTTGCAGTCTTGGAAATCCAGTTCGGGATGAAACTTCGAAGATTACTAGTAAACCGCACGGATGTTTATGTCGACGGGGCATTAATAATAATAAGACTGGTACAAGTCGTTCAGTTGGATGCCCATAATCTTCCTTTCTCCCTTCAAGGTATTCACCCATAACGCAATAGCCAGAATAACCCTAAAACACGGCTACAAGGTTTTAGTCGTCTGTTTTTGCAGACAGATAAAGACATCAAAAGCTTATGAAAATCATCTTATCTGATTATAAATAATGGAGAAATATGTTTCTGAGAAACCTGCATAAGAAACAATCAATAATGAATCATCCCATGTCATTGCCAATTTTTAATTAAATGATCCGGAATGCCTGATACGTACCCAGCCTCCATAATGAAAGAGAAGTTCTCATACATGCAAACAATGTATGTTTCCAACAGATCTTTTTAAAAAGTTTATTTTTGTAAGCAATAATTTTTCATAAATTGTACAAAACATCAAAATCCTTTTTGTTTTCAATGTTTTTATGATAAATATTCTGGTGCTGCATGTGAAATCCAACATTGGCATGTAAAGATAATATTGTATAAATATCTTTATTAATAAAACCCTAGCCGAAATTTTATTTGATTGTAATTAAAGCTTTTTCTACTTCTATTGAAATGCATGTTTTAATTTTTTTAAAGAAAATTTTAATTTTAATTCACAATTTAATTAGCTGTAACGCTCATCTCATAATTCAATTATTTACATTTAATTGTTAATATTTAAGTCATTAACTTTTAAATTGGCAATCGAGTCCACTATAGACGCAGCAATTTCGATGTACTTCCGTAGCGAACGAGTATATGAGCTTCGCCTAAAATTTAATAGTCCTTTTTCTCGGGTTTTTCTGGCTAGTGATCCTTACAACGTTTGTGTGTGGACACTCTAGAGGTGCACAACTAACCTGTGAAGTCTCACGGAATTTCCGAGACCATAAGAATAAAACTGCGATACTTCATTACCGGAACGAATGAATGTGAGGAATGAATTCAAAACAGCAGTGCAGCTGGTTTTTATGCCTAAGAACACTTCCTGCCATTAATTTGCAATGTGTCCATCCTTCAGCTTTATGCTGAATGTTCCTCTACTCTGCTGGGGTTTAGGGCCAAGTCGACGTTATAGCTCATGCCAGACATCTGTCAGTGGGTTCAGGTTGGGATTCTGGGTAACTATTGTTGACCAAAGACATTACCTCACAGTCGGTGCTTTTCAATATGGTTCATTTCCTCCCTGATACAGTATACAGATATAGTATACAGTGATGTATAGCGGGCTGATATCCTTTCGGATTTATGTGGTTCTTCAACGCAAAACAAGACCACACCCTAACCACGTGCCCTCCTGCGGCCATACCGTAACATTACCTCCTCCATACACCACTATTAATACTGCACATGATAGCAGGTAATATTCTCCGAGCATTAGCCAAACCCGGACACTTCCATCAAACTGCAGAGGGCAAAGAGCGATTTATCATACGGTTGCAGTCATTTAGTGTCCAGTTTTGTTGTCAGAACCTCAAGTGTTGCATGGCACTGACTACAGAAATGTGTGAATACTAGGAGCAGTTCTACCGTTGTCTCCTACGTAGACTGCAGGTAGCATTGATTCTTCAACTGATTCCACATGACTTTTTCCAACCATCGTCCTCAAAGCTCAGTACATGACTCCTGCAGGCCCTTGGCTTTTCTGTGGATACTTCTTCATTATGTTATTTCACAATCACATCACCAGCTCTCGACTTGGGCACGTTTATAATCAGTGGCGGACGCAAGGAGGGGGCATAGGCGGATGTATCCCTCCCCTTCCGAAATTCGAAAAAATTGTGATAACGCTAACTTTTATGAAATGAAAACCTTTTCCACGCGCTGTCACGTATTCTTGATCCTCCTTCCTCCTACTTAATGTGTGACGTGATTTATGGATGGATCCTTAGTCATGATTATGTCATCAATTCCTCAATACCCCACTCTCCGAAAAAAAACACCTTGCGTCCACCCGTATTTAGAATGGTTGAAACATCTGATAGATTTGTTAATCAGGTGATGTCTAATGACTAGTACAGTACATGTTCGTAGTCACTGAAAAATCCTAACCGGCCCAATTTGCTCTTAACCGCTTCTCTAATGCTACAATACACTGTTTAATACAATTGGGGTATCAGTTGAGATATCTAGGTTCTGAAGTATTGTCATCAGCAGAATGAACTAAAATGGTTCGGCGTCTTTCTGTAGGTTCAATGGAGCTAGTGTAGTGCAACATCGACGTGACCTGGACGCGATTTCAGACAACAGGAACCGTTAAAAGAAGGGAAGGCCAAGGTTGTTCACGGGTAATACCAGCAACAGATGGCCGTTATCTGCGGTCAACAGCCCGTCGAGAAAAGAGGCTGAATTCAACTCAGCTGCCGCGACAGGTAACCCGTGCGCACTGGGGCACAGTGCTGCGGTGCGCGCGGCTATTCGGCTTCGGGGATTCGAGTCCCTCCTCAGGCATGGGTATTTGTGTTGTCCTTAAGTTAGTTTAAGTAGTTTGTAAGCTACGGACTAAAACCACGTAGTTGATTCCGATTGCTGTACAAACATTTGAACATTTTTTCAACTGAACTGCAACGCATCCTACAGGCAGCAACAGTACACGCAATATCAACACAAACAGTCCGAAACTGCCTTAGGGAATATGGCCTTTACGCACGGAGGCCTATGGAGTGTGACCCATTAAAACCACGACACCGCTTATCTCGCAGAAACTGGGCGGAGGGACATCAGGTTTGGAGTCGTAACGAATGGCTCCGGGTTCTGTTCACAGATGAATCTAGATTTTTGTGTACAGCCAGACAATCGTTGTTTCTTCATCTGGAGGGAACCTGGAACTCGAAACAATCCTGCTTATAAGTAGGAAACATCACCATATCATGGAGGTGAACGAATAGTGAGGCCTGGAGTCAGTATTGGCAGACGTAAGGACCTCTATCTCGTTAAGAACGGTGCTTTGATTTATCAGAAGTATAGAGATAAGGTCCTTAGAACTCATGTTGTGCCGTACGCTGATGCCATAGGAGATGGGGTTCCTTTTGGTGGATGGTAACGCACGTTCCCACAGACATGCAGTGGTGGACGACATGTTTGAAGCTGAGGGAATTGAACGAATGGAGTGGCTATCTTGTTCATCGGACTTAAAAACCCTATTGAGCAGATCTAGGATGCGCTTGGCAGAGACATTGGAGCAAGCCAGCACCTCTCAAAACGGTAGCAGAGCTGGATATTGCACTCTTGGAAGAATGGCCAAATATCCCTCAAGAGCTGACTGAAAACCTCGTACTGTCCAAGCCATGCAGGTGTGCAACTGTACTGACCGTCTAACGTGATCACACACCCTATTACAGTGTAACGAGAATGACTTTTTCACTATGATGCTAGCCCCATGGTACCCCGTTCTGAGTAAACGACATGTTAAGTCAAGTAAAAAGTTCTGCTGGAGTATTAAAACACCTCTTGAGCACGTAGCACAAATGCTGGCACAACACTAAACAGCGCACTGTTAAAATATGTCGACACAGATGCCCCGCAGTGGGAAAAGGGTAGGAAGGGGAAGCACGGTGGGAAAAGAATGGCAGGGGGGGAGGGAGGAGGGCGCGGAAGGCGCAAGGACTCACTGTAGGAGGGAGTGTGTGGAAGGGGACAGGGATGGGTGGGGGGCAGGAAGGCAGACGTACAAATACGGGGATGGACTAAGGTTGAAAGGAGGGGGAGCGTCATCCAGAAGAGGGACTCGATGGAAGTTATCCTCGGAAAGGATGCGGAGATTGTGAAGGTGAAGGGAGGGAGGGATAATAAGGTATCGAAGTAGCAGAGGTCCAGGATACAGCAAGAGGTGGGAGATGACTGGGTTGCGGGATTCTATTTTATGGGACACATAGCATAGGCGGAGGTGTTCCAGGAACTTCAGAGGCTGAGGAAAGCGAATCAAGTCGTAAAGGATCCGCGTGGGGGAATGGAGGCAGGTACGGTAAGCGAGCGTCACCACAGAGTAACATATACAGAGAAGAAGCCCCCCTAAACCACTGTTCTACTGTCCCCTCGAAGTTCCGTAAGATGCCAGCAGATGTCAGATGATTCTCTAGCTTAGTGCCGGTAGACCACACTAGAGGCGCTTCTGAGGGTGCCTGTCGCACAACAGAGGGTAGCGTGGAGGGGAGGCTGAGGGGAGAGCTCGTGCTGCCTGCCAAGAGGCCACGGCTGTGTCCGGTGTGCCGGCGTTTGAGGGGAGGTGGTGATGGGAGCAACCGCTACCTGCTTCCTGCTCTGGCACAGTTTAAAGGGCTGCTTCTGATCGCAGCGCCATCATGGGACATCTTACGGAACCTTCCCTCCCCGCACCCCTGAGCGTGTGACCGGGCCCTTACGGAGGTTTCCCGTCTGTATATATTTGTCTGTCGCCTGGAGATGAGTCGGGCATGACTGTGGGTTGCAGGAGCGAGTGGGCGCGCGGCGTGCTGAAGCTGGCCAAGCCGGCGGCGGTGGGGCCGCAGCTGCCCTACTCGAGCGTGTGGGCCAGCACGGCGGCGGGCATGCGCCAGCTGCTGCTGCACCAGGTCAGCTACTCGCCCGCCGTCGACGGCGCCAGCCTCTACTTCCGCAGGCTCACCAGGCTCGGCGGCTTCTCCAACAACGAAATTCAGGTGCGCGCTTATTTCTTTCTTCTCATACCTATATATCTACGGACGTTTGCGTGTGTTACCCTTGCACGACCAAACGGCTGGACATATTTGGATGAAATTTGGAATGGAGATAACTTCTACCCTGAATTTACCCAAAGATTAGCTTTCGTAACACAACGTACGGTGCATGGCGGATGGTACCTTACCACAATAGACTTCGAAACCGTTTAATCGATCACCAAGAAAGTCGACCCATATATGTTCCGCATAGATGAGGTTTTGATAATGTTAAAGTCACCATACGGTACACAGCTGATGGTATCCTGCAATAGACCGTTTGACCAATCGTCATGAAAGTTGACTTATATATTTAGATATGGTTAGAAGTAGTAGACTCAGGAAGGCAGAGAAGGTGATGGAGAAAGAGGACAAGGAGTTTGATGAAATTGGCATTGCTCGGGTATGTATATTCTGACATTCTGTTAATCCACGTGCCCCTCCCTCCTATTTCTGTTCGTCTGCTCCTACCCCTCTGTCTACCGCTGCCTGCACCTCTTCCTTCTCCTCCACCACCGTCTCCTACTCCTCCTTTGCCACCTCTTTCTCCTCTCCCCTCTATCCACCCATTAATCCCCCTGTCTCTGTCATTAACTGCTTCCACTCTCGGTCAATCTCCTCCCTTCCCCCACTGTTCATGACAGATTACATAGGCTATATCTGCCAAATTTCGTGGTGCTCAGTAAAACGGTGTCGAAGTCTCTAATAAGATGACCCTGCCCTGCACAGTACGAAATCTTATACGGACACTGATATTTTGCTTGTTTCATATGTGATGTATGCAAACTTTAATCTAGGTCTTAACAAAACTGTAGACTGCTGTTGAAAAGTCTGTTATAAAGAGTTCTCCGTCATTCATCATACAGAATCTTTTGTAGATAGTGCCTTCTCTCCATCAATCGTCAATTTAGTTTTGGAGGGAAAAATGGGGGAAGCTTTCACAGGATAGAGTGGTGTGGAGAGCTGCATCAACCAGTCAACAAGGGAACAGTTGTACAGTCTCTTACCACGGTGTCTTCAGAACCTAATCCTCGACAAATCCCGATTCTTTCTTCACTACCAGTTGGTATTCCAGTCTGGTAAGAGATTTGCATTAGCGCCACCATACTAGTCGGTATCATGGTTTGTGGTTGTTACGAATTAAAACTTCGTTCTTCAACACCGGTTAATTGGTATGACTTCTTACACTAAATTGGGCTATTTGACGATTGTTCGAAGGTCCATCGAGATTTTCTGGACTATGGTCTCTACTCAGTCAGTGTCAGATGGTCTTCAGTCTTCAGAGAGCGGAGGCTTCTTCATCATAGTCACTGAGTGCTGAATTGTAGTGAAGTGAGAACTGCTGAGGTAGTCTTTTTGTTTTCCCTCTTTTATTGTTTCTTTCAAGCCCCTGGTGGAGCAGGCTGGTAGCGGCCTGTATGCCACTCTTCAGCCGAGCATTGATACAAATTGTCCAGAGGTATACATTAAACGGCGACAAAACTGGAGAATGAAAGTCATAAAAAATGGAGATGAACGTGAGACTTAATAAAATCACATAGATTAGCAAGACACATGATGGTAGTTTTAAAACGGTGCCACGGTGGCTACAATACATAAATGTCTGAATTAAATCCCGAGGCGGCGACACACGAAAACACTAATAAAACACATGTATGCAACACAATGTTTTTCCGTTGTCAGTGGTGGCACTGTTAAAATAACATACACTGACACTTTAACTGTAGGATGCACAGACACTATATAAACTGACGATGCACCACATTAAAACTGGAACACTATGCAGACCCCAGAGGCTAAGAGGGGAAGGAGGGGTGTTGCAGGGTGAGTGGGGCCGGATGGCAGGGGGGCGGGTGTGGGGAAGGAAAAAGTAAGAACTCTGAGGAGGGGGAGGCGACCAAGTGGGGGAGGGAAAGGAGGGAGGTGGGCCCGTAATATATGGGGAGGGGAGCGATTACGGCTGATAGGGTGGGTAAATATCAGGACGGACATCATCATCCAGGAGATGGAAATGGCGAAAGTTACCCCAAGAAGAGGTTGTGGAGAGTATAGAGTTGTAGGGGGGGTGGAGGCATATGCCGGTATTGGTGTGGCAGAGGCCTGGGGTTGAGAAGGAGGAGAGACCTGAGGGTGACAGGATTGCAGGTGATGTAACTGGAGTAGCCGTCTGGCTGTAGTGGTCGTACACCAATCCAGGTAGGCGGAAGGATCAGCAGCTGGTATGTTTGGCACAGCGAACTCTGCAAGAAATTGTGCCTATTAGGATTGCGAACATTCTGTTTATTGACCTGCTCTGTGTTTGTGGACAATGGATCGCCTACAGGCGAGAGTGTATATTGTCCCACCGAGGCATTGTGTTAGCGCTGCCGCCAGCTTTACAGGAGTTCCCTATGGCTGGCAGGATTGCAGTTGTGTTGGATTCCAGTGCTGCACCCTCACCCGTTATAGTCCCTGTCCGCCTCAGTTTTCAGCTGTTCTCTCGCATCCCCCTTCATTACTGCACTGGCAGCCAATAATATTCATTGTCTAGGTGTGTGGCTGGCCGCAGGTTACGCAGGCTTCTCCCACAGGCTCCACTGTTGACGCTCGGCCATAGCTTCTCCCCTCCATGCTTCCCCTATCGCTCCACCTTTATGCGTGCAAACGCCTTCCTACGTGACGCCAACTATAGTACCAAATGCCAGTTCATTAAGCAGCCACTGTTTCATATCTGAAGTGATCGAGCTTGTTGTCCAGCCATACCTTTGTATCTTTCCAACAACCGCATTGTAAAAATATTTTGCGCGGCCGCACTTGCTAGGGAATATTAAAGAATTGTCGGTCCCCTTTGGTACCACATTGCTGCCTTGGCCACCCTATATAAATGCCTGGTCGATGTTTGCGGGACGACTGGCCTGCGATCCGCCACTCCCTACTACTCCGGATCAACTTTGGCAATGTTTGGAAGCGGCATTCATTGTTGAAAAAATGTTGAAATGTTTGTAAAGCTTATGGGACTTAACTATGGGGTCATCAGTCCCTCAACTTACAAACTACTTATCAACTAGCTTATCCGAAGGACGGCACAAATATCAATGCCCGAGGGGGATTCGCACCCCTGACCGTAGTGGCCGTGCAGACCGTGACTGGAGCGCCTCAGTCCCCTCGGCCACCGCGGCCGGCCATTCATTGTTGTACCCTACCACAGCAACGTCGGTTCATTGCCGAGGAGTTTAGCAGAAAATATAAGCCAGTAGTGGCGGAATACGCAATACTGCTTTCATCATCTTGCTGATTTCAGTTGGGCGTTTATTTTCAATCATGTATCTTGGAAATAAATTTGGCTGTCAAGTCTCTCGGCCTTCTCGATGTGTATTTTGGATAGCCGGCAGTGTACAATAGCACCACAGTGAGGCGGGCTAGTAGCTATGTTTGTTGCGGTGGTTTCGTATTTTTGACCATCCCGTCCTAGTTGTCTACTACTGCACACGGTGTGTGTGCAGGCGGATTAGCCGTGCGAACTAATAACCAAGCAGTTGAATCCGATACCTACATCTACATCCATACTCCGCAAGCCAACCGATGGTGTGTGGCGGAGGGTACCTTTAGTACCACTATCGGTTCTTCCTCCTATTTCAGTCACGTATTGTTCGCGGAAAGAAAGATTGTCGGTATGCCTCTGTATGGGCTCTATCTCTCTTATTTTATCTTCATGATTTCTTCGCGAGATATACGTAGGAGGGAGCAATATACTGCTAGACTCCTCGGTAAAGGTATGATCTCGAAACTTCGACAAAAACCCGTACCGAGCGACAGAGCGTCTCTCCCGCAGAGTCTTACACTGGAGTTTATCGATCATCTCCGTAACGCTATCTCGATTACCAAATGATCCTGTAGCGAAGCGCGCTGCTCTCCGTTGGACCTTCTCTACTTCCTCTATCAACCCCCACCTGGTACGGATCCCACACCGGTGAGCAGTATTCAAGCTGTGGGCGAACAAGTGTGCTGAAACCTACTTCCTTTGTTTTCCAACTGCATTTCCTTAGGATTCTTCCAAAGAATCTAAGTCTGGAATCTGCTTTACCGACGATTGATTTTATATGGTCGTTCCATTTTAAATCACTCCTAATGCCTACTCCCAGATAATTTATGGAATTAACTGCTTCCAGTTGCTGACCTGTTACAGTATAGCTACATGATATAGGATATTTCTTGCTATGTATTCGCAGCACATTACACTTGTCTACATTGAGATTCAATTGCCATTCCCTGCACCGTGCGTCAATTCAGTGCCGATCCTCTTGCATTTAAATACAATTTTCCATTGTGACAACCTCTCTGTATACTACAGCATCATCCGCAAAAAGCCTCAATGAACTTCCAATGTTATCTGCAAGGTCATTTATATATATCATGAACAGCAACAGACCCACGACAGTCCCCTGTGGCACACCTGACATCACTCTTACTTCGGAAGACTTCTCACCATTGAGAATGACATGCTGCATTCTAGTATCTAGGAACTCCTCAATCCAATCACACGATTGGTCTGATAGACCATATGTTCATTAAACGTCTGTGGGTAACTGTATGAAACGCCTCGCGGAAGATTGCGATAGATTTAGAAATGTGTTTGCAGGCGGACCTGTGGGCGTCGGACCCGGCGCGGCTACTGGAGCTGGCGCTGCAGCACGCGTTCCCCGCCGCCAGCCCGGCGGCCGCCCCCCAGGGGCCGCACAGCCTGGACGCCATCCGCGAGAAGCTGCGCATCGCCGGCCGCAAGCTGCCGCGCCTCCAGGGCAGCCTCAGGCTCAATTTCGGCGGCCTGCGCGACCGACTCTTCCTCTTCGACAAGAACGTAGTCGACGACATCGATAAAGGTAACCAGCGCTCTCTCCTCGCAGGGGATTTTCCTATAAGTTGCACTACAACCGTCATCGTACGAGGGGGAGTTGGAAAATAAGTTTCCCCTGTCGACTGTGGCCAGAGTTGCTCATGAAAGGAAACAGTAAAATGAGATATTAAAGGTTCCAATGTATTTTTTAATGTTTATTACCTCCGAAACTTCGGCTGTGTGAACCGATTTTGATGATTCTTTTTGGCCCACTTTAGGTTACAGTAGTAACACTAAAAGTGGGTCTTTGCGATCGTCTTTTGACAGCTCGAAATTTAAATGAAAATAACGGCTTAACTATTCATCTGACACGAAAACTGAATAACCGAATTTGTAGAGGAGAAAATTCTCTACAACTTTGCTCTGTTATGTTTTTTTTCATATCTCGTATCGTTTCAGAGATATTTGCAAAAATAAAGTCGATTTTGGGATGTATGTCTGTCTGTCTGTCCGTAACGTGTTGTTGTTAATGCTTGTTAAGCTTATGGGACTTAACTACGGGGTCATCAGTCCCTAAACTTACAAACTACTTATGAACTACTTACGAACTAGGACGGCACAAATATCCATGCCCGAGGGGGGATTCGAACCCCCGACCGTAGTGGCCGTGCAGACCGTGACTGGAGCGCCTCAGTCCCCTCGGCCACCGCGGCCGGCCCGTAACGTGTTCCCTGTTTTTAAGACGAACCGTTCAACCGATCAGCACGAAATTTTACAGACCATGATTGTAGGCCGCCAGAGACCAGAACCTCCCTTTTTCAAATTTTTCGGACAAAAATACGGTAGTAATACAAAAAAAGCCGTAATATAATTGTAATTGCAAACGAACCGTTCATCTGTCACGAAAATTGAATAACCTAATTGTCAGAGAAGAAAATTCTCTACAACTTAGCTCCTTTATGTTTTTTTCATATCTCGTATCGTTTGAGACATATTTGCAAAAATAACGGAGATTGACACCCTCCATTGAATTAACGGAAACCAGCCATTCGTAAATGTCACGTGACATTCTGTCTGGCATACGCCATCTTGCGTTGCATATTTGATGATTTTCTTATTGTAACTTACACGTTGTCATTTCAAAGCAATGACGCACTGAAGAATTAAAAAAAAACACATCGTTCTTCGTACGATAAATTATAGTGTCTACAAATGCCATATTAGCATCATTTAACAACGCCCATCTATAGTATCAGATTAAAGGACTCATCTTTTGATTGACAGCCGTAGCGTAGTGGGCAAGGCGTTGGACTATGACGCTAAAGGTTTGTGGTTCGGAACGCGCCACTATCTAAATTCTTCTTTCGTAAAAGGGTTTCAAACGCTCTTATTAATTAAGTTTTTATTATTCAGATTATTATTTTGGTCCAAAATGTTTGCAAAAACTAATAAAACTACAAATATAAAGTGGGCCGTAAAACACGTCATTGCGATTTTTTCATTTGATTTTACTCAGGAGAACTGTAAATATATTTTTATCCTTGTTTTTTATTCATAGGTATGTGCTGAGTCATATATATATATATATATATATATATATATACAATAAAAAAGTCCAGCAACAAACAGAACTCCTTAGGCGTACCAGAAAACGGAGAGTAGCATGTTACCTGCAGCTGAGTGCTTTTCAACTTCTTTCGGAGGTGATGACTGATATTTCCACTCCATGGATGCAGCCGTCGATTCGGACGTGTAATGGTGGACCCGCGTTTCATCCTCCGTCACAATCGTAAACAGAAAGTCATTGCCATATTCATGGTCGACCTCTGCCCAATGGTGTATCGGTGTCTTGCACGTGCGCGTTCACCTGCTGTGTCGTCTTTCGCCCATAATCGTTCAACGCTTCTTCCGTATGCAACGTCCAGATTTGTCCCTGGACGGCTTTTTGAAGCTTATAAAGCGCTCTGACAAATGTCTCAATGTACTTGGAAATTATGTAGAAAAATAAAGACATGTCTTATCTTTAATGTTTCATTCTATTTTTATTTTCCTTTCATACACAACTCAGGACACAGTCGACAGGGGAAACTTATTTTCGAACTCCCCCTCCTATAAGAGTGGTAAAAGGGAGAAGATGATTTCATCTCTGTAACTCTGATGTTACGTTCCCTATCACGCGTGCCGTGGTGAAGTGGCCGAGCGCACTGGGGCGCCAAATGCGGAGCGAGCGGTTGTTTGCCGTCGGAGGTTCGAGTTCTCCCTCAAGCGTGGGTGTGCGTGTGTTGTCCTTAGAATAAGTTAGTTTAATTTAGGTTAACTAGTTTGTAAGGGACAGATAACCGCAGCACTTAAGTCTCTTAGATTTACAAACATTTCAATTTGAACCCTATCACACACTAACACCTCCTGTGTAACAAGCAGGTAATATGGTAGAAATGACACATAAGAGTAACGACATTTCGTGATATCGCATTCTAGGGGCGTTTGTGTTCATTCGCAGTAACACATGCACAAAAGGCAACTATTATGTTACGATTGATTATAGAGGTAATCTGTCTTATGCTGACTGCAATTAAGAGGTTTATTTTTACACCAGACGCGTTTCGCTTTTTTATTTTAAAAGCTTCTTCTGTGGTCTGTAAATGATACAAAGGTTTGTACAATTTGTTTTTGATAAATAGATTAAAAACAGTTTTTAAAAAGCATTTTTCACGTTAGGCCTAAGTGTTTTTAATTTAATATTCGGTGTACTCACGGTGTTGATGTCTCTTCTCTACATGTAACTACTGCTTCTCCGTCTTGTTGGCTGAAGTTTGTTTTTTCCTGGCGAGTGTTTCAGGGCTGTGTACAGCACTTTTCGTGTGTTTTTGTTTCGTTTTTTCCTTTTCATCTCCGCACATCACAGCACTTCACTTTTAAATGTATACTGATTACATATCGCCTGTTATATGTGGAATGCCTGTCTGTTCATTTGTCATTTCACTACAGTGTGGCTATGTTTTCGTGTGTTCATTTATTTTTCGTTTGGTCTGTGAGTGTTTCCAACGTTACATATTTATAATATAAATACGACCTCATTCTACATGTGTGTGAGAGGAAGAGAAAGAGAGAGAGGGAGAGGAGAGAGAGAGAGAGAGAGAGAGAGAGAGAGAGAGAGAGAGAGAGAGAGAGAGAGAGAAAGAGAATTTTTTTTCCTGAACATGGTGTTAAGATGTTTTTTCAGGCGAGTAAATGCAGGTTTTAATGGCAGCATGAGTGAGTGTGTGTGCGTGAGAGAGAGAGGGAGAGATAGAAATATTTGATTCAATGAACAGGGTGTTAAGATGTTTTTTCAGATGAGTAAATACAGGTTTAATTGGGTTGTAATGGTGGGGGGGGGGGGAGGATGTGAGGGCATCGTGATTTGTGTTTTTATGAAAGGGGGTTGACTCTCATAATGTTTATATTTATGTTAAGTGGTCAATAAGCTTGAAAAGTGTGTTGTTTGCTAGATTGGTTTGGTCGTTTATGAGATGTTTCTTTTCTGTTATTGTTTTTTGGATATGATAGTTTTCTTGAAGGGTGAGCAGGTGTTTTTTGTTGTTGTTTATTCTTAATATTTCCATGTCAGTGTCTCTGGTGGTGATTTTTTGTTGGTTTTGGTGTAAGTGTTCTGCAAATGTTGAGTGACTTGTTTTATACTTCCAGGCTCGTACATGCTCTTTATATCTGGTGTCAAATGTTCTTTTAGTCTGACCAATGTATCTTCCATCACATGTGTTGCATTTCAGTTGGTATATTCCTGATTTTCTGTATGGATCTGTATTTTCTATTGATTTTGGAAAATATTTTTGAAGTGAGTTGTTAGTTTGGTGGGCTATTTTGATGCCTTGTTTTTTGAAAATATTGGATATTCTGTGTGTGTATTTGTGATTGTATGTCATTGTATACCATCTGTTGTTTCCTTCATTTTTCTGACTTTGTGTTGCTCTTGTGTGTGTGTTTTGTGTGTTTGTTTGTGTGGAATTATGGCTTTGTGGTGGTGGTATGGGTGTGTTTATTTGTTTTTTAATTTTATTGTTCAGCTTTTTTACTAGGTTTTCTTTGTATCCATTGTTTGTGGCTATTTGTACTATGGTGTTCATTTCCTTCTGTGTCTAATGGGATGGTGTTTAGTCTGTGGAGCATGTATCTAAGTGCTGCATGTTTATGTGTATCTGGGTGATTAGATGTGTGGTGTATAATTGTGTCTGTTGTTGTTGGTTTCCTGAATATGTCAAATGTATGCTGGTTGTTCTGTATCTTTATGGTGACATCTAGGAAATTTAACTGTCTATTTTGCTCTTTCTCTACTGTGAATTGTATTTTATCATGAACAGAATTTATGTCAGTATATAACTGGTCTATTTTTGAGCTTGGTTCATCTACGAGGCATAAGATGTCATCCATATATCTAATCCAGTATAAGATCTTGTACCTGTTTGGGACTATTTTGTTAAATATGACCTGTTCTATGTGGTTCATAAAGATATTTGCAATGGTACCTGAAATTGGGGAGCCCATTGGTAGTCCTTCACTTTGTAAATAGAATTCGTTATTAAACTGGAAATAGTTCTGTTCTGTTATTATTTCTAAAAGTTTTATTATTTCTGTGATGTATTCCAGTGGAAGGGTGCTGTGGGTCTGTAGGTTTTTTTCTATGATATTTATTGTTTCAGTTACTGGGATATTAGTGTACATGTTTTCCACATCAAATGAGAGAAGGGTGGCTGATTCTGGAACCTGTATGTCTTTTATATGCTGAATTAAGTGTGTGGCGTTTCTTATGGTCCTATCATTTTCTAGTTTGAAGTTTTCTGTTATTACTTTTAACATGTGTCTAGCCAGTGGGTATGTAGGAGCATTTCTGTAGTTTACAATAACTCTGACAGGGAGACCTTTCTTATGTAGCTTTGGTTGGCTTCGGAGGAAAGGTGCACTGGGATTTGTCTGTATCAGTTTTCTTATCTCACTGTCTTCAAGTGTGTATTCTATGCTTTTTAGTGTGTTTCTTAACTTTGTCTGAAATCTATTTTTTGGGTCAGACTTTAATTTTGTAATTTTTTTTTTTTTTTTTTTGTTATGAAGTCTTGTGTCTTACTGATGTACTGGTCTTTGTCCATCAGAATTACAGTATTTCCTTTATCTGCTCTTGTAATGATGGTGTTGTTTTGTTGCAGTTTCTTTTTCAGTTTTGTCAGTGTAGTGGAATCTGTGTTACTTTGGTTTCCTGTATTTTGTTTCATATGTGTTATTATATTTTTGATTTCATTACTTACAAGCTCTCTAGTAAGACCAATGTTTACTTCACTTAATTCGTTTTTGTTTTCTTGTAGGAGGATGTTTTCTGATTCTACTATCAGGTTTTCTATATAGTTTTCGTTTATGTTTGTGCTGATGTTGTGTTTCAGGCCTTTCTCTAAAAGTGTCTGTAAGGTTTATCAGTCTTGGATGGAAGTGATGTTTTTCTTGTGAATCGTTGTATTTTGCGTGTGTGTTATGGGACTGTTTTGATTTTACATGAAATTTAAACGGTTACATCTCAACCTACATAAAACTGTACAACATATAAAGTTCAACAACCTGTGCAAATCAAATAATATTATACCTAAATATATTAATGTACAGATTAAAAACAGTTCTCCCAGTGCACAATAAACAAAACAAATTGCTCAAAAACTTTGGCTAAATAACGAAATTAAGTTACTTTATGCCAAAAAGCAAACCCTAAATACTGAGTTATATAAAGTGCACCTCAATCTGACTAAAGTTCTCAATAATACTGCTGTTTTCTCCCAACTTGTTGGCAGGGTTGAAATTCGAACAAATAAAGTGGTAGAAAAAATGAAAGCTACCCATAAGAAAAAGTTCACGAAATTAAAATCAAAACAGTCCCATAACACACACGCAAAATACAAAGATTCACAAGAAAAACATCACTTCCATCCAAGACTGATAAACCTTACAGACACTGTGTTAGAAACAAACGAAATAAAACTTTTAGAGAAAGGCCTGAAACACAACATCAGCACAAACATAAACGAAAACTATATAGAAAACCTGATAGTAGAATCAGAAAACATCCTCCTACAAGAAAACAAAAACGAATTAAGTGAAGTAAACATTGGTCTTACTAGAGAGCTTGTAAGTAATGAAATCAAAAATATAATAACACATATGAAACAAAATACAGGAAACCAAAGTAACACAGATTCCACTACACTGACAAAACTGAAAAAGAAACTGCAACAAAACAACACCATCATTACAAGAGCAGATAAAGGAAACACTGTAATTCTGATGGACAAAGACCAGTACATCAGTAAGACACAAGACTTCATAACAAAAAAAAAAAAAAATTACAAAATTAAAGTCTGACCCAAAAAATAGATTTCAGACAAAGTTAAGAAACACACTAAAAAGCATAGAATACACACTTGGAGACAGTGAGATAAGAAAACTGATACAGACAAATCCCAGTGCACCTTTCCTCCGAAGCCAACCAAAGCTACATAAGAAAGATCTCCCTGTCAGAGTTATTGTAAACTACAGAAATGCTCCCACATACCCACTGGCTAGACACATGTTAAAAGTAATAACAGAAAACTTCAAACTAGAAAATGATAGGACCATAAGAAACACCACACACTTAATTCAGCATATAAAAGACATACAGGTTCCAGAATCAGCCACCCTTCTCTCATTTGATGTGGAAAACATGTACACTAATATCCCAGTAACTGAAACAATAAATATCATAGAAAAAAACCTACAGACCCACAGCACCCTTCCACTGGAATACATCACAGAAATAATAAAACTTTTAGAAATAATAACAGAACAGAACTATTTCCAGTTTAATAACGAATTCTATTTACAAAGTGAAGGACTACCAATGGGCTCCCCAATTTCAGGTACCATTGCAAATATCTTTATGAACCACATAGAACAGGTCATATTTAACAAAATAGTCCCAAACAGGTACAAGATCTTATACTGGATTAGATATATGGATGACATCTTATGCCTCGTAGATGAACCAAGCTCAAAAATAGACCAGTTATATACTGACATAAATTGTGTTCATGATAAAATACAATTCACAGTAGAGAAAGAGCAAAATAGACAGTTAAATTTCCTAGATGTCACCATAAAGATACAGAACAACCAGCATACATTTGACATATTCAGGAAACCAACAACAACAGACACAATTATACACCACACATCTAATCACCCAGATACACATAAACATGCAGCACTTAGATACATGCTCCACAGACTAAACACCATCCCATTAGACACAGAAGGAAATGAACACCATAGTACAAATAGCCACAAACAATGGATACAAAGAAAACCTAGTAAAAAAGCTGAATAATAAAATTAAAGTATGGTCGCATCCGTGTTTGGCGACATAGCGGTGAACGCACATTGGGAACGTGTATTCGTCATCGTCATACTGGCGTATCACCCAGCGTGATGGTATGGGTCGCCACTGGTTACACGTCTCGGTTATCTCTTGTTCGTATCTACGGCACTTTTAACAGTGGCCGTTACATTTCAGATGTGTTACGACCCGTGGCTCTACCCTTCATTCGATCCCTGCGAAACCCTACACTTCAGCAGGATAATGCACGACGGCATGTTGCAGGTCCTGTGCGGGTCTTTCTGGATACGGAAAATTTTCGCCTGCTGCTCTGGCCAGCAAATTCTCCAGATCTCTCACCAATTGAAAAAATCTGGTCAATGGTGGCCGAGCAATTGGCTCGTCACAATACGCCAGTCAGTACTCTTGATGAACTGTGGTATCGTGTTGAAGCTGCATGGGCATCTGTACCTGTACACGCCAACGAAGCTCTGTTTGACTCAATGCCCAGGCGTATGGAGGTCGTTAATACAGCCAGAGGTGGTTGTTCTGGGTACTGATTTCTCAGGATCTATGCACCCAAATTGCGTGAAAATGTAATCGCATATCAGTTCTAGTACAATATATTTGTCTAATGAATACCAGTTTATCATATGCATTTCTTCTTTGTGTAAAAATTTTAATGGTAAGTAGTATAACCGTTTTCCTCACAGCTGCCGTGTCAAACACACTAGGTACACTTGTAATCGACAGTATGTAACGATCGTTTCTCATAGCCCTCTGTACTTGGCAGAAGATGTAAAGCTTTGCTATTGAGCATAACGAATAGGCGAGGGGTCTCTCGAATTTTTACCACAGAGTGTACACTGTATCTAGCGTGACATCAATGCTTCAGTAAATGAATATTGAGACACTGCGATTTCCCACTGCTACGCATGGTATGTTTTTATTGGTAGTAGGCAAGAAACCAGGTAGTGAGAACAGATAAATCGTTCGGGAGGAAGCGTGTTGACTCTCCTATACTTACGATTAACCGATTAATATTTATGAAAATTCATCGTAAAATTAATTTTTTTTTATTCTTCACCTTCGCAGTTTTACAATTATTTGATGTTGTTTGTGACTAGTTTCGGTGCATTTCGTCCATTTTCAAAGTTGTCTGGTTGATCCATAGACAAGTTTGCAGATGGTAGTTTGTTTCTTAGCTGTGATAATGATGCTCAGGTACCTGACTGTCATTGTAGTTTCAGTAATTGTATTTTTGTTCTATTTGTGTAGTTTAGTTTCGAGTAAGTAAATAAAAATAGCATTCCATCCTGACTCGACATCAATTAATCAAGCTCGGAGTTTTCTGAGCGTCCTATGAGACGGGAAGGTAGGCTGGATAGATAATGGCCAGTTGTAGCGAGACGTTGACTGACGGTGTGTGTTTGTGGCAGCGGTGCAGAAGCTGGTGTCGGAGCTGCCGGCGGGCAAGGAGGCGCACTACCAGAGCGTCAGCCAGGACGAGCTGGTGATGGCCACCGTCACCGAGCTGGGCTTCCCCGTCTCCTTCCAGCTCAAGTCGCTGCTGCTCGGCCGCGCCGCCGCCAAGGCGCGCCTCAGCCTCGAGGACAAGCAGCTCTCCATCGAGGGCTCTGCTCTGTGAGTACAAACGCTTCTACCAACACCATAGGCGCGTCCAGAAAGTAAGTTCCGTTTGGTTATATAAAACGAACGGGTACAGATACAGAAAAAAATATTGATTGTACAAAAATCTACAACTGTTAAACTACTTTTCTACATAGCTTCAAAAATTTTGTAGGCAATTGTCGTAGCATGGCACAAGGTTTTGTGTGTCTTTTTCATAGAATGTTGCCGCCTGTGTATTCAACCATGTGGTAACATGTTCTTTCAGCTCGTCGTCATCGTTGAAGTGTTGTCCACCAAGGACAGATTTTAGGTGTAAGAAGAGGATTACTGTCAAAAGAGTTTTTTTCTTCACGATAATGCCTGACCTCACACACCGAATGTGACCAAACAATTCTTACGGAAATTTCAATGGGGCCTGTTTGATCATCCTCCATACAGTTCGGACCTCTCTCCTTGCGACTTTCATCTCTTCTTCACCGATTATAAAGAGCTGTTACCACATGGTTGAATACACAGGCGGCAACCTTCTGTGAAGGATGCATGCAAAAACTTGTGGCACGCTATGACAAGTGCCTACAAAATTTCGGCAGTTATGTGGAAAAATAGTTTAAGAGATGTAGAATTTTGTGCAATAAATTTTTTTTCTGTATCTGTGTACAATTTCATTTTATTACCAAACGGAACTTACTTTCTGGACGCACCTCGTATAAAGCAGAGTGTCCGTATTTGTACACGTGTTGCATACAAATGTACAGTCTTGTTCCAATTTTTATGAAATTTTTTACACGTATGCTTCAATCCATGAGGACGGTCGCCGTAAGTGTAAGAATCACGTACGATATATAGTTCACGAGATATGACGTCATAAGCAATGAGATGCGCGAAAAACTGCTGCATTTAGCGACAATGATGCCCATTTTCTCCTAAACCACTGGACCGATTTCAACCAAATTTGTTACAGACATTCCTGACGTAATGTAACAATTTCTGTAGGAGTAACAACCACATACGACACGTGGTTCAGAAGATATGACGTCATAAGTATAAGAATAGCATAAAACTGCCACATAATGCGGCATGACTTTATAAATATGCTATATGAGAATGAGAGTACTTAACGACTTGCAACAAACTTTAAACATAATTTCAAACCTTTATTAAACTTTTTCTCGCTGACAAGCATAGTAAAATGATGAAAGGAAAAAAGTTTCTCGCTTCCTACTTTTCCGCTGTTCAAGGATTAAAACTACAGCTATCGGTAGGACGTTACAATTTATAATTTGTACACTACAAATTGTACCCATGGGAAACTTTACAGACCGTATACACACTTATAGATGAATGTACCTTCTAAATTGTATCACGGTACGACACGTAGGGCATGTGATATGAGCACATAAACGGTAACGTTCCTCTGTTCATGGACTGAAACTATGGCATTCGGTATGACGTTACAATTTATACTTTCTACTCAACAAATTGTACCCTCAGGAAATTTTACAGACAGTATACACGCATGCAGTTGAGTGTAGCGTCTAAGTTGTATCACAGTACGACACGTAGTTCATGAGATATGAGCACATAAGTAGTAACGGTCATGGAAAACCGCCCCATCACGCACCAAGTTTTAATCTATTACTTCTTTACTACAAATTGTATTCCCAACAGATTTTACAGACATACAGCCCTTATACAAATAAATATATACCTGAAAAATGGCAGGAATAAATAGACAAATAAATACCCGGGCAACGCCGGGTTTTCAGCTAGTCTAATATATAAAGCAGCCATGGTCTACGAGCTGATAGTCCATGCTGCTGCAAACATCGTCGAACTGTTCGTGCAGATGGTTGTTGTTTTGCAAACGTCCCCATCTGTTGACTCAGGGATAACGACGTGGCTGCACGATTAGTATCACATGTCACATCAGAATCTGACAAAATTGTGGAAAATACAAGTAGTGTTCCTTGCTATTTGAACCTAAAAGAAATGACAAAATTTTCTGTAGCAGATAATGTGCAACAGTAATCAATTAAAACCATTCCCCAAAAGTCCGCTCGAAAATAATTAATGCTCGTATGTAATTATATCATACAGAAAATTTTCTTCTACAAAATGAAATTGCACCGTATATGTTTGTAGAAAATATTTAATAGCTGGATAGTTTTGTATGTAACGTAGCAATCACATGTGCCAAGAGAAACGTCGCAGATTTGATATGTCACCAGGAGGAATCTATCCATTGAAAGAAACGGAGAAAACGGACACTATCGAATATCATACAACTATCACCATTTCGTGCACTATTTTCACTGTACTAAGGACATTGTCAAATTCGTATGAATTACGATAGAGTGTAGATATCGTATCTAGTTTTTTAGTATGTGGAATGAATTTGCACAGTGAATGACGAAGATGGATTCAACAAGTTCCTAAGGTAAAGGAAAATAATAATTCAAATAAAATTGAATTTTTAATGTCTTGCGGTTTCTCACACGGACTAAAAAATATGAAATTATTCCGCTCAATTCCATGTAGCTACCAAAACCCCATAACGATAGGCCTGAAAACTTAAGATTGTAAATTTGTAATAGCTATGAAAATACTTGTATGATTTAAAACGAAAAACTGGAAGTTCATGTAATAGATGAACTATTGTTTAACCAATTTTGTGCTGCATCTTCCCCATGTTTCTCGATTTAAATGTTACAACTATTTTCATGCCTTATCAGACATTCACCAATACAAATATCTCCATGGGGTTTGGAAACCGTATGAAGCTAACAGACGTTACTATTTTTAGTCCAGTTTAAAATGTAGTATATTAAAAATTCATGTTCATATAAGTCATGATTTTGTGTTTTTTGTTTGTCGTTTGTGCAACTTTTCAGTCGATTTCAAAAATTGTGATGAGATTACAACAGAGACATGAGATCAATTCTATTTCGGTTTCTTTTCACCTAAAACAACATATTATTTCCTCCTACTCGATACGTTGCGAAAAGACGGGGAAGGTAAAATTAAGGAGATTTGTTTGCGCTCGTTAACTTACCAGAACTAGTTCCTTTCACGGACCATTAGCGAATGGTACAGAAAGGGGTAAGTGGTAATTGTACACAAAACTACAGGCAATCAGTTGAGACTCAAGAAATATCGTGAAGTACATTCCTATAAGGAACTATAGTGTCATTCACTTCAACGAATTTATAAAATTACGCGTAACATAAATGATGGCTGAGTGGTGACTGTTTGTCCACTGTGCCAACTACTTGATCTTGGCGCTGGATGATGGTGGGAACATAACGTATAGAAGTAGAAAGTGTAATCTCTCGTCTCCAGTAACATGGGCTGAATAAGATTAGTGCGAGAATGCCCCACTGTGCGGCGCTGCAATCGTTTTGCGCGCTGTTGTATTCATGTTTATAAATGCTACATCGTGTGCTTCGTTGCCGATTTGTGAATATTTCGGGTTTTATGTGAAGGATTGTGCTGTGATACATATTGTTAGTGGTGTTCGATATTAAATGAAACCGAAAGACAAGATATATATATATATATATATATATATATATATATATATATATATATATATATAATCCTGAATCAATTTCTGGAAAGTAATGATTGAAAACACAATTTTAGGAGAGTACTGAAGATCAAAAATGTTCTGTAATACGCATTATAGAACTGAAAACTTTTCACACCAGTTTATTCGCAACATTATTAAAAGTCATTTGTGAAAGTGTTAAATATACTAGAATATATCTCACGATCGTTATCTAGTTGGACTGGAGTAAGAAAATGAAGTGACGCGGCAAGAAAAATATTAGTGTTACCATAGAACATTCAATGATTCCGATTTTTCCCTTTCTTGCTACGGTAGAAAAATTATTTAATGTGTGTGAAGTGCTGGTTATTCAAGCCGGGCGCCGTGGCTCAGCGCGTCCGGTCAGATGGCTCAACGCCCTCTGTAATAAAAAAGCTGAGCCAAGAACTCATCGAACAAGGACAAACGAACACCATCAGCGTCCGCAACGAATAGAACGAACCATAGAGAAAAAAAAAAAAAAATATTCACTGCCGTGTTCTTCTGTTCTCTATCGCAGGACAATTTGAAAAAAGCTATTATCAGTATTGATAGTGGGCATAAATAACCTCCTTGGAATATGTTTCCACAACATAGATGGCCTATATGAGAATCGCGACTACATAACACCCAAAACACAGATTCGAATGCGAAAGTGTAACTACACTCCATGGAAGAGTAGCGCGTAACTTGGAGCTAGCGCCGCCAAGCGGCGAAACGGATGTACTCGACAAGTGATCACACTTTCTACCTTGTATTCGTTACTAGCTGAAAATCCGGCGTTGAAGCTGTGTCGTGTTGAAGCTGCATGGGAATCTGTGCCTGTACACGCCATCCAAGCTGTGACTCAATGCCCAGGCTTATCAAGGCCGTTACGGCCAAAGGTCGTTGTTCTGGGTTCTGATTTCTCAGGACTTATGCACCCAAATTGCGTGAAAATGTAATCACATGTCAGTTCTAGTATAATATGTTTCTCCAATGAATATCCGTTTATCATCTGCATTTGTTCTTGGTGTAGCAATTTTAATGGCCAGTAGTGTATATTTCCTGAGACCATTCACCGAACTTTT
Source organism: Locusta migratoria (assembly GCA_026315105.1). Classification (NCBI taxonomy): domain Eukaryota; kingdom Metazoa; phylum Arthropoda; class Insecta; order Orthoptera; family Acrididae; genus Locusta; species Locusta migratoria. The sequence goes on from CM048755.1 coordinate 237,962,159, forward strand.
CTGACGCTATTTGTATATGACTTTTGCAAGACAATGTGACACCTATTGTCATTGTTAGACAAATACAATGGGTAGCTACCATGTTATTGTTATCACATGGGGATTTGTCTAAAAGATAGGCGTCTATTTAGGGTTGGGACGACGTGTTATTGTTTGCATAGTAATATGGCACCTACTGTTAAAATGTTAGTCATGTACTGTCTTAGGCTGGGACGGTATGCTGTTGTTTATATGGTGATCCAGTGCCGTCTGCACTAGGAATGTGTACTATAGTTGGCGTTATGAAGGAAGGCGTTTCCACGCATAGAGGCGGAGCGATAGGGGAAGCATGAAGGGGAGGAGCTACGGCCGACCGCCAACAGTAGAGCCTGCAGGAGGAACATTGCGTAACTCGTGGCCAGCAACTCCCCAATAGAATGGATACTGATGGGCGCCAAAGCGGTAATGGAGGGAGATGCGCAGAACGACTGAAAACTGGGACGTCTTCATACGTGACGGTAAGTCATCGAGTGAAACAGAAGTGATATCTAGCGTTCCCCAGGGAAACGTTATAGATTCCCTACTCTTCCTTGTGTTTATAAACGATTTAGGGGACAATCTGAATAGCTACCTTAGACTGTTCGAGAATGATGCTGTCGTTTGTCGGTTAGTTAAGTCAACAGAGGAGCGAAAGCAACTGCAAAGCGATTTAGACAAAATGTCTACATGGTGCGAACATTGGCAATTAACACTAAATAATGAAAAGTGTGAAGAAATACAAATGACCACTAAAAGAAATCTGCTGAACTTCAATTACACGATAAATCAGTCAAAACTTAAGGTTGTAAATTCTACCAAATAGTTAGGAGTAACAATCACGAACAACTTAGACTGGAGAGAACACGTAGAAAATATTGTGGGGAATGCGAACCAAAGGTTACGTTTCATAGGCAGAACGCTTCGAAGATGCAACAGCTCCACCAAAGAGACTGCCTACATCACACTTGTGCGTTCTCTCCTGGAGTACTGTTGCCCAGTGTGGAACTCTCAGCAGGTGGGAATGGCGGAAGACATTGAGAAGGTTCAAAGAAGGGCAGCTCGTTTTGTTTTATCACGTTACGGGTGGGGGGAGTGTCACGGAAATGTTGCACGAATTGGGTGGAAATCATTAAAAGAAAGACGTTATTCATTGCGGCGTGATCTGTTTGCGAAGTTTCAATCACTGACTTTTACTTCTGAATGTGAAAATATTTTGCTAGCACCCACCTACTTAGGGAGACATGACCATCCAAATAAAATAAGAGAAATCAGATCGAAAACGGAACGATTTAGGTGTTGTTCCTTCCCGCGCGCTGTTAGAAAATGGCCGGCCGCGGTGGCCGAGGGGACTGACGCGCGTCAGTCACGGTCTGCACGGCCACTACAGTCGGGGATTCGAATCCCCCCTCGGGCATGGATATTTGTGCCGTCCTTAGTATTAGCTAGTTGATAAGTAGTTTGTAAGTTTAAGGACTGATGACCCCGTAGTTAAGTTCCATAAGCTTAACAAACATTTGAACATTTTTGTTAGAAAATGGAACGGTACATAAAGGTTAATGAACCCTTTGCCAGGCACTTAAATGTTATTTTCAGAGCACCTATGTGGATGTCTATGAAGATGTAGATGCCTACTATAGTGGGGACGATGTGCTATCGTGTGTAGAGTGGCACGGTAGCTGCTCTCTGTAGCAGGAGTGTACGCATTCTCGTACAGTGTGCTGCTATTTACTGGGTGAAGCGTCGAATCGTGCTGGGCAGATGTCCAGGCTGAGATGGTATGCTGTTACTTTGGAGAAGGTGTGGCCAGTGGGCAGGTGCTGACGTGCCGATGCCCGCAGAGTGACGGCGCAGCTGCTGTCGGAGCTGGGCGTGTACACGGGCTGGGACGACGTGCTGTACCTGGCGGCGTCGCACGCCACGTCGCTGGCGCGGCTGCCCAAGACGCGGCTGCGCGCCGGCGTCAAGGAGCAGGCGCTGCAGCTGTCGCTGGAGCCGCAGGCGGCCGACGCCGAGCCGCAGCTGCTGCTGCACCACAGCAGCACGCCCTTCACCGCGCAGCACGACATCCTCAGCCTCGCGCCCGCCAGCCTCAGCAAGAACGCCAAGCCCGACCTCACCGCGCCGGTCAGTCCCACACTTACACGCTCAATCGTGACAAGGAGACCACACGGGGTATCGGATTTTAGAATTTCTTTACGTTTATGATTCGTGAAGTTCAGAACTCATATAACAATCAGCCAAAGCCATTCGACGCAACTCTAAAAAATTCTCGAGAAAATCGACTTTGAAGTTTTGCAAGTACATGTAAGTACCAATAATTAAACCAACTGCAGCATCTGTCGGTGTAGCTCAGGTGGTAGCGTTCTCGCATCACACACCCATAAAGTCGGTGGCTGGAATCCGGCTTGACAAATATTTTTTTCGTTGTGATTCTTGAGTTTCTCCCGACGTATTTGATAATCAAAATATCCACGGGTGTACTGCCGGTCTATAGTGTCCAACGGGCACATTATTTCGGCGATCATACATGTCGCCATCATCAGATGAACTGACGGCCTGAGCTCCTGGAAACGCGCCGACACGGAGATCCGCGCGCTACGGCGGCTTCGGGCCGTGCCGGTGCGTTTCCAGGAGCTCAGGCCGTCAGTTCACCTGATGATGGCGACATGCAGTACACCCGTGAATATTTTGATTTTTTTCTTGTTTTTCGAATTTAGTTCTATAAAACATTTTGAGATCTGTAATTACATGTATTTTGACAGTTTTTGTTTATGTGTATGTAGACAATTTGAACACTTTGTCGTTAAGTAAAACGATGGTTGAGTAGGTTAGTTGTTTGGAAAGCCATTAGTAGCTGTAGAGATGACTTTCCGGAACAGCATCGTAGCTCTTCACAAACTTAGCAAAGAAAGACTACTGTAGTCAACTAATAGTGAAGCCAATACAGTAAAAATTTAACTTAGGTTTTTTGATACAAACCATCATTATTAACAACCTTTTTTTAAGTGTGTAAAATTACGAATAAACAAAAATACGTGCATTTTTCGTAAAAATTACCAGTGGATATTAAAGTTTTGTAAGTATTCGAACACAAGAGGGGAAAGGGGAAAAATCTGCCGACGCAGGAGTCGAACCACTGACCACTTTTTTTCCCCCTTGCTCTATGGGTAGTTCTGTTCGTTGCGGTCGCTGATCGTGTTTGTTCGACGTGTTCTTCGCTCAGGTTTTCTATTACAGAGGGCGTTCAGCCCTTTGACCTGGCGCGCTGAACCAAGGCGACCGGCGACCCTATGGTTGGAATACCAGGACGCTACTACATGTGCTACACCGACAGATGCTGCTGCTGTTTTAATTATTGGTAACTTCGTATACTTGTAAAACTTCACCCACGATTTTCTCGAGAATTTCTGAGAGTGGTTCGAATGGCTTTGGCTGATTGTATTTTGTGTTCTGAACTTCACGTAACATACATATCAAAAAATTCTAAAATCCGATACCCATGTGGTGTCCTTGTGACTATTTTGATACGAAGTTATGTTTGTTAATGAATCAAATGAATCCAATAAAATGTCTATATGTTTGTAAACATAAGGGAACAAACTGCCATGATCTTTGGTCTCTATACTTACAAACTACTCAAAGTAACTTTCGCTTACAAGGGACACCTTTGACCTCGAACGCACGGAACCGAACGAAACCATTGTTGGAATAACAGACAATCATTACAGGACAGTGATGTGCGTCATTGCTATGCAGAACGTTGCGTTGTACCTCAAGTAACATATTAACAGGGAGAAACGACGCAATAAGATATCAGTAACATAGGAAGGAAATTATATGTAATTTAATGGCGTCATTGTATCATTATATATTCAATCAGCAGTTCTACTTGAAGTACTAATAATATCGAGAAATACATATATACAGGAGTACAACACACCTGAAAATGCTTATATTAGTCCTCAAAGTGCAGGTGCGGGATTTCGATGATGTGGTTAAAACAAAGTGGGAAAAAACAATGTGCGCACCTCACTGAAGTCACCTTATCACATTCCAAACCACTTTCGCATTCATGCAATAACATAACAAAAGTCACACTAATTACATTTTCAAATGATGATGTTGGTATATCAGTGTCATACCCTGTGCTTCAAATTCCGTACACCTATCAAGCATAACTTCGTGTATTTCTGTGTCGTCGCTTTTGTGTCCCGACTTCGTCGCCGCTTTTGTGTCCCAGCCTCGTCGTAGGTGTCGGTGGCCGAGTGGAACGAGACCGACACAGTAACAAAGATAGCACGCTGGTGCAGGTACGGAGGGGAGCAGCCAGAAACTATAAACACTAGAGTAAATTAGAAAGAGATATATATTGCACAGAATGTAACAATACTTAACTTTTACATAGTACTGCAGAATGTTGATACATAGTTGTTAGAGGCCTGCCTAGTGCCTGTACAATAGCAAAGTCTTCACTGGTGCCTATCTGATTACGAAGGTCCTAACTCGTTGCTAACTCAGTCCGAAGTGGCCGATGTCCTTCAGTGGTGGCCACGAGCGGAGTTGTCGCAGAGGGCGCTCGTGGCTGTCGTCGTGAGAACGCCGCGCCGTGCGTGCATGGCGGCGCGCGGCGAAAGTAAGTGGCGCGCACTTTGTACTTGTGCGACACCACACCCCTCCCCCCCAAACCGCCGCGCCGTCGTGGCGTAGGGCTGAGGGCCACGGCGACGGCACTGGGAGGAGGGCCTGGGCGGGGGCGTTACTGGTGGGACGGGCGTCGTAGCTGAGGCTGGGATCGAGACGCCGTCCGCGCCCCGGCATCCGCCTTGCGATCCTCCAGGGAACCCACCGAAACCTGGGGAAGGGCGCACCCCCCCGCCCAGAGGGAGCAGGTCATCTTCTTCTGAGGTGCGTGGCCCAGGCGGCGGCGGCACGCACGGTCCCGGAGTCCCTCTCGGTGACGCTGTCATCTGCGGCGGCGACAGCGGCGGCGTCGCTTCGATCTCCATCGGGACGATCTCGTAGTCCGGGGACGCTGGACCCGTTGACGAACGATGTGTTTGTGCTCCCTGGCGGTGAACTGGGTCTGGAATCAAGAAACCGGAGACAGGATCGCGCGGCCTGTGCAGGCGCAATTGGTTTGCGTGGCGCCGCAGCTCCGACCCTGTGGAAGAACGTACAACAAACATATTGCGACCAAGCACGCGTTGAATGGTGCCCGGCAACCATGTCTTCTTGTTTCCAGCAAACATCCTGTACAGCACCGGCGTGGAAACCTGAAAACGCGTAGCGCCATACGAACCGACTCTGTGCGTGGGAGGCTGCAGCAGGTGAAGGAGAGTGCGGTGACGGCGGCCGTGTAGCAGCTCGGCAGGAGACGGGCCGTCACGTGGCATGCACCGATACGTAGACAGGAAAATTTGAAGAGCTTGCTGCCTGGAGTGCTGACCTTTCATCTTCTCCATGTGAGACTTGAATGTTCGAACGAAACGTTCTGCTTCACCATTGGACTGAGGGTGAAAAGGTGCAGTGGTAATATGCTGAATGCCATTCACACGACAAAACTGTTGAAATTCCGCACTAACAAACTGAGGTCCATTGTCACTGACGATAGTTTCAGGCAAGCCTTCGATGCAAAACACTGATGTTAAGGCACTGATTGTACTAGAAGCTGTCGTTGAGTTCATGGCAATCACAAAAGGAAACTTGCTGAAAGCGTCTACAACAATTAACCAGCGCGTATTCCAGAAAGGTCCGGCAAAGTCAATATGTAAACGTTGCCATGGTCCCTTGGGGCGTGGCCAGTCTGAGAAACGTTGCGGAGGAGCCGCCTGATGCTCCGCACAAACAGTACACTGTGACGTCATGCTCTCTATCTGAGCGTCCATACCAACCCAGGTACAATGACGTCTGGCCAATTGCTTTGTCCTAACAATGCCCCAATGTCCTTGATGCAGGAGGCGTAACACTTCTCGTTGCAGGGAACGAGGAACAATCACTCTTGCTTGGTCGTTGTCGGTATGCAACAACAGTACACCCTGACTTAAAGATAATGCATGACGTTGTGCAAAATAACGTCGAACCAGAGGCCGATCAATGTTTTTGGCTCTGGCAGGCCACCCTGAGCGAACAAAACGTGCTACCACACTTAGGTCTGCATCCGCAGCTGTTTCCTGTGCAACCCGACGAGAGTTCAAAGGAAAGTCTGCGACAGCGGAAGCATCTCTGGAGTCTATCTGACAACATGCCATTTCTGAAGAATCAAATGATACATCCTGGCCAACCGGAAGTCGGGAAAGTGTGTCCGCGTTGGCATGTTTAGTGGTAGGTCGGTACAAAATCTCATACTGATAATTTGACAATATCAAGGACCATCTCTGAAGCTTTTGTGCCGTACGTGGCGGAATTGGCTTTGTGGGTGAGAACAACGACGTGAGAGGCTTGTGGTCTGTCAACAAATAGAATTTTCTGCCATAGAGATAATGATGAAACTTTGCGACGCCGTAAATGATTGCTAAGGCCTCCTTTTCTATCTGACTGTAATTCTGTTGCGTCGGCGTCAGTAGCTTGGATGCAAAGGCAATAGAACGATCGTGACATCCAATACGATGTGAGATTACAGCGCCCAGACCATACGACGAGGCGTCAACTGCTAACACTACAGGCTTCTGTGGGTCAAAGGGAATCAAACATGCATCACTGAGTAGTGCAGACTTTAATTTGTCAAAGGCAACCTGACAATCTTTAGACCATACAAAAGGAACATTCTTCCTACGTAAGTGATGCAGTGGAGCTGCAATCTGAGAGGCATTGGGAATAAATCTGAAATAATAGTTCAGCGTCCCCAGTACTGCTTGCAATTCGTGCACATTCTTAGGAGGAGGCAAGTCTTTGATTGCTCGAAGATGTGACTGTAAGGGATGGATTCCTTGGGCATTAATCACATGGCCTAGGTACTCTATTTCAGTTTGAAAAAACGAACACTTTGCTTTATTGCAACGTAGACCTGCTGCAGTCAACACCTTGAAAAGGCACTCCAGGTTTGCTAAATGTTCTTCAACTGTACGTCCGGACACCACAATGTCATCTAAATAGTTCGAACAACACGGTACGGAAACTGTCAGCTGTTCCAAAAAACGCTGAAAAATAGCGGGAGCGGAAGAACTGCCAAAGGGTAGGCGTTGAAATTGAAAAAGGCCCATGTGAGTATTAATGACGAAAAACTTTTTTGACTCGTCATCAAGTGGAATCTGTAAGTATGCCTCTGCTAAATCAATCTTAGAAAAGAAGCGGGACTGTCCTAATTTGTCCAACAGTTCCTCAGGTCTGGGCAGGGGATAAGTGTCGACAATTGTTTGACTGTTCACTGTTGATTTAAAGTCCGCACAGAGACGAAGTTTTCCTGACGGCTTGGGTATAATTACTATAGGCGAGGCCCACTGACTCGCAGAAACAGGAGAAATCACCCCACTATCTTGCCAACGTTTAAGTTCTTCGGCAACTGTATCACGCAATGCGATAGGCACTGGTCTAGCTTTACGAAATTTTGGAACTGCAGATTCTTTTAAAGTCACATGTGCCACGAAGTCTTTTGCACAACCTAGTTCCGGCGAAAACAAGTCACTGTATTTGTCACACAATGCATTGATTTTATCCTGAGGCACTATTGACGAAATTTGAAGCACATCTCTTTGAATTGATAAACCAAACAAGTCAAAAGCATCTAGTCCAAAAATGTTCTGTGTCGATTTGGCCTGAAGAACTACAAAAGCAACTGTTTTTGTTACACCTTGAAAAGAGGCAGGCAGGCTACATGTTCCTAGCATGGGAATATTTTGACCTGTATAAGCTGTTAACACTTGCTGTGACGGCGACAATTTTGGCGAACCCAGAAGTTCATAAGTATCTTTATTTATTAATGTGACAGCGGAACCAGTATCAAGCTGAAATTGCACCGTCTTATTTTCTATGAAGAGAGTCACAAACAGTTTTTGCTTGCGGCGCTCGACAGGTGCGCGAATGTGGGCAACGTCTGCTACGGTTTGTTTACTGCGCTTGCGCGGGCCGCGTAGTGAAGTAAGCGGTGCAGACTCGGCACGCAGCGGATTAACAACACTTTCACTAGATGGCACTACCGCCGGATCGGCGTCCGCGCAAGCATGCGAAGCTACTCCAGATTTACTAACTACTGCACTACACTTTTGAGTAGCTACTTGATGTCTACTGTCACTAGCTACACAGTACTGGGCACTATTACAAGGAGCAGTTGCAGAAGGCACTATTTTCACTACAGGAATGCACTGTTCATAGTCATTTTGCTTGTCCCGAATCCTTTTCCGTTGCACTGTTTTACGCGCTCGTCGGCGCTTGCTACGTGGTGCACTATATAGTTTTGCCATAGGCGCAGAACTACTTTCTTGCAATTGAGGTCCAAGGAAAGCACTGTTCAACTCCACAGCGTCTATGACATTGACTGTATGCACTGCTCTCGCACTTTGCGAAGCACTGTTTCTAACGTTACTGTTCTTTGAGTTTTTAATTTGCATACACACAGACCGTACATGTCCTGATTTGCCACATTGGTAACAGGTTGCGTTGCGACTAGGGCAATGAGCACGCTTGTGGCGAGACACACACTGGGGGCAAGATTTACGTACATTTTTCTGAAATGAGCGTTGGCGCCCGTTATTCAAATTACTGTTTCTAACACGACGGGGCGACCTTTGTGTCGCACTTTTACACTGGCTACTGTTCACTGTCTGTTCAGCACGACCGGTAGAAAAATAAGAATCACTAGTGCTATACTGAGAACTACGGCTAGGAAAGCGTCGGTTGCGGCGCACTGAATTAACACTGTGGCTTTGCATTTCTACATCTGCTAAGTCAAAAGTATCATGCGCTTCAATAAGCTGCAGTACACTGTCTAATGAAGGGTCAGACTGTTTCAGAATTGCTGCTCTAATTCTGGGGTCCTGAATATTCTGCGTAATCGCATCCCTCAACATCACGTCACTATACGAAAGTCCACAAGAGCAAGTAAATTTACATTGGCGGGTTAAGCCCTTCAACTCGGTGATCCACTCTTGGTGTGACTGTTCGGGTGATTTTTTAAGTCTGAAAAATCGGTACCGTGCAGCGGCTACAAGAACTTTTCTCTCATAATGAGCATTCAGTGCATCTACAATTTGTTCAAAGTCTACATCACGAGGAGATGCGTGAGGGAATAGTTTCTGCAATAGTACGAAGGTCTGGGGGCCCACAATCGATAAGAAAAGGTTCTTCACTCTCTGACCTGTAATTTGATGAGCCGCGACGAGTTCTTGAAACTGTGCGAAGTAGTCGCTCCATTCTTCCTCACGTTCGTTGTACTGGCGGAACGTAGGGAGCGGTACGGCGGCTGGTGTGGGCTGCTGAAGCGGCGGCTGTTGTTGTTGGTTAGCTGCTTGCGCTGTGAGCTGGGCCACAGCCTGGAGAAGTTGTGTTATTTGCGCCGTCTGTAACTGAATAATTTCCATTAAGTTTGGGTTCGGGGTAGTGGCCATGCTGACCGATTAGGCGCCGCGCATACAAGTAACTTATAACAAAACACAAATGCAATATGAAAGAGGACGCTCTGCAACAAAAAAGTCCACAAAATACGTAACAGAATATGTTCCCCCCAAAATCTTATAATAAGGGTGGGTGGGCGGGAGCAATTTTTGCGTGCTCCGACTGCTGCTGTCTGGCTGCTGTAAGCGGGCTGGTCCAAGGTTCTATCACTCCTCGTCGCCACTTTTGTGTCCCGACTTCGTCGCCGCTTTTGTGTCCCAGCCTCGTCGTAGGTGTCGGTGGCCGAGTGGAACGAGACCGACACAGTAACAAAGATAGCACGCTGGTGCAGGTACGGAGGGGAGCAGCCAGAAACTATAAACACTAGAGTAAATTAGAAAGAGATATATATTGCACAGAATGTAACAATACTTAACTTTTACATAGTACTGCAGAATGTTGATACATAGTTGTTAGAGGCCTGCCTAGTGCCTGTACAATAGCAAAGTCTTCACTGGTGCCTATCTGATTACGAAGGTCCTAACTCGTTGCTAACTCAGTCCGAAGTGGCCGATGTCCTTCAGTGGTGGCCACGAGCGGAGTTGTCGCAGAGGGCGCTCGTGGCTGTCGTCGTGAGAACGCCGCGCCGTGCGTGCATGGCGGCGCGCGGCGAAAGTAAGTGGCGCGCACTTTGTACTTGTGCGACACCACAGTCGCCATTACATTTCCGAATAATTATGTTATATACGCGAACTCTATGTCCTCGGCCCTAATGTCATTTGCAAATTCAGGAGGCTGTTCCTTGGTTCCTAATATTTGGACCACATGCGTAGGATTAATTCTCTTCGTGATATCACTGCACTGTACGCAGTTTATACTAACTCGCTTGCGAACACTTCAAGAGACAAATGCGTACTGCAGCTATACCACTCACTCAACTGGAGCGCTGGTTAAAAAAACGTTTGCATAGCTTATGGGACTTAACTACGGGGTCATCAGTCCCTAAACTTACAAACTACTTATGAACTAACTAATACTAAGGACGGCACAAATATCCATGCCCGAGGGGGGATTCGAACCCCCGACCGTAGTGGCCGTGCAGACCGTGACTGGAGCGCCTCAGTCCCCTCAGCCACCGCGGCCGGCGAGCGCTGGTTAGTGCAGCTACACTATGCCACCATCTAGTGACGCTAGCAGACGAGTGCGGCGTTTTGCACGGATTGACGCACACCACTGTTTTGCTGATGACTGCTTGTTATACTAAGCGTGATTTCGTGCGGTTCCGAGCGTTCGAAGTCAAAAGTGTCCATTTTAAGAACAATGCACATACCTATGCCGGAGGGAGGACTCGAACGTCCAACGCGAGTGGCCGCACTATCCGTAGCTTGACGCCCATCCCGCACGAGCATACCCGAGCGGCCAGTATCACAACAAAGTAGCCATACAGTAACTGTTGATCGTGACGACCACCAATTTCACTGCATCCGTTGCAGCATAATCTGCCGACAGTACTGTATTCAGAATTCGTTTGCTCACATATTTACGCGCGGGAGTAGCCGAGCAGCCTGGGGCGCCACGTTACGCATCGCGCGGCCTCCCGCGTCGGGGGTTAGAATCCTCCCTCAGGATGGATGTGTGTGTTATCCTTAGGTTATTTTAACTTAGTTTAAGTAGTTTGTAAGTCTAGGGACTGATGACCAAAGTAGTTTGGTCTCATAGAATTAGAAACATTTGAACATATTCTTCGCAGACTGTTTGTGATAGGAGTGTGATCTCCGCCTGCAATTTTCGAAATGTACAATTTGTCACAAGTTAACAAAAGCTCACTAATAAATCAAATCATTTCTCAAATGCTGCTGTGTGCACATTTTTCGTTGAGATTCTGGGCCACATGTCCATAGCACGAACAATTCCGTCCCGCATAGGAGTCCTTCCTCAGTGATAAATGTCTTCCAATACCATTACGCCTGGTGTGGAACATTTTTTTTCTTTAAATGTGTTCCACATCAAAGAAACGCCTGCAACATCCTGTAATACGTAATTGTGCATCGTTGACTATCTTTAGTGAGTTGTGACAGTGGCAAACACCACCAAAGACACACCATACAGAATTTGATATTACTGTTGATAGTACGATCACTGGCGTCAATGTGGTAGGCAGTTTTTTTCCTAATATTATCAGTTGATAAGCATATACCACTGACATTAATCCAGGGACAATTACCATGAAATTATCAATCTCTTAGTCCAGTATCCTCTTATAATGATGCTGATGGGAAGCAAATATTGAGGAAACAAAGGAACGCTGGAATTGGAATGACTATTTCGAAGGGCAGGGAGCAGTGGAGCCGGCCGCGGTGGCCGAGGTGACTGAGACGCTCCAGTCACGGTCAGCACGGCCACTACGGTCGGGGGTTTGAATCCCCCCTCGGGCATGGATATTTGTGCCGTCCTAGTCCGTAAGTAGTTTGTAAGTTTAGGGACTGATGACCCCGTAGTTAAGTCCCATAAGCTTAACAAACATTTGAACATTTTTTTGGAGCAGTGGAAGAACGAACTGCGATACTGTTCAGGAGACAGAAGCTGGTTTATTGACGGGTTGCAAACAGACGTAGGTGCTGGGGCCGTGGTATAAGTGGAACAGCCTACAGCAGGCTCGCGCAAACTATGCCCACGGGGCTCCCGAGCCCGCGATCGCGCGAGGCTAGTGCTCTGGGCGAATTCGTATGTTGTGGCAGTGGCCGCTTAGCTGACCGTGAGCTCCGCGCCTCGTCATGCCGCCAAACACGCCTTTGTACGGAAGACAGATCGCCGCCCCAGTAGCGGTCAGTTGCACTGATACAACACAAAGCCGTTAGTCTACACACGTAAGGTTACAGTGGATCGAGATGGAAGATAAAAACAACAACAAACAAACAACCGAAGAGCGGTGCGTCCGCACTATTCGAACCCGAGTGCAAAATTAATTTCTTTTGTACTGTTTTCAAAAATCATGCCAGATGTTTAGTATGTCGTCTAAGTCTCGTGTGTTTAAAAAAAGTGCTAGATAGAACGGCACTTCAATACCTGTCACAAAGATCAGTTCGAAAATTTGTCGCAAGAGGAACGTCAGTCAAAGCCTCAAGAACAGAAAAAAAATTTCAAGCAGCATTAAAGTGAAGTACGCGTTTCCTATAGTCTGACTCTTCGTTATTTATAAAGATGATAAATAAAACTATATTTTATAATCTGATATGTCACTTAGCAACGGGCCAGTTTTCCAATATAAGATTATCAACAACAAGGATAATTTCTTTTCGGTTAATTTTTATATTTGGGTTCCATTAAATCACGTCGCACAGACATAAGAAAATGGCGCAGGTGCGTTATTTCTTGCCACTTACTGGAAAGCCGTCACAAACGCTCTCTCGAACAGTGAAGTGTAATTAATAGTCATTCTTTGTTATGGTGCATTCGCGTTTCGATGGATGGAAAAGCACATGTTGTAGTTTGACCTTTGTTTTAAATTATTTAAAACGCAAATATTCCAAAACATAAAAAAATATTTTGCCACCTCTTTTCACTGTCCTTGTTAGCGTCTATGACCGCTTTTCGTAGGAACTCGTGAAATCGTATCTAAAACAAATCCTTTTTTTCAGTTTTTTTATGTGGGTTTCAAAGAATGAAACAATTAATTTGTAAAATTATAAAAGAATTTTAAAAACATGATCTTAAGGAAATTAATGTGAAGGTTTCTTTTGCCGTGGTGGGAGCAGTAAACAGGTGTGCACCACGGTGGAGTGGCCGAGCGCTCTAAGTTGCCTTGCTGTAGAGTGCACGGTTGCTCGCCTTCGGAGGTTCGAGTCCTTGAGTCCTTCCTTGGGCATGATTGTGTGTGTGTTGTTCTTGGCATAAGTTAGTTTAAGTAGCTTCTAAGCCTAGGCATTTACAAACATTTAAAAAAGGTGGGCGAAGTTTGCACGCCAGTTACAAATGTTCTATGAGAATTGCGAAAGCAGGAAAACTGTTTTCCACGAAAGAAGCATCGTCTTTTGCATAAGCACGCGGCCAAAGTTCTCTCATCGTTTGGTTCCACTGGCCAGCACATTTTCCAGATCTCTCACCAACTGAAAACGTCTGGTCAATGGTGGCCGAGCAACTGGCTCGTCACAATACGCTAGTCACTACTCTTGATGAACTGTGGTATAGTGTTGAAGCTGCATTGGCATCTATACCTGTACACGCCATCGAATCTCTGTTTGACTTAATGCCCAGGCGTATCAAAGCCGTTATTACGGCCAGAGGTGGTTGTTCTGGGTACTGATTTCTCAGGATCTATGCACCCAAATTGCGGGAAAATGTAATCACTTGTCAGTTATAATATAATGTATTTGTCCAATGAAAACCCGTTTATCATATCCATTTCTTCTTGGTGTAGCAGTTTTAATGGCCATGATTTACACAATCAAAAGCCTTTGAGAGATCAGAAAAAATCCAAACGTGTGATGTCCAGTTTTCAAAGCATTCAATATTTCATCATGTACAGCATATTCTGTTGAAAAGCTTTTTTTGGAACACTTATTGTGTGGCTCGGCTTTTGAGGAGCAGCGCGCTGTGTTGCAGGAGCACTACTCGCTGAAGGCGGGCGACCTGCACGTGGAGTACGCGTCGCGGCAGCGGCCCGCGTCGCTGTCGGACTGGCTGCTCAACTCGGCGCCCGTGTTCGGCTTCCCGCTGCTGTGGGACACGCTCGAGCACGCCAAGGTGCAGGCCACGCTGGCGCGCTGGCACCGCGTCACGCTCGACATCGCCGTGGGTAAGCAACTACAAAAAACTGCACAGCTGTTATCTCTACTCCGTGGTTCGTGGCCACACGATGGAGACTTCTACGCGGAGTGGTAGTTGCAGCTACGTGCATGGGGCATTCTATTTCGTAAATCATTTGTAAATACAGCATTCTGAGAGCCACAGTGTTATGAGTGTGCCGAGAATACAAGTTTCCATGCGTTACCTCTCACCACGGACAACGATTGGCCGTCTCGGCCTGCACTAAGTTATCGAGAGAAGAAGCGTTTGCATAAAGTTGTCAGTGCTGTATTTAGAATCAATAACGACGGCTATCGAGTTTAGGCATTCTCCGACAGCCAGTGAGATTTTATTTTCAAATGTTTGTAAATCTATGGGACTTAACAACTTGGTTATTAGTTTCTAGCTTACAAACTACTAAACTAAGTTAAACTAACCTAAGGACAACACAGCCATGCCCGAGGGAGGACTCGAACCCACGACGGCGATCGGCCGCGTGCAGCGTAGCACGGCGCCTCAGTGCGCACAGCCATTCAGCTGCCGTAAAATTTCATTATTGTCGTAAACGCTTTGTTAGGACTGTCTAGGCATCGACAAAATTAAACTTACGAGGATTGGAACTTAGATAGTGGTAACACTGCTGTGGATACACTATGGAATAGAATCTACTATTATCGCTGATAACACACGTTGTTGACATACCTACATTACCTCCGAGAAAATGGATTCGCCCGTCCCTCGTAACAGGCGTGTGGACAATCGAGGGAAACCCAGTCACTTGTGAGCGAGTAGTCTAACGTAACGGTGTCACTATGTTTTCGAAACGGAGTTGGATCAAGACTGAATGCGTCATTGGTCGTACAGCACGACAGTGTCATCAAGGTCTTCAAGAGGCGTGCGGGGAATCACCATTGCCGTACAGAACGGTGGCATGTTGGGTTAAAGCCTTCAATGAAGGTCGTCAAACAGTGGCAGACATGTATAGAGCAGGTCGTCCAAGGGTCTCTGAAGAAGAAATACACACTGTAGCCGCGTTAGTGGACAGTAATCGACGCAAGACGATTCGTATGCTCGCCCACGAAACCGGATTGGTACATACGACTGTGCTTCGCATCCTGAAGGAACGCCTGGACATGTCAAGAATTGCATCACGATGGGTTCCGCATAAATCACGGAACTTCAGAAATGGACTATTTGATTCCGAAGATGAAAGGACCACTTCGTGGCATTCGCTTCAGAAATATTCCAGAGATTCGACAGGCAGTGGACCGCTCCATTCACACCATCAACAGAACAGGCTCTGCTAAAGGTATACTGCGCCTTCCACATCGTTGGCAACGTGTTCTACACAACGCTGGTGACTACTTTGAAGGACAGCAATAGGTGCAAACATGTAACGCTTTTGTATCGGTTGTGAATAAATAGTTGCCACTGTTTAAGTTCCAAGCCTCGTATTTATGGGGAGTTATTAAGTGGATTTTATTTATTTATTTATTTGTTTATTTTTGCGAATTTCCATTGCTGATGGCGCTGGTATACACCAAATTCTACCTAAGCAAGCGAGAGCCATTATTTGCAGGCAGTAAGGTATCTTCGAGCGTATATTCGCGTACTTTTAACTGTCGCTTGAAACTGGCACAGATGCTTTTCCCATCTTTGTTAGACATGTGCGACCCGCCATCGTTGATTGGTCGAACAGTAACAAATAACACTGGGTGAAATAACCGCAGAAATCAATGTCAGACTACGACGACAGTGTCGCAGAAGAACGGCTCTAGTACGTTTCCATAGCACAACATCGCCTGCAGTGCCTCTCCAATCGGGCCCGGTGGTCTTGGGATAAAGCGCTCGACTGGAAACGCAAGGATCGCGGTTTCGAAACCCGGGCGGACCTCGGATATTTTCAGTCTGTGCTTTAACCCATCCTTCACCTCTCAACGATGTGAGTAGTCGCCAGAAACGACACGTGGTTCGGATTCCACGTAAAGCTGTTGGTCCCCTTTCCCCGTTGGATGACTGGGGTAGGCTAGGGACACGAAAGTCGCGGTAGTGGCGTACAATTGAAAGACTTGCAGCAGGTCAATGTCCCACACGAAATTATTATTATTATAATGCCTCTCGTAACCATATACGTTCGGACCTAGATTTGGTTTGATGAGTCTCGTTTTCAGTTGGTAAGAGCGGATGCTAGGGTTAGAGTGTGGTACAGACTCCATGAAACCATGGACCTAAGTTGTTAATAAAACACTGCGCTAATTGCTGGTGATCCCATAATGGTGTCGACTTTATTTTACATGCAATAGAATAATTTCTGTTGCGCTACTAGATCGATTATTAACTGCAAATGGGTATGTTCCCATACCTGAAGACTATTTGCAAACATTCATTGATTTCATGTTTCCAAACAACGATGGAACTTTTTGAAGACAATACGCTATGTAATGGGCCCACAATAATATTCTCGATTAGTTTGAAGAAGATTTGGGAAAATGAGAGAATGATTGGCCACGTAGATTGCTCGACAAGAATCACATCTAAAATATATATGGGACATAATTGAGTGGTCAGTGTATATTAGACTAACATTCGCATCTAAGTAACACTTTAGTGTATTCCATGTGAATTGCGACAATCACCTGTTTTCGTTTTGAACAGCAAAGGTACGCCTTCAGATCCCATATCAGCAGGAAAAGTAAAGAAAACAGATTTGTGACATTTTACGAGTTCCTAACAAGGAAGCAATTATTTAGTTTTTATCAGTAGGTTTTGGTTGCTTGATATCTGAATCCATGCGTCCTGTTCTAATATAGTAGTCATAGTTTCTTGCAATTATTAATACGGTTTCTGTTCTGTACGGACATGTCCGAAAAGAACAGACACCATATCGATAGTGGTGTATGTCCCAAACAGCCAATTAACAGTTTCTGTGTGAATACATAAATGCGCTCTATCCCTTGCGGAAATCAAGTATAGACTGCGAGTAAGAGGAACTAATGGGCAGGGAGCACTACTTTCGTAGTCTGCTATAATTTGAGAATTTCGTCAGCACGGGAAACGTTTCTGGGTGGCCTAGTTGGTTAAGGCGACCGCTGGCCCGAAGCGGGACATCCGGATTAGAATCCTAGTTCAGAACAAATTTTCAGCTTCTCAACTAGAAATAATTCAGTGACCTGCAATGGTCGATATGTTAGAATATTTCGAATTCAAAAATAGTTTATTGCGTTTTTATCAGTTCGTGTTATAGAGAAATGTTCAAATGTTTGTAAATCTATCGGACCAAACTACGTGGTCATCAGTCCGTAGCTTACAAACTACTTAAACCTAGGTAAACTAACCTAAGGACAAAGACACACACCCATGCCCCAGGGAGGACTCGAACCTCCACGGCGAGCAACCGCGCTCTCCGCAGCGAGACGCTTTAGACCGCTCGGCTACTCCACCGCGGCGTGTTATAGAGAACAGCAGTGCGTGTCGATAGGCATTTTTGTATCTGTAAATTTTAGCTTTCCATCAGCTTAGACTGCTGTGCTGTGTGTGGTTGTAGGCTCACATGATGACATTTTGTTACCAGTTCCAGGCAGTGTTAGCTTCGGTTACACATCTTGCGTCTGCAGACAACGTTCACCACTGCTCTGGGTTGGACGAAGAGACCCAAAAGACGTGCTGCAAGACCAACATCTGCTCTGATCTGTCTGCAGTTGTGGCCAACCCAATTACAGCTCGCATCGAAACTGATCCCTTAGCTGTGGTTGAGTGGGAGATTGTCTCAGGCGTGGCAGGCAGCGAAAGACTCCCAAGGTGCTGAACATGTGGCAACGCTGGTTCATCTAAAAGACAGGTTTCCGGCGCTGACCGTGGTTGATGACTTTCCTAAGCTGAGCCATACTCAGACGCTTGTCCTGTTTTAGATGAAACCGCTGGACCTGCAATATCCGAGCGGATAGATTGCAGTCCTTTTAGTTGGAAGCTCCAATGAAAGGGGGGGGGGGGGGCTGAGGAATATGGCTACCATAGAGTGGAAGAAGGCCAATGGGAAAACAGTGTGCATACTGAGGGAGTGGAACGGGTCCTTCCGGATTCCATAAAGGTATAGTGCGCAGCCAACTTCATGTGGTATCTCACGTTGGAACCAATGTTACGTGCTGCCTTGGGTCGGAGGAGATGCTCTCAGACTTACAGCAGCTATCTGAAGTGGTAAAGGCTGTCAGTGCTGATTGCGAAATGAAGCCAGAACTGGCCTTCTGCAGCAGAGTCGACAGGATTGATTGTGGATCTCTATTTGTGATTGTGATTGTGAGCGGTCTAAATCAGAGGCTGAGACATTTCTATGACTGTATAGGCTGCAGATTTTTCGAATTGCGCAATACGGTGGTCGACTTTCGGGTTCCGCTAAGTAAGTCACGATTCCAGGAGGCGGATACGCGAGTGGCGGTGGCTGTTTGGTTTTGTCTGGGTGTTTTTAATGTAGGGGGTTTCAAGAAAACACTAAATGGGCTCCTGTCTCAAAGGCTGCAGTTTGAGCACTGGATGAATGCAACTGCAAGACCATGAATTGGATAAATACAACACATTTAAAAAGCGAATAAATCGACAAAAATTGCGTAAATTGTGGAGCTGTGAGACTTTTCCAGTGACCGGGTGGAAGAAGCAACAAAGACGAAACTAGCAAGACGATAAACCATAAACCAACCCACTGAAGACCCTTTGAAACGGAAGAGGGCGAGACGCGTCTTGATAACATTAATATATACAGCAGCATGGGGTTCTCGACTGAGTCTCAGGACGTGCGCTAGCCGCGCGTTTCACGTATTTCAAGCGTCAACTTCGCTTCGCAATATCTCGGGATGTAATTGGAATATTGCGATGCAATCAACGCCATTGTTGATGTGATTTGTCATGCTATGGATCGCCGAAGAAAAAATATAGGGTGCCCATTTAAAAAAAAAAAAAACATAAGTTTGTGTTAAAAAACACATTTGCTTTCGTTTTAGATTGTTTCCAAATATGTACATTCATAGGCCCCAGCCGTACATTGATACCGGTGAAAGTCGTTTTCCAATAGCTGTTATTGTTCCAGAGATATTTTGGGTGGACAAGATAGCTGGGACACCCTTTATAGCAGCAGGAAAACGAAGTTTTTATTTCCAAACACAAATATTAGAATAATTCGGTTTTGGTAATAGAATAATAATTATCATATGGAGAGGTTACTTACATCGAAATCATGCCCACAGAAAAAAAATAATAATAAAATAAAATAAAACCTCGCGAAGTGACCGCTGCCTCAATAGAATCTCCACGGGCTAGTTTCAGTAAACTTTTATGCATTTATCATTTCGTGGAACGTGCAAAAACAAATCTTCTTAAGTTTTCTATAGATGTATTTGTTTGTACAGAGCGCTAATACGCTATATTTGTAGACAGTTTTCCTAAACGTAAATGCCTAAACAATGTATAAATGTTTGTGGATTTTACGACTGCAAGGAGCGGAGGGCGCACTGTGTGGGTTGATGTCACAGGCATCACATAACTCAGATACAGAGATTTAGGAGGCTATAAATTTATTTGAATTTCTTTTCGTTTCTTTTTTAAACTACAAAAACTTACGAGGAGAAAAATCATATTATGAGCATAAAATTATATAATTAACCACTGAAGACTATTTTCAGAAAACACATAAATACCCTTTTGTAAACTCAGCCAATGATGAGAAAGAAAACTAATTTTTTCCTCACTTATTCCTTCTGAAATATAATCTTTACAGCAAATCCACAGAACTTCTGCCTCCAACATATCTACAAAATTGACATCTTAGAAGAAATGATTGTCTCAGTCTCTCGGAAATAGCTGTTGTACTCAGACTCATTATTCTGGCCTCAAATATTTCTGCGACTAACACTTTAATATTGTTGAGTTATGGGTGCCTGCCACTGATTGATTTTCGTATTGTAGCGGTGGTTTCCAAATGTACATTGCCGATCTGCAGTTACCGCACAAATTATTCTCAATGCTACGCCTCTTACCTAGATATGACACCTTTCCTTCTGCACCTTGCATTATTATTGCAGTGGGGAGATTTTTGGTGTTGTTGTTGGGGTCTTCACTCTGAAGAATGGTTTGATGATACTGTCTACGCTACACGACCCTAAATTTGATTAAATTTTTGTTTTTTATGGTAACAGAGATTTTTCTTTACTATAAAACCCCATTTCAATTTCCCTCCTCATTTTTAAAATAATTCTTGCATTAATGTGAAAAAGATATCAAGACTGTTACCCTATTTGACGTATGTATTTTTAAATTGTCCAATCCACTACTTCCATTTTGCGAGGGGTACCCCTAACGACTGTTTGTTTGGTCTACAGATCACGCGCAGGTGGCGGATGGTGTGTACAGCATCCAGAGGCTGGACCTGGAAGGAGCGCAGACGACTGAGGCGCCAGCCACCTCGGAGTCGACGTTCGCGACGGAGTCGACGTCCGCGACGGAACCGCTGTCCGCTCTCACCACGCTGTCCCCTACATCTGGCGGAACGGAATCCACATCGGCTCCCACCACACAGGAGTCACCTACCACAGAATCGACTACTACCACACAGTCGACAAATACCACGGAGTCTACCACGGAGTCGACAACAACCACACAATCGACACCTACCGTGCAATCGACACCTACCGCGCAAGCGGCAGCTACCGCGGAATCGACGACTACTGCGCAGTCGACAACTACCCCGCAGTCGACAACGACCGTGCAAATGACACCAGATCTAACGACACTGTTAACGGGATTGACGGAAAATGTAACGGTACTGCTTAGTACGATGGAAGCGCCGAAGGTGGTCGCCAACCTCACCGTGACCAACCGCCAAGCCACATCCTGGCCCACGCCATTCAACGCTACCGACCTTGACCCCTTCTCCGAGACGATCAACGGGAGCAGCATACTGTATCTTCTAGACAAGGTGTTCAACGGAACAGACTGTAAGTATACGTTACGCTTATTAATTGCGGCTAAAATTGTTCTAAATGTTGGAGGAAACTCGTCCAAGTGTAGGGGTCGGTAATAGTTTATCCCATAAACACACAAAATGTACTAAAGTGCGTCTCATGACGAATTCCTTCCCCGTAAAAACTGTGAGATATCATGGGAAACCAAGTCTGTTATTTTAGTTAGTATTCATGGAACGACATTTACAACAATTTGTCTAAATTTGTTACATAATTATTTATCAGAGGAGTTGCTAGTCTCCTACGGAGCGCCTCCCCAGGTGGCGTGTTCCTAGGAGGAAGCTACTGACAGTTCTGCAAGATTATGGAATAGGAGGTAAACTTATAAAGGCAATTAAAGCCCTATACGTAGATTGTCAGGCAGCAGTTACAGTTGACGGTAAACTGAGTTCATGGTTCACTGTACTTTTAGGGGTAAGACCAGGCTGTAACCTGTCACCACTGTTGTTAATACTATTTATGGGTTATATGTTAAAAACGATAGGCTTGGCAGGGTACGATTAAAGTAGGTGAAAACAAAATAAGCAGTCTCCCATACAGTGGCGCAGCTAGGATTTGGTTGTGGGGGTGGGGGGGGGGAGCTATTTTTTTAAAAATTAAGCCTATTGAATTTATTAATCGATGTCTTATTTTCACACTATTTATAATTTAACTAATTATGCTACGAAAACAATTGCACAAGGAATAAATTGAGTAGGCTCACATTAATTTGAAAGTGTAAGAGGAGCAACGTGGTGGAAATGGAGTCTATATAATCAGCTCGTAAAATGATTACTAGGCAAAGAAAAAGGTCTTTACAGTTTAATTAACATGAGACTCTATGTGTAAAAATTGAACTAAAATAACACTATTGTTCATAAGATTCCACTCAGTGGCGCCGCTGACTTGTAAGAAGCGGGTCACCGCATATGAACAAACGGCTTGTAACTTAAGCATAGCGGTAACAATAGCGGCAGCATCAAAGCTGGTCGCGGTGGCATTAAAACCGCTCACAGAACAGCAGCACACGTTCTCAGTGGCGGCATCACGTTGGCGACCCATTGTCAAGTTCAATTGTGCTTGGCAAATTATAGTTACGTTGTGATTTATTACATATGTATTATTTCAAATTTCGGGTGCTGGCCTGTTTAAAAAAATAAAAGATGAAAACAATACAAAAAAATTAAAAAATCTTTGGGAGGTGCTGGGGTTGGGGGGGGGGGGGGGCTTCAGCGCCACTGCTCGCATATGCAGACGACTTAGTTGTGATGGCATATTCGCTAGAGGGGTTGCAATCTAATATTTCAGAGCTGGAACAGAGGTGTAATGGTTATGCTATGAAGATCAGCATCTCCAAAACGAAAGTAATGTCTTTGTGAAAGAGATCTAAACAGATTGAGTGCAAAAAAAAGAGGAACAAAGTTAGAATTGGTGGACAGTTTCAAGTACTTAGCTTTTATTTTCTCAAAGGATGGCAACATAGTGAAAGAACTTGAATCAAGGTGTACCAAAGCCAATGCAGTGAGTGGTCAGATGATTTCAGGCAACGTGAGGTTCCCATTTGAGTCTTGGGATGTACGCCAGCTGCACGCTTCATGTTTTTCAAGTGGCAACTTCACTTCTCAATTTCTTGGGATGTAATTGCTATATTGCGCATCAGATAACGCCATTTTTTGTGATTTTTCATGCTGTTGCGTGTTTACGAAATAATGTGTGTTCATTAAAAACATATGTTTGTGGTAAAAATAATATTTCATTACGGACTTACACTACGTACTTTCATAGGGTCCCTGCCGAATGTCCATACCCGAGAAAGTGGTTTTACAATATCTATTATCGTCCCAGAGATATTTGGGTCAATCAGGATACATAAGATACCATATATATTCAGGCTGAAGCAAAGGCGGGATCGAACCTGGGTCTTCTGTTCACTAGGCAGTTTAGATAATCATTATGACACGTCGCCAAAGTGGTGTCCTGGTAAGCCTCCCTCTGAAACCCAAAGTCTCATCTTACAAAGGGACCATCAAAAGCGTAAATAACGGATTTTGTTGGGTCACGGATATATTGTAGAGGGACATACCCTCGGTAAGATGCTACCTGTTTTTTTTTACCGACTGGCCATGGTTTTCGAGAAAATTGATTTTGAAGTTCACCGCACGTTGTAAGACCCGTAACGTTAGCCGTGTTCTGGCCAACTGAGCGTTGTGCAGCGGTTAAGGTCTGCAGCTACCACGCTGGAGAGGCTGTGTTCGGGTCCTCTCCGTTTTTGTGTGTGTGTTTTTTTTTTTTTTTTTTTTTTTTTTTTTTTTTTTTTTGTGGTTTTAGGGCGCACAACTGCTGTGGTCATTAGCGCCCAACACTGTCCATAGTAAAATAGGACCGGGGTTAGGACTTAAATGGCTTTCGCCATGTTTGCACGATGTATAAAAAGTAAAACTCTGTTAACAGAATGCGGGTCATCAGCTAAAATGTCAGACATTTTAAATGGTAAACACAGATCATGACGGAGACGATTAAAAAAGTCCTCTCCGTGTTGCTCTTTTTAAGTCAGAATACTCCGATGCTTTTTTTTTTCATTTTATTTTACAGACTATCAACAAACAATTTACATTGTGTGAAATTAGTAAGAAATATTGAATGTTGCCGTAGTAATTTTATTTTCACGTCATTATTACAAAATCTTACTTTCTATCGCCTGCATCGCTTGTTACGCCACAACAGAAATCCGGATGACATTTGTCTTTAAAGCAATCGAAACACAAAGGTTTTCAGCCCCAAGAACATTTCAAGAAAGCTACTATCTTGCAGAGGCACGCAGATTTTAAGAGCGATACCGGAAGATATTGTTCATTGGAGAAGGGTTCTCTTTCACGCATTAACTTTCATGCGAACCGTGCGTATTTTATTACCTTTGGAAAAAACAGGTGCCCTGGATTGAAGCAAAATTAATGAGAGTAAATTTCTGGAGAAGAGTTCCGCCTGATACGCAAAGCACTGTTTTTTACTTTTCACCCAAATATTTTGCAGCTCCTCTGTGCCATCATCAGTGGATTTATTTACATATTAATGGCTTGAGTTTACATTTCGTGGTTATGTGAGAGTCTCCAAATGAAATGGAAGGCCACCTCTGCACAGGACGAAACAGGGATCCTGCCTGAAACCCAGGCTTATGTGTCTTTATACAAATTAAATGATATCATTCACAGACTTTATAAAGTATTAACCATTCGTGACTGAAGCAACTTGTGAAGATTTCTGCCGCGACCGGGAATCGAATCCGGGTCTCCTGCTCACGAGAAGAGCATATTGTAAACTAATTTAGAAATGACATTTTGGACTGAGGAGGGAGGCAACTCTGAGTAATTCCGTGGGGTTGCCGTGAGGGCACTATGCTGGATGGTGAAGTGGTTAGCACACCTTCCTAGTGAGCACGAGACCCGTGTTCCAATCCTAGGTATAAATTTTCGTTCGATGCTTCGATATGCATATATGAGGGCGGTTTGATAAATCTGGTGAAAATAGAGTAAAAATTGTTTTAAAGGTGAAAACTCACTTCATTTCTCGACATAGTCTCCTTGCAAGGCTATACACTTGCTCCACAGAGTTTCCAATTTTTTTCAACCCATCGGCGAAGTAGGCTTTGTAAAACTCTACAAAATAGTCTGTCACAGCAGGGGACTCTTCCTCATTCGATGAAAGTTTATTCCCACGAAGCCAAATTTTCAAGTTTGGGAATAAGAAGAAGTCACTCGGAGCCAAGTCTGGTGAATAGGGTGGGTGGGGAAGAAATTCGAATCCCAAGTAGTGCACTTTTTCCATTGCGATAGCTGCTGTGTGGGCTGGCGCATTGTCCTGATGAAACAGCACTTTCTTCCGTGCCAGTCTTGGACATTTTTCAATTATTTCCTGTTTCAAACGATGCAGCAGAGCAGCATAACAGGGCCCAGTTATTGATCTGCCTTTTCCCAAATAGTCTATCAGGATTATACCTGGGAATCGCAAAAGACAGTGGCCATCAACTTTCCAGCTGACAAAACAGTCTTCGCCTTCTTTGAAGCGCTCTCCCCACTCTTCGCCCATTGTTTGGACTGTTGTTTGGTCTCTGGAGTGTTATGGTGGAGCCAAGTTTCATTCACAGTTATGAATCTGCGCAAAAAACTGCTGTGTATTGCACCTGAACAGTGTGATATTCTTAACAGAAATGTTCTTTCGTTTCCGTTTTTGGTCCAAAGTGAGCAGGCGCAGCACCCATAGCGCACAGAGCTTCTTCATGGCCAGTTTTTCATGGAGGATATAATGCACTCGTTCAGGTGAGATGCCTACAATGTTACGTATCTCAGCGAACTTTTAATCTTCAATCTTTCATTACTATATAATGCACATTACAGATGGTTTCCTGTGTGGTGACTTCAACGGGCCGACCGGATGGAGTTGCGTCTTCGGATTTGATCTGTGCAGCTATCCAACCCTTCAAATCAAAATGTTTAATGACCGCAAGAAATTCGTTTTTCTCGATCTTAAAGGCCGGCCGCGGTGGCCGAGGGGACTGAGGCGCTCCAGTCACGGTCTGCACGGCCACTACGTACGGGGGTCCGAATCCCCCCTCGGGCATGGATATTTGTGCCGTCCTTAGGATTAGCTAGTTCATAAGTAGTTTGTTAGTTTAGGGACTGATGACCCCGCAGTTAAGTCCCATAACCTATACAAACAACATCCATCCTAAAGCCCTTTCTATACGAGACGTGCAACACGCACAAGGAAGTCGTTGTCAGCTGCAGCGCCCCTTGCGATAGACCGTTGAACTACAAAGAAGCGTTCAAACGATACGAATTTGCTGAGTCGTCTGCTTCACGCGTCTACTACGTTTGTTGTCAACTTACAGCAAATGAATCGCCGCGTTAACATTACGTTTGGGAACTGTATAATGTTGTGATGATTAAAACATTTATTAGTGTTTTAGACTGCCACTGTGAAACTGTATTTAATTGTTATCGTGCAGTTGATGCATAACTACGTCGCTCACATGTGTTAACGGCCTCATTATAAAATGCGATTACATACTTCCAGTCCCTGCGGTAATGTGTATGATGAACAAGCTCAGGTGTCTCTACATAGACCTTTCACTTTGATTAAGCTTCAAATAATGCTCACCAAAAACAAATATTTCATCTGTTAACTACAGCATGTTTCAGGAAAAATAGCAGATATTTTAGAAGCTGGTAATAAAGGCAATTTGCAGTTAAAATTTCATATAACGTGTGTCCAATTTTTATTGGGTATAGAGATACAGCTCTTGTTATGTACAACAAACTGATTCGAATATCTTGACTGATTCTTTCGTCGGTTCTTGGTTGATCACCATATTGACTTTTATTTAAATGACCGGTTTTCGGCGTAATTTAAAGACTGAATATGTCCTAGTAAGCCGAAACCGGATAACTAAGTGGAAATGAACGTGTAGAACATACACAAAATACTACTTGTAAGTAAGTGTGATGTACTATCAAGAACCGACAGATAAATCAGTGCAAATTTCTTCATTTACATTTGCTCTGCGTTTGTTTGCATCTTGTGCAAGTGGACGCGTCTACACTGTACGCGGACGGCGTGACCGGTGCATCATGGGTAATCTCGTAAGCTCTATCCTCCCGTGTAGGAAGGGAGGAAGGGCTTTAGGACTAACTACGCAGTTGCCACTTCAGCTGGCAGCCAACAATCAACTAATAACAGCTGCCGTTCGAAACTTGCTGCAATATCCGTGGAAATATCAGGCTTACCAAGAACAGTGCAGGTTCCGAAAATTTCCCGCGCTTTCATACAAATTTACCGGACTTATCAATCCACCCTCGTCTACATCATGCAAGGTTGACGCTTGAAAATGTCTGTGAATCATATCGATCTGTAAATTGAATGAGATATTCTAGGGTCTGCCGTTGCAGTTACATTCAGGGCATTCATAATGCTTGTTTGAAGGACACTGAAGATGGTCACTAGGTGATTGAAATCGATCTGTGGTTTTTTTTTTTTTTTTTTTTTTTTTAATAAAACATAACGGCCAATGCTGCGAAATACATCTGGTGTGTTCATCATTGTGTGGTCGTGGAGCACCTCCAGGAAATGGAATCAAACCTGAAAAAAAGCTTGGTGTGTGTTGTCAGACGGTCGCGCGGTGTCGGTGACGGTGAACGCGAGCGTGCTGGCGCAGGGCGAGCCGGCGGCCAGCGACTACCACGGCGTGGCCACGCTGGCGCGCGCGCTAGACGCCCGCCTCATCCGCGCCGGCCTCTTCCTCAACAGCGAGGAGGACTCCTGGCAGGTAAGCTACCCTCCATAACGCCTAGTAATTATACACGATGGAAAGTAAATCTATATCTATAAATGTGAATGTCTGTTCGGTGTACGTTTATCACGTCTGAACCACAAGACGTAAAGAGCTAAAATTTTGTACAGTTACTAATATCTACCTGGGGAAGGCTTTAGGCACGGTTTTATGGCGATCGGATAGCTATTTACTATGTATATATATATATATATATATATATATATATATATATATATATATATATATATATATATATTAATGTGAATGTCTGTTCGGTGTACGCTTATCGCGTCCGAACGACACAGACTTAAATATTTGTACAGTTACTAATTTATACCTGAGGAAGGTTTTAGGCACGGTTTTATAGCAATTTGATAGATATTTAGTAATTTGAAGAATATAAAGCGAAATGCGGAACAATAATTACTCTTTGAAAATTATATTTACTCTTTGAAAATGGTTTTATTGGTAGCATTGTTGCTTGAGGGTTGATAGTGATAAAACGGTGGGGTATATTGGGATGGAAAGTTATCGGTGTATATAAAATTCTACGTGTGTATGTTAATATTTCGCTCTGCAGCGAAAACTACGGAACGCAAACGAATGGTCTGTGTATAGTTGTTGACCGAAGTCTCCCGTTATACACCATAGCAGTTCCATGCCGATAGCTATAAGGGGGTGCAAGATTTGGTAGTTGAAAGTCGTCAAATTATTAAAAAGAAATCGGACTGAAGGCCAGCGATGACGTTTGCGACTCTATAGCAAGGAGGTTACATACAGCGAAACGTGATGCCACAGACCATATCTTTGGTCTATGCGTGCTACAATGTCTTCAGCTCTTTCTCTGTAAGGATAACCACACGAATAAGGGAATATAATCAACCAACACGCGAGCGGAGCCGCGGGTTTAAGCTAGTACAGAATAAAAACATATTTTGTTGTTTTACAAATGTTTATTAAGCTCAAATAGGCAACAATTGAATTTTCGATTCCTCAAAATAGCCTTCCTTTGCTTTCATCACTACCTTGCACACTCTCGGCATGCGCTGCGTCAGTTTTGCTGAGGTTTCTCTTGGAATTAGTTTCCATTTTTGCTGCAAGACCTCCCACAATTGTGTCCCACTCATGATTTCCCGTTTTCGGTTCCTCTTATCCAATTCATCCCACAGCAGCTCGACTGCGTTACAATCTGGGGATTGTGGCGGTCATTCCATGTTTTTCAATATTTTACGAACCTATATAGACTTCACATAGTTCTGACACAAGCGAGACGTATGTTTCGGGTCGTTGTCTTGTATATATATACCTTCCTAATCAGACGAAAGCCAGATGTCACAGAATGTCGCTGGAGAATGGCATGATAATCATTTTGGTTCATTTTTCCATCTATTTTCACCAAATCTCCGAGTTTATTCCCTCCAAAGAATTCCCATACCATCACAGAACCCCCTCTATGTGTTACAATTGGAATTACGCACTGAGGATTCAAGTGTACATGGGGTAAACGGCGTACAAATTACTTCCAAATATTTCGAACTTCCAATCATCAGTGAATAAGACTCTTTCCCAATACCCCGTTGTCCAATGTTGGTGTGTCGTAGCCCACTGAAGCCTTTTCTTCTTGTTAACAGGGCGCAATAGTAGTTTCCTTGTTGCTACATAACCTCGGAGGTTGGTGTCTGCCAGGCGTTGTCTCACTATTGACTCACTCGCCGGCGTATCCCTCGTTGCGTTTAGTTCAGCAGTCAATTCACGGACAGCTTTTAATCTGTTACGTTTACTGGTCACTACAAAATACTTTTCCTGGCTTTCTGATATTTTCCTGGGTGCTCCTCAGCGAGGACGATATTCATAGGAGCCTGTTTGTCTATGCCGGTGTATGGTTTTGACAACTGCACTGATGGAAATCTTCAGTTTCTTTGCTATTTATCGAACACTGTTACCTTCTTGGTGCAAAGCGATTATCATTACCCGTGATTCATGAGGAATCCGGCACTTTGTGGCCAGTTTCAATTACTTTCGTGGCGTGTTATAACTTTATACAAACGCAACTACAAGTGAACATAACTGTAAACAACGTATCTCTTCAAAGCCACGCGGTCTACTCGCGCCACCTGACGTGTTTAGTAGAACTGCTTGGACAGGTAACGTCGGTTTACATAAAACGGAGCAATACTAGTATGTTCCAATATGTATGTATATGTACAATAATTAAGTGGACAATACTGTTTCATTATTAACCGTTATTTGAACTTGCTATTCCGTATTCTAACCAATAACTCACATAGACAACTTCCATCTTGTTAAAAGGTTCAAATGTTTGTAGAGTTTTTGGGACTTAACTACGGGGTCATCAGTCCCTAAACTTACAAACTACTTATGAACTACTTACAACTAAGGACGGCACAAATATCCATGCCCGAGGGGGGATTCGAACCCCCGACCGTAGTGGCCGTGCAGACCGTGACTGGAGCGCCTCAGTCCCCTCGGCCACAACTTCCATCTTGCTCCGTTATAATACACAGCATGGTGTTTCCAAACTTATGGAGGGCAGTGTCGTTTAGTGTTTCGGTTAAGTATACAGGATGCTTCCAAATGGTGCAGTGCAAGTCACAGATGCGAAAGGTACGGATGGATGGTCCTACAATAATCACTCTCTGGTTTCTAAAGGGGTAGATCGTGAGGAGCCACTGATTGCAACAGGAGATAAAGTGACAGGTTGATATGGACGGATCGTTATAACTTGTTAAGAGTACGGTAGAGGGAAAGGCGAAACTTTTCAGCATACTGAAAGAGGGTGGCTGGTGAAGGTAGCTTGAGCGTGTAGGTAGTGTAAATGAAGTGAACGGCAGGAGAGAGGACAGAGTCTTGGGGCACACCTGCACCAGAATGGAGGTTATGAAAATCGGTATTGTTAAATTTAATCCGCATAAATTTAAATAAATTTAATTAACTGAACATGCAAAACTATAGAATTTGAAGAGGAGGTCAGACTGTCATACGTGTTCATAACCTTTCTACGTCTGTAGGAAAATGTTGGCTGTCACTTTATTTGCAATAAGTCATTTACCACTAAAACATGAGACATAAAACAGCTGTATGAATATCGAGAACTCGGATGGAAAACCAGTTCTGACCAAAGAAGGGAAAGCTGAAAGATGGAAAGAGTATATAGAGGGGCTCTAGAAAGGAAATGAACTTCGAGACAATATTGTAGGAAGGGAAGAGGATGTAGATGAGGATGAAATAGGAGACACTATACTGACAGAAGAATTTGACAGAGCACTGAAACAAGGAACAAGGCCTTTGAAGTAGACGACATTACCTCAAACCTACTGAAGTCTCTGGGAAAGCCAGCCATGACAAAACTGTTTCATCTGGTGTGTAATATGTATGAGACAGACGAAATACCCACACAATACAGCGTAAATTAGTGCCGAAAGGGCTAACGTCTTAAAAAAATCGGAAAATGTAAGGTAAAAGTGAGAACTCACTGTAAATACGACTGAAGTGTTTTCTGTTTAAGAAATTAGTGCTCTAGGCTTCGATTATGTTCCTAACTCAAAGATAACACAGAGCAGTGAAGGCCAGAGAGCAGGTCACGTAGTTTCAGACCCTCATTTGCAAATTAATGATCTATAAGGAAGTTTTACAGGTATTGTATGGAATATTCAACAAGGTTTACTGGGATGAAATTTGAAGGAAAGGAAAGATGGATGTGAATGGCTAGGCGGTAACGCAAACATTTGCAGCCTTCAAAGAACACTTTATTTAAATACTAGATTATCTTTATCTGACAAGTTAAGTCGTCAGCTCGAGCTTAAGAACAGAATAAAATCTACGCTATGTATTTAGCAGTTATCTTAAATAGGAATAAGTAGTTCACTTTTAACTCACGTTTACGAGGAACATTTTTCAAAAGCTTGAAGCTGAGAAGTTACGACTCTGTGAGCTCGACTGCACAACAAAATAAATTCTACACTATTTATTTAACAGTTATCTCAAGTGAGAATAACTAGCTCAATTTTAACTCAGATTTACAAGGTTAATTTTTAACTATAGAATCAGAGCTCAGTTTTTATAAAACAGAGAACGATAAGGAAATATCGTTAGTCTTTAACAGTGGAAAATGGAAAACGAGCCCAGTTTTTTTACGTAGAATCACGAATTCAATTAAAAAATATATAAATAAAAAAACCACAAAGATACACAAACAAAATCAGTCATTAACAGTATTTAAAAACGAATACTTGGAACCACAAGCTCAATTTTTCTTTAAATACAGAAAGGAACAGAAACATGATCAGCCTCTAACGAATACCAAAATGGAATACTAGTTCAATTTATTTTCTTAGAATCACGAGCTCAATTTTTTAAAACACAGAGAGGTACAGAAAAACTATTGGCCTTTAATAGTACTGAAAATGAAATACGAGCTCAATCCTTAACGTATAATTAGGAGCTCAATTTTTAGAAACACAGTAGCCTACAACAAAATTAAAAATTAAATACGAGCATAATGTTTTAGCTTAGAATCACGTCCTGAATTAAAAGAAAGAAAATGTACAGAAGATCTATTAGCCTTTAACAGCAATGAAAATGAAATATTTAACTTAGAATCAAAATGTTCAAGAAATGTACAGAAGCTATTAGCTTTTAACAATACTGAAAATGAGATACGAGCTCAATTTTTAGCATAGAATCATGAGCTCCATTTAAAAAATACAAGAAACACAAATTGAACATAGTGTCCTTTTAAAATGGTGAACAAATAATGAGACAATTAATAACGTGTACACCACGGTAATACACTAAAACAATATTAATGTAATTTTAAAAGGTTCGGTTCCCGACAGTAACAGTGCGGCGCGGCGGCCAGAACACGAAACAACTACTGCAGGCCTCTTCTCAAAAGACTAAGCCTTACTCAGTACCCGGAACCTGCCCTTTACTAGCCACAATTTAATTATACAGGGTGAATCTAAATTCTAGCACTCGGGCTCCGCAACGCGATTCCTCACGTGCTAGCAATAAAAAAATGTCTGTCACAAAATTTCGTCCTGCGCGTATTTCCGGCAGTAAATGGACGTCGAAGATTCAAATGTTCAAAGAGCTTAAGGGACTTAACTACGGAGTCATCAGTCCCTAAACTTACAAACTACTTATGAACTAACTAATCCTAAGGACGGCACAAATATCCATGCCCGAGGGGGGATTCGAATCCCCGACCGTAGTGGCCGTGCAGACCGTGACTGGAGCGCCTCAGTCCCCTCGGTCACCGCGGCCGGCGTCGAAGATTGATATGGGTGTGTCCCATACGTCAATGTGTCCAGAATTACACTACTACACCCTAGGGGATGTGGGAGGTGTGTCGAGGATCAAAGTGAGCATAGAAACCCATGCCCGGAAACGTCATCCAATGACGCTACAGAGAGTGGAAGTTGCTGGAGGAGATGTATAGCGGCAGGAGCTGGTGCCTGTAACCTTGGACTCTCCGTAGCGTCGTTTCCATGCTCATTTTGTTCCTCAAGGCACCTAATACACCCATTACAAGTTTGTTGTTGTTATTATGAAACACACTGACGTATGGAACACACAGCCATCTCAGTCTTCGACGTCCATTTACTGGCGGAAATATGCGCAGGATGAAATTTTGTGGGAGGCATTTTTCATTATTGGCAGGTGAGGAATCGCGCTGCGAAGTCCGAGCGTGCGAATTTAGATTCAGCCTGTATATATAAAAACCGCGACGGGTAGAAAAAAGCGATCGAAATAGGTGCCCATATTCAGACACGTCCGGAGGTGATGAGCAGCAGCAAGCAGAAAAAAAAAGTTCAAATGTTTGTTAAGCTTAAGGGACTTAACTACGGGGTCATCAGTCCCTAAACTTACAAACTACTTATGAACTACCTAAAACTAAGGACGGCACAAATATCCATTCCCGAAGGGGGATTCGAACCACCGACCGTAGTGGCCGTGCAGACCGTGACTGAAGCGCCTCAGTCCCCTCGGCCACCGCGGCCGGCAGCAAGCAGAAAGATAACAGCTTTGGGGTACCAGAATAGCAACTGAAAGAACCGGTGGCACATATACAGGGGCCAAACTAACCAAACCGAGATGTCTACAGATAAAGAAACCATGTGGAACAAGTAGAACAACACCTACAAAACACACACACACACACACACACACACACACACACTAAGAAAATTACGACCACGTTCCGGTAGTTAACGGCAACGCAGAAGGAAAATGGTCACTACCTTAGATTACGACCGTGCTCTGGGCAGGCAACGGACAGGTACACACTGGTCGAACTGAGAAATTTACAATTGGAAGACGTTAAATGTAACGATAATAATAACAACTGAGCTCCATGTACATAC
This sequence comes from Locusta migratoria, assembly GCA_026315105.1. Taxonomy (NCBI): domain Eukaryota; kingdom Metazoa; phylum Arthropoda; class Insecta; order Orthoptera; family Acrididae; genus Locusta; species Locusta migratoria. The sequence continues at coordinate 237,996,184 of CM048755.1, forward strand.
AAACACATGCACACAGAGCCAGAATGATGAATAAGAAAACAGACGCAGCATAGCAAATAACGAAATTCGCCCAGAGCAACCGTGTCAATACAGACAGATGTGCGATGTTAGTGCACCCAGACGACCGAAGATGTGAGAGCACTATCCAGTGTACTTATATGGAGAGCACCCATCTGTTGCCGGTTCACTGGCCCCGACGGCCGCAACGCTGCTGGGAAGTGTCAGCTGGCCGTGACGAGCACTCGGCCTCTCTTTGCTGTCAACCGCACACCCCTCCTTCCTCGTGGCAGCCACCTTCCCTCGAAGCGAAGATACGCGAAGCCAAAGTCCGCTGACAGCGCCACACGTGGAGGGAACGACGAAAAGAATCGATACACCTCGCATTACAACATACGCGAGGGTCCCAAGTTAGAGGGAAGGAAAATACGAGCCAATGCGACTCACTGTTGTAGCGGTCGCCTTAGATGTGGTAATGCTAATGGTGGCAGTAAATTGCACTACGTATGTTAGTCTTAGCAGCAGATGCAGAAAACGATTTTGGGAATTCAAGTTGTTATTACTTTCATTGCTTCCTGCGTTGGTTATATATAAATGTTTTAAAAAAAATACGAAAGTACGGAAGACGGGAAAATTCTCTATCATGCAAGCTGCGTTTACAGAGTATATCTTTATAAATAAAGCTAAGTGTTGTGTGTTTGTGTGTACGTATTGCATACAAGTCTACAGTTTTGTTCCAATCTTCATGAAATTTTGCACACGTAAGCTTAAATCCACGAGGATGGTCGCCGTTAAGTGTAAGGATCACGTAAAACGCGTTGTTCATGAGACATGAAGTTATAAACAATGAGATGCGCGAAAAACTACTGCAACGAACGACAACGTTGCACATTTCCTCCTAAACCACTGGACCCAAATCAACCAAATTTGGTACACATATTCCTTACCGAGAGGTAACAATGCTGTAGGGGTACAAATGACATACGGCATATGATTAATGAGATATAAAGTCATAAACAATAGGAGTTGCAAGAAACAGCCACATAATGCAACCAGACTTTATTCACACACTGTGAGAGACTGTCAGTACTTAGCGGATTGCAACCAACTTTAAACATAATTTCAAACCTTTATTAAACTTTATCTCGCGGACAACCACATCAAAATAATGAGCAGAAAAACCTTTCTCGCTTACTAGTTTTCCGCTGTTCATGGAGCAAAACTAAGGCATTCGGTATGACGTTAGAGTTTATAATTTATACACTATAAACTGTAGTCGCAGTAAATTTTACAGATAGTATACACACATACAGCTGAATGTAATTTCGAAAATGTATCACAGTACGACACGCAGTTGATGAGATATAAGGACATAAACAGTAGCGTTCATGGAAAAGCGCTCCATCATGCATCAGATTTTAATCTATTACTTCTTTGCAATAACTCTGTTTGCAACGGATTTTACCGACATAAAGCACATAGACAAATGAAATATATAGCTGCAACATTATACAATTGTAGGACATAATTCAACAAATTTGAGATTATGTATACTGCGATGGGTGAAAACCTGTCACATGATACACCACGTATTAATACATTTACGTGTTTACCACTAAAACACTCCTGTATTCCAGTCAGCTTAAGGAATTCCTGAAAGCTGACTGCTCTTGACAACTTAGAACCAACGTTCAACTGTGGAGCACACACGGTTGCAGGTGAAAGCAATAGACTTCTATAGAGCAAGAAAGAGAATGAAACAGTGTACATCCAACGAATACCCATTATTTCCGGCAGATCTAGCTTTTAACTCCTAGAGACTGCGGTTTCTAGTGAGACTTGCATTTTCTATTACGATTTACAAATCACAGGGCACTCTACTCAATACTGTGGACTGGCTTTGAAATGTCCATAAACGGACAACTTTGACACTTTCTCAGGGGTGGGTTCATCGAAGAAATTATTCATATTAGATCCTGGACAAGTCACAAGAAATATTGATTATAGTAAACTTGTGAATTAAATGAATGCATGAATGTTACAGATCATTTGTATTTTGATTACCATCTTTCTTTGTTTGGATGCTGCACTTATAATTTTGTACATTATACAAGCCAGCCTTATTTCTTATATATTCCATGATAAATATAACATGTTATTAGAAAAAAAAGAGATGGACAGAGAGAGAAAGGATAGGAGAACTACTAACTCAAGGCTTGAATAAATAAATAAATAAATACCCGGGGAACACCGGGGTTTCAGCTAGTATATAATGTTGTAACTATACATTAACTAGAACTGGCTGGAAATGAGCATAACAGTAAAGGGAGTATAGTGGATTGATGGACTTCCCGTGTGTGACAGATTGCAGCGACAGGCAGCTGGGAAGTGGAGCCGCTTCCCTTCCTAGACGTGGACAGCCTGCTGCGAAGTAATCTGGCGTCCAACATCAGCGCCGACTTCGTCTACCAGGCCAACGAAACTAGGTACATCGTCCTCGTGAAGGTAAGTTATCTACCGCATTCTTTGTTTAAGTTAAGAAACTGTGACGTGTTATTTACCACATCATAATGTCCTTCGGATTTTGAATAACGAATATAGCTTGTAGAGACTCTGTAACTTCTACAGTATGTGTAAAGAAATCATGTGATTGATACGTTACATAAAACATTTTGAGTTATTAAAGTACTGATAACGATTGTAAAATATGCTATAAATATGTGTTTTCATATTTTAGTGGAGAATTAAAATAGCAAACATTATCAAGTACGTAAGATATTAAATCTTTGGTGTTAGTTTCAGTCGTTGTGTACCTATATCTATTTGACTTAATTGTCTACGCTAAAGTGATACTAGGCGATATGTTACGCAGTCGAGAACCTCCCGAGGGAAGCGCTACTTTAATTAGTATGGAGCTTTGTGATAGTAGTAATTTTGTTTGTAGACCTTAACCTTCCTTCCATATTTGAAATAGTTAGCCACAGCACCCAGTCAGCTTTGGAGAACATAGTCGATGATGTTACCTGTCAGTTTTTGGAAGCCTCCGATCTTGCTCACTTCAAACAACGCTCCTCACCTCACGCCACTGATAACTGGATACTTGTTCCATAGATCATAAATACGACATTTCGCAATGATGTGGAACGTGTAAGTTTCATAAATGCTGTCTACACATGACACTCAATATTTTAAGGATTTTTTATTTTTTATGTTTTTAAATTTTTATGTAATTTTTTAGCGAAATTACTAAGGTTTATAAAAAAATTGATCTAAAGTGTAGAAGGAGTTTCCATTCAGAATTCTTTTGATTTCTTTTTAAATACTAGTTGCCTATCTGTCAGACTTTTGATGCTACTTGGTTAGTGACTGAAGACTTTTGTGGCAGCATAATTCACCCCTTTCTGTGCCAAAGTTAGATTTAACCTTTAACAGGTAATATCACGCTTTCTCCTAGTGTTGCAGCTATGCACACTTCAATTACTTTTTAATTGGGTCGGATGATTAACAACAAATTTCACGAGTGTATATATATATATAAAGCTACAGTGAAAATCCCTAGATCCTTAGATAAATGTCTGCAGGATGATGTTGGGTGGGTCCACAATTATTCTGATTACATGCTTTTGTGCAATGAATACTTCTTTACTCAATGTTGAATTGCGCCAGTATATGATCCATATGAAAGCAGTGAATGAAAATAGGCGCAGTAAGCCAATTTCCTGAGATGTATATCACCAAATTTTGCAGTGACTGTGATAGCATACGTAACTGAACTCAAACGTTTCAGCAGATCTTCAGTGTGTTTCTTCCAAATCAATCCCTTGTCAATGCAAACACCTAAAAATTTAGAATATTCTACCTTAGCTACAGATTTATGTCCAAAGTCTATATTTATTAATGGAGTTATGCCATTTACTGTATGAAACTGTATATGCTGGGTTTTGTGGAAGTTTAGTGGGAGTCTATTTGTAGAGAACCACTAAATAATTTTCTGAAAGACATCATTTACATTTTCATCAATTAATTCCTGTTTGTCAGGCGTGAGAGCTATACTTGTATCGTCAGCAAAAAGAACTAGCATAGCATTTTCGTGAATATAGAATGGCAAGTAATTAATATATATTAAGAACAGCAAAGGACCCAAGATCGAACCTTGTGGGACCCAATTTTTGATAGCTGCCCAGGTAGAGGAAGTAATTGTTTCTTCCATATCATGTTAACTGCTTATTTAAACTTTTCTCACTCTTCCAGTTAAGTATGATTTAAACCATTTGTGCACTGTCCCACTCATACCACAATACTTAAGCTTATCTAGAAGAATCCCGTGATTTGCACATCAGAAGCCTTAGAGAGATCACAAAAAATCCCAACAGGTGATTTCCGGTTATTCAAAGTATTTAATATTTCATCAGTGAAGGTATAGATAGCATTTCCTGTTGAAAAGCTTTTTTGAAAACCAAGCTCACATTTTGTTAGAATTTTATTTTTACTGATATGTGAAGCGACTCAAGAATACACAACTTTTTCAAAAAAAAAAAAATTGAATAAAGCTGTCAGAAGTGAGTTTGGGTGGTAGTTGTTGACCTCAAATGTATTCCCTTTTTTATGCGATGGTTTAACGATAGCATAACTTACGTGGGCATTGTGAAGACCATGTCAGAACCCAGACAACTAGAATAAAGTTTGCCCACCATGTTCCACAGCTCTGAACAGTTTATAGGACATAACATTTTACTTATCTGCACATTTGTGCTCGTCGATTGAATGTGTATACATCTTGTGTACTATGTACATGGTTGTGCTTGTAATTGTATCTTTTGAACTTGTAAAATTGTAACGACCACTGCAGAACTTTATCTATACAGTATTCCAGGCTCGCAAGTGTACAGAAATATTACTACAGTTGATTCAACATACTTTAGTTAAGTAATTGTATATTCTCAGTATATAAAGAATTGTTATTAATATTTAGTTCTGCTGTTATAGATAAACCTACCTATATCCAACTCCATTGCAACGTAGCAAGTTGGAACCCTTAAAGTGTCTTTATGCTCACTGCATCTAATTGCTATTTATCGACGAGTCAGCGAAAGTGAACAGAAACACAAAATTCTACACACAGGAAAACAGAGTATTACAGTGAAGGGACTCACAAAGAAAATGGCAATTGCAGAATGTCACATAACCGTGTACCCAAAAAGATCACTTAATGAAAAGAGTAAGGCGTTAGTTATCTGCGCGTTCTGGGAATGATAATTACGATATCTCGCTGTAATGTGGATAGAGTCACTTTACAATTACGCTTTCTCAGTAAAAATATGGCACCAAACTGACCATATACATGACTGTTTGAAATTATTTGGGTAAAGTGGCCTATAATTAACTACACTGGATCACTGACACTCACATTAAATTAATATACATTTCAAAATTCTTGCACAGAGTAAAATATTTTGTTATAGGACGCTGATAGCACTAATGTTGAAATCGAAAGTTGACATTGTGATGTTCGGTGTGGTTTCAGATGTTTATCTTAATTAAGACGAATCCCTTTCAAGTTTAAAAATATTACGTGTTATCACAATGACTTTGTAATTAGAAAATTATGTTCGTATCTGTTTTCACGTACTGAACAACAGGCCGCACATATATGCTACATGAATTGTCCAGTAGTAGATAGACATATTGAAACTACCTTCTGCAGGCACATCAGCTGAAGATGCCACTCGTGAAAGAAGAGTACTGTGTACTAGGAACTTTTTACAGTAGTTAAGGTCGCTAGAAATGAAACATCGCTTTGCGTCTACCGCCTCGCTCAGCACCCGCTCACAGTAGCACTAGCACCGCAGTTTCTCTACTATGTGTAACTCGGTGCTCTATCATTGGTTCATACCAATTTGAATTTAAAACACAATTTGTGTATGGTCTTCAAGTTTATTTTTCATTTAGTTAATCGGTTTTCGGTTTCCACGGCAGATGTTCAAAATATTCCTTAACAGTATTATCAAAGAATTATTTATGAAAATTCATCTTAAGGATGGTTCAGGATCCACAACTGTAAAAACTTTTTGTGAAATTATTTAATTTTTATTTTCTCGTCCATGCTGCAGAATTTTGTTTTCTGTGACTAATTTCGGACGAGACCGTCCATTTTCAAACCATTAGCCTTGGTTTTAAACCGTAATAAACCAGATGCGTGTAAAAATGGCTGCTAAAATTATTGTACGTTATAAAACTCTGTAGATATATAACTAGTTTACATTTAAAATGCCCTGGAGGCCCGTGGAAGTAACACCAGTTTTAACTGCCATTTTAAATGTAAATTAGTTATATAACTACAGAGTTTTATAACGTACAACAATTGTAGAAGCCATTTTTAACATGCATCTTGGTGTATTACGGTTTAAAAGCAAAGCTAATGGTTTGAAAATGGACGGTCTCGTCCGAAACTAGTCACAGAACTCAAAATTGTGCAACTGCGACTGGAAAATAAAAAGTAAATAATTGCACAAAAAGAATTATTTACTGAAAATGTTAGTTTACTTAAAAGGTGTATAGGTAAAGTTTCTCAGTTAATAATTACAGTTTGTTCCTGGTTTGCCATTACCTCCTAAATTGTATGATCCTATCACTCCATCTATTTTCTCGTATTACATTCATTTTTAGTTGCCCAAGTTTACAGAATATTATCTTTGCTAGAAAGGGCTATTCTATCTCTGACAACTGTATGATGCTACTTAACTGCCCCAAATATTTTGTGCTTACAATTGTATCTAAAATATAATTAAAATATTCTTTATCTGTCTTAGCCGTGTAATTTGTTTATTGGAATGGCTAATTATTAAAATGTGATACATATGCATTTTCCAGTTTAAAGTTTATGACTCGTTTGCTCCTGTAAAATTATTTTCAAGATCTATATTTACTGAAATAGTTAATTTATTTAAAAATTATATACGTTAAGTTTTTTTATAGTTTATTCCTGGTTTCCCCAATCCTGTATATTTATTTATAAATGTTTAATTTTTTAGAGTTTTAATTATTGTACTATCACAGCAGCGTCAAGGATGTTTTTTTACAATTATCGGACACGTCCGAAAAACGGATCACAATTTTACGAATTCGAATTGTTGAAACATTTCGACCTTTTCAAGGCACTGAAATAAATTCATGGGCGAAGTTGAAAATTTGAGCTGGACCGGGATTGGAACCCAGATTTTCCGCTTCGGCGCAGTGGTTGCCTCAACCAATTAGGCTACGCGGCGCACCTTGTAGAAATATCTTTCTTCTTATTATTGATTTTCTGAAATTACGTTTAGTTTGTGTAGTAGCTACATTGAAAATTAGCGCCATCCGACTATGTGTGTGTGTGTGTGTGTGTGTGTGTGTGTGTGTATAATTGTATCGTTAACTATATTTTCGTCATGTATGTGAAGTATTAATAACGGATGTTATAGTTATCTCCTGCGGTATCGCCCCATGTGTGTTAACTGCAAGCAATTGATACAGAGAAATACTCCAGGACGTGTGGGTAATAACGCTAGGCTCGGCTGCCAACTAGTGAACCTTAAAATTTTTACTGAGATGTGTGTCAAAGGAGGTAAAAATGCATATTGTCAACCATCAGGTGTTTATTGTTTTTACAACTTTACCGATTTCGGTTATTAACCATCATCAGAAAAGTAAAATTAAACAGACTTGATTACGTTGGAGACATAAAATGCACCAACGTAATCAGTCTGTTTAATTTTACTTTTCTGATGATGGTAAATAACCGAAACCGGTAAAGTTTTAAATACAATAAACAATGTGCATTTTTATGTTCAAATGTTCAAATGTTTGTGTAGTTTATGGGCTTAACTACGGGGTCATCAGTCCCTAAACTTACAAACTACTTATGAACTACTTACGAACTAGGACGGCACAAATATCCAAGCCCGAGGGGGGATTCGAACCCCCGACCGTAGTGGCCGTGCAGACCGTGACTGGAGCGCCTCAGTCTCCTCGGCCACCGCGACCGGCTGCATTTTTATAATGAACCTTCTGCTGCGCTAGTGAATGTCATAAGACCTAAAGCGTCTTGTTAGGCTAAGAAATAATTCGGTGGTTCGTGCATTATGAGATGTTCTCAATGGCATCGCTATGACACTTCGATCGTTTTTTTGCTTACTTATTTACTCGTACCAACTTCAGTAGAGGGAGTCGCCCATCTTCGGTGAGTGTAGAAGTATAGGGACGCCTAAACAATGTAATTGTACTCCTTTATTCGCAATCTGCTGTAATAAATCTGTCTTGGGTATTATGGGTGTGCTTTATTACTAGCCGCCAACAGTAACGCGATGGAGATGTAACCAATCCAGTGCTGCGTGTGTGGGGTGTGGTTGTGCATAAAACAGTTTAAAGTTTGTGGACAGTGATTCGTCGTTGATGTTATTTTTGCACTTGATTGAAATAACGTAATTCCTTGCTACTTTGCAATTTTTCCTCTGTCAAAGTGTTAGTTGCATTTTTGAGAACCTAATATTATCGTTTATTCGCTGTCAGTTGCGATAAATGTATCCTAACGTGTAAGGGGTGTGTTTTATTACTACCTAACTACATAACAGGTGGGACTTGTTGTCAACAATCTATTGCTGTGTGTACTAAGTGTGTTTCTGCTTCAGATGATTTAAATTTTGCAGATAGGGATGTAACGTTTATGTTATTTTATGTCTTGAGATTGATGGAGCAAAATAGTGAATTATTTCCTTTTATTAATTAAAAACACATTCTGCGGAGCAGTATGTGCTCTGTTACTATAAACAGCACCTTTTTGTTTCATTGAACCCGGTGGACTGTCACCCGAGCTTCATTTCGATCCCACGAGCAATAAGGAAACTAAATATCCACCTAGACATTGCCCCACATGCCTAGGCTCGGAGGTATCCTCAGAGGTTGCTCGCTAACGACTGTTTCATCTCTACAGCTATGCATCAGCATTTTTTTTAATTAATTTATTTTTTATTTATTTTATTTTTTTAAATCGAGGTATTGTCTTCCTCGCGACACGGATCACTGAAGCGTGCCCAGAGGAGATGCGGTGTTACTAGATTGGTGTTCGGAATGGCTACAATGAATCAGCTGATGGGTTGTGAGAGTTCGATAGAATCACTCTAAGCCATGTTCGAATGGTATCCACTGTTATACAGAGCTACTGGAAGGGGTGTGTATGGGGAGAACTTGGAAATGGGAATAACCGTTTGTTGTAGGTTAATGATGACTGCAAGGATAGCCCCCTCAGTGGTCTGGACTTGGTTGTTGCTATGACCACTAACAGAGAATGTCGCAGACTTATTGGTCAGATATTTAGTAAAAATGGGTCGAATTACTCTAATTAATCATGGCAATGCCTGTTTGCTGTTATGGATGTTGCTCTTTCACGTTGGAGCTCTAAAGGAATCAACTTAGATGTATGGTCAGATCATTGTAAAACTGGTTAGAATTATTCTAATGAATCGAAGCATTGCCTGTTTGCTGTGGTGCATGTTGCTCTGTTACGTTTGGACTCCAAAGAAATCAGCTTAGAAGTATGGTCAGGGGGCTGATGATACTGAACTTAACGTTGCAAAGTTAAAAGCTTATTTAAATAAGTCTGTACATTGAGAAATGTTTGATCGCTAGATCAATGTTTGATCGAAGTGTTGAGTTGAATAATAATGTTCGAAGAGGAGAGTTCGCCGGTTAGTGATACTTGCGGCTAGAATGGAATCATTTTCGTAGTGTTTCAACTGGTGTATTAGGTTGAATAGGGTTATAATACGTAACACAAGGGGCTCTGAATGAAATGATATAACAAAAAGAAGTAAGAGGTGATGTAGAAACCGTTATTTGCAGGTAAGCTGTCGCTCTCTGTGTGTGCGTGTGTCGTTCATTTTACGATGTAATTGTGTTGTTATGTTCGTTTATTCGGATTAATGAATGGTTTAGTGATGAACGAACTATTTCTTGAATCGTCAGAAAGTCCTTCGTTTTGTAACTTACTTGAATGTCCATCTAGATTTTAGTTAATGGGCAGAAATAATCACCTTATTGAGGGGGAACATAGAGTACTTAAAGACTTTATGGGCTGTTGTGTAGATGAGAATCGGATGTGTATTACCATAATTATCGGCAATAATGATGATTGCGTCATCAAACTGGCATGAGTTACGACTGTAGTCGTTGGAAGGTTTACGATGCGAATAATTAGAGAGACTAGATTTTTCTGCACAATGTACGAGGGAAGACTCGTGCTGGAAAGATAGAAAGCGACTCAGAAATATGCTCTCTTGACGAACCTTGCATGGCATTAAGTTATCGGATCCTTCAATGTGGTATTCATCCTAAGGATCACCGTTTTTCCAGTGATGATAATGATGATGACCGTAACTGTAGAGAGTTACATTCCTTTATCGAGAGTAACAAGTTGTGTGTTGAGGATCATAAGAAAATGTTAGCAGTTGTTGTTAAATATTGTGGATGTCGTCAGTATGGAATTGTATGTTCAGAGGGACTGGTAGATACTGATCAACGCTTTATTAAATGCAGTTAGAGAGAATCACTCTAGGCATAGTCACAATAGGAGGGTAGGAGTTATCAATAGCTACGAATGGCTGGAATTTGTTGTTGTTTATGTGTTTGATGGTGGCAGTAACCTTGTTATTTCTATTGTAGGACGGGAATTGTTTTAAAGTGTGCGTTAAGTGAACTTGTCTTCATACTGGAGAAGTCACTGCCTGCATGAAGTTGTTTGTGTTCAGTGTAATGATAGATTGTAGAAGTGGATAAAAACGTTAGTAGTAAGTTAATGACGTCGACATGTACGGTTATGTCACTGGAATTGTTCGTTGCATGAAATGACAACCGTTTCTTGGATGGCCAGAGGGGCCTAGTATATATAGCGAATTAAATAGATAAATTGTCCTGTCTGCATCTAAGTCTGTGTGGGTTCCCATGACTCCAAACGAAGCGCGTTTTTCTCCTATCTGATCTTGAGGTTCGGAAAGATGTTCAAAGCCGGCCGCGGTGGCCGAGGGGACTCCGGCGCGCCAGTCACGGTCCGCACGGCCACTACGGTCGGGGGTTCGAATCCCCCCTCGGGCATGGATATTTGTGCCGTTCTTAGTATTAGCTAGTTCATAAGTAGTTTGTAAGTTTAGGGACTGATGACCCCGTAGTCAAGTCCCATAAGTTCTACAAACATTTAAACATTCAAATATGTTCAAAATGTTCAAATGTTTTTAAATCTGTCGGACTCAACTGCGTAGTTATTAGTCCGTAGCTTACAAACTACTTAAACTAAAGTAAACTAACCTAAGGACAACACACACATCCTTGCCCGAGGGGGGACTCGGACCCCCGACGGCGAACGGCCGCGCGCACTCAGAAAGACGGATTAGGACACAAACACGTAGGCATCTCATGCAGAAAAAAGACTGTTTTTTTAGGTGTGTAATACAAGTGAACATATGCTTGTTTACTGTGACAAGTGTGCACTTAGCGAAATTATTGTGTTGTGCGAGATATGTGCTTACACATTGAAGTGTAAGGCTATTACGATTTTTCTTAGGCTTAGAGCTTGTTTAAACTCCCTGGTACATTGGCGATTGTGTGAACGATAAAGGCTAATAATTTCCAAGTGTTTGGAGTTTAACTTAAATCGTTAAGATATGGATTTAATCATTATCATGTAGTGATATTACAATATGTGTTAGGTTGTACAGTACTTAGATATTAAGAGAACTGTGTAGGGTTATTCCGAGATGTGATAGGTCGGGAACTTGTTTTATACAGATGGGTAGATTGTTTGGTTCCTAGATACTAACAAATTTAAAAGTGTTTGGAGTTGAATTCTTAGTTTCTATTAGATTGTGAGCGCGTGTTTGTCGGTAGATTAACCATGGGATTGCAGTCATGTGGACTGTGTGATGGATAAATATGTTACTTGTGATGTTACTGTACTCACAAGGAGACCACATGGGTATCGGATTATAGATTTTTTGTATATTTATGAAGTTCAGAACTCAAACAACACAAATATACATGCCCGAGGGGGGATTCGAACCCCCGACCGTAGTGGCCGTGCTGACCGTGACTGGAGCGCCTCAGTCACCTCGGCCACCACGGCCGGCACTACATTTGTCTTTAAGAAAATCATTAAGTGGTTCTCTGTAAATGGATCCATTAAATTTCGATAAATCACAGTATATACAGTTCTGTACAGTAAATGGCATAACACCATTAATAAACTTAGACTCTTAAGAGAGGTCTGTAGCTGTGGTAGAGTATTCAGAGTTTACAGGCGTGTGCATTGATTAGACACTGAAATAAAAAAAAATTTAAAATAAAAAAAACTCTGGTGATCTGCTGAAAGTTTTGATTTCAGCTGGTTATGTTATTAGGGTTATTGCATAATCTTGGTGAGGAACATCTCATTATATTAGCTTACTACGCCTAGAATCATCCACTTCTATTTTGGGGTATGACATCACTGAATAAAAACGTATTCATTACCCAAAAGCGTGTAATCAGAATAATTGCTGGAACTCTCCCATTATTACCATGAATACATTTATTTACGAAGATAGTGGGTGAATTCCGAGGGTAACTTCCGTCAGTTTCCTCTCCCGGATGATGCCCTCCACCCTGACATCCATTCTTGCTGTCAGTCTTAGCCCTTTGCCGTATATGAGCGACCCCTCTCCCTCCCTCGCTTGTCTGCCTTCCTTTCCCCATCCTTACACTCTCCCGCCTACCCTCGCTTTCCCGCACCACCTCCCTCCCCCATCCCCTGCGGGTTTTCAGAGCTAGTAATTTTAACTGTGCGCCGTGTCAAGTGTTGTGTACAGTGTTGTGTTGCTTCATGTTTTTAAGACATCAGCAGCCACCGGACAGACAGAACAGTGTGCTATCGTGTGTTTTATCAAGTGCCGCAGTTATCGTCTCCCTTTGTTGTGTCAGTGTATTTTACCCACCGTGGCAAATTTAACTCTGAATATGTATGATTTTGACGCCGTCATTTCATTGTATTTTATCCGCTAACTTTTATCACCAGTTTATACTTTAAGTTCTGCATTTATTTTCTACTGTTTTTACATATTTCTCCAATTGTCAATCACAAATGTTCATGGGGCTGAAGAGCAACATATGAAGCTGCTGCCAGCCTGTCCAACAGGGCATTCAAATGTGTTGTTGTGGTCTTCAGTCCGGAGACTGGTTTGATGCAGCTCTCCATAATACCCTATCCTGAGCAAGCCTCTTCAACTCCACATAAGAACGGCAACCTTCATCTGTCTGAATCTGCTTACTGTATCCATCTCTTGGTCTCCCTCTGCGATTTTTACCCCACACACTTCCCTCCAATGCTAACTTCACAATTCATTGATGTCTAAGAATGTGTCCTACCAATCGATCCCTTGTTTTAGTCAAGGTATGCCAGAAATTCCTTTTCGCCCCAATTCTGTTCAGTACCTCCTCATTAGTTACGCGATCCACTCACCTAATCTTCAGCATTCTTCTGTAGCACCACATTTCCAAAGCCTCTTTCCTCTTCATGTCTGCACTGTTTATCGTCCATGTTTCACTCCCATACAAGGCAACACTCCACACAATGCCTTCAGAAAGGACTTCCTTAGGCTTCAATCAATATTCGATGTTAACAAATTTCTCTTTTTCAACCACGCTTTTCTACCCATTGCCATTGTGCATTTTATATCCTCTGTACTGCGACCATCATTTGTTATTTTACTGCCCAAGTAACAAAACTCATCTACCAAATTGTTTTATTCAGAATACAGTTCTTATGCAGCAAAGTAAAAATATCTTACTGTCCGAATTTTAAAATTTATTCACTGTATTTAATGAAGGTACAAGTGTTACTGCCTTAATTACATCCAATGAAGTGGCTATGCTTTCGATAGAAGTTTGTTTACGTTTTGTGACCTTTCGAAGGACTAAGTGTTCGACTCGTGTCAAAGGTAATGCGAACCTCCTTTAACGTAATTTTGGAGTAATAAAGAGTATTTTATGTGAGCTGTGACACGTAGAGGGCAGCGCACCGAGCGAGGGGTCGGAATGGTAACACACTGAACTCGCACTCGGGAGGACGGTGGTTCAAATCTACCTCCGGGCATCAAGATTTAGGTTTTCCGTGATTATCCTAAATCACTCTAGGCAAACACTGGGATGGCTCCTTTGAAAGGGCACGGCCGAATTCCTTTCCCATCCTTCCCCAAATATCGGAGCGCGAGCACGCAGTGGGCGGGATGTTTAAGTGAGCTTGTTGTTTGCAGGGCAGCGCGAGCCGCGGCGAGCAGCGTCGGCAGCAGCTGCTGGCGACGCTGGAGGGCGCGTGCCCCGCGCCCACGGCGGCCAGCGCAGACGCCAGGGCCGCCTGCGTCCGCGTCGCGCACGCCGCCGCCCTCGCCAACAAGTACGACCTCTCCTTCAACTTCAACGAGCCGGTAAGTGCCCCGTCTCAAAACATCTTAGGGTGCGTTTATGCTGCCACCTCGCAGCTGGCAGCTCGCTGCTCGCCAGCAGCCTTGCTGCGTTCACGCTGCAGGCACCTCGCTGCTCGCCATGTATATTCTCCTGCAGCTGTTACATTACAGCGAAGTGCACAACTGCTGTGGCGTGAAGTGTGAAACATGTTCTCCACATCGTCTGGCGACAGTGACAGTGACTTGTTCGCTTCAAAAATGTTATTGGAAAGGAAAAGGAAGAGGAGATATGGAGTGCATCCTTTAAATGCTGAACGTCCTCACTATGGATACTTTCACAAGTACTACCAACAGCCCAAAAAATATCCAGATCGCTTTTTCACATATAATAATCATCTGCTTCAGATCTTGACTCCTTGTTGCCTGTACTGAAACTACCTCTAGCAAACAATATTATGCTCGATGTGCACGAGAGTTCCACGCGTGCAACAGTCAAACGCCGCTCTACTAGAGTGACCTTAAGCAACCAACCACAGAGGAAGTTTCAGGCCGGGCGGCGATGGTCGTAGCGCGAAACAAACCAGTTTGATATCGTCGCCTGGCGAGGATCGTAGCGAGCAGCGAGCAGTGAGCTGGGCGAGCTGCGATGGTGCACGCTAAATGGGCCGGGAAGACTCTGTAGGTTTGATTCATCATCGCCGTGCCATGTAGGCGAGCAGCAAGGTGGCAGCATAAACGTACCTTTACCCTTTTATAGCCATCAAGGAAGTACTATTGTACTGATTGTGTTCGTTGAAAACTCAGCGAAATTAATTTCTGAATATTTTATTCAACGAACCTGAGGTTGCTGAGAATTTGACAGGGAGCGTTTGGTTACGAATGACTGAAAGGGGGGAAAAGTAACACAGTAGAAGAAGAATGGGTGGAATTCTTGGCTATCACATCAGATATTGAATTTAGCTGATGAAATGTGAAAGTATAAAAATGCAGCAAATGAAGCAGGCGAAAGGGAGTACAGACGGCTAAAAACGCATCGATCCTCGACGGTACGCGTCGTCTGTCCAATATATGACTTTCCAAACTGACACGGAATCTGGTACACTCCGGCCTTCCTCAAACCGAGATCATCTTTGGCGCTCCCCACGAGTGCACGAATTTTATTCCGCCGAATGCGTTGAACACCAGTGGCACACACGATTGATGTATCCGAGCAAGTCGGCGGTCGCTGAACATTGTTTGTCGGAGAATCAAGCGATGGACTATGAAGGCACTAGGATTCTGGTACAGACGTCTAGATACTGGGACTGCGTCGTTAAGAGAGGCCATTGAAATTCGCACAAGTGACGACCTTATAAACCGTGACTGTGGCTATAATCTTGGGAACCAGCGATTGGGTTAATTAAGAGTAAATCTAGCAAACGTAACGAAGTGACGACCACGGCGGACAGAGCCCTCACACAGACTTCATCTCAGACGCCGGCGTAATCGGTTCCACTGCGCGGCCGCGGCGCGGGGCGCGGACCGCGGAGGGGTCGCTCTGCGGGCCGAGGGTATTTAAATCGCCCGCTATCGGACTCGAACCCAGTTCCCTTCGAGCAGACGTAGCGTGCGGATCTCCGTGCCGGCGCGTTTCCAGGAGCTCAGTCCGTCAGTTCACCTGATGATGGCGACATGTATGATCGCCGAAATATTGTGTCCGTTGGACACTATAGACCGGCAGTACACCTGTGGATATTTTTATTATCAAATACGCCGGGAGAAACTGAAGAGTCAATGTTCAAAATGTTTGTAGAGTTTATGGGACTTAACTACAGGGTCATCAGTCACTAAGCTTACAAACTACTTATGAACTAGCTAATACTAAGGGCGGCACAAATATCCATGCTCGAGGGGGGATTCGAACCCCCGACCGCAGTGGCCGTGCAGAACGTGACTGGCGCGCCGCAGACCGCTTGGCCACCGCGGCCGGCAGGGAGGAATATCACAGAAGAGTTACAAAAAGGAAATGCACTTGAAAACAGTACTGCTGAAAAGGAATGGAACATGAAATTGGAGATACGACACGGCGAGAAAAATTTAACATTGCATTCAAAGATTTAAGTCGAACCAAGATCCCAGGAATATGCATCATAGTCGTTATGCATAGCACTGTATCCTTTCTTTACTTCATTCTCTAACGAGAGACGATCAGATACTGGCGAGAGCCAGGTGCTTCAGAACTCTACACATAGTCTTGTGTTGTAGTCCAGAGCAATCTTACCTGACCTGGACCTGTAGCGAGCCTGCCTCACCAACACATAGAACACGTTTTAAAATGTATAGGACAGCACTATGGAAAAACAGGGACTGAAGCAAGAGTTTAACACTTAGCTACAAGCTCTGCTGAAACTTAAGCCAATACACGCGCGCGAACTCCGTGCCATAGTTCCATTTTTCCGACGATCATTCCACATTGTATTTGTAAATTATTTATTGAACAATAAAATTTTAGTACAACTGTTACAAATGACTCATGATGCCAAAAATAATACTTTTGTGAATATTTGACTAGAAATGTTAAAAAAAAAAACAAAAAAAAAAAACAGATACTACCTAAGAAGTAAACGTAAAAAAATACTTGGAATAAGGTATGATGTAAAAAACAGTATGCATCCTTAAGACATCCTGAATTATACGAAAGTATTGTCATCTTGAATAAGAATTTAAATATTTGTAATATAACTCATTACTTATGACTAGGAACAAGGTCGCATAAAAAACATAGCGATGGACAAATATTTAGAAAAAATAAATGTTTTTGAATATATCGTTTAGTTTCAGTTGCTGTGGTGAAAAGTAATTTCGACTGTAGTGTAAATGTTAAGCAATGCCTGCCCCAAAACTACTTGAAATTCACTTGACAGTTCCAGAGTTTATTGGCTTTTGTCCCCTGACTGTTCACTCTCGCTGGAATGCTCATCTTCAATAATTCTCTATTCTTCGTCACTTTCATCTGAAAAATCAAAATTATCTTCTTGTTCGAATCTGCCTTCCCGCTCTTCAGCAGAGAGCTCTCTTAGAAGCTCCTCAATCTCTTCTGCCATAGTATAACGGTCAGAACTGAGAGTTGGGAAATGAGGGACTAATGAAAGGAAATGTAAAGCAAACAAACGACGAACGTCAATAGAACAATTAGATGAATCAATAAAAATTTAGCTTATTTTTGCAATAGAAGTCATAATAATTATTCATTTGTAACTGTATAGTACTAAAAAAGCCACGAAGTAGTAAAAAAATACATTATCGTATATTATAAATTTAATTGTAGAACACCAACACACGCAAGCGGTACGGCGTGCCGCAAACAGTAGAAACACAAATACACGCAATCGGTACGGAGTGTCGCAGCGACGCAGTTTCTCAGTTAAGGGCTTGCAGCCAACTAGTTGTAAACCACAGAGGCACGGAGTCATGTTGGAAACACTTGATCGGGGAATACATGGAAGCTCAACCTCAAACCTCTCATTATAGCTGCCAAAACTCAGAAATACGCAGATTGCGGCAAGCGTGTAGCTAAGGGTTAATACTGAAAAAGGGGCCGTCGTGAGAAATATTCTATATTTATTTATATGTGAGTGAATGTTAGTGAGACGTGTAAGTGAGATCACGAAGAAAAACTGTTACTTACATTCAAGTATTCCATTTTCAATTGTATCATCAATGTGCGTATATGTGTACCTGAATATAAGGGGCAAACAGGTATATAAATGAAATTTCCTGGCAGATTAAAATTGTGTGCCGGAACCGGGACTCGAACCGGAGACCTTTGCCTTTCTCGGGCAAGCGCTCTACCGACTGAGCTATCCCGACACGACTCACGATGCCGCCTCACAACTTCACTTCCGCCAGTACCTCGCCTCCCACTTTCCAAAAGTAAAGTTGTGAGGCGGCATCGTGAGTCGTGTCGGGATAGCTCAGTCTGTAGAGAGCTTGCCCGCGAAAGGCAAAGGTCACAGGTTCGAGTCCCGGTTCCAGCACACAATTTTAATCTGCCAGGAAGTTTCATATCACCGCACACTCCACTGCAGAGTGAAAGTTTCATTATGTATATAAATGTTTCGTCAAATTATGGTAACAGGGAAATGGGCGATATACATAAGCATGATTTATTATGTTAAGCATGGTTTACTTTATTATTAATTATTTTCTAAATCTGATGTTGAGATACAGATCTGGAATGTTCGGTAGTTTTTGATTGGCTGCTAGAAAATAGCGGGACTGCGCGGTCTTTATCAGTGAGCTGATTGGTTGCTACTATGTTTTAGCCAAACAGATTACAGTATGTCCGCTCATTCCTTCTGGAACATACACCAAGGTAGGTGAGAAAGAGAGGAGTAGACGTGAAACAAGTATCATCTCTGTGGAAGTGCTCCGAACACCTCGAAACTATTGCGCGGGATTATCTGGATCTCTTGTTGAAGAAATGCTTCATGCTTTACATATCGTGTGGATTTCCGGCTACTAAAATCCGACGTCTTTCTTTGAACTACGACTGCTTTTATGCAACTCCGAAACAGCGAGGCGTGCACTTATAAAGACTTTCATTCCGATTTGCGTAGCATTGAGCGGGCATCTAAATACGAACAATTATTCAATGAACATCTTCTGTAGCAGGGTCAATATTTATCATAAACTGGCAGTAGTACTATATTTTATATTGAATGCTGATTTAGTGATTATTGCGTCATTAGCATGGGATTGGCAGTGAATTGCACCATGAAGAATTTGAATAATCGTTGAATTAAATTAAATCCAGTGTTAGTCATATATATATAAGCGAACGGAATCTTTGACTATAAACATTTTAGGATGCTGTAGTATCGTTTTTTTTTTTTTTCACACCGCTTTTTGCAGCGGAACTATTGAAGTAGTTTTTATAGAGTTCAGCAAAGATGGATTGCCGAAGAAGAAAGACATGAAGCGGTAAGTGAATCCATTGACTGTTTTGCGACAGGACGAATCTGATTCCTGAATTTCCAGTAGATGATATTCCCTCGAAGTTACTCATGTCCTTTGCAGAGCCAACCGTGGAAAACACTACTCCACCTGGTGTGCAAGATGTATGAGACAGACGACATGCCCTCAAACTTCAAGAAAATATAAAAATTACAGTGCCAAAGAGAACGTGGGAAGACAGGTGTGAATATTACAAACCTATATAGTTATGGCGTCATGGTTGCAAAATTCAAACACGAATTATTGACATAAGAAAAAAACTACTCAAATACAGTGGTATGTCAGGTCTCAAATAGTTACACAAGATAACTCAAATGACATGTGAGTCGGGACAGGTTCCATCTGACCAGACGAAAGCAATTAGCCGGCCGCGGTGGCCGAGGTGACTGAGGCGCTCCAGTCACGGTCAGCACGGCCACTACGGTCGGGGGTTCGAATCCCCCCTCGGGCATGGATATTTGTGCCGTCCTAGATCGTAAG
Source organism: Locusta migratoria (assembly GCA_026315105.1). Taxonomy (NCBI): domain Eukaryota; kingdom Metazoa; phylum Arthropoda; class Insecta; order Orthoptera; family Acrididae; genus Locusta; species Locusta migratoria. The sequence goes on from CM048755.1 coordinate 238,016,115, forward strand.
TAGTTCATAAGTAGTTTGTAAGTTTAGGGACTGATGACCCCGTAGTTAAGTCCCATAAGCTTAACAAACATTTGAACATTTTGAAAGCAATTAGCGCACCAGTTTGAAGTAAGGAAACAGAAAAGATGGTAACACTTACAGAGGTATCTCTTTAAGTAGTGTTGTGGGCGAAATCTTCTCAGGCATTGTTGAGACGAATGTACGAATATTGGTTGATGACAAGAGCGATGAAAAGCAGTGTGGGTTTCGGCCACTGAGAGGCTGTCAGGACCAGACCTTTAGCTTACGGCAGATAATGGAGAAGGTCTCTGAGTGAAACAGGGTACTTCATTTATGTTTCATAAATCTACAAAAGGTTTATGGCAGTGTGTCTACGAGAGAGCTATTGTCAGTCCTGCAAGATTATGGTATAGGAGACAAACGTCTTTAGGCAATTAAGACTCTTCACGTAGATAGTCAAGCAGCAGTTAGAGTTGACGTTAAATTCACTTCATGGCTCAGGGAAATGTCAGGGATGAGACCAGGCTGTCGCATGTCATCACTGTTGTTCGTATTATTTATGGATCATATGTTGAAAACTATAGACTGGCAGTGTAAGATTAAAATAGGCGAAAACAAAATCAGCAGTCTCGCAATGCGGACAACTAAGTGGTGATAGAAGATTCGTTTGAAAGGTTGCAAAGTAATATTTCAGAGCTAGATCAGAGATGTAAGGGCTATGGTATGAAGACCAGCATCTCATAAAGCAAAGTTATGTCTTTCGGATAAAGCTTTAAGAAGATTGAGTGCCAAATAGGAGTTACAGAGTTAGAGCAGGTGGACTGTTACAAGTACTAAGGATGTATTTTCTCACAGGATGGCAACGTAGTGAATGAACTGAATCATGTTGCAGCAAAGCAAATGTAGTAAGCGCTCAGCTACGATTTATTTTCTTTTTTTCTTCCTCAAGAAGAAAGTCAGTACTAAGACAAAGTTAGGAGTGCACCGTTCAATCTTTGGACCAACTTTGTTGTGTGGGAGTGAAAGCTGGGTGGATAGAAGGTACCTTATTAATAAGGTTGAGGTTACAGATTTGGAAGTAACAAGGATAATTGCAGGGACTAATAGATGCGATCAATGGCAGAAGGGTGAACCTAATGAAGAAATCAAAGAAATAGTGCGAATGAATACTATAGATGAAGCAGAGAGAACAAGTTTAGATAGTGGAGCCATGACACACGCTTATGAGAAGGATGGTTACCTAAGAGACTCATGGGTTCGACAATAGAGGGCAGTAGAAACCCTGGTACACCAAGGAGAAAATACTAGGTTTCGGTCAGGAATGATTTTGAACTACCAGGCTTAAAATAAGACGAGGCATCAGTATCAGCATTGAATGGGGTACTATGCAGGAATTTTATAAGTTGGACTATGTTCCAGACTGAACGCCGAAAGGCATAATCAGTGTTAAATGATGATGATGATCATGCGAATAACAAACTGGTAGAATCCCAGCTCGGGGAAGGTCAGTTTGATTTTAGCGGAAATTTAGCAGCACACAAAGCAATGTTGACCTTACGACTTACTTTAGACGGTAGGAAGGAAAACCTACGTTCGTAGCTTTTGTAGTTTTGTAGAAATCATTTGACAATGTTAACTGGAAGACACACTCTATCAAATTCTAAATGCAACAGCATTAAAATATAGGGACCAAAAAGTCATATACATCTTGCACAGAAACCATACAGCAGTTATAAGAGTCGAAGGGCGATGCAGTGATTGGGAAGGGAGTAAGACAGCATTCTAGTTTTTCCCCAATTTTACGCAATCTGTACATTGATCAAGCTGCGAAGGGAAAGCAAGAAGAAACTTTGGAAGTTCAGGAACAAAATAAAATTTTAGCAGTGTTTCGATGACATTGTAATTCTGCCAGTGGCGCCGGGCACACTGGCTCAGCGCGCCCGGTCAGGGGGCTAAACGCACTCTGCAATAAAAAAGCCGGGCCAAGCATTCAACGAACAACCACTAACGAACGACCGCGAACCATAGATCTACCAGAGAGAGAGAGAGAAAATAGAAATGTTCAAATGTTTGTATAGCTTATGGGACTTAACTACGGGGTCATCAGTCCCTAAACTTACAAACTACTTACGAACTAGCTAACACTAAGGACGGCACAAATATCCATGCCCGAGGGGAGATTCGAACCCCCGACCGTAGTGGCCGTGCAGACCGTGACTGGAGCGCCTCAGTCCCCTCGGCCACCGCGGCCGGCGAGAAAATAGAGACAGCATAGGACTTGTAAGAGCAGTTTAATGGGTTGGACAGTTGATTGAATGGAGGGTACTAGCTGAACATTAACAAGAGCTAACCAAATGGATTTGAATGTAGCGGGCCGCGCGGGAGTAGCCGAGCGGTCTGGAGCGCCACGTTTCGGATCGCGCTGCCTCCCGCGTCGGGGGATTCGAATCCCCTCTAGGGCATGTATGTGTGTGTTGTCCTTAGGTTAGTTTAACTTAGTTTAAGTGGTTTGTAAGTCTAGAGACTGATGATCAACGAGGTTTGGTTCCATAAGAATTACAAACATTTGAACACTTTTTTTGAATGTAGCGGAATTAAATCAGACGATGGACTGAATAGACAACGGAACTGGTATAGGCAAGCATATGCAAACACAGAGATACATAAATTAGAGCCAGTCATAGTCCTCAGGCTCGCTCGTAGCTCGTCCCCAGACTCGCAGCCACGGGGGGCAGTGGGGCGCTGCGAGTCAGCCGCGGCTAGTCTGCTACGATCTTCCACTGCGCTCACAAGAGTCATAGAGCTGTAACGCTCATAGAAACTTGCAGCACCGTTTGTTACAGGGCAATGACGACGAAAGAGGACGTTCTTCGAATGTTAGGAGACGGAACGTACGCCATTCAGAGAAGAAGAGGTTTCTACGGGATAGATGAGCGTGGAGAGCTGCATCAAACCAGTCTTCAGTCAGTAAAACACAACACGAAAACGTTTATTAAAGAGATAACATTACCATCCTGCATATCTGACATCGATAGCGCATCATTATGCGGTATCAATCAACACGAAGGTAACTTATTTCCAATCATAATGGTGGCTATAATTGTCACTGCCAATGTTTGAGTGGCCTTGAAATGGCATGACAATTCTTGAGTACTAGTTATCGAGCTAATGTACCGTATTCACATTTCAAACTTCACTGTAGCAACTCATGACGTAGGTGCACTTGACACCATTGATAATGATCGTTCGTCATACACGGTCCTTAATCTCAGCAGCCCTCGTAGAATTGTTCCAGAGGGAGGAACAAGGGAGAACAACATTTCGCAATTGCTAATATGTATCTACTCTTGCTTTGAACGTCAAATGTGCAAAATTTTATCGCAATCATACGAATGATATCCAAAAGAAAAGAGCTCTTCCAGTTTTCCACAAATTTTCCTATTTTCTGGCCAGCTATTCCAAACTTTTACTTCACTCAAACCTTCCTCTTGCTTTGAACGTCGAATGTGCAAAGTTTTATCGCAATCAGATGAATGGTACTGATATTTCATAGAAAAATCTTTCTGTTTTTCTGAATTTTTCCAATTTTCCGGGAAACTTTTCCAAATTTTCATTTCATAAGAAAGTTACTCTCGCTTTGAACGTCAAATATATCGCAATCAGAAGAATGATACTGATATCCCATTGGAAAAAGCTCTTTCAGGTTTTAAGAATTTTCAAATTTTTCGGGTAACTTTCCAAGAGATTTAGTTCACAAGAACGTTCATCTTTCGTTGAACGTCAAATGATCAAAATTTTATCGTAATCGGATGAACGCTTCTCAACTTATAGTGTTGAATACATTTAGAAACACCTTGAAAAAGGAACTTGGTTCGAATTTTGCTACTTTCCTTTTTAACTATCCCTATTTTTATTTTTTTTACTTTTCGAAGACCATAATGAACAAAATAAATAAATAAAATAAAATAAAATAAAAATTACCCCTCTCCGTCGTGCGAATAGTCAGTTACAGTGTTGAATTAAATCAAAAACACCTTGAGAAACGCACTTTCAGTTTTTTTTTTTAATTTTCCAATTTTCCGGTAGATTTTCCAAATAATTTGTTTAATACAAACCTTGTCCTGTCAAGCCGTACTCAAGTGATGCTGTTACAACCATGGGGCAATTGATGTTTATTCATAGAAAAAAATCGCTTTCGGTTTTTCCTAAACTTTCCTACTTTCCGGACGACTTTTCCAAATTTTTATTTGATGCAAACCTTCCTGAAATATACAGAATTTTATCGCAATTGGACGAACGGCATTGATAGCTCACTGGGAAAAGCTTTTTCAGTTTTTCCAGATTTTCCTCTTTTCCGGACAACTTTCCATATTTTATAACCGTTTAAACCTTCCCTGAACTTACACGAATATTTGAAGACTAAAATTAGCCAAATTAGTTCAGCCGTTCTCGAGTTTTAACGAGACTAACGAACTGCAATATATATATATATATATATATATATATATATATATATATATATATATATATATATATATATATATCCTCTTCATTATTTTTAAACAGTTTGTCGTGTATTTGTTGCAACATTCCATAGTGACTGACTATTATATAGTTTCGAATATGTCCGTTCATAAACGAATGTTTGGAGCTCTGTAATTCAAACGTAGTTCGTCATTCATCAGAAACTTCGTATGTATATTTTAGAGGTTGTGATTGGAGGGCAGAGCATTATGCCAGCAACGAGAGAACGCGTAGTTGGAATGAAAATACAGTTAATTTCTCATTGATAATCAAATCCCAACAGCAGCAGCTGCACGGCCTTGCCATTTGCTCCTGAACACACACATTAGAAAATGCATCTTGTCCCACTCCAAAACACACACACACACTTGAGTGTAATATGAGAATATGGGAATTATCGTAATTCGTAGTACAGACATGACAGGTAACACTTATGGGGGAGAGCAAGGGCGAGGGGAGAGATGATTTCAGCGAAAGTTAATTTGGAACATATAACACAAGTTCAAAAATGTTTGTAAAGCTTATGGGACTTAACTGCGGGGTCATCAGTCCCTAAACTTACGAACTACTTATGAACTAACATGTACTAAAGACAACACAAATATCCATGCCAAGGGAGGATTCGAACCTCCGACGCGGGAGGCCGCGCGACCCGAAACGTGGCGCGGCTAACATAACAACTAACCTGAAACTATATATTAAGAACCCGATACCATGAAACTAAATTGAATTGTTCGATACCGATAATTTAAAACACCAAATACTTAATTTCAACCTGTGAAACGCATTTTAACAGTAATACAATGATATAACCTTCAATATTACGGGGATTGTCACGTAATGTTAAGACAGGTTCATCACATATTATATACATCAGGACATAACTTACAGTATCTTGACACATGTTTGATATTGGTATCTTCGATAAATAGCTATGAAAAGAGGATATATATTCTTGTAAACTGGTCATAATACACTTTATGTAATCTGATTCATTATGTAAAAGATTTTTAAAACGTATTATTTCACTAAGACGTCTGATATGGATTGAAGCCGATTTTGTCACTCATTTGAAGTAAACTAATTATATTTTAGAGTATTTGAAGTTTATATTATAATTTAGAAAACTACCAAAGAATCCAAATAGATGCTATCACGAATTTGTAAACATGCCTTTTAAGTTGTCAAATTCACATATTAAACTGTTTATAAACGTAACTCTCAATGTCATGAGGTTTAAAAGGTTCTAAAGGTCATATTAGCTGATTTTATGTTAAAATTTAATGTTTGTATATGTAATTTAGTCCAAAACCAAAGATGACAATGTATGATTTTGGTATTTCTTTAAAAGCAAAGTATGCCTGAATTCTGGGCCAGTTGACGTTTGACACAGTACTGTTGACAAGCAGCGTTAGTAAATACAAATTTCAAAGTACTTAAGTAGGTGAAGACTGTATGCTTGTAAATCTGTGAGCAAAGATGGCGGAGCTATGTCAAAATGTTAAAGTGAAATAAAGTCATATTTTTCGTGACTTATGCAAACGTCATTCTATGTTTAAAATCATCCTACGAAGACAACGAGATCAACTGAACTTTTAATTATTTCATCTGGAAGCTGCTGAGATATTATAGCATTTCGCTACCATGAATGTTAATTGTGCCATCTTTGACAAGGCTCTGTCAACACGAGCACGACTGGACATCTGTTTACTTATTGTTTTGGGTAGCTGTCATGCTATAAACAACAGCAGCAGCAAACGGCGTGGCCTAACCACATGCTACAAGAAAAAACGCTAAAAGTTTCTGCTCCCCCTTCCGCAATACAAACACAAGCATAATATTAATTTACGAAACTGCCAATAAGAGGGCCGTGTTATCAGAAATACTGTCAATCGAAATGGTGTGATAAGAGTGCATCGGCGCAAAGGCGACAAGGGGAGAGGTGCCCTTGCCACGTTTTTTATGACGATATCCTGGTACCCTTGTCTCTCGGCTTCATAACAAGCGCGCGGGAAATATAAGCATATATGGGTCTTATTGTAAATTCACCTTCGGACGTGTCATGACAATATTTACTGGGCAACGAAGGAAGAAAGATTAGGGTTTTCATTCCCGTCGATATCGTGATCATTCGAGACTGAGCACACGCTCAGGTAGTTTTTATCACGTATGGGGAAGAACAGAGGTGGCCGAGCGGTCAGCGGCGCGCCAGTCACGTTCTGCACGGCCACTACGGTCGGGGGTTCGAATCCCGCCTCGGGCATGGATATTTGTGCCGTCCTTAGTATCAGCTAGTTCATAAGTAGTTTGTAAGTTTAGGGACTGATGAAAATGTTCAAATGTTTGTATAGCTTAAGGGACTTAACTACGGGGTCATCAGTCCCTAAACTTACAAACTACTTATGAACTACGACGGCACAAATATCCATGCCAGAGGGGGGATTCGAACCCTGACCGTAGTGGCCGTGCAGACCGTGACTGGAGCGCCTCAGTCCCCTCGGTCACCGCGGCCGGCAGGGACTGATGACCCCGTAGTTAAGTCCCATAAACTCTACAAACATTTGAACATTTGAACATTATTGGGGAAGAATATCGACCGTGCCCTTTGAAAGGAACCATCCCGGCATTTGCCTGGAGTGATTAGGGAAATCACGATAAACCTGAATCAGGATGCTGAGAGGCGGGTTTGAATCGCTGACCTCCCGAAGGAGAGTCCAGTGTTTTACCACTGCCCCACCTCCCAATTACTTGCTGGGGAAGTCGACTGCATGCACGATAGAGGCGGGGAGGAACGATTATGACAAATGGAAGTGCAACGGTGTAATGGTCTTGCGATGCGGAAGATTCCGTCCCACAATTCAGCAGCGCATGTAAATTGAACTGAGCTTCTCCACGGGACCGGCAGGTGTCAGGATGTGGGAGGCGGAGCGCAAGGTGGCACATTGATTATGTATTAACATCAAAAGATGATACCACTTGTGTAATATTTATATAAGCGGATAACGTGTGTGGAGTTTGTCGCCGATAGAACTGCCCATGCGTAGAGCTGTTCTAGAGTTCCATAAGCAGCTATGCGCATGCACAGTTTTGCAGGTTACGTGTGTCTGTCTGTCGCCGACAGCTATTATAAACGTGAAGTAACTGCGAGAGAGTAATGCTCTGTGCTATATTTGATCGATATGCATCGCACATTGGTGCTAGAATCAATTTTTAAAAATATTTTTAGACTGGTGCTATTAGCACGAGTGGCGGAAATATGTTACAACTAGACAAAGACATATATGAGTACAATACAATACAGAAATCAGATTTATATATAACTATTTCGTTTGTGGCTTGGTATCCTGGACCATATCAAAATTTTGTTAGAGAATTCAGCTGAATCTTCAGGATGGAGATACCGATGGCCCTATATTGTATTCATACCACCGATGTGTTGATGTTTTAGAGAACTTAACACCGATGTTAGTACATCGATGTTTCCCACTAAACACCAATGTCTATCTAACAGCGATGAATATCGATCAAATCTAGAACAGAGCATTACTTTCTCGCGGCTACTTCACGGAAAAACGTTTATAATAGCTATCAGCGATTTAAGACTACACACAAATTGAGCGTGTAAGGGAGAAGGTGGATATTTGTTTACATTGACAATAATCTGTTTGAAATAATCACTACGTCTTTACATAATTTCTTTTAAATATGCCTCCTAAAAAATATAACACTGAAGAGGAGAGAAAATAAGCTAAAACTGCACAGAAACGGCTTTCTCGACAAAAAGAATCCAATGAACAGAGAAATACAAGGCTTGCTTTCGAGCAATTTAGCAAGTAGAAGGCGGAAACCCCGTGTGGCAGTAGGCAAAGGGACGTCCTCGCCGCCTGTCCTGGGTAATTCAATATGAATTAGCAGACACCTTTGCACAGATATTCTTGATCATAACTCATAATATCTAGAACGGCAGTCAATTCTGCTGACTGACGGGCTTTTACTAGTATGTGGATACTACCAGGAAAGGACATGACATAATTCAAAACTGGATGCTCATTTATTAGTGCCCCCCACAAACACAGACATAGCACAGCCTCACCTATTCATGGTTGGTCTCGCCAGACGGCTGAAGAAACTCACAGCAAGTGTAAATGTGTTACATGACACCCATGAGAAAATACTGTCTCTCTATTGTCCACAGTTCTCTCAGCTGTAATTCTGCACTGCATCCAAATTCATTGGGGGCCCATCCACACAAGGGGTGGAGGTGACACTGGTCGCCAGTCATTCACCGTAACGAGAACACTTGCCTCCTTGTGATATGACACCGCAAAAAATGGGCTCATTAGTACTTACATATACTGTTATTAAGAACTTACTAAAGGACCCGTGCGAATACGCCGCACCGCTATTGGAATGGCAAATAATTTGCAAACATTGGAAGTAAACTTGAATGTTCACGCATAGTTTTCTTCAAAATCAATCAGTGCAAGTGTTTAAAAGAACAAATGAAAGAGATTGATCCGCTGAGTGTTGTGAGGTCAAAAAGAACTGCGTACCTTAATTAAAACCGAATATATCGTAAAACAAAACGATTAAAATATTCAATGCAAGGACAGAAGCATACCGTATTTGAATAAAAGTAGATGACGGAGATACTTAGGTTAATTCTAATACTTGATGACAAACCTGCGAATGAATACCTTTCCTTTAAAGCAAAAATGAAGGAAATCAGTCGGATAGAACTGCCTGACCGACTGACTTTAGTTTACAGCAAGGACATCTACATAAGAAATAGAAAGGAGGAAATCTCGTTTGAGTGAAGAAAAAGGAAGGCGAGAGTTATGTAAATTCTGATACTTGATGACAAATCTGTGGGTGAATATCTTTCGTTTAGAACAAAGATGAAGGGAAGAAAATCGGGCGGGTAGTTTGGTCTGGCCGACTAACTTTAGTTTTCGTAGATTCTTTTAAGATATAAAGTTGGTAATTTGCTTTGGAACAAAAGTGTCAGTTCTTTTCATATTATTGCGTATTACTCTACTTTAGTAGTTGTGTGGGTCAAATTTAATCAACTTAGTTTACATCAGAATGATACGTATTGCAAATATTTCTTTCGTCATTAGCTTCTGCACACAAGTGTATTTTATGTATTTCCTGTCATTGTTTAGTTCATGCGGTGTCACGTTACGTAATGTGCTTTTCGGGATAGCACAGAAAGAAGGATAATTAGGATTGAACGCCTCGTCGATCACGAAGTCATTAGCGACGGAGAACTATCTCCGACTGGAGAACAATGGACCGAAAATTGGTTTTGCTCTTATCATAAGAACTCAGCCGATATTTGCGTATGCGATTTAGGGAAACACTCTAGACATTAATCTGGATGGACAGATGGGAATTTGAACGGATTTCAGGGATCCATACTTATTGAAATGTTCAAATGTTTGTTAAGCTTATGGGACTTACTACGGGGTCATCAGTCCCTAAACTTACAAAATACGTATCTACTACCATATACTAAGGACGGCACAAATATCCATGACCGAAGGGGGATTCGAACCCCCGACCTTAGTGGACGTGCAGACCGTGACTGGAGCCCCTCAGTCCCCTCGGCCACCGCGGCCGGCCATACTTATTTACAAGAGTGTAAAAGGGTATGTATAAAATCTGTAAAACTAAGAGGACTGATGCATCGCTTAGAAGTGTCATTCACTCTGCTATCGCTAGTTTAATAATACTGTAAATATTGTGGACAGTATATGGGTTATAAATTGAATCAAATTTCCCATGTCTTCCATTAATTAGAATTGCCTTTTTGTTTGTTAACAGCCGTAAACACATTGCCACTGCGATTATCGATTATTCCCGGCTACTAACTAGGTACATTCGCGATGCGTCTCGTGGGCATTGACCCCATGTATGGTACGTAGCATAACCGATCCAAAAATGGCGGTAACGCACATTTTAACTGCCCATGCTGATTGGCGAGTAACAGGCCGTTAATTGTGGGCAATCCTTGCGTAATTTGTAATTGCGTTTGTATCGTGACCAATGAGAATTGGCGCAAACGATGTGTTACAGGTTTTATACCAGATATAATTACCGTTTTCATCAGTTACACGAAGATGAAAGAGACATTGTAAACGAAATCTACGGATTGATCAAGAAACTTAAATATGGCAGTTGGAAGTATTACTGACACGCTGGGGGATGAAGAACCGGTACAAATACCTTCCGCGGATATTACTGATGTCCAACCAATATATGCGTCTTTATCTCATGATGTAGCTAATTACTATGTTCCTTTAGAGTTTGTCAGGTAGGTAATTGAAGCGAAACACAACGGCTGGTCGTTGAAAACAATTATGCTTCATTTCAGGAGGATAAAAGACAGGAAATCATTATCTCATGGATATTATGAACAATAAGGAACGTGAGAAACTAAAGGCGATATCTTAGAATGTTTGATTTACTTTCCAAGAGGCAAGAGCTAATCTCATGGCTGTGTCTGAAGTTGATATAAGGCGATGGGCATGCACTAAAGTTAGAGCTCTTGGTTCGAATCCCCCCTCGGGCATGGAGATCGTACTACAAGTCGGAGAAGAAACGGCAAAATTAAAATAGGAGGGGAGAGAAGATCGCGAAATATTAGTGGAAAACAGAAGGATACCCGCATAGTTACTTGCCTGATGGGCATGGAACAAACAAAAGTGGAAGCTGAAGGCTTTGTTCTATGAACCAACCACGTGGAACACACATCACTCACGGAAGGAAACGACGAGAAGATTTTTACATGCACTGTACAAAAATGAACATATCACCTATTAGAAATCGGGCCCCACAAAGCTAGAAAGTATTTACACAAAGTTCATACACTGCCACATGATCACAAAAGGTTTTAACATACCAGGCCGTTATCAAACTGCAACTAGAATCACACACACCGTGTTTATCTATTGGAAATCACTGAATTGAAAAACGAGAACACATTTCCGCACACGATCGGAGAAAATAACCCAAAAGATGATTTTAAGTTCACGAGTCTAAGTTAAACGTCCTAGACAATGAGCCGGCCGCGGTGGCCGAGGAGACTGAGGCGCTCCAGTCACGGTCTGCACGGTCACTACGGTCGGGGGTTCGAATCCCCCCTCGGGCATGGATATTTGTGCCGTCCTAGTTCGTAAGTAGTTCATAAGTAGTTTGTAAGTTTAGGGACTGATGACCCCGTAGTTAAGTCCCATAGAATATACAAACATCACTAGACAATGAAATGCTACCATCTTGCGGATACCAGAGAAGAACCAAACTTACCTCGCCAGACGCCCTGTATAGAATGGCCAGACCGAGCGGCCACGAGACGCGGGAAGCCACCGGAAGCCAGAAATCCAAGATACAGCGGTGGTGGGGGCAGAGAGTGAGTAGACTCACGCTGAGGGAAGGCTCGCTAACTAGCTCGCAACCAAAAGGTGTGGAAATCTCTTTAGTAGTATCAGCAGCTATCGACACTGAGCCAGAGAGAACGATGCAAAGCGAGCTATCACTCCCCACATTCAGACAGCCATAGATTCTCGCACATCCACTTAAAAGTAATACAAGTACACATTCTCACAGGGACAGTGGCGTAGCGGAGAAGCCACAATTATGCCACATTAATTAATATAATAATAACTTATTAACATAACAAAATGAGAAAAACCTAGCATAACACATGAAATAAAAATGCTATTCCTCAAGCCTTGAAAAGAATGCGGTTCAAGTTTTAACAAAATGATAATTTAGCGACATTAAATAGATTATAACTTTACAGAAATATACCAAAAAATTTATGGAAGACGACAGACGGTCGTCTTTCAACATTAAGGTAACAACAATCCCCCCTAGTACAACGCGCCTGGTTCGACCTGTGGATATATACTTCTTTCGCCAGTGGAAAATACTCGTTGGACGTTTTTGTGAGCGCGTTTTAGTCGACAAAACTAATATTGAACTCATGATTCGAAACGCTATTATCAACCCTCATGCAGTCATTCGTAATCAGTTCAGTGGACAATTTTTCAACAACATAATCAAACATGTCTTGAAAAAAGCTACATTCCCAGTTTCGTATTGTGTTTCTGATGCTCCTGACAGTGTTGTCGGGAATACGGAAGATTCAAGTTGCTTAACACCCAACTGCAGAACTGCATCCTTTATTCAGTGCACACATTGTGGGTTGCATTTGTGTTTGACAAGACCCACCAACATGCTTCATAGTAGGTACATTCAGGTAAATGGAGTAAGTAGTAAATAATAGTAATCATTATGCTATGCTGGTACTCGTTTCATGTCAAATGTTCAAATGTTTGTTGAACTTAAGGGACTTAACTGGCTGGCCGCGGTGGCCGAGCGGTCTGCGGCGTGCCAGTCATGGTGTGCACGGCCGCTGCGGTTGGGGGTTCGAATCCCCCTTTGGGCATGGATGTTTGTGCCGTCTTTAGTATAAGCTAGTTCATAAGTAGTTTGTAAGTTTCGGGACTGATGACCCCGTAGTTAAGTCCCATAAGCTCTACAAACATTTGAACATTTTTTGGACTTAACTGCGGGGTAATCAGTCCCTAAACTTACAATATAATTATGAACTGCCTTATACTAAAGACGGCACAAACATCCAAGCCCTAGGGGAGGATTCAAACCCCCGACGGGGAACGGCCTAGCGCATCGTAGCATAGCGCCTCAATGCGTTCGGCCGCTCCGCCAAGGCCTGTTTCCTGTAATAGCCATTATTAGACCAGTATGTATAAGACTGAACAACCAGTATAATTACTGTTATGGGAAGCTAAAACTGGTGCAGTAATTATTGATTTCACCTTAATTGCCATTTTAATTATTATTATTTCAATATCAGTAAAACACTTTGGGAATGCACCTTGTAAGACAAAGTTCTCTCTAATCAGAAGTGTGATTTATACACCATAAAGCCTTATCATGCATAGTCCTAGTGAAAGTGTCTCTCTAGGATCTGACTTAACATGTTGTTCTTGGGTCATCTATACTTTAACACAGTCTCAGAGCAATGGTGCAAATTGATACGTTTTAAAAAGGAAAATAACTCAAGTTGTTAAAGAAATGTTAAGTCTCAATAAGAGTTCAGGGTTTACTGTGGATTTAGACGCGTACGCTTGAATTAATTGCCAACACAAATTATTCTACTGTTTTAGCCATTTAGACGCACTGAACTGCATTAGACCATAGAGCAGTACAGCAGAATCTCTATGCTATCATGTGTCTCAAGTAGTGAGAAGTAAATGAGGATTATGAGTAAGAGGAACTTAACCGACTATCAATGGTTCCATCCACTTGTAGTCTGTGAAAGAGGGTGTCACTCCTCTTGTCATATCATGTTTTACCTTCATGAGTTGCATTAAAAAATAGAACTATACTCTTAGTTCCAGAACTGCAAGTAAAAGAAATAGAGGTACTGATACTATGAAAGGTATTTGTTGGACATATTAAGTATGTTGTTAGATGAAATTTCGCACAGTGTATCTTTCAATGCGATATCCACACTGATTCGAGTCGTCCAATTTATCTTCGTATTTACTATGTATTTCTTATTGACGTAAATGCAAAGTCTGTATAACCTTCCTAAGCAACGAAAGAAATATGAAAACTGCGTGTTAATGGTATATTAAGATCGCATACGCTAATTAGTTCGTAGCTACACGCCCAGCATTTTTAGGAAACAGCCACAGCATCTGAATAACACGACGAAAGATGCTGTACTTCTGCTTAGATGCATTTTCATTCACACAGCCGGTTTATCCAGTCGTCCAATCACTCAGCGTGTAATTAGGTTTTTTTCTGAAGAAAATGCATAAATGCCTAGGAACGCCAACGTGAAGCGGCAGTAATAAATACAAGTCCGTGCATTCTGGCATAAAATAAGATGAATGGCCTTCCAAAGTGATGCAGAGCAAAATCATAAAGATTGTAAAAAGAGAGCAAGCGTAAACAGTTAATTCGATCGCTGATTATAGCTTGCTTGTCGCACCCTGCGCATTTGCCTTCTTTCTGAATTCCTCCAACATGATTTCTGACTCTACTTTTTGCGCCTGTCAACGACATCTGCGTGCTACAAACTTTAGTCACAATGTTGCAGTACTGTAGGCTTTCGCGCGCGGTTTCGAAAGCCCTTTCTATACGAGACGTGCAACAAGCACAAGAAAGTCGTCAGCTGCAGCGCTCCTTGCGATATACCGCCGAACTAGAAAGAAGCTTTCAAACTTCAAACCGTACGCGTTTGTTGAGTCGTCTGTTTCACATATCTACTTGGTTTGTTGTCATATGAATCGTCGAGTTAAGATCGCTTTTCGAAACTGTCAGATATATTGTGATTATTGTAATGATTAAAACATTTATTTGTGTTTTAGACTGCCACTGTGAAACTATATTTAATTGTTTTCATGCGTAACTTCGTCGCTCACATGTGTAAACGTCTTCATTATAAAATGCGAATGCATACTTTCAAGCAGCGCGGTTTGAAGGGCCTATGTATACGATGCACAAACTCAGGTGTCTATACATAGACCTTTCACTGTGTTAAAGCTACAAATAATGCTCACCTAAAACAAATATTTCATCTGTTAACTATAAAATGTTTCAGGGAAAATAACAAATATTGTTGTTGCAACCGGACAAGTCTGCAGTAGCGGAGCATTGTCTAACCGAAGGACACAGAATGAAGTATGACGAAACACGTGTACTTACTTCTGCGTCTCGCTATCGGGAATGCATTTTAAAGGAATCGATTGTGATTAGGTTGGCTGACGATTTAATAAATCGAGACAATGGGTTCCCTCTAAGTAACATGTGGAATCCGGTATTGTCTAATCTTAAAAAACAGCGCACTCTTTTCTCCACCTGTGAGAACTAGCGCAAGTAAGCGATACATCGTTCCTGCCAGTTTTCTCCACTGAGGCGCTGCACCGGCTGCATGCGGCAGAGGACGCAGCCACGACTCTCTGGCGCACGCGCCGTTAGTACTTCGCGGCGTATATAAGGCCGCCGATCACGGCAAGACTTCACTTTCCAGGGAGACTCAGCAGCATCCATATCACGTGAAGATGGCGACCAGGTGTTCCGCAGAAAATTGTGTCTAGATGACTCTACGGTCCCGCTGGAAACCCGACGTGAAACTCTACGTAATCACATCAAATATTTTAGGAGATGGTAATAAAGACGATTTACAATTAAAATGCCATATAATATGTGTCCTATATTTATTGGGTACCGTACAGAGATACAGCTCTTGGTATATAACCGAAACAAACTGAAAGCACCTGCAAATTTGGATATTTCGACTGATTCTTTCGTCGGTTCTTGGTAGATCATCATATTGATTTTATTTAAATAACCGGTTTTCGACGTACTTTAAAGTCTGAATATGACCTAGTAACCCGAAAAGCGTGTAACTAACTGGGAATGAACTTGTAGAACATACACAAAATTGTACTTTGAAGTCAGTGTTATGTACTACCAAGAAACGACGGATAAATCAGTGAAAATGTCTTCATTTACATTTGTTCTAAGTTTGTTTGTTTGTCTTTCATATTAACAGCTATACCTCTGTACTCAATAAAAATTGTACACGTGTTATATGAAATTTTTAATTCAATTCGTCTGTAGTATCACCTCCTAAAATATTTATGGCTGTTCTTGATATATATCTGAGTCAGAAAACTACGTTCCTCTGAGCAAGAAACAAGTACACATTTCTCACACAAATTCGCGACTTGGCTCCGTTCGTCACCTGAGATCCAATTGGGTCGTCTGCGCGTGCGCGAAGCACTTTCATACGCGTGAGAATAGGATCCATCCTATTCCGTCTACTAGCCATCGTATGCGTGCACCTTGTGCAAACGGACGCGTCTACACGTTACACGGCCGGCGTGACCGGTGCATCATGGGTTATCTTGTAAGCTCTCACTGTGTAGAAAGGGCTTTAATGTGATGGGTTTATGGGCTTGGTACTGTGTTGTACATTTAAAAAAATGTTACTGATGAAAACCATTGCTTCGACTAGTGTTAAAGTGGGCTTCTTGTGGGTATACTGCCACTCATAAATTCTCGCGACACATCTGCCGAATATGACATTACGTCACAATGTTAATACCGATTCTATTATTGGTCGATAGTGGTGGAAGGAATGGGAAACGTAATGGTGATAGTTTGCTGCTTTCTGTTGTCTATGGTACTCATTGGCGAAAGTGGCGCGGACTTTGGTTTTCCTCATAATGGACGCATGCAGCGAATCTCGTGCCGTGGTAATGATCTGCTGCTTCCCTGCCCTCGCAGTCCGCGGCAGTGAGCAGCTCGTTTGCCGTGTTCTTGGCTGACACTAACACTAGGGCTATAAAAGACGGGCGAAGCACCAACACGACAAACGAATTTACCACTTCAGTCAGTGACATTCATCATATTACAGAAATCTGATGGAAATTGCTGTTACTCAATGCCCTACCCATACGGCATTCCTTTCTACATCTACATAAATACTCTGCCAGTCACATTAAATTGTATGGCAGAGAGTTCATAGAACCGCTTTTATGATGTTTCTGCCGGCCGCGGTAGCCGAGGGGACTGAGGCGCTCCAGTCACGGTCTGCACGGCCACTACGAATGTTTGTTAAGCTTATGGGACTTAACTACGGGGTCATCAGTCCCTAAACTTACAAACTACTTATGAACTAGCTACAACTAAGGACGGCACAAATATCCATGCCGTGCAGACCGTGACTGGAGCGCCTAAGTCCCCGCGGGCACGGCCACTACGGTCGTGGGTTCGAATCCCCCCTCGGGCATGGATATTTGTGCCGTCCTTAGTCTTAGTTAGTTCATAAGTAGTTTTAAGTTTAGGGACTGATAACCCCGTAGTTAAGCCCCATAGACTATACAAACATTTGAACATGATGTTTCTCTACAGTTCCATTCGCTAATAGCTCGCAGAAAAAATGAACACCTAAGTCTTTCCATTTTCGATCTGATTTCTCTTACTTTATTTTGATGATCATGTCTTCCTATGTAGTGGGTGCTAACAAAATATGTTCGCATTCGGAAGAGAAAGTTGGTGAAAGAAATTTCGCAAATAGATCTCGTCGCAACGAGCAACACCTTTCTTTTAATGATTTCCATACCAAGTCTCTCCCCTATATCGCGGTAATACAAAATGTGCTGTACTTTCTCTAAATCATCTGTCAATCCCACTTGGTGGGGATCCACAATGCGCAATAATACTCCAAAATTAGAAGCACATGTGTGGTGTAGGCAGTTTCTTTAGCAGAGCTGTTGCATCTTCTAAGTGTAATGCCAACTAGACGTAGCCTTTGGTTCGCTATCCCTACAATATTGTCTACGCGTTCTTTCCAATTTAAGTTGTTTTCAATTGTTACTCCTAGATATTTAGTTGAATTTACCGCCTGTAGTTTTCGCTGATTTATCGTGTGAATGAAGTTTAATGGATTTTTTTAGTGGTCAGATAGATGACTTCAAACTTCTCATTATTAAGAGTCAATTGCCATTTTTTGTACCATGAAAATATCTAAATCATTTTTCAGTTGCTTTTGATGACTTTACGAACCGATAAATGATAGCATCATCCGCGAACAGTCAGAGAGATAATCAGATTGACTGCCAAATCGTTTATACGAGGCGCGTCCAGAAAGTAAGTTCCGTTTAGCAATAAAATGAAATTGTACACAGATACAGAAGAAATTTTTATTGCACAAAATTCTACAACTCTTAAACTACTTTTCCACATAACTGCCGAAATTTTGCAGGCATTTGTCATAGCGTAGCACCAGGTTTTGTATACCTTCTTCATAGAAATCTGCCGCCTGTGTCTTCAACCAGTTGGAAACAGTTTCTTTCAGCTCGTCATCATTGGTGAAGTGATGACCGCCAAGGAAAGGCTTGAGATGTAAGAACAGATGAATGTTCTTCTGTAACCAAAGGTGGACGCCCACTTCGTTCTTCATCGTGCACATCACTACACCCGCCATTGAACTGTCGGACCCATCTTCTCACCATCGAATCACTCATCGCATCTGGTCCGTAAACATCGCAAATTTGCCGATAAATTTCACTTCGTTTCACTTTCCTCGCATTCAGAAACCGAATCACCGACCTGATTTCACAGGTGGCGGGATTTTCAATCAACGTTGACATTTCAAACAAGCACAACAAAGCGTACGTAACTGACAGCGATCTCCAAATGGCGCACGTTCTTCTCCTTGATACACATCGTCTACAGCGCATGTGCGGAACTGCAGTCGCAGCGCTGCAGCGGAGATATATTGAAACGGAACTTACTTTCTGGACGCGCCTGGTAAAAATGACAGTTGGGGCCCCTATAACACTTCCCTGTGGAACGCCAGATATGACTTCAGTTCTACTCGATGACTTTCCGTCAGTTACAGCTACAACGTACAGTGGCGTTTATGACAGGAAATCACGAATCCAATCGCACAACTGTGGCAATATTCCGTAAGCACGCAGTTTGATTAGAAGACGCTTGTGAGGTACAGTGTCGAAAGCCTTCCGGAAATCTGGGAATTCTGAATCTATTTGACATCCATTGTCGACAGCACTCATCACGTCATGAGAGTTAAGAGCTAGCTGAGTTTCACAAGAATGATACTTTCTGAATCCGTGTTGACTATGGGTCAAAAGGTCGTTGTCTTCGAGGTAGTTCAAATTTGAGGAAAGTATGTTCTAAAATCCTGCTGCAAACTGACGTCATTGATATAGGTCTGTAATTTTTCGGGTCACTCCTATTGCCTTTCTTGAATATTGGCGTAACCTCTGTAACTGTCCAATCTTTGGGTACTGAACGCGAGCGAGCGGTTGTTTATGATAACTAGGTATGGGGTTAGTGCATCAGCATACTCTGAAAAGAAACTAATTGGTATATAATCGGGACCAGGAGATTTACTTAAGTTATTTAAGTTGCTTTAATATACCAGGGGTAACAACTTTGTCATCAAAGCTGTGTGGATCGGTATGGGGTTGTTACCATAAGCCAGCACAATACAGCAGCATTATTGGTGAGTAATTCTCGTTGCGCTTACTACAGCTTGCCGAAAACAAGAGCCCACACACCATTCCCCAATGACCACCAGCTATGACAGACCCTTTAAGAGGCAGCAGTCAAAAACATATCAACAATCCCTCCATCGCAGAAAACTTTTTATGGTAAAGTTTCTCATTTCTTCTGCCACTAGCGACATATTATATAATAGTTATCAAAACTGTGACGGACTGTCATGTCCAGCAGAGCAGTTATGGAAATTGTGAGCCTAGACAACAGAAATTCGTCAGAAGCCCGTAGTAGCCCTAAGTGAACCGTTAGTTTCATCCGTGATATATATCACATTATGTGCTACTACAGCCAAAAACGTATACTATTAACTATGTCAATATATTTCGTTACAAACGCAGGCTTAGGAACAAGTTTCAGTTTACGTTACTTACGTGCAAAAGCACATTATACTCTGCAATAAATAATCAATATATATATATATATATATATATATATATATATATATATATATATATATATATATATATATATATATACAGTGTGAACCAAAACGCTACTAAAAACTTTGAGATGTTATTCAGGAGTACCTGAGTAGGATGGTAGAAGGAACCCACCGTCTCTGGCTACTCGTAAAATAAGAGACATTGTAAGATTGTTGGTGGGATTCTGTTTGACCGTCTTTACTGGAAGATACAATGGGTACGGTGAAATTATCAGCATAAATTCCACACACATAGACATGTTATCTACGTGTACAGAAGCCAGCGCACCATCCATAGTTAACGGAAGTGACCAGAGGTGTCCCTTATAATGTCATCTTAACGACCTGTGAATGATAAAATTCGAGGGTAGAAATGCCTTTGCCTTGGTTAAGTTATACAAAGCTGGTCAGACTAGTCACAGAAGATAGAAGCACTATTGTAGCAGTTGCTTTATAAATCCAAAGCAGACAGACACAGTCACTCACTTTTTCATGTAGGACGGAACATTTGAGAGTAAACATAGGGCCGCGGCGGAGCTGCCGAGGGCATTGAGGCGCTAAGCTACGATACGCGAGGCGTTCTCCGTCGGGGGGTTCGAGCCCTCCTCGGACATGGATGTTTGTGTCGTCTTTAGTATAAGCTAGTTCATAAGTAGTTTGTAAGTTTAGGGACTGATGACCCCGTAGTTAAGTCCCTTAAGCTTAACAAACATTTCAACATTTAGTAAACATAGGAATAAAGGCTGACATATTGTGAAATAAATATGTATATAAAACAACGGTCCATGGCAGATGTTGATATACTGATTTATAAATGATTTTGAATAAAGTCCGAAGAATAGGACTAAAACTTGTATCACAGCTGGGATTTGAACCAAGGTCTCCTGCTTAGTAGGTATATGTGCTACCACCGCTCGGTGAACTACCGAACTACCCTAGTTCGTCCGCCCCCCCCCCCACTAAAGATTCTAATTACACCTTTTTCCACGACTATGTTACCTGTTTTAATTAGTATTACTGATACGAGCTTAAAAGGGGGAATTCGAATTTTTACTGGGAAGTCCGATTGGCTATGGTAGCTAGCTAGACTGCGAGGGTGGTGTAATGGCTAGGGCGTCTACCTAGCTTGTAGAAGACCAAAGGTCGAACCCCGGCATTAGTACATTTTTTAATTCTAATGCTTCGGCCTCCGTTCATGATCGTAAATGATTTTGAGACTAAATCTGTCTGAGGATCAAGTAATTACGTGATATGAATACGTTTATGTCCAGAGTAAGCTAAAGTATTGGGCGCAACTCTTGGCTAGAAAAACACACCAAAATCGCTTGGAAAAAGATAAAGGTTCCACTTTTCAGACCACAGTACACTAACTGTTCAGTGTGTAAGTTGCTGATTAATGTGCTACAGCGAGCAACGGCATACTGCTCTGCCTGCAAACTGTAAACTGGCACATGCATACTATTACACTGCTGCACTTATATCAGCCTTGGGCGGTACGTGATGCCCTGGAGTCATCAGGTTTACTCTATTTATAGTGCGCCAGAGCTGCTAGGGTGCTAGCTTAAGAGGCGCCGTACATTTATATTACAGCAGAGCTTTTTTTTTATGACAGGAAAGATATGCGTTGATTTATTTATTTTTTACTTATCAAACATACTGTATATAACGTGCAGTCGAGGAATGCCTGTTATGTACAGCGTGATGGTTTTAATTTTCAGTATCGAGAAAGAAGGTCGCGGCGGAGTGGCCGAGCGCACTGAGGCGCTATGCTACGATGCGCGAGGCCATTCCCCGTCGGGGGTTCGAATCCCCCATTGGGCATGGATGTCTGTGCCGTCTTTAGTATAAGCTAGTTCGTAAGTAGTTTGTAAGTTTAGGGACTGATGATCCCGCAGTTAAGTCCCTTAAGCTTTACAAACATTTGAAGATTTGAAAGAAGGAAGGATGGAAAATGAAGGTTTGACGTTCCGTCGACACCGTAGTCATTTGAAGCACGTTTGTCAGTTATGGGGAAGGAAACCGGCCGTGCCCTTGTGAAAGGAACCATCTCAGCACTTGCCTGGAGTGATTTAGAGAATTAACGGGACATGAAAATCAGGATAGCCGGAGACGTGTTTGAAACGCCTCCCGAATACGAGTCCAGTGTGTTACCACTGCGCCACCTCGTCCTCTCTCGGTATAACGGATAAAGTAATTTAGAAGAAAGCAAATAAGTTGCAAACACTTTATTCAGGATACCTTCTCAGTTTGCCTAACTGTAGAGACGCATATTGCGAAACTACACAACCAAAATACAGCACTAAGAAGGACCGGAGATACCACAGCACATTATTTTTATTTTTCAGTCCATTGTGAAGTGAGGAAGATGATTAATCAGTATTGAGCGTTGCCGCCACTTCTGCTCCAATGCACAGCATTGAATGAAATTGGCTGTGGATGTGTTGTTGGAATACAACAGTCCATGCTACTTCTACACGATCCCTAAGCTCGTTTTGTGTAGCGGGTGGCGTATCACGTGGCACTCCTTTGGCAACGATTGAACAGGCGATCGCGATAAGTGAAGAATAGAGAGATCAAGGCAGCAGTGCCGTCCGATTGACGACGAAGTAGTCTTCAGCATTGCGTGACACATATGGCTGCGCATTTACCCTGTTGCAATGTGACGCCGGGCATGCTCCAAAGTGAGGGGAGGACGTTCCAGAGATACAACGCTCGGGAATGCGGGAGTGGAATGCAATACCACCCCAAACCCTTCTACCTGGTGCACGACCAGTAGGGCGAAGCAAAAGCCAGCACCGACTCACCGTGCTGTCTCCAGACTGCAATCCAATCGTCTAGATGGTCCATGTACAATCGGATTTCATGGGTAGAAACAATGTCGTTCAATTCGGTTGACCATGTCCATATGGTCTCTCAGACCATCAGAATAAAACAACTGAACTGACGTAGTATTTATTAATATTTCGGTCTCTCAGACCATCATAATAAAACAACTGAATTGACGCAGTATTTATTAATATTTCGGTTATAAACAAGGATTCAATTGTTACTGAGTCATTTGCTTTTTCTTAGTGACTGTAAGTAAGTTCTTCATTAAATAAACCCTATACAGTTAATATGCAAATGTTTGTCACATAATTAAATTGTACTAATTTGAAAAGATTTAAATGACATTCCGTTGTTTAAATATTCTTACTTTAACACCAGACTACTAAACAAATTTGAAAATTTTTAAACAAAACTGAAAAATAGCAATACGGTACTAATATAATAACATTTCACACTCATTTACAGTCTTTGCACAAAACTTCAATATGTTGAAGACACATGTATTCTTTTCAGTTCGCGTCTTCTCCATTTTCGTCTAAGGCCTCTCCTTCACCAAATTCATCTTGTGGTTCAGATTGTTCCAGAACTTCCTCCGGTAACTTTCTGATACGTTCACATTCTCTCTCAAAGTCCATTATTTATGTATCCTTTATGTAGCTAAGTAATTAATAACAAATCTCTTAACCTTATTACAACATAAAACACGCAAATATTAATTAGATTGCAAAGATACGCTGATACGCTCACCTTATAACAGACTGCTGGCAAATATTTATCACTACAACGTTAGTGTTGTCCGTCTAGGGGTCCGAACAATGTCGTTCACACTGTATCAACAATCAATACGCAACTAATGGAGACGTGGAAGGCATCGCGAATAAGGAAGATACAAGGCACAACAGTTCACACAACGCATTGTTACAAAAAAATAATTAACGTTCTTGATCCAGTCGGTCCGTGACACCGCGCCTCACTAACGGAGGCTTAACACACTATGTTGTTGTGGTCTCCAGTCCGCACACTGGTTTGATGCAACTCTCCGCGCTACCCTGTCCTGTGCAAGCCTCGTCATCTGAGAATAGGAACGGCACCCTACATCCTTTTGAATCTGCTTACTGTATTCGACTCTCGGTCTCCGTCTACAATTTTTACTCCACTCACCTCTAACGCTAAGTTGACGATTTCTTGATATCTCAGAATGTGTCCCACCAACCTATCCCTTCTCTTAGTCATGATATTCCAGAAACTCCTTTTCTCCCCAGTTCTGCCCAGCACCTCATTAGTTCTGTGATCCACCAATCTAATCTTTATCATTCGTTTATAGCACCACATTTCGAAAGCTTCTTTTATCTTTTTGTCTGAACTCCTCATCGTCCACGTTTAACTCCCACACAATGCTACACTCCAGACGAATGCTTTGAGAAAGGACTTCCTAACATTTAAACTAATATTGGATGACAACAAATTTCAATTTTTCAGAAACGCTTTTCTTCCCATAGCCATTCCGCATTTTATATCTTCTTTACTTCGGCCATCCGAAATTCTTTTGCTTCTAAGATAAATCAGAATGCATTGCCTCCAGTGTTCTTACATTTCTCCTAAATCGAAACATCTTCACCGATGTCAGCTTATACCTGTTTCTCATGCTTCCGTAAATAGTTTGTGTTAATATTTTGCAAACATGACTTATTAAATAGATGGTTGCCGGGCGGGAATAGCCGAGCGGTCTGGAGCGCCACGTTACGTATCGCGGGGATCCCGCGTCGGAGGTTCGAATCCTCCCTCGAGCATGGATGTTTATGTTGTCCTTAAATTAGTTTAACTTAGTTTAAGTAGTTTGTAAGACTAGGGACTGATGACCAACGTAGTTTGGTCCCATAGGATTACAAACATTTGAACATTTCAACTGATTATTATGCAATGTTCACTTCTGTCTGCGCCTACTTCCTTAGGAATTGAAATAATTACATTTTTCTTGAAGTCTGAGGGTATATCGCCTCTCTCATATATCTTGCACACCAGATGAAAGAGCTTTGTGGCTGTCTCTCGCAGATGCTTCAGTAGTTTTGATGGAGTGTTGTCTACTACAGGTGTCTTTCAAGAACACACTTAGTCTGGCCTCTCAATAGATAGCCCTCCGCTGTGATTGCTGCTATGGTTGAGGCACGCAAGCCACCCCACCTCGCCAATGTCAGTGGTTCATGGCGTTACGATTATCAATCAGCTAAAGTCAATAATTTCCGCCCCAAATGTGGAGAAGGTTCTCAAACACTGTCCTCGATGATTTTCAAATATGTACGGCCGGTAACGCGAATTAAAACATTGACAGGGAATCCCTGATAGTCTCGACTCACGCGGAATATCTTGGCTCAAAGTAATGTGACGTCCCTTCTTCAAGCATCGTTCATAATATACGCTCTGTGCGTCTGGCCGAGAAACACCAGCTTACGATGCTACAGCAGCTATCTATAATGGCACAAAACAGTAATATCGCTGTACATTGAAAACATACAGTGTTGCTAATTTACCTCCTAATGAAACATAGCATTATCATCATCATTTATTGCATTCATAGGACTTAAAGGCCTACAGCAGAATAAAAAAGGGTACAACCACAGCTATAAAGGAATACAGACTGCACATTATAAAAATTGAAAAAGGTATATATTACAAAAATAAAAATAATAAATAAATAAATAAAACATTAGCCAGTCGCAATCACAATACAGGACACATATATTGCACAGGGTGGTCCAACGTTGTCGGTCTCCAGCCTCATCTTCTACCGCTGTCGGCTTCCCTTGTTTGAGGACTGCCAATACCCGATCCTTCCATCGCGGCTTCGATCATCCAGCAGGTTGGGAAAGAAGAACCCGCTTTTGGAAGGGATCCATCGGTTCGGAATATGTGCCCAAACCATTGTAGCCTCTACAGCCACAATATTCGGCCGATGTGTGGCTTTCCATAACGCTGGTAAAGGTCTTCTTCTGTTCTTCGTTCCCATTTACCTTCTATGGTATTGTACACGGGTCCATATATTTTCCGGAGTATCTTCCTCTCGAAGGCACAGATTGCTTCTTAAGTTGCTGCTGAAGTTGTGCAGATTTTACAATCTACATTACCGGTCGTACTAGTTTCATGTACAGCCGAATTTTGTTTTTCTGTGATATAAACCTGGATTAGAAAAAATTGTTTAGGCTGAAGAAGATGCGATTAGCGTTTGTTATTCGTTATTGCACCTCGTTCGTTACTTCATTTTTGCTGGTCAATATGGATCCCAGGTATCTGAATTCTTTCACTCGTTCGAAAGCATGCACGTCAACAACAATGGAAGGAAGAATAGCTGCAGGTCGTGAGACAACGAGATATGTTGTTTTACTCTCGTTCACTACGAGCCCTATTTGTTTCGCGTTGCGGAGGAATCGTGACGTTTCAACACTTACTTGCCCCTGGGTGTCGCCAAGGATCACAATATCGGCAGCAAATGCCAGGATTGTGACTGTTTCACCAAATCCGTTTTACTTCAACTTAGAAATAGAACTAGAAATTGAAAAAAAAAAATTAAATTCTTCAAATAAATATTTTGGAAATTTTGACTTGTAAAGTTTTTTAAACGGCAACTTCGAGTGGATTACAAGTACTGAACTATTCATATTCTAACTCCCTGTATCTTTTATATAACGCCGATTTTCCTTAAACTTGGCACAGTTTCTTCCTTCTGCTTAATCAACAGTGTAATAGTAATCCCATCATTTAACTCTGAGAATTGCTTAATCTACAAAGGTTTTCATACTTTGCAAAAACAAATTGGTTTTTTGTTTATAATTTGTGAATTTGGCCAATTATAAGCATGAAAACACTTCCCCTATCTTTCTTCATTAATCGAGACTCGAATCTTAAATTTCTATTTTGTAGCATTAACATTGCAGGAATTTAATACTAGGTATAGCCGTGCAAGTGTGATTATTTTGTAGCTTTGAATGGGATGCTATGCTCAAATGTGAAATCCTTTGTAGTTGTGGGTATTCAGCAGGCGCACATCCTTTGACATTCAGCTGACGTATCGGAGAGCAAGGAAAGCTTGCTTGCCTACAGTATTGTAGGCGAAGTATGCAATTGTCCTGTTTAAGTTTGTATGCTTGTGGTCTATGTTGAATGTAGGTCAGTTATAAAGTATTCTCCTTACTCAAATGATGTGATGAGTGCTATCGACAAGGGATATCAAAAAGATTCCATATTTATAGATTTCCGGAAGGCTTTCGACACTGTACCTCTCAAGCATCTTCTAATGAAACTGCGTGCTTATGCAATATCGCTACAGTAGTGCTATCGGATTAGCGACTTCTTATCAGAAAGTACACAGTACGTTGTAATTGACGGAAAGTCATCAAGTAGAACAGAATTGATATAGGGCCACTACTGTTCGTTATTTTTATAAACGATTTAGGAGACAATCTGAGTAGCTCCCATAGACTGTTCGCGGATGATGCTGTTACTTATCGGTTAGTAAAGTCATAAGATCAAAAGCAACTGCAAAATGGTTTAGATAAGATATCTGCATGTTGCAAAAAATGGCAATTTACCCTTAATAATGAGAAGCGTGAAGTCATTCATATGACCACTAAAAGAAACACGTTAAACTTCATTTACACGATAAATCAGTCAAAACTAGAGGCCGTAAAATCAACTGAATACCTAGGAGTAACAATTAGAAACAACTTAAATTGGAAAGTACACATAGAAAATATTGTAGGGAAAACGAATCAAAGACTACGTTTCGTTGGCAGAAAACTTAGAAGATGCAACAGTTCAACTAAAGAAACTGCCTGCACCACATTTGTGCGCCCTATTTTGGAGTATTGTTACGCATTGTGGAATCCCTACCACATGGAATTGACAGACGATTTATATAAATGTACGAAAGTAGGCTGTTGCGTTCATTATCGTTAACGTTAAAATTATTGTGAGATATTTGCCGCTTCATGATAATAAAATCTTTCCAACATTTCGGATCCGTTGCAAGGAGCCTTCCTCAGCCGCGTCATGATAATAAAATATTTCCAACGTTTCGGATCCGTTGGAAAGATTTTATTATCATGACGCGGCAAATAGCTCAGAAGAATTTTAACGATGTAGACAAAGTTCAGAGAAAGGCAGGTCATTGTGTATTGCATTTTTTATTTTATAGGGGAGAGAGTGTCATGGAAATGATGCACGAGTTGGGGTGGAAATCATTAAAAGAAAGGCGTTATTTGTTGCGACGAGGTGTATTTGTGAAATTTCTTTCACCAACTTTTTCTCCTGAATGTGAACACATTTTGTTAGGACCCACCTACATAGGAAGGCGTGATCATCAAAATAGAATTAGAGAATGTAACTGTAGAGAAACATCATGAAAGCGGTTCGATGAACCCTCTGCCATGCACTTCAATGTGCAATGCGACTTGCAGAGTATTTATGTAGATAGTATAATGTGCAACTAATTTCTAGTCCAGTCTTAAGAGTTGAATGGAATGTGAGAACAGTGCACGTGTTGAAGCATGAGAGTGTGGTGTGCGTGTCAGGTGATGGAGTTCCTGGAGACGCCGGCGGAGCAGCGGACGGCGCGCGTGGTGCTGGAGGTGGACGAGCGGCGCGACCAACTGGAGGCGTGGGTCCGCGCGCCGCCGCGCCGGGAGCCAGACTACCACACCTACCCGCTGGGCCCGCTGCTGCCGCAGCTGCTGCTGCTCAACCCCGCCACCGGCTTCCACCAGGGCGTCTACACCTCCGGTCAGTCGGCGCACACTTGCCTTTACTGACAAACAAATGCTTCCTATTGGTTCGTTTCCTAATCTAATTCCTTCGGAATCGCCTGATTTTCTTATACTCCATTCCATTACCCTTGTTTTGATATTGCTCCTTTCAACACACTATTCATTCCGTTCAGTTGCTCTTCCAGGTCTTTTACCTGTCTCTGAGAGAATTACAATGTCACCGACAAAACTCAATGTTTTTATTTCTTCACCCTGAACTTTAATTCCTCTTCCAAATTTCTCCTTGCTTGCCATTATATCTTGCTCAAAGGACAAACTGAATAACATTAGAGAAAGGCCACAACCCTGTCTTACTCCCTTTCCAACCACTGCATCCCTTTCATGCTCTTCAAATCTGATAACTGCTCTCTGGTTTTTGTACAAGTTTTAAATTACCTTCCGTTCCCTATATTTTACTCCTGCTTCCTTCAGAATTTGAAAGAGAGTATTCCAATCAACGTTGTCAAATGCTTTCTGCACATCTACAAAAGCTAGAAAAGTAAGTTTGCCTTTTCTCAATATACCTTCTAAGATAGTCGTAAGTGGATGTTTGTCCTGAATCCAAACTGATCTTTCCCGATGTCGGCTTCTACCACCTTTCCCATCCTTCTGGAAACAATTCTTGTTAAAATTTTGTGACCATGACTTATTAAACTGATGGTTCTGTAATTTTCACACCTGTCTGCGCTTGCTTTCTTTGGATTGGGGATTATTACATTTTTCTTAAAGAGTGAGATAAATGCTGACAGCTCTATTTAACATTTTCAAGACAACTGAAACACTGACGTACTTAGCAAAACCCTTTATACTTTCCTTTCAATACTGTAACAGGAGTACCTTATCGTATAAAACAACCGACTACTGTAAATTTACGCATATGTTCGTGGTGAGAGGTCTTTTTAAGAATTTCTACAAGTTTATCCTCAGTAATAAATAATGGAAATAACAGAGGGCACACATCAAACATACTAACATTATGCTGCTTTCTTTCTAACATATGCATCATTGAACACAAGAGGTTTCCTTGCACTATGTTACTAAGGAACTAACTGCTCCTTCCTTTAAGAAAAACCTGATAATTTCAAGTTGACTCTGATACTGAAGATACACTTCTAGAAATAATTTAAACGTGTTGCCAAAGGTAAAATTAGGATAGATAAAAAACAACCAAGGGCATTTTTTATTTACCATTTTCAGTCTCTCCCTACAATAGGCTTTCGTTGGCACATAGAAAGGACCAAGCACAGGCCTCATTATTGGCTTCTGTTAGTCCTTTCGCTTTAGAAAACCTGACAGTTTGATGTTCACTCTGATACAAAAGATAAACACTTTTCAAAAGAGTTCTAGAAGCAGGCATATATCACATAGAGTAAGAAAGGTTAAGCAACGAAGGAGCTCTGTTGGGAGTGTGTTACAAACCTATTAAGCCTCTCTTTGTCTGACTTTAAAGGTGTAGGAAAACATTTAATACCATAATATGACAACTGTGCACTGTAATAAAATGAAGTTTCCTTAGCAATCCGTGGCAACAGAAACCAGCAATGTATGTTAAAACTGGCACATGTTTTTCAATATTTTTTAAATTTTCATCATTGACACAGACGGGAGTGAATAACTGACATGACGTGTAGGTCACTCTCTCTGTCACTAATATAGTCTGTACAAAGCTGAATCACATTTTCAACTTCAACTGCTACCTTTCTCTGGAAGTATGCTGGCAAAAATATCAACACCATTTACATACGATTTAACACTGAAGTTTCTGTAAACTGTTAAATACACAATATCATGTGGATTTTTCTCCAAATTGAAATAGAGTAACAATACACAGACTTATTTCACAACTTTACTCCACTGTTTATTTAGCGCAACATTCTCATTTTTTCTCAGAAAGTCACAATAATCTTTTTACCTTTGTGCAGAAGCTGATCCTATACTTTCAGATATAGCTTGTCTCAAAGCATCTGCTTCTAGCCTTTGTCTTCTTTGACGTGGGTGCTCCCGTTGAATATCTTGTCTTGAGTTTATTTATCTGGGACAGTTTGGCAGGACACATGGCACTGCATTTTCTTTCAGTTTTGGTTTTTCTAGAGGCAATGTCAATGTGGTTCCTGTTTTCCAGTCAACCGCTGTGCTTTAAAGAATCGGGTCACTCTGACTGAAATGTTCTTGACAAACCTGAAAAGGATCTGAAAATAAAACTATTCCATAATAATTTCAAAATCAGTTAATTAACTTAAGTAATGTCGGTCTTTAAAGATTTCATAATAGTAAAAGTTTTCCACACATCTTTGACACCAATGTGAAATCAGTACTTAACACAACCTTAACAATATTTTCTTGTTAATAATGCAAAAAATGCTACTGGTCAAATTTTAGGGCCAGGACTTTTGGAAGGCTGAATTTTTAACTGCTAGCCTATGGAGCTTAAATTAAATACAACTGCTCACAATGTTATCTATACAGTGAGTGCAAAAAGTATTCATCTAGTGTCCTATTTTTAAAACCTACTAAGTCTGTATCACGTGAAAAGAAATGAATACAAAATCTGAAGAGCCAGCCCTGCAAAAAGTACCTTGTAAATGTGATTTCTGAAGTTTTCTTCTTCGAGTAACTTTCGGGTGTGCAGCCGGATCCCGTCGTTTTTCTGACAGGATATTTCGGCCGGGGAAACTTCAGAAGTCGATCAAATACCTATACGGGGAGGAGATGATTCAAGATACCCACAGATTGGATAAATTACGTGAGAAGAGAGCCACGTTACTGTGTTCATTGATTTTCTTGTTGAAATGTAGAGACAATAATATGACTCCTACTTTCAGCAGAGTTGTTCATTTTATCAATAGTGCTGCTGCCAATAATATAAAACGTAAAGCGAGTCTGGCCTTAGTCAGAGAACGTATTTGTTTTACACGTCGTGAATTAGCAGCTGTTTCTGGAGATTTATTTTATTTACATCTGAAGATTGCAGCAAGATGTTCCTCTTTCAGTTGGGACTGGATTGACGGTTTATCCTGGGCTGAAGCAGGCTGGGCACACAAAGACAGTAAGAACAGGCAAAGTGCAAAGTTTATCCAAAGCACAACACATATAACACAAGATGCTTCCTCTGGACGATCCGTGGTGAACCTCGCGGAGAAATCTTTTGACGACGCGATATCTGTTCTCGCGAAAGGTTTAAACTTCGCTCCTACGCCCACTAAGCCCCCTTTGACGGATTTCATCAGTTGTATTGAAAAAGCCGTAAGACCTCTCTCTGTGGATTCTGCAGATGACATTAGAAGAGAGTCCTGCCGTATGCTGTTGAAATGTGCTCCTCAACGTAATAATATCTCGTCAACTGAAAGAGCTGCTCTTCGCAGCCTCCTAGAAGATACTAGCACGATCGTTCTCCCCGCAGACAAGGGTAATGTCACAGTCCTTATGACAAGGGAAGCCTACAACGACAAGATGTACAATCAGCTAAGTGATTCTACGTATCGCAAAATCGAAAAGGACCCAACAAGCCTGATATCGAGGAAAACTACTGCACTGTTAAATGAATGTTTTCTACCTGAAAAAGTTACCAAGAGTCTGAAACCACACAATGCAGTACCATCGAGACTATATGGTCTTCCCAAGATCCACAAGGATGGTGCTCCACTAAGATTAATAGTAACATTGGTGCTTCGACTTATTCTACTGCCAAACATCTGGCCTCTCTACTCAAGCCGTATGTGGGTAAGTGTTGTCACCCTATACGCAGTTCTGAAGATCTTGTCAATCGCTTGAAGTCTATTAAGCTTAGTGGCTCAGACTTACTTGTAAGTTTTGATGTCGTCTCACTTTTAACCAAAGTGCCTTTATTCGATTCGTTACATCTTATTCGTAACTTATGTAGTGCGGAACTGACAGCCTTATTTGAACACATACTCTCTTCGACCTACTTTTTATTTAATAACGAATTTTTTGAGCAAACGGACGGCGTCGCCATGGGGAGCCGTTTGTTCTCTGTGGTGGCCAACCTTTTTATGGAGGACTTTGAGGAGAAGGCACTTGAGTCTGCTGTTTTCAAGCCCACAGTGTTCTGACGCTACATAGATGACACTTTTGTTATATGGCCTCATGGTAGAGAAGAATTGGAGAAATTCCACTGTCATTTAAATTCACTGCATAACAACATCAAGTTTACGATGGAGATTGAAAAAGACGGGAATTTTCCACTTTTTGGATGTGCTAGTACAAAGAAAGAATAATGGATCATTGGGTCACTCTGTGTATAGAAGACCTACGCACACAGATCTATATTTGCAGGCGTCGAGCTGCCATCACCCCGCACAAACTGCTGATGTTCCTAGTACTTTAACACATCGAGCGCATGTAATATCAGGCGAAGAAAACCTCCAGGCAGAATTAGAACACCTGGAGTAGGTTTTCAAAGATAATGGGTATACTTCTCGCCAAAGACAGAAGGCCATTCACAACTATAATAACAAGAAGAAACGCACAGAGGACACTGATGACGACTACAAATCAGTTGCTTCCCTTCCTTTTGGCAGAAATGTGTCCTCCAAAATAGGCAGGTTGTTTAGGAAAAATAAAATCAAGGTTATCTTCCGTCCACGTGCGAAGAGCTTGGTCTTAGTAGGATCCGTCTACCGCGGTGGAGTAGCCGAGCGGTCTAAAGCGTCTCGCTGCGGAGCGCGCGGTTGCTCGCCGTGGAGGTTCGAGTCCTCCCTGGGGCATGGATGTGTGTGTTTGTCCTTAGGTTAGTTTACCTAGGTTTAAGTAGTTTGTAAGTTACGGACTGATGACCACGCAGTTTGGTCCGATAGAATTACAAACATTTGAACATTTGGATCCGTCAAAGATGATCTGCAACTGAGAAAAGCGGGTGTTTACAAACTTCCCTGTGAGTGTGGTTCTGCATATATAGGCCGAACAATACGAACTGTACACGAACGATGTGTAGAACACAAAAGACACAGCCGCCGTCTTCAACTGTCAAAATCAGCAGTAGCAGAACACTGTACAATGTAATATATTAAAACAAAAAATTTAACTCCATTCTCCAGTTTCTGGGATTCAGTCATTAGAGAATCGGTGGAAATAAGTCTTGCCGACAATCTTATAAATCGTGACAACGGCTTTCAGCTGGACAAAAATTGGACCTGTGATTAATATTATCCAGTCACAGCTTAATCGACGTCATCAATCAATTATCAATGATTAGAAGACTGTTGCTCTTCCACCATACACATACACACATACAATTCGACTGTATTGCGCATGACACCACCAAACGCATACCCAAAACGACGCCAGCACGCACTTTTGACATACACAAGAACCACTATAAATACCTGAGCTCTGCAGTACTCGCTACTCACCTGAAATGGCCGGAAGTTTCCAGGCCGAAATATCGTGTCAGAATGACGACGGGATCCGGCTGCACACTCGAAAGTTACTGGAAGTACCTCTGTAAATGTTTTTATTTAAAATCAAGGGAAAATACATTGTTATCTATAACAAAATAAACAAAATAGAAAATACAATACAAGAGATACTTCATGAAGTATTCGTCCACCATCTGAACGTCCCTAAAATCTGCGGCCAGTAGTTAAACTATAACGCCATGTCACACTCTAGCGTCAACCAAGTGCAGCACGCGTCTACCGCCTATTGTTGTTTTGAATGGAGCCAGTACCAAGCAGTTAGCGTCAAGGCCCGTAAGGCTAGTTAGACTACCCTGATTGAAAAGAAACTTATTCTGCGCTTGCGCAATAAATACACACCCTCTTACGATGTTTCTAAAGTCGTGGGTAGACCCAGATCGACGATTCCGTCGATAATAGATCGCTTTTCCATATCAAAAACAATTAGAAACCAACCACGAACCGGACGCCCTCACAAATTGACTGATGCAGACGTGACGTTTATCTTGAGGGAAATCAAGAAAAAACTTACAATCAGCGCTCTTAAAATGGCTGGGGAGTTAGAAACTACGGATAAGAAAGTATGTGCCAACACAATCAAACATGCCATCAAAAAGTACGGGTGTCAGATATTGGTAGCTCGCAAGAAATTTAGGGTTAGCGAACAGAATCGGAAGATACGTCATTAATTTACCCAGGAACATAGATTCTAAAAGGGAAAACATCTGGGATTAAGCAATATTTTCCGATGAAAGTAAATTTAACCCATTTAGGTCGGATGGAAGATGAATGGTGTGGCGTAAGAAAAATGCGGAGATTCCTGATGGAATAGTGTTGTAAGAGTTCTGCAGGTGTTGGAAAATTACATTTGATACAGAGTAAGATGGAACACAAAATGTATATCAACATCCTAAAGGAAAATCGAAGCGGTAGCGCCGAAAAATTAGGTCTCCAAGTAAATTACATTTTTCAACAAACCAACGGCCCGAAGTATTAGGCTCTAAATACTAGGCTGTGGCTGCTGTACAATACAACAAAGAAACTAAACACACCTAATAAGAACCCAGATATTACCCCCATAGAACACCTTTGGAAACTACTGGAAGACAACATCAGAAGAAGACACAATTCTAACAATAAAGACTTAAAATAAGCAGTTCAAGAAGAATGGGACAGATTCCGCCCTCTTTTACTCCAAACTTAGTCAACTCGATGCCCATATGACTAAAAACAGTAATAACTTCAAAGGGTAGCCCTAACGAATGTTAGTTTTGTAATTTAAATAATATTTTCACGCTGTAAATGTCAAAAATTATGAGTGGACGAATACATTTTGAAGTATTTTCGTATAAATTTTTAATTTTCTTAACTTTAGGGTTATGCGGCTGATGTATTTATTTCTTTATTTGTCAAATGTTAACGTTCAAATGTTTGTAAATCTATCGGACCAAACTGCGTGGTCCGTAGCTTAAAAGGTAAAGCAGTCAACAATCCGAAGATTGGTTTGAACACCACAGTGCTTTACAAGGCATGGTCCTGTTTGGAGGTGGTATGCCGTTGCCTTCCTCCGACCTTCGAACTGACTTACCCAGCCAGTTATAGGGGGGGGACCTACAGTTTAACGTGGGTTCCGAACCACGGTGCTACTCGGTATTTTTCACATGAGCAATACTGCCAGAGGTGAAAGAAGTGGAAAGTGACAGATAAAAATCCCAGGACCTGGCGGGGATCGAACCCGGGACATTTAGATTTGTAGTCTGGCACTGTACCACTGTGCAACCGAGGCGCACTAGCCCTTAGCTTACAATCTACTTAAATATAGGTAAACTAACCTACGGACAACACACACACACACACACACCCATGCCCCAGGGAGGACTCGAACCTCCAAGGCGAGCAACCGCGCGCTCCGCAGCGAGGCGCTTTAGACCGCTCGGCTACTCCACCGCGGCACGGTACTACTGTAACAATTTCCCTAAAAACATAATACGACAACATAATAAGCAATATTTTACAACACGAAACTTTGTTATGAAAGTTGTTTAAACTTATAATAATCTTTGCAGTTCCTTTCAGACTGTCTTCTCGTAACAGATTCTATTGTCACTATGATATTCGTAATTCCCATTGTTCTGAAATTCGATTATTTATTACACGTTGCATTTATTACATTTAATATTCACTCATTGATGCACAGGAGTGGTGTTTCAAAGAGTCAGCTGTTGTCGCATTTACATCTCATTAGTGAAACCAGTTATTGTAATGAAAGGTTTCTGCCCATGATCGACTTCACCCCATAACTAAACTTTCTCCCACAGGTGAACCTACAAAACTAACACCCTTGACAGGTCAGATACTAATAGTTGGGAGATTTCCAGCAGAAAGAATGAAATATGCAGCTGCCACACTGTGAAGAAGATATGTGATTGCTGTTTTTTCCCTGCAGTCGTTAGTGTCATCACTGATCAATGACACCAATTACAATACAGCCCACGCTGGAGAGCGGTACCTTCACCCAATAAACATAACCCGTATAACAATAAATGAGCAATTGTCCATATTCAGTTCCCACAATTTACACACACACACACACACACACACACACATATAGATGCCGCAAATAAACAAATTAGGTAATAACCTCTGTACCTATTTTATGGTTGAATGACACATACCAGAGATGAGTTCATTATCAATGTTTATTTTCTGATTCTTCTCTACGAAGAAGAATTATGAAACGCCCAGTCTGTCACCACATAATTTGTAACTAACAGACGTGTGGCACAATTGCACAGTCACTCAAACCTGTTTTTGGCTAGACTTAGTCTCTGTTTGCGTCACAGCAAGGCTGAGTGCAGGCGATGTGTGTGTTACAGCCTACTGCGGCGTCAGCGGGCAGCTGTTCCACACGTTCGATGGAGTGGAGTTTGAGTACACGCTGGGCAATGAGTGGCACCTGCTCACCAAGGACTGCTCGGGCCGCACCGGCGTCGCTGTCCTCGTGCGGCAGCCCACAGCCTCCACACTGGTATGTATATATACATAGATATTTCCTTTTGACATTCCCTGATTCTCTTATTATTGTTATGACAGGTGTCACAGAAGTCTTTCCTTGATTACATATGAGTAAGAAGGCATGGAGAATACGAGAAGCCCTGGAACCCAACGGAGAGGTCATTCCAGGAATGCTGATTCGTTAAAGACACCAGTCTACACGTCTCAAGGGGGGGGATGGAGGGGGAGGGCAGGTTCCCCCACTTTTCTGAGTATCAGACTGCACATTTACACTATATCCAATCAGAGCACTCCTTTCCCCTCTCCTTGCATGTCATGATACACCATCATACCAAAGCGTTCTGACGAGGTCACCGGTATCATATTACAGCTCCACATGTCAGGAAGAGGGGTGGAGAGGGGAGCATAATATCGAAAAATATGGTCATTGTATTACACAATACCCTCCCCTCTGACCCCTACACCTCTCCCACTGGTATACAGCTTTAGAGGTCAATAACGTCTATGTTTGCATCACTGGCCATCTAAAATCCGTGTATGGTTGGGTACGTGTGCACTCAGCCCCTCAACCACCACTGAGCGCTTTAGAGGTAAACAACATCTATGTTCTCATTACTGACAACTTAAATTCGTGCATGGCTGAGTATCCGCGGTGGAATAGCCGTGTGAACTGAGGCGCCTTTCTGCGATGTGTGCGGCCAGTCCACGTCGGAGTTTCGAGTCCTCCCGTCCTCCCTCGAGCATGGGTTTATATGTTGCTCTTGCGATAAGTTAGTTTATGTAGTTTGTAAGTTTAGAGACCGACCACTGCAGTTAGGTCCCATAACTTTACAAACATTTGCACATTTGAACAGGGGTGGAGTGACTGCCAGTAAGTTGATGGAAGACCCGCCATTACTGGGAGGAGTGGATGGGGAGTGTGGCATTGAGACAGTTGAATTTCTGGCACCAACTCCGGCGTTTTTACGTGGAAAGGAGGTTTCTGATTTGGTGTTGAATTTGCCGATGGCGCAAGACTGTGTCCCAGTCCCGTGTACACGGGAAGAAACGGTAGACGCAATGTCATTCACAGAGAAGGAGGACGGCCTTTGGAGAGAGGGTGGGATGAGGGGGATGGATAGCTTTGGTACGGATAAGGTCATGGACAGCGTCATCAACAGTCTAGTGAAGAAAGGAGGAGGCATGGTCAATATTTGCGGGTGTGTGAAGATAGAGAGCGTGGTTCTCGACCGAGAGTTTAATGGATCACTGATAGGCATCCCAGTCGGCATGGGAGGAGATCAGGATGGGAGCACGGGCAGGACGGTGGTGGGGGGTCTATGGTGAGCAGGACAGGGGCATGGTCACTGCATGTAAGGTCAAGAACATACGCAAGGAGGTTGGGTGACTCCAGGACAACGTTGAGGGTGGTTTCTCTTTCAGGGCAGGTGGATTGTTGGAGGGGGACAAGGTCGTCCCACAGTGACGTCGTGACGTACTCGTGCCACCGCCGGAGTTTTGCAGGAGAGTGGGAAGAAAGGTTAATGTCAGCAGCAGCCTCTTAGGTTGGGAAGGATCTGTCAACATGGAAAAGGAAGTTGTACGGGATAGGGACGTGGCACAGACGTAGATGGTGACTAGGATAACAGTGAGAAGGGGGAGAAAGAGGCTAAGGATCGTTGAGGATAGGTTGTGGCCGGGACCGGGTGGTGATGGAGGTGGCTGACTGCCACTCCACCTCGGGCATGGGGAGGGGACCGTCAGTGCAGTGGAGAAGTTAAGGAGAGGTACTGATGGGATGATGAGGCTGTACGAATGTGTCATTGAGAAGGAAGCTGGTCACTCAGTGTTGGGAGACTGTGCACACGAGGTTCTTGTGGATGGGGAGGGAACGCACATTGTGGTAGAGGGGAGAGTAAGCGGAGGGACATGCTATGGGGACTGTGGGGAGGGGGGTAGACAGAAAAAGGGATAAGGGTGTACTGAAAAAAATATCGCCTTATCTGCATGCATTGCATTCTATACTACCATAGCATTTGGTTAGAAGGAACTTCTTAGCTGACTGTATTACTTGGGCTTAAACGATGCGGGAATTAAATATGGAGTGAGATAGTACTTTGGTCACTATTTTTGTAGGTTGAGTTAAAACACTGATAAAAGAACCAGCAACATTGTCGAAAATGCAATACTGACATTTAACTAGCATCACAAATGTGAGAAATAATTTTGTAAAACATGCAGTGTACATAGAAAACAAAATACGATTATTTTTTTACGTACTAAGCAAGTACTTCCAATTGCTTCTGTGATTAGGCTCCACATTGCACACGTTTTCTTACCAAGCAGGTGCTGAAATCTATCGAAAAGCCTAATTAAGCTGGGACAGCACACGTGTTTCATGATAACGATTAATTTTTGGCCTAATCTGCTGAACTTCAGTAAGGAAATCTCACCAGAGGTCTTCTTTTACAGAGTTTATACGCATTACAACTTTTTTAATAATCTGTGGCATTAATTTCACAGGAAGCTAGTTCTGCCATCTCTTGGAGACAAAATGCGTCTTCCTGGTTACGTTTTAATGGAAAACGTTAATTTTTAGCCTATTTTGTAGATAGCACAGCTTGGAAATAGCATCAGAGAACTTACTTTATGGAGTTTATTCTGACAATAACATTACAGTTTTTGATTTAAACGTCTTGCCATAGCTGACATCTGTTGACATGTTAAGCAAGCTAGGACCTCAGTGCAGTCACCTGTTGTTAGAGGTGAGCATATGGAAGGTTAGATTGCAAAGACTGTTATTTCACTTTCTGACTTGTCAGCAACATATTACTATTTCATTATTTACATTTTATAAGCAAATGTTGGTTTATTTATACACAGTCTAATATATACTCATTGCAGCATTCCAACCAATACATCAAGCTTCCCATCTTCTGCAGCTTCCACCCCTGCTGGGTCTCCACCTCCCCCACCTATTACAAATCCCTCCAAATCCTTGAGCGCCATGTCTCCGCTCCACCCACCATATCTGCCTTCCCTCCCCCACACGAATCCTTGATGACCTCATCCCCTTTCCTCACCTTCTGTAGTTCCTCGAACATATGCACCTCCTTTACGTCTCCCACAAGTTATATTCCCAAAATCCAATGGTTTATGCCAGCTTCACTGACACCGAGCCTCTGCCGCACCTACATAATTGTATCCCTCCTATCCTTCACCTCCATATACTCCACAACCTACTCAGGGTAACTGCCGCCACCTTGCCTTCCTGGATGACGCCCTGCAACCTGATATCTATCTTTCCTGCCAATTGTAATCCTCTCCCCTCCCTCTTACAGCGTCTCCGCTGTTTCCCCATCTTTTTCCTTCCTCACACTTGGCTTTTCCCTCCTCTCCTGCTGGAGTCCTTGCAGTCCATCCCCGTCTATCCCCTCCTATCCTCCTCCTTCTGTGCTGACCCCACCGTCCCCATGCCTGCAGGGTCTTTTCAGAGCTGTGATTTTAACAAGGGCTTCATCAGTGTCGGCCGGCCTCAGTGGCCGAGCGGTCTGCGGTGTGCCAGTCACGGTCTGCATGGCCACTGCGGTTGGGGGTTCGAATCCCCCCTCAGGCATGGATGTTTGTGCCGTCTTTAGTATAAGCTAGCTCATAAGTAGTTTGTAAGTTTAGGGACTGATGACCCCGTAGTTAAGTCCCATAAGCTCTACAAACATTTTTTGTTTCGTCTAATGACTTCTTTTCAGAACCTATTTTAGATTTTGTTTGCCCTAAATAAGGTAATGAAAGTGCCTATTTAGGCGCCTATAATGATCCTTTTACGACCTAAAAATCAAAGGTCTACTTATATATTCTCTGATAAATATATCATGTTGTTAGAAGAAAGGAGATGGACAGAGAAAGAGAGAGAAGGGATAGGAGAAGTACTAACTCAAGGCATGAATAAAGGAGTAAATACCCCGGGCAACACCGGTTTTTGAGCTAGTGAGCAATAAAAATAACTGAACCGTTGTTTTTGTTCATCTCTATCTAAAAGTTATGAACCATTAAATCGTGGTGATGAAACCCTTTTTTGATGTGTACGTATGTGTTCTTTAAATGTAAGGAAACATATGTTGGCCGCAGTGGAGCGGCCGAGCGCATTGAGGCTGTATGCTCCGATGCGCGAGGGCTCGAATCCCCCCTCGAACATTGATGTTTGTGCTGTCTTGAGTATAAGTTAGCTCAGAAGGCTGTGTATAGCCCGCGGTTGATCCGCGGCGGAGGAATCGCGCTGTTCTCATAAAGCAGCGTGGGCCCTGTTTATAGGCGTGGCTGCGGTAGTGGCCCCTCTGCTCTTCCGCTGCGGCATCAAAATACCACGGACTACAATTCCAAACCGCTTACACGGCGACTAATGGAGCTGTTTGGTGCGCCATATGTCTGGCCGCCAGGTGGAAACAGGGTGCTCAGAGTCACTGCGGCTGAACCGCCTACTGTGTGATTGACGAACAGTGCCTCCGAAAAATCACAGCGGTTGCTCCACCGCGGAGGAATCGCGAGCTATAAACACAACCGAAGTAGTTTGTAAGTTTAGGGACTGATGACCCCACAGCTAAAGTTCCATAAGCTTAACAAACATTTGAACATGTGAAACAAATGCTGTGTTTTGAATGTGTTAATACCTTATTGCAATTATGCTAGGTTCGATTGCTTTCCTGATGTAAAACCCTACACCCCACTGTGCTCTTTCTACTTTGACTCCTGACAGGTAGACCTTGTATTCTCCGATTTCGTCCTCTTTCTCTCCCCTTACTCTAACATCACTAACAGCTAAAACATCTAACCCCATCTTACTTGAAGCCTCCGCCAGCTCTTCCTTCTTCTCATTGTAATCTCCATTGATATTAACAGCTCCCCATCTCATTCCAGATCGTTTGCCAAGTCGTATCTGAGGAGTCCCTGGTCTGTCAATTACAGATTTTCCGGGAGAATGGGATAGGAACGACGATGGAAACAGGATCTCATTCGAGGAAGTGGAGAAAATGGTCAGTAGATTACAGTGCAATAAAGCGGCTGGGGTGGATGA
The DNA here is from genome assembly GCA_026315105.1 of Locusta migratoria. Taxonomy (NCBI): domain Eukaryota; kingdom Metazoa; phylum Arthropoda; class Insecta; order Orthoptera; family Acrididae; genus Locusta; species Locusta migratoria. The sequence goes on from CM048755.1 coordinate 238,058,292, forward strand.
AATTAAGCCGGAATCCGTCAAATACAGCTGAATATCAGGTCTGAAATGGTTACACAGGATAATTGAAAAAGCGTGGGAATCGGGACAGGTTCCATCTGACTGGACGAAAGCAGTAATCACGCCAATTTTCAAACATGGAAACAGAAAAGATTGCAACAACTATCGAGGTATCTCTTTAATTAGCGTTGAAGGCAAAATATTCTCAGGGATTTTTGAAAGGAGAGTGCGAGTATTAATTGAGGACAAGTTAGATGAAAATCAGTGTGGGTTTAGACCTCTTAGAGGTTGTCAGGATCAGATCTTTAGCTTACGGCAGGTAATGGAAAAGTGCTATGAGTGGAACAGGGAATTGTATCTATGTTTGATAGATCTGGAAAAGGCTTCTGACCGTGTACCTAGGAGGAAGCTACTGTCAGTTCTACTAGATTATGGTATAGGAGGCAAACTTCTGTAGTCAATTAAGGGGCTTTACGTAGACTGTTAGGCAGCAGTTAGAGTAGATGGCAAATTAAGCTCATGGTTCAGGGTAGTTTCAGGGGTAATACAAGGCTGTAACCTGTCACCACTGTTGTTCATACTATTCATGGATCATATGTTGAAAACAGTAGACTGGCAGGGCGGGATTAAAGTAGGTGAAAACAAAATGAGCAGTCTCGCATATGCGGATGACTTAGTTGTAATGGCCGATTCCATTGAAAGGTTGCAAACTAATATTTCAGAGCTCGATCAGAGGTGCAAGGATTATGATATGAAGATCAGCATCTCCAAAACAAAAGTAATGTCTGTGGGAAAGAGACTGAAACACATTGAGTGCCAAATAGGAGGAACAAAGTTAGAACAGGTAGACAGTTTCAAGTACCATAGCGAAAGAACTGGAATCGAGGTGCAGCAAAGCTAATGCAGTGAGTGCTCAGCTAAGATCTACTCTCTTCTGCAAGAAGGAAGTAAGTACCAAGACTAAGTAGGCAGTGCACCGCTCTATCTTTCGACCAACTTTGTTGTATGGGAGTGAGAGTTGGATGGATACAGGTTACCTTATTCATAAGATAGAGGTTACAGATATGAAAGTAGCAAGAATGATTGCAGGTACCAATAGATGGGAACAATGGCAGCAGGGTGTCCATAATGAGGAAATCAAAGAAAAGCTGGGAATGAATACCATAGACGAAGCAGTTAGAGCGAACAGACTGAGATGTTGGGGTCATGTTACACGCATGGGAGAAGCAAGGTTACCTAAAAGACTCACGAGCTCGTCAGCGGAGGGTAAGAGGAGTCGAGGTAGACCAAGAAGAAAGTACTTAGATTCGGTGCAGAATGATTTTGAAGCAAAAGGCGTAACATCAGACGAGGCATCAACGTTAGCATCGAATAGGGGGTCATGGAGGAATTTTATTAGAGGCACTACGTTCCAGACTGAACGCTGAAAAAAAAAATGTTCAAATGTTTGTTAAGCCTATGGGAATCAACTACGGGGTCATCAGTCCCTAAACTTACAAACTACTTATGAACTAGCTTATACTAAAGACTGCACAAATATCCATGCCCGAGGGGGGATTCGAACCCCCGACCGTAGTGGCCGTGCAGACCGTGACTGAAGCGCCTCAGTCCCCTCGGCCACCGCGGCCGGCTGAACGCTGAAAGGCATAATCAGTCTCTAATGATGATAATGATGATGATGATGATGATGAGTGTGTGTGTTGCAGGAGGTGGAGGTGAACGCGGAGGACTACCGGGTGGCGCGGCTGGGCCCCGGCGGCGAGGCGTCGGTGAGCGGGCAGCCGCTGCGGCTGGAGGCGGGCGGCGCGGCCGACGTGCGCGACGCGGCGGGCGGGCTGCTGATGCGCCTGGCGCAAGGCCGCGACGCCGCCACCAGCCTCCTGCTGCCCCAGCACGGCCTGCACCTGCGCTTCCGCAACGCCACGATACTCGTCTCGGTCAGTTCTGACCACGTCTCTTTACTTTTCGTCTACAGTCGGGCTCTTCACGCCTGCTGCCATCTTCACTTATGCGAGGCCTTCTCCCTAGACGGCGTTGCCTACGAGCGTTTCTCTGTGACGCACTTTTAGCAGACACGGTTTAAAAACTGTAGTGGCTACTTCATATATTAGATATACAGTGTGTCCGCAAAGTCTCTCCACAGCGGCGAGCTCCGCATTTAGCGGCTGGAACTCCTCTATGGAGGTAAAGGGCTACTTTATTTCTTTTATTGTCAACTTTAGTAAGGCTTTGGGCTCACAGGCGTCCTTATCAACTTACTATCCATATAAAGTTTTATTATGCTATTATGGCTCTAGGGACTTTGATTTTATGCCACGGTCTCGGATATACTAGTTCGATGAGACTTCCGGGCAGATTAAAATTGTGTGCTGGAGCCGGGACTCGAACCTGGGACCTTTGCCTTTCGCAGGCAAGCACTCTACCGACTGAGCTATCCCAACAAGACTGACGATGCCACCTCACAACTTTATTTCCGCCAGTACCTCGCCTCCTACTTTCCAAACTACACAGATGCTCTCCTTCGAACCTTGCAAGACTAGCACTCCTGGAAGAAAGGATATGGTGGAGCATGGCTTAGCCATAGCCTAAGGGATGTTCCAGAATGAAACGTTCACTCTGCAGCGGAGACTACGCTGATATGAAACTTCCTGGCAGATTAAAATTGTGTGCCGGAACCGGGACTCGAACCTGGGACCTTTGCCTTTCACGGGCAAGCGCTCTACCGACCGAGCTATCTCGACACGACTCACGATGCCGCCATACAACTTTACTCAGTCGGTAGAGTGCTTGCCCGCAAAACGCAAAGGTCCCAGGTCCGAGTCCCGGTTCCGGCACACAATTTTAATCTGCCAGGAAGTTTCATATCAGCGCACACTCCGCTACAGAGTGAAAGTTTCATTCTACTAGTACGATGTTTTCTACCTGTCTGTTGCTGTGTCTGAGAGTGTCGATCTTTTTCAGTAGGTTCTCCTCCTAGCTCGGATCTGTTCCTCAGTGGTCTTCATGTTGAGTTCTTCGTGTAGCCAACGCGTTCGAGACCACCAGGATGCTCTTAGAATTATCCTTAGACACCTATTTTGGAGTTGCTGGATGGTGGTCTTGCAAGCAGTACCTCAAGAGGGGCATCCGTAGAGCGTCATGGAAACGATTGTAGCGTTGTACAGTCGTACTTTTCTTTGAACATTCATTTCTTTACTGCTAAGTATTGGATAGAGTTCATGAATGGTTTTGATAATTCTTTCTCTCTTATCCTGAACGTATGAACAGTAACTGAACTCCCCGTGTCTCGGTGGGTAAGGGTGGCAGCACATTCATGTCGCTGTGTAAGCTACACTACCACTGCAGGTGCACGGAACATGTGCAGGTGCGCTTTGTGCGTGCAACCAAACTCAAACTTAGAAGCCCCACAACGCGAGACACGCGGAGAACGTCACTGAGGAGATACGTTGCGGACACATTGTATTTAATTTCACCTTGACCTCCAACATCATCGATCCAAGTTCGATCACTTATTTCTAAATCACAAGCAGGTATGGCGAGGTTAAACGAGAAAATGATGGACTAATGTCTGCCAAGTTCGAGAAAGTTACTAATTTGAAAGTGAAGACGAAAGTTTCCAACTTTTTCCTTTCTTTCACCCTGGTTCATGTTACCAAGACAATTCGTGCCATTGTTTATATCTGAGATAGAAAAAATCACTGCACGTGAGGGGCCGTATTGCTTCCTTCCTCTTCAGAGCATGAAGACGAGAGCCGCGGTGGAGTATCCGAGCAGTTCAAACATTTGAACATGAAGATGAGAGTTTCTGTTGACTAACGTGCTATCTTCTGTCGCTGCTGTTGTCCCCTGCGCAGAACAGCACTCAGGTCGTGGATCCGTTGTTTCTTGATGTGAGGCTGAAATAGTAGTGCAATGAGGCTAGGGTTTGATTCTATGATGAAGTACGTCACACAAAATTTTGGGACGCCAGTGGCTTTCCTTTTTTTTTATTTATAATTTACTGTTCCTTTACAGAAAGCCACAACTGTATAATAGAAATTCACAAACGTGTAACAATCTCATATTACATTATACGCGATATCCGCATACAATTTACATCGACTCTTAGATGTTAAAAGTCTGAGGCGCTTAGCTCGACTCCAACGGAACATTGTAGAGTGTTACGCCTGTCATCTTTCTATTAAAGAAATATTGAAATAACTTTTTAAACACCATGACAGAAACATAGCTCAATACAAGATAATTACATTGTTTAAACGGACATATTTAAATTAATTTCAGTATACTGAATATTAATAAAAATGCTGGAGGGTTTTGGCGGACATGTAAGAACCAATCCGATTTTAAATGGAAATATGGGTGGAGTTTTCCCACGGGATACTTGTTTACCATACCATATGCTCTGTTTTACTCTCGCCACTTATTACGTAATGCTCTTCCCAAAATAGTAAAATGTATCTTACAAAATAAAATCATGACAGAGCAAGTAAATGGCTACAGATCAGCCCCACCACACAGTAATCAAGTTTTGAACCGAAAGGAAATAAAGTGAGAACTGAGAGGTACACTATGCGATCAAAACTATCCTGATACGTGGCTGAAAATGACTTAAAACTTCGCGGCGTCCTCCATCGTTAATGCTGGAATTGAGCATGCTGTTTGCCCACCCTTATCCTTGATGACAGTTTCCACTGTCGCAGGCATATTTTCAGTCAGGTGCTGGAAGGTTTCTTGGGGAATGGCAGTCCATACTTCAAGTAGTGTTGCAATGAGCTGAGTTATCAATGTAGGTATGTGAGGCCTGGCACGAAGTCGGCGTACAAAACAGCCCAGAAGTGTTCTATAGGATTCAAGTCAGGACTCTGTGCAGACCAGTCCACTACAGTGACGTTATTGTCGTGTAACCACTCCGTCACAGGTGCTCGATCGTGCTGAAAGATGCAATCGCCATCCCCGAATTTCTCTTCAACATTGGCAAGCAAGAACTTGCTTAAAACAGCAATGTAAACCTGTGCTGTTCTAGTGCCACGCAAAGTAACAAAAGGTGGAAGCCCTTCCGTAAAAAACACGACCTCACCATAACACTACCGCCTCCGAATTTTACTGTTGACACTACACACGCTGGCAGATGACTTTCAACTAGAATTCTACATACTCACACCTTGCCATAGGACCATGCGAGGCGTGAAGATCGGGGTGAGAGTTTAAATTTAGAGAAAGTTTAATTTTTGAAACTCACAACCACCAGCTGCGAACCAATTTCCTAAACATGCAAAAACACTGGAACTGTGATTGCGACTGACTCGTTTTCTAGGGGATGATATCACACATTCGCAGCTTTCCTTCCCTGCATATGATTAACAAAACAAATTCATAATAAAATCAAGTTCATGAGAGAAAAGGGTGTACTAACTACTATTTTTGAAAACACGTGAAAGTTCACTTTATGTTGTTTATTTCACAATATTTGATCCCTGTGGCTGTCGCGTCTGTACGTCGGTAAATTTACCAAATGAAGTTATAGCTCGTGAGCCCCCAGACAAAATTAATATTTGTCGCGAATTGTTTTCACACCACGTGGCTGTCTCAAACACCGTTTATGTTCATGCCTATGCGACGACACGTGTTACATTAACAAATCACAGTCACTTTAATTCAATGCGATGCACACCTTGTTCCACCGGCTAAATATTCACCAACACACAGTAGCACTCGATTTAACTTGGTGCAGTCTACGACGAGCAACCACACGTGGCGATTGCCACAGACAAATCTCCAGTCACCACCTCGAGCTCCACTTGCCGACTGAGGCAGAGCGACGCCGCCCGGCCAGCCACACCACGTGGTCTCTGGAGTCCTCCCTTCCTGCCCTCGCGCGCGCGCGCGCCAAAACTCAACTGCCGGGGTTTTTTCCCCTACGTCATCAACTTCCCCATGTAAGCTGTTGTAACCGATTTGCCAACGTACAGCGCTCAGCCAATACATTTCTAAAACTTTACTTAAAATCAAAATAATTACACTACACATTAAACAAATATTTTCTCACGTTTTTATATTAATATAAACATCCTTTGTACTGTTTATCATAATTGTGCAATTTCTTATACCACAGATAAGTGATTTAACTGAATACTTCAAGATAAAATACAAAAGATTAATTGAAAATAAGATGAGAAATAGTTAATATATTATTTTTATAAACAAACATTGCCATGCTAGTTGTGTAACTGTCTTGTCTTCGTTGGTAATTTATTACTTTTCATTGTCAATTAAACATATTACGTTAGATGTGACTATATCAGCTAATGTATTGTTTATTTATCAACAGGCTATTTTGTAATGAGGGCCTTAAAGGTTCCTAACTGCATCGTATTACTTCAAATGACAGTAGTATTACAATATTTGTGCACTGCACTGTGCCTGGCACTCGCCATTGTCCCTCTCTCCCCTCACCGGAAACGAACTGTAAAATCCTAAGTTGGAACAAGCCACCAAAGTCGGCCTGCTCGCTGGCCTCCCGTCAGCTACAAGCACACAGCAAATCTCAACGTGGAGAATTTCTACCTATGGCCTAACTATAAATGTTGTCACCCAACTGTGTACATACATTGCTACCATAATTAATAAGATTAAAATTGTGTAACATTTAGTGCATTGGCATGGTCAATGTTTGCAGTGAACTTCATACTGTTTAATTATCAAATGCTATTAATTACCAGTATTTCTATTGGGCGGTAATCTCACAACCACCACATTGTGTACCGAGATTCATCACTCCACACATGTTTCCACTGTTCAGTCGTCCATTGTTTACGCTGTTTACACCAAGCGAAGCGTTGGCATTGACCAGCGTGATGTGTGGCTTACGGGCAGCCGCTCGACCATGAAATCCAACTTTTCTCACTCCCCCCCCCCCCTACAGACATGGTACTTGAAGTGGATCTGGATGCAGTTTGAATTTCCTGTGTGATGATCTGGATATATGCCTGTCTATTACTCTGTACGACCCTCTTCAACTGTCGGCGGTCTCTGCCAGTCAACAGACGAGGTCGGCCTGTACGCTTTCGTGATGTACGTGTCCATTCATGTTTTCACTTCACTATCAAATCAGAAATAGTGGACCTACGGATGCTTAGGAGTGTGGAAATCTTATGTACAGACTTCTGACACAATTGACACCCAATCACCTGACCACGATCGAATGTCGTGAGTTCCGTGGAGCGCCCCGTTCTGTTCTCTCACGATGTCTAATGACTACTGAAGTCGCTGATATGGAGCACCTGGCAGTAAGTGGCAGCACAATGCATCTAATATGAAAAACATACGTTCTTGAGGGTGCCCGGATACTTTTCATCACATAGTGTAGAGATGTGGTAAAACTCACACTAAACAGGACTGAACAAATTGTCTTTATAAATAAAACGAAATTACTGTAAAATATTCTTCCTGAGTTACCGTGGACTAAAATAAGAGCTATTGCAATTAACGAAATTCAATAAGATAGAAATTTCGTGGGTGTGGGGTCCTGCGTGTCAGGCTGCCACTCACGCAAAAGTTCATCTACTGGCTGGCGAGCAGCCATAGGTGACGTCCACTCCCCTTTGAAAAAATCACGGGTAGTCGCGGTGGAATTGCCGAGCGCTCCAAGACATCTTTCTTCGAATCGCTCGGTTCGGAGGTTCGAGTTCTTCCTCGGTCATGGCTGCATGTGTTGTTCTTAGGTTAGCTGAAGTTAGTTTAAGTAGTCTGTAAGCCGAAAGACTAAGTCTCATAAATGTACAAACATTTGAATTTGAAATCACGGATATTTTGTGAAGTATAAGGTTGGGTGTTATGCCCTTGTTCGATCCACGTTAGACACTGATTCTCTCTCTCTAAATAAAATGTCTTCCGCTTTTAAAGGATGAATATAAAATCAGGTAGAAACGGACCGCGCTCTCGGGCTGTTAAATCGTGACCGGAATTATTCTTTGACGCTTTGAGGTATACTGTTTTGTGCTCTACATGGCCTTTAAATCGTTAGGGAGCGTGTATAGACTGAGATGTCCATCATTTTGCGAGTGGTCTCTTGCACCGAGCGGGTTGGCGCCGTGGTTACCACACTGGATTCGCATTCGGGAGGACGATGCTTCAAACTCGTCTACGGCCATTCAGGTTTGGGTTTTCCGAGAGTTTTCCAGGAAAAATCTGGGAGGAACGGCCAGTTTCCGTCCGCATCTAATATATAAATACGAGGATCACTCCAAAAGAAATGAACACTACTTTTTAAATACAGTTTTTATTCTACATGTTTTAATTTTACAGTGTGTAGATACATCCTTTAGGAACAATATTTTCATTTCTCCACATAATACCCATCCCTCTCAACTGCCTTACGCCATCTTGGAACCAGCGCTTGTATACCTGCTGCAAGGACAATCCTCAATATTGCCGTTACCGCTTTCATAACGTAACCTGCTTGCCCACTGACTGACTGTACTAAGATCGACAGCAGCATCTTCATAAACCTTTTTCAATCTCTTGTGGATGTTTCTCACTGTCTCATTTTCACAGCACAGGAATTCAGTGACAGCACGTTCCTTCTGACGAACGTCAAATGTAGCAGCCATCTTGAAGACATGCTGTGACGGAGCCACTCATAGGAACAGGTTGAACTAAGTTTGAAAACAAGTGGGAAGGATGTATCTACACACTGAAAAGTTTCAGACATGCAGAATGAAAACTGTATTTTTTTTTTAAATAGTATGCATTTATTTTGGAGTGACCCTCGTATATTTGTTCGTGTTTTACGTTCTGCCGTACCGTTTATCCGACTGCGATCAAACTTTGGATACTTGATCTTCAAAACAAAAGGAAAGTCACTGTCTAAGTAAAATTGGCCCACTAAAAGTGGGCCTTTGCTATCGTTTTTTGACAGCTTAAAATTTAAATGAAAATAACGGCTTAACCGTTCATCTGAAACAAAAATTGAATAACCGAATTTGTAGAGTAGAAAATTCTCTACAACTTTGCTCTCTTATGTTTTTTTCATATCTCGTATCGTTTCAGAGATATTTGCAAAAATTACGGCGATTTTGGGAAGTATGTCTGTCTGTGTCTGTCTGTCCGTAACGTGTTCCCACTTTTTAAGACGAACGATTCAACCGATCAGCACAAAATTTTGCAGACATAATTGTAGGCCGCCAGAGACCAGAACCTCCATTTTTCAAATATTTCGGAAAAAAAATACGGCAGTAATACCAAAAAAAGCCGTTTGTAATATAATTGTAATTTCTAACAAACCGTTCATCTGACACGAAAATTGAATAACCTAATTGGTAGAGGAGAAAATTCTCTACAACTTCGCTCTATTATGTTTTTTTCATATCTCGCATCGTTGCCGAGATATTTGCAAAAATAACGTAGATTTGACACTGTCCATTGATTTTACGATAACCAGCCGTTCGCAGATGTCACGTGACATTCCATGCCCAGAACTCTCTGGCATACGCCATCTTGCGTTGTGTATGTAATGATTTTCTTATTATAACTTACACGTTGTTATTTCAATGCAACGGCGCGCTGAAGAATTAACAAAAACACGTCGTTCTTCGCACGAAAAATGATAATCTAGTGTCTAAAAATACCACATTAGCATCAGTTAACAACTGCCATCAATAGTACGAAAATTAAGGGGGAATTTCGTAATTGTTTGCCGCAGTGTAGTAGGCAGCGTGTTGGATTGTGATGCACATGGTCGGTGGTTCGGGACCCGCTACTACCAAAAAAATATTTTTCTTTCTTTTTTTCCTAAAAGGGTTACGTGTTGGGTGTATAGATATTATCACAATAGTAGAGTCGTAATCATATCACTATAATGTTTTATTATTTACATTTTTATTTTTGTCCGAAATGTGTGCAAAAAAATTATAAAACTACAAATTTAAAGTGGGCCGTAAAACACGTCAGTGCGATTTTTTTAATGGTGCAGGGTACCTTGCCTACGAACTTTGACAAAATCTACGGATTTATTCCAATCTTGATGATTTTTGCACACTTAACGTTCAAAATAAAAGGAACATTTTCGTCTAGATAAGATTACACGTGGTGCAAGGCGGAGAAAAACACCAGTTCACTGATCACCATCAAAGTTAAGAGAGTTATATGATTTTTCACAAATGAAGGATTTAATGGACTGAGGAGGCGAGAAGGAGTTGTACAGAGACACGAGGAAAATATTGTCAGAGAAATGGTAAGGTGGAGATGGGTAGGAGGAAATGAACAGAGAGATGGGAGAGGTTGAGAGGGGGGGAGGCGGAGATGGACAGAGAGAGAGATGGAAAGAAACGGTGGATAAAGAGAAAACTGGGAAAGAGAGATTGACTAACATAAGACTGGAATAGATAAACCGAACGAGGTGGCGCAGTGGTAACACACTGAACTCGTATTCGGAAGGATGGTGGTTCAAATCCACCTCCGGCCATCCAGATTTAGGTTTTCCGTGATTTCCCTAAATCACTCCAGGCAAATGCCGGGATGGTTCCTTTCAAAGGGCACGGCCGATTTCCTTCCCCATCATTACCCAAAAAAACCGAGCGTAAGCTCCGTGTCTAATGACCACGTTGTCGACGGGACGTTAAACCCTAAGATTCCTTCCTTTTTGTTTAGGAATAGATAAGTACCGGGGCGACGGTAGGTTTTCAGCTAGTTCTTAATGAAAATAATCCGAGCGTAATGAGCACGATAAACACTAATATTGTTTGTTTTGGTGTGTTTTGCAGGCGAGCATGAGCACTCGCGGGCGGCTGTGCGGCATCTGCGGCAACAACGACGGCGAGTACGTGGGAGACCTGACCAACCCGCGCGGCAACCAGGAGAAGACGCCCGCCTTCTTCGCCGCCTCCTACAAGCTGTAGACTCACTCCCTCTCTTTAGCGCTTCTCCTTTTGTACATTTAATCACATTTGCTGTAACATTTACGTCTAATGAATTTCAATAACAAAGAGTAATAAAATGACCAGCGAAAATGAACTACTAACATTCTTTCACGACTGCCTGTACACTGAACAATTGAACATACAAGGTGACTCACCGATGTGTACAGAAAATCAAACGAATAAATGTAAACGCTGTATAAATACAAATTTTTATGCAAGCCTCTAATTGCAGAATTATTGCTGCTTTTATGTATTTCAGGAAAAATGTGAGAAGAACATGAAAATAATTCTTACGTAAGAAAGGTTTCTTAGAGCTGCAATGTTTTAACCAGTGGTCGGCAACCTCTTAGAAGGCAAGAGACATGTAGAGGAAAAACGAAATAAAGGCGGGCCACATTTTATAAATTTATGTGCCTATATACTTGGCCCAGGCAGATGGGCCTGCTTCCTGACAAATTCCAGAAGATGGCGTACCCATCCTCAGTCAACACACAAGCTCTCCAGATGAGTTATATTAACACCACAAGCTTTATCGATGACATGGCTTATTAAGGATCAACAGAATTCACACTCGCCAAACAACTCAAAAACCAGCTACACCACTAGGCAATCTTCCGAAACACTGTACAACTGAAATGAGGAACTGGAATTCTACTTTCTACAAACATACATAAACGCAAGTCAAACACAAACATTGACACGAACTCCCCACATTCTTCCACACTTCCACAAACACACACACACACACACACACACACACACACACACACACACACACACACACACACACACACCACCAACACCAACACCAAAAAGTAAATAGAGCACTGCCAGACCACCAGCTGAGAAGTGCCCCAACCAACAGTCTAACAACAATACTAAAGCAAAACATATCATACAACGCGGTGCAGAGTTTATATTAAGCTTGTATCATTAGTGGCTGATAGAACACTATCCTCTGTAAAACAACAACATCCGTAAACACAAGAAGGAAACCAAAAATCCAGAAAACACAAAGCAAAATGTAATAAACACAAATCTGAAAAAAATGTCACAAGGCCATTAAATACGACTCCAGAACAACAGCAAGGGAGACGAAGAGAATGTATAAGTAACCTCAGACACAGATTCCATATTTCAAAACTCAAAAACCTACACCTACACCACCACCAAAATGACCAACCACAGCAAAATCTATTCGACCACGGTGTCAGGTATCCACAGAAGAAGCAGCATCCATTGCCTGCAAAGGCAATGACAGCGAAAGCAGCGCCACAACCGTCGCTCCGCGACCACCACCATCACCACCGCTCTCCCCAGCAGAATCAAATTCACTACAGCATCAGACATCTACAGAATCACCATCAACCACTGTCAGTAAAGAAGAAAACATCGAAAGCGCATCCACATCCCTCGCTCCTTCTGGAAGTGAGAAAGCAATAGACATTAAGCTGCTTGGAAATAAAAAGAACTTTAGTAATGATTACTGAACGAATGACTACAATGATATGACCTTAATTTCGAACTTAATAGACTGGAGGAGAGAGACATCTTTTAGAGCGCCTGATTAGACTACCTACAACCCAGCGGATATACTATTTGCTTTCCGATTACTGAACAGACAGATAAATGACTCTTAGATCAGAAAACTTACCTACAAACCTGAGACAACTCGAGAACCTAGAAACTGAGGTTTGTGAGAGACGATCTGAAACGTATAATCCATTGGTGGTACACAGAGACCTAGCGCGCGCTTACGGGAGAACGTACTTGGAACACTCACAAATAGCACCATAATGTTTCACATTCGTCAAACATCCATGATCATAATGCAATTAAATACGATCCACAGCAGACTGGCTAATGCAGAAATCCCAAGGATAGCTCGAGACCTGCAGGCTGACATCATCTGCTTGCAGGAACCATACGCACCACCACTTAAACTAACAAATTTCCCATCCAAGGCAAGCAAAATCATAGGGAGCACGGACTGCAAATAAACACAAAAATCAACGTAATCAAATTTTCACAATTTCGTAACACGTATGTCAATAGAGGTGAACTGCTGTCCAGACAACTGGGTTATTGTCACAATTTACGCATTGAAGTATACGCAGACGTCATCAAAGAATACTAAAGACACAAAAAACTAATCATATGAGCAGACACAAAGGGGAAGTATTCCCTATGGCACTCTGATAGGACGTACGACGAAGACAGATATATGAACAAAGTAATTAACGAGGATGAACTATATGCAGTTAAATCAGAGGGATAACTACCGGCATGCTGCGGAATTGAAAGTTCAGAGAGTTGGACTCACATTACACTAGCAAACATTACATACCACACCGCACAAACACTACATTTTCATTGGCGAAAATTACAAACATTTGTGGAAGACGAAACATCACAAACATACAAGGTAGCGTGGACTGTAGAGCCCAGTGATTTGATTTGATTTGATTTGATTTGATTTTTCCAGGGAAGCCAAAACAGTCTTGGTCGAACCCGCCACTGCCCGCACCAAAACCAAGTTTATTGTGCGGTATCGCTCCCTGTATATCTAGTAAAGCCAACCACTGCCCTTGAACAGTGCAAGGAGTCCCTTTACCAGTTCTTTATTAGACACAATTTCTTCAGCTCTGGTTGTCCCAAATGTTCTGTGCCTTTTACTCTCCAATGCAATGCATTCGAAGATTAGATGCGATGCAATTTCATCACCGTCATCACAGATCCTACATTTAGGGTCCTCTTCTGTTATTCCCATTTTATGTAGGTGTTTTTTGAAATTCCCATGGCCTGTCAGCAATCCAACCATGAGTTTAATCTCTCTCCTGTTCAGGCCCAGGATTGCAGAGCTTCTTTTAAAACATGGCTTTGGCATCATTACCTTGCCATGTTTTTGTTGATGGACGACTTTGGTCCAATATTCTACGTGCTGTCTTCTGAGCCAGTTACGTAGCTCCAATTTGATCATTGCCTTGGTGATTGTCAGGACAGGTTCCGGTCCAATAAATGGAGTCTCTGCCCCCATCCTGGCTAATCTGTCGGCATGTTCGTTGCCACTGATCCCCGAGTGGCCAGGGACCCACAATAGGTTTACTCTATTGCTTTCCCCTAGCTCCACCAGAACCCTGTGACATTCTGCAACAATTTTAGACCTTGTTGCAGGAGCTGCCAGTGATCTCAGGGCTGCCTGGCTGTCTGAGTAGATGTAGATGCTACGATCTTTGTAGCACCTACGCAAATTCTCCTCCACACATGCCCTGACGGCAGTGATTTCGGCCTGGAATACTGAGGCCAGTTTCCCTAGAGAGATGACGGCCTCCAGTCTTGGCTGCACCCCGTATACCCCGGCCGCAACGCCTTGGTCTGATTTCGACCCGTCAGTGAACCAGACAATATCCCCCGTACGATGTCGAACTATTGTCTCCCACTACTCCCTACTTCCAATTGTTATACTGAAAGGCTTGTTGAAGCAGTATGGGGTTATAATATAGTCGGCTGGCATTTCCCCCAACCTTTCCTATATTTACCTCACTCACTATTTTAGTGAGTGATATCCCAAAGAGTTCCAGTTGTTACCAGTTTTGAGCCTGTATGCACCAGCTGCTGCGTCCATCTTGACCCAAAATGTGTAATGGGGGCATATCCAGCATGGTTTCCATCCCAGCAGTTGGTGTGCTGCTAATTCCGCCTGTTATGGCTAAGCAGGCTAGTCTCTGCACCTTACCAAGCTCCTTAGCAGCAACCTGCGTAGAGCCCAGTACACGCAGAAATAATACAACAAACACAAGGAATGTCCATAGCCACAGCACCTGGCAAGAAACATAGACAGACGAACTCACACGAGTAAGACAATACACGAGAAAGAAACGTAAACTGCACCAAAGACAAATCAGTCACGCTGCATACAGACAAGCCAAAGACCTTTACAAAGAAACGCACTTTAAGGCGAGGAATGGCCACTGGGAACCTTTAATGGTAACACACTTACAACGAAACGTGTGGTGCGATCCATACAAGATACTAACGCAAAAAATAAAGACCCTGTTGGTCCCAGGTACGCAACGGCAGGATGAAGGCGGAGTAACTAAATGATGGAGACACAACAAAGCATCTGCTGAACAAACTCATCCCTGAGGATGACACAGACATCCAGAATCAAACACATATACGAGATCCACTACAAACACATTAACACTTATTTGTTTTCGGAATTGAAACAAGCACTTTCTCGCTGCAATCCTTTTATTTCCCCCATACGCGTTTCGACCTCTAGGGCGACGCCAGTGGATTTCATATCTTTTACAGTCTCGCGATTTACTTGGTCTTCTTTCCACCCGGTAAACTGAATCCAAACAGCTTCGACACAATTTGTCTACTTGCATCTTCATTTTATCACTATTTAATACTGTTTCGCAGACTTGAAGGTGTATGTCGTTTAGGAATTCCGGGTATTTATGTTTTGCCCAGGAATAGTTTATTCCAATCTTCTGTCAGTCCATCTCCCCATCTTTCTCTATCTCTGTTCCTCTCGTCATCACGCCTCTCTTCCCTCCTCCTCCTGCCCCCTCTCGATCAGTCTCCGCCTCTACTCTCTCTCCATCTTCTCTTCCTCTTTTTGACAATTTAGTGGCTGATCCCAGTCGGATATACGAGTCCTCCCTAGGGCATGTCTGTGTGTTTCTGTGTGTGTGTGTTGCCCATAGCATAAGTTAGTTTAAGCAGCTTGTCCACTGCAGTGTGATTTGGTTAAATGGTCATCTGTCCATTTAATCCTTTTTGAGCCCTTCTCCTCCTTAACTGTGTATGTAATTCACAGTAACATTCCCTACCTGTATGTATGTATTCTAATGGTCCATTGGTCCATTAGTTCCTCTCCCTCTTCTCTCCACCCTTTTTCTTCATCGGCTCATCTCCCGCCTCTCTCTTGTCAGTCTTTTCCGCTGTGTCCATCTCCTGCTCAGCCTCTCTCACTACATCTCCTCCTCCCACCGTTCATCTGCTTCATTTCTCTCAAATGTTCAAATGTTTGTATAGCTTATGGGACTTAACTGCGTCGACCGCGGTGGCCGAGGGGACTGAGGCGCTAATATCAGATGGGCTGTTTCTCATAGTTTACCCCAACTCTGTATCGAAGGTTGTGACAATTGATTAAATACCCGGGGTCGTGTTATCCGTTGCGATATTTAGTCTACAACAATTTTTTGCTTTGAGGCTTCTGATTAATATATATGGAAACCTGGCAGTCAGCTGTCACAGCATTCGGTCAGAGCATGAACCAATTACTTTTATTAGCAATGCCCATAATAGTCACCCTTATTAGGTGGCAAACCATTTAAATAAAGAAAATTAAAATCAGTGTAAAACGAGGGTAACTATGCAACTGTTGCTCTGCTTCATTTCTCTCCCCTCCTCTCTCCTCCCACTTTTTTTTCTCGGCTCGCCTCCGACCCCCTCTCGCAGTCTTCTCTGCAGTGTCCATCTCCTGCACACGGTCTCTCAATACATCTCATCCTCCCTCAGTTCATCTGCTTCATTTCTCTCCCTCATCTATCCTCCCCTTTTTTTCGGCTCGTCTCCCGGCCCTCGCTCGCCCAGTCTTGTCCACAGCGTCCATCTCCTGCTCAGCCTCTCTCACTACATCTCCTCCTCCCTCTCTTCATCTGCTTCATTTCTCTTCCCTCCTCTTTCCTCCCACTTTTTTTCTTGGCTGGTCTCCCGCCCCTCTCTCGCCCAGTCTTCTGTACTGCGTTCATCTTCTGCTCAGCCTCTCTCACTACATCTCCCCCTCTCTCTGTTCATCTGATTCATTTCTCTCCCCAGCTCTCTCCTTCCAATTTTTTTCTTGTCTCGTCTCCCACACCTCTCTCGCCCAGTCTTCTCCACAGTGTCCACTCCTGCTCATCCTCTTTAAGTACATTCCTCCTCCCTTTGTTCATCTGCATCTTTTCTCTCCCTCCTGTATTCTTACATTTTTCGGCTCGTCTCCCGCCCGTCTCTCGCCCAGTCTTCTCTGCTGCGTCCATCTCTTGCTCTGCCTCTCTCACTACATCACCTCTTCCCTCTGATTATCTGCTTCATTTCTCTACCCTTCCTTTTTTTCTCGGTTTGTCAACGCCTCTCTCTCGTCCAGTCTTCTCCGCTGCATCTATATCCTGCTCAGCCTCTGTCACTACCTCTCCTCCCTTCTCTGTTCATCTGCTCCATTTCTCTCCCCTCCTGTCTCAGCCCGTTTGTTTGGTCGTCTCATTTTCCACCTCTCCCTCTCCCAGTCCTCCCTTCTGTGTCTATCTCCTGCTCAGCCTCTCTCACTACATCTTCTCCTTCCTTTGTTCATCTGCTTCATTTCTCTACCCTCCTCTCTCATCCACTTTTTTTCGGCTCGTCTTCAAAATTGTTCAAATGTTTGTAGAGCTTAAATAGTCCCCCATTCGGATCTCCGGGCGGGGACTACTCAGGAGGATGTTGTCATCAGGAAAGACTATACTGGCATTCTACGGATCGGGGCGTGGAATGTTAGATCCCTTAATCGCGTAGGAAAATTAGAAAATTTAAAAAGGGAAATGGATAGGTTAAAGTTAGATATAGTGGGGATTAGTGAAGTTCGGTGGCAGGATGAACAGGATTTCTGGTACGGTGAGTACAGGATCATAAATACAAAATCAGTTGGGGGTATCACAGGAATAGGACTGATAACGAATAAGAAAATAGGAATGCGGGTAAACTACTATGAGCGGCACAGTGATCGCATTATCATTGTCAACATAGATATGAAGCCAAGATCGACAACAGTAGTACAGGTTTATATGCCAACTAGCTCTGCCGATGATGAGGAGATCGAAGAAATATATGAGGAGCTAAAGTAAATTATTCAAACAGTTAAGGGAGAGGACAAATTAGTTGTGATGGGAGACTGGAATTCGGTAGTAGGAAAAGGAAGAGAAGGAACAATAGTAGGTGAACATGGACTGGGCAGAAGGAATAAAAGAGGAAGTCGCCTGGTATAATTTTGCACGGAACATGATTTAATCGTAACAAACACGTGGTTTAAGAATCACAAAAAGATGGTTGTATATGTGGAAGGACCAGGAGACACCGGAAGGTATCAGATAGATTTTATAATGATAAGACATAGATTGCGGAACCAGGTTAGAAACTGTAAGACATACCCAGGGGCAGATATAGACTCTGACCATAACTTGTTAGTCATGAACTGTAGACTGAAACTGAAAAAACTGCAGAAAGGTAGGAAAATAAGGAGATGAGACTTAGATAAATTGAAGGAACGTGAAGTTCTGGAGAATTTCAGAGGGAGATTTAGGCAACAATTAACAGAAACAAGGGGAAATAAAACAGTAGAAGAGGAATGGGTAGCACTGAAAGATGAAATAGTGAAGGCAGCAGAGGAAAAAATAGGTAGAAAGGCAAGACTTACAAAAAATCCTTGGATATCACAGGAAATACTAAATTTAATTGATGAAAGGAGAAAATATAAAAATGCAGTAAATGAAACAGGCAAAATGGAGTACAGATGACTAAGAAATGAGATTGACAGGAATTGCAAAATGGCTAAGCAGGAGTGTCTAGAAGCCAAATGCAAATCTGTAGAAGAATGTATAAGAAGGGGAAAAGTAGATACCGCCTATAGGAAAATAAAAGAGACGTTTGGGGACTAGAAAAGCAACTCTACGAATATCAAGAACTCAGTTGGGAAACCAGTTCTCAGCAAAGAAGGGAAAGATGAAAGGTGGAAAGAATACATAGAGCAGCTCTACAAAGGAAATGAACTTAGAGACGATGTTGTAGGAAGGGAAGAGGAAGTAGATCAAAATGAAATAGGAGATAATATACTGAGAGATGAATTTGACAGAGCCCTGAAAGACCTAGGTCGGAACAAGGCCTCAGGAGTAGATGACATACCCTCAGAGCTACTAAAGTCTCTGGGAGAGCCAGCCATGACAAAACTATTTGAACTGGTGTGTAGGATGTATGAGACAGGCGAAATACCCTCAGAATTTAAGAAAAATGTAATAATCCCCATTACAAAGAAATCAGGCACAAACAAGTGTGAAAATTACAGAACCATCAGTTTGATAAGTCATGGCTGCAAAATTTTAACACGAATTATCTACAGGAGAATGGAAAAGCTGGTAGAAGCTGACCTCGGGGAAGATCAGTTTGGATTCAGGAGGAACGTAGGAACCCAGGAGCCAATACTCACTTAACGTCTTATCTTAGAAGATAGATTAAGGAAAGGCAAACCTACATTTTTAGGTTTTGTAGATTTGGAGAAAGCGTTTGACAATGTTGACTGGAATACATTATTTGAAATTCTGAAGTCATCAGGGGTAAAATACAGGGAAAGGAGAGTTATTTACAACTTGTACAAAAGCCAGACCGCAGTTAATAGACTCGAAGGGCATGAAAGGGAAGCATCAGTTGGGAAGGGAGTAAGACAGGGTTGTAGGCTTTATCCGATGTTATTCAATTTGTACATCGCGCAGGCGGTGAAGGAAAGCAAGGAAAAATTTGGAATAGGGATTAAAGTTCGGGGGGAAGAAGTAAAAACATTGCGTTTTGCTGATGACATTGTAATTCTGTCAGAGACAGCAAAGGACCTGGAAGAGTAGTTGAATGGAATGGACAGTGTGTTGAAGAGAGCGTATAAAATGAACATTAACAAGATCAAAACAAAAATAATGGAATGCGGTCTTAGAAAATCAGGCGATACGGAAGGAATTAGATTAGGTAACGAAACAATGAAGGTGGTATATGACTTTGTTACTTGGGTAGTAAAATAACATGCGATGGTCACAGTTTGAAAAAGAGAAATTTGCTAACATCGAATATTAATTTAAGTGTAAGGAAGTATTTTCTGAAGGCATTTGTGTGGGGTGTTGTCTTGTACGGGAGTGAAACATTGACGATAAGCAGTGCGGACAGGAAGAAAATAGAGGCTTTTGAAAGTGGTGCTACAGAAGAATGCTGAAGATTAGGTGGGTAGATCGCATAACTAATGAAGAGGTACTGAACAGAATTGGTGAGAAAAGGAATTTTTGGCATACCCTGACTAATAGAAGGGATCGCTTGGTAGGACACATTCATAGATATCGAGGAATCGTAATTTTAGCATTGGAGGGAAGTATGTGGGGTAAAAATCGCAGAGGGAGACCAAGAGACGCGTATAGTAAGCAGATTCAAGTGGATGTGGGTTGCCGTTCTTATGAGGAGATGAAAAGGGTTGCTCAGGATAGAGTAGACTAGGGTGGAGAGCTGCATCAAACCAGTCTCCGGACTGAAGACCATAACAACAACATGAGACTTAATTACGGTGTCATAAGTCCCTGCCGGCCGCGGTGGCCGATGGGACTGAGGCGCTCCAGTCACGGTCTGCACGGCCACTACGGTCAGGGGTTCGAATCCCCCCTCGGACATGGATATTTGTGCCGTCCTTAGTATTAAGTAGTTCATAAGTAGTTTGTAAGTTTAGGGACTGATGACCCCGTAGTTAGGTCCCATAAGCTTTACAAACATTTGAACATTTTGAACATAAGTCCCTAAACTTACAAACTACTTATGAACTAGCTTATACTAAAGACGGCACAAACATCCATGCCTGAGGAGGGTTCTAACCCCTGACAGGGAACGGCCTCGCCACATCATTGCATAGTGCCTCAATTCGCTCAGCCACTCTGCTGCGGCTTGGCTCGTCTCCCATCCCTCGGGCATGGATATTTGTACCGTCCTTAGTCTTAGCTAGTTCATAAGTAGTTTGTAAGCTTAGGGACTGATAACCCCGTAGTTAAGGCCCATAAGTTCTACAAACATTTGAACATTTTTTTTTTTTTTTTTTTTTTTTTTTTTTTTTTTTTTTTTTTTTTTTTTTTTTTTTTTTTTTTTTAGCGATGAGGGAAAGAAATTGGCCGTGCCATTTGAAAGGAACCGTCCCGGCATTTGCCTAGAGTGGTTTAGGGAAATCATGGAATACCTAAATCTGGATGGCCGGAGGGTGAATTTGAACCACCGTCCTCCCGAATATGAGTCCAGTGCGTTACCACTGCGCCACCTTGTTTCATGAATAATCTAGAAAATAGCATAGATAGTTATATATGTTTCAGAGCTACTTACCTGTCCAGTATCACCTTCAAAATCTCACGAAGACACTCCTACGTACACAAATCAAGGATCTCCACTATGAACATCCTGAGGTCTTACAAACAACAGAACATCTGGAGAAGATGGATTAATTGCGTAACTCTCGAAGATCCCACGTAATTATCAGTTTGTCAGAGTACTGAAGGGCAACTCGAACACAAGATTGAGTAATACTAAGCGGACCTCCGACTAGAGTGATCAAGCGCAGAGCACATTTTGGACCTGAAAACAAGACTATATGGTAACTGGATGCTGTCCTCTCATTATTATGTTTCTTGACTTCGATTCGATTCGATAATCGTGAGTTCATTTTCAATGTCCTAGGATATCATAGAGTTGACATAAAGCGCTACTACTCACAAAAGCATGGGTGGGCACAAACTTGGCCCGCAGGCCATTCCTTCTCGCCTGATGGCCCCAACACGCCGCTCTGCAGTCTGAGCGGGAACTTCGCAGGAATAAACTGCAGAGTCTCCGCTTAGACGGAACAACCGTCAAGCAGGGAACACAAGACCGGTTTGCATGCTGCTTAGTGTTATATTATGTGGTATTAAAGAATAGGAAAACGTGAACTATAAATCGCAAACAGAGGCTGCCTGTTAGTAAAATAAATTAATAAATAAATAACATGTTTTGCAACTGCATTCTTCTAGTAATAGTGTGCGAGCCACGTTTCTTCTTGTAAAAGTCTCACATTTTAACGTAAGTATAGAAACAGAGGCAAAAACAAAATGTAGCATAATTATAATGACCTTAGGGATGGAATAACTTATCACAGCTACATGCAAAAGAAAAACAGAATTATTACTTAACAATTCTCTACCAACAGTGTCCTGACCGGTTCTAAACAGAATATAGCACAAAAAGTCATGGAAACAATTAGCATAAATAAATGTTAAAAGAAAACACAAACGATTACGTAGCACCTCTCTACAGGCAGTGTCAAGACCAAATTCTTCCGGCCGCGGTGGCCGAGGGGACTGAGGCGCTTCAGTCACGGTGTTCGAGGCCAATACGGTCGGGGGTTCGAATCCCCCCTCGGGCATAGATATTTGTGCCGTCCTTAGTTGTAGGTAGTTCATAAGTAGTTTGTAAGTTTAGGGACTGATGGCCCCGTAGTTAAGTCCCTTAAGCTAAACAAACATTTGAACATTTTTTTGACCAAATTCTTACCATAAATATCACAAACAAAAAACAGTTATTGAATTGCGTTTTGATTCTCTGAATATGTAATGAAATTGAAATCCGGAAAAAACTGCAGGTACACTGACATACGGAGGCCGTTTATGAGATTTTCGTCACACAGATTGCCACGTAATCGTGACTTGTTTAATTTCATTACTGAAAAAAATCTTTCACACACATATGTTGGCCCAAACATGCATATAACCTTTGCAGCCTCATTATGAAGACGCGGAAAGTCATCTTGAGGAAATCCTTCGGAGAACTCCTGAATAGTTTTTACGTAATAGAACTTGTCTTTCAGTCGGTAATTGCACTGCAAATCTATTAGTTCCATCTGCAAATGCACAGGGACAATTTCAGGTGATACAGCAAATGGTATTGACAACATCTCAAAAAGAGGTGCGAGATTAGTAGTATCCTGAAAGCGATTTGCAAACTGTTCCTTTATTTCTGATGGGAAACGCAATGCAAATTTTGAAAAATTGATTTCAGTTTTAGAAGACTCAACTCTTAGTAAAGATCTCCTGGACCTTCTTAAGGTCTCAGGAAGACAGCTGTGCCCAACCTCTTTACCGCTTTTTCTATACCTTCTCTGGTAGAGGGGTTTTTAGGCGCAGATTGTGCCACTGCCCCCGCGTAAGTCTTAGCAGGTTGCTTTCTCAGTTTTTTGTTTTCTAACTCAAGTTGTTCAACCCGTCCTTCGAGCTTGTCAGACGGCCCAGACTGATAGACTTGCCTTCAGCTTATTAACTGCAGTCTTGTTCACTTTCCATTTATTATCAACTAAGGAACTAAGGAAGCTCACCCACCAACTTCACCCCAGAGCCGATGGCACTATTTAACTTGAGCTGCAGGGTTCATCACGCCATTACCGGCATACTGGTTCCCTTCACTAGTCTCCATGCACATGCCAACAAGTACTCCCCACACTCTGGAGAGGTGGATGCACCCATCGCCATTCACCCCCTACTAACCCGAGCTCCCGCCATAAGGCCAAGGATCCACTCCTACTCCGGTGGTGGACCAGTCATCCACTCGTTCAGGGGTCTGGACCCAGCTGACCTAACCGTGCCATGCCACCACAGCAACAACTTGGCGGAACATGTCCCAATCACCTAGGGACAAGGCGGAGTGCACTTTCCCATGCAAGCTGGGATCCCATGCCAACAAACGAGGTCGTCGACAGGCTGAGGAGCTCCCCTGCGATGGAAGGGGAGTGGCCGCGGCAGAAACAGGCAGCAGAAGCGCGCATCACACACCCCCGCCGCCCAGCCGCCGCCGCCTCTCTGGGGACAGATGGTTGGTCCCCGACACAGCTCCCCCTGCGCCACGCACCCTTCGCTTTCGGATCGGGTTAGGCTGTAGCTCATTCCTTTGGCGGCCAACGTTGCCCAGGCTTCTTAGGATCCAGGCAGTGCTGGTTGCACCCCTCGTACCTCGTGAAGGTGAAAAGAACCACTTGGGAAGGAGAGGCTATCTAAGACACATTACCTCCCGCTTCCCCAGAGACGCTCCTCAAGACTGGAGAACCATGGCTACCGAGAACAGATACGTCCATGATCCTACCCACCAGCTCTTGGGGCAGCTCGTGAGGGCTCTATGATTTGTAACACTTGTTTCAAAGTCGGACCTGCATACTTGAGAAACTGCTCACGAATGCGACTGTCTAGTATTGTGTATGTAATTGCGTTGCAGATCATGGCATTTGCATAACACTGCCCACAAACCCACTGAAACCGACACTGTCGTGTTAAGCCCTGAAATTCCGTGACCCACTGACGGTATGTCTGTTCATTCTTCTTATAAAGAGCATCGGTACCTGAATCTGATCCTCAAAATATTTAGTAAGGGCAGTAATTAGTTCGTCAAACTAAAGCAACTCGAGATGCAAAGTGGGAAACAATTTGGGTGTGAGCCTATAAATGGTTGTGCTTGCTGTAGATAAAAAGTAATGTAATTTCATAGAAACTTGAAGGTGATGTGTGACTCGTTGAAGTCTTGCTCTTGGTCATTGGAAACTCGGAACGGTGGAATGCATGCATGTGGTGCCGCATTTGTGTCTGGCGAAGGTGACGTAGTTGGCGTAACAGCAGTTTGCACGGTGAAGTTCTGGACCACCGATAGGAGGTGCTCTTTTGGTTCGTCTGAAAGGCATTTGAGTATGTTGTGCAGCTGGTATTCTGCTCATGGTAATACAAAGGAAACAAAAATACAAGTGTACATAAAGTCCGGGAACAGTTTCAATTATTTATTGCAAAAGAACCAAACATTCTACAGATACCATACATATGTCATTTTGAAGAGAAACTCTGAAAGTTTTTTCATGTACACCACCACGGTGTAGTTTGGTAATTTTCCGATTGTCAATGCTAGTTGCAGGAATCCAGTGTAGGCTGCGAGCAAGTGGGGGAGGTAAACAATGGCTGTGTCGCTGGGTCTAAGGTTAGTCGCAAACGCTCTGCTTTGATATTTGTGGCTATGATTAATTCCAATCAGACCACAGAATGAGCATGATTACTATCTTGAGGAAGGACTCGATAAAACTTACTTTCGACAGATGTCATGTTAGACCGAAAGCTTATGAAGTGAAACAATGGCTTGTCGAAAAAATCAAGATTAATGAGAGCAACATAATTGGTGTTTATTTGTCATTTGTTACGAACGCTATGTTCGTGAAGCTGATGCGTCCAGAATTATGTTGTTCAGTATTAGGCAAATTTTGCGGTCTTGTCAAGTTTAATCATTCAGATGGTAGTGTAAGTGACGTTTCCGTCTGTCACGCCGGATTCGATATTCGGACAGTTCGTATTTTTGAACTTCCCTTTGAAATGCCAGATGATGAAATCAACAAAGTTCTTAGACCCTACGACAGAATAATTACCATTATTTCTGAAAAATGGTCAGAGGCCTACATGTTCCCAGTGTTAAACGGCACACGTGAAGATCGAACTTTATAAACACGTACCGTCACACATAAATGTGTGCGGCTACCGTGCTTTAGATATCTACGACGGACAGCCCAGAACGTGCGCCCTGTGTAATTCCACGGATCACATTAGGAGCGAGTGCAGCAAGAGGCGCGTGCCGCAGCTGCCGGCTGCAGAGCCCGCAGTGCCCGGCCAGGCGGTCAGCCTCAAACTGACGTATGCTGACGTCACGTACCCGCGCGGCCCCGCAGGGCAGGAGGAAGTTCTTAGATTACATTAGATTAACACTTGTTCCATGGATCATATATAGGACACCTCGCAATGATGTGGAATGTGTCAGTTTAGTAAATGGAATCTATACATGACAATATTTTAAGGATTTTCTACTTTTATTATTATTATTTTTTAAGATTCATCTAAAGTGTAGAAGGAGTTGCCATTCAGAAATTCCTTTAGTTTATTTTTAAATATCAGTTTGTTATCTGTCAGATTTTTCATTCTACTTGGTAAGTGAACAAATACTTTTGTGGCAGCATAATTCACCCGTTTCTGTGCCAAAGTTACCTTTAACCTTGAATTATGAGTATCACCCATTCTCCTAGAGATATACCTATCCACACTGCTATTACTTTAGAATTGGGTTGTATTGTTAATAACAAATTTCATGAGTGAATATGATACAGTAAAGATCCCTAGATCCTTAACAGTGAATAGTGAATATCACCCGTTCTCCTAGTGTCCGCACTGCTATTACTTTAGAATTGGGCTGGATTGTTAATAACAAATTTCATGAGTTGTGAAGCTACAGTGAAGATCCCTGAATCCTTAAATAAATGTCTGCAGGATGATCTTGTGTGGGTTCCAGAAATTATTTTGACTACACACTTTTGTGCAGTGAATAGTTTTTTATTCAATGTTAAATTGCCCCAGAATATGATCCCATATGAAAGCAGTGAATGAAAATAGGCATAGTAAGCTAATTTACTGATATGTATATCACTAAATTTGCAATGTCTCTGATAGCATAATAGCTGAACTCAAACGTTTCAGCAGATCTACAATGTGTTTCTTCCAATTCTTCCAATTCAATCCCTCGTCAATGGAAGGACCTAAAAATTAGGAATATACTACCTTAGTTATAGATTTCTGTTCAAAGTCTAAATTTATTCATGGTGCCGTGGCATTCACTGTATGAAACTGTATATACTGGGTTTTATCAAAGATTAATGAGAGTCAACCACTTAGTATTTTTTTTTCCTTTATTGTTAATTCGCCGACAGAGTCGGCAGATTGGCAGCAGCATCTTACGTTGCTCTTCAGCCATTAGACATGACATGACGTTTTTGAAAAACATAATATGACGTTAAAAACATGGAGATTTAAAAACATGACCAGAGGAAGAGATAGGTGGCTTTAAAACATAACAAAGGTGAACATACTGTGGACATCATAGAAATAAACAAGGCGATAAAAAAACACAATTCAGTTAGAAATAGTCTGTGCCACGCCGGCGGTTTAAAATCACATTTAGTGCACAGACTGTAAGACGCAGAACACCAGACGTGGAAACTGTTTAAAAAATTAATGTTGTTGGACCATCGTTGTTGGGCGATGCACTGATTAAAAACACGAAGTCACTGTTTCACAGTACTCTAAACGACGCTGTTTAAAAATTCCACTGCGTCAGGCGGGTGGGTAGGAGGGGAGGGGTAGGAAGCGTGGGGGAGTCAGGGAGGTGGGAGGAGCGAGGGAGGAAAGGTAAGGATTGTCGAGACTCCAGGGTGTGGGATGTGAAATAACGAAGTGGGGGGAGGGAAAAAGAGGGTAGGGGGAGAGAGGGACCTGATGCTACAGGGAGGGGATCAGGGTTGACAGGAGGGGTAAATGTCAGGACGAAGGGCGTCATCCGGTAGGGGAAGCGTGCGGAAGTTGCCTTGGGAGAGGATATGGAGTGTGTGCCGGTGAAGGGAAGGGGTAATGCAGTGGTGTAGGTGTGGCAGAGGCCCAGGATTGGTGAGAATAGGGGATACCAGGGGGTTGAGGGAGTCTATTTTACAGGTAGTGTACAGGATCCGGAGATGTTCAAGGTGTTGCAGGAGGTGAGGGAAGGGGATAGGGTCGTAAAAGATCCAGTTAGGGGAGGGGAGTCGGATACGGTAGGCAAGGCAGAGGGTGTAGTGTTCAAGGATTTTTAGGGTTTGGTAAAGGAGGGGGGAGCGGATGCCCAGGCAGGGTAAAAGGAACAGAGGATGGAGCGCACGATGGATTTGTAGGTGTGGAGGATGGTGGAGGGTTTGAGCTCCCATGTCTGGCTGGCGAGAAGTTTAAGGAGGTTGAGGCAGGACATTGCTTTTTCGTGTATGGTGGTGAGGTGGGGGTCAAGGACAGGTTGTGATCAAGGGTGAGGCTGAGGTATTTTAGGGTGGGGATGTGATGGATAGGATGGCCATGGAGGGTGAGATAGAAATCTGGGAGGTGGAAGGACAGGGTGGTACAACCTATAATGATTGCCTGGGATTTGTCAGGATTGACAGAGAGGAGCCACCGGTTGCACCAGGCTGTGACCTCAGTGAGGTGAGATTGGATCAAAATTTGGGATCAGGCAAGGGAGAGGGCGAGGGCTAGGAAGGCGGTGTCTTCAGCATATTGGAGGAGATGGATGGGAGGCTGAGGTTGGGGCATGTCGGCAGAGTATATAAGGTACAGGAGAGGGGAGAGGATGGATCCCTGGGGCACCCCAGCGGAGAGGTAAAACAAGCGGTAGGTGGAATTGCAGACAGTGATGAAGGATGGGTGGAGGGCGAGGAAGGATGCAATGAGGCGGACATAGTTAATAGGAAGGGCATAGAGTTGGAGCTTGAAAAGGAGATCGGAATGCCAGACGCAGTTGTAGGATTTTTCAGTGTCTATAGATGCAAAAATTGTGGAGCGATGGGAATTGAGCTGGACGGATAGGAGATGGGTGAGGCAAAGGAGTTGGTCGTCGACAGAGAAGGATGGTCGCAAGCCACATTGGGATAAAGGTAGGAGCTGGTGTTGGCGGAGGTGTTGATGGATACAGTGGGAGAGGATGGTTTCCAGGACCTTGCTGAACATGGAGGTGAGGCTGATGGGATGGTAGGAAGAGGTTTGGTATGGGGATTTGTTGGGTTTGGGAAACATGAGAGCCGGCCGCAGTGGCTGAGGGGA
Source organism: Locusta migratoria (assembly GCA_026315105.1). Classification (NCBI taxonomy): domain Eukaryota; kingdom Metazoa; phylum Arthropoda; class Insecta; order Orthoptera; family Acrididae; genus Locusta; species Locusta migratoria. The sequence continues at coordinate 238,086,670 of CM048755.1, forward strand.
CTAAGGCGCTCCAGTCACGGTCTGCAACGCCACTACGGTCGGGGGTTCGAATCCCCCCTCAGGCATGGATATTTGTGCCGTCCTAGTTCGTAAGTAGTTCATAAGTAGTTTGTAAGTTTAGGGACTGATGATCCCGTAGTTAAGTCCCATAGACTATACAAACATTTGAAAACATGAGAATGTGGGAGATTTTCCACAGGCGTGGATAGAACGTGGTGTATAGGATAGTATTGTAGAGGGTGGCAAGGGTGGTGTGGAAGGAGAGGGGACAAGCCCAGAGATGCCAGTAGGTGAGCCGGTCGTGACCAGGAACCGTGTTGCGTTTTGTGCAAAGTGTAGCTATAATGTATTGTGCTGTAATAGGTGTGTTTAATTCTGAGGTGCTCCAAGTACTGGAAGCTGGGGGCGAGCGGGGTAAAGGAGGTGTTGGTTCACTCATTGATGACACGAAAAAGTGAGTAGTCAAAAAGACGATTATCAGGAGTTACTTTGAGGAGTTGATGGGGAGAGTGGAATTAAGGCGGGTTTATGTCCGTCGCCAGTCACAGGACGGCCTATGGAGGGAGGGCAGGACTGTGCGGGTATATGGTGTTTGTAGGGATGTGAACTTCAACCGCGTTGGCAACGACCTGGTGGAGAAAAGTTGAGGTGTGGTCTATGTCTTGTGGTGTGTGGAGGGAAAGGGGGTGGCTCTCGACCGAGGTAACTATGTGTCGACCATAGGCATTCCATCGGCACGGGAGTAGTCGTGATTGAGTTTGGGAGGGAGTCTAGAATGGGAAGTGTGGGCAGGGGGAGGGTGGTGGTCAAGGGTGAGCAGGATGGGGCCCACCATAGGTGTTGCACGTGGGAGTGTAGACAAGGTCAGGACAGTGCTTGTAGAGATGGAGGGATTTGCAGTGAGAACAGGTGGGGGTTTTCGGCAGTTCTGCGTCAGGTGGTCGTTGTACACAAGGCACCTGGCGCAGCGGTAGGTTTGAGGTGGGATCAGGAGGGTTCCACCTTGTGGCGGCAGTCATAGATCAGGGCCCCCTCAAGGGAAAGGCGGTCGAGGGATGATGGAGACTCTGTGAAGATCCACATCAGGTAGGTAAGGTCGGAGGAGTTGTTGATCTGCTTGCTGGAGGAATGGAGAATCAGGCATGGAGTTTAGCTGTCCCAGCACCTCTCCCTCCATGATCAGTGGACACAACTCCGTAATCACAGGGATGAGGGTGGGCAGCAAGAAGGGAGGAGGTGGTTGTCAGGTGGAGGAGGCAGTATAGTATGGTAATGGGACGGAGGGTGTTGTCCAAAGTGAACTCTGGGGAGTCGTTGGAGGATGTCTGTGTGGAGGGTGGGGCAGAGGGACTTGAGGAGAATGGAGTCTCAATGGGGAACAACTTGTGAGATGGCGACTTCAGGATAGTATTTTCGTATTTCCAGGGACAAGGTCTTATAGTCTAGGAAATGGGGGTCAGGGTGGGAGAGTACATAGGTGTAGAGGTCTGGGTGGTTGTTGGTGGGGATGGGGCTGTATTCATGGGGTCGGCAGGTGGAGGAGGAGGACCGAGAGGAGGGGGACGAGGAGCAGGAGGAGTCTTTTTGGTTGTGGCTGTAGGGGGGTTCCGCATTTCCCCGTTTTGATGGCTTTTTTGGTTTTGCACCAATGGAGGAGGAGGTTGAGGCTGAGGCGGAGACAGAGGCAGAGTCAGCAGAGGGAATGGAGACTGGTTCAAGGGGGATGAATTTTGGTGGTTGATGGGGTAGGAGGGATGGTGGGGGCGACTGCGCGGTATCTGCCAATGTGGCACAACGAAATGGTCCAACGTGAGCAGGCTGTAGAGCAAGAAAGTCATGAGGTGACGTTAACAGGGTGTACACAGGGGAAGGGGGAGGGACTTGGGAATCGGCGGTGGCAGAGAGGACTATGGACAGAAGAATTATTGCTGGGGGTAGGGAGTTGCTCCAGGTGATGTTGGTGGTAGCTTGGGAGGTGTAGTTGATAATGGAGGTGGTGGTGGTTGTGGCGTGTGAGTCCATGATGATGATGGTTGATGGTTACCAGCGTCAGCGGCGAGGAGCAGCAGCGTCGGCAGCGTCTGCGAAGAGCACCAGCGTCGGCAGCGACAAGGAACAGCGTCGGCAGCGACAAGGAAACAGCGTCTTGCAGCAGGCTACGACTCGATGATTGTTCTAAAATGACAATGGACACGTCACTGTCTATTCTCGATTGCCCAGGCGTCTTTCGACCCTAGGCCGGTGAGTGTATAATTTTCTGAAAGACATCATTTACAATTTCATCAGTTAATTTCTGTTTGTCAGGCGTGATAGCTATACTTGTATCGTCAGCACAAAGAACTAGCTTAGCATCTTCGTGAATATAGAATGCCAAGTCATTAATGTACAGGGTGGTCCACTGATAGTGACCGCAGCAAATATCTCACGAAATAAATATCAAACTAAAAAACTAAAACGAACAAAACTTTTTAGCTTGAAGGGGGAAACTGATGGCGCTATGGTTGGCCCGCTAGATGGCGCTGCCATAGGTCAAACCGATATCAACTGCATTTTTTTTAAAATAGGTACCCCCATCTTTTATTATATATTCGTCTAGTACGTAAATAAATATGATTTTTTTTATTTGGAACACTTTTGTCGCTTTGTGATAGATGGCGCTGTAATATTCACAAACATATTCCTCGAAATTTTAGACGAACAGTGGGTAACAGGTAGGTTTTATAATTAAAACGCAGAACGTAGGTACGTTTGAACTTTATTTCGGTTGTTCCAATGTCATAGTGTACTTTTGTGAAATTATCATACATTATGAGAACGCATGCTGTTACTACGTGATTACCTGTAATTACCTCATGACTTCAATAAATGCTCAAATGCTCCTTCAATGCATTTGTCAATACGCGAAACGAATTTCCTCTCAACAGCGATTAATTCGCCTTCAGTATTGTTCTCACAATGCACTAACTCGTGTTTTCAGGCATTGTCGGTGAATCACGATAACAAATATCCTTCTATTTTCTCCACAGAAAGAAATCCGGCAAAGTAAGATCCGGTGAACGTGCGGGCCATGGTATGGTGCTTATACGACCAAACCACCTGTCATTAAATGTTCCATTTAAGCCCGCTTCAACTGCACACGAGCCATGTGCCGGACATCCGTCATATTGAAAGTACATACATCGTCATTCTGTCACGCAGTGAAACTTCTTGTAGTAAAATCGGTAGAACATTACGAAAGAAATCAGCATACATTGCACCATTTAGATTGCCATCGATAAAATAGAGGACAATTATCCTTCCTTCCATAATGCCGCACAATACATTAACCCGCCAAGGTCGCTGATGTTCCACTTGTCGCAGCCATCCTGGACTTTCCGTTTCTCGATAGTGCATATTATGCCAGTTTACGTTAACCTCTGTTTGTGAAAGACGCTTCATCATTACACAGAGCGCGGGAAACAAATGTTTGTATAGTCTATGGGACTTAACTACGGGGTCATCAGTCCCTAAACTTAGAAACTACTTATGAACTACTTACGAACTAGGACAGCACAAATATCCATGCCCGAGGGGGGATTCGAACCCCCGACCGTAGTGGCGTTGCAGACCGTGACTGGAGCGCCTTAGTCCCCTCGGCCACCGCGGCCGGCGCGCGTGAAACAAATCTGTTATCGTCCCGTAATTTATTTTGTGCCCAGCGGCAAAACTGTACACGACGTTCAAAGTCTTCGCCATTCAAATCTTGGTGCATAGAAATATGGTATGGGTGAAATGTATGTTGATGCAGAATTCTCAATACTGACGTTTTTGAGATTCCCGATTCTTGCTCAATTTGTCTGTTACTAATGTGCGGATTAGCCGCAACTGCAGCTAAAACGCTTACTTGGGCATCGTCGTTAGTAGTTAATAAGTTAGCAGCCATTAAATTCGTAATTGGTCTACACATTAATTTCGTGTGTGAGAAACAGTATGAGCAAAGGAAAAGTGCAGATCTGTTAGCGTGCACCATATACCAGTAGCCAGACTATACATGCACAATTCGACTGCAAGAGCCAACAAAAAGAGCGTGCTATTACTATGATAACTTTGTCACTTGAATAAACAGGATATCAAACAAAGCTATTTGCGATTAATTGGATACCAAAAAATCACTGCACTTGATAATGTGTCAGTCTGAATTCCCATACTGATTCAACGTAATAAAAAATGTCCTACAAATCAGGTAAAGATTTCAAGTATCACTCACTGCAAATATTTCTTCTCTCTTTACGTGATCTACTTCTCTTCTGATCAGACAAATCACTTTAACTGTTTCTAACATTAACTGAGTTAATAATTTGAACTTTCATTAAGACTGAGAAAATCTCTATGAACTTTACTGGATTAATGAACCAACAACTTCCTGCTCTCATTAATAGACCAACTGATCAAGACAAAATGCCTACACTGAACTGTTCTAATTAGCACATAAATTTACAAACACAATAATTATGCAACACTATCACAAGAAGCAATGATCAGAACGGATTGCAATTCAAATTGGTGAAAGGAACGAGGAACTGGTAAAATGACTCTGGGTTAAATGATAAATGCAAGCTGCGCTAAACAGTATTCATTAGCAAAAAGACAAACAACAACTATAATAGCTGAAATATAAGCTACCATACATAACAATAGAAAAGTACAGGTTTACGTTATTTGAGACAGATTAATGTCCATATAAAAATTACAATCTGCAGACTTGGCTACGACTCTTCAAAATTATCTGAATTTTTACTCTTCGAGTCTAACACACAGACAAACTCGACAGTTCCACGACTATTACTCATCGACTCAACTCTACCATAATCACACAACGACTGCTCTACGACAGTCACACATAGACTTATCTGCACGAAGGTCACACAACGACACTTTAAACGCAACAACTGCGAGTGCAGGACACACTCCAGAGATGAAACAAAGTATTTGGTTTTCAGCAAAGATATGAAAATAAGTACAGTATGTTATATCGATTAATGAAATGGTACAAAATATTACATAAATTTGTTTTCTAAAGAATTATAGGTTAGGTTTTTATAACAAAACATGCTCAAGGCTATTCGACAGGCAAAAATTAAGTGAAAATTATATTGCGTACTCCTTTCAACGGGAATAAGATATATAAACGAAATGAGACCAATAATCTTATTGAACTCGGATTATAAAATAACATCTCGGGTAATTAAAGAGAGGTTAACACCAATCCTACGGAAGATCATAGGTAGTCATCAGACGTGTCTTCCAGGTCGGAGCATTTTTAAGACCGTAAGTGAATATAGACACATAGTCGAAATTTTTTCCAACACTTCAGCACATGGTAGTCTTGTATTCATTGATTTTAATAAGGCCTTTGATCGAGTAAATCATGCGTATCTTTTTTAAAACCCTGGCATTCATGGGCCTACATGACAACAATGTGCAGGTTTTAACTAGCATTTTAAAGGGTTTAAAAACTAATGTATCTCTAAATGGTCACTACAGTAGAGACAGTCCAATCACGAGTGGAGTTCTTAAAGGGATCCCATTATCAATTCTGCTCTATGTAAGTGCTTTGGAACCACTTTTAAGAAGGTTCAATGATGTGCTAGAGGGCATATTAGGTGCGGGAATGAAAATGGTTTATAACGCTTATGCAGACGATGTAGGTGTGTTGATCGGAAATAACGATAACGTCACCAGAATGCCAGAAAATGTAAATTCATGCCGAAAAGCAATGGGTGAAAAAAAAAGACAAAGAGAGTGCTTTTTTTAAAATAAACGGATTGGTCAACATACATACTGCCGGAGCAAGAAACGTTGAACAACACATTGCTTTCGGTCTGACCCTACATAGTTGCCCTCTTCGAACAATAGCCTCCAACTGGAAAAAAACTTTGAACAAAATTCATGGCTCCCTCATAGTAAGTTATTTGAGGGACCTAACTATCAAGGAAAAAATTGAAATAATTATTTGTGTAGTTTTATCAAAAACAACGTAGATAGGGCAATTTTTACCAATACCTAAAGAAGCTGCAAAAGCTATCATGACAACAGTTTGCTGATACCTATGACAAGGTCATATATTTCGAGTGGCTCCTGGAATAGTGACCCTAACTACGTAAGAGGTAGGACTTGGATTAACAGATATTTAACAAAAATCAATGTTTTATTTATAAAGAGGTCGTTTCAACTTAACAGTGTAACTTGTAAATTATTCAAACTTTTTGATCCTAAATCCTTTCGGCCAATCGACATCAGCACAATAAACTATAAATTCAAGCATATTCGGCACTTCTACTTCGAACTAAGCTAATTGCAATGCATAGTACAGGATATTAACAAGAGGAACGGCAAATACACGCTGAAAAAATAAGATCCAAGGACAACCCAAATAATATGGAGATAAAGAACCCCTCACAGAAATTTGAAAAATATTTGGCAAAATATAAGCAATAAAACACATTAGAAGTGCAAATGTTTCAAATGTTTTTATAGCTTATGGGACCTAACTACGGGTCATCAGTCCCTATACTTACAAACTTCTTATGAACTAGCTAACACTAAAGACGGCACAAATATCCATGCCCGAGCGGGGATTCGAACCCCCGACCGTAGTGGCCGTGCAGACCGTGACTGGCGCGCCGCATCCCCTCGGCCACCGCGGCCGGCTTAGAAGTGCAGTCGACATGGTACAGAGTGGGTAATATTATCATTAGTGCGAACGAGAAATTATATTCAGTAGGCCGCAGTGACACAAACAGATGCCCTAAATGCAATTGCATTGACACGTTAGAGCACCGTTTTGGATTTCAATGGTATAGTTATATATGGCAAGAGGTTAAAATGCTAGTCGCCTTCCTTAGACGAAGTGATGGGACAGACATCAACTCAAATATAGTTTTTTCCCCGGACGAAGTCTCTTTTCCATCTCAGAAAAATAATGCCATCTTATGGTTACTCGGAAATTACGTTAATTACATTATAAATAAAAAGGGGAAAGACAGTTTATCGGAATATAGAGAATATTTACGAGCAGAATACTATAAGAAACACCAGAGAAAAATTGAAATAAAAACTTTTGGTAACATGCTGCGAATTGTGTTCGGAAAACAAGGAGTGACTTAGAAGGACTTCTGTGGTAGATCCATGCTAAAGTAGGGGACCGCTGCTGAGGGTGAAGTACGGTGGGGACTTCGTGGGCCCCGTGGCTGCTACGGTAGCCGTGAAGGCCGTAGCAGAACCCTGAAACAGCATCTAACCGTCGACAAAGACATTTGCTGTTGGTTTGATGTCAAAGGCCCCAAAATTTTTTAATGTCAATAACTAGGAATTAAAACACAATGTTCATACTAAGGTACAAATTAAATGAATTTTGTGTTGATTGAAAGATGGTACAGTTAACTTTCCACAAAAGTACTTTTTCCTTTTCGATTTAGTTTCTGTTTTGTGAGTATACGTTTATGTGTAAGAGAATTTGCTCCTCAAATACAGAAGTCGGGGTGCAAAATAAAATACCACAGAAGAAGAAATTTTCTTTATACTATAGAACACTTTCACAAAAGGGACATTTGTTCTCCTTCTCAAATTCCTAATTTAAAAATAAATAAAGGATCAGAAACAAAATGTACTTCCCACAACCGAGGGTCAAAGTTATGAGAAGACGCAATAAGACTGATGCTGAATACTGGGGTAAGAAGGTATGAAACGGAACAGGACAATCCCATCATTGTGGAACAAACTTCATTTGGCAGCAATCTACGTGAAGACGAACTCTGAAACCTCCGTTCGGCTGGAGGAGACCTACAGAAAACTGATACAGTATCCAACGAGATTGTATCGAAATCATGGGCAGGAATGAATGTCAGGGAATAAAATTTTATTTATTATTACTCTGATTTCTCAACTGTATACATACCTATGAAGCTATATAGTTAACTCTTTTCACAAAAGGCTGATGAAAGCCTGTGCCGATGAAGGCGAGCAATAGCGAGCGCAAGGACGGGCTGGAAGAAGACAATGGAGGCCCGATTAAAAAGAAAAAAAGCCCAATTGGTTACGGCGACCGCTGACCCAAAGCGGAAAATCCGAGTTCGAATCCCGGTCCATCACAAATTTTCATCTTTGTCTCTGGATGTATTTCAAGTCCTGATACGGTCTAAATGTTTAGATATTTCGAATTCGTAAAATTACGGTAGTTAATAACAACAAATGGTGTCTGTTCTTTTGTACACGTTCGAAAAGAACAGATACCATATAAATAATTGTATATCTGCCCAAACAGACAGTTGACAATTTCAATGCGGACACATTAATCCGCTCGATCCCTTGCGGGAATCCAGTATAGGCTGCGAGCAAGTGGAATCAAATGGGCAGGGGGCACTACAGTCGTAGTGTGCTACAAGGTGAGAATTTTGGTTAGAAGGGAAGCGTGCCCTGACAGCCTAATTGGTTAAGGCGACCGCTGGTCCAAAGTGGAAAATCCGAGTTCGAATCCCAGTCCAGCACAAATGTTCATCTTTGCCATTGGCTTTATTTCTGTGCCCTGAAATAGTCGAAATTTTTAGATATTTCAAATTCGAAAAATTATTTAGTTAACACCGCAATTGGACGCACGGCGAGGACAAAAGCTGTGTCGGTCTGCTATAACTTGTAGCAATGCTGTTTCAGCTACTTGGAGAGGAAACATCAGCCGGCCGACAAGGGCAGATGAGGACGTGGCTGAGTGGCTGAAGCCAATACGTTCATTAAGTAAAGACTTTATTTACATGTACAACAGAAATACTTACCTTCTGGTAAAGGCAGATAAGACAACGTGTCCTAACAAAACGTAGTTCTTTTTGCTACTTTTCTGGAGCATGACGACCGACTCGGCTTGGAGACTAACGGCCGGCTAGGCCGACCAGCAATGTGCGGTTCGCTAAATCAACGTGTTAGGGGGTGCTCATCCCAGTGTTGCTATATCTACTTCCGGTGTTGCTGCTCTGGTTGGTGTGTAGTCGATACGTAAGGGCTGCCCAGTAAGCGTGGTGCCCAACCAGAAAATATCTTTCAGCACACCCGTACAAATACTAACACGCTTTCAATAATGTGTACTACTAAGAAGGGGTCGTGGGAACCTTACGACAACCACAAAAAGATTTTTAAATACAATTTTTGTTAATTTTTACACTCTTTTAGTCACAATATACTTTCTAAAGAGATATCCATTTCTCAAATACGGTTTTGAAATAACTATATTGAAAATGAGATTTGTTGTGAAGGTCGCATTTACGACTCGCATTATGCTTACTGAAAAAATTGAAACATTTCTGGAATCTAGTATGATACTGCGTCGGAAAGAATAATTATATTTTCAGAATTTTAAAATGAAATGTGCCAGACAAAATTTTCAGAAGGTGTGTATCTACATCTACATCTACATGGGATACTCTGCAAATCACATTTAAGTGCCTGGCAGAGGGTTCATCGAACCACAATTATACTATTTATCTCCCATTCCATTCTCGAATAGCGCGCGGGAAGAAAGAACACCTGAATCTCTCTGTTCGAGCTCTGATTTCTCCTATTTTATTTTGATGATCATTTCTACCTATGTAAGTGGGAGACAACAATATATTTTCGTATTCGGAGGAGAATGTTGGCGATTGGAGTTTCGCAAGTAGCCCACGCCGCAGCGATAAGCGCCGTTGTTGTAATGATTCCCATCCCAGATCCTGTATCATTTCCGTAACGCTGTCTCCCCTGTATCGTGACAATACGAAACGAGCTGCCCTTCTCTGGACTCTTTCGATGTCCTCCGTCAAACCCACCTGATAAGGATCCCACACTGGGCTGCAATACTGCAAAAATGGACGGACAAGCGTAGTGTATGCAGTTTCTTTTGTAGTTCTGTTGCATGTTTTAAGGGTTCTTCCAATAAAACGCAGTCTCTGGTTCGCCTTTCCCACTATATTAGCTACGTGTTCTTTCCAATTTAAGTCTGAAGAAATAGTTTTTCCTAGGTATTTTGTGGAGTTTACGGCCTTCACTTGTGACTGATTTATCTTGTAAATAAAGTTTAAGTAAATAAAGAACTGATGGCTCCCTCGGTGACCCGTGATCGTAGTGTTTCTTGCGTCACTGTCATGTGCCATGCCTCAGATTGTCTGGATTTTCTCGACATTTCATATGATGTCCAGATTGCAGACAAAATACAAAATCTTCCGATAAACAGCTTCTCGTCAACTTCTGTCGAACTTGCCGCTCATGCTCGCTTCATGTCTCAGAGAACAGACATCTTCCGAAATACAAGCAGGTGTAAAATGACAAATTTTTGGCATAAGAGTAATGGACCAAAACGGACACAAAGTTTAAAAAAAAAGCATATGTGTTGTCAATTCCTGTTCAAAATGTTCAAATGTTTGTATAGTCTATGGGACTTAACTACGGGGTCATCAGTCCCTAAACTTACAAACTACTTATGAACTAACTAAGACTAAGGACGGCACAAATATCTATGCCCGAGGGGGGATTCGAACCCCCGACCGTAGTGGACGTGCAGACCGTGACTGGAGCGCCTCAGTCCTCTCGGCCACCGCGGCCGGCGTCAATTCCTGTAAACAGTTTTTATTGAAAACATTTTCTCTACACGTGATTGAAATAGTCGTGAAAGAGTGTATATCGCAGAAATGTTTATTATCAGGTGAATGGTGTTGATCCGTTACAGAATCCTCTCCAAACCCATGGCTGACAGGCGATACTGGTCCCCAGCCGTGATACTACGGCGCTTTTTGGCAGCGCGGCGAAATTCGACATGTTTCGGCGAGCTTTTCTCAAAGCAGTGATTCTGATGATTGTTGGGATTGTAAGTTACTAACAATTAGGAGCTTTCTGCAGCAGCAAAATGTTCTATTAAAAGATGTACAGGTCCATTCACAGACTCAGGAAAGTTTTAATTGGGAGAGCAAACGCATGCATACTACTTTGCGGTGACTCAGTGTTTCAAGAATTTATCTCCTTCAGTAATACATTAACAAATTTGCTTTCTGAACTGTGCCTTACAGTAATAATATTTCAAACAAAGTACACATTAATAATTGGGACCCTCAGATCACAAGCTAGTCAAATCCATTTCTGAAGTTCTTGGATTTATTTCACTTATGAGTACAATTTTCGAAGCTCCTTTCAGAGCACAAAAGTTTCATATCTTAAAAAAGAAGACTGGCAGTAACGGTGAAGTCTTGATACGAAATGTCGATCAATAAAAAAAACTTTCTTTCATTTTTTTTTTTATTTCATTGTTTTCGCGAAGTTACGATGTAATAAGAGATTCCACGGTTTTGTAAGGACAATCAGACGACAGTGAACACATTTCTCTTTAAATCTGAACTGCAAAAAAGATGTTTTTTGTGTCCCTGCCTCGTCGCCGCTTTTGTGTCTCGTTTCCGTCGTAGGTGTCGGTGACCGAGTAGGAAGACAGGTATAAAGGTAGCACGCTTGTGCAGGTACGGAGGGGAGCAGCCAGTAGGACAGCAGAAACTAGAAACACTAGAGTGAATTAGAACGAGATATATATTGCACAGAATTTATACAATACTTAACTTTTACATAGTTCAGTACTGCAGAATGCTGATACATAGTTGAGTTAGAGGCCTGCCTATTGCCTGTCCGATAGCCAAGTCTTCACTGGTGCCTATCTGATTCCGAAGTGTTAACTGGTTCCTATCTCAGTCCCAAGTGAACGATGTCGTTTAGTGGTGGCCACGAGCGGAGTTGTAGCAGAGGGCGCTCGTGGCTGACGTCGTAAGAACGCCGCGCCGTGCGTGCATGGCGGCGCGCGGCGAAAGTCGGTGGCGCGCACTTTGTACTTGTGCGACACCACAATGTTCAAATGTGTGTCCATGTTCCTCAATGCATAATGCAATGCGCCGTCGAAAGGATCTGCGGACGAGATGTGACGGAGCGACATGCGTCCTCGATGCGTCATTCAGATCATCTGGGGATGTGGGCTCAGTGACATAAACACGATCCTTTAGATATCCCCACAAAAAGAAATCTACTTGTGTGAAATCGGGCGACCGTGCGGGCCATGAATGGGGACCATGGCGCCCCAACCATCTTCCTGCAAACCTGTAGTTTAGTTCTTCCACAACAGCACGCGCAGAATGGGCTGGGTGACCACCGTGCTGCATCCACATTTGGACTCTCGTGTGTAGACACACATGTTCAAGGAGACCACTCAAACTGTCGGCTATAAAAAGGCGATATAACTCACCTGTCAGTGTACCTGGGAAGTAGTGTGGACCGATGATTTCATCCCCAAGGATTCCACACCACACGTTAATAGACCAACTACGTTGACGGTCGACAGGTCTTACCCACCGAGGATTGTCTGCGGCCCAGTAGTGCATGTTATGGCGATTCACTGCACCATAATTTGTGAACGTGACTCAGCAGAGAACATAACACTTTGTAAAGACTCCAGTGTGAAATTACGCATGGTCCACTCACAGAATGTCACTCTTGCACGGAAATCGTTCCTATGCAGCTCCTGGGTCAGTGACAGGCGGTACGGGTGAAACCTGCGGCCGTGTACTATACGCCACACAGATGTGAGACTGACACCAGCGACTGCAGCAACGGCTCGTAAGCTGACATGAGGATCGTGGTGTAGTGCAGCTAAAACAAACACCTCCGGCTCCTCACTTCTTGCAAATCTTCGTCTGTTAATGCGGCGCATTACCAAGCTACCTGTTTCCCGAAGTCGTTGTTTCGCACGTAAGAACGTAATGGCTGCCGGGGCTCTTCGCCTAGGATACCTCACGGCATACGCCGTGGCTGCTTCAGTGGCATCGTGTCGGCACACGCCGAGCATCAGTAACATGTCAACGTACTCGTTGTTCGTGTATGCCATCGTCATCCGATGTCAGTAACTGTGGTATATTGAGCTCCGGTTGTTTGTGTGGCTCCACCTGTCGGGTATACAGCCGTGTGCGGCGACAGTCGGCAGTCTAACAGCGCATCGAGGAAGCTTCTCGCTCCGTGACACCGGCGACGTTACAACTCGGCCGCACCACATTTAGAAGGCGCATTGCATTATGCGCAGCGTTCGTGGTATCTGCCCCTCAAACTTTGAAGGGTTGTAGCTCCCAAACTAACAGTGATAGGGATGTAGTTCAAATTGATTTGGACGCAGCTGGTTTCAACGAATCCAATGCACGATAGAAAAAACTATTGTTCCATTTAAAAAATTATATCTTTGTGCTGTAACTCTTTGGAAAATGATGCAATAAACTATGTTCATAGCTCCGCAGAAAGTGTAACATTTTTGTGTTGACCTACCGCATTAAAATTTCCCGTCACATATTATTTTATAAGTTACAGTGGCAAACACACTTAGTGAAACACCCTGTATGTTGTGTAGGTGCAACGCGAAAACGTGTGGAATAACTAGGATGCATATAGGTTACCAGTTATACCAATATGGAATATATATTATACCAAAATATATGTAATGATTTTATCAATTATACGTCAGTGCCACCCTACATGATATGCTAGGCATATGTAAACTGGTAATGGGAGAAGACTAATATAAACGTTCCACATAAAAGGCAACTGATTGCTGTCTTTTAAGATACCTGAGAATACATTGTTGAAAATATCCTTTATCAATTAAAAATTTTAAGGTAGTGTGAACATTTACCTGTAATTAATTATTCAGGGAAAACTTTGTTTTTCTCGGAAGTTTCTTGTCTCGTATTCACAGACATGTGGTCTCACAGACCCTATGAAATTCGAGAAAAGCAATATTTGTTTTCGGGGAAGGGTTCCCCCTTCGAATTGTCAGTAGCTGTAGAGTTGTCAAGTCTTCATTGTTGACATGTGCGGAATCTTTGTTTCAGATGTTTTCTACGTGGAACTCTCGTGCCGTCTTACAGAGCACATGTCATTAGTTACGTAACTTTTTTGTCCCAGCAATTTTTTGTTTTTGTTTCAAAATGACGGATGCTGTTTCCAGTGACGATCCGAAGTTTGATGTGAAATATATACACTCCTGGCCAATAAAATTGCCACACCACGAAGCTGATGTGCTGCAGACGCGAAATCGAGAAATTTAATGGACAGGAAGAAGATGCTGTGATATGCAAATGATTAGCACTTCAGAAAATTCACACAAGGTCGGCGCCGCTGGTGGAAAGTTTCCAACCGATTTTTCATACACAAACAGCAGTTGACCGGCGTTGCCTGGTGAAACTTTTTTGTCATGCCTCGTATAAGGAGGAGAAATGCGTACCATCACGTTTCCGACTTTAATAAAGGTCGGATTATAGCCTATTGCGATTGCCGTTTATCGTATCGCGACATTTCTGCTCGCGTTGGTCGCGATCCAATGACTGTTACCAAAATATGGAATCAGTGGGTTCAGGAGGGCAATACGGAACGCCGTGCTTGATCCCAACGGCCTGGTATCACTAGCAGTCGAGGTGAGAGGCATCTTATCCGCATGGCTGTAACGGATCGTGCAGCCACATATCGATCCCTGAGTCAACAGATGGGGGCGTTTGCAAGAAAACAACCATCTGCACGAACAGTTGGACGACGTTTGCAGCAGTATGGACTATCAGCTCAGAGACCATGGATGCGGTTACCCTTGACGCTGTGTAACAGCCGGGAGCGCCTGCGATGGTGTACGCAACGACGAAACAGGTTGCATGAATGGCAAAAATCATTATTTCGGATGAATTCAGGCTCTGTTAACATCATCATGATGATCGCATCCGTGTTTGGCGACATCGCGGTGAACGCACATTGGAAGTGTGTATTCGTCATTGCCATACTGGCGTATCACCCGAAGTGATGGTATGGGTTGCCATCGGTCTCAAAATGTTCAAATGTTTGATAAGCTTAAGGGACTTAACTGCGGGGACATCGGTCCCTAAACTTACAAACTACTTATGAACTACCTTATACTGAAGACGACACAAAAGTCCGTGCCCGAGGGGGGATTCGAACCCCCGACCGTAGCGGCCGTGCAGACTGTGACTGGCGCGCCGCAGACCACTCGGCCACTGCGGCCGGCTTACACGTCTCGGTCACCTCTTGTACGTGTCGACGGCACTTTGAAGAGTGGCTGTTACATTTCAGATGGGTTACGGCCCATGGCTCTACCCTTCATTCGAGCCCTGTGAAATCCTACATTTCAGCAGGATAATGCACGACCTCATGTTGTAGGTCGTGTACGGGCCTTTCTGGATACGGAAAACGTTCGACTGCTGCCCTGGTCAGCACATTCTCCAGCTCTCTCACCAACTGAAAACGTCTGGTCAATGGTGGCCGAGCAACTGGCCCCACACAATACGCCAGTCACTACTCTTGATGATCTGTGGTATCGTGATGAAGCTGCATGGGCATCTTTACCTGTACACGCCATCCAAATTCTGTTTGACTCAATCCCCAGGCGTATCAAGGCCGTTATTACGGCCAGAGGTGGTTGTTCTGGGTACTGATTTCTCAGGAACTATGCATCCAAATTTCGTGGAAATTTAATCACATGTCAGTTCTAGTATAATGTATTTGTGCAATGAATACTCGTTTATCATCTGCATTTCTTCTTGTTGTAGCAATTCTAATGGCCAGTAGTGAAGTTCTCGTGGACATAACCTGTTTTCGTTTCGTAAAATTAACCAACATTTTACTTTCTATTTTTATATTAATTTTCATTTCAGAAACCGGCCCAGACCGACACTATGAAAGTAAACCAATAACAAGAAAAAAGCGTAGCTCTCTCCCCAGAGCGCCCAGTGTTCTTTTGTGAGTACGTCCGTGGCGAGCACGGGTCCAGAGCTAATGCAGTCTTTCTTCCTTCTTTCCTCCCTGGGTTGCATATACTCTCTCTTCTTCTCCTTTCTTATCTTCATACCTCCCCCCCTCCCCCTCTCTGAAGACCTTAACAGTTTGGTCGCCGGTGCCAAACAACGAACCAACCGACCGTGTAGCTCGTGCCCATTCATTAAAAGGCGAAAGACTTCATTCCAATGTTACCAATATGGCCGGCCGATATCCTTGGAGTATTCTAGGCTAGTTTGAGTAAAGTGCAGCGACACTAATATTTAAGCCGTTCATTTACTTACTTTATTTGTAATTATTTTATTTTTATGTATATCGATTTTTGGATCGTGTCAGGAGTCAAAATGGATTTAGAAAATATCGTTCATGCGAAACACAACTAGCTCTTTACTCACACGAAGTGATGTGTGCTATCGACAAGGGTTCGCAAATTGATTCAGTATTCCTTGATTTCCAGAAGGCTTTTGACACCGTACCTCACAAACGGCTTTTAATCCAATTGCGTGGTTACGGTATATCGCCCAAATTTGCGACTGGATAAGGGATTTCTTCTCAGAGAGGACACAGTTCGTAGTAATCGATGATAAGGCATCGACTAAAACAGAGGTGATTTCGGGCGTTCCACAGGGTAGTGTTATTGGTCCTTTGCTATTCCTTATTTACATAAACGATTTAGGGGAAAATCTAAGTGGTATAAGAATTGGCAGTTGAGTCTAAATAATGAGAAGTGTGAAGTCGTCCGCATTAGTACGAAAAGAAATCCTTTAAACTTTGTTTACATGATAAATCAATCAAATGTGAAGGCGGTAAATTCCACAAAATACCTAGGAATTACTATTACTTCTGACTGGAAAGAACATGTAGATAAAGTCGTGGGAAAGGCGAACCAGAGACTGCGTTATATTGGCAGAACCCTTAAAAGATGCAACAGAACTACTAAAGAAACTGCATACACTACGTATGTCCGTCCTTTTATGGGATCCTTATCAGGTAAGTTTGACGAAGCACATCGAAAGAGTCCAAAGAAGGGCAGCTCGTTTCATATTGTCACGATACAGGGGAGACAACGTTACGGAAATGATACAGGATCTGGGATGGGAATCATTAAAACAACGGCGCTTATCGCTGCGGCGTGGGCTACTTGCGAAACTCCAATCGCCAACATTCTCCTCCGAATACGAAAATATATTGTTGACTCCCACTTACATAGGTAGAAATGATCATCAGAATAAAATACGAGAAATCAGAGCCCGAACGGAGAGATTCAGGTGTTCATTCTTCCCGTGCGCTATTCGAGAATGGAATGGGAGATAAAATAGTATAACGGTGGTTCGATGAACCCTCTGCCAGGCACTTAAATGTGATTTGCAGAGTATCCCATGTAGATGTAGATGCAGAAGTTAGGAAAGGGTATGTTTCAGACTTATTAAGTGACAGCATTGTGGTATTCAAACAGAAGGAAGAAATGGAATTTTATAAGTATACTTTTAATATTTTATTTTAATTAAATCGTTTTATTTCAATAAGATACCATTTGTATCTTGCCATCTACTTTCCAGTATTGCTACCTTTAGAAGCGTTTCAGAAAACTATTGTCGCTGATAGCTAACGTTGTGGACATACCTACCTTACCTCGGAAATGAACTCGGCCGTCCCACGTCACCGGAGTGTGCACAGTCGAGGGAAACGGTCACTAGTGAGCCAGCGGTCTAACGTAACTGTGTCACTATGTTGTCGAAACAGGAACAGTGCACATAATTACTGTTCGGTTTTGCGAAAGAAGCGGCTATACTTTCCGCGCAACCCCTCCCATCATTTTGCACGATAATTCACGGGCGTATACAGCGCAAGTTGTGGCTGCCCTGTTCGGTCGATGGGACTGTGAAGTAATGTGCCACCCATCATACTCCCCGGACTTAAGTCCATGTGACTTTGATTTGATTCCGAGGATAAAGGAACCACTTCGTGACATTCGCTTCAGAATGTTCCAGAGATTCGACAGGCATTAGACAGCTCCATTCGCAACAGAACAGGTAACGGTATATTACACCTTCCACATCACTGGCAACGGGTTCTACACAACGCTGGTGACTACTTTCAAGGACAGTAACAGGTGCAAACATGTAACGCTTTTGTATCGGTTGTGAATAAATTATTACCAGTATTTAAGTTCCAACCCCGCGTACATTCCGTACATAATATTGAACTACGAGTTCTGTGAGAGCACTTGGCATTGTACAATATTGTTCAACACATTTGTTGGTCTCAGTAGCTGTTATTGATAGTTACCTAATGTCGAAAAATTATGTGAAAATGTCGAATGGGTCCTTGGTACTGATAAATAGTGTAGAGCAGTGCTTTCCCCCAGGGGGTCGCAAAGTGCTGTCTGGGAGGTCGCGTCACAGGAGGAAGTACTTGCATCATAAAATAACTAGGGGTAGGTAATGCAAGAACGTATGCCTGAGTTAAATTTATTTTATGTTAAAATTACTGACTTCCTTGTGTAACATTTATTGTAAATTGAAGAGATAGTAAATTGCTTCATAATACAGTGTGTTAATGCGAAAGGTGTTAAAAAAAAGAGTTCAAATGATGTTTGTAAATCTATAGGACTTTGACTGCTTGGCTATTAGTTCCTACCTTACAAACTACTTAATCTAAGTTAAACTAACCTAAAGACAACACATACACCGATGCCCAAGGGAGGACTCGAACCCCCAATGGCGAACGGCCGCGCGCATTGGAGCACGCTGCTTCAGTGCGCACGTCTATTCCGCCGCGGCTCGTAAGGTCTGATAGCTGCATTCAGGAACCAATTGATGGGTTATTGGATACAACAGGTTATTCTGAAAAATTCGAAAAAAGATCTACTTCTTTAGAAATTGTCTATACGGTGGGACCTTTCTTAACGAGCCTAATTCGCTTTCGGGTCTTGCCTGAAATGCGAAACATTCGTCAAACAAACTACATTATTCTATCGGAAATCATTTACAAATGGGATTTTTTCATTCCGAAAAATATACACAAAAACTTCTGACAACAATTTAAAAGAAAGCTGAAGCAAAAGAAAGATGATCTGTTTTCATTGTGCTAACGTAGTTTCGTGAGGAGAGTAGGGGAGTCGACAGAATATTTTTCATTTGGAAGGGAGTTACCAGACAATTTTTACTTGCAAGGGTGTCGCATATGCAAGAAGGTTAAAACACACTGGTGTGCAGCATCCAGAATGCTGACGACTGCCTGCCCGAGCGCAGTTCATCTACAGGGTGTCCAGAAAAGGACTCCCTGATTTCAAAATTAAATATCTCGAAAACAAAGATCGATAGAGGAATGCAGTAAACGGTATGTTTATTGTGAAAGCTGTAAGATATTTATACAGCAGTTTTAAATAATAGTTACAAAAGCTGCTAACAGATGGAGCTGTAATCGCTATACATAATGCCTAGTATAAATAGTGATCCGAAGCCCAGAACGATCAGTTCCACTATTTAAACGTGAAAGGAGGTTAGCGTACCGATAGAAGAGATTAAAGCCATGTACTCCATTGAACAACGCGTTTTTCTGGTGCTAAAGTACCACAGGTTAGAAGAGAGTCCTATGGTAACAAGGCGAAGTTTTCAAGCACGATTTAATGTTCCAAAAGGACCCGATGCGAAAACCATTCGTACGCTCTTTGCAAAATTGCAACGAACAGGCAGCGTAACTGATGATCTAGTGGGGTATGTTGGTCGCATGCAAACCGCAGTTACGCCTGAAAATATCGCTATTGTTTCTGGAATTATTCAGCGAAGTCCAATGTCATCCAACCGTAGAACTGCATCTGAGACTGGTCTGAAGCGTTCCAGGACGCAGAAAATACTAAGAAAGAGCCTACACATGTTTCCATTCAAAATTCAAACGCACCAGGCCATACCCGTACGAGCTGTGCAACAAAGGGTTGCCTTTGCTAATCAGATGCTCACAATGATTGATAGTGAAGGATTTGATGTTGCCTGCATTTGGTTTACAGATGAAGCACACTTCCACCTGAATGGATACGTGAATAAGCACAACTGGCGACTTTGGGGTTCCGAAAATCCATATTGGTGTGAAGCGAAACCCCTGTATTCTTCTAAAGTTACTTTTGTATCCCATCCTCGTCGCCACTTTTGTGTCCCAGCCTCGTCGCCGCTTTTGTGTCTCGTTTCCGTCGTAGGTGTCGGTGGCCGAGTAGGAAGACCGACACAGGAATAAAGGTAGCACGCTTGTGCAGGTACGGAGGTGAGCAGCCAGTGGGACAGCAGAAACTAGAAACACTAGAGTAAATTAGAACGAGATATATATTGCACAGAATTTATACAATACTTAACTTTTACATAGCTCAGTACTGCAGAATGCTGATACATAGTTGAGCTAGAGGCCTGCCTAGTGCCTGTCCGATAGCCAAGTCTTCACTGGTGCCTATCTGATTCCGAGGTGTTAACTGGTTCCTATCTCAGTCCCAAGTGAACGATGTCGTTCAGTGGTGGCCACGAGCGGAGTTGTAGCAGAGGGCGCTCGTGGCTGACGTCGTAAGAACGCCGCGCCGTGCGTGCATGGCGGCGCGCGGCGAAAGTAGGTGGCGCGCACTTTGGACTTGTGCGACACCACACCCCTCCCCCCCCCCCCCCCCAAACCGCCGCGCCGTCGTGGCGTAGGGCTGAGGGCCACGGCGACGGCACTGGGAGGAGGGCCTGGGCGGGGGCGTTACTGGTGGGACGGGTGTCGTAGCTGAGGCTGGGATCGAGACGCCGTCCGCGCCCCGGTATACACCTTGCGATCCGCCGGGAAACCCGCCAAAACCAGCGGAAGGGCGCTAGCCTCCGCCCAGAGGGAGCAGGTCATCTTTTTCTGAGGTGTGTGGCCCAAGCTGGGGGGGCCCGCACGGTCCCGGAGTCCCTCTCGGTGACGCTGTCATCTGCGGCGGCGACACCGGCGGCTACGACTGCGTCGGAGGTGCGTCGACGTCCATAGGGATCTCGTAGTCCGGGGACGAACGATGTGGCTGTGCTCCCTGGCGGTGAACTTGGTCCGGAATCAAGAAACCGGAGACAGGATCGCGCGGCCTGTGCAGGCGCAATTGGTTTGCGTGGCGCCGCAGCTCCGACCCTGTGGAAGAACGTACAACATACATATTGCGACCGAGCACGCGTTGAATGGTGCCCGGCGTCCATTGTGTCTTGTTGCCAGCAAACACCCTGTACAGCACCGGCGTCGAAACCTGAAAACGCGTAGCGCCATACGAACCGACTCGGTGCGTGGGAGGCTGCAGCAGGTGAAGGAGAGTGCGGTGACGGCGGCCGTGTAGCAGCTCGCAGGAGACGGGCCGTCACGTGGCATGCACCGATTCGTAGACAGGAAAATTTGAAGAGCTTGCTGCCTGGAGTGCTGACCTTTCATCTTCTCCATGTGAGACTTGAATGTTCGAACGAAACGTTCTGCTTCACCATTGGACTGAGGGTGAAAAGGTGCAGTGGTAATATGCTGAATGCCATTCACACGACAAAACTGTTGAAATTCCGCACTAGCAAACTGAGGTCCATTGTCACTGACGATAGTTTCAGGCAAGCCTTCGATGCAAAACACTGATGTTAAGGCACTGATTGTACTAGACGCCGTCGTTGAGTTCATGGCAATCACAAAAGGAAACTTGCTGAAAGCGTCTACAACAATTAACCAGCGCGTATTCCAGAAAGGTCCGGCAAAGTCAATGTGTAAACATTGCCATGGTCCCTTTGGGCGTGGCCAGTCTGAGAAACGTTGTGGAGGAGCCGCCTGATGCTCCGCACAAACAGTACACTGTGACGTTATGTTCTCTATCTGAGCGTCCATACCAACCCAGGTACAATGACGTCTGGCCAGTTGCTTTGTCCTAACAATACCCCAATGTCCTTGATGCAGGAGGCGTAACACTTCTCGTTGCAGGGAACGAGGAACAATCACTCTTGTTTGGTCGTTGTCCGTATGTAACAACAGAACACCCTGACTTAAAGATAATGCATGACGTTGTGCAAAATAACGTCGAACCATAGGCCGATCAATGTCTTTGGCTCTGGCAGGCCACCCTGAGCGAACAAAACGTGCTACCACACTTAGGTCTGGATCCGCAGCTGTTCCCTGTGCAACCCGACGAGAGTTCAAAGGGAAGTCTGCGACAGCAGAAGCATCTCTGGAGTATATCTGGCAACACGCCATTTCCGAAGAATCAAATGACACATCCTGGCCAACCGGAAGTCGGGAAAGTGTGTCCGCGTTAGCATGTTTAGTGGTAGGCCGGTACAAAATCTCATACTGATAATTAGACAATATCAAAGTCCATCTCTGAAGCTTTTGTGCCGTTCGTGGCGGAATTGGCTTTGTGGGTGAGAACAACGACGTGAGAGGTTTGTGGTCAGTCAACAAATAGAATTTTCTGCCATAGAGATAATGATGAAACTTTGTGACGCCGTAAATTATGGCTAAGGCCTCCTTTTCTATCTGACTGTAATTCTGTTGCGTTGGCGTCAGTAGCTTGGATGCAAAGGCAATAGGACGATCATGAGAACCAATACGATGTGACAATATTGCACCCAGACCGTACGACGAGGCATCAACTGCTAGCACTACAGGCTTCTGAGGGTCAAAGGGAATCAAACATGCATCACTGAGTAGTGCAGACTTTAATTTGTCAAAGGCAACTTGGCAATCTTTGGACCATACAAAAGGAACATTCTTCCTACGTAAGTGATGCAGTGGAGCTGCAATCTGAGAGGCATTGGCCATAATAATAGTTAAGCTTCCCCATTACTGCTTGCAATTCGTGCACATTCTTAGAAGGAGGCAAGTCTTTGATTGCTCGAAGATGTGACTGTAAGGGATGTATTCCTTGGGCATTAATCACATGGCCTAGGTACTCTATTTCAGTCTGAAAAAACGAACACTTTGCTTTGTTACAACGTAGACCTGCTGCAGTCAACACTTTGAAAAGGCACTCCAGGTTTGCTAAATGTTCTTCAACTGTGCGCCCTGAGACCACAATATCATCTAAATAGTTCGTGCAACACGGTACAGAAACTGTCAGCTGTTCCAAAAAGCACTGAAAAATCGCGGGGGCGGAAGAACTGCCAAAGGGTAGTCGTTGAAATTGAAAAAGGCCCATATGAGTATTAATGACGAAAAACTTTTTTGACTCGTCATCAAGTGGAATCTGTAAGTATGCCTCTGCTAAATCAATCTTGGAAAAGAAGCGAGAATGTCCTAATTTGTCCATTAGTTCCTCAGGTCTGGGCAGGGGATAAGTGTCCACAATTGTTTGACTGTTCACTGTTGATTTAAAGTCCGCACAGAGACGAAGTTTTCCTGACGGCTTGGGTATAATTACTATAGGCGAGGCCCACTGACTCGCAGAAACAGGAGAAATCACACCACTATCTTGCCAACGTTTAAGTTCTTCGGAAACTGTATCACGCATTGCGATAGGCACTGGTCTAGCTTTACGAAATTTTGGAACTGCAGATTCTTTTAAAGTTACATGTGCCACGAAGTCTTTTGCACAACCAATTCCGGCGAAAATAACTCACTGTATTTTTTTCACAATGCATTGATTTTGTCCTGAGGCACTGCTGTCGAAATTTGAAGCACATATCTTTGAATTGATAAGCCAAACAAGTCGAATGCATGTAGTCCAAATATGTTCTCTGTAGATTTGGCCTGAAGAACAACAAAAGCAACTGTTTTTGTTACACCTTGATAAGGCCGGTATTACACTATCAACTTATTTGTCAAAGAATTGGACAAAGAAAAATTGAACGTAGTGTAATGGGAACATCATCCAATATTTCATCCAATCTAAGGCCTCGGCCTAGATTTGATCAAAGAAATCGCTCGTATTCTGTTTCCTGCAGTGAGAAATGTGACCGCTTGGAGCGCTAGTAGTATATAGCTTCCTTGCCACTACAGCTGTTTTATTTGGAGGTTAAATATCTGACATTACTTGGACATAACGTTCGTATTCGTAAACATGGCTAGTAGTGGAATGTTTTCTTAGTGTTTTCTAGAAACAACAAAATTTTAAAAAAATCAGATGGGGCGTTGTATAACAGGTGACAAGGCCAATTCACACTGTCCGTCACGTCAATTTGCGTAGCCCAATACCCCGCGGCAAAAGTGAGGTTGAGTTACAATCCGTGATGTAAAAAAGTCATTATATACTATCGGAATTGAAGTAATACCCCTAAATCTTAATACGGCCGAAGCAGATTTTAGAATGTATGATTTTGGTAATGTGGTGTGTTAAGTTCTGGGAAATGAAACATCTATCAAAACATCGACATCTGTTTGCAAGCGAATCTATGTACATATAAATACGTCAGCCAATTTTTGTAAGGAAGTAAATAGAGCATATTTACTTTATCAGCAATGTTTCCCCCCTTACATTGTTAATAACGTCATAAACAATTTAGATTATCCTCTTTGTCAGTGCTCACATTTTCCATTTAAAACGTTATTTAAGGAAACTTACTTTATCAACTTAACAATCTTATTCATATACACTGTTCGAGTCAGCCTTTTTGTTACTCTATTGCAAACTGTGAAGGATGAAGAGCGACAAAATAATCAGCAGTGAACGGCCTGGCTGTTCTGCCGACGGCATAAAAAAGGAAAATCCTTCCGGTCGCCAACAAATTTTATTTATCTCGCTCTGACACCCACGGTTTCATTTAAGTGCGTTTCCTTTTCTTTTTTCCCTCCTTCTCTTCTAAATGCAGACACAACACAATTGTAGTATAAACAATAGCTGAGCATTACACCGCCGTTTTGAAACAAATTTGACAAAATATTGGATGATAGTGTAATACCCCCTTTTGCGTTTCATCCAATTTCTTTGTCAAAAAATATGACCAATATTTCATCCAATTTTTTCGTCCAATTCTTTGTCCAATAATTTGATAGTGTAATACCGGCCTAAGAGGCAGCCAGGCTACACGTTCCTAGCACGGGAATATTTTGACCTGTATAACCCGTTAACACTTGCTGTGACGGCGACAATTTTGGCGAACTCAGAAGTTCATAAGTATCTTTATTTATTAATGTGACAGCGGAACCAGTATCGAGCTGAAATTGCACAGTCTTATTTTCTATGAAGAGAGTCACAAACAGTTTGTGCTTCTGGCACACAACAGGTGCGCGAATGTGGGCAACGTCTGCTACGGTTTGTTGGCTGCACATGCGCGGGCCGCGTAGTGAAGTAAGCGGCGCAGACTCGGCACGTAGCGGATTAACAACACTGTCACTAGATGGCACTACCGCCGGATCGGCGTCCGCACATTGCGAGGCTACTACAGATTCATTAACTACTGCACTAAACTTTTGAGTAGCTACATCAAGTTTACTGTCACTATCTACACAGTACTGGGCATTATTACAAGGAGAAGTTGCAGAAGGCACTAAGTTCACTACAGGATTGCACTGTACAGAGTCATTTTGCTTGTCCCGAACCCTTTTCCGTTGCACTGTTTTACGCGCTCGTCGGCGCTTGCGACGTGGCTCACTATATGGTTTTGCAGAAGGCGCAGAATAACGACTTAACATTTTGTAATTTTAACGCCGAAGGAGTCAAAAATAAGAAAACAGAACTCTGTGACTTTCTAACCCGCCACAAAGTGGACGTCTTATTTCTGACAGAAACACATTTACGACGAACACAGACCTTCAAAATTCCGAACATGGTGGGGTATCGGACAGACCGACAGGGAAGGCGAGGGGGAGGCACCGCTATATATTTACGTGACTTCATTCCACATTCAGTCGAAACTTTACCGCCGCTTAACACACTCGAAGCCACTGCAGTCACCATAAACACGCAGTATGGAAATGTCACGCTGGTGGCTGGTTACATTCGTCCAGCTGATCCTATGGACGAAGAGGATCTTCTCACCATTTTCGATAGTTTTGACAAAATTATTTTATGCGGGGATCTCAATGCAAAGTATTTTGCGTGGAATTCTCGCGCAAATAATCCTAAGGGCCAACAACTCTACAATTTAGAAGAGCGCTTGCAAGCAATAACCTACGGACCCGTCGATGTTACACACATTCCAAGGAACCGGAACCACAGACCGGATGTGCTGGACATCACTATACTTAAGAACTTGAGGTTTAATCCGAACTTAGTCACGATAAATGATCTCACCTCAGATCATAACCCTGTGATTGGTCACTTAAACAGGGCTATTGAACCTCCGAGACCTCCCTTGAAGTATATCACGAACTGGGACCAATATGCACATTATTTACAGAGACATATACGCCCCACAGCCGATGTCTCATCCACCGCTTTTATTGATAACTCTATCAATGAATTGTCCAGACACATAAAAAACGCATATAAACATGCTACAGTCTCGGTCCAGTTTGAAAGGAGGCCCACGGATGAATTTTCTCCTCTCATCCAAGATCTAAAATCGCTGAAAAATAGGGTTAGAAAGAGGTGGACAAGATTCAGAAATCCGGCAGACAAACGCGAACTGCGTAGACTTACCCGGGAACTACATAGGAGGGCCGTAGAGTGGCGACAAGAAATGTGGGAAGATCGAATGGAGTCTTTTCTGCTCCATGAACGTAAGGACTGGAACCTCCTTAAAGCGATGAAAACCCCTAAAGCGCCAAAAACAGCTTTACTTGGACCAGCAGGATTAGTCTTCGATCCCTTTCTGAAGGCAGAACTGTTTGCAGAAACCTATGAGCACCAAAATACATTACGGGCTGATGACTTCGATATACCACGTCGACACATTCGAGACGTAGAACGGCAACTTCAGGTCATACGACGAGCAAGAGATGACACGCAACCACAGTTGACAACACCGACAGAAATCCGTAAAATTATCAGAAACTTGGGAACGCATTCAGCTGCAGGACCAGACGGCATATCCAACGTCCACTTGAAACACCTTCCTAGGAAGCCACTTGTTCTTTTAACAAGAATCCTAAATAGCTGTCTGTTACTGTCTTATTTCCCCACTGACTGGAAGACGTCACGAATTGCGCCTATACCAAAACCTGAAAAGGACCCACGACAACCTGGCAATCATAGACCCATAAGCTTGTTACCGACTATGTCCAAGATATTTGAAAGGATCATCCTTCACCGACTCAGAATTCCTTTACGAGAACACGATGTAATAAGACCAGATCAATACGCTTTCCAACCCCACCTTTCAGCCGAACTCCAACTGTTGCGAGTTACGGAGTTTCTGTCGTATAATATGAACCGGGCGTATTACACAGCTGCAGCGTTTTTAGACATTGAGACTGCGTATGACAAAGTCTGGAGGGCTAACTTAATAGTTAAACTGCATAATATTGGATTAATCCCACTACACCTGATCAAACTAGTGGACAATTTCCTAACAGACAGACGATTCTTTGTACGGCTGGAAAATCAACGGTCTGGTATTCGAACGCTCCAGGAAGGCATACCACAAGGTTCTGTTTTATCGCCGACACTGTTTATTCTATATGTTAACGACCTACCGACCGTCCGCCAAGTTACAATTGCTCAGTTCGCAGATGACACTGCATTCTTGGCTAGCAGTCGGCGTCTGACCGCCGCCATCATCAGACTCCAGCGTCAGCTTACGCTTACTGAAAGTTGGGCACATCAAAATATGATCACGATAAATGCCGACAAAACCAAGGCAGTAATGTTCACCAGGCGACGACCTGATCTACGCGATACTCTCCACATAAACAATACAAATATTCCTTGGTCTCAGCAAGTTCGATATCTCGGAGTGCAGCTCGATAATAAGTTAACATTTAAACACCACATTTTACTTAAGAAAGAAAAAATGGTTAAATTAATCCATAAACTGTTTCCGTTATTGTATAGTACCCAGATGGCCACACAGACCAAAGTTCGTTTATACAAATCCACGGTCCTCCCTGCCATGACACACGGATGCTCGTCTTGGGGAACGGCATGTCCCACCAATATAAAAATGTTACAAGTACTGCAAAACAAGTGCCTCCGACTCATTCTACGAGCCCCTAGATGGGCCAGAACGAGAGAGTTGCATGACGAGCTCCATATGGACACTGTGCAAGACTTCATAATTAAGCACACAAGGAACTTACTAAGCAAAGTAGAAATCCTGCGACCGACCACTAGGCACCTAGAATATACGGGCACAGTACACCCCGCGAGATGGCATCGTGTGAGAGTTCCACGTGCAATTATTGAAGATCCACCATAATAGCAGGTGCGGGACCTCCGATAATAAAGGTGACCACCATCTGAGTAGGGCAAAAAGAGCGACTGCTTAAAAGTCCTGCTAACGTAGAACTGCTGTTAAAGTGATCAGTTGACTTGGCACACATGAAGTCCAGCTTTCAAAGAAGGCAGCACTTCTGAGAAGACACTAAAAAAAAAAAAAAAAAAAAAAAAAAAAAAAAAAAAAAAAAAAAAAAAAAAAAAAAAGCAGAATAACTTTCTTGCAATTGAGAACCAAGCAAAGCACTGTTCAACTCCACAGCGTCTATGACATTGACAGCACGAACCGCTCGTGCACTCAGCAAAGTACTGTTTCTAACGGTACCGTTCTGTGAGTTTTTATTTTGCAGACACACAGACTGTACATGTCCCGATTTGCCACATTGATAACAGGTTGCGTTGCGACTAGGGCAATGCGCACGCTTGTGGCGAGATACACACTGAGGGCAAGACTTACGTACATTTTTATGAAATGAGCGTTGGCGCCCGTTATTCAAATTACTGTTTCTAACACGACGGGGCGATCTTTGTGTCGCACTTTTACACTGGCTACTGTTCACTGTCTGTCCAGCACGGCTGGTAGAATTTAAAGAAGCACTAGGGCTAGACTGAGGACTACGACTAGGAAAGCGTCTGTTACGGCGCACTGAATTTACACTGTGGCTTTGCATTTCTACGTCTGCTGAGTCAAAAGTATCATGCGCTTCTATAAGCTGCAGTACACTGTCTAATGAAGGGTCAGACTGTTTTAGAATTTCCGCCCTAATTCTGGAGTCCTGAATGTTCTGTGTAATTGCATCTCTTAACATAACGTCACTATAAGAAAGTCCACAAGAGCAAGTAAATTTACATTGGCGGGTTAAGCCCTTCAGTTTCGTGATCCATTCCTGGTGTGACTGCTCAGATTATTTTTTTAGTCTGAAAAATCGGTACCGTGCAGCGGCTACAAGAACTTTTCTCTCATAATGAGCATTTAGTGCCTCTACTATTTGTTCAAAGTCTACATCACGAGGAGATGCGTCGGGGAAAAGTTTCTGCAGTAACACGAAAGTCTTGGTGCCAACTACGGCAAGAAAGAAATGTTTGACTGTCAGACCTGTTAGTTGATGAGCCGAGACGAGATCTTGAAACTGCGCGAAATAGTCGCTCCATTCTTCCTCACATTCCTTGTACTGGCGAAACGTAGGAAGCGTTGGGGCGGCAGGTATGGGCTGCTGAAGCGGCGGCTGTTGTTGTTGGTTAGCTGCTTGCGCTGTTAGCTGGGACATTGCCTGCAGGAGTTGTGTGATTTGCGCCATCTGTAACTGAATAATTTCCATTAAGTTTGGGTTCGGGGTAGTGGCCATGCTGACCGATTAGGCGCCTCGCATACAAGTAACTTATAACAAAACACAAATGCAATATGAAAGATGACGCTCTGCAACAAAAAAGTCCACAAAACACGTAACTGGATATGGTCCCCCAAAAATCTTATAATAAGGGTGAGCGGGCGGGAGCAATTTCTGTGTGCTCCGACTGCTGCTTTCTGGCTGCTGCAAGTGGGCTGGTCCTCGGTTCGTCTATCGCTCCTCGTCGCCACTTTTGTATCCCATCCTCGTCGCCACTTTTGTGTCCCAGCCTCGTCGCCGCTTTTGTGTCTCGTTTCCGTCGTAGGTGTCGGTGGCCGAGTAGGAAGACCGACACAGGAATAAAGGTAGCACGCTTGTGCAGGTACGGAGGTGAGCAGCCAGTGGGACAGCAGAAACTAGAAACACTAGAGTAAATTAGAACGAGATATATATTGCACAGAATTTATACAATACTTAACTTTTACATAGCTCAGTACTGCAGAATGCTGATACATAGTTGAGCTAGAGGCCTGCCTAGTGCCTGTCCGATAGCCAAGTCTTCACTGGTGCCTATCAGATTCTGAAGTGTTAACTGGTTCCTATCTCAGTCCCAAGTGAACGATGTCGTTCAGTGGTGGCCACGAGCGGAGTTGTAGCAGAGGGCGCTCGTGGCTGACGTCATAAGAACGCCGCGCCGTGCGTGCATGGCGGCGCGCGGCGGAAGTAGGTAGCGCGCACTTTGGACTTGTGCGACACCACAGTTACTGTGTGGGCTGCAGTATGCAGCACCATTATTGACCCTTTTTTCATTCGAGAAACGGTCACTGGTGCACGTTACGTTGCAATTTTGGAACCATTTGTCGCCACACAGCAAGCGTTAGAGGATCGACCAGGTACTGAATGGTTTATGCAAGATTGAGCCCGACCACATCGGACCGAACAAGTGTTTCGCTATCTTGAGGAATAATTCGGAAATCGAGTCATTGCTTTGGAATATCCTAAATTTACTGGTGCAGGCGTGAATTGGCCTCCATATTCGCTGGATTTGACTCCTTGTGACTTTTTTTTTTTTTTTTTTTTTTTTTTTTTTTTTTGTGGGACACAGTGAAAAACATGGTCTACCCGAAGCATCCCGCCACGCTGGACGAACTTGAATCGGCGATCTCTTTGGCATGTGAATTCATTTCGGTTGAGACATTAGAAAATGTAATGGCGAATTTCATTCTTCGTTTGCGCTACCTCTGTTTTGCCAATGGTGAACATTTTGAAAACATTGTGATGCGATTGTTTGCAAAGAGTGTTTTCATACGATTATTTCACTTTTGTATGCTGATATGAGCTGTACAGCGTACAGCGCTATCTGTACATACATACACCGCAATCCACCGTAAAGTGCGTGGCAGAGGGTACACTGTACCACTACTAGGCATTTCCTTCCATATTCCACTCGCGAATAGAATGAGGGAAAAGAATGTCTAATACCTCCGTACGAGCCCTACTTTCTCTTGTCTTTTTTATCATTACGGAAAATGTAAGTAACAGAATTTCTCTGAAAGAACGTCGTCTTTTCTCCAGCGATCCCCATTTCAGTTCTCGGAGCATTGGTCGAACCTACCAGTAACGAACCTAGTTGCTCGCCTCTGAACTGCTTTTACGTCTTCCTTTAAACTGAATTGCTGCGGGTCCCAAACACTTGAGCAATACTCAAGACGTGGTCGTACAAGCGGTCTCCTTTAAAGATGAAGTACATCTTCCCAAAATTCTCCCAATAAACCTAAGTCGTCTGTCCGCCTTACTTACAACTGACGTGAAATGTTCGCTCCATTTCATAATGCTGTGCAATGTTATGCCTAGATATTTGAACGACTCGACTACATCAAGAAGCTCACTACTAATGCTGTATTCGAACATCATGGGATTGTTTCTCCTACTCATCTGTATCACCTTACATTTTTCTACATTTAACGCTAGTCACCATTACTCACACCATCTAGAAATTTGGTCCAAGTCATCCTGTATGCTATTACAGTCAATTAACCCTTTCAGCCGTGGTGTACTCAATAAAGTACATCACTTTTACACAGCCGTATTTCTTCATGAAACAGTGTGAAACCCTTGAGCTGTAGTATTTTAAATATAACATCATTTCCACTTGACGTTCTGAGAGTAACAGACGCTGCCATTTAGTGTGTAGTAGCTACACACTACTCCCGTAGAAGTCAAGATGGTGGTCAGAAATGTAGCTGCCCCTGGTAAGCATATTGTTTGAGTGAGGGAAATATAGGAAATGTTGGGGAAATGCCAGCCGACTATATTATAACCCCATACTGCTTCAACAAGCTTTTAAATATAACAATTGGAAGTAGGGAGCAGTGAGAGGAAATAGTTCGACACCGTACGGGAGATATTGTCTGGTTCACTGACGGATCAAAATCAGACCAAGGCGTTGGGGCCGGGGTATACGGGGTGCAGCCAAGACTGGAGGGCGTCATCTCTCTAGGGCAAATAGCCTCAGTATTCCAGGCCGAAATCACTGCCACTAGGGCGTGTGTGGAGGAGAATTTCCATAGGTGCTACAAAGACCGTAGCATCTATATCTATACAGACAGACAGACAGCCCTGAGATCACTGGCAGCTCCTGCAACAAGGTCTAAAATTGTTGCAGAATGTCACAGGGTTCTGGTGGAGCTAGGGGAAAGCAATAGAGTAAACCTATTGTGGGTCCCTGGCCACTCGGGGATCAGTGGCAATGAACATGCCGACAGATTAGCCAGGATGGGGGCAGAGACTCCATTTATTGGACCGGAACCTGTCCTGACAATCACCAAGGCAATGATCAAATTGGAGCTACGTAACTGGCTCAGAAGACAGCACGTAGAATATTGGACCAAAGTCCATCAACAAAAACATGGCAAGGTAATGATGCCAAAGCCATGTTTTATAAGAAGGTCTGTAATCCTGGGCCTGAACAGGAGAGAGATTAGACTCATGGTTGGATTGCTGACAGGCCATGGTAATTTCAAAAACCACCTACATACAATGGGAATAACAAAAAAATATTCAAATGTTTGTACAACTTATGGGACTTAACTACGGGGTCATCAGTCCCTAAGCTTACAAACTACTTATGAACTAGCTAAGACTAAAGACGGCACAAATATCCATGCCCGAGGGAGGATTCGAACCCCCGACCGTAGTGGCCGTGCTGACCGTGACTGGAGCGCCTCACTCACCTCGGCCACCGTGGCCGGCTGGGAATAACAGAAGAGGACCCTAAATGTAGGATCTGTGATGACGGTGATGAAACTGCATCACATCTAATCTTCGAATGTATTGCATTGGAGAGTAAAAGGCACAGAACATTTGGGACAACCAGACCCGAAGAAATTGTGTCTTATAAAGAACTGGTAAAGGGACTCCTTGCACTGTTCAAGGGCATTGGTTGGCTTTACTAGATATACAGGGAGCGATACCGCACAATAAACTTATTTTCGGTGCGGGCAGTGGCGGGTTGGACCAAGACTGTTTTGGCTTCCCTGGGAAAATCAAATCAAATCAAATCAAGCATACTGTTTCTATCGTATACAGACGTGTGTGTACTTTTCATTGGAAATATTTTTGTTCATAAATACAAATTAAAGAGTGATATAAAGCTATGATAACACAGGAAAAGTGATTATGTGTAACGATTTACTCCAACTAACACATAGTTTGCTATTTATAACACGCACCATAGTTTCTAACTAAATGTGAAAAAATAGGTTCATAAATCTTCATTGAAAAGAAAAAAGGCGACTGGTTGCAGTAATTTCTGAAACCTATTTCAGGATACAGTCGCGGGTTCCAACACATTATGGACAAAAGATTTATTTTATTACCTAGCCATTTGAAATACGTGGTACTGGCTGTGCAGTGGTAATGTATGTGCAGTGTTTTTTAATTTTACCACTTGAAAGTCGTGGGAGTTGCTGTGGTGTGCTGATGGAAGGGCAGTGTTGTGAAATGCTATCCAAAAGCGGTACACACATGGACAAACTAAATGTGAAACTCATAACTATACAAATGTAATTTGCACTAAATGTATATACCATCTGATGATGAGGTGCTGGGCAGCTTGAAACCGGTCATGGTTTCATAAATCTTCTTTGAGAAGAAGAACGGCGACTAGTTGCAGTAATTTCTGAAACCTATTTCAAGATACAGTCGCAGGTTCCAACACACAATGGATAAAAGTATGAAAAAATATTTTTGTACATTTAATTGTACATAAATTCAATATAATGAAGAATTCTATGTTTCAAATTTTGGCCCACTTTAGGTTACGGTAGTAACACTAAAAGTGGACCTTTGCGATCATCTTTTGACAGCTCGAAATTTAAGTGAAAATAACGGCTTAACCATGCTGACACGAAAATGGAATAACCGAATTTGTAGAGGAGAAAATTCTCTACAACTTTGCTCTCTTATGTTGTTTTTTTTCATATCTCGTATCGTTTGAGAGATATTTGCAAAAATAACGGAGTTTTGACACCCTCCATTAAATTAACGAAAACCAGCCGTTCGCAGATGTCACGTGACATTCCTCGCCCAGAACTCTCTCTGGCATACGCCATCTTGCGTTGCGTATTTGATGATTTTCTTATTGTAACTTACACGTTGTCATTTCAAAGCAATGGCGCACTGAAGAATTAACAAAAATACGTCGTTCTTCGTACGATAAATGATAATCTAGTGTCTACAAATGCCATATTAGCATCAGTTAACAACGGCCATCAACAGTATGAGATTAAAGAATGCAATTCCTAACTATAAGCTGTAGCGTATGGGCAATTTGTTGGACTGTGACGCTGAAGGTCAGTGGTTCGGAACCCGCCAGTAACTAATAGAAAGTGGGCCGTAAAATACGTCAGTGCGATTTTTTTTATATAAAAAAAAACAAAAAATCAGGACTGAAAGGGTTAAAGACGACACCCTCCCATACACCACAGCATCATCAGCAAACAGCCGCAAATTACAAGTTACTCTGTCCATCATATCATTTATATAGATAGAAAATAACAGAGGTCCTATCACACTCCCCTGAGCGATCGAGAGGTAAATACAGCCAAAGTGAGCGGGAAAGTCGCGTGGATGAAGAGTGTCACACGTAGGAACACCGTAGGGTTAAAAAAAATCGCACTGTCGTGTTTTACGGCCCACTTTAGATTTGTAGTTTTATAAGTTTTTGCAAACATTTTGAGCCAAAATAATAATCTAAATAATAATAAATTAATTAACAAGAGTGTCTGAAACCCTTTTAGGAACAGAAATTTAGGTACTGGCGGGATTCGAACCACCGACCTTTCGCGTCACAGCCAAGCACCTTGCCCACTACGCTACGGCTATAAATGGAAGCAGGAGTTGTTTAATCTCATAGTATTGATGGCCGTTGTTAACTGATGTTCATATGGCATTTGTAGACATTAGATTATCATTTATTGTGCGAAGAACGATGTGTTTTTGAGAAATCCTCAATGTACTGTCTTTGAAATGATAACGTGTAAGTTACAATAAGAAAATCATCAAATACGCAACACAAGAAGCCACACAAAGTTCTGGGAGAGGAATGTCACGCGACTTCTCCGAACGGCTGCTTTTCGTTAATTCAATGGAGGGTGTCAAATCTCCATTACTTTTGCAAACATGTCTCAAATGATACGACATATGAAAAAAACGTAAGGAGCTACGTTGTAGAGAATTTTCTCCTCTACCAATTAGGTTATTCAATTTTCGTGTCAGATGAACGGTTCGTTTGGAATTACAATTATACTACAAACGGCTTTTTTGGTTTTACTACCGTATTTTTTCTCCGAAAAATTTGAAAAAGAGAGATTCTGGTCTCTGGCGGCCTACAATCATGTCTGTAAAATTTGGTGCTGATCGGTTGAACGGCTCGTCTTAAAAACAGGGAACACGTTACGGACAGACAGGCAGACATCCCAAAATCGCAGGTATTTTTGCAAATATCTCTGAAACGATACGAGATATGGAAAAAACATAAGAGAGAAAAGTTGTAGAGAATTTTCTCCTCTACAAATTAGGTTATTCAATTTTCGTGTCAGATGAATAGTTAAGCCGTTATTTTCATTTAAATTTCGAGCTGTCAAAAAAAGATCGCAAAGGCCCACTTTTAGTGTTACTACCGTAACCTAAAGTGGGCCAAAAAAAAAGGGGGGGGGAATTTGTGTCCATTTTGAAATGTGTCACGCAGCAAGTCGCGTGCTAAGTGTTTGTGGAGCGCAGCGACGCGAGGTGGGAGTGTTGGCAGCGGCGGGCGGGGTTCGAACTGCAGACGGCGCGGCCAGCGAGGCGTGCAGCGGCGGCTCGGTGCGCATGCGCGCGGGCGGCGGCGGCGGCGGCGGCGAGGATCGATGGCGCGAGCGGCCGCAGTCGGCCGGCGGTGGCGGCGGGGGCGAGCGCGGCCGCGGCATGGACCACCTCCTGCACAAGCTGCGCCAGAACATGGTAGGCGCCGCTGCGCTGCTGCCACGCGCCTCGCAAGAGCTGCTTCTACACGCACCTAGCCTCACCGGCAATTTTGGTTCCGCTCGTGGGCGGCCGCCGCCTCTGTACCGAGTGCAGTGGTTTGGCGCGTATCGCCGCTCAGCTGTGCCGGCGCTTGAAGACGCGGCAGTGAACAAAACGCCCCACCGACAGATCGTTAACCCGACCCGCCGCGGGTCACGCACCTGCCCCATTGTCGCCCTGCTCTAGCGCTGCCAATCACACGGCCGCTTTGTTTACGACATTTCCCACTCCCCGTAACTGGCTGCAAATGAAAATGTGTCACTGCGGCTGGACACTATCCCGTGCTATTCGCTTCTCATAAACACAAGGAGTCCACATGGGTATCGGATTTTCGAATTTTTTTATTATTATTTTTTATTTATTTATGGTACGTGAAGTTCAGAACCCAAATAACAATCGACCAAAGACATTCGACGTAACTCTCAAAAATTCTCGAGAAAATCGTATTTGAAGTTTTCCAAGTACATATAAGTACCAATAAGTAATACAGTTTCAGAATCTGTCGCTTTAGCTCAGGTAGTAGCGTTCTGGCCTTAAAATTACGGGGTAGCGGTTTGAATCATGCGATCACAGATTTTTTTTATTGTTCGTTCTGTTCCAATACTTACACAAAGTTAATATGTGAAGGCAATTCGTACGAGAATGCTCGATATTTCTTTACTCGTAATTTTCTATATATTACGAAAGGTTGCTAATAATGATGATATCAATAAACAAACATAACAAGTAAAATTTTTTAAAGTATTGGCTTCACTATCAGTGGACGTCGGTCGTCTTTGATTGTTCAGTTTCTGAAGCGCTACGATGCTGTTTTTGGAAAGTCATATTATAATAAAATTTTAAAAAATGTCTGTGACTGCAGGATTTGAAGCACCTGCCCTATGGTTGTGAGGCCAGAACGCTACCACCTTTTCTTTCTTTTTTTTTCCGTGTCTCCATCCACCCCTACAACCCGTCCTTGCGCTCGCCAATATAGCCTTCCGCGGCTAGCTTCATTAGCTGTACCAGTGTATCTGGATTCGTAAAAGAGAAATTAATATCTTCTTCTTCCTAAGTAAATGGGACTTCTTCTTATGAAAAATTAACATCACACGTGAGCTACACTGTAAGATAGTGCAAAAGTTGCTAATAATGATGATATCAATAAAAAACATAACAAGTTAAATTTTTTGCAGTATTGGTTTCACTATCAGTGGACGACGGTCGTCTTTGATTGTTCAGTTTGTGAAGAGCTACGACGCTGCTTTTGGAAAGTCATATTATAATGAAATTTTAAAAAATGTCTGTGACAGCAGGATTCGAACCACCTACTCTATGGTTGCGAGGCCAGAGCGCTGCCACCTGAGCTACACTGTAAAATGCTGCAACAATTTTCATTACAGGAAGTTAGATGCACTTGCAAACCTTCAAATTCGATTTTCTCGAGAATT
The DNA here is from genome assembly GCA_026315105.1 of Locusta migratoria. NCBI lineage: Eukaryota > Metazoa > Arthropoda > Insecta > Orthoptera > Acrididae > Locusta > Locusta migratoria. The sequence goes on from CM048755.1 coordinate 238,124,115, forward strand.
TTTGAGAGTAGTGTCGAATGGCTTTGACTGATTGTTATTTGAGTTCTGAACTTTGCGTACCACAAATATAAAAAAATTCTAAAATCCGATACCTATGTGGTCTCCTTGAAAGACACAAATGGTCAGAATTTTTAAATAGTAATTATATATAACTATGAGCCGATAATTACGAAGTATTTATTTTCAGATGTTTTCAGTCTCATCTTCATACTAGTCAAGCAGATGTTTAAATACTATTATTATGCTCGGCGCTGCAGGTTTGCCCACTGTGACAAGAGGATCGAGAGCATTGTAAGGTCTCCTCTTATGTGACGGGTATTTGGCAAGCTGCGCCGAAAAGTTAGTTTGCTTACGCACAACGTATCAAATACATGCCGTAAAGTGAGATGTATAAAATTGTTTTCGATCCTACAGTGCCAAACACCGTACTACGATCGCAACTACATAAATAAATAAAAGTTTTAATATCTGCATTGCATTATTACGTATAAAACCCAGTTTCTCAACAATTGGTATGCCAGTGAGGTATAATGACCTCCGTGTTACGCTCGGTTGAGGGATAATAGAAACCACTTATATTGCTAGACAACTATTTTACGAGAAAACCGTGAATAACTTCCCTGAGGTTCATTGTTTTCAATTTAAGTCGACGATCTATAAAAATCAAAAAAGTATACCTCTACGTCCCTAATATGATGAGCCTAAAAATAGTCGAAAACTAATTCCTGAATATAAAGAAATATTTCACAGATATATATGATTGCACTTCATTTAATATACACTGAAGCAGTTGTACGTCAACCATAATGAACGAGCTTTATCCTTTATTAGTTACCTCATTGGCAGGCATTAGAGTGAATATAAAAATTACATTGCTTAAATCAGTAAATACTGATAAGTGAATGAGTCTCGTGAGTGTATTTGGTGTGTAACTGTCTCATAGTTGAATAATGCTGCAGTGTAGTTCAAATGATGTTGGACGTCGCTTGTTGGTAGTTTTATTTATACTTACTGATTTCGGCAACTGTCAGCTGTTGCTCCAGTTCAAATATAGTCTTTCATAGAACTGTTCAAACGAATTTGTAATTGCTATATTATAGTGGAACTTCTTTCTTCCAAACGAAATTATCGACACGCTTGCAGCATCAGTTATATAATAGGGATGTTTTCTGTACGTAATGTTGTGAAGGCGATGCTGACTATTTCTGATATTGGTGTTCGTAACATACGAGGAGTAGCGTCATTGTAATGCGCTGTAATGTTTCTCATAACCAACCTCGTCTGCAGTCAGTTTTTTTTTCATTTGTCACACATTATCTCACATTCTACTGTAGTGAATAATGCAACTATGAAACCTTCAAATAACGGTCATTACCATGATCTTCGCTTCCACCACGCAATGAAAATTGCCGAAGGATAAAAACTTTGCGTCAGACAAGCACCTGAAGCTGTACGTTAAACGATCGACAGTAAAGGTAAATACAGGTTTTGAGTTACGAGTCGGAGACAATAATTGTTTGCAGGAGGTTACAGCCGCCATCACCTTCTTTGGAAGAAACTGTTATACAGATAAGCGACGGTTTTATTATTTTAATGTGTATTCTGATTGATTCTGCAAAATAAATAAATTCTTGTAATACGCAGAGAGACGTATTTAATACGGGAAGTCTCCATTTTCTGTTCAGTGACATATAGTCTTGGCACGAGAAGTCTCGATTCTTCATCGTCTCTATGAGTTCTAGACGTGCACGATCAATCTCCAACTGAAAAAAAAATGTGTGGTAGAAGTTAGTACTTCCATATTTGGCAGAGTGCTTATAATAATTAGTAAAACACGTAAAATGTATTGGCTACGTCTCTTAGTTTGCCGAAACTTGGTGCCAGGAACTTTAAACTGCGTGCCTACGGACAGACTTACTCACAGATCACCTACAACAATCAATTTATGTATAAAGCGAACACTGCGCGATTCTTGAATTATCGTTTTATTAGGGCAATCAAAGTTGCAGTATTCTATTCTGGTTCGAACTACGAATGAAGTAACTCATATTACTTGCATGCATTTAGACTTTCACACCGGCACCAAATTACCAGTGGTAATATTCTACTCAAGGCTTTTACGAGTATGATGTACTACAAACGTAAATCTTCCGGAATAAATGTGCAAAGGATCCACAATTCGTGACGGAAATCGTGTATCACTTATTTAAAAAATTGTACAGATGTAATCAAAGACACTTCATCTCAAACACACACCTTCGACACAGTTCCATGTATTTCTGTATCTTTCACTCTCCCGATACCTCTTAATAAGGGCATTTATCTTCTATTTAAAATTTTTTTATTAAAAATTTGTCAGTGTTGTTTTAATGAATCGCTAAACAAGATTTCATTGCTATTCCAGCTCGTTTGTCTTCAGAAAGTATCTGCACTCACTAATACACCAAATGTTTAGTGCCTAAGTTCAAACCGAAAACAACGTAAAATGATTTATGGAAAAAAAATATAAAAAAGTTAATAAAAAAAGCAGGAAAAATTTACCTAAGAGTAGGTCTCTCATATTTCCCAGCATATTGCTGAGTACGATGAATTGTTCATTGCCTAAGTGCCTGATGTCACTAAATCACAATCTGCTGCCCTGGGCTATAGTTAAATACAATGTGTAGAAAGAGTACACAGTGACCATGTTATGATACTTCCTTTTACACTAGAGCAGTGCTTTTCAACCCCCCCCCCCTGATGGGGGGGGGGTCTAAAAGTCTTGTTAGGTGTCGCCGTACAGGGAGAAGTACTTCCACCGTAAAATAACCAGACCAGTATATATGTGAAAACCAGCGGTTCCATAATACAAAAACATATGCATAAGTAAAGTGAAATGTATTTGACATTAAAATTATCGGATTCCTTGTTGATCACCAGTTCTCAGCTGAACAGAACAAAGATTGTTTTATAACAAATACACCGCTTTAATAATGAATAAACGTAACGCCTGTAAGATGAATTTCAGGTACGAGGCGATAGCTAAATTTACAATATACAATTAGTAATTTTGAGAAATTAAGTTGTTTAAAAGTTTACTATACAGTGGGACCATGCTCAACGAGCATAATTCGCTTCTTAGCTTTACCTGCAATGCGAAACCTCGTTATACAACATATATTTTTCTGTTGGAATTAATGTAAAATAGGATGTGTTCCAATCAGAAAAATGGACTAAAATTTTACCCTATAATATACAATACCACATTTTTCCCTAGAAAATTGTATCAACAGAAGAAAATTAAATTCGTTGCCTTTGAAATTACACACCTTGTTGTGTTACGGTTCGGTGACGGGGTGGGGGCCACCAAAATATCTTCAGTTGGAAGGGAATCGCATTTTCAAAAAGGTTGGGAAACACTGTTCTAGATTAATGATTATCGACTGAGAATATTGCATCTGATTTCCATAAGGAGTCACATCCTTCTACGGGTTCGTGCTGACAAACACTGTTTCATTCATTGTTGTATAATGACGCATGAGGATTCGTTCCCAATATCGATATTTCAACAGAAATTTAGCTCTTCATCTTAGAAACATTTTAGACGTGCTACGAATTGTTAACGTCACTGCACTAATGGTTTCTCTTTCATTGTGGTCAAATACAAATTTCATTCAGTCCACTGGTATAAAGCAGATACATTACATGTCGACTCATACAACGAGATTAGGACACATTTCATTGTAGAGCAGGTATGAAGCTACATTACGAAGATAATAAACGTTTGCTAAAATATGTAAGAAAGTCGGTCTAAGACTGTGGATCGATATGCTCAAAAAATATGAAAATAAATAAAAATAAATATACGTGCTAGTGAAATTATGAGGAACTGCAAAAAGGCAGATACACATGATCGTGGCAGTTCAAGTAACTGTATTCTGTGAATATGAATCAGCATCAATTTATTACTGACTTATGGAAGTTTGTACTGGACCGGCACTGGAAACCAGATTTCCCTCTTCGTGTGAGCAGAAGCGTTAACCGCCGTGCTATCCGTGCACGCCTCCCAGACCGACCCAAACTTTGGTAATGCACGCATGGTTTACTGCCTATGAGTGTCGGTATATGACATTATGCATCTGGAAGTCTGGCATGGTTAGCGTAATGTTAATGCGACCGCTCTCCATAAGCGGAAATCCAGGTTAAAATGCCGGTGTGGGTCAAGTTTTTGTATGTCAGCAATAAACTGGAAAGCTGATGCTGATTTATGTTCGCAACCGAGAATACATTTCTTGTATCCTTGACAGCCTTAGCCGCCGCGTGCATGCAAATCTGAAGGATATTTGCGCTGGTTACACCGGACACTGCCCATTGCAAGTAACTTTAATTAAACACTCTACTAATCTTCAAAGGGGCACAGTTACAAAAAAATGTTCAAATGTTTGTAAAGCTTACCGGACCTAACTGCGGGGTCATCAGTCCCTAAACTTACAAACTACTTATGAAGTAACTTATACTAAAGAAAGCACAAACATCAATGCCCGAAGGGGATTCGAACCCCCGACGTTGAATGGCCTCGCGCATCGTAGCATAGCGCCTCAATGCGCTCGGCTGCTCCGCCGCGACAGCACAGTTACATCAGTTTTTAATACAGACTTCGAAAACTAGAGACGCAACAATCGCTGAATTTGTCGACGACACAAAAATGTTCAAATGTTTGTTAAGCTTATGGAACTTAACTGCGAGGTCATCAGTCCTTAAACTTACAAACTACTTATGAACTAGCTTATATTAAAGACGGCACAAACATCCATGCCCGAGAGGGAATTCGAGCCCCCGACGGGGAGCGGCCTCGTGCATCGTAACATAGAGCCTCAATGCGCTTGGACGCTCCATCGCGGCGACGACAGAAATCCGCTTCTTGATCACGGAGCCATTCGCCAACCACTGTGTGAATGTCCACGCCATTGGAAAATCTCTTCCCTGAGAAGGTGGAATAAGCATGGTACAATATATGGAGTTCTTAAGCAGTGTCCACAAGTGCGTATGTTGCCTTTCCCAATAGCTGCCACCATTTCACTTCGGCTACGCGCAATATTTTTTTGGCCCACTTACCGACATTTGACGCTGAAATTTGAAAAGTTTAGAATCTTCCCTCCGAAAAATGGAATGCCCATGGGCTTCGATTCTGGAGTAGCCTACGTTTCCAGAATTGGTGCTATCTCAGTCGTATACTGAAATGCACGCACCTGTTAACTGTACCGCAGTGCAAGATATCCACAACGTCTCTGACAACATGCCACTGTTGTTTCCTTATTTTCTTTGCGTGGAACGACATGTGTAACGTGCTTTCTGATGTGCGTACGTGACGTTTCAGAAGAAATAATCACACGTATCATGCAAGATTATCCACGTATCATGCAAAATATTTAGTTGCAACTCTCATGACGACGATATAAAAAGTGATAAGTTTGCGGCACGGCTTATCAAGTGAGCTGGAGCAGTAAGCAAGTTATTGCTAACTTAACTGGTTAAAATACCATTATTTTTTCAGGAGCCGATCGCGGTCCTTTGGTTTGGAGCCGAGTGGAAGACTTTACATGGAAAATATTTACCATAATTTTCCTTGTCATTTTATGGGTCTAGGTGGAGATAGGTAGCGAGGACAGAGAATCGAACGATATTGTTCTAACAAGGAAAGGACGCCTATTCGTCATCACTGAATTCGTCCAAATTTATGGTACATGTAAGGCATGGTGGAACATGAAAGAACCGCGGCAGAATAGCCGTACGCACTAAGGCTCCCAGCTGCGGTGCGCGCGGCGTTCGCCGTCGGGGGCTCGGGTCCTCCTTCGGGCATGGATGTTTGTGTCGTCCTTAGCATAAGTTACTTTAAGTTAGTGTAAGTAGTTTGTAAGCGCAGGCACTAATTACCACCGTAGTTAAGTCCCTTACATTTCCAATCATTTGAAAATTTTTCTGAAACATGAAAGAGCCACAAGTGGGAATTCTAGATGGCCAAGCGTTTAGGAAATAAAAGGAATATTGATACTGATCTAACACCATATGCACCTTATCAGTTGTCCCTGTGATGGTGTGTTTAGAGAGCGGTGTTTGGCCCAAAATCGGCGAAAGTTGGCCTCCGGCCGTGACAGAGTGCGGACCTGTGCTGTTCGCGACTTTGCGCTCCGCTCCGTTTTTTTTTTTATTTTTTTTTTTTATTTTTTTTTTTTATTTTTTATTTTTTTTTTTTTTTTTTGTGTGTGTACTGAGTCCCGCATTAAGGTAGCACATGGAGAATGCTTACCGCCGCGCCCTCGTTCCAGAAGATCTGCGTTTAAACATAGGACGTGATCGGAATACATGTTTCCATCACAGGAAGCATCGTTAACGTTAAAGTGACGACGGTGACGCTATGCATTGAAGTTGTCCAACGACATGCTACTGGACTGAAATTCAAGCACTCTGATAGACACATAGATGCGGTAAGGGTAGACCAAGATGAATTCGGTTTACGGACCCTGCGTGTGTTCGAGCTCCCGTTTGAGGTACCTCAAGAAACTGTCATTGCCGCTTTCCAACCGTGTGGCAACGTCGTGGGTCACCGCGCAGGAAAAAGATATATATTTACGACCTACCATGTGATTAATGGTGTCCACCAGATAGAGATTGAGCTGATTCTTGACATTCACCGGGCTTTCGATACGGCACCGCATCGTCGCCTGATGTACAAAGTGCTATGGTCCCATAGCTGTACAAACATTTTATTTTATTTGTGAGTTTGAACAGTGACTCACATTCGCATTAAATAAGTTCCTCTAGGATGGAGCCTGGCAACGTTTCAACAAAAAAGATGAAAGACTCTCTGTCGGTAGGTGCGCATAAGTTATCAGGGCAAACATTTATGTTCTGGAGGTTGATGCCTCCTTCCTAGGAGGCGTCGACACGTGGCATTTCTCCATTTTGTCTCGTTCCTCCTCCAAACAGTCGTGTTTAATTTCTGCAGGTCTGCTGCAGCAGGTGCGTCGATGGTTGCAACATGCAGGACTGTGGCTGCGATGTGGGACGCGATGATTGCTGAACTAATCAATTCACTGACGGGCGCATGTAATGTGTTAGCATCCATTGCTTCACTGCAAGCTTGGTTTCGAAGTTTTTGCAGCACTGGGGGTGCAATCGGCTGCGTGCAAGGTGGTGACCGCAGCGTGCCAAGACTTTTAATAATTTGACGAAGACTTTGCACAAATATCAGATTCTGATTCAAATTTTTCACTGTTTTTACGCAACGAGCACTGGCCGAGTAGGTAATGTCCACATCGTTCTAACGCGCTGATGTTGACCATTTCGCGTCTCGGAGCCAATTGTTTACATTGTTGCTATGGCCCTCCAGCGCAAAGAGACTGGTAAGCGTCTCCTTGCGCCATACTTCATTGTCTCTAAATGTGTAGTAGCTACTGTGGATGTGGATTGTATTAAGAGTTATACCTGTTACTTTAAAAATACCAGACTAGATGATTCTACGTAAGTAGCATGTTGATCTAAACGGGGAGAAGTCTTCAGACGTGAAAGTGGTTTCTGACGCGCGACAGGGAGTGTAATAGGACGGTTGCTTTTCAAAGTGTGTATAAATGTTCTCGTATATCACGACGGAAGAACACTGAGGCTTTTTGCGGATGATGCTGTGGTGCATCCAGAAGCCGCAACACTATAAAAGGGTAGAAAACTACAGGAGGACATGCAGAGTGTCGGCGCATGGTGTAGGGAATGGCAATTGAGCCTCAACATAAACAAATATAAAGTGCTGTGTTTATACAGAAAGAAAGATCCTTTATAATATAATTATGTAATAGCAGAAAACGCTCGAAGCAGTTACTTCCATAAAATATTTGGATTTAGACATAAGGAGCGATTTTAAATGGTTCTACCATATAAAATTAAATGTGGGTAAGGCAGATGCCACATTGAAATACTGGAAGAATACCAGGAAATGTAGTCCGTCAACAAAGGAAGTGTGTTACAAGACACTCGTTAGGCTAACGCATGAGTATTGCTCATCAGTGTAGGATCCGCACCAGGTAGGATCGACAGAAGACAAAGAGAAAAGCCAACGGAGAGCAGCAAGCTTCGTACAGGTTCACTACAAGCGCGAAACCGGCACGTGGATGACGACTAACACCAGTGGCAGACGCTGCAACTGACGCTCTGTGTCGCGTCCTCCTGGCAAAGTTCCGAGATCATACGTTTCTTCAGCAGTCAGGAAATATATTGCTTTCTCCTAAGAATATCACGGGGAACCACTGCGGGGATAAAACGAGAGGTGTTTGAATCCACATGGAGGCCTACCGGCAATTGTTTCCTCTCCGATCCATATGCGACTGAAGTAGGAGGAGGAAGTGGCAATGGTACACCAAGTGCCCTTCCCCACATACCGTCAGGTTGTATGCTGAGTACGAATGGGTATGTAGATGCCGTTATAGACAATACGTGGCCGTTTTACTAGTGGCATTGAATCGCTCTTTGGGTGGAAGGGCCAGAAATTCCTAAACCGGTCTCGCACTCAAAAACTGTTCTAATGTTTGTTAAGCTTAAGAGACTTAACTGCAGGGTCATCAGTCCCTAAACTTACAAACTACTTATGAACTACCTTGTACTTAAGACGGCACAAACATCCATGCCCGAGGGAGGAATCGAACCCCGGACGGGGAACGGCCTCGCACATCGGAGCATAGCGCCTCAATGTGCTTGGCCACTACGCCACGGCAGGTCGCTCACTGTTTGGGGGAAGAAAAACCTTGTCTATAAACACAGCTACTGCTACTCGGAACGTAATATTATTAAAGAGACATAATTCTGTTAATGCCCTTGCGTTTGAGAGGCACTGCGAGGGGCTAGATAGAGCACCGTGAGCACAGGCATATTAAATACAGGTTGACTGATGGGCTCTCCCGCAAGCGCATTTGTGTGTGGAGTCCGCAGCGGGCACATATTGAGTTACATCTGCACTATTTGCGCCGTGCGGGAGTGGCCGCGCTGTCTGTCACGAATTCCGCGGCCGAGTCGTCTGAGGTTCTAGTCCCCCATCGGGCATGGGCGAGTTTGTATGTGTGTTGCTTTAGCATAAGTTAGTTTAATTAGTTGATAAGTCTAGGTTCCGATGACCTTAGTAATATGGGACTTGAGGTTTACAAACATTTCAACATTTGTTCTTCTTTTTTAGTGAAACCTGATACGGTCTTGATTTTCACTATGTTTTTCCCTGATACCGTAATCTTGATTGTCAGCTCACCTTGCTGCGGAGTGCGCGGCCGCTCCCTGTCGGAGGTTCGAGATGCCCCTCAGGAATGGGTGTGTGTGTTGTCCTGAACATAAGTTAGTTTCGTAGTTCGTAAGTGTACACAATGATTACCACTGTAGTTTGGTCCCATAGCTGTACAAACATTTTATTTTATTTGTGAGCTTCAACAGTGACTCACATTCGCATTAACTAAGTTCGTCTAGGATGGAGCCTGGCAACGTTTCAACAGAAAAGATGAAAGGCTCTCTCTCGGTAGGTGCGCATAAGTTATCAGGGCAAACATTTATGTTCTGGACGTTGATGCCTCCCTCTTAGGAGGCGTCTACACGTCGTGTTTCGTTTCCGCAGGTCTGCTACAGCAGGTGCGTCGATGGTTGCAACATGCAGGACTGTGGCTGCGATGTTGGACCCGATGATTGCTGCACTAATCAATTCACTGATGGGCGCATGTATTGTGTTAGCGTCCATTGCTTCACTGCAAGCTTGGTTTTGAAGTTTTTGCAGCACTGGGGGTGCAATCGGCAGCGTGCAATGTGGTGACCGAAGCGTGCCAAGACTTTTAATAATTTGTCGGAGACTTTGCAAGACTATCAGATTCTGGTTCGCATTTTCACTGTTTCCACGCAACGAGCACTGGCCGAGTAGGAAATGTCCACACCGTGCTAACGCGCTGATGTTGACCATTTCGCGTCTCGGAACCAATTGTTTTCATTGTTCAAAAAATGTTCAAATGTTTGTATAGCTTATGGGACTTAACTACGGGGTCATTAGTCCCTAAACTTACAAACTAATTATTAACTACTTACGAACTAGGACGGCACAAATATCCATGCCCGAGAGGGGATTCGAACCCCCGACCGTAGTGGCCGTGCAGACCGTGACTGGAGCGCCTCAATCCCCTCGGCCACCGCGGCCGGCTTTTCATTGTTGCTATGGCCCTCCAGCACAAAGAGACTGGTAGGCGTCTCCTCTGTGCCATACTTCGTCTCTTCAAAAAATGTTCAAATTTTTGTTAAGCTTATGGGACTTAACTACGGGGTCATCAGTCCCTAAACTTACAAACTACTTATGAACTAGCATATACTAAAGACGGCACAAACATCCATGCCCGAGGGGGGATTCGAACCCCCGACGGGGAACGGCCTCGCGCATCGCTGCATAGCGCCTCAATGCGCTCGGCCGCTCCGCCGTGGCTCATCGTTTCTGAATGTGTACATAGATATTGTGAATGTGGATTGTAGTAAGAGTTATGTCGAGTATTTTAGAAATATTCAAGCATGTAGTAACTTTTTTCTGCTTCGTTTCTATTTGACGGCCACTTATACAACACGTAATGCAAGAATATCATCTCAGTCTCCCGGACCTCGGCTGTAAACACTCCCAGACGAGCCGGATCCACGCCCATTCCGCGCGAGGCGTTTGCGATTGAGTGGGGCGGGTGAACCACTGGCGGAATCAATACGCGGCTCTTTCCCACACCTGCCGCTATTACCTGCGTCCGCTCCACTCACTCATTTCGCTGAGTGCGATTCGCCGTCGCCGCAGTGTCAAAGCCCCGTGCCTACTCAGCGCGTTTACATAATCCAAATTATTCCTGAAATGCAGTAGCGTCAACACCGAATTGCACTCTGCGTTCCGCGACAGGATGTGAGAGAGAACCCGAGTGCTGTCTCGTATTATAATTCTACACGCAAACATCTACATCCATTTTCCGCAAGTCACCTCGCGGTGCGTACTATCATTCGCAAAAGTATCCGAACGACCAGAATTGCGTACCGCATGATATGCACGCATCCAAAATAACGTACCTGTCTTGCGGGTACTGTAATCGCTTTGCGGTATAGTCGTTCAGATGTTACCCTAGGGAAAACTGCTCTTTATGACAATCATTCCAGAAGTAAATTACCACAACGATTTTGCAAATAAAAGGAAACACGTTCTTAGGTTTTAAAGTTCGTTAACTCCGCTTTATTACAGTAACCGTTACAGTTTAATATAACAAACTCCGTTGCATAAAACATTCAGTAAGCCTTAAACAACATTTAATAGTGTTATGAACAGTAGATTTTACGATAGTATTGGAATTCCTAAAGTTGTCTGGAAATTAGAAGTACTTTTGCTCCCTAAATCGTTTCCTCACAACGGCGAAAGGTCGTTATAGTGCCGAGCGGTTTTCTTTTAACCGGTTGTTGAAATAACCAGATAATAAAACCTCGTTTAACGGCAGAAAACGCTCTATGGGAACTTCAATATAAACTGCGTATTACAAACAATTTTTCTGTACCTATACCTGAACAAATATTTGTACACAAATTTGAAGTTGGAATAGTATGACGAACTGTCTTGTACTGCAATCAAACCCATCACTCGCAACTCTTGCTAACCAAGCAAAGCATTCGTGTCTTTCGATACTCGACCATGATAAACATTGTCATAGGTGACTAGGCATTAAGATGTGTCAAATATCTGAGTTGTTACCACAAATATCAGAACGTAATCTGAACATAAAAGAAAGGCCAGTATTTATGTTTTTTACTAAACAGGGGACTTAATAAACATCATAATGTCCCTAATCACAAGTAATGAAGTGTTCTGCCCTGGGCCTGTGCGGGAATTACATGCAAATTTGCTCCCGCCAAAGGTTCGAGTCCTCCCTCGGACATGGATTATCATTAGGGTAGTTTCGGTTATTTTAAGTAACTTGGTTTCATAGGTTTAACATACCCCTATCTAAATGGATGATAACTAAGTCAGATGTCATAAGTCGAATTTTCCAACGTTCCTATGGCTCTCCATGCCATATCTTCGGGTAAGTTACGTTGTTGTTACATTGCACTACCTGCTCACTGCACAATATGAACCAAACTGCTTGTGTAATTCGTTTGGTAGATTAAACACAAGTCAACAGCAACCTATTCCTAATGCCTAGAAATGTTCAATTACTAATACTATTTCGGTAGCTGTAATGTTGTTGTCTTCACTCCGTAGAACCGACAGAAACAAGTCGAACCATTGTAGTTCATTCTGCCGATGACAATCCTTAAGAATCTAGATATGTTAACTGATTCCGTAATTATTTTGACCAGTATATATATACACACCATGTGATCAAATGTTTTCTGACACGTGGCTGAAAATATGTTTAAAGTTCGTGGCTCCAGCTACCGGTAATGGTAGAATTCAATATGGTATTGGCCCACCCTTAGCCCTGACGACAGCTTCCACATACTTTGTCAGGTGCTGGAAGATTTCTTGGGGAATGGCGGACCATTTATCACGGAGTGCTGCACTAAGGAGAGCTATCGATGTGTGTCGGCGAGGCCTGGTACGAAGACGGCGTACCATAATATGCCAGAGGCTTTCTATAGGATTGAAATCAGAACACCGTACGGTCCAGTACATTACAGGGATGTTACTGTCGTGTACCCACTCCGCCATAGGCCGTGCAATTTGAACAGGTTCTCGATTTTGTTGAAAGATGCAATCGCCATCCCCGAATTACTCTTTAACGGTGGCAAGCAAGACGTTGTTAAAACATCGATGTGGACATGTGCTGTGATAGTTCCAAGCAAAATAACAAGTGAGTGCAAGCCCCCTCCATGAAAAACACGACGCCGGCCGCGGTGGCCGAGGGGACTAAAGCGCTCCAGTCACGGTCTGCACGGCCACTACGGTCGGGGGTTCGAAACCCCCCTCGGGCATGTATATTTGTGCCGTCCTAGTTCGTAAGTAGTTCATAAGTAGTTTGTAAGTTAGGGACTGATGACCCCGTAGTTAAGTCCCATAGACTATACAAACATTTGAACATTTGAAAAACACGACCACACCATAACGCCACCGCCTCCGAATTTTCAAAATGTTCAAATGTTTGTAAAGCTTATGGGACTTAACTACGGGGTTATCAGTCCCTAAACTTACAAACTACTTATGAACTAACTGAGACTAAGGACGGCACAAATATCCATGCCCGAGGGGGGATTCGAACCCCCGACCGTAGTGGCCGTGCAGACCGTGACTGGAGCGCCTCAATCCCCTCGGCCACCGCGGTCGGCCCTCCGAATGTTACTGTTGGCACTACACACGCTGCCAGATTACGTTCACCGGGCATTCGCCATACCCATACCGTGCCGTCAAACCGCCACATTGTGTACCGTGATTAGTCACGCCACAACAACAAGCAAGGCGTCGTTTGGCATTGACTTGTGTGATGTGTGGCTTATGGCAGCCGCTTGAACACGAAATTCAATTTTTCTCACTTCCCGCTTGTCATAGTACTTGGGGTGGATCCTGATGCAGTTTGAAATTCCTGTATTCCTGTATGGTGCCTGCCTATTACACTGTACGATCCTTTTCAACCGTCGGCGGTCTCTGTTAGTCAACAAACGAGGTCGTCCTGTACGCTTTCCTGCTCTATGTGTCCCTTCGCGTTTCCACTTGACTATCAGATCAGGAACAGTGAACCTATGGATGTTTATGAGTTGGGTAATCTCGCGTACAGACTTCTGACATAAGTGACACTCAATCACCTGTGCCGGCCGCGGTGGCCGAGGGGACTGAGGCGCTCCAGTCACGGTCTGCACGGCCACTACGGTCGAGGGTTCGAATTCCCCCTCGGGCATGGATATTTGTGCCGTCCTAGTTCGTAAGTAGTTCATAAGTAGTTTGTAAGTTTAGGGACTGATGACCACGTTGTTAAGTCCCATAAACTATACAAACATTTACTTACTTATTTTACAATCACCTGTCCTCGCCGTGAGTTCCCTGGAGTGCCCCATTCTGTTCCCGCACGATGTGTAATGACTGCTGAGGTCGCTCATATGGAGTACCTGGCAAAACAATGCACCTAATATGAAAAACGGATTTTTAGTGCCAGCAGTCAGTAACGGTATAATACGATACATAGCTTCAGTTTTGCGTTTCCTCCGAAGGTTACGTTCAGACAGCATAGTGTCATGATCGGGTAAGTGTGCCATGTGAGAAGGAGATGGCGCGTGAGCTAATGGGCCACCCGCGGAACAATTTCGTGGCCATCCCTGGTTTACAAGAATCCCAGAGGAATTATTACAGTAGTAAATGAGTTCATATTTAACCTTTTAATGCATAGTGTAGCCAATTAGCTGCATACCTCATTTTTTTCGAGTATCTCTCAAAATGATCAACTTTTTACCACAAATTCTGCTGTTTCTATACATAGTGTTACACATGAAAGTAGTTCGTTCTAGAAATTATAAATTGCAGATTGCTACTGAATTAGTTAGACAGTTAGCTGCATTGAGTTACTCCTAACATGTGCGGTTGTTTACTTTAGTATTCCTCCTTTGCCATGTAAAAGTAGTCAGGCGCATACTACTGTTGCATTATGAGTTACTTTCTAAAAAGATTAGAGGCATGATAGTGACATTTACTGTATCGGGTACATCATGGAAGCACGATATAGCTGACCAGCAGTGCATAATATTTTTTTTTCAATATTTCTCTCCGTATACAGGGTGTTACAAAAAGGTACGGCCAAACTTTCAGGAAACATTCCTCACACACAAAGAAAGAAAATATGTTATGTGGACACGTGTCAGGAAACGCTTAATTTCCATGTTAGAGCTCATTTTAGTATTTCACTTTAATTGTAAATTGAAATAATTCGTGCAGACAATTGTCAAAATACAAAATTGTTTCGTTAGTATGTACTGTACTTCCTCGATTCACCGCCAGTTGGCCCAATTGGAGGAAGGTAATGTTGACTTCAGTGCTTGTGTTGACATGCGACTCATTGCTCTACAGTACTAGCATCAAGCACATCAGTACGTAGCATCAATTGGTTAGTGTTCATAAGGAACGTGGTTTTGCAGTCAGTGCAATGTTTACAAATGCGGAGGACATTTTGAACATTTCTGTAACAAAGTGTTTGAAGTCACGCTGGTGTGTTTTGTTGCTGTGTGTTTCAATTCCATGATTAATGTGGTTTGAAGAGCAGTAAAAAAAACGAGCTCTGACATGGAAATTAAGCGTTTCCGGACACATGTGCACATAACATATTTTCTTTCTTTGTGTGTGAGGAATGTTTCCTGAAAGTTTGGCAGTACCTTTTTGTAACACCCTGTATACGCACTATACATTAATCGTGGTAGTTTTTGTAGCTTCAAATAAAAATTCATGCATTAAAGGGTCAAATACTTCGGGAACGTAATGTTGTCGAACTGCCATTAAAAAGGAAATGTTCTTTAACGATTGTATAACGATCGTAATTTTGTTGAGAACTATATAGTGGCCGTAGTCGCAATACCAAATAAATATGTATCAATGTTGTTTCCGATTTTTAATTGTTTTTGGTGGTGACTGACGAAAACGTTCGCCTGCCATTTGCTTCTACTAAAACTCTTTTCTTTACATGAAAAGTTTTAGAAGAGAAAAGGTTCCGTTTGTATCTCCTGTCCTGATGACATCGTAGTTATTAGGGAGAGGATTGTATATAATGTTCTTACTAAGTTCTGCATTAATATTTTAACTGTTCATTAGATTTAGAAAAATGTAAAACAGGACCTTCGTCGAACTTACAAAGAAGTTGATAAATATCCTCAAAATGTTCTAATGTTTGTGAACCTAAGGGACCTAACTGCTGAAGTCACCGGACAACTCACACACCCATGCCCGAGGGAGGGCTCAAATCTTCGTCGGGGGCGGCCACGCGATCCTTGACGTGACGTCTTAGACCGCGCGACCATTCCCTCGTGGCAATCAATTTCCTCGGCCTCTAAATTGAGTAGGAAAAATTTCTGTCTTGTCATGGTGGGCAGAACTGTGATAGAATCCAGAGTACATTCACGCCGCACGTCGTCAACGAGTTGCCTCAGTGGCCTCCCCGTAGCTTCAGCGCAATGAGACGCGGTCCCGGCCGGCTAGGCGTAATGGTTTACTGCCGGCTGTGGTTGGCGGGAAGTGCCTTCGCGTGTTCCCTGCGGCAGCGAAAGCTTCGCACTCTGCTTGACAGGCGTTTCGCGGAGTCTGTGTGCTCATCCTCAGCAGACAGACGGAGAGGACAGAAGAGACACGCAACTTCCTCTAGCCACCTGCTCGTTTCTCTGTCTCATCGCGGGCATCCTCAGGAAGTGCAGTCCGTCAACAAAGGAAGTAGGTTACAAAACTTTCATTCTGCCAGCGTTTGAGTATTGCTCATCAGTATATGCTTGCACAATTAAAACTTGTCAACTGAACGCTTAACCCTAATTTTTCTTTCTTTCTTTTCTTTCTTTCTTTCCCTTCAGCCCTTTTCCCGCACAAGCAGGGTCGGCTTTGTTATTGCAGATTTGGCATGTTAGTAGTGACAGGGTGGCCGGATGCCCTTCCTGCCGCCACTCCCTGCCCCCTGGGAGGAAATGTGTACCCCCAAATGTCTGTGTATAGTGTTGTATGTGTGAAAGTGTAAAGTGTTATGAAATGTTTGCGAATCGTGTAACTGAGGCGGGACTTGGGGACCAGCCCGGTATTCACCTAGGGGGATGTGGAAAACCGCCTAAAAACCACATCCAGGCTGGCCGGCACTCCGACCCCCTTCGTTAAACTGCCGGGCGGATTCGAACCGGGGCCGGTACGCCTCTCCGTCTCGGAAAGCGGTGCGTCAGACCACACGGCTAACCGAGCGGGTTTCTTTATTTCTTTTCTAGCAAATATTCAACGGATTTACGGCGTGTGAAACGATGCCTGTAGGTGGCCAGCACGACTTTTGTCATCGACCAGTGGATAAGCAGCTTATAGTAGGTAAAAATGATCCAAGTTGATGGACTATCAGTTCACGGACGGTAAAGCCCTACCATCCAGTTTGTGGTCTCTGCAGACACTTCGCCCCTGGAGGAGAGAACTGGTTTACCAAAACCCCGTGTGAAATATTGGATTGTTATTGCGGAGAATATTACAAGATCGCGGCATTTTACTCACTGGGGTTTGATAAATTAATTAGTTACTGTGTCCACATGCAGACCTGTTAATTATAAATGTCATTTCATTAAGTGATACCAACTGATATGAGTCTGGAGGCGAAGTGTGGAACACAATGCTTCGTATACATAACAGGCCAGTGCCAGCAACGGTGTAAATGTTTTCCCTAAGTAATTTCAAGCGAATTTACATATACACTGAAAGAAAAAAATTAAAAACCCTCAATTATTAAGTCACTGACAATTGAGGTGGCAGGTAGTTCATCATTATAAGAGTCTTTGATGGTAAATTAATGCCAAATGAAAGACGCATGTCACAGGAAAGGGTGCCTAAACAGTCGAATCATTACGTAACGCACCCCCATCTGGTGACAACGAAGGCATAAACCATGTTATTGAATCCCAACCATCATGAAGGTGTCGAATGACGTATTGCCACTTCCAAGTATCTAGCACACACACACACACACACACACACACACACACACACACACACACACACACACACATATATATATATATATATATATATATATATATATATATATATATATATATATATATTGCAATACGGCAGTAGTTCTTGCAGAGTCTGTAGAAAAACAAGTTCTCGCTTCATCACATTTCGTAAGTGTTCAGTTGGCTAGATACCTGGTCATGTTGATGGCCACGTCAGTTCCGCACTACGAAGTGCACGTTTCGTCACGGCAGCCGTATGTGAACGAGCGATGACCTGCCGAAAACTCCCACCACTTTCAAGTCCAAGATATGCCAGCAGCATGGATATAACAGCCTGTGCAATGTAGAGAGTACTGCGTTCTTTAACTCTCAGAAGCTCCACATGTAACGTTGCAAGCTGCACCTTATAGCCCCTTCCACTGTAGAACACGACGGAGACAGTTCGCGGAGGACAACAATCATTATTAATTTTTCTCTGTTAAATTTGATAATCATGGCTACTTCTAAGGACTGGTGTTTTCTGTGAGTTAATACTCTCAAGCAGAGTTTCTCACTCGCATGCCCGATAAGAGCCAGGAGCAAACTGTATCTCCTCTCAGTTGCGATGATAGCGGCGTCGAGGTCAAATTTGCCGGGCTATCTGCTGTCGATATCGACCGGAAAATATGATTTACACCGGTTCGCGGAGCGCTCAAAGGTAATCAATATGCGTGAAATTACTTGACGCCGGCAAAATGAACCGGCACTGATGCGGCTTATACTAGCAGCGTTATGTCCGATACTGGCGTTTTGTGGCAGGTCGGCTGTAACGCGGTAGCCACGGCGACAATACACACTGCGGCAGGACACTCGCATCACCTCACGTGCATTCTCTTAAAAAATGTCCTATCGCTTGTCAGGTCTAAGGTAACCTTTTAGCAAACAACATTAGTCTGTGTATAGTGTTGGCGCAAAGACGCATATGCGGCTGTAACATGAGCACCCACTGTAGAATTTTGCGCCCTCCAAATATACACATCTAAATGCGGCTCACAGGCGCATGTAAAAAGGTGAAACTACATGTCTGCCTTCTGTTGGAACGTGCATTACAAGTCAAAAGTCATCTATCGCTATACATGTCGTTATGAATAAAATTTCTTTCTCCGATGCTATTAAAGATAACACTGAGTCCAAATCCTTGTCCAGTTGAAAACCCCTATCACGTTTAACAATATTTTGTGCCAAATATATTTCCACAGATTTATTAATCAACGAATCCCAAAAGGGTCTCATCGTGGCGAAGATTTCTGTGGCGGACTAATCCATAGAATGCCCCGTGGATATGTGCTATTCTCGGCTATGACCGACTTAATGGGCTGCAAAAGAGCATATTCCATGCACCTTTCATACACTGTGCACGTTGTCTGGCCAATGTAGGATATGCCACACTCACAGGGTACTCTGTAGATTCCGGCCTTCCGCAATTCGAGATCACCCTTAACTGAACCGAGAAGAGCACTAATCTTAGGGACTGATGACAGAGCTGTTTAGTCCCCTACAACAAACAACAACAACAACACTAATCTTAGCATGTGGCTGAAAGATTGATGTTTTCTTAGAATCCTGCCTAATTTCGACAAGAACCTATATGGCTTATTGTCACAATATCCTTGCCCCCACATATGACTGGGCTGTAGATCTTGCGTCATTACAGGCACCTATGGAGGGAAAATGCTCACATCAGATTTGCAACTTTTCTGACTTATCAACAGACTGAAGTCACTTCAACTCTGTGAATCTTCATATATTAGTGACCTTTGAATTCTTCGAGGTTACTAAATAAAAAATCTCAGTCTGACATGTACCTTACCCATGATTAATTTAATGTCGTCCTTTATTTCAAATTGCCCTTATGCATACTGCCACATACTTTGTGGAATTAACTGAATTTAGAAATTGTTCTGCAATCATGTTGTCAGATAGTTAAGGATCCTAAGAGAACATCAAGTCCAAGTAATCTCACGGCCACCTGCAAAGTTTAGTGCTCTTCTCGGTTCAGTTAAGGACGATCTGGAATTCAGGAAGGCCGGAATCTACAGAGTACCCTGCGAGTGTGGCAAATCCTACATAGTTCAGTGCCTGGAATATTATCTTACACACACGTCCTTCGCAACACAGTAAGTCGGCCATAGCCGAGCACTGTATTTCCACACGACATTATATGGATTATTCCGCCACAGAAATCTTGGACACAGTGAGATCAGTTTGGAATTCATTGAATAAGAATCTGTGGAAATACACTTGGTACAAAATCCAATTGATCGTAAAAGCAGTTCTAGACTGGACAACGCCCGGGACCCGGTGATCCCTTACATATATTCGGAAAGAAAACATTTTATTCATAACAGCACGACTAGCGACAGTTAAATATTATGATTTGTCAACTCAATTTTTGTGCGCATTCTGACAGAAGGCGGGCATATAGCTTCACCTTTTCGCATGCGTTTGGCCACCACATTTAGATTTGTATATGTAGAGGAAGCTGAATTCGACAGAGGGCGCTCATGTAACGGCCACTTTTGCACCTGTGTCTCCGCGTCAACTTTCGTTATGAAGGCGTCGGCGTGAACTAGCAATATCCAGTCGCTGGCACTCACCTGAAGATGGCTAAACGATTGTCAGCTGAAATGTGCCAGGAGGTCCATGCTATCCAGCTGCAATCCCAAACTTTATCGGGTACCTTCCCAACTTTCTTGATATTTCTGTTTGCACCTGCATTCGTTGATACCGTAATGGCCTTGTGATCACAGTCCCTGAGTCGAAAAGTTTAGGTCTGTCCTCAGCAGGTTTAAGAGGCCATCTCCAGCAGTCGGTTCCTTATTTAACTGTAAACTCTGTCTTATAGCTCCGGAGATGCCCAACAGGTATGTCCTCCTCCACCCGTATGCGTAAATGGATGTGATATTGAGGAGGACGTGGTCAGCGCCCCACACTCCCTGCCGATCTGTCAGTTTTCGCGACCAGAGGCACTACTTCTAAATCAATTAGCTCTTAAATTTGTTTCATAAGGGCTAAGAGCACTGCACTGGCCCACAGTGCTCGCCTGATCCTCAAGTGCTGGCAGTGCGTAACTCCAGTGATCTAGCAGCAGCCAGAGCATCCACTGCAGCACGGTCACTGGCGTTCTCTATTAAACCGCTAAAAGTGACCCTACCACCCATCTTAAATATTTGAGTCTCCCAGTCTACATCGGTATGTTGTAATATCCTCATAATACTATAATATGACTAGTAAATATAGGCGAAATATTTTCAAGTATCCCCTCAGCTGTGGGCGAGGTTCAAGGTCGTGTGCCAAATCCCCATTGCTCTCCTACTGATGCTTTGTGACTATCCTCCAATAAATGTGTTGTTACTCTGTCTTATTTTTCTTCAGTTGTAGTCTTAATACCTAACAGTAGAGCAAATTACAGAGAGACTAGTGCTAAGCTGTACTTCTTTATTTCAAGAAGAATCCTTTTATAGCCCTGACACGGGCTCCAGTACCTACATCTACAATCCACCAGTCTTCGTACGATGAGTGGCACAGGATGCTTCATATCCTATTTTCTCCTTGTCTCTTAAAGTCATGGATATTTCGCATAAAGAGCAATAATTGTTGTTAGGCCTCTGTGTGGGTTCCATTCTAACTAAATGTATCTAATGAATTTTCGTGAGTTATTTGGTAAATAAAGTCTACAGTTATATTGCTTAACGGGAAAGTTTGCTGTTGAAACTTTGACACCAAACCTCACCGTGGTGCACAACTCTCTCTCCCAGCGCCTGCCACTGGAATATGTCAAACATATCAGTGACGGTTTCGAGGTTGCTAAATGAAAAATCTCAGTCTGGCATATACCATAACCATGATTAATTTTATGCGGACATTCATTTCAAATCACCCTGTATGCATACTTTCACATATGTTGAGGAAGTAACTGTATTCAGTGATTCTTTTGCAATCGCGTAGTCAGATAATAAAAGATCTTTCTTTCTATTTATTTGCAAAACATTACATTTATTTATGTTGAGGGTCAATTGCCACTCCCTGCACCAAACGCCGATTCACAGACGATTCTCAAGCAGTTCGATACAATTTTCCAGCGTTGTACACTACATCATCATCCGTGAAAAGCATTGTGGAACTTCTGGCGTTTTCTACTAGCATTCTCACTGCCAACAGAGAGAAGTCCTTGACACGGAAGTAATTTCTAGCGTTCCCCAAGAGACTGTTATAGGACCATTACTTTGGAGAACACTTCTCTCCTATGAGAATTGCGTTCATTGCGTGCATTTCTTTAGGCGGCAGAGGAAAATTGTATCCAGCACCACTCGGTGAGTGTATCTACCGGCATTATTTTTTCTGAGTCTCGGGGACTAATAGAGCGAGATGGGTTTTATGCGATCGTTGATTTCAGAGACCAGATTATTCGCAGAGAGATAATTTTTCTGAAGAAATATCACAAGTAAGCTTAGAAACTTTTTTGAAAATAATACAACATATCGACGTCAGAGACACTAGCCCCTAATTTCTTTGTTCTGTTCGACGTTCTTACTTCGAAACGAAAATGAGCTGTGCTTTTGTTCAAATAATTAGGAACGATCTGCTCTTGCGAAGAAGTTTGGTAGGATCTGATGCATCTGATAATGACGGCAGACAATGGCAAAAGAGAATACTTTACAGGAATGAAAGCGAAAATTTGCTGCGAACGCAGGTAAGCTGTGTGATGGATATTTCCGTTAAGAAGAGAAAGATACTTGGGCGTGAGCGCAAACTCTCGCTTATCGGATAAACTGCGTTAAGAAACCTCGTTAGCAGAGACGTTTACGCGCGCTCCGACGAGCTGGCTCGCCACGGTTCTCGCGACTAATCGAAGCACCCGAGGAGGGGCGCCAGCGCCACGTTACGACATAAACGAATTACGGACTGCCACCTCTGCGCGACTCACGGAACGCCGCGCCGCCTAGCATGGGGCCATTTACTCCTTCTTGTTGTACGTTTTAGTTTTTGTCGGGTGTGAGAGAACTACAGTAGTGACAGGGCTTGAGAAAGCCTGAGGAATGTTAGTAGACAAACAATCGGAATGTAAGTGAAAGGCTGAAAAGATTAAACGGACATGGGCAAACCAGGAATGGTTCAATTTTTCTTGATTACGTCTTTTGCTTTTCACAGTTATGCCATATTGATTGCTGAATAAACGAAATTAATACTTTCGAGACAGAAGAAGAGGCGTAGTGAATGAAATTTTTCCTCTTCTACAAAAACGTTCATTAATAATGTAACTACTTCTGAAGGATTAATTCCCCATCTTCAGGCATCTGTCTGACGGAATTAAATTTCTTAAACAGTCCAGTTATAAATTAATTGAAAATGGAGGGAATAGTGCAACAGTAAAGTTCAAATGTCTGTAAAGTTATGGGACCTCACTGCAGTGGTCATCGGTCCCTAAACTTACAAACTAATTAAACTAACTTATCCTAAGAACAACACGCACACACAAGCCCTAGGGAGGACTGGAACCTCAGACGCCGAACAGCCGCGCGAGCCGCAGCAAGGCGCCTTAGTGCGCATGGCTATTCCGCCGCGGAAACAATAAAGTGGTACTCCATAAATGTATAGCTCATTTAATGTAGAAAATTACAGCAACATCGGAACGTGTAAGTACTCAGCCTGCAATTGCACTTGAAGCGTGAGTCTTGTTAGTAACAAGCAACTGTGTCAGGTAAATCAATTTCCAAACCCTTAAATTTTCAATAGGCGATATTAAAAACAATTCATTATAAAATTACTTTGTTACCAAGTGTCAAAAGCACGGTTGCGATGTTACGTAAAAACCTATAGCATCAAAACGTAATAATCCAATTACATATTAGTATTATGAAAATTGCACCGTGTCGGAGGGGGTTTCGAATTCTCCCTCGGGCATGGATGTTTGTGCTGTTTTTAGTATAAGTTAGTTGATAAGTAGTTTGTAAAGTTTAGGGACTGATGACCCCGCAGCTAAGTTCCATAAGCTTTACAAACATTTCAAAATTGCACAGTGGTAGTTAATGCAAGTGGCCATATTCCGGACAGCTTTCCTGGTGCTGGGCACATTAGCGAAGATAATTCTGATATGAGTTTGGCAAGGGTGGTGTCAGCCTTTCCTTCTCCATAGCTAGTTTTATAATTGGAGTTACTATATAATTTTATTACAGAACTCGGTACTTTTGAAACAAATATTTGGTGTGTGAATATAGGATACGTTACCAATTCATTGAATTTTAGGGTTTATTTTCAATCCATAATAAGGAACTTTGAAAATCCTAAATTATGAATAACATTTTCCGTAGGTAAAAATTATGAGTTTTAATTTTTTGTTTCTCTGAATAGCTATAACGAAGACTGCTAGTTTATTCGTAATCTTAATTTTTTTTCAAAAAGGAAATTAATGTTATGTCACTTTCCCCTAGCTAAAGATAATCTTGAACCATTAGTACCTGCGAGAAAAGCTCAAAACGAAAAGTGTCCAACGTGTAAGCGAAGTTTCAATACTTTCAAAGGCAATTACCGCAAATCGTTAAATGCAATACTAAATCTGTAATGTATCCAGAAGCCTTGACAGAGCTTGTCGTTAGAATTAGAAGTGAATACAGAATATAACAAGCACGAGTTAGAGCTTGGCGGATCACGTAAACAGCCTCAGTAAACCTTAACCAATGCAATGAACCTTCTGTAGCACACAGGACCTCATAATGTATAACCATTGTACATAAAAATAATCGCTGTGACGTATACACTAAGCAAATGCAAAGAATGAAGCTTCGGAGTTTAACGTCGCATCGAGATTACTCCCATTATAGACGGAGCACAAGCTCGGAATGTTTTAAGAATGGGGAAGGAAATCTGCTTGAACTATTCGAAGGAACCATCTGGGTATTTACCTTGAGCCATTAAGGGAAATTACGGAAAACTTAAATCGCGGTACCCAGACGCAGATTTGAACCATTGTGCTCAACAATGGGAGTTTAGTATGCTAAACACGCGTCATTTCACTCACATATTAACACACATACTAACCAGAAATGAAAATAAAAGATGCACGAAATATTTCAGTACGAAATACCATACCCAAGCATGAGAAAGTCGTAGAAGAAAAATGCATCATTCGTATTGAAAGCTATTACTTAGGATCGGACGGATTATTCGACACGTGTTAACTACAGAATTGAAGTTCTGTAATTAACTGTTGTTTCACTATACTTCAGATTTCTATGATTATGGAGGGTTTAGGTTTCACTGTCATATGAACTATATTAACCGGTGCCAAATTTCAAACCCCTGTCACTGTATTTGTTCTGATTAAATTATATACCGTACACTTTTATGAAAAGGACTTTACCTGCATGGTATGTACCTCAATTATAGTTCATTTCAGTTAATTAATGACTTTCTCCTTTTAAAAATGGAGCATAACTTTCACTTAGAATCAGAGATTGTATGTATCAAAATAACCTTGGTGAATATAAAGAAAAATTTCTAGCCTGGTTTTGATTTCTAAGATAAAGACCAATATTCATCAATAACTTTGCCTTCCACAGGTTTAGTTCCGACGCTGTTGGCACAGTTGTCGAAAGCATTTTCAAAAAATACTGCGTTCAGTTTTGCAATGATTGTAATTGATACTCGGACCACAAATCTGGTAAAACCACACTATTCAAAACAGTTATGGGATCAGGTGAGCTACAGAATGTAAATATGGTGACGTATTTTATTCAATTATTGGTTAAAATTGTAATTCGTGTGTGATACAGTACGATATTTTGCTGTCTGAACTCTTTATTTGAGGTTTACATTGCGTTTACTTAGAGCAAGGCACCATGGGGCTACCATAATAATGAAAAAGTCATTCTCGTCGCTCACTAATATGTTGTGCGATTACCTTAGACAACCAATACGTTGGACAAATGCGTGGCATACAAAGAATGAGGTTATCAGTCAGCTCTTGAGGAATATTTGGCTATTTATCATTAATTTAATCAGCCGATTTACGAAACGTTTTATTGCTACTGCTTTTTAGACCTCACAACTGATAACCTGTTGAAATTCTGAGGGTCTATGTTTCAGAGATACTCTCCCAAAAGGTTTACTTTCTTCCACATACGTCTCGAGAATTAACCTGGACGAGAAAGTCAGAGAAACCTTAGTGAATGCGGAAACTTAGCGAAAATCAGTCTTACCACTCACAGCCTGTGGATGCGACAGCCGTAGAGAAGTAGTGGCCGTATCATAGGACTCTGCAGCGCGCGCCACGGGCTAACCGCATGTAACCGGAGCTGGTAGGCTGCCGCTCTGCCTTCCGAGCAGCGCTGGTAGCAGGAACTCACAGGCGCACACACAACAGCATACAAGTGCCATCTTGTTCCCTACTGATGGGATCAACATCTTTCGCCGACTGGTTAACTAGAATAGCTCAGGGACACGCAAGTCGCCAATGTGGACATCTGCTAGTTAGCCACAGAAAATTATAGGTGCTATCGTTACCTTGCTAAATAAGTGAAGCAACTAGTTTCATCTACGATTGTCTTGAAGAGCTGTTCCCAGAATATTCACAAGAAATATCTTTCTGTATATTGCATGCCACAATGGCGAGTTTATTAAAGAATGAAATTACTGCTTTCACCTAGTTTCCTTGTCACTTTATCTGCACCATTTTATTGGAGACATATACACAACTAATCGATTTTGGACAAATATTAGTAAACTAAATCAGTTCACTTAATCAATCTACAATTATTGATGATTTTTGTGAATACTGCCAACTATGTTGTAAAACTGATCATTAACAAAAATAAAATAAAAACCTTTGCGGCGCCGAAATCTGGCAACAAGTTTTCTTTAAGGATATAAATTATTTGAATGAGTCTGCAATCATTTTGAATTTTTGTCAATAAAGTCGTATTGAGAGCCTAGTCTTTACTAAGACAAATTCGGCCTAGTATACCTAAAACACACCAAAGTCGCTTATTATGGTCAGTCGTGTACTATCTTGCACAAAAATATCGCCGCGGCGGAGTGGCCGAGCGCATTGAGGCGTCATGCTCCGATGCGCGAGACCGTTCCCCGTCGGAGCTTCGAAACCTCCCTCGGACATGGGTGCTTGTGTTGTCTTTAGTGTAAGTTAGTTTATAAGTAGTTTGAAAGTTTAGGGACTGATGACTACGCAGTTAAGTCCCATAAGCTTAACAAACATTTGAACAAAAATATCAGAACGATATTCATACATTCCAAACAACGTACATGTCTTGCGGTTCCTCTAATCAGTGTTTTTCAACCTTTTCGAATATTGTGACCCTGTTCCAAGTAAAAATTGTCTGGTCACCTCCTTAAAAACCATAATGTTCCGCCGACCCGCTCCCACCCCACCCCTCCTCCCAAATCGCAACAAGAAGGTCCCATTGTTTGTGAAGAAGTATATCTTTTTCCGAATATTTCAAATAACTTCTTGTATCATGTTCTTTTACCTGAAAACGGGTTTCAGACTTTGCGCTAATTCATCATTAACACACTGTATTAAACTATCTATGATGTATTCAATTCGTAATGGATGATACACAAGGAAGTCCGTAATTTTAACATTAAATAAATTTCTGTTAGGCAAACGTTTCTGTATTACAGAACCTCTAATTATTTTACAATTAATTCCTGCTATGACGACGACCCCCGACCTAGACTTGGTGACCCCGTCGGGTCGCTACCCACAGGTTGAGAAACACTGCTCTAATGGTTTCGCGGTATAGTCGTTCGACTGTTCAGTATGAATCCACTAGGAAAATTCCTCTTTATGGCAATCATTCCAAATGTTAATTAATACCAAGATATTGGAAATCAAAGTAATCATTTTATTAAGTTCTTGTATTTTCTAAATTACATTTTATTACAATAACTGATATATCGAAAGTATTAATACACCACTGGCCATTAAAATTGCTACACCAAGAAGAAATGCAGAAGATAAACGGGTATTCATTGGACAAATATATTATACTAGAACTGACATTTTCACGCAATTTGGATACATAGATCCTGAGAAATCAGTAGCCAGAACAACCACCTCTGGCCGTAATAACGGGCTTGTTACGCCTGGGCATTGAGTCAAACAGAGCTTGGATGGCGTGTTCAGGTACAGATGCCCATACAGCTTCAACGCGATACCACAATTCATCAAGAGTAGTGACTGGCGTATTGTGACGAGCCAGTTGCTCGTCCACCATTGACCAGACGTTTTCAGTTGATGAGAGATATGGATAATGTGTTGGCCAGGGTAGCAGTCGAGCATTTCCCGTATCCAGAAAGGCCCGTACAGGACATGCAACATGCGGTCGTGCATTATCCTACTGAAATAAAGGGTTTCGCTGGGATCGAATGAAGGGTAGAGCCACGTGTCATAACACATCTGAAATGTAACGACCACTGTTCAAAGTGTCGTCGATGATAACAAGAGGTGACCGAGACGTGTAACCAGTGACACCCCATACCATCACGCCGGGTGATACGCCAGTATGACGATGACGACCTTACGCTTCCAATGTGCGTTCACCGCGAAACACGAATGCGACCATCATGATGCTGTAATCAGAACTTGGATTCATCCGAAAAAATGACGTTTTGCCATTTGTGCACCCAGGTTCGTCGTTGAGTACACCGTCACAGGCGCTCCTGTCTGTGATGCAGCGTCAAGAGTAACCGCAGCCATGGTCTCCGAGCTGAAAGTCCATGCTGCTGCAAACGTCGTCGAACTGTTCGTGCAGATGGTTGTTGTCTTGCAAACGTCCCCATCTGTTGACTCATGGATCGAGACGTGGCTGCACGATCCGGTACAGCCATGCGAATAAGATGCCTGTCATCTCGACTGCTAGTGATACGAGGCCGTTGGGATGCAGCACGGCGTTACGTATTGCCCTACTGAACCCACCTATTCCATTTTCTGCTAACAGTCAATGGATCGCGACCAACGCGAACAGCAATGTGTCGATACTATAAACCGCAATCGCGATAGGCTACCATCCGACCTTTATAAAAGTCGGAAACGTGATGGTAAGCATTTCTCGTCCTTACACGAGGCATCACAACAACGTTTCACCAGGCAACGCCGGACAACTGCTGTTTGTGTATGAGAAATCGGTTGGAAACTTTCCTCATGTGAGAACGTTGTAGGTGTCGCCACCGGCGCCACCTTGTGTGAATGCTCTGAAAAGCTAATCATTTGCACTTTTTCGATACTAGTAAATACTCTAGGTACGTTCTGGGGCACTTCAAGTTTATCCAGTATCATTTTACAGCCAACGTAATGCCATTCTGGGAATGTTGATTCGTCAAGGTCACCGGTATCCACATGTCAAGGAAGGGGAGACACTCTAACAAGGTGACAGGTGTCATATTCCAGACCTGCATGTCAAGGAGTGGATAGGGGAGGGTTCCCCACCGTTACGTTTCACGATACACAAGTGCTCTACGTCCAATCAGAGCACTGAGACTAAGTCATCGGTGGCATATCGCGTCTTTATCACACTGCCCGTCTCCCTAACCTCTCACCGCCACAAATGGTTGTATTTTGCACCTCATAACATCTGTGTTTGCATTACTGACTAGCAAAAATTCGTTTATGGCTGGATACCTTGCCACTCACATGTGCCACAAGCCACATGCTTTGAGGATGGACAAGTAACTGATTTTTTTGTAATTGATATTTTGAAAGCCCAGTGTGGGCAAACTAGCAGTAGCTCGATATGCCACTTTTCAGTCAACAGGATTTTACGAAAGTGAGAGATATAATTGAAGTACAATAGGTGTCAATTAATGTCGCTTGTACAAATAAAACAGTTGAACATAATGGACCAATTTGAAAAACATTACCGAAGCAGATTAAAAATCACGTGGGAGCTTTTACAAGGGGAGTTGGAAAATAAGTTTCCCCTGTCGACTGTGGGCAGAGTTGTGTATGAAAGTAAAAAAATAGATGAGATATTAAAGATAAGACATATCTTTATTTTTCTACATAATTTCCAAGTACATTGAGACATATCTCAAACCGCTTTATGAGCTTCAAAATGCCATCCAGGTAAAAATCAGGGTGTTGCATACGGAAGAAGCGTTGAACGGCCATGGGCGAAAGACGACACAGCAGGTGAACGCGCACGTATAAGACACCGATTCACCGTTGGGTAGAGGTCGACTATGAATATTGCAATGGCTTTCTGTTTAGGATTGTGACGGGGGATGAAACGTGGGTCCACCATTACATGCCCGAATAGAAGGCCGCGTGCATGGAGTGGTAGCACCCTTCATCATCTGTCCGAAAAAAGTTCCAAAACATTCCGTCTGCAGGTGAACTGCCAATCTCCGTTTCCTGGGACGCAACGCCCTGATTTTTTCATGACAGGCTTTTTGAAGCTTATAAAGCGGTATGACAAATGTCTCAATTTAAAATTATGTAGAAAAATAAAGATATGTCTTATCTTTAATGTACCATTCTATTTTTTTCCCTTTCATACGCAACTCTGACCACAGTCGACAGGATGAACTTATTTTCCAACCCCTCAAACATGTTCAAATGTTTGTAAAGCTTATGGGAAATAACTGCGGAGTGATCAGTCCCTAAACTTACAAACTACTTACGAACTACCTTATACTAAAGACAGCACAAATATCCATGCCCCAGAGGGTTTTCGAGCCCCCGACGGGGAACGGCCTCGCGCATCGTAGCATAGGGCCTCAATGCGTTCGGCCGCTCCACCGCGGCTACAAACTCCCTCTCCTAGAAAGAGCCACAGTGTAAAACTGAGCAAACACAAGAAACACTGGTGACACGTAAAATAACACTTTAGGAATTCCGTTACAGTCGTAAAATTCACTTTTCGAAAAAAATATTATATGTTGCGGAGAGATTACAGAATTTTTGATGTCACAGAGTTTGGTACGTTAAACTGTAATGAATGTACACTCGTGGCCATTAAAATTGCTACATCACAAAGATGACGTGCTACAGAGGCCAAATTTAACCGACAGGAAGAAGATGCTGTGATATGCATATGATTAGCTTTTCAGAGCATTCACACAATGTTGGCGCCGGTGGCGACACCTACAACGTGCTGACATGAGGAAAGTTTCCAACCGATTTCTCATACACAAACAACAGTTGACCGGCGTTGCCTGGTGAAACGTTGTTGTGATGCCTCGTGTAAGAAGAAGAAATGCGTACCATCACGTATTGTTCTACTGAACCCACCGATTCCATTTTCTGCTAACAGTCATTCGATCGCGACCAACGCGAGCAGCAATGTTGCGATACGATAAACCACAATTGCAATAGGCTAGAATCCTACCTTTATCAAAGTCGAAAACGTGAAAAAAAATTTAAAAAATAAATAAAAAATATAAAAAAAACACTGATTCCGACGATTGTATTGCCGTTTTCGCCGGGCTCGACGAATTAAAGTAATAGCGCTGAAGCACTGACGGTATCATTGAAGCACACACAAAACTGATAAAAACTGGCACCAACACTATAGAAGAAGGACCTGTGGGGCGGGATAGAGGTGAAGGAGAGGTGGGGGAGGGGAAGGCGGGACTCCAGGGAGGGGAGGGAAGGGGGAGTGGGAAGATGGACGGGAGGAGGGGGCTGATCTACTCGGGAGGGAGGAGGAGGCAAGATCAAAGATGATTAGAAAGCTAGACGTTGCATCATCCGGGAGGGGCAGGGTACGGAAATTGCCTTAGGAGAGGATGAGAAGGGCGTGGACGGGCACAGCCGGCGGGATACAGTGGTGGAGGAGTGGCAGAGGCCGGGGGTTAGGAGAGGATACATCAGGGGTTTGCGGGAGTCACGTTTGCAGTGAATGTAATGGGTATGGCTGCCTTCAAGGAATTGTAGGAGATGCGGGAAGGGGATAAGGTCATATAGGATCGGCATGGGTGACGGGAGACGAATGCGGTATGCAACACTGAGTGCGTGGCATTCGAGGACCTGTAGGGCTCTGTAAAAGGCGGGGTGAGCGGAGGTTCAGGACCTATGTCCGGCCGGAAAGTTGTTTCAGGAGACGAAGGAGGGTATGGGATTTTTGTTGGATGATCTTGAGATGGGATGTCCAGGAGAGGGAGAGATCGAAGGTGACTCCAAGGTATTTGAGAGTGGAGGTAAGGCGGTCATGGCGATCGTATAGAGTGAGGTAGAGGTCATAGAGACGGAAGTTAGGGATGGTGCAACCTATGATAATATCCTGGGATTTGTCGGGAATGATGGTAAGGAACCGCTGGTGTTACCAGGAAAAGGTCCTGTTAGAAAAGGTGTTGGGAATGTTGGAAGGAGGGTAGCGAAGGCAAGGAAGGCGGTGTCATCAGCATACTGAAGGAGATGGATGGATGGTGTGTGTTGGGGCACTCTGGAGGAGGGGAAGAACAAACATGAGTCATAATTGTAGGCAGAGACAGAGAATTCGAGGTCGGGGAAGAAGGATGCAATGAGATGGACGTAATTAATAGGAAGGGCATAGGTCTGGAGTTTGAAAAGGAGACAGGGATGACAGATACGGTTGTAATCATTCTCGATATTGAGGGCCACAAAGAATGCGGGCTGACGGGAATTCATCTGGAGGGCAGGAGGTGGCCGAGGCGAAGGAGCTGGTCATCAGCAGAGAAGGATGGTGGAAAGCCACATTGGGAGACGAGAAGGAGTTGGTGCTTATGGTGATGTTGGTGCATGTGGCAAGACAGTTCCCGGGACCTCGCTGAACAACAAGTGTGCCTGATGCAGCGATAGGAAGAAGTAGCAGATGGGGGTTTATTAGGTTTTGGGAACATGAGGCTGTGAGATATTTTCGACAGGTGAGGGTGATAACCAGTATGGAGGATGAAGTTTTACAGGATGGTGAGGACGGCTTGGAAGGAATAAGGGCAGATCCGGAGGTGCCCGTAGGTAATGCAGCCATGACCGGAGCAGTGTTGTATTCTGTGTGGGGTATAAATTGGATGTCTATGGCAGTGATAGGTGTGTTGAGTTCTAAGGGAGGGATGTTGTCCACGTACTAGAAGCTGAGGCGACCGGCACGTATCAGTGTGCCCATGGACGTCAGGGAAGAGAGAGTAATCAGAGTGAGGATTATCAAGGATGTAAACGGTGTTAGTGTGGTACATGGCAAAGTGATTGACCTTACTAGCATTATCAGGAAAGGGACGGTCGTTGTGAAGGAGAAGGTACAGGGTTGTGGGTCGACTGCCAGTAAGGCGGTGGAAAGCTTGCCAGTAATTTGAGTTCCTGGGGAGTGTGGCGTTAAGATGGGTGTCAGTCCCGATAATTTTTATTTATTTATTTATTTATTTTTTTGCAATGAGGAGATTTCAGATTTGTTGTTGGAAATGTCGGTGACGTTGTAGTGTGTGCCACTCGCGGGTACAAAGGAAAGATCAATTTAAGCGACAGGATTCATGCGGGAGAGGTACCGCCTGTGTAAAGATTGTGGGGCAATAAAGTTGGATGGCTTTGGTGGAAATGTGGGACTGGATGGCGTCAGTCTGGCGAAGGAAAGTGGCAACAAGGTCAGTATCGTCAGGAGTGTGGTAATGCAGGGTTGGTTGAAGACTGATCCGTCGTGTGACGGTAGGCATCCCAGTCACTACAGAAGTAGTGGAGAAGGAGTAGGACAAAAGGGGTGGGGTGGAGGTAGTGGTCAATGGTGAGTAGGATGGAGGCATGGTCACTGCCTATAAGATCGAGGGCTTCCACTGTGATGCGGCCCAGGAGGTTAGGTGAGGAGAGGACAGCATCGAAGGAGCTGTTGTTATTAGAGTAAGTGGGTTTAGGAGGGGGACAAGGTCGCCCTGAATGGTGGTGAGGAACTGATGCCACCGCCAGAGCTCGGCAGGGGACCGAAATGAAAGTTTGTGGTCAACAGCTACCACATAGATCGGGAAGGTTTGATCAATATGGGAGAGGAGATAATGGGCGTATGTAAATGGCGGCGCAAGTGACAATAAGCGACGGAAGGAACAGCATGAGCTGCTCAGTGGGTCATTAAACAGCGGGTAATTAAAGGTGGTCGCGAAGGTGGCCAGTCGCAACTCAACTCCGATTGAGCGGGCAAGAGCTGTGTGGTGGAGCATGTAAGGATTAGTGTAGATGGAATGGTAGGGTTACAGGAAAGTTTAATTGAGGAAGAAGGCATCCATACAGTTGGAGATGAGGATATGTATAAAAAGATGCTTATTTAAAGCCAGTGAGCCAAGGTTGTGATAAAGGAGAGTGTAGGATGGTCTTGCCATTCTTAAAATGGGGGGGGGGGGGGCAGAGGGAGAGGTGGAGGGAGCAGACTAAAGGGACAGAAGCAGGGCTTTTTAAACGAGGGTTTGAAGGAGGGAGAATGTGAAGTGGCACTGGTGGGAGACGGTGGGAAAGGTCTCTAGTGGAAGGTGGAAGGGCGCTCTATTTACTTTCAATCTGGATACTTGTAGCTGTCACAGAACAGCTGCAATCGCGAATATGCTACCCCAGACCTAACGGAAACATACGGTAACTGATTGTTCTGTACTGCAACACTAGAAGGTAGGGGAGAATTCGAGGCGAAGCAATAGCTAAGAGGGCGGATCACGCGTCGTGCTTTGATAAAAATCAGTAAGGCATTTGCTAGTGAAGGGCATACTTTCCAAGTTCGTGTCCCAGTGCAGAACACCTTTTAATCTAGCAGGAAATTTTTTAAAATAAACTGTCGGAAATAATACATTGTACACCCTCCTAGAGTTTTCGAATTCACTCAAGATATATTGTTGAAACAGTGCATATGGAGTACATGAAATGAATACATTTACGGATAAATACCTCAAGTACTACTAAGGCACCAGGTGTGGATCCATGCCGAAAAACTCATATTAGTACGTGGTGCAGCCTCTATGGTGGACAATGCAGACGCTGATTCTGGCATCATTCGATCTTACAGGTGGCGAAGGCTGTCTCGGGAAGCATTATTAAACACTTGATAGACTTCCTCACGTAGTTGTGTAAGGGATGTTGGTTGACGATTAGCAATTGTCAGTCCCATCATATCCGACACGCGTGGTCTATTGGAGACAGTTCCAGAGAGCCGCGGTGGAGTGACCGAGCGGTCTAAGGCACCTTGTTGCGGAGCTCGCGGTTGCTCGCCGTCGGAGGTTCGATTCCTCCTTAGAGCATGGATGTGTGTGTGTGTGTGTGTGTTTAGGGACTAATAACCACAGAAGTTAAATGTCATACCATGCCATACAAACATTTGAATTTTAATTTGAGTTCCACAGATCGTGCTGGACAGGGAGGTTACTGTACGTCTTGCAGAGCACGTTGAGGTTGATGTACAGTGATGCACATGTGGGCAAGCATTATCCGTTGGAACAAAACATCACCTCCCTGTTGCAAGAAGGGCGGGTCTTACAGCTTTCTGCACGTACCGAGCGCTGCTTAGCGTTCCCTCCACGGATACCAACGGTGAACGTGAGTTATACCTTATCGCACCCCAGACCATAAGGCCTAGGACGGAGGCAGGGCGTCTCGGACGAATGCACTCTGAGACAGCGCTCGCCAGATGTACGTCGTAAGCGCAAAGGAACAGCACTCGCGTGCAGCAAAAATCTGCTTTCACACCATGGGCCTCCAGTCAATCTTCCAAGTGATTCTCTGAGCGCACCAATGGTGAGGTGACGAACATTGGCATTAGGTGTTGGTGCCATTAGCCCCACTGCTATTAACCGGTTGGCAACAGTGCCTGTTGACAGTTCTGTGCTCTCAAACCCTCTTATGTGTTCTGTGGTTGCTGTTGCTCTTACAATAGGACGATCGTGGCGGAAATCTGTGCTGTATGCATGTCTATAACTTCGTCTACGGATATGAGAAAGTTCACTTGAACATTGCAACCAACATTGTTGCACAACTGACTTAGTACGCCCAACGTTTATGGCAATTCTCCGAAAGGAGCATATCCCCACTCGGATGGTCACAATTTGACCCTTTTCAAACTCACTCAGTTGGCTGTAGGCAGGACGAGTGCGCCTGTACAGCACTTAATCTTTATTCCGCAGATGATACCAAAATTGTACAACCCATCCCACTGCTGTATAAATAATTTGAGTTGGAGGCGTTCTCAGGATGCAAGGCGAAACAGTGAAGGCTTGTGGGCGCCCTGAAAAGGGGTGACTGATTGATAAATAAAAGATAGGATTCAAGTCAATATTTGTTATATTCTGAAAGTACGGGATACATAGCGGGACTCGCCCTGAGGTCGGATGCAATGAATGAGTGCCAGTCTAAGTTAGCGGATTAGAAAATGGAAAAGGTAACAGTTAGAGCTTAGGCGAGAGCGGACGGCACGAGGCCGTTCGTCCCGCACAGAGGCTGGGCCTCTGAACTGCGTCTCTTCTGTTCAAATGTTTGTAATTCTGTTTGGACCAAACTACTTTGATCATACGTCTCTAGACTTACAAACCACTTAAACTAAGTTAAACTAACCTAAGGATAACATACACGTCCATGCCCAAGGGGGGATTCGAACCCCCGACGCGGGAAGCCGCGCGATCCGTAACGTGGCGCTCCAGACCGCTCGGTTACTTCCGCGCGGCATCTGTTCTTTACGAAGGCCTGAACGTAAGAGAACGAAGGGACTGATTCTCGCACCTCAGAGTCCTTCAGAAGTAGCACAAGTGATCAATCGTGGGTGTCTGCTATTGGCTCACACGGTGCTCAATACTTCAGACAAACAGGAAGAAGGAAAAAATTTCTGCGACTGGAAAGAGAGTACAAATAAGTTCCGAAGTGGCTATTTTGGAACACTCTAACATTTATGTATGTTAATAACTTTTTATTTAACTTACGAAAAGGTAGAGTGATACTTTTTCCAGGCGACGAATATGCCGAAACTAATTCTCTTAGAAGTACAGCGAAAGGCAATTTTTTTAATAATGTTTCTTCAAAGAACTGATAAGTTCTGCAAACTTATTTTTTAGAAATCTTTTTATGTGAAGCGAGTTCAGTACATGAAAAGAAGTCAATAAATAGAGCAGAATATTCCATAGTTTTATGAAAAATAAAAATAATGAACCAAAAATATCGTCTTATTGAGCATTTCAAAAATTAATTCTCGTGAAATTGTGCTCTTAGTATAATTTCTTGTTTCAGAAATAAACAAATAACATTTTAAGGTCGACTCTATATGGCTACACATTTTATAGTATTTGGTCAAATTTTTGGAAGGAATCTATTACTCAGATGGAAAGTATTGGCTTCATTAGAGAAAGTACAAAGTATAATGTGGAGTGCTAACAAACAGTACTCTTGCAGTCTTCTTTTTCAGCATTACTCTTTTAAAGACACAAAATTTAATAACACATTAAATTCGTGCTAAATAGTACACTACAATTTATTCAAAAGTAGTAATAAATCCCTTTAAAAGAACAGTCTAGATTGTGTTTATGGACTTTTTATTTTGAAAAGGACATGTTTCTACCACTTACATGATCGTCGTTGGACAAATACTTGGCTAAGACTGACAAATGGTTGTTTTCTGAGCAGAAGCCTCTGTAAGTGTAAATGTTTGATCTGTCGATATTTGTATTGTAGCGGCTCCTGCTCAGCACTTATCTACTGGTCATCGTTAATGATCTGAAGATGATCATTTAAGTGATCCAAACCGGTCAGCGGTGAAATAAAAAGCAACTAAATGCGATATAGTCTCTTAAGTCGTTTTATATTTCTGTCGCTGCTCTGTCTCCAAATATATTTTGAAAGATAAAACTAGCAGTGCCTGTTTCTACAAGTCCAGGAATAATTGCTGTAGTTGTGAACCGCTAGCGTTGCCGTTGGCTTAGAAAGGTTCTCAATAAACACTTTAAAATCCCTTCCAAGATTTTTTCTACTAATATGAAATATCTGATACGTTGCAAAACCGATTAGAATTCTAAGCCGAATTTTTATCTGAATAATTACTCTTTTTACTATATAAACTAATTTTAACTAAACTTAATAACACCAGTATCATATAACAGTAAGGTACTTGATTTTACGTAAAATTCTGAATGTGTGAGGTAGTGGGAGGGGGGGAGGGGAAGCAGAAAGGGATTAAGATTACATCACGTGTATACACATGTCAGTTGTGTGACATAACCTGCCCCATCGAAGAGGTCAGGTTTGTTTTTTTCTTGGCAATCTTTTTCTGAGTCTCCGAACGAAGTAAAGCAGTGGGGATGTTCGAAAAGGCAGCAGTTCGAATGCCTGTCCGATCATTCAGATTTAAATATTATGTAGTTTACTTAAATCACTAAAGACATATGCGCTAACGTTTCCTTTGAAAAAGACGTGATACATTGCGTTATCTTTCACTAGATTGAGGGTGTAGCTTGCAGTGAACGGGACGTTAAATGCGAATCTTCCTTCGATCTATTTTTACCTTTGTCAACTGTGTCTGAGAATAGGGAGGTATTTTATCTTCGGAACGTTCTTAAACATACACACGGCAAGCATTGCCTGGCAGCGAAATAATATTTTTTCTGTAGATACAAGAAATTCCCACAATATTAATATCATCTATTCAAAAAAGTAAATAATAAAAGAGAAACTACAGCTACTTATGAATTATTTGACGAACTGGGATTGAGGAATATCATTAAACCTTTGCTGCACATAAAAATAAATTTTCCTGAAAATCAGCAATTGTTCCACACAAAGTAACAAAAGACACCACTAATGTTTATATGTAAGTTTATTTTCAGAAATTTGTTTCACATAATTACAAAATTATGAGTAGTATTCTCACAATACCATTAAGACATTAAAAGGCGGAGAAGCTAATAAAATAGTGGTATTGTGAAAATACCACTGTGGAGCAAAGGGATGTATAAGCAAGACGGAGAAATTTACTCTCCAGTTACAGGGCAAAATAAGGTAAGGTAAAGCAGTCAACAATCCGAAGAGTGGTTTGAACACCACAGTGCTTTACTAGGCATGGTCCTGTTTGGAGGTGGTATGCCGTTGCCTTCCTCCGACCTTCGAACTGACTTACCCAGCCAGTTATAGGGGGACCTACAGTTTAACGTGGGCTCCGAACCACGGTGCTACTCGGTATTTTTCACATGAGCGATATTGCCAGAGGTGAAAGAAGTGGAAAGTGACAGATAAAAATCCTAGGACCTGGCGGGGATCGAACCCGCGACCTTCCGATTTGTAGTCTGGCACTCTACCACTGTGCAACCGGGGCGCAAAGGGCAAAGTACAGATTTTAAAATAAATTATACTACCACTCCATTTACTTTCACTGTGGTTAGTTTTGTTATTGTATTATTTACAGTCATAAATAGACGGAAGTGCAAGTAGGCACTGATAACTTTACACCAGAGGAATAACGCTTTTCTTTCCTCATCGAAAACAAGGAAACACATTTTGTCGAAAGTGACGTATAGCCAACGATATTTGAAATTGGTTTTCATTGCACCCAACCGGCGATTAGTGGTATTCACGGGGAATATGTTCATTAGAGTTGACAATTTCACTACATTACTTTCAACCCTGTGTATGATTGCCTTAGTTCGTCTAGTGAGGTTGGAAATCGAGCGGTTCCAAACACCTGTGGAAATATACAATTCGTTTATGAAGAGCCGCGGTCGAGTAGCCGAGCGGTCTAAAGCGTCTCGCTGCGGAGCGCGCGGTTGCTCACCGTGGAGGTTCGAGTCCTCCCTGGGGCATAGGTGTGTGTGTTTGTCCTTAGGTTAGTTTATCTAGGTCTAAGTAGTTTGTAAGCTACGGACTGATAACCACGTAGTTTGGTCCGATAGATTTACAGACATTTGATTTGTTTATGAAGACACGAATAACTTTTCTTCCTATCCAGATGGCGGCTCGAGTTTCGATTAATGATTTCGACATTCCACGACACTGTACTTCACTCGATTCTCTTTAATTCACTTGTCGTAGTTTTGACAGACAATTGCAAGCGCATCCCAGAGAGCTACTTCAGAACGCCAGCGCCCACGGGTGACTGATCTCGCAAGGCCAGTATGACGGAGACAGTTGTGATGCTCCTCGGTGACCTACATTTCAACGGCACGCTTCCTGTTCAGTTTCTTACTCGGATGCCTGGTGACACGCAGCCGTATTTCTTGTGTATAAAAGGTCGGCCATGCATCACGTGCCGCGTGGCGCCCTACTGGCCGGTTCCAGTAAGTTCACATGGCCAGGGGATATTTATGTCAACCAGAACAAAACTCCGGTCTTGCGGCGCGATACCGCAAGTTCCTGAAATTTGAGCGTCGCGTGGCAACCGGTTGTAACGGGGAGCGGCCGCGATGTATG
Organism: Locusta migratoria; assembly: GCA_026315105.1. Taxonomy (NCBI): domain Eukaryota; kingdom Metazoa; phylum Arthropoda; class Insecta; order Orthoptera; family Acrididae; genus Locusta; species Locusta migratoria. The sequence goes on from CM048755.1 coordinate 238,164,130, forward strand.
CCCTTTTGTAGCAGCGCGCCAGCTGCGCCCACTCGCTTCATTCTCTTCATCAATTTCGTAAAGGGAATCAATACGTTTTTCTCGTCATTGCACGACTAAAGCAGAGCGACGGCTGACACTGAAATTATCCCGGATCGAGAACGAAGATTAGGGTATTGAAGTCCGGTCGACACGACGTCTGTGGAGACAGAATACAAGCTCGGGTTGTTTTTACGATGGTGTAGAAAATGGGCCGTCACCTTTCAAAGAAATCGTCCACGCATTTGATCTACATCTAGATCTGTACGCCGCAATCCATCTCACGGTGCGTGGCAGATGGTAGATACTTGGTGTACGATTGTCACTTCCACGTTTTCCTGCTCCAGTCGAATGTGGTTCGTAAGCAAATCGATTGCAGGGAAGCCTTCGTGTGGCCTTTAATCTCTCTGCTTTTATCAGATCAAATGTTTGTAAATCTATCGGACCAAACTGCGTGGTCATCAGTCCGTAGCTTACAAACTACTTCAAAAATGTTCAAATGTTTGTTAAGCTTAAGGGACTTAACTAAGGGGTCATCAGTCCCTAAACTTACAAACTACTTATGAACTACCTACAACTAAGGACGGCACAAATATCCATGACCGAGGGGGGATTTGAACCCCCGACCGTAGTGGCCGTGCAGACCGTGACTGAAGCGCCTCAGTCCCCTCGGCCACCGTGGCCGGCACACAAACTACTTAAACTAAGGTAAACTAACCTAAAGACAACACACACACACACACACACACACAGTCCCCTCGGCCACCGTGGCCGGCACACAAACTACTTAAACTAAGGTAAACTAACCTAAAGACAACACACACACACACACACACACACACACACACATGCCTCAGGGAGGACTCAGACCTCCGACGGCGAGCAACCGCGCGCTCCGCAGCGAAGCGCCTTAGACCGCTCGGCTACTCCACCACGTCTCTGCTTTTATTATCATAGCCTTTTCTGGAGATATACGTAGGAGGAAACAATACATTGGTTGACTGTTCATAAACGTGCGTCTTCGGTATTTTGGCAGTAGTCCACACCGTGATGCATAACGATTCTCGGTGCAGCGCCTGTCACTAGCATTTGTTCATCATTTCGCACTTACTAAATGAACCTCTAACTAGGGTGACCAGACGCCCGGATGAATCCGGACATGCCCTCCTTTTTAGCTCTTTTTCCGGGATTTTTACAATGTCCTCCTTTCTCACAAAGTTGAGCGTAATAAAATCACATTAACAACAGTCCTGTTCTGTTGCTCATTTCGAAAATACTTCGTATTTAGGCACTGTCTTCGTTATAAATACGCATGTGGCTGAAGGATCGTCGATTTTTATCATGGATCGACCCATAAGCGAGTGCGAAATATCCATTATTTAAAATTTTTGTTCCGTATCTTCAGTTGCCTATTCACATTGGCTTGGCTTGATAGTTGGCATTATAGGTATCATGTTGGGCACGTGCGACTTGTAAGTGTAAATTGCTGTTCGTTGTAAACAAGTGAGTTTCATAAAATATATGGCAACGCAGGTGTATAGTCTGAGAAGTTCTTTCTTAGAGAAATCCTGCTTCAAGAAAGGGAGAAATGAATTTCAAGAAGAATGTGAAATATTTGGAGCTGGAACTAACGTCTCAGTGGCCAATGAAGATAAGAAATAGCTCGACAGATTGTTTTACTCTCGTGGTTTTATTTTGTGGTTTCTTAAGTAATCAAATTATTTGTATTCGGTAGGTTAAAGTGCAATTTCCATGTGTGCGGCTGCTGCTTGACTTGTAGATCTTTGCAATGGCGCGATGAATGGTGGTAGGTGAATGGTATTTACATTTTTCGGTTTGTAAGCAGTTCAGTGTTGCGGACATTATTATTTTTACGAGTAATATTGACATACTCGGTTTTTTCAGTATATCAATGCACAATGCAAATGCGGAAAGAATATTATAACTAATTGCCACAGTGTGGACTGAGAACAGGAATAGACTGAACATTGAATCTGTCAAAAGTTACAATTTAAAAGAATTTTCATGTTTATCTTTTTACAACTACCTGCTAAACAACCCTAAATTACTGCATAAAATTGAATCTTCAGATACGTATCAATAACAATTAAGGAATGCATGTTTTATCTATAATAATAAACTGATTTACTAAATTTGAGGATATGTTTTGGGCGTCCTCTTTGATTCTTACTTTGTCCTTTTTTTTACGATTGCATCTGTGCACCCTACGTGTAACGAATAGTGCTACTTTCCTTTGGATATTCCTCACCTCCTCCATTAATTTTATCTGGTATAGATCCCAAACTGACGAGAAATTTTGAAGTATTATTCTACCAAATGTCTTGTAAGCTGCTTCTTTTGTCGATGGACTACACTTCTTCCATTAAATCTGTCAAACGTTTGCCATTCCTACGATTAATTTTACGTGGTCGTTCCACTTCAAATTACGTCTTATGCATACTCTAAGATGCCTTTTCTAAGAGCTTAGGGATATTAAGAAAAAAATCCCTAAGTCTCGATGGCCGTTAGCGGATTTGAACCGTCGTATTCCCGAGGACAGGACAACCAAATCAGAGTCGGTACTGTATACAGATAAAACCTCCGACAGAATAACGACGAGTTTTCTTCTTGTTACTTATTAATTCAATGTAACTTCAGTTCTGAGCATGTAATGAATAGGTCTGAAAGGACACCACTGTAATTGACGGCAAGTCATAGATTAAAACAGATATGACCATTAAAAGAAATCCGTTGAAATTCATTTACACGACAAATCAGTCAAAGCTACAGGCCGCAAATTCAATTAAATACCTAGGAGTAACAATTAAAGACAACTTAAATTGAAAAGAACACATAGCACATAGGAAATATTGTACAGAAAGCGAACCAAAGACTACGTTTGGTTGGCAGAACACTTAGATGATGCAAGAGTTCTACTAAACTGCCTACACGACACTTGTGCGCCCTATTTTGGCGTATTGCTGCGCTTCTTGGGGTCCCCACCAAGTGGGACTGACGGACGATTTACAAAAAGTTCAGAGAAGGGCAGTTCGTTTTATTTTATCGCGATATATGGGGGAGTCACGGAAACGATGCACGAGTGGGGTGGAAATCATTAAAAGAAAGGCCCTATTCTTTGCGACGCGACTTATTTACGAAATTTGTTTCACCAACTTTCTCTTCCGAATGAGAACATATTTTGTCAGCACCCACCTACATAGGAAGACATGATCATCAAAATAAAATAAGAGAAATCAGATCGAAAACGGAAAGATTTAGGTGTTACTTTTTCTCACGAGCTATTATAGAATAGAACTGTAGAGAAATATAAAAGCGCTTCAATGTGACTTCCAGAGTATTTATGTAGCTGTCAAACAAATAACAAAGTGTGATCTACAAAATTAACTGTGACGGATGCTAGAAATTTTTAGATCTTGCGGGACGTAACATCTGCTTCAGGTTTAGGTTGAATGAGTCTAATATTTCAGCAGCGGAAATACATTTTAAAAAGAGCGGTCGGACTGTTGTAGAGGAAACCAAAGCCATACAAATACAACAAAGGTGAAAGTTATAGATGCCCCTAGTAAAATGGAAATATAGAGACATGCTAAGAGAGACCAGGTCAATAAGTTGAACGAACATATAGGATTACGGAAAATGAGGCCTTTGCAAAATTTTATCCGAGTATTTCAACAAATGAAACATTACATAAGCTCTACTAAAGAAACTGCCTACACAACACATGGGCGCATTATTTTGGAATATTGGTGCACATTGTGGGATCCTGTATAATAGCCTGTGTACCAATTGGAATTATTTTTAGGTAAAGGAAGCCATTTTTGCACTTTTCTTTCATTACGGGCAATTTAGGTAATTTCGCTCCTTTGGCATCATACAAATTACATCACAATACAAATAATATTATGTTTACAGAGAGTTATAATCTACCATCCCTGCGGTAATAGCCACATGGTCTTATGTACCACATCGGGGGATTGCGTGGCCGCTGCCGTTGGAGGTTCGAGTTCTCCCTCGGCCATGGGTGTATATGCTGTCCTTAGTATAAATCATTAGAGTAGTTTGTAAGTCTAGGAACCAATGACCACTGTAGTTTGATAAAAGTAAAGTCGTATGGCATGAATGACTGGGAAACCCAGAAGGGCAGGTTCAGCCACCTAATTGGAAAGGTTTTCCCTACCCTTCGCGAACCGCAGACACCTTTCCTTCGCGAAGTGTGAGAATTGTGTGCTGAATTGTCTATGTTAAGTGTAGGAGACTGTAATGGGTGCCGGCCGCAGTGGCCGAGCGGTCTGCGGAGCGCCAGTGACAATTTTTTTTTTTCAAAAAATTTGGAATATTCTGCTCTATTTAGTGACCTATTTTCATGTACTGAATTCGCTTCACATACAAAGATTTATAAAAAATAAGAGTCTGGTTGCAGAACTTATCAGTTCTTTGAAAAAAACTCAATACGTTACAAACCGCGATGGCGAGGTAATGTGACCGTGAGTACACATTGAGGGACATGTCTACAACCCCCGGTCCCCACCCCCACCTCTCCTATCGTGCAAAACACCGCAGTGAAGCGGTGGTACACGACCCAGCTAACAGGGTCAATCTAAGTACTCGAGTCACTGCAATGTGGAGCGTAAAGTGAAGCTACGCGTTCAAATGTTGGTAAATATAAGGGACTTAACGTCTGGGTACATTAGCCCCTAGGCTTACAAACTACTAAAACTAACTTACTCTAAGGACAACACACACACCCATGCCCGAGGGAGAACTCGAATCTCCGATGGCGAACAACCGCGCTCATCGCAGCAAGGCGCCTCACACACACACAGCCGGCCGCGGTGGCCGAGGTGACTGAGGCGCTCCAGTCACGGTCAGCACGGCCACTACGGTCGGGGGTTCGAATCCCCCCTCGGGCATGGATATTTGTGCCGTCCTAGTTCGTAGGTAGTTCATAAGTAGTTTGTAAGTTTAGGGACTGATGACCCCGTAGTTAAGTCCCATAAGCTTAACAAACATTTGAACATTTTTTGAACACACACACACACACACACAGACACACACACACACACACACACACATTTTCAAATGTTTGTATAGTCTATGGGACTTAACTACGGGGTCATCAGTCCCTAAACTTACAAACTACTTATGAACTACTTACGAACTAGGACGGCGCAAATATCCATGCCCGAGGGGGAATTCGAACCCCCGACCGTAGTGGCCGTGCAGACCATGACTGGAGCGTCTTAGTCTCCTCGGCCACCGCGGCCGGCAAGGCGCCTCAGAGCGCTCGGTCACTCCATCGAGGCTAGCAACGCATTTACATCAAATTTTATTTCAAATTAGTCAGAACCTGCAACGGAGACCCATGGGATGTTAGTGCAAGAGTATGGTGTTGAAGCAGTGCATGAAAAGTGTGTGTTTGAGTGGGCGAAAAGGAAGGTGTCGAGGATGAGCTACGTTCAGGTAGACCGTCCACATTCACAGACCCAGACAAAACGAATGAGTGCAGACGTCTTTCTCTTACCCCGCCTTAAACTACCCCCGAAAGGCTTACGCTTCATAACGGTTGCGGAGATCCAACAACGCATTACCTCAGTGTTTCGAGAGATTCCACAAGAAGTATTTGCTTACAGTTTCCAACTGCTGTATAACCGATGTCGGAAGTGTATTATAGTCAGTGGCGATTACTTTGAAGGCCAGTAAGTGTATTTTGTTTTTAACTCTTGTTTCCTATATTTCCTGAGACCGTTCACGAACTTCTCAGACACACCTTGTACCATTCAATGTACGTAGCCCGTAAGTTCCCATCGTGCGGCCAACACCATGTCGGGAACGCCGGAGTGCAAGTTATACCTGTGTCAATGCATCGCCTTGTGATACACGATATTACTGCCCTCGGTATTTGCGCACATCGGTACCCCATGACGCTCGTTACCTCAATGTATACAACGTATCTACAGATTCCCTTAGCTGCATCGTCGCAAGTATTTTCCAGTTTCGCCGGCCGCGGTGGCCGAGGAGACTGAGGCGCTTCAGTCACGGTCTGCACGGCCACTACGGTCGGGGGTTCGAATCCCCCCTCGGGCATAGATATTTGTGCCGTCCTTAGTTGTAGCTAGTTCATAAGTAGTTTGTAAGTTTAGGGACTGATGACCCCGTAGTTAAGTCCCATAGATTCTACAAACAACATTTTCCAGTTTCGAATGCTTGTATCAGAGTGCCACTTTTACATATAAACTTCTTTTCAGTGAGACTGACTAATAAATAAAAGAGTGTTAGTCTTGCAAGGTTCGCAGGAGAACTTCTGTGAAGTTTAGAAAGTAGGAGGATAGGTACTGGCAGAAGTAAAGTTGTGAGGACGGACCGTGAAGCGTACCGGGATAGCTCAGCCCGTAGAGCGCTTGCCCGCGAAAGTCAAAGGTCCTTGGTACGAATCCCGGTTCCGCACAGATTTTTAATCTGTCAGGAATTTTCATGTCAGCGCACACTCCGCTGCAGAGTGCAAGTTTCATTCTGAAAAAATAAATACATTATACTAAAAAAAAAAAAAAAAAAAAAAAAAAAAAGAATTTTAAGTTCTCCTGAGTACACAACTAATTGTCTATGAATTGCTTTGATTATCTCCATATATGTTGTAGTGGCGTGTTTTTCATGGCGTAACATATTCTTATTAATACTTATGTCCATACTAATGTGTGTGTTATCAATTGGATGACTGTGAAACACGTAATTTATTTGCTTCCTTTGTACGTAGTAAAGACAAACAATATAATACGTAGCGAAAATTTTGTTGATGATGATAATGAATCGTTACCACGCCTGCACTTTTGCTACGACACTAGCCTTTGTCTTCCAAAACTGAGAAGGTGAACAGTAACTGCAGTTAATGTGACAGCATCTAAAATCGAATGCGATAAATTTCTAATAAATCTGGACGGTTTTGACTGTTGCGTGATAGGATTCGATTTCTGTAAATATGCAGAGCTCCCATCAACGTGACCTCCAACTCGGCTGTCACGCCACTAGAATGCGCACAAGCTGTTCCCAGAGTCCGGAAGCAGCACGTGGACAGAGAGGAGCCGTAGCGAAACACTTCCCAAACAGCCTATAAAACATGCCACGACCAATTCTGAAACTTCGACTGAAATATTTTTTTCGCGTAACTAGAGAAAAGTCGTGCTTAAGTACGACCAACTGATTCAGAAAAGTATCGCGAGGTACTGTCATTACTTTGTGAGTCGAAAGTTACTACAGTCGTAGTGCAATGAAACACATCTGACCGTGATTGATGTATATGTACACCCATACACCCCAAGCTACCTCACGGAGTGCGGTGAGGTGTATTTTGTGTACCGTTGACATTTCCTCCTTTTCCTATCGCTGTCGCATATGGTTTGCGGGAAAAAAACTATTGTAGGTATGCCTCTGTGTGGAGGCAAAACACGAATATCTAATACAATATTAAAAAAAAAATATTTCACACAAACACATACTTCCCCCCCCCCCCCCCCACACACACACTACATCCAGCATCAATAATTAGACACACCCCGTCCATATCAATGCAAGGTCTGACATAATGTATCATTGTACAGAACTTAATATTTATCCCAAGGATGATACGAAAATTATACAACCCATCCCACTGCTGTACAAATAAGATGGGTTGGAGGCGTTGTCAGGATGGAAAGCGAAGCGGTGAAAGCTTGTGGGCGCCCAAGGAAAGGGTGGCTGATTGGAAAATAAAAGATAGGCTTTAAGTTAATATTGTTATATTCTAAAGTACGGAATACATAGCGGGACTCGCCCTGGGGTCGGATGCAATGAATGAGTGCCAGTCTAAGTTAGCTGATTAGAAAACGGAAAAAGTAAAGGTTACGGTTCACACAGTTGGTGGCTGATACCGAACAGCCGCTAGGCGGGAGAGAACGGCATGCGGCCGTTCGCCCCGCACAGAGGCCAGCCTCTGGAGTGCGTCTGTTCTTCACGAGAGCTAGAACGGAAGAAAGCCAAGGAACTGATTCTCGCGCCTCCGAGACCTACTGCAGCACACGTGGGTGTCTGCTATTGACTCCACGGTAGCATGGAAACGTCAGAGGGGTGGCGTGATTTTAGAAGCCGGCCGCGGTGGCCGAGCGGTCTGCGGCATGCCAGTCACGGTCTGCACGGCCGCTGCGGTCGGGGGTTCGAATCCCCCCTCGGGCATGGATGTTTGTGTCGTCTTTAGTATAAGCTAGTTCATAAGAAATTTGTAAGTTTAGCTCCATAAGCTCTACAAACATTTGAACATTTTTTTCATTTTAGAATCAGCAGTCAATACTGGTTCTGGCCGGCTCTGCCCTGCAAGGTGGACAGCCTTAGTCACGTTTTCAAGGCGTATGTTGCAGTGGAATAACACTTGTAAAACTTAGGCGAAGTTTTGAAATAAATTTTTTGAATTATTTCCCTAAACTATTTTAGACTGGCTGGTCATCTTGTACATCATACATCATCAAGAATACAAGCTGACAGATGTAATGCCACATAATTTCGAATAGGATTTTAAGGTATTATCTATATGGGTACATTTATGACTAGTTATTCAAACCATTAATTACAATCAACCATGACTCGTGACTGACGCTTGTAAATCAGGACAGAGGAACTGATTTTAGTTAGGGTTAAAAAATTCACTGACATAAAAACACAGCTTTATTTTGAGTTAGAGCACTGTGTTCTCAATTAAAACGCGTATTAACTTACTGATTCGTCAAGCCACAGTCTTGTTGGGGCCTAACTCTGGCATAGCGGCTCTGAACATATTAAAATAGCTGCAGACAGATGTTACTAGTGCTTTCAGCTTCGTTAATAAGTGAATCCACACAAGTTGAATCTCATTGCTGATCCTCGAGTAAAATTGTAGACACATTCTCCAGTAATATAATCCTCTTAACACTGCCCATATGCAAACTGCTCAGCATTTACCAGAGGACGTGATCCATTCTATGTTTAAGCCCACACCGTTGTGGAAGCGTCGCCAGCTTGCACAGAACTTTAGTTCAAGGCTTCGTGGAATCCGCGTCACACTCGAACCCTATCATTAGTTTTTACAACTGAAAACGCGAGCCATCTTGTCTAGGGTCCAACCGATATGCTCACTAGCCAAGGAGAGGCGCTGCAGTCATCACCGTGCTGTTAATAGGGACACTAATACCACAGCTACACGCCATGTCTCGCTTTTAGCAAAGACCCTCCAGTCGGTCATCTGGTGCCATATCCCATAAACACCAAATTCCGCCGGACTGTCGTAACGGATTGGGGGATCATCACGGGTTTAGGAACCATCGTTCGTGTGAAACTCAGCTTGCCCTTTCCCCACATGACATCTTACGAGCCATGGATAAAGGGCAACATGCAGATTGCGTTTTTTCGATTTCAACAAGGTGTTTGACGCGGTGCCGCAATGCAGACAGCTAACGAAGATACGAGCTTATGGAATAGGTTCACAGATTTGTGACTGGCTGGAAAACTTCCTAAGTAATAGAACGCAATACGTTGTTCTCGACGGCGACTGTTCATCAGAGGCGAGTGTATCGTCAGGCGTGCCCCAGGTAATTGTGATAGGACCGCTTTTATTTTCTGCCTATATAAATGATCTAATGGACAGAGTAACGTGTAACTTGCGGCTGTTTACTGATGATGCTTTTGTGTATGGGAGGGTGTTGCCATTAATTGACTGTAATAGCATACAGGATGACTTAGACAAATTTTCTAGTTGGTGTGAAGAATGGCAGCTAGCTCTAAATGTAAAAAAAAAAAGTAAGGTGATGCGCATGAGTAGGAAAAACAATCCCATAATGTTCGAATATAGCATTAGTAGTGAGCTTCTTGATACAGTCGCGTCGTTCAAATATCTAGGCGTAACATTGCAGAGCGATATGAAATGGAACGAACATGTAAGGAGAGTTGGGAGTAAGGCGGAGAGGCGATGTCGGTTTATTGGGAGAATTTTGGGAAGATGTTCTTAATCTGTAAAGCACACCGCGTATAAAACGCTTGTACTACCACGCCTTGAGTATTGCTCAAGTTTTGGGACCCGCAGCAGATCATTTTAAAGGAAGAGGCGAACGGCTAGGTTAGTTACTGGTAAGTTCGATTAATTGGCGAGTGTCACAGAAATGCTCCGGGAACTCAAATGGGAATCGCTGAATGAAAGACGACGTTCTTTTTGAGAAATTCTGCTGAGAAACTGTAGATGACCGGAATTTGAAGCTGACTGCAGAACGGTCTTGCTGCCTCCTACTCGCCTTTTCAAACGACACACCAGATTGTTCTCACATCAGCCTTTCACGCCTTATGCAAGTGACAATACTGCCGTCTCTATCTGTGCATATCACTATCTCGCGACTTTTTTCACCTTAGTATAATCTTCCTTATTCCTTTCACTGCTATGCCCGTATATAATCGGGCGATAATTGCTACAGGTGAGTTGCTACGCCAATATATAAGAGGGTTCGAACTTAAATAGTGGCAACAATGCTGTGGAGACAGTTTGAAATGGAATCTACTATTGTCGCTGATATCACACGTTGTTGGCACACCTACTTTACCACCGAGTAAATGTAATAGGCAGTTCCACGTAACCGACGTGCACACGATAGAGGGAAAGACAGTAACATGTGAGTGAGCGGTCTTACGTAACGGTGTCACTATGTTTTCGTAACAGGAACAACGGAGATGGATCAAGATTGAATGTGCCACAGGTGGTACAGCACGACAGTGTCATCAAGGTCTTCAAGAGGCGTGCGAGGAATCGGCATTGCCCTACAGAACAGTTGCGCGTTGGGTAAAAGCCTTAAACGAAGGTCGGCAAACTGTGGCCGACATGCATCGGGCAGGTCGTCCTAGCGTCTCTGAAGAAGAAGTGCATACTGTTGCCGCGTTAGTGGACTGTGTTCGACACCAGACGAATAGTGAACTCGCGCACAAAACCGGATTAGAGCATAAGACTGTGCTTCGCATCCTGATGGAATGTCTGGGCATGCGAAAAGTTGCATCGCGATGGGTTCCGCACGAATTGACAGAAATGCAGCAATGGATGCTTTACGACACTGCTCAGACACACTTGGAGCGCTACGAGCTATGGAAGATTCATCCACAGGCAGATTCATCGACAGGCAATAAACCGCTCCATTCCCACCATCAAGAGAACACGGTCTGCTAATGGTATACTACGCTTTCCACATCGCTGGCAACGGGTTCTACACAACGCTGGTGACTACTTTGAAGGACAGTAACAGGTGCAACTATGTAACGCTTTTGTATCGGTTGTGAAGCCGGCCGCGGGGACTGAGGCGCTCCAGTCACGGTCTGCACGGCCACTACGGTCGGGGGTTCGAATCCCCCCTCGGGCATGGATGTTTGTGCCGTCCTAGTTCGTAAGTAGTTCATAAGTAGTTTGTAAGTTTAGGGACTGATGACCCCGTAGTTAAGTCCCATAAGCTTAAGAAACATTTGAACATTTTTTTCGGTTGTGAATAAATAGTTGTTTGTTGTTTGTTAAGCTTATGGGACTTAACTACGGGGTCATCAGTCCCTAAACTTACAAACTACTTATGAACTACTTACGAACTAGGACGGCACAAATATCCATGCCCGAGGGGGGATTCGAACCCCCGACCGTAGTGGCCGTGCTGACCGTGACTGGAGCGCCTCAGTCACCTCGGCCACCGCGGCCGGCAATAAATAGTTGCCACTATGTAAGTTCCAAGCACCGTATATGGGCACCCTTCCAATTTCATACCCGGCACCCGTTGTTTTTAAACATTTTTTTATAAGTACCCGTATTTTTTAGGATTGGTTTCGGCAGTCTAAGCTTTACAAAGGAATCTTTCAACTGCATCAATCTTTGTTGTTCACGTGCTACAGTGTACAGAATGGCATCTTCGGTTTATGTTGGTTTAAGTGAAAGAGTAGTATCAACATTAAATGAATTATTCAGCATCATGGAAAGTGATGAAGATCCTAATTTCAAGGACGTAGACGGTGATCTAAGTGATGCTGAAACTGCACCCCGTTTTCTTTCTGATAATGGGCGTTTACGTGACAATTCAGATGCTGCCAATGCCGCTCGCGGCTGTGTGCCGTTGCGGCCTACGGAACAAACACATGAATTGTTTCGTTGGGTAAATACCGAGTTTCATTCAAAAGCCCATAAATTTAGTGAAACAAATTCTGATTTGAAAGGCGAGCTGTGTGAACAGCGCATCTGAAAGATTACATTTTGAGTGTTTTGTTACTTCAGGACTTACGACTAAAATTACTTTTGAGACGAATAGATATTTTCATTATTTTATTTCTCACACAAATCCCGCATTGTCAACTATAAAACAGAAATTGAAAGACACAAACTTCAAAGAAATTTGTTTTTAGCAGTAACCATGCTAAACCTCATCTGCCTTCAAAAAGAAGGGACTCGAGATTTTTTTTTTTTTTTTTTTTTTTTTTTTTTTTTTTTTTTTTTTTTTTTTTTTTTTTTTTTGTAATGTGAAATAAATTTTACTCTGTTATATTTAGTTGCCCGTGAGTTTAATTTTTATCTTTTGAGGGGAAAAAAAATTTAAAAAAGGTTTCCGACTGCGAATAAGACAGCATTCACCGTGGCGCAGCGGAAAAAAATTAAACTGGGAAAAAGTCAGTTTCAGGCGCCGCGTATGGGTATTGCACCCGCTTTTCCGACGCCGCAGCGAAAAGAGTCACAAATACTAACTGTACATCAGTCAGGAGGCGGATTTACAAACATTTTGATCTGTAGCGCCTGAGTTTAAATATGAAAATACCCTTCAGACCTGTGGGATGTATGCAAGCAGCAAAGCCAGCCTCGGAACAGATTATCATTTCTCACCAATCAAGCTGATTCTTATTCGCAATTTCAGACACATTTCTTCTATTCCGGGCAGTTTTCATTACGTCAGTGTCGGGTCCTTCAAATTTGTATGCCTGTCTGAAGAACATAGGCATTGGTTACACCATTACATACGGAAATTGCACGTCGTATCATGCCGAAGCAAGGCATGTGACATTTGTAATGAATGTCTCTCCCTGTGCCGGAATTCCAGAGTGTTGGAGCACAAATGGATAGCAGACACAGTGTGCATGTGGCAGTTCGGATCGGTCCGGCCACGGTGGAGTGGCCGAGCGCATTGAGGCGCTATGCTGCGATGTGTGACGCCGTTGCCCGTCGGGGGTTCGAATCCTCCTTCGGGTATGGATGTTCAAAAAATGTTCAAATGTTTGTTAAGCCTATGGGACTTAACTGCGGGATCATCAGTCCCTAAACTTACAAACTACTATAAACTACCGTGTACTAAAGAGCCATCCATGCCGGTGGGGGGATTCGAACCCCCGACCGTAGCGGCCGTGCAGACTGTGACTGGCGCGCCGCAGACCGCTCGGCCACTGCGGCCGGCGGGCATGGATGTTTGTGGCGTCTTTAGCATAAATGTTCAAATGTTTGTATAGCTTATGGGACTTAACTAAGGGGTCATCAGTCCCTAAACTTACAAACTACTTATGAACTAGCTAATACTAAAGGACGGCACAAATATCCATGCCCGAGGGGGGATTCGAACCCCCGACCGTAGTGGCCGTGCAGAACGTGACTGGAGCGCCTCAGTCCCCTCGGCCACCGCGGCCGGCTCTTTAGTACACGGTAGTTTATAGTAGTTTGTAAGTTTAGGGACTGATGACCCCGCAGTTAAGTCCCATAAGCTTTACAAACATTTCAACATTTTTTTGGATCGGTCGGGAAAGCGTAATGGTTAACGGGACCGCTAAAGAGTAGTGGCAAATCCGCGTTCGAATCCCGGACTGCCGCAAACTGTCTCCCGTTACCAACAAATTGTACAGCAGATGCTCACTCACATTGGTAGTTGCGAATATATTTTGATAAACGCTTTGATTGCAGCACAAGAGTTGCCGGCTGTATGAGGGCGCCAGCGGCCTTCTGGGAACTGCGCTCGCGCTTCCTCATTCCGAGCACGTACAGCTAATTCCGAAAACAGACTTTTTCCAGCTGTGAGCCACAGGGGTATGGTAATTGGAGAGGAATCCTCGCGGCAGGAAAGAGCGCGCTATTGTAGCCATGTGCAGGATCTGTCGCAGCTGCCCGCAATTACCGCCTCGCCGAGCACCGCAAAAACCTCCTATGACTGTCAACGTGCGACACGCTTTTCACTGTATCAAAGACACACAAAATGCGTTTAGTTCTCCAAATATGTGCATGTAGCGCACTGACACCACCGAGAACTGCGCTCTTAAACTTGGTGTCCTAAGCCCTTAGCCTGGAAATGTAAATGGTAGATGGAAAACCTGTACTTAAAGGGAGCCCGCATGGGTATTTCCTTATATTTATGGTACGTGAAGTTCAGAAATTAATTAACAATCAGCCAAAGACATTCGACGCCACATTCAAAAGTTATCGAGAAAATCGACTTTGAAGTTTTGTAAGTACACGTAAGTACCGAAAATTAAAGCAATTGCAGCGTCTGTGAGTGTAGCTCAGGTTGCAGGGCTGAACGTCTCTCTGTAATAAAAAAGTTGAGCCAAGAACTTAACGAACAAACAGGATCAACGACCGTAATGAACTGAACTATATATATATATATATATAGCGTTCTGGCCACACAACCATAGAGTCAGTGGTTCCAGTCCCGCTGTGACATTCAGTTATATAAAACATTTTGGGATCTCTAATTCCACGTGTTGTGTCAGTTTTTGTTTATGTGTATGTAGACGAGCTGAACACCTTGTCGTCACGTAAAATGGTGGTTGAGTAGGTTAGCTGCTCGGAAAGCCAGTAGTAGCTATGGAGATGACTTTCCAAAAACATTGTCGTAGCTCTTCACAAACTAAACAAAGACTACCATCGTCAAATAATAGTGAAACCCACACTATAACTTCCGTTTCTTGATTGAAACAATCTTGTATAAAATTTATAAAATTTCGAATAAACTCCTTCTTTCCTCCCTGGACTGCATTTCCTTCCTTCTCCCCTCCTTTCCTACCCTCACTCCTTCCCCTTCCCACCGGGGGACCGATGGTCCCCCTATCTAAAAAGAAACCAACTAACAAACGAATAAACAAAAATACGTACACTTTTGGTAAAAATTACCATTAAATGTTAAAATTGTGTAAATGTTCGAACACAACGAAAAAAAAAAAAAAAATAAAAAAGTCTGTCATGACAGGAACCGAACCCCTGACCATAGGGTTGTAAGACCAGAACGCTAACACCTGAGCTACACCAACAGACTCTTCAATTCATTTAGTGTTTGGAACTTACGCTTACTTGAAAACCTTCCAAGTCGATTTTCTCGAGAATTTAGAGTTGCGTCGAGTGACTTTGATTGTTATTTGAGTTCTGAACTTCACCTACCATAAATACCAAAAAATTCTAAAATCCTATACCCATGTTGTCTCTTTGTTATAGCTAAGCAATTGCTATACAAACCAAATAAATGTGGCGCTCAACGTGAAAGTCTATTACTGTATTAGCGCTTTTGCATACTTCTAACTAAAACCGTCACAGGACTGCCGTAACCTAAAAACAAATGATGGTGGCAACACCCTAAGAAACATACAATCATTTATTAAAATAATGTACAAGATACGAAGGCGAACCGACATGTAATCCATACGACTTTTTTATGTGAAAACTCTTGAAGTTTGTTTTAAATAAAACAAACTACATTAACATTCGGCATCTTTATTCTTCATGTCTACGTATGTGTTTCTCAGCAGTCACCTCACGTTTTTCCCACGGAGAGACTAGGTTGTTGATACCTCCATTGTACAATGTCTGTCCGAGCCTCTGCTTGCACCACTCATTGACTATGAAAATTAAATCTTCGAAAGTGTTTTTTTTTTTTTATTTTAGGAGCAGATTAAAACAAAAAACAAAAAATTCAAACGTTTGTATAGTCTATGGGACTTAACTACAGGGTCATCAGTCCCTAAACTTACAAACTATTTCTGAACTACTTACGAACTAGGACGGCACAAATATCCATACCCGAGGGGGGATTCGAACCCCGACCGTAGTGGCCGTGCAGACCGTGACTGGAGCGCTTTAGTCCCCTCGGCCACCGCGGCCGGCGATTGAAACCATGTGAGCCAAGTTGGGCTGTATGGAGGATGAATGAAGCGTTCGTGTGTTGTGATGCTGTGCTAGAATGGAGTCACGTGTTTTGATGTTAGAAACTCAATGACTACACCGAAATCAAATGTTCAAATGTTTATAAACTTATGCGACCAAACTGCTATGGGCATCTTTCTCTACACTTACAAACTACTTAAAACTAACTTAAACTAGGGACAACACACACATCAATGCCAGAGGGGGGACTCGATCCTCCGATGGGAGCGACCGGCCAGTTTGTAACATGATGAATTAAACCACGTGCCACTCCCACGCAGCGCACCGAAACTGTTACATCACACGCCGCCACTCAATGGAGGCCTCTAATGGAAGAGCATCGCAACATGCGTCAGCCAAGTGCTGAAACGTCTATCTAGATTCGGTTCATTAAATTTTCGCCTATTTCACTTGATTCACGTTACATTTTCTGCGTAGATTATTGGTGGTGTGTTTTCCCAAACCTTTCCAGAATCACTGAGAAGTGAAACAGAGTTTCTTTGCTGTCTTTGAATTACAGAATTGTGCAGCAAAAGCTGTGAAGTTTTTTCAGTGTTCTAATTTTCTTATACCGACAATAATAACGTAGAAATGGGCGCCTAATTGAACGGTAGCGCGACGATGCATGGCTTGGCGTTTCCCTCTTCTCTTTCCTTGCCTTTGGCGGAGCCGGGAACTGGTATCTCTGGCGGGTCACGGGGGTACGCGGGAGAAGGCGACAAGCGCCACTGAGATGCGGAGAGAAACATTCACACCGACCGCGGGCGGCGTACTTCGCGTGTGGCAGCAGTAGTGTTTATTGTACCACGGGTTGGCTGAGCTGTCCTCGGCTGTTGTAGTGCGAGTTCAGAGGGCCCTGCGCTGGAGTTCGCTATGGTGTCAGCCTCCTCGATCCCTTCCGGTTTCATCGGGTATCTACTGCTCCAGGCATTTTAGGAATATGGTGAACGTCGATCTGTTGGCTTTCACTGAAACCTTGCTGGATTGATTTCAGACGGCACCGCTCATTTTGGTTGTCCTGGCCTGTGGAACGCTCGTGTTGCGCGTGTATTTTGCCCTTGATTCTGCCTTTTCGCCTCGTGCACCTGGGAAGGCACCTTAGATATATATACGTTGTTTGAAACACTATGAATCCTGTGTGGTTTTAAATTGTGGTTTGCTTTTATGAATGACGTTGCAAATTTACTTTTGAACGCTTGGTTGTTTATATCACAGCTGCCGGCCGCGGTGGCCGAGGTGACTGAGGCGCTCCAGTCACGGTCAGCACGGCCACTACGGTCGGGGGTTCGAATCCCCCCTCGGGCATGGATATTTGTGCCGTCCTAGTTCGTAAGTAGTTCATAAGTAGTTTGTAAGTTTAGGGACTGATGACCCCGTAGTTAAGTCCCATAAGCTTAACAAACATTTAAACATATCACAGTTAGTGGCCAAAATTGTCCGGTACAATCTCGAAAAATTTGTCTGTTAATTGTAACCACCCCGGCAATGAATGGTTGTTAAGAGTCGTGTGGCCATTCTGTAATTACGTTGCTAGAGTTTGTATGGCCATTCTGTAATTACATTTCTTACCTTAGGCTGGGAAGCCCGTTTTTATTGTGTCGTCTTCCATGACCCAAGGTCCAAATGGCGAGGGACTAACTGTAACCCCGACCAGGCATGTGGGGTGTACTTCAACTACTACCAGCAGGAAGCATTGTTCAAACTGTGATAACCTTCTTATATGTTAAACTATTCTTATCATTGTTATTACGTTTTAGAATAACCTTATTAACTTTATTTGCTGTTAATACACGTAGATTCTTCGAACTATGGAAATTCAAGTGAAGCGTCAATTGCTTCCAGCACTTGCTTCAGGTTCCTCATATTAATTTAAAAAAAACTGTACCCTTAGAGAAAGTGGAACTTATCTATGCATTTTACTTACCCTCTCGGTTAGCCGTGTGCTCTAACGCAACGTTTTCCGAGACGGGGAGGCGTACCGGCTCCGGTTCGAATCCGCCCGTAGGATTAACGAAAGGGGTCGGAGTGCCGGCCAGCATAGATGTGGTTTCTAGGCGGTTTTACACGTCCCCCTAGGTGAATACCGGTCTGGTCTCCAAGTCCCGCCTCAGTTACACGACTCGCAAACATTTCATAATACTTTACACTTTCACACACGTATAACAGTATATGCAGACATTTGGAGTGCACATTTCCTCCTGGGGGGCATGGGGTGGCGGCAGGAAGGGCATTCGGCCATCCTGAAAATATTAACACATGTCAAATCCTCGTTTAATACAGTGCCGACTCTGAATGTGCGGGAAAGGGCCAAAGAGAGACAGACCTCTATGCATTTTACTTAAATAGTATTTAGTGTCTGGCAGTATTGCTCATGTGAAAAATACCGAGTAGCACCGTGGTTCGGAACCCACGTTAAACTGTAGGTCCCCCTATAACTGGCTGGGTAAGTCAGTTCGAAGGTCGGAGGAAGGCAATGGCATACCACCTCCAAACAGGACCATGCCTAGTAAAGCACTGTGGTGTTCAAACCAATCTTCGGATTGTTGACTGCTTTACCTTTCACGTTAGTATTTAGTGAGTGGAAGCAATTTTCTAGTTAAGATTTACCTTTGAATTACCTTTTTTCGTGGTATTCCAATGATAATTTACGTAGTTTCTATTTGGATAATCTAAATATAAAGTTTCATGTTTCCATATGAATTATGTTCGATTCCTTTCATGGTCACACCGCCGGCCGCGGTGGCCGAGGGGACTGCGGGGCGCCATTCATGGTCTGCACGGCCACTACGGCCGGGGGTTCGAATCTCCCCTCGGGCATGGATATTTGTGCCGTCCTTAGTGTTAGCTAGTTCATAAGTAGTTTGTAAGTTTAGGGACTGATGACCCCGTAGTTAAGTCCCATAAGCTATACAAACATTTGAACATATTTTTGAACATGGCCACACCTTCCTAGATTATAGTCCTCTTACCATTGTACCAGTAATAACGGCACAACTGTAATACAACTATCCTTATTGCGCAAGATTTACATGTGGCTTTTCGCGGTTGATAGTACTGTATATATATCAGTCTCTAAGCTAGAATGTTCTAATGAATTGCAGGAAAAGCTTCAGAATGACGACACTTTGTCCAGGGATTGGCATCTGACTCTAAACATAAACAACCGTAACGTACTGCGCATACATAGGAAAAAATGACCACTAGTGTATGATTAGGCTATTTCAGATCGATTACCGGAAGCAGTCACATGCATAAAATATCTAGCGTACGGCGCAATTTAAAGTGGAGAGACCACATAAAACTAATCGCAGGTGATTCAGATACGAGACAAAGTCAATGGAATAACTCTCAGAAACGCTGCGCGTTGTGTATCATTGTGTATCTTACCGTCAAAGAGTCGAGTGTATAAATTCCTGCAACAGCCAGCCACGAAATTGCTTTCTCCTTGTGTAAGATAAGTTCCGGAGTAAGGTAGATGTAAATGTTTGTAGTCTATCTGATATTCATTATGCGCATTGCCGTAGATTCCTTATTCCCACTGTTCGAGTATAGTGTGACTCCTCTCGCAAATTGCACACCATAGACCACCTCAACATCTTTTTCTTGATATGTCATTTCTCTTTCTCATTGTAAAAATATATAAATAATAACAAGGAAGTAAGCACACACGCATACACGCACGCACACACACACACACACACACACACACACACACACACTCACACACAGCACACACATGCATGCACGCAAACACGCAAGGTAGAAAGGTGTACGGTACTCACACACATCAAAAGTGTTCAACTTAAAAGACCAAACTGCTGCGGAAATCGGCCCACAGACATACACATGACCGAACATGGACTCATAACTCCAACACTCCATGACTGAAAGACGCTTTCTACTGCGCGGCCATTCCAGAGAGGCAAACACTCATCAGCTGAACAAAATGATCCATAGGCACATGAAAAGTGGGCTTCAGAAGTTCCATTTACTACTAATCAAAAAAATGTTCAAATATTTGTAAATAGATCGGACCAAACTGTGTGGTCATCAGTCCGTAGCTTATAAACTACTTAAACTAAGGTAAACTAACCTAAGGACAACACACACACCCATGCCCCAAGGAGGACTGGAACCTCCGCAGCGAGGCTCCTTAGACCGCTCGGCTACTCCAGCGCGGCTACTACTAATCGAACAAACGACAAGGGCATCTCGCAACATCAAAACCGTACATACGAAATGGCTTATAGCTGGGGATTTTTAGAAGAAAAAAAAATATATAAAATATTTTGTGCAAGGGCCAGCAAGTGTTCACCATAAAGAAAAGGAAGAAGGCGGGGAAGGACAGAAAAGTGGGTGGCTAACAATCCGGAGGTCTTAACGTTTACCACAAAAGCGGACATAAGCATCTCCGCAACCAGTGACACTTGCCCTGGGACGCGGACCGCGAACGAAGCTCCTCACGGTTACCCAAGAAGCGGACTCCGACCAAAGCTCGCGGGGGAAACATCTCCTCCCGGGGAGGCTACAGAAGGCGACCGCACGTACCATCACTGCACCTGACGATGGTGGCGAGTCTCATGTTGTGCCTGTTGGACACTACCAACAGGCAGTACACCCGTGGACTGTTCCATCGAGATATACGCCACGACAAACTGAACAATCACAACGCGACACTGTGGTGAGATCAGAATTTGACACTTGTAACGTATTGAGAGTATTTCGTAAGAGCCGTTCGTGGTCAAATACTACTTTGTCAGCAGCACTCTTGACTCAAATTTTCATTTATGTTCAAATGTGCATTTCTCGTAATGTTTGCTTATTTTTGTCCAACTCCTGTACCTGTGCCAGAGTCGCTGGTAACATCTACTGTTGTGGTGCTAGGTAAATAGGGGCAAGTGTCCTCATATCGGGTACCTTTTTAATTTCAACATTACGAGTAAAATAGCAGCAATTAAGATATGGAAATGAGCTATTCTATTACTATGGAATAATCTTTTCAATATTTACTCATGCAATGAAAGCACGACAAAGAATTAAAACAAATAACTTGGAAAGAACACGTAGATAATGTAGTGGGGAAAGGCGAACAAGAGACCGCGTTTTATTGGCAGAACCCTTAAAAGATGCAACATAACTACAAAAGAAACTGCATACGCTACGCTTTTCCGTCCATTTTTGGAGTATTGCTGCCCAGTGAGGGAATCTTATCAGGTGGGTTTGACGGAGGACATCGAAAGAGCCCAAAGAAGGGCAGCTCGTTTCGTATTGTCACGATACAGGGGATACAGCGACACGGAAATGATACAGTATCTGCGATGGGAATCATTACAACAACGGCGATTATCGCTGCGGCGTGGACTTCTTTCGAAACTAAAATCATCAACATTCTCCTCCGAATGCGAAAATATATTGTTGACTCCCACTTACATAGGTAGAAATGATCATCAGAATAAAATACGGGAAATCAGAGCTCGAACGGAGAGATTTAGGTGTTCTTTCTTCCCGTGCGCTATTCGAGAATGGAATGGGAGATAAATAGTATAACGGTGGGTCGAAGAACCGTCTGCCAGGCGCTTAAGTGTGATTTGCAGAATGTCCCATGTAGATGCAGAATGTGGTTTCTAATATCGAGATTTCGGGTTTCTTAATTACGGATTGAAAATAAACTCTAAAATTTAATGAATTAGTAACATAGCCTTTATTCGCATAAAATGTTTACTCCGAAGGTACAGAGATTTGTTCAGAAGAATGAATAAATGTTTACCTTACCAACAATTGAAAAACAATTGTGGAGAACGAAACGTCCACAGCACCGCCACCAAGCTCATAACGAAGATCAGAAATATCTCCGCTACCGGTTATAGGAAACAAGCTACTGAGTGCAGCACCAGCAAGCCAGATATTTAGCTGCTCGGAATTCAGCTGTCACCGGAAATACAAAACACTTTATTCTACGTTGCTGATTCTAATCCAGAAAGCGCCTGCGTGACCGTAACTAATACATTATTAGAATGTGTGTGCTCCATAACAACTTAGAGTAACAATGTAATAGTCGTACATAATGACAGGTATCGTTATTGTGAACATATTTGAGTTGGCATGAAGGATGAAAAATCTAAGTTTGTGGACAATAAATCGAAAAAAAGTATATGTATCTCGTGAATGTCAACAAAGAAACAAATTTCAATATGGATTTCTACTAACAAAGAAGGAAATTTACGACAGCTTCCGTAGAATAAAGATTACCGCATTAAATTACTTACAGGTCTCAAGGGGCATAAAAGCAGCCATTACTGCGAGGCTGCAGCCTTGAATAGAACAGTAAGAAGCAGAAGCCATAATATACGGCACAACGGCGTTTACTCTGTTTTACGCCCTTTGCAGTTATTTATTGCATACCTGTTTAAGCACGGACGATGCCATTTTCTGTATTCGATTTTCGGCACGGTTTCTACCATACATTAGAGACCTCAACTTCATAGGCATACGCTTCGGGTGCTCATGCAAATTTCGTCGTAATTCCAGACAAGCTTTTGTTGCCTTGCCATAGGTAAACGATGTGAAGCAGCTAAATCGACACATACATATGCACACACAAACATCGGGCTTTTCAGCGCGATTCCTCACATGCCAGCAATAAAAAAGTGTGTGTCACAAAATTTTCTTCGGCATATTTCCAGCAGTAAACGGACGTCGAAAACTGAGGGGGGTGTCTTGTTACGTACGTCAGTGTGTTTCAGAATTATACAATTACAGCAACAAACTTCTAGGGGTTGTAGAAGGCGTCTTGAGGAACAGAATGAGCATAAAATCCATGTCCGGGAACGTCATACAACGCCGCTACCGAATTTCGAGGTCGCTGGAGGGGATGTCTAGCGACAGGGGCCGGAGCCTGTAACTTGGACTCTCCGTAGCGTCGCTGGATGGCGTTTCTGTGCATGGGTTTTATGCTCATTTCGTTCTCCAAGACGCCTTTTACATCCCCTACAAGTTTGCTGGTGCAATTGTGTAATTTTGCAACACACCGAAGTGTGGAACACACACCCATCTCAGTCTTAGACGTCCATTTACTGTCGTAAATATGCTCAGGAGAAAATTTTGTGAAAGACATTTTTTTATTTCTGGCAAGTGAGGAATCGCGCTGCGAAGCTCGAGTGCCCGAATTTTGATTCACCCTGTATATATATCATCAGGTGTGGCCAACTGCCAGTCACACGGATGACACACCTTCCATTCTTTATCTCTCTCTCGCATTATGTCAGATAAGTTCAGCGAAGTGTTTTCTAAACGAAAGGCGCAGGTCAAAAGAGATTACTCTTTCACATATTAATGACAGAAAGTTGGGGTGTGTAGATCATTCCGGTCAAATATTTTGCCCAATTGTGATTTTTAAAGACTCCAAATTGCACGTTGGTAAATTATATTACTATCTATTATTCTGATATTTGTATTTTTGTTCAGTGACAACAGTTTAGAACGAAATAGAAATTATCACTCCGTGTTTGCCTGCGGTAGTATCGCTACTTAGCCACACATCTCGTGATACTTCGTAGCTTCCAGCACCTCAGGAAACAGGACAAAAGACTGACACGTGTCAGCGAGTATTCTTGTTCCCTAACTTAATTATTGTGATCCGCTGTATTTCTCTTGTCGAGCGAGTAAAGTGACTAACATCATTTTAGATTATCTGATGAATTACTATTACGTACCCAAAGCTGTGGCATACGAAGACTGGAAGCGGGTCAGACACAGAGGCAGGTGGCTGCAGCTATTGGAGTGTCCCAAAGTGTAATTTCCAGGTCATGGAGGCGACCTCAGATATCAGGAACCGTTAAAGGAAGGCAAGGCCAAGGTCGTCAACGGGTAACATGAGCAGCTCCGATTAGCAGCTCGTCGAGACATGAGGCTGATTGCAATAAAGCTGCAACGCACCCTCCAGGCAGAAACAGGATGCGCAATATCAACACAAACTGTCCAAAATCGCATTCGGGTATGTGCCCTCTACGCACGGAGGCTTACGCTGTGTGTTTCATTAAATCCCCGACTGGAGTCGTAACGAATGGTGCTGGGTTCTGTTGACAGATGAGTCAAGATTTTGTGTTCAGCCGGACAATTGCCGTTCCCTCCCTCATCTGGAAAGGAAGTGGACCTCTGAATAATCCTGGTTATGTGCAAGAAACATCGGCACAGCATGGTGGAGGATGAATGGAGGGGCGGGAGTCACGACTGGCGGACGTGCGGACCTCTATGGCATTCATAATTGTGAATGAGATATAGAGACGAGATCATTCGACCTATTTCTGTGCCCTACGCTGGCGCCATAGGAGATGGGTTCCTCCTGGTGAACGATAACACTCGTCTCCACGGAGCTGCACTGGTGGACAACATGCTTGAAGCTGAGGAACTGAACGAATGGCGTGGCCAGCTGGTTCACCGAAGCTAAACCCGATTGAGCGTGTCTGGGTTTCTCTTGTCAGACGCATTGCAGCGGGACAACGGTTGCAGACCTGAATACTGCACTCATGGAAGAATGGCCAAATATTCCTAAAGAGCTGATTGATAACCTCATACTGCCCATTCCACGTAGGTGAGCAACTGCATTGGCCGCCCGAGATGATTACACACCAAATTAGAGGACAACGCGAATGACTTTTTCAGTAGTCTGGTAGCCCTATCGTGTCTTGCTCTACGTAAACGCCATGTAAACCTCAAGTAAAGAGTAGAAACAGCAAAATATCGTACTGCATCACACAAATTACAATTGTAGCTAATATATGATGTATAAATTACGTTACCATATGTATATTGTATAAGATATCTCACCTGATCCTCTGTTTTGAGCAGTGTAATTATTAGTAAGTGCGTTCATGTATGAATAGTTACATGGAGAGCATTGTTATAAATTACAAGTCAACGTTGAAAGATATTTGTGAGTGTTCATAGACAGGGGGGAGGAAATGAAGTGAAGAGGTGGTATGAAAAGACACATGGTGAGGATATTGGGAGGGTGGCGAAGGACATGGGCCGACTCAGGGGATAGAGAAGATGAGCAGAGAGATGGGAGAGGAAGATATGGACAGAGAAATAAAGAGCGAGAGTGTGAGAGAGAGAGAGAAAGTTGGAGGTGAGATGGATTGCGATAGTATCGAATAAATAAATACCCAGGCAACTACGGATTTTCAGTTAGTTTCCGAAAGAACGGACGCTACAACAAATGTTCAAATGTTTGTAAATTTATCGTATCAAACTGCGTGGTCATCAGTCCGTTGCTTAGAAACTATTTAAACTAAGGTAAACTAACCTAAGGACAACACGCACACACCCATGCCCCAGGGAGGACTCGAACCTCCGACGGCGAGCAACCGCGTGCTCCGCAGCGAGGCTCCTTGGACCGCTCGGCTACTCCACCGCGGCACGCCACATCTATATAACTCATATAAGTATTGCTGCACCTGGATTTCAACGCCCCAAATTGAAACCGAGTAGGACATTTATAACACTGACAAGGTATGTTCGCAAAGTTTCTCACCCATATTAGAACAATATTAGTTACAATGAAACTTAAGCTGCAATCAGTAATTACTACACCAACTTTAGCTGTCCGTAGTGGTAATTATACATGTTGGTCAGCCTTATAAATAGTGATGTAACGATGAATAGGACGGGAAACAAAGCTGCCGGTATAACATAATTATCATTATATATTTATTTATTCACTTATTCCATTTACTGTCTGTAAACTCGGTGACTAGCCCGCTAGCCCGCTCAATTCCTCATTTTCACTGCCTTCTGCCAAGTGTAAACGACCAGGAGATATACTGTCGATTGCACCCGTACCCAGTGTGTCTGGCACGAAATCTGAGATGAAACCCGTTATCTTCGAGTATCGCATCCTGTTATAACAACACGCACGTTTTTCAGTGCGACATGAAGCAAACGGATTTTAGAGAATATTTTCCATTTATTTCCACAATGTTTTCCGTTATTTACAACTGACACATTCTCTTACCCATTAATTTTATCACAGTTCCAGAGAAATAAGAACTGAAACGCCGCCCACCGGTTCTATAGCGCTAAAAAGGCGACAACCATTTGGCGTGGCGGATTCCAATTGTGATCTCCACTGCGTTTAATACATGTGACTGATGTCGCATGCAAAATTAATATAGGCTAAATTTAACGAACATCACCTAACTGTGTTACCAGTAATGACAGTTCTTCGTGGCGAAATGATGTTGCTATAATAAGCTAGCGGACGTCGTGGATCAATCTTGAAACAATGGTTGTAACGGTACGCAAAGAAAAATACTACACTCATGGCCATTAAAATTGCTACACCACGAAGATAACGTGCAACAGACGCGAAATTTAACCGACAGGAAGAAGATGCTGTAAAATGCAAATGATTAGCAGATTAGCAGATTTTCAAAACATTCACACAAGGTATAGCGCTGGTGGCGACACCTACAACATGCTGACATCAGGAAACTTTCCAACCGATTTCTCATACACAAACAGCAGTTGACCGGCGTTGCCTGGTGAAACGTTGTTGTGATGCCTCGCGTAAGGAGGAGACATGCGTACCATCACGTTTCCAACATTAATAAAGGTCGGATCACGATTTCGGTTTATCGTATCGCGACATTGCTGCTAGCGTTGGTCGCGGTCCTGTGACTGTTAGCAGAATATGGAATCGGTGAGTTCAGGAGGGCAATATGGAACGCCGTGCTGGATCCAAACGGCCTCGTATCACTAGCAGTCAGATTACAGGTATCTTATCCGCATGGCTGTAACGGATCGTGCAACCACGTCTCGATCCCTGTGTCAACAGATGGGGACGTTAGCAAGACAACAACCATCTGCATGAACAGTTCGACGACGTTTGCAGCAGCATGGACTATCAGCTCGGAGCTGCGGTTACCCTTGACGCTGCATCACAGACAGGAGCGTCTGCGATTGTGTACACAACAACTAACCTGGGTGCACTAATGGCAAAACGTCATTTCTTAGAATGAATCCAGGTCCTGTTTACAGCATCATGATGTCGCATCCGTGTTTGGCGACATCGCGGTGAGCGCACATTGGAAGCGTGTATTCGTCATCGGCATACTGGCGTATCACGCGGTGTGATGGTATGGGGTGCCATTGGTTACACGTCTCGGTCACTTCTTGTTCGCATCGAAGGCATTTTGGACAGAGGCAGTTTCATTTCAGATGTGTTTCGACCCGTGGTTCCACCCTTCATTCGATCCCTGCGAAAGCCTACTGCTGCCCTGGCCAGCACATTCTCCAGATCTCTCACCAACTGAAAACGTCTGGTCAATGGTGGCCGAGCAACTGGCTCGTCACAATACGCCAGTCACTACTGTTGATGAACTGCGGTATCGTGTTGAAGCTGCATGGGAATCTGTACCTGTACACGCCATCCAAGCTCTGTTTGACTCAATGTTGAAATGTTCAATTGTTAGTATAGCTTATGGGACTTAACTACGGGGCCATCAGTCCCTAAACTTACAAACTGCTTATGAACTAGCTTACACTAAAGACGGCACAAACATCCACGCCCGAGGGGGGGGGGGGGGGAGGACGGCGGGGGGATTCGAATCCCCGACGGTGAACGGCCTCGCGCATAGTAGCATACCGCCGCATTGCGCTCAGTCGCTCCGCCGCGGCATTGCACAAGTAACATAAAAACGAATGCTGAAATTTCTCGAATAAGAATTGCAAACGAACCAGAAACTGCCAATGTGAACAACAGATTGTGAACCTCCACAGCTGCAAGTAATTGATTCTTAGTAGATATCGTATTAAAATTATGAATGATAGGCATATGACAACATAAATCCCAAGAGTGTTTTGAACACCACATTGTTTTACTAGGCATGATCCTGTTTGGAGGTAGCATACTCCTGCCCTCCTCCAACCTTTGAACTGAGTTACCGAGCCAGTTATAGAGGGGCCTAATGTTTAACGTGGGTTCTGAATCATGACACAACTCGACATTTTCATATTAACACTACCAGAGGTGAAAAAGTGAAAAGTGACGAATAAATATCCTAAGACAGAACGGGCTCTTTCGAGCTACAATCTGCAACCTTGCCACTTTTTTATTTATTGTGTTCTTAAGACAGTTCGGACAGATGCGGACGTGAGATCGTTTTGTTCGTTGCTGGTCGTTGAGTTCGGGGATCAGATTTTTGTTATAGAGAGCATCCAGCCCTAGTCAATGTCAGTAGCCCTCTCATACTAATACAAGGAGAATTTCAAATGAACGCACAAAAAATCGAGCTTTGCTAAAAGATAAACTTATTTATTAAATCTCACCAGCTGACAAACTATTGGTAAGGTGCGACGGCTCCAGTACTACGGGTTCCACTTTTTCTTCGATTTCGACTTACTTGTCATTATGATGTTCACTTTACAAAAATAAAGACACATGAAATTTGATTAATAATCTGTATCGAAAACATAACGAGGAAATTATTGTTGTCAGTTACTGTCTTATTCCATGACCATTAAAATAATTTTAAAAAAATATATAGAAATAAAACTGATAGTACGAAAAGAAACGTATCAAACAGTGAATTGCACCAAACAAATTTTTTGAAGCCATCGTACCCAAATATATAATGATGTTTTTATTCTGCAACTTTCAATAATGACAGCCAAAATACATTTTGTGAGTAAGCAACATTAAAAATGTTAAATCGTTGTCCGTCGTGGCCTAATCTACTCCGATTTGAGTCCAGTCGGTAGTGCGAGAACGAGAGTTCTGAATAACGGTAGGCCTCGCGTTCGTCACTTGGCATCTTCAGAAGTTAACGAGATTAATTAGTGTGAGTTAAAATTTCCGTTAGTCGTGCGTATCGAGCCCGAGACGTTTCGCTACTGAGCAACCCGTCAGACCACTCGCACCTACAAACACATCACGCAGGACATTGACTTCCGTTCAGTCGCGTTATCCTGAATTCGGACATCTTTTCAAGAAGCAGGCATTAATTTGGTATTGTGAATAACGGAACCAAAACTGGAGAGTAACTTGTAATATGTAAAATATCAAGCCCTGACTCGACTTTTGGTGTTGCTTCTTCAAAGCGGAGGTCGTACTATGTTTATTAGGAGACAAATGAAGAAAAATTAGAGGGTTAAAAGATTCGAAGGCTGATCTGTTGGATTAAAAGCCGACGCTTAAACTGCCACGAACGCTGACGTAACAGGACAGCATTACTCTCCGGTGGGTCGCAGTTAGTATGTAGAATTGAAAACCACGATTTGTCAGCGCGGACAGGGTGCGTGATTTCCAGAAGGAATCTGCCTCTTTTGCATAACTAGTATGCTCCTGCAGAAGTTCGAGAATCGGTTATGCTATTTACTTCTGTTCTTGCTGGAGGAAAGTTCCCTCGTCCGCTTGACCCGAAGTCCCGTTCATGATCTCAACTTAATATATATAGAAGCACAAAGTGATTTATTGGACTAATGTCAAGAAAATTACATTCAAAACTTATTGACGTCGTCCGGAGTATATAATATGTTCATATTCTATTTCGGTAATGATGGCAATTGCGTAATTAAATGCACAGATGCATAAAACGAGAACCTGGGATAGAGCCCATATTTCCAGCAGGTTTAGATTTTAAAATACACTCATTTGCACACGAAGAAAAGTTGTAATTCTTATATTTTACATTAAAAAATACTTTTTCTGCAATTAAGTACTTTTTAAGCGAATGTAGTATCCAACAATTTTAATTTTTCAAACGGCTCATTCGCATGATGACTCAGATAACATATAATCACAAAACGATCTCTTGGATGAATGAGAAAAATAGTTATTCTGTATGTGTGCTTATATACTGAGCAGGTCGTCACTGCCATCGTGAAAATGTATCAGATACTACGAGTCATAACGTGAATGTTTTCCACTGAGGGAGTTGTTTTAGATCCTTTTCCTACATAGAGAATTTCCTGAGACATTCGTATGCATTTATAACTATGAAAAATTATAGTAGACAGAATTTATTAGTTCAAAAGCGTGCATACTGAAAAACACCTCTTGTCTGTGGGCTCAAAACATCGACTTCGCATTGAAAGACGTCACGAATTTATGTGACTCTTTCATGTGAATTATGTTTATCAGTTCAAGACAGGGGAGACTGACGTTAACATGATAGGCACAATTTTACCGTAATTTCGTGAATAATGATCACTACAAGCCTTGACTGTGCAGTCTTTCATTTTTTGTGTGTAGTTCTTTCAATATTGGTAATAACTGGCAGTATTGTCACTTGTTTAATAAGTTGTTATCAGATTAGATGTCTGTAAATCTATCGGACCAAACTGCGTGGTCATCAGTCCGTAGCTTACAAACTACTTAAACTAAGGTAAACTAACCTAAGGACAACACACACACTCATGCCCCAGGGAGGACTCGAACCTCCACGGCGAGCAACTGCGCTCTCCGCAGCGGGGCACTTTAGACCACTCGGCTACTCCACCGCAGCTTATCAGATTATTAATGTTACCTTGGTGCTGGGTGGTAATTTTATTTCAGGTGATGCCAAGTTTTCTTGCTCGGCAGAATTCTGCCAATACTTTACCTGCAAACTTGTTGTTCGGCGAGCTCTCCCACAGACGGCGTCACCGAATGCCTACCCAATTTATGGCGCCGGTGAGGCGACTGTTAGCGAAGAGGAATACATCAAAGAGGATTCGGTAGAAGCCGATAATATGGCTTGATCCAGTTGCAAAGAGGGACCAAAGTAAAGGCTGGTTTCGCATAACTGTCTGTCAATGGACGCAGGTTACACAATGCCTCACCACCGGTCTCTTGGGACACGTCAAGTAAAGTTACGTATTTTTGACGACGTTACAGCATTCAATGAATGAAATAAATCGCAATTTGCGATCAATTGTGGCTTCACTGTACTAGGTTTAGATGGAATACCCAAGTGCGGTGAATGAAAATTTGTGCCCGGCCGGGATACGAACCCGGGATCTCCTGCTTACTAGGCAGACGCGTTGACCACTCCGCTGTGGTAATAGGAATGAGACAGCGTGCCGAATGGAGATTTGGGTGTGACGGGAGACGTGCAGGGAAGAATCCTCTGCATTGGGGCTGGTCACTGTGTCCTCGGTGGCGGAGTGGTCAACGTGTTTGCCAAGTAAATAGGCGGTCTTGGGTTCGAATCCCGGCCGGGCACAAATTTTCATTCGCCACACTTGGGTATTCCATCTAAACCTAGTACAGTGAAGCCATAACTGATCGCAAATTGCGATGTATTTCACGTCATGTAAAGTACCCTCCCGTTCACCTCGCATCGTCAGTAAGTCGGCCCAGTGAATCTCCTCGAAATGGTGTGAATGTAACTTCTCTGATAGACGCGACGTCTGTATCATCAGAGCGGGCGGAACAAAGTTCCTGCAACCTTCCACAGTTCGGCAGTCGTGTCCTCTCCCTCCATTGTGTGGACGCAACTTACAAAACATTTTTTTAGACACTCGACTGCTGTCTGCTGCCGTGTCTGTACGTCTGAAGGACATCATGTTAAGCCCGATTTCACTCTGCTTGCTCTGAGACAAATACTTGTTTGTCTCTAAATCAAATACATTCCAGTTTGATTGAGTAAGCAAAGGGCATAATATTTTCGATCCAAAAACAAGGAGCTCATCTCACATTAACTTCAAAATATTCTTTGCAGTCAATAAAATGAGTTCACGGTCAGATTTTGCTTTCTATGGACGCACATCGCGGTTTTATTTATTTATTTATTTAAATTTTGAGCAGGGTTTTCGGTATTTTGTACGATAGTAAAGCTGGTTTAAATCGTAGATTCGACGATAACCATGCTTATCAGTAACCACAAACTGGCCATGCTGCAAGCTGCCACAAGTATGACAAAGCCACCACAGATACTTGTATGGTAATGTGTCGCTACCACCGCAACTAGTTAATATAGAAAGAATGTTTCTGTCTCTCCTTCTGTTAAAGTCAATGGCTGTGTTAAACAAGATTCTTCATTCTTCTGTCTAACTGGGAGAGTGTACATTTCTGGCCCATGCCAAGTCTGAATCGGTCTGTAATGAAGTTTCTGTCTCCCGAGTTAGACATACTGCTCCCACTGAATTCTTTCCTCGTTGTGGTTTTTTTTTTTTTTTTTTTTTTTTTTTTTTTTTTTTTTTTTTTTTTTAAGTGTGTGTACAAATTCTGTAAGTGTAGTTTATGATGATTAAGTGCTGCACCTCGTAGAAAATTTATTTCTCAGTTTTCTTTTGTGTGATAAAAGATGTTTAAAAGTTCCCACTATTTTTATTCAGTAGATTTCTTCTCTTTTCTGATAAATTAAATTTCAGAATTAATTATTCGTCAAAGTAGTACTCAATGCAGAAATTTCCTGTAGAGGGATGTCTTATTATTAAGCAGCCTTCACATCCATGTAATGTGGTGTTAGAGTGTTTTAGGCCCAAAATTACTTCATTTGCGTGGAAACATAATTGCACACTTGTAATACACTCGGTGTACTGCAAAGAAATGGCGATGCTGTTCCAGGATTCGAAATTTCTTGGCTCATCTGTAAACCAGTCACGAAATTTCTAAAGTGAATGAGCATTCAGTTTTATCATTCAATTTAAAGTCATTCATATGAACATTAAAAAAATCCTTACGACCTCATTTACACTACAAATCAGTCAAAGGTACAGGCCGTAAATTAAACAAAATTCCTAAGAGTAACAATTAAAAACAAATTGGAAAGAACACATAGAAAATACAGTAGGGGACGCGAACCAAAGACTACGTTTTACTTTCAGAACACTTATAAGATGCAAAAGTTCTACTAAAGAAACGGTCTACACCACTCTTTTGCGTCCTATTTTGGAGTATTGCTGCGCATTTTGGGATCCCAACCTAGTGGGACTGACGGACAATTTAGAGAAAGTTCAGAGAAGGTCAGCTTGTTTTCTATTATCTCGATTTTGGGGAGAGAGTGACACGGAAATGATGCACGAGTTAGGATGGATATCATTAAAACAAAGGCGTTATTCGTTGCGACGGGATCTATTTGTGAAATTTCTTTCACCAACTTTCTCTTCCGAATGCGAACAAATTTTGTTAGCACTCACCTACATAGGGAGACATGGTCATTAGAATAACATGAGAGAAATCAGATCGAAAACAGAAAGATTTAGGTGTTCCTTTTCCCCGCGAGCTATTAGAGAATGAAACTGTAGATATAACTGTAGAAATATCGTAAAAGCGGTTCGATGAAACCTCTGCCCTGCACTTCAATGTTACTTGCAGAATATTTATTTTGTAGCAGAAAGCGGTGTTTCGCGACCACAAGAATCAGCTGTTATCGCTATACATATATTATTTTTAGTGTTCTGTTTGTAGGTATTGTCTTAAATCTGGCGACGGTGACTGATTTCTATTAGTGTGTTGCATTATTGCGTTCTTCTGTTAAAGTTTTTCATGAAAGTTCATGGGGTTAGGTAGAGTTTCTTGTATTTTTAGGGATTTTTGCTTATGCGGTCATTCTATAATCTTCACCAGAAATAAGGCTAGACTTTAGAGTACAAATGACGTCGTTACATTAGACAACACGAGGGAGCAATCAGAGGAAAATGTACAATTGAACATGGACGAACAGGAATTCACCAATCAAAGCCCTCGGCCAAATCCTTGTGGCGCGGGCATCAAAACTTCCCATGTTAACTTGCCACATGCTGTGGTGTCTGTTACAAATGTGGATAGCGATGACGAAGTAAGAGTTGCATCTCCATTCCACAGACACGATAGCGCTCAGTTGAACACACGTGCTTCATCTCCTGCTGAAAGTAGAAAATTCCAGTTGCGCGTCGAGTGTATAAAACAAAACGATCAGCAAACCAAACAGATTTTCCAGAGAGTCGCGGAAAGGAATCCTGAGCAGAACAAAAATAATCTTGAACGAAACAAGTAGAGGAATGATCGAGAAAACTGTGGGGAAACAGTCAAAGAGCTAGGCTCGGTAAACATAAAGACGCAAAAGTCTAGGCAGATTGGCGAATTAAAACAGACGTTGCAAAAGGTGAGAAGGTGAGTTTGGAATTCGACCAAAGAGCAAACCTAATTCAGGTCAAATTCAATGAAAATAGCCATCAAGTTGCTCAGGTATCGAGTCAGATGTCTGCAATGGAAAAGCATGATGAGGAAATCCCGGAGATTATACAGGCAGAGAAGGAAATAACACAAGTTCAGGTCACATACAAACGACGCTGAAAGCTACGAAAGATAAAATCCAGAGATTAGCCAGAAAATATAAGTAAAATATGGGAGGTAACCGAACTACTCGTCTGAAATAATTGCAAAGTCATAGTTCAGGAGATTCACAAGGTTCATGAGTGCTCGAAATTAATTGAGTTGGTGCCCTCAGGCATAACTGAAGAAGTCAAATAGGTTATAGAATTTCAAAAACGACAAGAGGAGAACCTAAGTGAATTAAAAAGACAGAAGGTCTGCATGCAAGAAACTCGTAAACAGAAAAAGAATTCTCACCTGGTACATCAACAAACAATTGTGTACCACTTCCTCTAAATACGAACATATTAAGAGCGAACGAAGGTTCTATTCAAACTTACAGCTCAGAAATTGTGTGCGGTGACGCTGTTCGTGGTCAGGAATCGGTGCAAAACTTGGGCGATTTCAATTTCAAGCATTTCGTTTCTTTGAAGAACTTTGAGTAATACAAAGATTCCGTAAACTTGTTACGGGACATCTTAAAGCTTGCAGAATTCGAAGTCTCATTGGCAACGAGTTGGCCGCTGCAATAAAAAACTGTTGTTTATTCGCGGATATCTGGAGGGCAATGCGGTGGAGAAGATGCGAAGCAATGCGACCATATACACGTCTTGAGTTGAAGGAGCGTTCCTGGACTGCTGCTGGTCCAAGGCTACGAAAGACCGCATATAAGAGAAAATAATTATGTGTAAGGTTCGACTATCTGGATTCAAGAGCTAGGTCAAGTCTTTCGAAGTGATGATCAATAAAAACCAATTTCGCGATGTACCATGTAGCTACTGCGAGATTATCAGCTTCTTCAAGATGAAGTTACCGCTCATGTATCAGCAATACCTGGCAGGTAAATGTGATAGCGATATCAAAGAATTTAAGCACTTGAATAGAGAAGTTCTCTTTGTTTTCGAAAAGCACTTGGCTCGCGAACGAAGGAGGAGACAAGAGAAAGCTCCTATAAATACCTGCAATTTGTTGATAACCAACGTCAGAATGACGGTTCAGGGACTTATAAGAAGAAAAAATATAAAGGTGGTGAAAAGTAATGGTTTAAACCATATCCACAGAAGAACGGTGGAAACTGGGGGCCACAACATAACAGCCAGTATAGTCGGAACCAGCCACAGGCCAAAAACAAACAAGGAGGTGGTAACGCGTACAAAAATGTTCGACTGAAATTAGGCCACCCAAACCGGAAGAACAGAATACGAATCCTGGACCTTCCTACCAATGAGCAATGTGGTAATGACATTCCCCACGTGAGAGGTTTCACAAAAGGCCAACACCTCATAATTAATTAGGAAGCCATGTAGCGAGAACTTTTATAAGAAAAGAGTGAAAATGAGTCGGCAGATAAATATCCAATTATGAAACTCTTAGTCGGAAAGTGTACGCTTAAAGGTGTTATTGACAGTGTGAGCCAAATCTCCCCGAAATCATAGAAAGCATTTATGAAATTCTCCGAGAAACGCGCGTGGAGTATTTTAAAAGTAAAAATCACGGCAAAAGACGCTATAAGGGACAAAGAAGAAGTGGTTTCGCGTCAAACGAGAATAGAGTTTACGTACTAAGGGCACACGCCTGAATGCAATATGCTGATTATACCACACTTGTCCAAGGAGATCATATTAGCAACGTATTATCAAACCAATTACAAATCTGTGTTCGATATGGGTACAGCTGGCGTTCCCTTCTTCGACGAAAACGGAAAAAAAAAAAATTAAAAAAAAATCCATTTCTAGTATCAGGTGTGCCGGCACAACTGCCAGCCAATTTCCTGTAGTGTATAATTTTCGTCTGTGATTTGTGTATTTCAAAACAAGTCAAAGACCGTTGCTACAGCTAGTTATCAGTCAGTCAACTGCCAGTTGCCGCCAATGTCACATTGTTCAAAGCGCTAAGTAGCATAATTTAATTTGTGTCCATTTTTATTACCGCTCAATTTCTTTATTAATTCCGTTGGTGCTTTTGTTTTAAGAGCTTTATTCTCGCGCATTTGGCAAATTTTGTTAAAGCTTCCGTTTCAAGATTTTAGAACAGGTGGGACCATTTATCACAGCTTACTCAGCTACCAGCCGCCATTAGTAAAGCAGTAGTGTAGTAGCGAAATGAAGCATTTAGCATCCTTATTTGTTTGTACTCTTGTTCAAAAATGTTCAAATGTTTGTATAGCTTATGGCACTTAACTACGGGGTCTTCAGTCCGTAAACTTACAAACTACTTATGAACCAACTAAGACTAAGGACGGCACAAATATCCATGCCCGAGGGGGGATTCGAACCCCCGACCGTAGTGGCCGTACAGACCGTGACTGGAGCGCCTCAGTCCCCACGGCCACCGTGGCCGGCTGTACTCTTGTGGTATGTCAGTAGCTGCAGTAGGATGGATAGGGTATGTGGGAACGCAGGAGGAGTTGGCCGCCGTTCGCGAACAGATGAACTTGTTTTTAGCCACGGTCAGCCATCTTCAGGCTGCTGCGGTGGAGAGTCTGGAGTGTGGCATGGGGCACCTCGGGTGTTGCTTCGGTCGCCCACGGTCTCCGCTGCCGCGGTACCTTCATGTGGTACCGGGCTCAGTTTATCCGCCGGCCGCGGTGGCCGAGGGGACTGAGGCGCTTCAGTCACGGTCTGCACGGCCACTAAGGTCGGGGGTTCGAATACCCCCTCGGGCATGGATATTTGTGCCGTCCTTAGTTGTAGCTAGTTGATAAGTAGTTTGTAAGTTTAGGGACTGATGACCCCGTAGTTAAGTCCCATAACCTCTACAAACATTTGAACATTTTTCAGTTGATCCGCCCTGGCTTCAGGGTGAGTGGCGGGTAGCGCGTTCGCGTCGCTCGAGGCGGAGACCCAATGTGGAGGCTGGCCGTGCGGCATCGATTTGCGAGTGATCAGGTGGCCGGTCCCTCAGCAGGGTCCGGGTAGGCACACGGGGGAAGGGGTCTGTTAGTGAAAGGGAGCTCCAATGTTAGGCGCGTTATGTAGGCCTTTGGGAAGATAACGTCCATGGCCGGAAAGAAGTCCGATGTGCACTCTGTATGTCTGCCGGGGGGCCTCATACGAGATGTGGAAGAGTCTATTGAGCGTACTGGGTGCGGTCGTCTGCAAGTTGTTGCCCATATCGGCACTAATGACTCCTTCGCTTGGGTTCTGAGGATATCCTCAGATCATACGGACGGCTGTTGGAATTGGTGAAGACTGCTGGCCTCGCACGCAGGGTGCAGAGTTTCAATTTGCAGCATTGTTTCCAGAGTGGATCGGGGTCCTTTGGTTTGAAGCCGAGTGGAGGGTCTCTATCAGAGGCTTCATCGACTCTGTGACAGTTATGGCTACAGATTTCTGGACCTGCGTTATCGCACAGATTACCAATTGTTAGCGTGCTACTTATTTAATGGATATCGTTTAGTTCTGGTACGATGGATGTAGAGGAATTATGGGCAAAATATAAATGCATTGGAAATAAAACGCTGGGGAAATATGTACCGACAAATTGGATTACGGATGGGAAGGACCCAACGTGGTTTAATAGTTATATTCGAAAAATGCTAAGCCAGCTGAGGCGGTTGCGCTCTCTGTTCAAAAAAGTTCAAGCAAATCAAATCAGACAAAAGTTAGTAGAGATTTGCGCGTCTATAAATAAGAGCAATACGCGAAGCATACAATAACTACCACCGTCACACCTTAGCAAAGGATCCAGTCACTCGTTAATAATTCTGGAGTGGTGAGAGAAGACAGAAAAATGAAGCCCGAAGTTTTAAATTCAACATTTAAGAAATCAGTCACGCAGGAGGACCATACAAACATACCTTCATTTGATAGTCGTACTAACTGCAAAATGGAGGACATAGTAATAGGCATAGCTGGTGTAGAGAAGCAGCTGAGAGAGTTGAAAACAAACAAGTCGCCAGGTCCAGATGGGGTTCCAAGCCGGTTTTACAAAGAGTACTCAGCGGCACTGGCCCCTTACTTCTCGCAAACCTTTGATACAGCGCAAAGTTCCAAGCAAATGAAAAAAGGCACAGGGAACTCCCGCGTATATGAAAGGCAAAAGAACTGACCCATGAAATTAAAGACCTTTATCATTGACCTCGGTTTTCTGTAGAATTCTTGAACATATTCTCAGTTAGAATGTAGTAAATTTCCTTGAGACGAAAAAGCTTCCGACCATCGATCTTGCGAAACCGAACTTGTCCTTTTCTCTCATGTCATTTTGCGTGCTATGGATCAAGGGCAACAGGCAGACTGCATATTTCTTGATTTTCGAAAGGCGTTTGACACGGTACCGCATACAGACTGCTAACGAAGGTACGAGCGAATGGAACAGGTATCCAAACATGTGAGTGGCTCGAAAACAACTTATGTAAGAGAACCCAGTACGTTGTCCTCAATGGCGAGTGTTCATCAGAGACTAGGGTATCGTCAGGGGTGCCCCAGGGAAGTGTGATAGGACCGCTATTATTTTGTAACTATATAAATGATCTGACGGACAGAGTGAGTTGTAATATGTGGTTTGCTGATGATTCTGTGGCGTACAAGAAGGTGTCGACATTGAATGACTGTATTAGGATGCAGGCGAAGGTTATCTAGGGGGTGTGAGTAATGGCAACTAACGCTAAATGTTGGAAAATGTAAGGTGATGCAGATGTGCAGGAGAATCAATCCGTAATGTTCCATTACAACATTAGTATAGTGTTGCTTGACAGTCGCGTCAATTAAATATCTAGGCGTATCGCTGCACAGCAATATTGAAATGAAACGAGTGTATATAGACAGTCATGGGGAAGGCGAATGATCGACTTTGATTTATTGGGAGAGTTTTGGGAAGGTGAGATTCGTCTGTAAAGGAGGCCGCATAAAAAACGCTTGTACGATCCCGTCTTGACTATTGCTCAAGTGTTTGGTATCCCCACCAGATCGGCTTAAAGGAAGGTATAGAAGCAATTCAGAGGCGGGTGGCTATTTTTGTAACTGGTAGATTCGATCAATACGCGATGTTACTGAAATGCTTCGAGAACTTAATGGGAGTCTCTGGAGGGAAGGCGACGTTCTTTTTGAGAAACACTGTTGAATAATTTCATTTCATTTGGGCCTGCAGCATTATGTATGTCTTTTAAGGACATATTATTAATCTAAGTAATGCCAAAATGCTGCTTTACTTTATAGATGTTAAAAACTGTTTATTAATATAGTAATAGGCCTATTTCGGCACTGTGGCCATCATCAGGCTATCTTCGGACAAATATTTAAGGTTAAAATGAGTAAAATAAAGATACTTACAATTTTGATACATTTTTCGTGACATATTACTCCAGACTTACGTCCATATGGCATTGTGGAGGTATAATTTATTATAATAACTGCATATAATTGCAGTATAAATGCTCTTTAGATGATATATATATATATATATATATATATATATATATATATATATATATATATAATGCTTATCAGTTGTATTAATTCATTACTGCTATTTTGTCAGTTTGAAATATCCTCCAGCGATGCTGTATGGTTACAGTTTGTTTATTACTGCATATTGTGGGATCTTTGGTAGTGTGGTGTGATCTTTATTATGTTATGGTATTACGATGCATATCTTTGTTTTAACTCGATTTGAAGGAAAGCCCTGATGAAATTTTAAATGAACAAACCGAACTAAAACACAAACATTATCTAGACAACTTTATTAAAATTTTCGAATCGAGTTAAAACAAAGATATGCATCCTTATACCATAATATAATAAAGATCACACCACACTACCAAAGATCCCACTATATGCAGTAATAAACGAACTGTAACCATAGAGCATCGCTGGAGGATATTTCAAACTGACAGAATAGCAGTAATGAATTAATACAACTGATAAGCATAAAATAATATATATACCATCTAAAGAGCATTTATACTGCAATTATATGCAGTTATTATAATAAATTATACCTCCACGATGCCATATGGACGTAAGTTCTGGAGGATATTTCAAACTGACAGAATAGCAGTAATGAATTAATACAACTGATAAGCATAAAATAATATATATACCATCTAAAGAGCATTTATACTGCAATTATATGCAGTTATTATAATAAATTATACCTCCACGATGCCATATGGACGTAAGTCTGGAATAATATGTCACGAAAAATGTATCAAAATTGTAATTATCTTTATTTTACTCATTTTAACCTTAAATATTTGTCGGCAGATAGCCTGATGATGGCCACA
Source organism: Locusta migratoria (assembly GCA_026315105.1). Lineage (NCBI taxonomy): Eukaryota > Metazoa > Arthropoda > Insecta > Orthoptera > Acrididae > Locusta > Locusta migratoria. The sequence continues at coordinate 238,204,840 of CM048755.1, forward strand.
GTGCTGAAATAGGCCTAGTGCTATATTAATAAACAGTTTTTAACATCTATAAAGTAAAGCAGCATTTTGTCATTATTAGATTAATAATACTGTTGAATAAATTTAGAGAGCCGGAATTTGAGGCGAACTGCAGAACGATTCTACTGCAGCCAACCTACATTTCGCATAAGGACCATAAATATAAGATTAGAGAGATCAGGGCTCGTACGGGTGCATACAAGCATTCATTTTTCCTCGCTCTATATGAGAGTGGAACAGGAAAGCAAGTAACCAGAACAATGAGTTTAATGAGCACAAGGAAATGTGTAATCTATATCTATATTTACATAATTCCTCTGCAAGTCATATATATGTACATGGCAGAGGGCTCATCGAAAACCATTTTGGATATTTCTCTACCGTTCCATTCTCTAATAGCGCACGGGAAAAAATAAATACTTTCATCTTTCCTTTTTAAATCTGATTTCTCTTATCTGATCATGATGACCATTTCTATGCTGCTGAGTGCTAACAAAATACGTTCGCATTCCGAGGAGTAAGTTGCTGAAAAACTTTCTCAAATAGATCTCGCCGAAACGCCTAACGTCTTTATTTTAATGATTTCCACCGCTACATCAACTTCTTGACAATCCCTCCCCTCTCCAGCATCACAGAGCCATTCGAGAACTGCTGTGTAAACATCCTTTTGGTTCGATAACTTCTTTCTCCCATATGTTTTTATGGTCGCCGAAAAGTTAGCAACCGCATAAAGAACAAGGAAGGAATATTAGGGTTTAACGTCCCGTCGACAGTGTGGTCATTAGAGACGGAGTGCCGGCCACGGTGGCCGAGGGGACTGAGGCGCTCCAGTCACGGTCTGCACGGCCACTACGGTCGGAGGTGGATATTTGTGCCGTCCTTAGTATTAATTAGTTCATAAGTCGTTTGTAAGTTTAGGGACTGATGACCCCGTAGTTAAGTCCCATAAGCTATACAAAGATTTGAACATTTGAATTTTAGAGACGGAGCTCACGCTCAGTTTATTGGGTAAGAATGGGAGGAAGGAAATAGGTCACGAACTTTCAAAGGAACGATACTGGCATTTGCTTTAAGTTATTTAGGTAAATCACGGAAAAACTAAATCTGGGTGGTTGGACGTGCATTTCAACAACTGTCTTCTCGAATATGAGTCCAGAGCGTTACCGCATCTGGTCCATGTGGTTAGACGTTTCACCCACAACAATCGTACCGCACCGTTTACTTCTACTCTGGAGTTGTACCATTTCATGATATGCGCTTATGACCCCTATGAAAGCAGATTTGTCCTACAGGAAACCTGCATTGTTTACTGTCTTCTGCCATTAAGCAACACATATTGCCAACGGTCCTAACGTGGAACGACATGAGTAACTTATTTTCTGAAGCTGCTATGTACAATAAAAGATTCTTGTGTTACACATTGCACCTTTAATTGCAGAGAATTTCAGCAAGACGTCACTCTTGACTCCTGATCTACAGCGTGACAGGTGAAGTTAAGCTTTTGACCATTCTAATCGCGATAATTTATTCGTAACAGAAGAGCAATTCACTGACCTAAATTCCGTGTTGCAGAGTGTTGCTAAAGCTGTTGGTAGGAGGCCCGTGCAGTGGTGTTCTTATGAGAGCAGGGGCAGAGGAAGCGAAGAGATGGGGCGGTAACGTGGTTTCCTGCCTGTGACGTCGCCGACTACCTCCGCCAGGAAATTGTCTATGCAGGAAATTTCTTTTCCGTCCCGACCCTACCCACCGGAATCGAATCTGCAGGATTCCGGGTCCACAGAGACCGGCACTAGCTTCTCCTGGATTTATAAATAGACAAAACTTTGCGGATAAAAATTAAACGGTTTCATGTACGCACTAATGTGGTTATAAGTACTAAAATTCATTTATTTTAGAAAGAGAAAATTGTCAAAATTTCCAACTTAAACCTTCTTTTAAAAAGCAAAAGCTGCAATTTGAAACTTTGAAGGTCACACACAGTCGAACGCGCACACAAGTACCGTCCTTTTACCGAAGCCGTTCACGGCACATTCGACCCCCCTGTATCTTCCTTGTGGATAAAGCTAGACACCTGAAATTTTAGTGACCAAGAGCACGTACTACAATTAACTATATTTCCAAATTATACTAATATAAACCCTATAGTTTACGAAATATTGGCAGTCAAAAATCGTTACTTCTGCCACTCAAACACCGATTATGAAAACTGTAAGTACTTCTAGCAGATATACAAACGTCAAATTTCGTATTTAGCTAGTGTTTAGCCTCTAATGGAAGAAAATATTCAAACTTCCGTAAATATCAAACCCGTTTCCGAACGCATTTTTGCTTGGAAAAAGAATATCTGCTTCTTGGCCATCTAATTAATGTGTTGGTAATAGCCTCGCGCTAAAGCGCAGGACTCTCGTAGGAGAAACCGCAGGTTTGATTCCATAGAGTAAGTACCTTTCACTTTCGTTTTAACCTAGCCATCAACTTTCTTAGATGTCAGGAGTCGTCAGAAATGGCATGTGACTCGAATTCCACCTTAAACTGTAGGTGCACTGATGGGTTCATGCGTGTTCACATAGCTCAATTGCACAATGCACATTCCTCTCACGGAATGACTGCGAGTTCTAAGGCGTCATCATGCAGACTGGGAACCGTTGCCGCCGGAGGTTCGAGTCCTTCCTCGGGCACGGGTGTGTGTTTGTTGTCCTTAGTGTAAGCCATTGACGGCACTGCCTCTGCCCCTTCGTTGCGGATACAGCTGCAAACCCGAACGTTTGGAGATCAAAAGTACTATAACTGGCTATATTCTCAAATTATAGTCTTGTACACCTTATAGTTTACGAAATATTGGCAGTCGAAAATCGTCTAATTCTGTCATTCACTCACCGATCATCAAAATCTAAGATACTTCTACGTACACAGAAACTTAAATTTTTTTGTCGAGATAGTATTTAGCCTGAAATGTAAGTAGAATCCAAACATCTCTAAATATCAATCAAATTTCTGAAGTTTCAGAAATAAGTCTAAACAATGCACTGGTCGACACCGGTTCTTCGTTGTTCACATGCGAAAATGCGTAAGAAGCGCTTTCCAAAGTCACAAGTTTGCGAGGATAGCATCTTAAGTAAGATCAAAACCACTGACATACATTAATGTCTGTGTTCAAAGTTCAGATTTCGGCATTCGCGAAATACAATAGACTTAGAAGCACTTACCGACAAAACTTGTCAAAAGTTATTACATTAAAGCCTCTGAGGAAAATAAAAAAAAGCGATAAGGAGTGGACTTTAAAAAGCCCTTAGCTGACTTATAACAAACGTTACCAGAGTAGAAAAGGAGGAGGGTTATCTACAAAAATAAATGACAACCCAACGCGCTCCGTGATTGAACTACGAATGGATTATGATACTTACACTGTAGCCATTACATTAACGAAAGAGAGGATCAAAACATAGGAACTGGTTATGGTAACTGAAGGAAAGTGTCTAGGTACAAGATAGAAAAAGCCTTTAGAATGAGAGAAAGTCACTGAAATAAATGAAGAGTGAGAAAGGTACTAATAAACAAAAGACTATCACCAATGTAGATAATATCAGTGTGTGCAACATTTCAGATTTTGCACTGCTAAATTCAGATGTTGTGCAATGAAAGGCATTTAGGCATACAGTGGACAGTGCTGTTTTGAAAAAAAAAAATCACCAGCTAATGTGGCGTACTTTTATATTTCAATGGACAGTCACTGTTCTCTTCAGATCAGTTGATGACTTAATGCAGAGCCAAAGACAATTAGTTAGAAAATAAAATAAAACTCACCGACGATGCTGATAATGATGTTACCATGGAACGTACAATGGATGGAAATTACGAAGAATGGAAGATAAGTACAGGACCGACAGAAGTAGAATGATCCCACCAGATATCATCTTTTGCAGAAACGTGATTTGTCTCTGAGCAGAATGACATTCATAACTTTGCTAATTTACTGGAAACCTTTAAAACTGTTTTGTAGAAAATTCTCTTATGAAATCAAGATAAATTGTCTCAAAATTCTATGCCGCACTGAATAAAGAGTTACGGGAGGGAAGGTACAGTATTAGGACAATAGACAGCCCTGATATATAAGTATTTGATTTGTATCTTATAAAAATGTGGGGGCTGAAGTACAGCACGAATGCAGCGTGCGCTGTACTTCATGTTCAGTAAATAATAATGCCAGAATGAGCTTGTTGTTAAAAAGCACTTCCAGCAGGATCCGACAAGGATGAAATTAAGTAAATCCCTCTTTGATGTAAATAGTTATTATTAAGGTTGTCAGACTTGATTTTTTCTCAAGAAAGGAAGTATTTTTACGCTTTAATTACCTGAAGTTATAACTGTACTGATTATAGGAGCAAGATTTATACAATTATACATCACCAATTTCATACAATAGAAGTGTGTACACTGAAAAACAAGACTTCTTTTTATGGACTAAACTAATTAATTTTGAATTACCAACTGTTGTATGAAATAAACTGATCATTCAATAAATAACATGCAAAATGACAACTACTTATCTGCAACTTCCGTGTATTCTGAAGTATAGAAACTTATTCGAATTAGAAGACTAACTAGTGCATATTTTTAAAGTGATCCACCATAGGTTACAGTACGTGAACACGATGAAATGACTGAACATTTAGAGTACAATCAAGTTTCCAGACTACTCAAATATTGTTACATCAAGGCACTGGGATAAAACAAATATATAGGGAATGGGTTTTAAGAAAATCTGTTGCTGATTTACAAATATGTTACCCAAGCTGAAAAAGAATAATTATCTATAAAAGAAATGAAATCTCATCAAAAACATGAAATGTACAAAAATGCAAGTCTCGCGACTAATTCCTCACACCGAAAAAGTTGTAAAATGTCATGGGAAACCAAGTCGGTTATTTTACGAGTGTTGGAAGTTAAATTTAAATAGTGGCAACACTGCTGTGGAGATACTAATCAAATGAATCTACTATTGTCGCTGATAGTACACGTTGTTAACATACCTACCTTGCCTCAGAGCAAATGGACTCGCCCGTCCCACGTCACCGGCGTGCGCACAATCGAGGGAAACAAAAAATGTTCAAATGTTTGTACAGCTTATGGGACTTAACTACGGGGTCATCAGTCCCTAAACTTACAAACTACTTATGAACCACTTACGAACTAGGACGGCACAAATATCCATGCCCGAGGGGGGATTCGAACCCCCGACCGTAGTGGCTGTGCAGACCGTGACTGAAGCGCGAGGGAAACACAGTCACTTGTGAACGAGCGGTCTAACGTAACGGTGTCACTATGTTTTCGAAACAGGAACAACGGAGTTGGATCGAGATTGAATGTTCTAGAAATCGTACAGCACGACAGTGTCATCAAGGTCTTCAAGAGGCGTCAGAGCCCCAGTATGGTGAAAGTTATGGTGATTCTCGCGTACGACTGTGATGGCGTTATGCTAATGCATTACGTTCCTCCACGGCAGACCGTCAATGCACAGTATTACTGTTTGTTTCCAGAGCATTACCTGCGACCAGCTTTTCGAAAGAAGCGGCAACACTTTCTGCGCAACCTCCCATCATATTGCACGACAATGTGCGGACGCGTACACCGCAAGCTGTGGCTGCTCTGTTCGGTCGATGGGACTGGGATGTACTTTACCATCCACCATACTCCACGGACTTGAGGCCTTGTGACTTTGATTTGATTCCGAAGATGAAGGACCCACTTCGTGGTTATCGCTTCAGAATTGTTCCAGAGATTCGACAGGCAGTAGACCGCTACGCCTTTCACATAGTTGGCAACGGGTTCTACACAACGCTGGTGACTACTTTGGACAGTAACAAGTGCAAACATGTAACGCTTTTTTATCGGTTGTAAATTAATAGTTGCCATTATTTAAGTTCCAACCCTCGGAAGTAGTGTTCATAGAAACACCTATTCAACCCCTTGTCATAATCTGTTTTCTAAGTGGTTATCCACAAATATTTATAGCGACTATAGCAGTAATAAATATAATGGCTTGGTAATCGCATGACAACGTAAACTAATATTTTAAAAGACTGTATGTATATGAGAGTATAATTCATTCCTATTTTGTTTCGTTTGGTTACATAATGGAATATAAAGTATTGTTATGTCATATGTCGACGTTCAGTTGCCAGATCATTCAAACGTTCAAATGTTTGTAATTCTATGGGACCAAACTGCGTTGGTCAACAGTCCCTAGTCTTACAAACTACTTAAATCAAGTTAAACTAACCTAAGAACAACATACACATCCATGCTCGAGGGAGGATTCGAATACCCGACGTGGGTAGCCGCACATCCGTAACGTGGGGCTCCCGCGCGGCCCACATCATTACATATATTCTTATGCCATTATATTATGGTACGATTGCCAAGTAATTATGTTTATTATAAAAATAAAGATGTTTAAAATTGATTAAGTCGCTACTCATGATGGTAGATAACTAAATAGAAAAATAATTATGCCAAGGTGTTGAATAGATGGTTCTATGAACAGTAACTAAAATAACCAACGTTTCACAGTGGAAGGAATTCGTCGCGAGACTTGCATTTTTGTGCATTTTATGTTTTTGATGAGAGTAAACATTTCTTTAAACGGTTCACCCTTTTCATCATAAAATTTACTTCTGTGTAACTAATTTATAAATACCCTATGCAACCATCTTTTAGGTTTCCTAAAATAGTGGGCATAAATGGCGAAATATTTCGCCTTGTGAATTACATTGGTAATCTGTTTAATTTTTTACAAACATCATCAGTATGAGTGTGATTCTGCTATTTCTCCCGTCGTAACTCTTGATGAAAACGTTTTCGCGTGTACGGCCGGATCCCTGTGTCAAACTGGCACATTTTAAAAAGTGAACATGTTGCGCTGATGAGCTACAACAGTGCACCTAATGATTGCAGTGGGGTCACTTGCTCAAATACTGTTCCAAGGTGACACACGATCCGACAGTACACGCATGAAAATTTCATCAGCGGTATTTACTTAAATATATAAATCAATTAATAATTGATGTCTATTTACCACTCTTTCACATACATATTAATAACTACTTTAGATGATTTTTCTGTATAATAATAGATGGTAAAATTTACTTACAGCCTCGGGGAGGTAGTATGCTAATGTTGGCAACCACCTTTGAATTCAGTTTAGAAACTCAATCACATACAACGAGAGGGAATAATGTTTCGTGTTGACCGTGAAATGAATCATTGATGCTGTTCGTGCTCTATGGTAGAAAGGTTCTTGTCCAGCGAACATTTTGTTGCAACAGTCGTACACTACACCGTCGATGCCATAATAAAAATTTAACGCAATAATTTTCAGACGTGAAATAAATACATCCCACTGATGACAGCATAAAGAGTACTGGAACATATTTGAAAAATAAATTTTCAGTGCTCAAAAATGTTTGTATAGCTTATGGGACTTAACTATGGGGTTATCAGTCCCTAAACTTACAAACTACTTATGAACTAGCTAACACTAAGGACGGCACAAATATCCATGCCCAAGGGGGAATTCGAATCCCCGACCGTAGTGACCGTGCATACTGTGAGCGACGCGCCGCAGTGCCCTCGGCCACCGCAGCCGGCAAATTTACAGTGTCACCGTTTACTATTAGCAAGGCCAGAAAGAAAGTAGAGCATCGAAACCCAAAACATGATTGTAATATGCAAAATTTTTACTTTCAGTTTCATCTGCCGTCAATGCAGACGTTATTACAGATGGGGTTTAACGAAGGAAGATTAAACTTAATGTCCCGTAGACGTTCTGGTCATTAGAAATGTTCAAATATTTATAAACCTAAGGAAACAAACTGCTGATGTCATCGGTCACTAGATTGACAAACTACTTAAGATAACTTATCTTCAGAACAACATACACACACACTCTCTCTCGCTCGAGAGAGAACTCGAACCTCCGACGGGGTGTGGCCGCACAAACCGCGGCAAGTTGGCATATACGGCGCGCGGCCATACCTGCGCGGCCTATTAGAGACGGATCACAATCTCGGATAGTTTTTGTCAGGGAGTGGGAAGGAAAATTTCCGTGCCCTTTGAAAGGCATTTTCCTGGAGTGATTTAGAGAAATCAAGGAATACTTATATCAGGAAGGCCGGAGGCGGGTTTGAATCGCCGTCCTCCGAATGAGAGTCCACTACATCAACCCGCTCGGTTCATTGCAGATAAAGTGGAATACCCTTTCAGTTGTCGAATAACCTTCCGTTTACGACTGGAGATGAACAAAGAATGTTTTTCTCTGAGATACGAATTGTAGCTTGCATTAAGAACAGGGGAGAAAATTGTAATGCTGCATCAACGATGAGTATACTCGCATGTTAGTTTTAGTATTTATCATAGTATTTACGTGAATGTTGGTGGGTGACTGCGTCTATGTCAGACCGTAAATAGAATGGTTCTGGGTTTTATTCCCGAGCAGTTTTTGGTATTTTTCACCTTTGGTAATGCTCATGAACTGTAGAATCATACATTTCACAGCGGTTCTCAGTAAATGATGCTGGTTACTCAGTAGTCGGATGATACAGTTATCAGATCAAGGGGAGTGCAAAGCGTATGCCATCTTCAATATAATTTTATCTAGTAAAAGTCTATGCTTTCCAAACCTACTCAGAGACTACGGGTTACTTTACTTCAAAAAGAGGCTAAACGGGACACAGGAGACGAACCTTAGCAGCCGTATTAAATTTTCACGACGCTGCATAATAAAATGCAACGTGTTGGAGCAGCTACGATCGTTTGCATAAATCCATTAACACGTATAAAAAAGTTTCACTTGTTCCCATTCCGTACATTGACATAGAAACTAAAATTAATGAAAGCCCATTCATTCGTTTGCAGAGTGTGCGCTGAATATAACGCTTAGTTCCAGATTAAAGCTTTGAGGAGGCCGAGTCCTCCATTCAATATCCTTCGTCGCAAGCGAGCCAGTTCGCCTCAGGAGATTGAAATCGATAGGGAAAACAAGAGGCAGCTAGCAGCTGTGCCTGGGCCACGAGCGCCGGGTGTATTTCATTAGTCAATACTACGGACCAGCAGCACGGGCCAATTTGCAGATATATGCCACCGTTTAACCACCAACGGAATGACTCGTTGATGATTCGCGTTTACAGTGCAGAGATGTGTGAAACTTTGGGTTTCCACTCTCGTTTCACGAAGGTAATGTGTAAACGTATTATTAAATACAAGCTCTCTGAAAATACCACAGCCTAATGGAAACATAAATGATGAAACAATCCGCTGAGGAAACAATGACTTAAATGCGGTTCTCTAATTTTCTGCTACGTGGAAATCGTAGTCCCAAATTCAGATTAAAGTGACTAAGCCGCGGCGGAGCGGCCGAGCCCATTCAGGCGCTATGCCACGACGCGCGAGGCCGTTCCCCGTCGGGGGTTCGAATCCTCCCACTGGCATGCATGTTTGTGCCGTCTTTAGTATAAGCTAGTTCATAAGTAGTTTGTAAGTTTATGGACTGATGACTCCGTAGTTAAGTCCCATAAGCTCTACAAACATTTGAACATTTAAAGTGACTAAGCGATAAAGTGCAAGAATTGAGATCTAATGAACTCGCACACGATCCCTAACCATTTCATAATATTCATCTGACATTCATTTCACGTCTGCTGATGATTGTTAAGGTGAAAAATTCTGAGTTGCACTATGATTCAGAGCAAAACTAACACAATCGAATTACGTTAAAATATTAACGCATTATTCCCATTCTTACTGTTAGTATTCCTGTTGAACAAGCTAGATTCAAACAACGTCGTAATTGCTGTGAGCAGGTGCTATCATTGACATCTTTCATTGGTAGCGGTTACGGAAAGAAGTTTATCACTTCCGTAGGTTTTCTGGATCTCTCAGCAACTTAAGATATGGTTTAGAAGGAGGTCCCCCAGGAAAGCTTTTCAATTTCATTCCTTGTCCTACTTTATTACGACTTTTAAACTCTATGTTAGGTGTCCATCTAATCAAAATCTACCTCGGTAACATGGAAAGTGGTTTTAGACAGCTTCACGATATCCTCCCCTAGGGTTCTTTGCTTGTTCCCATTCTTTTTCATGTTTATACATCTAATATACCAGCTACGCAGTGTAGTTCATTTATGTGGATAATATTGCCATTGCGTCACAACACAGAGCCATCCACGTGCTGGAAACTACCAAAACATCTGACCTAACTCTCCCCAGAAATTACTTCGCAATGTAGAAACTAAAGCACAAATATATATATAAAAGAGAAGTAGGTTGCTTTCACCTCAATAATAGGAAGAAGTATAGTAGGCCTTATAACGAAACAAACACCCACAAGGTGATGTGAGCACAGGAAAGTTTGCTGTATAGGCGCCTCCAGTACGGCCAGGTTATAAAAGGCGGAGCAATACTTCTTGAACGCACACTGAAAGTGACTAAGAAACTGCCTGTGTTCTAAGATACAGGCAGTGTGGCTGTTGCCGCTCTAAGCTCTTTCCCAAACAGCTAGTGAGGGCAACACAACGATAACTATTGGGGTGGGCAGTCATTCTCGAGTTTGAGAGGTATTAACCCTTTCAGACACTCTGGCTACAATTGTGTACATAACTTTTACAGTGTCTAAGCTAAATCAGAAACATTTTTTTTTCTCTTTTGAAACAACGTGTATGTGATTGTGAGTGTTCAACCTTTTCATCGTGCACACTTACTGTCAACTGCGGAAGATCACTATAAAAATACCAAGTAGTCAGTGTTGCACTGCGCAGCAGCTTGTGAACACTAAAGAACACGCAAGTTGCGGGTTACTTGTATTCCACTGTGCAAATGAAAAGTAGTAGTAATTATTTTGCATGGCAACTATTGAATGATCAGTTTATTTAGTATAAACGTTAGTGCTACAAAATTAATTATTTTAGTTCACAAAAAGAAGCCCTGCTTTTCAGCATATGCAATTTTGTAGTATGTAAATGGATGCATATAACAGCGTAAATCTTGCTTCTAAAATCATTAGAAATGTAACTTAAGAGAAATACAACAAAAAGAAATAATTTCCTTCCTCCAGAAAAAAGAAGAAGAAAAAAAAAAAAAGAAAACAGGTCTGAAAGGGTTAAAATTGCATCTCGCTGCGAGTCGGGGAAGTGACCTGACGTCCAGATGACGTTAAAAAAGTGGTAGAGAGTTTCTTTGTTTCTCTTTTTAAGGTGCCGTAGAATTCTGTATTAATGTTTCCTATTATAACCAGAGTACAACGTACGAGCCGCATATAACGCAGAATCGATCTCCCACATGGGAAAGGAGCAGCTATATTCCTCATCAGTAGAGGACTTGAATTCCTAATCGTCCCTTTGCGCAGCCATTTAGCTGCGCTGGCCGCGGTGGAGTAGCCGTGCGGTCTAAGGCGCCTCGCTGCGGAGCGCGCTGTTGCTCGCCGTGGAGTTTCGAGTTCTGCCTGGGGCATGGGTGTGTGTGTGTTGTCCTTAGGTTAGTTTACCTAGGTTTAAGTAGTTTCTAAGTTACGGACTGATGACCACGCAGTTAGATCCGATAGATTTACAGACATTTGAACATTCTTTTAGCTGCGCTGGAATGCAGGACTGTGGCGAAACAGGCCGCCATATTACGTGCAATGTCTTGCGGGCTAGTGCCATTCCCCATTACAACAGCCAATGCGCACCTTTCTTCTCTCCCATATGTTCTCCTCACGACCTCACATACTGTGGTACTTTTATGGAATTAATAGTGGCCAGGAATTGTTCCACGAACTCTTCTACCATTTCCGTATAATACTGCGACATTTTTCCTCGCTACCCGTAAGACTACGACGTTAAATTGGCCTACACTTGAGCATACACGAAGCCGCACGCCTCATCCTTATTGCAAAGCGACATAAAGGAACAGGTCGCCCTTTCATTTGTCCTGAACTCTGCGGGACGGATGCTTTCTTTAGTGGCTTGGTGGATCATTTGGGCAATATGATCCATCCCGTCGTAGACTCCGTCACGATGTTTAAGCTCAGTGAGTCCGCTGTAAAGTGTCCAGTCTGCTCTACTGAATACCAATCGTGTCGGTTTTCTTTTGGGCACCACTCTGTCTGGTAGTTGAATTCATATGAGGAAGTGGTCACTTTCGTGCATGCCATCGACTACCCATTGAGCAGTGTGGACACAGACTGGAGAGCAAAGCGAGAAATCGATAGCGGAGAACGTGTACTCTGACACCAGCAAATACTCGTAGGAAGACAAGAGAAGTCTCTAAATTGCTCTAATCTTGGGACAGGCAGAGTCCAAAATCACATTGGGTACATTAAAATCATCACATAGGATTAATGGGTGGAACAGCTAAGTAAGGAGGTCATTGAGTGACTCTTCGTCGAACATATCATGCAAGGTCAGGCAGAATGAGCATAGAAATGCTCTGGCACTGCGACTGCTCGTAGACTTGTGCTGAGGCAAAGGGCTGCGGAGAGACAGGTGGTGTTGACAGAAACAGCCGCTTTATCCTTAGCTCTCTCTCCACTAAGGTAGTCCATTCTGTGGAGAACATCGCCAAGTAACTCAGGGGTGTCTGTTTATGGACATATACACATAGGTCTACCCTGAAACAGTCGATGTAGTTCCTCCATGTGTGTCCTGAATCCCTCAAAGTTCCATTCATTGGAGGCTGAGAGTTTCATGCTATGAGGATAACACTCTCACGCGGGGTAGGGAGACTTTAAGGCACGGAGGTTCAGCTTTGGGGCGAGATGGTTGCCCCAGAGTAACATTTTGGTCCCTTACGTTCACAAACATTTGACAGCGTGGACATTAGAGACGGAGCTCAGGCTCGGATTTTGGGATAAGTATGGGGAACGTAATCGGCCACTCCCTTTCAAAGAAACCATCACGGCGTTTGTCCGGAGAGATTTGACGTCAGCATGGTCTGACCGTCTACTTATTGTTTTCATCTGAGTCACAATCTTTCCAGTTTGCTTTTATGGCCTTGGGCAGCTTTGTTGGAGCTACATTAGTTGTGGTAGTGGCCATGCTGGCCATTTAAATACGAGATGGCGGTGAAGCTGCAAGCAGTTATCCAAAGTTTGTAGCTTCTCTTGACATTTTTTGGGGGATTACAGACCTGAAACAACTTTCGTTTTGCATGTGCATCGACAGACGCAAGTTTAGTGCTGACACTAGCAACTCCTTTTGAGTAAATGTACCAACTTTTGGAATAGGTTTTTGAAAGACTGATGTGAAAGTGGTGGTAATTGAGGGAGACTGCCTTTTAGTGCTTTTTTGCCTTACCATACGCGAGGCACTTTGTTGTGTTGATCTCTTGTACCTTGCGCTCTTTAATGTAGGCACTACAATCGCTGCTCCAAACAGGGCGACCTCAAGAACAATTTGTACTCTTAATAGAAGATGAAATAATCTTTCTTCGCGGGCGGCCTTACAACATTTGCAGCACGTTGCTTCTACGTTACATGCAATTGCGGTGTACCCAAAGCGCAAACATTTAAAACATCTCATTGGATAGGGGATCTACATCAATCCTTTTCATAATGTTTTGGAAATCTACGAAACTGTCTGAGGCCCACACTTCTCGAAGCAATTCTTTAGCAATATCCACGAGGACGCCTATAGGTGACAACCCTGTTGCTGTAGTTTAGGATGTTGTGTAGCTCTATTTTCATGGCGTATTCCATAAGGCATTTCTTTTTCTGGAGGTTCATTGATTGTTGATTACTGTATGATTCGTACAACGATTTCCATATCAGATACATTTTACAAACTTCTTGATTGTTGGACCTGCAGTGTGATAAATATCGTTGAAGTACATTGTAATGAAAGTTCCAGAGCACTGCTTACACTTTATTATAGAACACTACAGTGTTTCAGCTTTTTGAAATTATCAAGTGTGTCTACGATGTTTTGACGTTTGTTAGTAACATTTGGCGTGACTTTTGTAAAAACTGCAATGAGTTAATCAAGTATTTCGCAGTTATATACGATTTTAGCTGTCAGGGTTTTTGCAGCTTGTTACGCTATGACGTTTAATTACAGAAAACTTTTTATATTTTGTGTAATTAGCAATAGTTCGGGCAACGATCTGCAGCCAAGCCGCAGAAAACCTGACAGCTACAATCGTATATAACTGTGAAATACGTGATTAATTAACTGCAGTTTTTGCAACAGCCCCGCCAAATGTTACTAACAAACGTCAAAACATAGCAGACGCGCTTTATAACGAACATTAGTGAGATATTTATAACTGAATAACAATGATGAAAGTAGGTTCCATAATACAAAAAGTACTTTCAGCAGCGATAGAGGAAGAAGAGAAGGAATAAAAGCCTATACAGGGTGAATCATCTAACACTTGCACCGCAAATATTGCGGAAACGGAAAGTGCGATTGATGTGCGGTTTTCACAGAATGGATTGGTAGTCAGGGACTCGTATTTTTAGCCAACAAACAGATTGTAATATTACTCAGATAGTGCATTTTTTATGCAAACATGCAGTTTTTTAAATTGAACAATGATTGTTTCTATGATGCATGCTACGCTGTCGTAGCCTCCGTCCCCGAAATTTTGAATAGTTGTAGCTGCCAAACTAAACGTGATAAAAATGTCATTCACAATTCTTTGTACACAGCTGGTGTCAAAAATTGCAATGCATGATAGAAACAACCATTGTTCCATTTGAAAAATTGTACGTGTGCATAAAGAGATACACTTTCTAGGTATTTTTACAATCTGTTTATTGGTTAACAATACGAGTCCTTGACTACCAATCCATTCTGTGAAAACCGCACATCAATCGCACTTTCCGTTTCCGCAATATTTGCGGTGCAAGTGTTAGGTGATTCACCCTGTATATTGATTAAAAAAGGAGTACATTAATGCATAATAAACACGCCGATAAGAAACTTTTACAGGTTAACAGTGTAGTGATCAAAATAGTTGATTGTTTTGTCTTTAGGGGATTTGAAGACAATGAGTGTCTGGACAAAGAAAATGCCGGCCGCGGTGGCCGAGGAGACTAAGGCGCGCCAGTCACGGTCTTCACGGCCACTACGGTCGGGGGTTCGAATCCCCCCTCGGGCATGGATATTTGTGCCGTCCTAGTTTGTAAGTAGTTCATAAGTAGTTTGTAAGTTTAGGGACTGATGACCCCGTAGTTAAGTCCCATAGACTTTACAAACATTTGAACATTTTTTGACAAAGAAAATAAGTATGAAATGAAGAGTAGAACCGTACTGTAAAAGTCTTAGTGAACTAAACAGAATTTTAAAAACGAAGCGCTTGATGTGTGTTAAACATAAACTAATATGTATTGGCAGTTTTCACGTATGTTAATGATACGCGGACCGCTTACGCGAAAAAAATGGTGTCTCAGTGAGAAACCTAGAGATGCTTCCTACAAATTACCAGGAGTGACGATAATGTAAATTAATAGGACAGTGAAATGCTTCAACCTGAAGACCGCTTTCATATGAGACCTGATTTAGGCTAAACATTTGTCGATGTCAAATGGCAACTGCTGTTGGTATGATAGTGATAATGACGAACGGTGCATTTGATGATAATAAGGAAGAGTGTACACTGTCACTGCGTGCTATGGAGTGACAAAATGCGGCTTGGGCGAGTAAACTATAGTACAAGGACAAAAGTGCTGGGCTTCTACGATCGGCGTGTAGAATAAATGGAGTAGTCTTGAGGCGTGAGCTTTTAACAGCGCTTCAGTCGGTCTCCCCTTTCGCACTCCCCAGGACCACAACCTCGGCGAGCAGCGCCTCACACCACAGCTTTCTGATTAATTGTCTCATTTACTGTGCCAATTGGAGGAGCTCTCAACACCCTTTAAGACTCCATAAGCGCCCTGCGGGACTGTAAGGAGGGGAGTATTTTTACTGCTCGTTCTTACGACTTGCTAGGGAAAATAAATTCCAGCGCCCGGCGCTATCGTATCCGTCAAGCCTCTTGCTTGATCTCTTGACGACTGCAACTGTGCTTCTAGCTGTGACCACAGCAGTCTCCTCACAAGAGCGCATTTATTTCTGTCACACTCGAGAATGTAGCGACCACTTCTCGGGGTTCCGCGTACCTATTACATTCATGTAACCTCATAGAAATGAAAACGGCCGAACACATTCGCCATACAACAAATTTCTCTCTTATAGTCTGTTCTGTTCGACAAATACTTTGACACATTTGTGTGGTAGTACGTTAACCCCTAACAATAAAAGTGATTGCTGTTACAAAGTGCCTTATTTTTACTCAACCGAACCTCGTCATAGGGCCAAAAAGGTTTAGGCAAACTACGAGAAAACTGTAGGCAGTACCGATAGTGAAAACTTACAATAATTCATTCACCTTCTTAATACTAGGGTAGAGAGGAGGATAAGTGCTTTATGCCCACCTTCTGAAAAATATTGCAATTTAGCGGGCGGGATACATAACATTTAAAAATTCTACAAAAATATTTATTGTTTTTGATGTCTTTCACCAGATTTCATAAATGTTTTCAATTTTTCAGTGAAATTTAATCCAAAAATAAAGTCTTAAAAGTAAATAAAACTTCACTGTGAGTTTCATGTTCAGTGTTTTTAGGTTGGCGACCGAATTTATATATCTATCTTCGTAATGCAGTTTATAAGTGTTTTGGTATTGCTACGCGTGTTTTAAACGATATTTTCAGATTCTAGACCATATTTACACATCACTACATCTTTAAAAAGTATCTTGCTAGTATAAGTGAAGATGAATTTAAAAATTTTGTAATTGTTCTGGAAATGAGCGTATGGCTTTCTTGGCCGGGAGATGCCTTGCCGGATTGTTCGGCCGCCTGAGTGTAAGTCTTTTTATCTGACGCCGCCTGGGCGACTTACGTGCCAATGATGATGATTAGGACAACACAACACCCAGTCCTGTACCGGGAATCGAACCCGGGCCTCCTGCGTGGTAGTCAGCGACGCTACCGCTTTTTTTTTTTTTTTTTTTTTTTTTTTTTTCCCTTGAGGTGGGTCTACGTTTTGCGGTCGTTGTTTCAGTTCGTTCTCGTTTGTTCGTTGTACATTTGGCTCAGCTTTTTTATTACAGAGGACGTTTAGCCCCCTGACCGGGCGCGCTGAGCCACGGCGCCCGGCACTGTGTTTGTTCTACTTTTTATGGATGAGCATAGAATCTTCCGCCCCTGTGCAAAAAGCGTTACGAAAACCATGTATTGTGAGGGCTAGTATTAATGCCATATATAATTGAGTGATGTGTCCCTCGGTTGCACAGTGGTAGAGTGCCAGACTAAAGCTCCAAAGGTCGCCGGTTCGATCCCCGCCAGATACTGGGATTTTTAAGTTTCACTTTTTCTACCTCTGGCAGTATTGCTCATGTGAAAAATACCGAGTATCACCGTAGTTCGGAACCCACGTTAAACTATAGGTCCCCCTATAACTGGCTGGGTAAGTCAGTTCGAAAGGTCGGAGGAAGGCAACGGCATACCACCTCCAAACAGGACCTTGCCTAGTAAAGCAATGTGGTGTTCAAACCAATCTTCGGATTGTTGACTGCTTTACCTTTTTTTCTCTATACTTGAGTGTAAAGGCGATGCTTGGTACTATTGTTCCAAGTTTACTAGGTTCATCCTGGTGCTGTCTGGAGGAATATTGTCCATGCTTTCCAACTAACAGTATGACGGAACAATGTTTTTTCCTTTGTTGATTTTATATTTTGGTGTATTTTACTTATATTTTGACAATCCTTCTTCATGCCATTGTTTATATATTCTGTATTTCGTACTCTGAATTATGTATTTTGAATACTGTCAATGTATTTTAGACTCTGTGCTTCCGACACGATACATAAATAAATAACAGTATTGGAGTCCTGCTGCTGCTGCTTATTACCGCGTTCGGCTGATGGACGTTCAGTCGTGAA
The DNA here is from genome assembly GCA_026315105.1 of Locusta migratoria. Taxonomy (NCBI): domain Eukaryota; kingdom Metazoa; phylum Arthropoda; class Insecta; order Orthoptera; family Acrididae; genus Locusta; species Locusta migratoria. The sequence continues at coordinate 238,222,812 of CM048755.1, forward strand.
TTATTTCCGAGATATGAAGCGGAAGAATTAGATAGTCTTTTTTTCTGTGGGCCGTCTGTGGTGTACTATGTTGCGTCTCTCTGGAGGTTGCCCCTGCCGTGTGATGCCCTCTGTGTATGGAAATGTTCTGAAGCTACTAGAGGACACCCTACATTTAAGCAAATCAAAATGTTCAAATGTTTGTATAGTCTATGGGACTTAACTACGGGGTCATCAGTCCCTGAACTTACAAACTACTTATGAACTAGGACGGCACAAATATCCATGCCCGAGGGGGGATTCGAACCCCTTACCGTAGTAGCCGTGCAGACCGTGACTGGAGCGCCTTAGTCCCCTCGGCCAGCGCGGCTAGCTACATTTTAAGCGATTAAAGTATCAGAGATGAGTGGAGTGGCCGCGCCTTCTAAGGCGCCTAGCTGCAGAATGTGCCGCTAGTCGCCGTGGTAGGTTCGAGTCCTCGCTCGGGAATGGGTGTATTTGTTGTCCTTAGTACAAGTTAGTTTAAGTAGTTTGTAAGCCTAGAGACTGAAGACCGCTGTAGTTACGTCCCGTAGATTTACACATATTTGAACATGAATGTCAGAATGAATGCTGCAAAATGTACTATTTTTTTTTCTCTTTAGTTATCTGGCTGAGTGAACGGTGTACCGTACTGGGACTAGCACCAGGGACCTTGTGTATTGCTGCCAATGATGTTAACGAACTAAGCTGTAAGAGCACCAATTACGACTCGACTTCATAGTATTACTTCCACCAGTAACTACTTACTACTTTCAAAACTACACAGGAACTCCTCTGCGTATGACAGTGCCGACTCAAATCAAACACCGACCAACATGCAACATTCGAACATGGTGACAGGCCCAATTAATAAATCTTGTACCGTTAAAATCAGACAGAGAATCGTGTTTGGTGATAGGAAATGAGCGTGGAGTGTCGATTTTCATAATTCCAAGATTGACTATTGCACCAGTTACTTTATTTGCTAGCATTTGTTGCCGGGTTTACCCACGTGTTTATTAATTCAGTTCTTATATTAGTGTATCTCCTTCTTTCACTCTGTCCATCGCCCCATGCCCCAAATGCTGTCCATTTCACTTCTGTTTTCATGCAACTCAAAACTTACGGCGCTATATCTCCTGAACAACGTGTCCTATAATAATTTTGCACGATCTTAGTGTGGCACATTATTAAACAGCAAAATATGTCGCGAATGAAGTTGTTAGTAAATATGAAATAAATTACAACATTATGCGTGATGGGGCGGTTTTTCGTACATTTCATTGTTAATGGCGTCCTGTCTCCTGAACTTTGTGTCGCACTACGACATAGTTTCGAAGATACAATCAGTGGTATCTGTGTATACTACCTGTGAAATGTCTCGTGAATATTATTAGTGGTTTAAAGGTTATAAATTTTAACGTTTTGGTGAAGAGCGTCCCAGTCCGACAGTATGTGAATTTGGAATTTCCGCTTGAAAATCACATCCCGAGCAGTTAATTTGGACAGATGTAGAATGTTTGAAACGTCGTTGATGGATTTTTTTCATAAGTGACAACCGATCACTGAACTCTCCTGATCGACCCATTCATCTGTTATTGTTTTCTTACTGACGACACAATAGTTTTATGCTGCAAGGTCCAAGTCCCGTGCCGTCTTGATCAACGCGGTGGTGTTCGGATACTTTTTATCAAATAAGATCCATTTTTGTCCCTAAAGTTTGTAGGCACCCTGAATTGATAAATTTTGTTGCGTAACTGTATATTAAATAATTTTCACTGAAAACTAAGAGGAGAAGTACAATTTAACTTTAGAAATACCGGCAGTTGGGGACATATTATTTTAAAAACTGAAAATTTCTAGTAGGTTGTGAGAGTGCTGGTATGCAGACACGAGAGTAGCGTGTAACGCAACGGAAGAGTGTGAACCGTCTTTACTTGGGTGTAAACTGTGGCGGTGATTGCACTCAACTTAGCAGGCTCTCAACACATAACTCAGCGCCCGCAGGAGACATTAATTCTTCTTTATTACTACTTACTGGCTATTTACGGAGAAGGAATCGTTAATCTGCTTGCGAATTTAATAATTTATTAATGGCTTATACAGAGTTTTTCTTTTTGTATTTACGGAGAAGGAATCGTTAATCTGCTTGCAAATTTAATAATTTATTAATGGCTTATACCGAGTTTTTCTTATTTTATTTTTCTCTTTTAGAGGAGTTCGCTAAACGCGTCACCGACAGCTTTCGTGTCTTGTATCTTTGCGAAATGAAACTACGTCTATTCCGTGGACAGATATATCTATAAAAAAAAGGAAAAAAAAAAACATTACGCACGAACCCTTGTCACTAGTATGGATCCTAATGTCTTCCGTTCAGAGTGGAGAATGAATCAAAAGGGACTACATGATGCGAACATTTTTCTATGTTTCCAAAAGCATTACATTATACGTACGGGCTGGAACACTGGAAACAAAGCCATATCAAGTTTTAACGTCCCGGTTTCGACGAGAACATCAGAGACGAGAAACAAGCTCGGTTAGGGAAATAATGAGAATTAAAATCCCAGAATACGGCCTAATGGATTTAAGGGCACTACGTCAAACTAATATCAGGATAACTTTAAGGCTGTGTGGTTTAGGGCGTCATGTTACGAATTGCTTGGCCGCTCCCGTCGGAGATTCGAGCTCTTCCTCAGGCATAGACGTACGTGTTTGTCCTTAGCGTAAGTTAGTTCAAGTTATTTTGAGTAGTTCGACCCTAGCAGTTTCGTCCCTCAAGTCTGCAAATATTTGAACAGCTGATAACGTTATGGGTATTGTAAATCTACGTTTCGCAAATGAGAGTCCTGTGATCGGAAGGAATGGAGAGCACAAGTAAGGTCACGTCTAAGGCGGGTACTTTACTTACACAGGATTAAATGTCATTCACTGCATCTCACACACAGACAATTATTCCTTGCGCTATGGAATCAGCTCTCTGGGTTAAAAAGCAACAGTATATTTTCTTAAAATTAAATAATTAAATAATGAAATAGTTTTAATTTGCGACCGAGGGCTGCTTTTTTTATCCATTGAGTTCATTTTCTCTTTAAATTTGAAAGCTCAGCTAACTAGCGACACAGCTTGAAACAATATCAAACATTGTGCATTGATGTAAGATAACAACTTTGACTCAATATAAATCACCCAGGAGTAGATAACAATTAAAAATTTGTGTTGGTAGTGAACCTTAGGTATTTAACGAGGAGACGAGTAAACATCGTAAAATTTCAGTCCACTGTTAAGTGAATTTGACTGTGTACTATTGCCTTTGTAGGAAATTGGTCAATTTTAATCTCTGAATAGCCACCAAACAAGTTTGTGGCGATAACATAATATTTGACAGAAGCAATGGCCGGACTTAGAAGATGGGAAAGCGTTCTCTCAAATCGAATCAAGAAAAGTAGCAAGATTTATAACTAATGATTGTGAAAAAATATTAATTTCAAAAGCTTGAAAGGAAATGTATAAAAGATAATTATCAGAAAATGATTACAGAAATTCATATTCACAAAGCTGTGTATTTCGTTCCTTTAACGCAAATAATATCAAAGCTGTTCCACAACTCAAGCCAGACGATCAACGAAGTGCGAAACTGTTAAGTCATCGGAAGATGATAAAGTTACCGAATACAAGGTTTAGTAGGAAAGCAACGAATGAAGTCCAATAATCGTTAGTGCGTTCTCCACTGAAACAGTCCGCGTGGATTCCAAATATTGTGCGATATATCTTGTATCTGTTATTGTGAGAGAATAAGTAATTACAAAGCACAAATAATGTCTCATATTCTACCTTCTTGGTCAGGTGAACATGTGAACAACTGAGCAATATATCTGTAAAATGACACAAATATTAAGCCTTTCGATATTCATTCGCATTAAACTGACAGTCCTCCAATGCAAAAGCACTGAACACAAAATGAGAAAGGAAAAAGAAAAATAAGAAATGAATGAAATGCTTTCAACTGACATCTGTGGCAGGATATGGAACCTATAAGCTTCGTGTCGAAGTTCACATGTTACCCTTTACACTGCTCAGGTATGACATTGCTGCCTCCTTAGAAGAACAACGCCTCGATTTCTTCGTCTTCTTGCTACGGAAACGATCATCGGCCCTGCATACTGCTGCTTGCAATTACTGGTGCTAGTTTCGACGGTAGACCATGTCGGACGTATGTATACATTGCCACTTTAGTTGCCATTTACCTTGTTATGCCTTCATGGAACTTCGAATTTACCTTGCACCTAGGGACTTCTACACGGCTTCATTCGTAGGACATTTATTGTGTCCCTATATTTTCAAAAAAATGTTCAAATGTTTGTTAAGCTTAAGGGACTTAACTACGGGGTCATCAGTCCCTAAACTTACAAACTACTTATGAACTACCTACAACTAAGGACGGCACAAATATCCATGCCCGAGGGGGGATTCGAACCCCCGACCGTAGTGGCCGTGCAGACCGTGACTGAAGCGCCTCAGCCCCCTCGGCCACCGCGGCCGGCCCCCTATATTTTCATCATCAAATATCGGGATCGTAATTATCAACTTCATAAGCAATAACGGATAGCTGTCTTGAGGCCTTGTACGACTAAAACTAACGTCTGAGTAGATTCTCAGACAGACCAACCTTCTGAACAGGAGTGCAGATCCGGTCGAGGTCACCAGGCCGGAATAAAACAGGGCGATGGCTTCCGTTTCACCTATGACAATCAAAAATTTTCAAATGTTTGTAAATCTAATGGACTTAACTGCTGCGGTTATCAGTCCCTAAGCTTACAAACTGGTCGCGGTTTCGAATCCCTCCTCGGGCATGGATATTTGTGCCGCCTTTAGTATTAGCTAGTTCATAAGTAGTCTGTAAGTTTAGGGACTGATGACCCCGTAGCTAAGTTCCATAAGCTCTACGAACATTTTGAGCTTACAAACTACATAAAATAACTTAAAGTAACTTATACTAAGGACAACACACACCCTTACCCGAGAGAGGACTCGTAACTCCGACGGCGAGCAACGGCGTGCGCGCAGCAAGAGCATTAGAGCGCTCAGCCACTCCACCGCGGCCCTTTGACAACCCTTACCCCGAGCTTGTAGCTTACGGAGCCGCACCAGCTACCGAGCCTTCTCAGCCCTGGGTAATAACAGACCAATGTAATCGTCGTGCACGTTGACAGCCTGAACTAGAAGTATAATGTCCATCACTATTGTTGCTTGAAGACCATGGAAAAGAAGAATGGCGCAAATCCGGTGTTCTCTTGTTTGGCAGGGTTGGACGCGAACGTTACGGATGACAACACCTATTCCCAGTTGCTGTCCTCGACGTTGACATACGTGAACAGCGTGTCAGGCAATTTAAGACATTCAATGAACCCGTTTCTTTGACGATGTCAAGCAGCCGTCATGCGATGTGTATTGCTGCACTGACAGTCTATCTCTGACACAAGTCTTGATTGAAACCCTGTTCTTTGGTCATTGATTATACACTGTTAGGGGATCAAGTGAGACATTGTAGACAATACACGTATCTTAAAGTATTTTATTCAGATATTGGTTAGAATTATAATTTTTGCGTGATACAGCGCGATATTTTGCTGTCTTAACTGTTTACTTGAGGTTTAAATGGCGTTTACATAGAGCGAAACACGATGGGGCTACCATAATACTAAAAAGGTAATTCTCGTTTCCTTATAATATGGTGAGTAATCACCTCGGACGGCCAGTACAGTTGAATAGCTACGTGGCATGAACAGTATATGGTTATCAGTCAGCTCTTGATGAATATTTTGGCATTTTTCCATGAATGCAATGTCCAGCTCTGCAACCATAGCTGTCTGCAATACGTCTGCCAAGTGCATTCCAGACATGATCAAGCGGCTTTAAGTCCGATGAACAAGCTGGCCTCTCCATTCGTTCATTTCCCTCAGTTTCAAGCATGTCGTCCACGAGTGCATCTCTGTGGCGACGAGCGTTATCGTCGACCAGAAGATAACATCTCCCACGGCAACAGCGTTCATTCTGAATGACAAACAGTTCCACACGTCCGCCGATACTGGCTTCTACCCACAGAATTCGTCTAATACCATGGTATGGTAATGTTTCCTCCATAGAGTCAGAATTGTTGCGAGTCCCACGTTCTCTCCAGATAGGAGAACGATGACTGTCAGGCTAAACACAAAATCTTGAATCATCTTTGGACAGAACCCGGCGCCATTCGTTAGTACTTCAATGCTAACGTTCCAGTTTCAGCGGGCTAAACGGTTTCGTGGTTTTAGTGGGAAACAAACCATAGGCCTCCGTGCGTAAAGGCCACATTCCCGAAGGACATTTCGAATTTTATGTGTTGATATTAAGCGTCCTGTTGCTGCCTGGAGGGTGCATTGCAGCCGGCCGCGGTGGCCGAGCGCTCTGCGGCGCGACAGTCACAGTCTGCACGACCCCTACGGTCGGGGGTTCGAATCCTCCCTCGGGCATGGATATTTGTGCCGTTCTTAGTATTAGTTAGTACATAAGTAGTTTGTAAGTTTAGTGACTGGTGACCTCATAGTTAAGTCCCATAAACTCTACAAACATTTGAACATTTATTTGGTGCATTACAGCCGAGTTGCATTCAGTCTCCTGTCTCGACGGGCTGTAATCCCTTGCTGATGTTACTCGTGGATCACCTTGATATTGTCTCCTTTTAATGGTTCCTGTTGTCTGAAATCACGTCCGTGTCCTGGAAGTTATACTTTGGGACACTCCAATAGCTGCAGCCACCTCCCTCACTCCCAACCTTTTTTATGGATCTACATGCTGTAGCTCCAGGTAAGTCGCGTTTTTGTTGCATTGCACTACCTGCTCACTACACATCTGAACCCAACTCCCTCCGTAATTCGTTTGATAGAGTAAACATAACTCAACACTCCCCCCCTCTTCACCAAATTTCTGTCAAAGACTTCGAACCATTTCAGTTCATTCCGCCGAATAGAATACTTCAGAACCTAGATTTAGCAACTGATAATGTGTTTACGATTGTAGATCTCAGTGTACCATGATTCAGTACAACGCCTTTCACGGTTAATTTGGCTACTTCAGTTGCTTCGGCTGATTTCACAGCATATTAATGTCACGTCAGCTTAGATAAACGTACCAACGACATTAATACACTCATTACCAAGTTGGAAATCGTCCGAGTAGGTTAATCTAAACGCATTACAATTGCGTCTCCACTGGTGGATTTGACATAAATAGTCCTGGTGATTTCTGAGGAGCTCCCTTCCTTATCTGGCACTCCTGACGGTGATACAAAGTGATGAACACTTCTAAATAACCGCGGGCACAAAAATAAACTCTTGCGGATTCTGTTATAAGTATTTATAACCAAATATCACCGTATCAACCACCCCCCCCCCCCCATTAACGACAAACATTGCCCAGCTGGGGTGGCTTGAGTGCCAGAAAGATACAGATAGTCAAATCATAGTTGTGACCAGAGCGGAGTGTTACCTGTGGAGAGGCCAGACAAACGTGTGGTTCCTGAAGAGGGACAGCAGTGTTTTCAGTAGCACCCCAGGTAATTGACTGAGCATTGTAACATCAGCCAAGGCGTTTTGCCGTACAGTTACTGCGAACGATTGAAAGCAAGGGAAAACTACAGTTGTTACTTTTCCCGAGGACATGCTCATCTACTGTATGAATATGATGATAGCATCCTCTAGCGTAAAATATTCCGGAGGTAAAACAGTCCCACATTCGGATCTCCGAGCGGGGAATAATCAGGAAGATGGCGTCATCAGGAAACTCAATGCAGGCATTATACGGATCGAAGCATGGAATGTTAGATCCCTTTATCGGGTAGGGACGCTAGAAAATTTAAAAAGAGAAATGGATAGCTTCAAGTTAGATATAGTAGGGATTAGTGAATTTCGGTGGAAAGATCAACAGAATTTCTGAAAAAAAGAAAAAAAAAGTTCGACAAATGTTTGTAAACCGTATGGGACTTAACTGCGGGGTAATCAGTCCCTAAACTTACAAACTACTTATGAACTATCTTATACCAAAGACAGCACAAACATCCATGCCCGAGGGGGGATTCGAACCCTCGACTGGGAACGGCCTCGTACATAGTAGCATAGCGCCTCAATGCGCTCAGCCGCTCCGCCTCGGCAACATGATTTCTTGTAAGGTAAGTACAGGGTTGTAAATACAAATACATTTAGGGGAATAACGGGAGTAGGTTTAATAATGAATACGAAAATAGGAAAGCGGGTAAACTACTATGAGCATCGCAGTGATCACATTATCGCAGACAAGACAAATACGAAGTCAACACCGACCACAGTAGAACAAGTTTATATGACAATAAACTCTACCAATGACGAGCAAAACGAAGAAATGTACGAAGAGGAAAAGGAAGTAACCTGTACAGTTAAGGGAGAGGAAAACTTACTTGAGATGGGGGACTGGAATTCGTTAGTAGGGAAAGGAAGGGAAGGAAAATAGTAAGTTAATATGGAATGGGTTAAAGTAATCAAAGAGGAAGCAACCTGGTATAATTTTTCACAGAAAATAATTTATTCAAAACAAACACTTGGTTTAAGAATCATAAAAGACGGTTATATACGTGGAAGAGATGAGGAGAAACCGGAAGGTACCAAATAGGTTTTATAATGGTAAGACATAGATATCGGAACCAGGTTTTAAACTGTAAGACATATCCAGGAGCAGATATAGAATCTGAGCATATCTTATGTGTTATGAACTGTAAATTGAAACTGAACAAATTGCAGAAAGTTAGGAAAATAATAAGATTGGGCCAGGATAATTTGAAGGAACATGAGTTTCTTAACGTTTCAGAGGGAGCTTTAGGAAATAGTTTACAGATATGGAGGAAATAACACATTAGAAGATGCATGGGTAGCTTTGAGAGATTACATAGTGAACGAAACAGACGTCAAAAATAGGTAGAAAGACAGGAGCTACGAAAATGCTTGGATATCACAGGACACAGTGAATTAATTTGAGGGGGGGACTGAGGCGCTTCAGTCACGGTCTGCACGGCTACTACGGTCGGGGGTTCGAATCCCCCCTCGGGCATGGATATTTGTGTCGTCCTAGTTCGTAAGTAGTTCATAAGTAGTTTGTAAGTTTAGGGACTGATGACCCCGTAGTTAAGTCCCATAAGCTATACAAACAAACAAAAATTAATTTGATAACAGTAGTAGATATAAGAACACAGTAAATGAAGCAAGTAAAATTGTGTACAGACGACTAAGAAGTGAGATTGACAGGAAGTGCTAACCGGCTACGCAGGAGTAGCTAGAGGGTAAATGCAAGTCTTTAGAAGAATGTATAACTAGGGGAAAATAGATAACGCCTACAGGAAAATAAAATACATTTGTAGACAAGAAAAGCAGCAGGTGGATAACCAATTCTGGCAAAGAAGGAATACTGAAAAGTAGAAAGAATATAGTGAGGGGTCTACAGAGGAAAGGAACTGCAAGAGAATATTGTAGAAAGCAAAGAGAGAGTATATGAAGTAGGAGATACTATACAGAGAGTAGAAATTGACAGAGCACTGAAAGACCTAAATCTAAACAAGATCCCTGGGGTAGACGACATTCCCTGAGAACTCCTGAAGTCTCTGGGAGAGCCAGCCATGACAAAACTATTTTACCTGATGTGGAAGATGTATAAGACAGGCGATATACTCTCAGTCTTTAAGAAAAGTGTAATAATCCCCATTTCAAAGAAATCAGACAAATGTGAAAATTAAATAACCATCATTTTAATAGGTCAAAGACATTAAAGATAAAGGTGAAGCATTCTTTCAAAATTTTAGCAGAAATTCTTTACAGAAGAATGAAAAATCTAGTAGAAGCTGACCTCTGGGAATATCAGTTTTGATATACGAGAAATTTAGGAACACGGGAGGCAACACATTACGACTCGTCTTTGGCGACAGAGTAAGGAAACGAAACCTGCATCTTTAGCATTTGTAGATTCGAAGAAAGATTTTGACAATGTCAACAGAAATTAATTTCAACAAATTCTGAATTCAGCAGGGGTAAAATATAGGAAACGGAAAGTTATTTACAACTTCTGCAAAAAAAAAAAACAGCAGTTATTAGATTCGAAGGGCATGAAAGGAAAACATTGGTTTAGAAGGGAGTAAGAAAGGCTTGTAGTCATTGTCCAATGTTATTTAATGTAAGCAAGCTGTGAAAGAAAGCGAGGAGATATTTGGAGAAGAAATTAAAGTTCAGGTGAAGAAATAGAAACATTGCCAATGACATTGTAATTCCTTTCAAAAAATGCTCAAATGTTTGTTAAGCTTATGGGACTTAACTGTGGGATCACCAGTCCCTAAACTTACCATTTACTTATAAACTGAGTTACACTAAAGACAGCACAAACATCCATGCCTGAGAGGGGATTCGAATCCAAGACGAGGAACGGCCTCGCACATTGGAGCATAACGCCTCAATGCGCTCTGTCACTCCGCCGCGGCTGTAATTCTGTCAGAGACAGCAAACTACCTTGAAGAGCACTTGAACGGAATGCACAATTTGTTGAAAGGAGCGTATAAGATGAACATTAACAAGAGCAAAGCAAAGGTAATAGAATGCAGTCTAAGAGTGTCAGTCGATGCTGAAGGAATTAGATTAGGTAACGAAATAGCAAAGGTTGTAGATGAGTTTTGTTACTTGGGCAGTAAATTAACATGTGATGGTCTCAGAACAGAGGATATAAAATGCAGAACAATGGGAAGAAAAGCGTTTCTGAAAAAGAGAAATTTGTTAACATCGAATATTTATGTAAGTGCAGGGAAGTCTTTTCTGAAGGCATTTGTGTGGAGTGTTATCTTGTACGGAGGTATAACATGGACGAAAAATAGTTCAGACAAGAACATAATGGAAGCTTGTGAAATGTGGTGCTAAAGAATAACGCTTAAGTGGGTAGATCGCTCAACATATGAGGCGGTACTGAGCAGAATTGGGGAGAAAAGGAGTTTCTGTCATACCTTGACTAAAAGAAGGGCTCGATTAATAGGGCAAGTTCTTAGACAACAAGAAATAGTGAATTTACCATTGGAGGGAAGTGTGTGGAGTAAATATCGTTAGAGGAAGATCTGGAGACGAATACAGAAAGCACATTCAAATAGATGTGGATTGACTTTCTTATGAAGAAATGTAGGGGCTTGCTCAGGATAGAGTAAGTGAAGGGCTGTATCAAACCAGTCTCTGCACTGAAGAGCACAACAATAACGACAACAACGACTTGTCCCATGTGCATCGTGGAATTTGTGCAAAACGTATAAGCGCATGTGTTTAGGAATCACTTGTAGCCACCTATTTCCAAATGCGCTCAAGCTTTCGTTGCACCTTTCACATACTCTGATGATTCAAGACACAGATAATTTGTAATAGTTTGGCGTAATTTCTGTTCGTCAAACATGGAATGCAGCAAAATAATCACTATCTTCATCATCTTCCTGTTGATGTTTTACTGGATTTCTTGAGATACAATCAGAATTTTGGCTTTTTTCACTTACTTGCACTATAGTAATGTGAGATTCTCGAAGGCGTAATTATGACCTGACAAGTCGTCCCGATGGGTCTTAGAGACCTCTTAACCTACAAAACGAATGATGAATGTGAATGGCTTACAGTAAAGTTACTCTTGAAATTTAAAGATGCCCAAAACAACAGTAAGACACTCTCGTTCTGCAGTCGAGTAGTTCTCTCAGCTTTCGGAAGTGTCTTGAAGGCAGATACTATTACGTTTCCGTCTAGGATTTGCACCAAGACAGCACAAGATCCATATCCACTAGCTTCTGTATGCAACTGTGTAGGTGCTCTCGTTTTCGACACCAAGTGTCTTTTTCGGTCGGAGGGGGACGGCATTTGTGTAACCTAAAGGACCCATGTTTACTCCGCTACCCTAGTAGCAGCTTCCTGCGTTTAGTGCACGCTTTACCTACTAAGGCACCCGATAGCGGAGATCGAGAAATCCGCATCTAATATCTCCACAGGAACCTCTGAGCATGTAATTTAGGTGTTTCACACGATCCCAAACGAGAGGAGCGCGATCGGTCCGGGGAACGATGTTACAAATTGTTAGCTTTGCTTCCACCCCGCGGACAAGTGTAGCTTCACTAAAACATTCAGCCGTCTGTATGAACAAAGGATGGCCCCTGAAGCAAAGCGGTTGACGTCATTGGTGCCAACATGAGGCACGATTTGCAGCCGAGTGCAGCCAGTGTGTTCAATTGTCGTAAGCTGAGCTTTTTACACATCTCAGACGAGACCGTTCGGAAAGCAGAGTGGATACTGATTGGCCTTCTTTCCTCGCATACCTGTTACAAAAGTGAAGCCAGTGATACAGTGTCAGATTGCAAATCCAAAGGTCGCGGGTTCGATCCCCGCCAGGTCCTATGATTTTTATCTGTCACTTTCCACGTCTTTCACCTCTGGCAGTATTGCTCATGTGAAAAATACCGAGTAGCACCGTGGTTCGGAACCCACATTAAACTGTAGGTCCCGCTATAACTGGCTGGGTAAGTCAGTTCAAAGGTCGGAAGAAGGCAACGGCATACCATCTCCAAACAAGACCATGCCTACTAAACCACTGTGGTGTTCATTATTTTATCTGAAAGGAAACGAGAGGCTAGAGAAGTGGACAGAATGTGATAGAATGGGCAGAGATGATATTGGCAAATAGTGGAGGACATCTGGGGGGCCGCGGTGGAGTAGCCGAGTGGTCTAAGGCGCCTCGCTGCGAAGCGCGCGGTTGCTCGCCGTCGGAGGTTCGAGTCCTCTCTGGGGCATGTGTGTGTGTGTGTGTTTGTCCTTAGGTTAGTTCAAAAATGTTCTAATGTTTGTTAAGCTCATGGGACTTAACTAAGGGGACATCAGTCCCTAAACATAGAAACTACTTATGAGCTACTTACGAACTAGGACGTCACAAATATCCATGCCCGAGGGGGGATTCGAACCCCCGACCGTAGTGGCCGTGCAGACCGTGACTGGAGCGCCTCAGTCCCCTCGGCCACCGCGGCCGGCTTAGGTTAGTTTACCACACAGTTTGGTCCTATAGATTTACAAACATTTGAACATTTTGAACATCTGGGGGGGGGGGGGGGGTTGGTCGAGGGCCGTCAGCCGAGAACTGAGCCGATGCCTACGCTATGCTAAAACTAAGTGCATGCCACAAGTCTGCACAAACAAAGCGGAACGCCAAGCAGTCGGTCTGCCGGCACATTACGCCTCACTTGCCACCACAAAGTGCGCACTTTTCCGTCCTAGCTCTGCGGAGTTGCCTTTTCTAATTACGTCCTCTGATAGGTCGTGAAAGCGGACGAGGTCGAATTTTGTGACGTCAGAACGTGGAATTTAACTCTGTGGAGCATTGGCAAGCACGACAGGCGGATAGATGAAGTGAGATGTTTGCTTCGTGGAGAGGCCAATGTAGCATCGCGTATTACGAGGCAACCAAAACAAATACCGATATGACTGAGGGAATGCATGCAATTGGCAACAAACAGTTCCTACATTACTAACTCACCATGTAAGTGAAACCTGACTGGCCAGATCACAGTTAAACAGTCGACGCATACGGCTTGCTCACAGCCTGTGCAACGTGTTCATCAAGTGCGTGCAGCGAAACAGCAGTGCTACGGTGCAGCAAACAGTGGTCTACGATTTAGTACAAAGTGCAGAACTCTACCTCAAGACTCATCTCAGTACTGACATAAGTTAATGCGGACAGCAACGGTACTTTGAAGTTTAAACCTCCATATCTTATGAGCCTGCTTGTACTTCTACAACACAAAACTTGAGTATTTATTTATTTATTCATGAGAGTGATGGCCGTTGCTGTTTAGTCCCTTTCAAAATCCACCCAAACAAACATTTATTCATAAATAAATTACACGGGTATTACTTACAGGGTGTCCAGAAAAGGACTACCTGATTTCAAAATTAAATATCTCGAAAACAAAGATCGATAGAGGAATGCAGTAAACGGTATGTTCATTGTGAAAGCTGTAAGAAGTTTATACAGCAGTTTGAAATAATAGTTCCAAAAGCTGCTAACAGCTGCTGCTGTAATCGCCATACGTAATGTCTAGTATAAATAGTGATCCGAAGCCCAGAGCGAACAGTTCCACTACTGAAACGTGAAAGGAGATTAGCGTACCAAAGGAAGAGATTAAAATCATGTACTCCATTGAACAACGCGTTTTTCTGGTGCTAGAGTACCACAGGTTAGAAGAGAGTCCTACGGCAACAAGGCAAAGTTTTCAAGCACGATTTAATGTTCCAAAAGGACCAGATGCGAAAACCATTAGTACGCTCTTCGCAAAATTTCATCGCAAACCGCAGTTACGCCTGAAAAATCGCCACAGTTTCTGGAATTATTCAGCGAAATCCAATGTCATCTGTCCGTAGACGGTTTGAGGCGTTCCAGCATGTAGAAAATACTGAAATACTGAGAAAGAGCCTACCCATGTTTCCATTCAAAATTCAAACGTATCAGGCCATACCCGTACGAGCTGTGCAACAAAGGGCTGCCTTTGCTAATCAGATGCTCACAATGATTGGTAGTGAAGGATTTAATGTTGGCTGCATCTGGTTTACAGATGAAGCACACTTCCACCTTATTAGATACGTGAATAAGTAGAACTGGCGATTTTGGGGTTCCGAAAAGCCATATTGGTGTGAAGCGAAACCCCTGTATTCTCCTAAAGTTACTGTGTGGGCTGAAGTATGCAGCAGAGGCATTATTGGCCTTTTTTTCATTCGAGAAACGGTCACTGGTGCACGTTACGTTGCAATTTTGGAACAATTTGTCGCCACACAGCAAGCGATAGAGGATCGACCAGGTACTGAATGGTTTTTGCAAGATGGAGCCCGACCACATCGGACCGAACAAGTGTTTCGCTTTCTTGGGGAATACTTCGGGAATCGAGTCATTGCTTTGGAATATCCCAAATTTACTGGTGCAGGCATGGATTGGCCTCCATATTTTCCGGATTTGACTGCTTGTGACCTTTTTTTTTGTGGGGCACAGTGAAAGACATGGTCTACCCGAAGCATCCCGCCAACGATAGAAGAGCTTGAATCGGCGATCTCTGTGGCATGTGAAGCCATTTCGGTTGAGACACTACGAAATGTGATGGCGAATTTCATTCTTCGTTTGCGCCACCTCTGTAGTGCCAATGGTGAAAATTTTGAAAACATTGTGATGTGATTGTTTGCAAAGAGTGCTTTCATACGATTATTTCACTTATGTAAGCTGATATGAGCTGTACAGCGTACAGCTCCATCTGTTAGCAGCTTTTGTAACTATTATTTCAAACTGCTGTATAAACTTATTACAGGTTTCACGATAAACATACAGTTTACTGCATTCCCCTATCGATCTTTGTTTTCGAGATATTTAATTTTGAAATCAGGGAGCCCTTTTCTGGACTCCCTGTAATTGTGAGATCTTTCTGTTAAAGTGCATCTAAGTCGCCTTACCAAATAACAACCCACAACAGTCAATGAGATGCCTGATCACTGTTGATAGTAGAATTATTGGCTCAGATTTTTCTAAGAGAGATCATACATTCCTCTCATCAAACGCGCTGAGTCACAGCATATTTCAAACCACTCGTCTAATAGCCGGCCGCGGTGCCCGAGCTATCTGAGGCGCGGAGTCACTGTCTGCAGGGCTACTACGGTCGGGGGTTCGAATTCCCCCTCGGGCATGGATATTTGTGTCGTCTTTAGTATTAGCTAGTTCATAAGTAGTTTGTAAGTTAAGGGACTGATTACCCCGTAGTTAAGTCCCATACGCTCTACAGACATTTGAACATTTTGAACTCGTGTAATATATATATTATATACACTGGGTGGTCCTATAATATATGTCAAAAATAAAACGGCAGGTAGAGGTCACCGAAATAATCAGATTTCATATAGCGCCAGCGTGTTGGAAAGTACGAAAGAAAGGAAAGTGAAGAGGGAAACACAGGCAAAAAATTTTATTCATTGATAGGTTACCGCCGGCCGCGGTAGCCGAGGTGACTGAGGCGCTCCAGTCACGGTCAGCACGGCCACTACGGTCGGGGGTTCGAATCCCCCCTCGGGCATGGATATTTGTGCCGTCCTAGTTCTTAAGTAGTTCATAGGTAGTTTGTAAGTTTAGGGACTGATGACCCCGTAGTCGGGCCCCATAAGCTTAACAAACATTTGAACATTTTTGAACGGTCGGGGGTTCGAATCCCCCCTCGGGCATGGATATATTTGTGCCGTCCTAGTTCGTAAGTAGTTCATAAGTAGTTTGTAAGTTTAGGGACTGATGACCCCGTAGTTAAGTCCCATAAGCTTAACAAACATTTGAACATTTTTTTTTATAGGTTACCAGAGGCGTTCGAAAGAGCGACCACCAACAGTAATACAATATTCACAGCGACGATATATGGATCGATGCACATTAGCAAAGACGTCAGGCATGTCGACCACATGTCCAGCAGCAACAGACACGCGGGCTATCATACACCAGGCTTATAATGTGACCCCAAAGGAAGAAATCACACTGGTTAAATTAGATGAACGTGTAGGCCAGGGAACTGGTCCGCCCCATTCTACCCACTGCTGGCAGTACACAGCGTCCAGGTGATTCCTGACGTTTAGAATGAAGTGCACTGGCGCTCCATCGTGCTGGAACCACTTTCGTCTGCGAACAGCTAGTGGATTATAGTCCAGAAGTTCGGGTAAGACATCCTATAGGAATATTTTGTACGTGCGGCCAGTTAAACTGCTAGATCGAATGTAAGGACCTACTAAGTTATTGTTCACAATGACTGCCAAAATATTATCGCAAATCCGTTCTCGGTACGCATGTGCTATTAACCGTGTAACTTACCATGAGCACATAGATGGAGAATTACGGATGTATAAACAAGCCATCGAGTAAAGGTATCCTCATCAGTAAATAAAACAATGACATGGAAGGTATGACTGACTGCAGTTGTGACATTTTAGATACAGAGGGAAGCTGATTGTTTCCATGTGAAAGGCGGCTTTTGTCAGGCTGTTGGGTTCCCCAGCCGGCCGACTGACAGTTTGGACCTGATGAATGGAATACAGGTAGTTTGGATTTTCCTAATCTGCTCGGAAACCGGAAACGGCGCTCTTGGCTGAGTGAGGGCGGCTCTCCCAGATTGCAACTGAAATACAAAATTGCCACATACATTATTCTAAAAATCCGTATAAAATCAGGGAATGATTATAGGGCAAATATAATTATATTAATGGATTCAGGAGACTTGTGAGAATTAAATGCCTTAATTAAAATTTCAATATTCCTTACAGATAAAAAGTCGACAAATTTCAGTACTATAATAATAATATTATAAGACTATTATTTACAACTATTGATACGTAGTGTTTATCAGTAACGGTTTAAGAAGCAAATGGGCAGTATTGCACCAAGCTACCTATCTCAAAAGACGTACCACGTTATTTCCGTATTCTTTCAATAAGCTTTGTTTTACTCTCTTGTTCTGCTTCTCGTTGAGGTAGTAATATTGTTGTGTAAGAACATAGATTCCACCACAGAAACACAAAACATGTACCCAAAAAAGCGCATTACATTTATATTTTATTATATTTAATATTATTTTTAGTAACGTTCATTTATGTTGTAGACTGCCACTTAAATACTTCATGGCCGACTAAAAATAGTAGATATGCAGCAAATAATTTATATACAAACAATTATATGTATTTGTGGACAAGAACTGAATATATTTGTATCAAAAGCCATGATAAACTCAATATTAATCGTGTTACTATATTTCGACGGCGGCAGTATATTTGAACAGTGAGACACCACGCTTAATAGCTACCTTAGTAAAGAGCTTCAATCTCAACCGTTTTTTAGTATTGTTAAATATATATTTGTTTGTTAAATGTAAAAAACATCATTTGTAGGGAGCGGATCAAAGCATTCAATTCTGTGATATTCAGATGTATAATATTTTGGAAGGGAAATTGTATTTTAAAGATGAGGTGTTAGGACGCGCGGAAGGATACAATTTTGGGAGCAGAGTATGCTTTCGAATGCTGGGGAAAGGACTCGTAACTTGGACGCGATGGTGAAAGGCTGTGACGCAGGGCGGTCTGAAGCCGCGTTACGAACTTGTGATTTGAAGAGATAGCCATGTGTGGGCTTAGAAAATTTACGAGACTGTGACTGAAGAACTTAGTCTCCGTTGAAAAGTGGTAAACTATGCACGGTAGTATGGCTGTCAAACTGTGATAAATCAGCAATCGTGTACTCGTGTGATGAGAAACTGTGTTTCATAACAAATACTGTAATTAATCGCGAGTGCGTGTGATACTTATTGTGCCTCTCATGAACAATAGTAGGAGAAATATTCAGTTATTTGCCGATGTATAAAGTACGACCACCTCCGCATTTCATGTCCAAAATGAGTAATAAGCTTAATTTATAAAGAACTAGCTGTAAACCCGGCGTTGCCCAGGTATTTATTTATCCTACACTCTCGTTTATTCTTATATTTCCTTATTCGTATGCTTATCCTTACAGAGAAAGAGCTGAAGACATTTTAGCACGCACAGGCCAAAGATATCGTCTGTGGCATCACGTTTCGGTGTGTATAACCTCCTTGCTATAGACTCGCAAGCGTCATCGCTGGCCTTCAGTCAGAAATTTTTATAATTTCACGACTTTCAACCACCATATCTTCCACCACCTTATAGCTATCGGCATGAAACTGCTATGGTGTACAACGGGTGACTTCGGACAACAATTACACACAGACCATTCGTTTGCGTTCTGTAGTTTTCGCTACAGAGCGAAATATTACACACACACACACACACACACACATGTAGAATTTTATATACACCGATAACTTTCCATCCCAATATACTCCACCCTTTTATCATTATCAACCCTCAAGCAACAATGCAACCAATAAAACCATTTTAAAAGAGTAAATATAATTTTCAAAGAGTAATTATTGTTCCGCATTTCGCGTTATATTCTTCAGATTACTAAATATCTATCAGATCGCTATAAAACGGCGCCTAAAATCTTCCTCAGGTATAAATTAGTAACTGTACAAATATTTAAGTCTCTGCCTCTTGTCGTTCGGACGTGATAAGCGTACACCGAACGGACATTCACATTAATGTATATAGATAAATAGTTATCCGATCGCCATAAAACTGTGCTTAAAGCTTTCCCCGGGTAGATAGTAGTAACTGTACAAATTTTTAGCTCTTTATGTCTTGTGGTTCAGACGTGATAAACGTACACCTAACAGACATTCACATTTATAGACATAGACTAGCTGAAAACCCGGTGTTACCCGGGTATTTATTTATTTATTCGAACCTTGAGTTAGTAATTTTCCTATCCACTCTCTCTCTGTCCATCTCCTTTTTTCTAAAAACATGTTACATTTATCAGGGAATATATAAGAAATCACAGGTAAAAATGCACTCGTTTCGAAGAATCCAATCACGAAATTCAACAATAATGATTGTAATAATATCACAGATGGATCACTTGATGTAATGCGCGAAACGTCAAACCGATTTCTTTTAAAGAGATGTTTTAAAAGAAATTTCTTTTTTAATGCGCTATTTATTTATTCCTATATTTCCTTATTCGTATGCCTATCCTTACAGAGAAAGAGCTGAAGACATTGTAGCACGCATAGACCAAAGATATGGTCTGTGTCATCACGTTTCGCTGTACGTAACCTCCTTGCTATAGAGTCGCAAACGTCATCGCTGGCCTTAAGTCCGAATTTTTTTATAATTTGATGACTTTCAACCACCATATCTTCCATCTCCTTATAGCTGTCGGCATGGAACTGCTATGGTATACAACGGGAGACTTCGGACAACAATTACACACACACCATTCGTTTGCATTCTGTAGTTTTCGCTGCAGAGCGAAATATTAACACACACACGCGTAGAATTTTATATACACCGATAACTTTCCATCCCAATATACTCCACCCTTTTATCATTATCAACCCTCAAGCAACAATGCAACCAGTAAAACCATTTTCAAATAGTAAATATAATTTTCAAAGACTCATTGTTGTTCTGCATTTCGCGTTATATTCTTCAAATTAATAAATATCTATAATATCGCTATAAAACCGTGCCTAAAACTTTCCTAAGATATAAATTTATAACTTACTAATATTTAAGTCTCTGCGTCTTGTCGTTTGGACGTGATAAGCGTACACCGAACAGACATTTACATTAATATATATATAGCTATCTGATTGCCATAAGACCGCGCCTAAAGCCTTCCCCGGGTAGACATTAGTAACTGTAAATTTTTTTAGCTCTTTATGTCTTGTGGTTCAGACGTGATAAACGTACACCGAACAGACATTCACATTTATAGATATAGATTACTTCGTGAGTGAATCACTTCTTTAACTAAGAATCCATTTTGTTGGTTTTTCAGAAGTGTAATTTATGTTTGTTAAAATATATTTTCACGTCATCATATGCAGGTTGATAGACTGGCTAAACTACAAATTAATTATTGATCTTGTTTAAACAGATTGGGCAGCTGTTTAGGGCACAGAATTTGAGATACATAACTCACCCCTATTAACAGAGACAACGAGCTATAAACCTTTTACTATCCTGAGTTATGTATTGCCCAATTCTTGTTGGTGAGTACCGATAGGAAGGTCGCAAATGGGGTTTTCTCGTGCAGTATGAGAAACAAAGCGACAGTTTTTTTTCGAACCGTTTTAGTAAAATACTGTTCAAATAGTTACTGTAAATTTTGCAGTACACTCATTTAGAAGCCAAGTCTAATGCATATTGAGTGATGTGTGGGAGCTCAGAGCTTGATAGTACATCAGCAGTTCCGTACCTGTTATAATACGAAGATGGGAGAGGTATAGGACTCGGTATTCGGACCGGAGAAGAACGTCGTGCGCGAGTTACAAATACGGCAGCGCAGAACTTCACATCACGGACACAGACGCAGTCAACAGCGGCCAGCGGCTTGGAGTACTACACGGCGGCAGATCCAGGAGGTAGTCAACATACAGCGGCAGAGGCACCATGGCAGAAAAGCTAAGTAAATGTGTGTGAGTCTGCGGCTGGATCTTACGTTCACGAAATGCCGGTAATTAAGCAGTCACCAAGCGTGTGTAGCTCCGAAAATATTAGTGGATGTGCTAGCCCGAGTTCTGGGAGAGAAAATGTAAACAGGGAGGGCTATAGTGGGGTTATTAGTCCAGTTGCTGCAAAGCAAGATGATACGGCCGGAAGTTCTTTGGAAAGCAAACTTTACATGTGGATAATGGGATTAAAAACAGATTCGGGTGGTATAAAATCAGAATTAAAAGCAGATTTGTATAATGTAAAAGCTATAGTGGGTAATGTAAAAGCATAAGTGGGTAATATAAAGAAGTAACTCGGCTTTGGTTTGAACAAAGTTCAAGCAAACATGGAATGTATGAGGGCGGAATTAAGTAGTAATATTGAAAATGTAAAATTTGAGTTGGAAAAATTTAAATCAGAAGTGGATGGAATGGTAGAATCAAAATTAAACAGAAGTGGGCAAAATAGGGGAGGAAATTGATTCCCGTAATAATAAAGTCAGTGCATGAGAGATAAATTTAGGTAATAAAATGGGAAAGGTACGGCACGAATTGAACAGCAATGTAATGCAGACTGTTCAACGACAAGATAATTTTGAAATAGCAACTACAGCTGAAGTGTATAATTTAACGGATAGGATGGTGGGTTGTGAAATGGAGATAAAAGAATGTAGTGGGAGAATTGATCAAGAAAAGGTACAGCTACAGCAAAAAAATTGTGGAAGTGCGAGCTGAAATAGGTAATGCAAATGTTAGTCCACTTGTAAATAATCCGTGGTTTTCAGCTGGAAATAATAAGTATTTTTAAAATGATGGCAATTACCACCCAGTAGATTTTCTTGCCGCGTGTAAGGATGGATTTGTTAGGGGGATGAGTGACCAAGACAAAATTAAATTGGTAAAAATACTGCGGGAGGGTAGTGCGCAGTCGTGGGTTAACGTAAATAATCATTTGTTTGAGACCTATAACAAGTTTGAGATTTGTTTCTTGAATAAGTACTGGAGTGAAGCAAAGCAAACGTGGCTTCAAAAGGAATTTCTTAACGGCTTAAGAGCTTCAGAGTCAACCGTTTTTTAGTATTGTTAAATATATATTTGTTTGTTAAATGTAAACAACATTTGTAGGAAGGTGGTCAAAGCATTTAATTCCGTGATATTCAAATGTATAGTATTTTGGAAGGGAAATTGTATTTTAAAGATGAGGCGTTGGGATGCGCGGAGGATACAATTTTGGGAGCAGGGAAAGGACTAGTAACTTCGACGCGGTAGTGGAAGGTTGTGACGCTGAGCGGTCTGAAGCCGCGTTACGAACTTGTGATTTGAAGAGATAGCCATGTGTGGACGTAGAAAATTTACGAGACTGTGAATGTAGAACTTAGTCTCTGGTGAAAAGTGATAAATTATGCACGATAGTATGGCTGTGGAACTGTGATAATTCAGCAATCGTGTAATCGTGTGATGACAAACTGTGTTTTATAGCAAATACTGTAATTAATCGCGGATTAATTTTGAACTGCAATGTTGGATGGACTTCACTAACTTACGAGTGAAAATCTGGAACTTCTACTCCCTAGTGCGTGTGATATTTATTGTGCCTATCATGAACAATAGTAGGAGAAATATTCAGTTATTTGCTGATGTATAAAGTAGGACCACCTCCCCATTTCATGTCCAAAATGAGTAATAAACTTAATTTATAAAGAATTACTTCGTGAGTGAATCACCTCTTTAACTTAGAATCCATCTTGT
Source organism: Locusta migratoria (assembly GCA_026315105.1). NCBI lineage: Eukaryota > Metazoa > Arthropoda > Insecta > Orthoptera > Acrididae > Locusta > Locusta migratoria. The sequence goes on from CM048755.1 coordinate 238,245,745, forward strand.
TGGTTATTCAGAAGTGTAATTTAAAAAAGGTAGGTAAATCAGTCAACAATCCTAAGATTGGTTTGAACACCACAGTGCTTTACTAGGCATGATCCTGTTTGGAGGTGGTATGCCGTTGCCTCCCTCCGACCTTCAAAACTGACTTACCCAGCCAGTTATAGGGGGACCTACAGTTTAACGTGGGTTCCGAACCACGGTGCTACTCGGTATTTTTCACATGAGCAATACTCCAGAGGTGAAAGAAGTGGAAAGTGACAGATAAAAATCGTAGGTCTTGGCGGGGATCGAACCCGCGACCTTTGGATTTGTAGTCTGGCACTCCACCACTGTGCAACCGAGGCGCACAAGTGTAGTTTATGTTTGTTAAAATATATTTTCACGTCATCATATGCAGGTTGATAGACTGGCTAAACTACAGATTAATTATTGATCTTGTTTAAACAGATTGGGTAGCTGTTTAGGGCATAGAAGCTGACATTCATAACTCACCCCTATGAACAGAGACAGCGAGCCATAAACCTTTTACTACCCTGAGTTATGTATTGCCCAATTCATATTGGTGAGTACAGATGGGAAGGTCGTACAATCTACTGCAGTCACCAACGATCAAACTTGAGGCGTGGAAGATAATCGTCGGTTGATAGTGATTGAACTCTCTGTAAATGGTACGGATGTATTCCCTCTTCATGCAAAGTCCTCAAACTACTTTCATGACTCACACCAAGCGCACGTCCTATAACTCTCGAATTTGTCGAAGAATTATCTTTAACTGTGCCTAATATTCTTTCTTCAAATGTTCATACACTTGTATAAGTTTGAGACTTAATTACTTTGGTCATCAGCCCCTAGGCTTACAAACTACTTAAACAAACTTCTCCTAAGGACAGATTACTCGAACCTCCCATGGCGAGCAGCGGCTTGCTCTTCAGCAAGGCGCCTTGGAACGCTCGGCAACTCCACCGCGGCATTATTTCTTCCACTGTAGTAGTTTTTTCGATATCATCTAATGCCAGCTCCCCGCGAGGAAGCATACAGCTCTCGAACTTGTCGAAGGATTATCTTCTACTGTGTCCAATGTTCTTTCTTCCACTCAGGAGTTCTGCGATATCTTCTAACGCCAGCTCTGCGCCAGGAAGCATAAAACGCTCCACTGGAGCGTAACTTCGGATGAAGACGCTCGAATGTCTGACAATCCGGCTGATACCTATCCGGGAATAGCTCCATGTACATCCTTTGAACACCCAATCCATTTCCCTGTGCAGCCCCGTACATGAAATACATGTAAGCCATTGGTGAAACGATGCATGCGAGAAATAATAGATCACTGCGCGGAGCGGCCGAGCGCATTGAGGCGCTACGCTGCGATGATGCGACGCCTTTCCCCGTCGGTGGTTTGAATCCCCCCTCGGACATGGATGTTTGTGCTGTCTTTAGTATGAGCTAGTTTATACGTAGTTTATAAGTTTAGGGACTGATGACCCCACAGTTAAGTCCCATAAGCTTAACAAACATTTGCACATTTTGAATAATATCCAGCAAGCGAAGTGGGTGTAAACTGCTCACTTCTCAGCGCTCTCTAGCGGCTCAAGGCGTACGAAATCTGCTTTTTTCTGATACCTCTACCGGCCGTTTCATTTTTGTTATACCGGGTGATCAAAAAGTCAGTATAAATTTGAAAACTTAATAAATCACGGTATAATGTAGATAGAGAGGTAAAAATTGACACACATGCTTGGAATGACATGGGGTTTTATTAGAACAAAAAAAGTTCAAAAAATAACTGACAGATGGCACTTCATCTGATCAGAAAAGCAATAATTAGCATAACAAATTAAGACAAGGCAAAGACGATGTTCTTTACAGGAAATGCTCAATATGTTCACCATCATTCCTCAACAATACCTATAGTCGAGGAATAAAGTTGTGAACAGCACTGTAAAGCATGTCCGGAGTTATGGTGAGGTATTGGCGTCGGATGTTGTCTTTCAGCATCCCTAGAGATGTCGGTCGATCACGATACACGTGCGACTTCAGGTAACCCCAAAGCCAATAATCGCACTGACTGAGGTCTGGGGATCTGGGAGGCCAAGCATAAGTGGCGGCTGAGCACACGATCATCACCAAACGACGCGCGCAAGAGATCTTTCACGCGTCTAGCAATATGGGGTGGAGCGCCATCCTGCATAAAAATCGTACGTTCCAGCAGGTGGGGATGATGCGATTCTGTAACATATCGGCGTACCTCTCACCCGTCACGGTAGCAGTCATTGACGTTTTGCTGTCCAGCGCCTTCTGTCTGACATTTTTTGAACTTTTTTTTCTAATGAAACCTCATCTCATTCCAAGCACGTGTGTCAATTTTTACCTCTCTCTCTCTACATTATTCCGTGATTTATTAAGTTTTCAAATTTATATTGACTTTTTGATCACCCGGTATGTTTTAGGACCACCCTGCATATGTTTAGGGTGTCCGTAAATTGAATTCCCACTTTCAAAATTGTGTTCAAAAAAACATGGTGCAGATTTACTGAACATATTTGACGAAGGAAGAAACGCAATGGCATGCACAAAAAAATAATTTTTAAAAACCTAATTTTATCAATAGATGTTCCTGTAAACGACATACGTTCCAAATCATGGGACATGTGCACGATACATCGCATTCGGCATAAACACCCGGGTTTCATGTTGGTCGGCTCCTATTGCGTCTTTCAACGCAGGATAGAACTCTGATTATGAAGCTTTTTAAACAGGAAAGACGACTCTGCGGTTCCAGCATTCAAGAAATTCTCGTCATTAAAGAACAGGAGAAAATGTTGTAGTCCGATGACTGTGAAGGCTCTGAAGAATATGGCGAAGAAGTTCGTAGAAACAGGATCTTTCCAACTGCACTGTGGAAGAGGAAGTAAATCAGTCCCGTCGACCTCTGTAAAAAATGTGGTCAGAACGTTAGCGGAAGAGACGAGCACTGATGCGCAAGATTGCAGTCACGTGGGATTGTCCGATAGTTAAAAATGCCTCCGAGCACGGTACATGAAATTCTGCGCAGTATCTACCACTGCTATCCGAGGGAGTTGCTTCCTGCTGATTTGCCAGCGAAAACACGCTCGCTCTGCAATTTCTTGCACTATGGAAGTGGATAACGATTGGCAATGAAATATTTTCTCATTAAAAGCTATGCCAATACCCAAAATTGCAGCATATGGACAACGCAAAATCCAGTAGCATATGAAGCAGTACTGCTTCATTCTACAAAGGTAATATTTTTTTTACCATAGGGCCCATTGATTTCGAGGAGATGACTCCTGCAGGTCTCGTCACTGATAACCAGTAAAAGAATTTATGCAACCACATCATTCCAAGACTTCAACTTGGTGGACCTCCGCACATTGCAAAGCCAGAGAAGTAATTTCTCAAGAGCCATTTCCCAGAATGACAGAATTATCATCCGTCATTTTCGTACAGCCTGGCCGTCAAGGTCACCGGATATCAATCCGTGTGAGTTTTAGGTTTTGGGTGTTTAATGGCCACAGAGCAAATTTGGCTGAATCGAAGGCATCATATTCACACTATGACCCGTGACACTGTTGTAGATCATGCTTGTTACCGATTTCAGCTTCCAGGACAAAATGGTGAACAGCATATTGAACATGAATTTTTCTGCTACTTTTGGCCTGGACAATTAAAAACCGTTTTATCCCATCCGACGTGGTACGACCTTGCCGTGGTGGATGGGCTTTTCACTAACAGTACCACAAGGTGTGGATGATGTGGTCGTCGTTTGTTGCCATCCTCTTTCCTTATGCTACTCACAGCGCCATATATTGATAAAGGTAGGAACTATTTTAATTTTTTTTATTTTTTGTGTGATTCCATTCCTTTTCTACCTTCGTCAACCATGTTCACATCAAAACTGCAATCATTGAAAGTGGGACTTCAATTCTTCGAGTAGTTCTGTCCTTTGCGAAATTTGGATCGTGTTTGCTCTATATTGATCGCGGAGTTACTGATTACAGAGGACGGCTAGCCCTCTGTCCGAATGCGCTGAGCTGCCACGCCTCGTCGTTAGCTATCCAAACACGGTTCTCGTTCAGCCCCAATTCTCAACTTGTTCGCAGCTTCATCGTTACTTCCACAAGGGATCTCACTTATTTGTGCATCCCAACAGAAATTTTCATGTGCGTGTTTGAGGCATACCATATCTAAAATTTGGTATTACGTTGTTTGTACCTGATACCTGCATTTGCTTATTTTTATATGTGCGGAAAAATGTAATGTTTCAAACCGTTAGCACATCGACGACGTCTCAATAAAGGATGCCTTTTATGATATCGCTTTATTACGAGTAGTGAGTATAAACAAAAGATTATACGGCCTATCTTCCTGGAGTTTCACCTGTTACAGAATAAGCGGTGTACGGAAATCCTGATACATTTGCATTTTTCCGACACGTACAGCGATAGTTGCGGATCAGCACAATTAGCGATTCGTTTGGAAAATTGGTCTTGGGAGGAAATCCGTTCAGTTACTCGACTTCTATGGGCAAAATATATCATCGTGTCTAAAATTCACCGGCAACTGGTAGATGTTTACGGGGAGATTCTAATTTTTCATCGCCACGTAGTAGAATTGTGCCGATAGTTTCCTGTCGGCAGAGGAAACGTCACCGGTGAGGATCGCGGTGGCCAACTCGCCTGAACGAGATGACAGAGGACAGCAGGAGTATTCCGTTATGACTAAAATTAGGAATGTCGTTACAAAGAGTTCTACATATTTTTCACGACATTCTGCAGTACTGGAAACTTCGTCCTACATGGCTTCCACTAAATATGACCAACCAACACAAGGAGAACCCTGTAACGGCCAATCTGAAACTTTTGCTAGGGGAACAGCTGTCTTCAGCTCAGTAACGAAACTTGGATTCGCCACTACGCCCTCAGCAGTGAGCGATCGTCGGTGGAGGGGAAATATCCCTCCTATCTAAACACAAAGACGATTAAGGTGACGCCATCTGGAGGAAATATGATGACCACAGTGTACGCGGTTGTTATACACGTCAAGGTTTTGGGAATAGGGAAGACAGAGACCGCTGGCTGATGCTGCGAGACGTTGACACTACAGCGAGAAGCAACCAGGAGAGGAGTTCTCACTGAAGGCGTCATCTTTCTCCACAAGTAGAACACAGCCAAGAAGAGCACACAGCTATTAAAGCAGTTCCCCTGGAATACTTCCTACGGCCCAGAGCTCGCTCCAAGTGACTTTCACGTCATAATAGTGATCAGTTTTCTATTTTGAAAAGCACGTAAATTGCCGAGAATTTGCTTCAGACTGAGAGATGAAACGCTTCGTTACATCGTGGCTCAACACGGAAAGATGGTTCAGAGTGTATTCAAACGAATATGACCGATATGGAGACTATATCGAAAAATAACACAATGAATGTACTATTAGAACCTGATATAGTTAACTACCTACAGCCGTCGGATATTTGAAATAAATCAAAAAATCAAATGTTCGAATGTTTGTTAAGCTTATGGGACTTAACTACGGGGTCATCAGTCCCTAAACTTACAAACTACTTATCAACTACCTTATACTAAGGACGGCACAAATATCCATGCCCGAGGGGGGATTCGAACCCCCGACCGTAGTGGCCGTGCAGACCGTGACTGGAGCGCCTCAGTCCCCTCGACCACCGCGGCCGGCAAATAAATCATTTGAGCTTTTATCTGTACGTCTTTCCCCTTAATTACGTTATTGCAAGCATCATCATAGGAGAAAACGCTACATACCGAATACTCATTACCCTGATACTATAAAATTTGATATGGCTGTGTGTCACATTAGCAGAAGTGTTATTAAGAAGCGTGATAACCTTGTACTTCACACAGAGATATAATATCGAACATTACCATTTATAATTGTGACTCTGTATGAAGTACATCGGTTGTCGCCACGGTGGGGTGGACGAGCGTTCCAAGGCTCCTAGCTGCGGAGCGCGCCGCTGCTCGCAGTCGGAGGTTCGAGTCCTCCTTCGGGCATGGATTTATTTGTTGTCCTTAGCATCAGTTAGTGTCAGTAGTGTGTAACCCTAGGGACTGACAACAAGAGTAGTTAAGTCCCATAGATTTACAAACATTAGAACTTTGAACATCGATTGTCACACTTCTTGATAACACTTTTGTATATAGGACACACAGCCATGCCAAATTCGACAGGAACATTGCTTTGAATGCTCCGTGTGTAGCTTTTACTTCTATGATGATGGCCGCGCGGGAAAGACCACGTCGCCATGCTACGGATTACACGACCGCCACCCTCGGAGGTTGAAGTCCTCCTTCGGTAATGTGTGTGTGTGTTTTGTGTTAGTTTAAGTGGTAGGTTTACAAACATTTGATTTCATTTCATTCCTATGGTAATAATTGATAGAAGGGAAACTAGTTGAGTAATAACATACAGTTGAAGGTTCGACTTGATACATTTCATATGTGTACTATTAGTTGGGTGGATTGGTTATGTCAAATAAAATGGACTCGTTTCATTGCAGACTTTTTAATTTTAGTTACTGACCACACGTTGTATAAAAACACAGGCGGGGACGCCGTATTGGTAAAGTCAAATGTTCAGATGTTTGTAAACCTTTGTGACCAAACTAACTTATGCTTAACACAACAAACAAACAAACACACACATAAACACATGCCCGAGCGAGGCCTCGAACCTCTGGGGGGAGCAGCCGAGCATTCCTTAACATGGCGCCCGAAACCGCGCAGCCGTTCCCGCGCGGCTGTGTTGGTAATAAAAGGCATTTCGTATTTCCTGCTTTTCATGTTGTAACTTGCCTGCTATGAAAGTATATCGCTTCATGCTAGCAAGGCATTAAATATTTATCAACACTCATTATATTAGTGCGATTTGTTTTAATTAAATGGCATTTAATGATATATTCACATTCTAAACCTTTATACCAACAATTTGTATTATTGCGTGGTATACACATACAGAGTATAAGTAACGCGAAACTTTGCAAATACGTGCAGGGAGATCCGATACGCAAATGACCAAGTTTGGTGCCACTACGCGTGTCCACACATCCTCCAATGTCGCTGCAGTTGGGAAGCGGACCGTATTTAAAGTTCAAATGTTTGTAAATCTATCGGACCAAACTGCGTAGTCATCAGTCCGTAGCTTACAAACTACCTTAACCTAGGTAAACTAACCTAATAACAAACTCACACACCCTGCCCCAGGGAGGACTCGAACCTCCACGGAGAGCAACCGCTCGCTCCGCAGCGAGACGCTTTAGACCGCTCGGCTACTCCACCGCGGCCGTACTTAAAAGCGTAAAGTGAACGAAAATACACGTGACCATCACATCCCGCCTCGAGGAGGCTAATAGGTACAGAATGGCAGGTATTTATGTTAGAAAACGTTTGTTACAGAGAGGTTCCCAATCACCGGGATGAAAACCTCGGGTTGGTCGACTCTCCGCACCCCTTCCCAGGTCGATCCATCTGAGTATTCGATCAAGCGATGTTGGGAACAAAAAATGTTTGTTAAGCTTATGGGACTTAACTACGGGGTCATCAGTCCCTAAACTTACAAACTACTTATGAACTACTTACGAACTAGGACGGCACAAATATCCATGCCGGAGGGGAGATTCGAACCCCCGACCGTAGTGGCCGTGCAGACCGTAACTGGAGCGCCTCAGTCACCTCGGCCACCGCGGCCGGCTTGGGAACACTGGACACGAGATGCTGGTTCGAATGGGAACACTGGACACGAGATGCTGGTTCGAATTCTCTGATAGTGACAAGTAGTATGGACTAATGAACTGGAAGATAGCTCTTTACGTCACTGACTGCTTCTTTCTAAATCAGAAAGGAAGGAACGAAGGTTAAATCTTATCGCCTTTTCGACAGATTAACATACGAGTATAAGCTCGGATTACTGTAAGTTAGCGAACAAAATGGACTTGCCCTTTTAGGAGATATCATCGCGGCCCTTTTCGTGAGTAATTTAAGAAATCACTGAAAACCAAAACTGTATATTCGAAAGTTGATTTGAACAATCGTCCTGTCGAATATGAGTCCAGTGTTCTAACTACTGTTCCACTTTTGTCTTCCTCCTTTCGACAGGTTTCTTCGTCGTGTGCAGATGTCACACGACGTTTTTCATTTTCAAAGATGAGAACTTGACTCAGGCTGCCTCTTGCAAAGGCCAGTCACGCGAGCGAGCACTCCGTGGGACCGTGCCAGCACCTCTTAATCCAGTGTGCGCGCCTCATATTGCGATGGCCACAGCTGAAGAGGTCTGTGGCCGCGTTCCACGATGAGGAGCGGGCCTTGTGTGATAAATCACCTCGTTTCTGAGCGTGCAACAACCACGACGGAAACCACATCTATCGTGTCTCGCGTTCTGTGAGTGGGGGACTGTGGTAACAGCGAGCTACATTTCTCTGTAAGTTATCGGCTTAGTGGACAATAAAGCGTGAGAAACAGCTCACGGCGATGATTCCGTACGTTGACATTACAAAGTATTGTACCAAACATTACTCACTTTCATATTATACACATGAAGCGTGAAGTAAATTCTAGAAGCTACCGATATACAGTACACCTCAAAACTTTAGGTCATTTTGGAACAAGTGATAGTGTCCACAACCGATTATATTGAGATTATGAAGCATTGGTTCATGTGAGCACACACAGCGTATAGCGTATAACGGAAACGTAGCTCATAGGACATGGGAAAATCAGGAAGTCTTTAAGCCGTTGTTTTTATCTAAATAACGGCTGTAAATGCAAAGTTAATATATGTATTCCCATTGTTGGAAATTTCTTAGTTCGAATCGGTCTTATTATCAGGTAGCGCCACCAAATGTCGCTCCTGTCTGTTATTAAAGACAATGCGAGATCACCTGTAGCAATCAGAAGTGCCGGAAAGATCCGGGCATTTCACTGGGAGATGCTGGACCAACCATCTAACAGTCCACACCTCACCCCTAGTGATTTTCACGTTTTCGGACTGCTGTAGGTGTCCCTGACAGGACAGCAATTCACAAGGAATGATGAAGCCAAGGCAGAAGTCCGACGGTGGATCCAATTTTAACACAACGAATTGTATCGCAGGAGCATCTCAAATTTAGTGTTTTGATGGGGCAAATGTGCGAACCGGTGTGGGGACTATATGAAAAAATACGGTAAGGTCCACAGAATAGGACGTACATCTGTAACGACTTGAATACGCCTTATTCTCGTTGGAGAAATAGGCGAAAAGACTATCTGTTATGTCATCGTAATTTTCAAAAGTAACGAGTACCTGTCTCAATGCGTACATGCTAATGGAACGTAACGTTCTCCCACATTCTCTCAAAGAACTTTGGTGTCTCTTGTACCAAGGGACAAACAGCTTACACCATAGCAAGCGGGTCTTCGTTAGTTTCAGTGGGAATTTCTTACACCAAAGACTTGTACCCAGAGGAAAACGTGCGGATGTGTGAGACCCGGCTATCGCGCTGGCCACTGGACAGGTCCTCCCCATCCAGTACAGCGATTGTGGGAACGTGTTGTTCACGTACTCGAGGACAGTAACATCGCAATGAGCTGGCGCGTCGTCGTGTTGGAACTACATCCTATTGCAGGCAGCGTATACAGTCTCCAAGAACGTGGCAGAACATCTCGCAGAAAAACCATAAAACGTGGAGCAGTTACCGGGAAGGAGCAAATATGGCACCATTAGATGATCTTGGATAATCGTTGCTGGTGTGCACCGATATGGGTGGAATGGGGATTGTCCTTAATCCACGCACGGAATACATGCATAGTGACAGAGATTCGCCGCCTTGAACAATTACTATCAGCTACTTTGATGTTATGTTCTTAAATCAGTAAATATCTATTTCCCATAGTTGCTTCCCCGACAAGAAGTAATGGGTTGTGAACCCACTATAACCTTGTTAAATTTTGCCGAAAATGTTCGAGATACTCTATGGAAGCATTTTAGTACAAGAAAAACGTGTTATAAAGTATAGTAGTTTGCATGTACTTCTAAATATCTACATCTACACCCCCATGAACCACAGACATTGCCGAGGTAGGGTGGCTTGCGTGCCTCAACGATTCAGATAGCCGTACCGTAGGTGCAACCACAGCGGAGGGGTATCTGTGGAGAGGCCAGACAAACTTGTGGTTCCTGAAGAGGGGCAGCAGCCTTTTCAGTAGTTACAGGGGCAACAGTCTGGATGATTTACTCAGCTGGCCTTGTAACATTAGCTAATGTGGCTTTGTCACATAGCTACTGCAAACGGCTGAAAGGAAGGGGAAACTACAGCCGTTGCTTTTCCCGAGGACATGCAGCTCTACTGTATGAACATATGATGATGGCATCCTCTTGGGTAAAATATTCCGGAGGTAAAATAGTCCCCCATTCGGATCTCCGGGCGGGGACTAATCAGGAGGATGTTGTCATCAGGAAAGACAATACTGGCATTCTACGGATCGGAGCGTGGAATGTTAGATCCCTTAATCGGGTAGGAAAATTAGAAAATTTAAAAAGGGAAATGGATAGGTTGACGTTAGACATAGTGGGGATTAGTGAAGTTCGGTGGCAGGATGAACAGGATTTCTGGTCAGGTGAGTACAGGATTATAAATACAAAATCTGTTGGTGGTATCACAGGATTAGGACTGATAATGAATAAGAAAATAGGAATGCGGGTAAACTACTATGAGCAGCACAGTGATCGCATTATCATTGTCAAGATAGATACGAAGCCAACACCGACAACAGTAGTACAGGTTTATATGCCAACTAGCTCTGCCGATGATGAGGAGATCGAAGAAACATATGAGGAGCTAAAGGAAATTATTCAGACAGTTAAGGGAGAGGAAAACTTAATTGTGATGGGAGACTGGAATTCGGTAGTAGGAAAAGGAAGAGAAGGAAAAATAGTAGGTGAATATGGACTGGGCAGGAGGAATGAAAGAGGAAGCCGCCTGGTAGAATTTTATACGGAAGACGATTTAATCGTAACAAACACGTGGTTTACGAATCACAAAAGAAGGTTGTATACGTGGAAGAGACCAGGAGACACCGGAAGGTATCAGATAGATTTTATAATGGTAAGACATAGATTCCGGAACCAGGTGATAAACTGTAAAACATACCCAGGGGCAGATATAGACTCTGACCATAACTTGTTAGTCATGAACTGTAGGCTGAAACTGAAAAAAACTGCAGAAAGGTAGGAAAATAAGGAGATGGGACCTAGATAAATTGAAGGAAAGTGAAGTTCTGGAGAAATTCAGAGGGAGATTTAGGCAACAGTTAACAGAAACAGGGGGAAATAAAACAGTAGAAGAGGAATGGGTAGCATTGAGAGATGAAATAGTGAAGACAGCAGAGGACACAATAGGTAGAAAGGCAAGACCTACAAAAAATCCTTGGATATCACAGGAAATACTTAATTTAATTGATGAAAGGAGAAAATATAAAAATGCAGTAAACGAAACAGGCAAAATGGAGTACAGACGACTAAAAAATAAGATTGATAGGAAGTGCAAAATTGCTAAGCAGGAATGGCTAGGAGGCAAATTCAAGGATGTAGAAGAATGAATAAATAGGGGAAAAGTAGACACCGCCTATAGGGGACAAGAAAAGCAACTCTACGAATATCAAGAACTAAGATGGGAAACCAGTCCTCAGCAAAGAAGGGAAAGCTGAAAGGTGGAAAGAATACATAGAGCAGCTCTACAAAGGAAATGAACTTAGAGACAATGTTGTAGGAAGGGAAGAGGAAGTAGATCAAGATGAAATAGGAGATACTATACTGAGAGATGAATTTGACAGAGCCTTGAAGGACCTAGGTCGGAACAAGTCCCCAGGAGTAGATGACATACCCTCAGAGCTACTAAGGTCTCTGGGAGATCCAGCCATGACAAGACTATTTGATCTGGTGTGTAGGATGTATGAGACAGGCGAAATACCCTCAGACTTTAAGAAAAATGTAATAATCCACATTCCAAAGAAATCAGGCGCAGACAGGTGTGAAAATTACAGAACCATCAGTTTGATAAGTCATGGTTGCAAAATTTTAACACGAATTATGTACAGGAGAATGGAAGAGCTGGTAGAAGGTGACCTCGGGGAAGATCAGTTTGGATTCAGGAGGAACATAGGAACCCGTGAGGCAATACTCACTTTACGTCTTGTCTTAGAAGATTGATTAAGGAAAGGCAAACCTACATTTTTAGCCTTTGTAGATTTGGAGAAAACATTTGACAATGTTGACTGGAATACACTCTTTCTAAATCTGAAGTCAGCAGGGGTAAAATATAGGGAAAGGAGAGTTATTTACAACTTGTACAAAAGCCAGACCGCAGTTATTAGACTCGAAGGGCATGATAGGGAAGCATCAGTTGGGAAGGGAGTAAGACAGGGTTGTAGCCTTTATCCGATGTTATTCAATTTGAACATCGAGCAGGCGGTGAAGGAAAGCAAGGAAAAATTTGGAATAGGGATTAAAGTTCAGGGGGAAGAAATAAAAACATTGCGTTTTGCTGATGACATTGTAATTCTATCAGAGACAGCAAAGGACCTGAAAGAGCAGTTGAATGGAATGGACAGTGTGTTGAAGAGAGCGTATAAAATTAACATTAACAAGAGCAAAACAAAAATAATGGAATGCGGTCTTAGAAAATCAGGCGATGCTGAAGGAATTAGATTAGGTAACGAAACAATGAAGGTGGTAGATGAGTTTTGTTACTTGGGTAGTAAAATAACATGCGATGGTCGCAGTACAGAGGATATAAAATGCAGCATGGCAATGGGGAGAAAAGCATTTTTGAAAAAGAGAAATTTGCTAACATCGAATATTAATTTAAGTGTAAGGAAGTCTTTTATGAAGGCATTTGTGTGGAGTTTTGCCTTGTACTGGAGTGAAACATGGACGATAAGCAGTGCGGACAGGAAGAGAATAGAGGCTTTTGAAATTTGGTGCTACAGAAGAATGCTGAAGATTAGGTGGGTAGATCGCATAACTAATGAAGAGGTACTGAACAGAATTGGTGAGAAAAGGAATTTATGGCATACCCTGACTAAAAGAAGGGATCGCTTGGCAGGACACATTCTTAGATATCGACGAATCGTAAATTTAGCATTGGAGGGAAGTGTGTGGGGTAAGGGAGACCAAGAGACGCGTATAGTAAGCAGATTCAAGTGGATGTGGGTTGCCGTTCTTATGAGGAGATGAAAAGGCTTGCTCAGGATAGAGTAGGGTGGAGAGCTGCATCAAACCAGTGTCTGGACTGAAGACCATAACAACAACATATACATCTACATAGATACTCTGCAATTCACATTTAAGTTAAAAAAATGTTTGTATAGTCTATGGGACTTAACTACGGGGTCATCAGTCCCTAAACTTACAAACTACTTATGAACTACCTACGAACTAGGACGGCACAAATATCCATGCCCGAGGGGGGATTCGAACCCCTGACCGTAGTGGCCGTGCAGACCGTGACTGGAGCGCTTTAGTCTCCTTTTTTTTTTTTTTTTTTTTGTTTTTTTTTTTTTTTTTTTTTTTTGTTTTTTGGTAGTTCTGCTCATTGCGGTCGCTGATCTTGATTGTCCGTTGTTGTTCTATTTGTTGTTGGCTCAGCTTTTTTATTACAGAGGGCGATCAGCCCTCTGACCGGGCGCGCTGAGCCACGGCGCCCGGCTAAAACATTGCGTTTTGCTGATGAGTCTCCTCGGCCACCGCGGCCGGCTCACATTTAAGTGCCTGGCAGAGGGTTCAATAACCACTTTCATAACTTTTCTCTACCGTTCTGTTCTCTAATAGCGCGCGGGAAGAAAGAGCACCTAAATCGTTCCGTTTTCGATCTGATTTCTCTTAATTTATTGGAATGGTCATGTCTCCCTAAGGAGGTGGGTGCTAGCAAAATATTTTCACATCCATAACTAAAAGTCGGTGATTGAAACTTCGCAAACAGATCACGCCGCAATGAATAAAGTCTATCTTTTAATGATTTCCACCCCAATTCGTGCAACATTTCCGTGACGCATTCCCCCCGTAACGTGATAAAACGTGCTGCCCTTCTCTGATCCTTCTCAATATCTTCCGTCAGTCCCACCTGATGAGGGTCCCACAATGGGCAACAATACTCCAGGAGAGGACGCACAAGTGTGATGTAGGCAGTCTCTTTGGTGGAGCAGGTGAATCTTCGAAGCGTTCTGCCAATGAAACGTACCTTTGGTTCGCCTGCCCCACAGTATTTTCTATGTGTTCTCTCCAGTCTAAGTTGTTCGTAATTGTAACTCCTACGTATTTGGTAGAATTTAAGACCTTAAGGTTTGACTGATTTATCGCGTAATTGAAGTTCAGCGGATTTCTTTCAGTGGTCATGTGTATTACTTCACACTTTTCTTTATTTAGTGTCAATTGCCAATTTTCGCACCATGTAGAAATTTTGTCTAAATCGCTTTGCAGTTGCTTTTGATCCTCTGTTGACTTCACTAACCGATAAACGACAGCATCATCCGCGAACAGTCTAAGGGAGCTATTCAGATTGTTTCCTAAATCGTTTATAAACACGAGGAAGAGTAGGGGACCTATAACGCTTCACTGTGGAACGACAGATATCACTTCTGTTTTACTCGATGACGTACCGTCAATTACAACGAACTGTGTCCTTTCTGATAGGAAATCGTGAATCCAATCGCACAATTGGGGAGATATTCCATAAGCACGCAATTTCATTAGAAGCCGCTTGTGGGGTACAGTGTCAAAAGCCTTTCGGAAATTCAGAAATATGGAATCGATTTGAGATTCCTTATCGATGGCACTAAACACTTCATGTGAATAAAGGGCAAGCTGTGTTTCGCAAGAGCGATACTTTCTGAATCCGTGTTGACTATTGGTTAATAGGTCCTTCTCTTCGAGGTAGTTCATAATGTTCGAACAAAGTATATGTTCCAAAATCCTACTGCAAATCGACGTCAGTGAGATTGGCCTTTAATTTTCGGGATCACTCCTATTGCCTTTCTTGAATATTGGAGTAACTTGGGCAACTTTCCAGTCTTTGGCTACGGATCTTTCGCTAAGTGATCGGTTGTAAATTATAGCTAAGTAAGGAGCTATTGCATCAGCACACTCTGAGAGGAATCTAGTTAGTATACAATCTGGCCCGGAAGATTTGTTTTTGTTTAGTGACTTAAGTTGCTTTACTACTTCAGGAACATCTACTTCTAAGTTTCGCATGCTGGCAGCTGTCAAAGAACTAGTGTTTTCTGTCGTTTCCAGGCGTGTTTGAATGCATAGCACCTGATGCTGAAGGACGCCTAAAATAGAATAATGAGTGGTTTATATGTAGAGGCAGCGTGTCTAAAAAACTTAGGAACACAATTAGACGGATGCTAGGAGACTGCCTGGTGAGCAAAAACGTTATGGCTACGTAATTTCTAGCAGCTCCACCTTTCGAACAGAAAACTGCAGCGATTCTGAGTGCCATTGATTACACAAAGTCAGTGGCAGGTTTATGGCATCAGATGTCTATGCACGCGTGACATATTTAACGTAATTTACGGGTCGTTGCGTTGTGGGCTCGGAGTTGGCGAGAGAGAGAATCCCAGACACAACTAACGTAGCAAAAGTCATGGAATAGGCACCTAATATCGTGTAGACTCTCCTATGATCCCGCAGACTGTACCGAGACGCTGTGGCAGTAAGCCTACATGTCCAATGTATTCTTTTAGGCACAGCTGATACCAAATCGTTTGTAGAGAACACTTCGTGAGTGCACGGTTCTTGGAACGAAACCTGCGTTTCATGACCTCCTAGATATACTCTATAGGCTTCAAATCTGGGCCCTGTGGTGGCCATATCAGTGTTTGGACTTCCGCTCGATGTTATTGGAACTATCTTCGGGTAGCCTACGAGTGATGTGTCGGCGTGTCATTATCTTGAAAGCAACCTAAAGTCAGAGATACGTTCAGGCAAAATTTTCGTAGGAGATATAATGGTGTTCAGAATGTACATATTAAACAAAATATAAGGTGGCGTGTTTGCCACCGTCAAAAATAGTCTACCACGTAGTTAAATTGAAGGTGGTAGTTTCTGTGACTTAGTATGGGTAGAGAATCGCATTAAGTTAATAATTGTTTCTTTTTACCTGCCTCCCGACTTAGACAATTCAAAGAATACTGGAGTCTATTTTTAAACATTTACCCAACACACAATTATAGTTGGCCTTAATTTCAATTTATCCTCAATTTGTGGCGAAAATATATGTTTAAATTCGGGATTAGGCATAAAATGTAATTCCAAATGGAGCTAATTACATTCCCTGAAATTTATTACGAGCGATTATGTCATGAGACCACTTAAAAGTTAGCGGTTGCCAAAACACACTGTACCTCTTAGCTATAAATAATCCTGAGTTCATAATGAGCATAAAAATATATACAGGGAAAAATGAACAGAGGGTTGTCGTAGCGAGACTCAATATCGAAAGTCGCAAATTCACCAAAAATAAACGAAAATTATATCTACTCATAAAAGCAGAAAAATTTCGGTTGAATCTTCCAAATTAGAAATGTAATTGTAGACCATATGTGACTCAAATTCAAGGAAATAGTGTCGACGGTAACTGAGAGATTTATACGAAATAATAAAAAAAAAGACTAGTTCCTTCCACTTGGTACGCAAAACAGATGACAACACTGTTGCAGAAAAGTATCATGGGATTCCTCGTGTGCCTGTGATCAATTGCAACAGGAGCACAGTTTGTAGGTGAAATCTTGAGCTTTATTTCCCCGAGAATGCGTACACTGAATGCAAGAGGCCCTTCCCGCAGGCCCTGGACTGTGTTTCACCTAACGGCTGGCTGCAGCTAGGCATCCTTGAAATGTTGACGCGTATCCCTCATTGCTTCAGGCATCCGCCAGACAGTTTTGTCTGGGGTGAGAAATGAACTAGGGCGTGCCCTTTCAATTTCACATCCCGGAATTTGTCTGGTGTGATTTGGGGGAATCACAGAAAACTTAAATCATCATAGGCGGAGCCGGGTTAGGACAGCCGTCCAGTGTGTTCCCACTGCCCCACTTTTCTCGGTAACACTGTTACATATACAACGATACAAGCATATCAAATTTCAACGAACAAAAAATCCCCAAGTTTGGCGATCTTACGCGGAAGCTCGAAATTGATCGAATTCTTCAATGCAGGAAGCTTACAGTAGAAATGAAACTGTCTTGAAACTGTTCAGAAACCCAAAGACATTCTGGTCAAAGTATACTAGAGGTAAACAATACCGTCACTACCAGTAGGTAATGATGATAGTGCTGTTACGGAGAGTTACTAAACATAACTTTCCAAATTTGTTTCACCAAAGAAGACGGAGTCAATATTACAGATTTCGAGCTGCGCGGGAGTAGCTGAGCGGTCTGGAGCGCCACGTTATGGATCGCACGGTCTCCCGCGTCGGAGGTTCTAATCCTGCCTCGGGCATGGATGTTTGTGTTGTCTTTAGTATAAGTTAGTTCATAAGTAGTTTGTAAGTTTAGGGACTGATAACCCTGCAGTTAAGTCCCATAAGCTTTAAATACATTTCAAAAAATTTCGCATTACGAATATCTGCTAATATGAGAAAGGTGGAAGAAGATATCGTCAGAGTAGTGAAGGAACATAAATCGATTTATAAAAATAAGTTTTCTGTTCCAGACTTTATACCGATTGCGTTCCTATCAGAGTACGCTGATGCGATAGCTCCCTACTTAGCAGTCACATGTAACCGCTCGCTAAAGTAAAGAGCTGTACCCAAAGACTAGAAACTTGCACTGGTGATACCAACATCCACGAAAGGCAAGGAAAGTAACATTTACAGCCCTTTATCACTGACTTCAGTTTGCAGCAGGGTTTTGTAACATATATCTGTGTTCAAACATTATGAATTACCTCAAAGAAAACCACAGACTAAAAAAAATGTCGTTCTTGTGAAACACGAGTAGCTCTTTACTCAATGAAGTGACAAGTGCTGTGGACAAAGGATCTGAAATTGATTCCACATTTCAAGATTTCCAGAAGGATTTTGACACCCTACATCACAAACGACTATTACACAAATTGCATGGTTATGGAATATCGTCTGAGGTTTATGATTTGATTGGATATTTACTATCAGAGATGACGCATTTCGTATTAATTGATGAAAAGGCATCGACTAAAACAGAAGCGATACCAGGCGTTCTCCAAAGTAGTGTTATAGGTCTTCTGCTCTTTGTCGTCTACAGAAACTATCTGGGAGAAAATCAGAGGATTTATCGTAGAGTTTAGACAGGTCATTTATCGTCAAGTAAAAGATATCTGAAGATGAAAACCAACCGCTGACCGATGTAGATATCTGTATGTTACAAAACTTGGCCATTGATCTTAAATTACGAACAGTGTGAAATCGTCAACATGATCACCAAAAGGGATCCGCTAAACTTTATTTACAAGATAAATTAATAAAGTCTGACGGCAGCAAAGTCAACTAACTACGACAGACTTAAAAGGGAAAGAAAATGGATGAAATGTTGTGGGGAAACGAAGCAAAGACTGCATTTTATTGGCAGAACACACAGAAGATGCAACAAAGCTACTAAAGTGACTATCTGTACCAGTCTTGTACTTTCTCTTTAGGGGTACTGCCGCGCCGCGATGGATCCTTATTGGCAAGGACTGTAGGAGAAGGGCAGCTCGGTTTGTGTTACGGCGATACAGGGGAGAGAGACTCGTAGAAATGATTTTGGAGGTGGACTGGGAATCATTAGAACAACGGCGTTTTAGGATGCGGATATATCTTCTTATGTAACTTAGATTTTTTATATTTATCTTGTTGCGTAGGACCGAATTGAGAAGCAATTCTCCATGCTCATGGAACGGTTCAGTACATCACATTGTAACAAAGGAGTCCTAATTAATCAATTGAAACGTATTGTAATCCTACGCATAGGGCAGACCTAAGTAAACAGAAATAACAACGTAACACAAAAATTAGCTTAATTTTTCAAGGAATTCCTCGACAGAATAGAAAGACTGAGTCACGAGAAAACTTTTCTGTTTAGCCATGACTGCCTCCGAATGTGAAAATATATTGTTGACTCCCATATATATTAGGAGAAATAACCATCAGAACAAAATACTAGATATTAGAGCTCGAACTTTGAGATTTGCATGTTCTTTCTTCTCGTGTGCTATTGGAGACTGGAATGCTAAATTAATACTATGAAAGTGGTTCATTAAACTTTTACTATGCACTTCAGTGTGATTTACAAAGTAACCATTTAGGTTTCGTGGGACAGTGAGACACAGGCTGAGCTGGTATTTTGTTTGTACACCACTATCCTCCTTTACCAGCTGCGGTAGGGTGGGACACCTTGAGAGACGTTGTTGTGCTGGTGATCTGTGCAATAAGCAACGGCGTCTTGAGCTACCTTCGTTAGCTGGTGCCGGTGGCGGTGCCTTTGGCTGGTGCCCCACAAATGACATTTCTATTTCGGCAGTGGTGCAAGTACTCGGCTTCACACGGCTCAGTTCGACATTGGACGTGTTAGACACGTTTCGCAGTGAACTACACGAAGTGATATGTGTTCAGTAGAATATGGGAGCCGGCGCCGCACACAAGTGCAACTGTTAACGTCATCGGGCACAACGGCTGGCATTTGTCTCTAGTTACTAGGGATGGACACTGGAGTAATGATGGGACGCGGTATTGGCGGACGATTTCAACCGCACCTTGGCGATGTCAAGCACCGTGTGTGGCGCACACTGCAGGAATCAATGGTTACAGACTTACAAACTACTTATCAACTACCTTATACTAAAGACGGCACAAATATCCATGCCCGAGGGGGGATTCGAACCCCCGACCGTAGTGGCCGTGCAGACCGTGACTGGAGCGCCTCAGTCTCCTCGGCCAGGCTGATAAGAGGCGCCAGCAAACTGAAGGATGATTCGACGCAACTTCCAAAAATTCTCAACAAAATCGACTTTGAAATTTTGCAAGTACATGTAAGTACCAATAATAAAACCAGTTCCGCCATTTGTCGCGGTGTTGCTGAGGTACCAGGCGCCGTGGCTCAGCGTGCTCTGTAATAAAAAAGCTGAGCCAAGAACACAACGAACAAATAGGATCAGCGACTGCAATGAACAGAACTATCCACACAAAAGAAACAAGGTGGTAGCGTTCTGGCATCAAACCCATAGATTCATTGGTTCGAATCTGTGCCAGATATATTTCTTTTTCGTTGTTTTAGAATTCAGCTACACAAAACATTTTGGGATCTCGAATTCCACGAGCTGTGTCAGTTTTTGTTTACGTGTATGTAGACAAGCTGAACACCTTGTCGTCACATAAAAGACATGGTTTGAATAGGTTACCTACTCGGAAAGCCATTAGTAGTTATGGAGATGACTTTCCAAAAATAGCGTCGTAGTTCTTCACAAATTGAAGAATCAGAGACAACCGTCGTCAACTGATAGTGAAGCCAGTACTGTAAAAAATGAAACTTGTGTTTCTTTTATTGAAAGCAACATTATTAAAGACCTTTTATAAAATATAGTAAATTACGAATAAACAAAAATACGTGCATTTTTCGTAGAAATTACCATTAGATATTAAAATTGTCTAAGTATTAGAACACAACGCAAAAAAAAATCTGCTATGGCGAGATTTGAACTACTGACCCTATGGATGCAAGGACAGAACGCTACCAACTGATGTAAGCCAGCAGATGCGTTAAGTGAATATATTGTGGTACTTACATGTACTTGCAAAACTTCAAAGTCGATTTTCTCGACGATTTTTGAGAGTTACGTCTAATGGCTTTGGCTAATTGTTATTTGAGCTCTGAACTTCACTTACAATAAATATCAAAACATTATAAAACCCGATACCTATGTGGTCTCCTTGTAAGTGGGGCATAGTTAAGTGGGGGTGCCTCAGGATTCTGTCCTGGGGCCGCTGTTGTTCCTCATTTATATAAATTTATGTCTTCAACTGTAACACGTAGTTTTAAGATATTTTTGTTTGCTGCTGACACTAGCCTGGTAGTGAAGAACGTTGGCAACGTTGATGAAATGTACGAAATAATGCAGTTTAAGAAATTAGTTCGTAGCTTGTAGAAAATAAATTGATGCTAAATCACAGTTAGACTCAGTTTTTACAAATTGTAACACACAATTCAACATAAACTGATATTTTCATTACACGGAATGGGCACATGATAAGTGAAACTCAACAGTTCAAGTTTCTAGGCGTTCAGATAGTAAGCTGTCGTAGAAAGGCCATGGTCAGGATCTTTTCAAAAACTAAATGTTACGTTGTTTACCATTAGAACCGTTTCTGAAATAAGTGATAGTTTAACACAAAAGTAGTCTACTTTGTCTATTTTCAGTCTCTTATGAAGTACGGTGTTATTTTGTGGGATAACCTCTCTGACTCAAAAAGGGTGGTTCGAGCAATATGTTGGATATGCTCGCGTACCTCTTGTCGACCCCTGGTTACTAGACTGGGCATTATATTGGCCTCTCAATACATATTTTGATTAGTGTCGTTTGTTGTTAATAATATTTAGTTATTGACCAGAGTTAGCAGTTTGCATTCAGTTGATACTAGCCCTTGTGCAGAAAGGTGTACAGTGCTCTGCCACATACATTTTTAATAAGTTGTCACAAGAATTCTAAGAGCTTAGTATTAATCCACGCACTTTCAGGACTAAATTGAAAAGTTTCCTAATGGCTCACTCTTTCTATACTTTCGAGGAATTCCTGGAAATTTTTTAAAAAATATTGAACTAATTTCTGTGCTACATTGTTCATTCTTTTTACTTATGCTTAGGCCTGTTGTGTGCATAGGATTTCTATACGTTTTTTATCTATCTGCTCTGTTACAATTTGATGCACTGACTAGTTCCATGACTATAAAAACTTTAGCCTCAATTTCGTCCCGCGGAACATGTAAAATATGATTTTTACAAAATAAAAAACGACGTATTACTGAAGTCATATATATCTTATAGAAAGCGGTACACTTGAGATGACTTCTTGCTGACTGTAAATGCATTAGTTATCAGTAAATGTCACCATCCTGCACCCTTCTATAGCTGTTGTCCGCTGCTCAGAATGGTACGTATGTCGTGAGTAGGCCATTATTAGGCTATAACATGTGATGGGCGAGGAACTTTAACTGCGTGAATAATCTGTTTCTAACACCTCTTATGGATAAAACTCATATTTATTTACGCAGACATACGAGTAACTGCATGTAGTAACTTAATGAAATTACGTTTTCAGACTAATTACTTGTTAAATGCAAGTGTAGGCTTTCGCGGCCGTTGTCACTATCAATAAAATTCTTCTGGGTATGAGACCGCGCCGTCATTTTTATAAAATCTACCGACGTTTCGGCCACTGTTGCTGGCGGCCTCCACCAGAGTCTGTGTCTGACTGCTGAATGTGAGGTAGCTTGTGACTTACATCGATGTGCTAACGGCCGTTTAAGGAAAGTGCGAGAGTAAGGTCGGGGTCAGAATTTAAAATAGGGAAAGTTTAATTTTTAAAACTCACAACCACCAGCTGCGAACCAAATTCCTAAACATGCAAAAACACTGGAACTGTGATTGCGACTGTTTGACTCGTTTTTTGAGGTCTGCACCTCAATAGGTATGGGAAGGGGAGGTTGGCAAAGCTCATAGGTGACAGTGTAGTAGGGGGTGGGGGTTTCACACATGGAAAAATTCCTGTAGTAGTTGGTGTTAGGGCTGCACCTTTTTTAGACTGAAGACAGCTGATAGATATTCCTGCTTAAAGGAAGTCCCTCTAAGAAAAGAACCACCTCTGACAAAGTCTAAGAATATAAGTAATAAGGGAATTACTGTTTTTCATCAAAATATACAGGGTATCAGAGATAAAGTTAATGAAATGCTTATTGATACTGATTCTGACATTATTGGAATTTCAGAGCACTTTTTAAGTGGTGTGACAATTAAAAGACTTCCTTTGCCAGGATACAGGTTAGCTGCCTTCTACTCTAGGAGTTCCTTGCAGTGTGGGGGAGTGGCCGTGTATGTAAAAAACGATTTTTCATCGGAGTCAATCGATTTTTCTAAACACTGCACAGAACAGATATTTGAATGTTGTGCAGGAGTTGTTAATGTTAATGGAACTAAACTAGTAATAGTTGTTATTTATAGATCCCCTGACTCAGATTTTAAAATGTTTCTGCCCAAGCTGGAATTGGTTCTAGGTTCACTGTATAGGAAGTATAAAAATTTAATTTTATGTGGAGATTTCAACATTAATTGTGTAGGTGATAGCTCAAGGAAACGTCAGCTGTTAGATCTATTTAATTCCTATAACATGATGCAAACAGTATTTTTTCCAACGAGAGTGCAAGGAAATAGCAGTTCTACCATTGACAATATTTTTGTTCATTCTTCATTATTAGAGGGGCACTCTGTCAGCAGAATAGTAAATGGCCTATCAGACCACGATGCCCAACTTTTAATTCTAAAAAGTATTTGTTCTGAAACAAATGTTAAACATAAATATCAACTACTCAGAAATGTTAATCCAGTTGCAATTGAGACCTTTTTAAGCCTAATTAAGGAACAAGAATGGCAGGATGTTTATAGTGCTGATAATGCAGATGATAAATATAATGCTTTTCTGAACACATTTATTATGCTGTTTGAAAGTTGCTTTCCGCTAGAACGCTCAAAACAGGGTACTTTCAGTAACAGACAGCCAGGGTGGCTGACAAAGGGGATAAGAGTATCATGTAGAACTAAGCGGGAGTTGTATCAAAATGTTAGAAGCAGTCAGAATGAAGATGCAGTAGCTCATTACAAACAGTACTGTAAGGTTCTGAAAAATGTCATTAAGAATGCAAAAAGTACGTGTTACGCAAAAAGAATAGCAAACTCTCGGGATAAAATTAAAACTATCTGGTCAGTCGTGAAGGAAGTGTCTGGTCAGGAGCAGCAGGTAGAAGATATAACGTCAGTGCGTAGTAGGAATGTTTCTGTTACTGACAAGTTAGATATATGTGCAATATTCAATAATTACTTTCTGAATATAGTAGAGGAACTAAACAAAACTCTAGTTTCTACAGGTAACCATATAACGTTTTTAGAAAATGCGTTTCCGAGGCTGTTACCTGAAATGATCCTTCATGATACTTCCATAGGTGAGATGGAGTCAATAATTAAATCGCTAAAGACTAAGGACTCTTGTGGATATGATGGGGTATCTAGCAGAATTCTAAAGTACTGTTCTCCATATGTTAGCCCAGTACTAAGCCATATTTGTAATTTTTCCTTTCAGAATGGTCAGTTTCCTAACAGATTAAAGTACTCAGTAGTGAAACACCTTTATAAAAAAGGAGAAAGGGATACTGTAGACAACTATAGACCTATTTCTATGCCATCGGTTTTTTCCAAAGTTATTGAAAAGGCTGTATATTCAAGATTAATTGATCATTTCAGTTCACATAATTTCCTGTCAAACGTACAGTTTGGTTTTAGAAGTGGTTTAACGACTGAAAACGCTATATTTTCGTTTCTCTGTGAGGCACTTGATGGGTTAAATAAGAGGCTATGGACATTAGGCGTCTTCTTTGATTTAACAAAAGCGTTTGATTGTGTTGATCACAAAATATTGTTGCAGAAGTTGGAACATTATGGAATACGGGGAGTAGCCCACAACTGGTTCACCTCTTACTTTAATAATAGACAACAGAAGGTAATTCTCCGCAGTGTAGAAAATGACTATGACGTGCAATCCCAATGGGGCACAATTAAGTATGGAGTGCCCCAGGGGTCTGTTTTGAGACCATTGCTGTTTCTTATTTATATAAATGATATGCCTTCGAGTATAACAGGTGATTGTAAAATATTTTTGTTTGCTGATGATACCAGCTTGGTAGTGAAGGATGTTGCTCGTAATATTGACGCAGTATCAAATAATGCAGTTCAAGAGATAAGTTCATGGCTAATAGAAAACAAGTTGATGTTAAATCACAGTAAAACTCAGTTTTTACAATTTCTAACACATAATTTGACGAAATCTGACATTATGGTTACACATAATGGGCATGTGATAAGTGAGACTGAACAGTTCAAATTTCTAGGTGTTCATATAGACAGTAAGCTGTCATGGAAAGCCCATGTTCAGGATCTTGTTCCAAAACTAAATTCTGCTATATTTACCATTAGAACAATATCTGAGATAAGTGATTTTTCAACACGAAAAGTAGTCTATTTCGCTTACTTTCACTCACTTATGACGTACGGCATTGTTTTTTGGGGTAACTCGCCTGATGCAAAAAGGATATTTCTGGCTCAAAAACGGGCGGTTCGAGCAATATCTGGTGTAAGTTCGCGAACGTCATGTCGACCCCTTTTCAGTAGTCTGGGAATTTTTACTCTGGCGTCACAATACGTTTTTTCTTTAATGTCGTTTGTTGTTAATAATATCAGCTTATTCCCACGAGTTAGTAGCTTTCACTCGGTGAATACTAGACAGATGTCTAATCTACATTTGCACCACACCACCTTAACACTTGTGCAGAAAGGGGTGCAGTATTTTGCGGCATCCATTTTCAATAAGCTGCTACAAGAACTTAAGAATCTTAGCACTAATCCACATGCTTTCAAATCTAAATTGAAGAGTTACCTCGTGGCTCACTCCTTTTATTCTGTCGAGGAACTCCTAAAAAAGTTAAACAATTAAGCTAATTCATTTTTTCTTTATTGATTCTTTTCACTTTGTCTTAAGATTGTCGTGTGCAAAGGACTACTTAAAATTTTTCTATTACCATTCTTGTGTAACAATGTATTGACTTGTTCCATGACCATGGAGTCTTACTCCTCAAGTGGGTCCTATGGAACAGAAAAAACAAATAAAAATAAAAATAAAAAAAATATCACATGTTCACAGCTTTCCTTCCCTGCATATGATTAACAAAACAAATTCATAATAAAATCAAGTTCATGAGAGAAAAGGGTGTACTAACTACTATTTTTGAAAACACGTAAAAGTTCACTTTATGTTGTTTATTTCACAATCTTAGAACCCTGTGGCTGATACGTCTGTACTTCGGCACATTTATCAAACAGACAAAATGAATATTTGTCACGAATTGTTTTCACACCACGTGGCTGTCTGAAACACCATTTATGTTCATGCCTATGCGACGACACGTGTTACATTAACAAATCACAGTCACTTTAATTCAATGCGATGCACACCTTGTTCCACCGGTTAAATATTCACAAACACACAGAAGCACTTGATTCAACTTGTTGCAGTCTACGACGAGCAACACACGTGGCAAATGCCACACACAAATCTATAACCTCCACCTCGAGGTCCACATGCCGACTGATGCAGAGCGACGCCGCCTGGCCAGCTCCCCACATGCTCCGGAGTCGTCCACTTCCTGCCCTCGCGCGCACGCGCCAAAAGCTCAACTGCCGGGGTCTTTTCCCCTACGTCATCAACTTCCCCATGTGAGCTGTTCTAACCGATTTGCCAACGTACAGCGCTCAGCCAATACATTTCTAAAACTTTACTTAAAATCAAAATAATTACACTACACATTACATAAATTTCTTCTTAGGTTTTTATATTGGTATAAACATCCTTTGTACTATTTATCATAATCGTGCAATTTCATATGTCACAGATAAGTGATTTAATGGAATACGTCAAGATAAAATGCACAAGATTAATTGAAAATAAAATGAGAAATAGTTAATATATTACTTTTATAAAAAAAATATTGCCATGCTAGTTGTGTAACTGTCTTGTATTCATTGGTAATTTATTACTTTTCATTGTCAATTAAACATATTACACCAGATGTGACTATATCAGCTAATGTATTGTTTATTTGTCAACAGGCTATTTTGTAATGAGGGCCTTAAAGGTTCATAACTGCATCGTATTACTTCAAATGCAAGTAGTATTAGAATATTTTATTTCACGCTGTGCACTGCACTGTGCCTGGCACTCGCCATTGTCCCTCTCTCCCCTCACCGGAAACGAACTGGAAAATCCTAAGCTGGAACAAGCCACCAACGTCAGCCCGCTCGCTGGCCTCCCGTCAGCTACAAGCACACAGCAAATCTCAACGTGGAGAATTTCTACCTATGGCCTAACTATAAATGTTGTCACCCAACTGTGTACATACATTGCTACCATAATTAATAAGATTAAAATTGTGTAACATTTAGTGCATTGGCATGGTCAATGTTTGCAGTGAACTTCATACTGTTTAATTATCAGTATTTCTATTGGGCGGTAATCTTACAAATGCAATCTCCAATCGAATGAAAAACATTTCAGGAAGACACAAACCGTTGACACCCTTTTCCGCCAATGGCGTGTAATAATATAAACACCAATAAAGAAAGACCAACATCCCTCTTCCTCAAACCGCTGTTATATGAGGCATAAGCTACCTTACATTCAGCAGTCATATACAGACACTGATGACGGCCGCCTGCAACAGTGGACGAAACGTCGGTAGGTTTTATAAAACTGACCACGCGGTCTCATACCCAAAAGAATTTCATTAACGATAATAACTTGTTGTTTAAAAATTACACATTATTCAAGTTATCCACGTATTGCTTTCTTAATAATCACTGTGACATGTAACCGTTATAATTTAATGTCTGTTTTAAAATTTGTAATCACGACCGACAGCCGTACACATATACCACGTCTATTCTCCAGTACCTCCGATTCGGAACTAGCATTTACTTGTAAAATTTACTATGTATCCGATCACATAATCTTACACTTCTCGACCTCTGTTTCTAACTGCTCCTACAGCCAAACCTCTTCGCCCATCATATAAATTATACGAGACCCTAAGATCTCCGAAGTGTTTCCTGTGCCTTTTCGTTATGTACTTGTGTTGCAGTCTTTATTATTTCTGTAGTTTTTAAATTAGTCGAAGGTAGCCTGCTATTGAGAGAAATTTTTTATTTCAAAGGTATGTAAGTGTACTGATTATTTTAAGATTAACGTCAGCAGTTTGAAGTTTTGGCACGCTGCATCTGGACGGAGCAGCCGATGTCAGCAAAGAACCACAATTCAGGCGGTGCTTCTCATGGGACTAGACCCGTACCTCTCACCATTGCTGCTTTCTCAACTGCTCTAAAGACAGCGCTTGCATTTGAAAATTTCGGCTCTTCAAGCCAAAAATATTACAAAATGTTCAAATGTTTGTAAAGCTTATGGGACTTAACTACGGGGTCATCAGTCCCTAAACTTACCAACTACTGATGAACTACTTACAAACTAGGACGGCACAAACATCCATGCCCGAGGGGGGATTATTCGAATCCCCGACCGTAGTGGCCGTGCAGACCGTGACTGAAGCGTCTCAGTCTCCTCGGCCACCGCGGCCGGCAGAAATATTACACCTGCAGTATTCAAAATTAGAACCTTGATTCTACTTTCTGTATTTAGTGAATGTTTGTATAATAATATTAGTAATAGAGGCTTACAGAAAATACGACTTTAGAATAGCTTCATGAAGAATCTGTCCTATTACCAAGCACCATCACTACATTGTCTGCCTTATTCAAACACCTATTCATTTGTGACCAAGCAAAACGATGATTTCCTTATAAATACCTTTGTCAAATCTGGATTTAATTGATGAAAGGGGAAAATATAAAAATGCAGTAAATGAAACAGGCAAAATGGAGTACAGACGACTAAGAAATGAGATTGACAGGAAGTGAAAAATGGCTAAGCAGGAGTGGCTAGAAGCCAAATGCAAATCTATAGAAGAATGTATAAGAAGGGGAAAAGTAGATACCGCCTACAGGAAAATAAAAGAGACATTTGGGGACAAGAAAAGCAACTCTACGAATATCAAGAACTCAGATGGGAAACCAGTTCTCAGCAAAGAAGGGAAAGCTGAAAGGTGGAAAGAGTACATAGAGCAGCTCTACAAAGGAAATAAACTTAGAGACGATGTTGTAGGAAGGGAAGAGGAAGTAGATCAAGATGAAATAGGAGATACTATACTGAGAGATGAATTTGACAGAGCCCTGAAAGACCTAGGTCGGAACAAGGCCCCAGGAGTAGATGACATACCCTCAGAGCTACTGAAGTCTCTGGGAGAGCCAGCCATGACAAGACTATTTGAACTGGTGTGTAGGATGTATGAGACAGGCGAAATACCCTCAGACTTTAAGAAAAATGTAATAATCCCCATTCCAAAGAAATCAGGTGCAGACAGATGTGAAAATTACAGAACCATCAGTGTGATAGGTCATGGATGCAAAATTTTAACACGAATTATCTACAGGAGAATGGAAAAGCTCATAGAAGCTGACCTCGAGGAAGATCGGTTTGGATTCAGGAGGAACGTAGGAACCCGGAAGGGCAATACTCACTTTACGTCTTATCTTAGAAGATAGATTAAGGAAAGGCAAACCTACATTTTTAGCTTTTGTACATTTGGAGAAAGCGTTTGACAATGTTGACTAGAATACACTCTTTCAAATTCTGAAGTCAGCAGGGGTAAAATACAGGGAAATGAGAGTTATTTACAACTTGTACAAAAGCCAGACCGCAGTTATTAGACTCGAAGGCCATGATAGGGAAGCATCAGTTGGGAAGGGAGTAAGACAGGGTTGTAGCCTTTTTCCGGTGTTATTCAATTTGTACATCGAGCAGTCGGTGAATGAAAGCAAAGAAAAATTTGGAATAGAGATTAAAGTTCAGGGGAAAGAAATAAAAACATTGCGTTTTGATGATGACATTGTAATTCTTTCAGAGACAGTAAAGGATCTGCAAGGGCAGTTGAATGGAATGGACAGTGTGTTGAAGAGAGCGTATAAAATTAACATTAACAAGAGCAAAACAAAAATAATGGAATGCGGTCTTAGAAAATCAGGCGATGCTGAAGAAATTAGATTAGGTAACGAAACAATGAAGGTGATAGATGAGTTTTGTTACTTGGATAGTAAAAAACATGCGATGGTCGCAATACAGAGGATATAAAATGCAGCATGGCAATGGGGGGAAAAGCATTTTTGAAAAAGAGAAATTTGCTAACATCGAATATTAATTTAAGGGTAAGGAAGTCTTTTCTGAAGGCATTTGTGCGGAGTGTTGCCTTGTACGGGAGTGAAACATGGACGATAAAGCAGTGCGGACAGGAAGAGAATAGAGGCTTTTGAAATGTGGTGTTACAGAAGAATGCTGAAGATTAGGTGGGTAGATCGCATAGCTAATGAAGAGGTACTGAACAGAATTGGTGAGAGAAAGAATTTTTGGCATACCCTGACTAAAAGAAGGGATCGCTTGGCAGGACACATTCTTAGATATCGACGAATCGTAAATTTAGCATTGGAGGGAAGTGTGTGGGGTAAAAATCGTAGAGGGAGACCAAGAGACGCGTATAGTAAGCAGATTCAAGTGGATGTGGGTTGCCGTTCTTATGAGGAGATGAAAAGGCTTGCTCAGGATAGAGTAGGGTGGAGAGCTGCATCAAACCAGTCTCCGATCTGAAGACCATAACAACAACAACATCAATTACTACAGAGATGTGTAATTTACGAGATGAAATTTTAACGAGAATATGGAGATCGTGACGAGCAACATTTATTTTGGCTGTTTCCAGCTACACATTTCAAAACCTAACCAGCAAAATACCTTCCGTGATAATGTGCGCTACAACTTTAAAAGAGTATACAAGTCTACCGACAGAGGTTCTTCAGGCACCTACCCATTAATATATTTCACAACACTTCAAATTATTATTAACGATATATTCATAGAACAAGAGTAGGCGTAGATGCTCGTCTAAGAGGCACGCCTATTAGTAGTTGCTCATCTTCAGTACTGTCAAACACACCTTCTATTGTACAATGTTCATAGCTCTTTAGGTATGCATTTTAGAGCGCTAGTTCATTGGACCTTTCTTGTTATAGTCCATACTATTTCTTCTCTGGATGATTGACTCAGATGGCCTTGTATCATCAGCTAATGTAGCATTGTTATACAGTTACTACGAACCGCTGAAAGCAAAGGGAAACTACAGTCGTTGCTTTTCCCGAGTTCATGCAAACCAGAATCGTGAATTTAGCACTGAGGGGAAGTGTGTGAGTTAAAAATCACAGATGGATGCCAATAAGCAGATTCAAATGGATGTGAGTTGCATCAAACCAGTCTCCGAACTCAAGGCCACAACAACAACTACCTCCTCCCAAAATATAAATATGTAAAGCGATGAGCTTTTAGTAGAAGACATACGCTTCACAGTAATGAAAATAAACATGCACTCACAGCTTTTAAGGTATTCATTGTACAGCCGATGTTTACCACTCATTTTCTCGAATTTCAGTGTAAAGAATCTGTCTCCAAAGTTTGTCATTTTTTTTTCTGGGAAGACCTGAATAATGAAAGTGCGGCACAACTACGCTCCTTTCCCACAATGACGACAACCACATCTCAGTATATTAGATCTGCCAGAAGATTTTTGCCGTAATCTGTGTTGTGTGTTATATGCTTCGGTTATTGCATATTACAAGTTTCTTCACTGTTGTGAAGGTATTTCCACAGAATCATGGATGATTTCGGCAGAAAATCTTATAAATTATAATTAAATTATTACTCTTTAACGAGGCACTGATACCAGAAATACGCATAAGGTATTCGTGAACAACCTCTAAAAGACTATCGGCGGAATTCCGCTTCACCTTATTTATAAAATGGACCGCAATAGATACACCAAGAGGCTGCCGAACCTTACTAATTCAAAGAATGTTAAAATCCACCGCTGTAAAAAATAATATAAATAGAAGAGGTTTCGAAGATCTGAATGTTGCATAAAAATCGTTATAAATCGTCTAATACTCGGAATTATATCAACGAAGAGGGGTGTGGAAGAAACTGGAAAAGAAGACTGACTGGACAGGGTCAGAAGAATGTAAGAAAAGATACATAGCCAACTATGATAACTAATATTGCTTGTGGTCGAAATGCGACCTGTTGTGTTTACAAAGAAATTTCTGCTTCTATTAACCAAAAGTGTGCAAATGTTTGTAAATCTATCGGACCAAACTGCGTGGTCATCAGTCCGTAGCTTACAAACTACTTAAACCTAGGTAAACTAACCTCAGGACAACACACACACCCATGCCCCAGGGAGGACTCGAACCTCCACGGCGAGCAACCGCGCGCTCCGCAGCGAGACGCTTTAGACCGCTCGGCTACTCCACCGCGGTTCCCATTAACCACTGTTAACGGCTGTGTAAATCTGTAGAAAATCCCTTTTCGAAATATATAAGTCCCATTGGTCTACTTGTATAATTAACATCAAAATTCGGTACTTCAGTTTCCATAATCGCGTATTTATATAATGAAATTTTGTTGGAATAATAAAGCGAAAAACCTTCAGAGTAATTACCTAGTTTAAAGTCGTTTCTTGGCGTGAATTATGCAGAATTTTTTTCACCCTTTAACAGACAGTCGCATACCGAAACACAGTCCGTATGGATGTAATTGATACGTCATGTCATTATTTAAGTATAGAATTCCTTGCACTACCAGAACAATCGAGAGAATACACTTGAGGTGGTATACCAGCGTATCTGCCATCGTGGTCAGTGTTGGGGAGAGCCACCCTGCTGAGTAGCGCTAATGAGTTGGCAGTACTGGGCGGAGGATGAGTAGTATCATCACGTGCTCCGCCTTGAAACTCTGCCAGCAAACGTTGCTCTTCTATTTGCTGCCGCTGCACTCATTTTTACGTAACTGCGTGTGAGGTTGTTGCTCCTGTACGTGCATTCAATTAAAGTCGCCTTCCGCTGGCCTATCTCTGCTACAGCAATAACAAAGCAACACGCTATTATTCCGTGTAACTAGGTACAGGACTTTGCACTTCGCCGTAATGTTGCCAGTCATGAGATATCCTAGGAGTAGATAACATCATTATCACCTGATATCAAACCAGTTTCACCCATCCTCTCGTGTAACATTAGTTACGTAATAACTGAGTGACACGCTAATAGTATACGTTGCCATTACGAATTACGCTGTTTGAAAATTACGGCGCAAACTGACTCACCGCGTGCGCCGATATGCGGGTATTCAGATACCAAAGATATTTTTTCAGTACCTGCATCTAGATATATGCTCCACAAGTCAGCAACTGATGTGAAGGGAGTGTTTGATATCAATATCAGTTTCCACTTTTCGTTTCCAAATTCGCGGAACGCTAGGGGACCGCGGTGGAGTAGCCGAGCGATCTAAGGCGCCTCGCTGTGGAGCGCGCGTTGCTCGCCATCGGAGGTTCGAGTCCTCCCTATGGCATGGGGGTGTGTGTTGTTCTTAGGTTAGTTTACCTTAGTTTAAATAGTTTGTAAGCTACGGACTGATGACCACGCAGTTTGGTCCGATAGATTTATAAACATTTGAACATTTGAGTGGGAGTTTTAATATCAGTTAACTTCCGCATGTGCTTTAATTACATTGATTTCTCCTGTATTCATTATGATATGAAATTAATGGGGGAAGCAAGATATTTCGCGAATCTTTTTGGATCGTATGATCTGGAATTTTTGCGCTAAATCTATCGGTAATGCAGAACGCCTCTTTCATACCGTCTGCAGCTGGAGTTTTTTGGACAACTCAATAACGTAGTCGTTCTTACTAAACGAATCTGAGGCAAAATGAGCCGTTCTTCTTCGGGGTCACCTCTGACTCTTAATCTTACTCATACACGCGACAATACTTATATATCGGTCCAACGATAGCCTTTCAAACCACTACTTTCGTGACTGAATGTCATTTCGTTACGATACTTCTACCGAATATCCAACAAGAAATTCTGAAATTTCTTCATACAAACACAGAAATTTTGTAGTACATTTTTAATGAGCGAGCGATTGCCGCCTGGTTGGTAATGACTGGCGTACAGGGCGAGGCAGTTCAGAGGGGCAACCCAGAATACAGACTGTAACTAAATATGTGGGACTTTTCTGGAGATTCAATAGAAGATCTGACAACAATCAGAACATTTTCTGTACAACTATAGTTTATAGCTGAAAACTCGGTGTTGCCCGGGTATGTATTTATTCTACACTGTCGTAGTCCACCTCCACTTCCCTCTTGTCTCTGCATCCATCTATTTCTCTCCCATCTCTCTGTTCGTTTCTACCTTTCCCTCTCTCGGCAAATTTTACTGCAAAGTACCCTCTGTCATGTACCATGCAAACATTTCTGTACACAGTGATCTTCCTTTTGGTTTAAAGGTCATGTGTGCAAAAATTCATAAAGATTGGAGCAGCCGGCCGCAATGGCCGAGCGGTCTGCGGCGTTCCAGTCACAGTCTGCACGGCCGCTGCGGTCGGGGATTCGAATCCCCCTTGGGAATGGATGTTTGTGCCGTCTTTAGTAAAAGCTAGTTCATAAGTAGTTTGTAAGTTTACGAACTGATGACCCCGTAGTTAAGTCCCATAGATTCCACAAACACAATGACTGGAGCAAAACTATGCATTTTGTAAAATTACGTAAATTAAGTAGCCTCCACCTTGCACTGAACGAAATTTTATACAGACATTGCGATTTCTCTGGTTTTTAAGATCAAGTATGCAAAATTTCATCAAGATCGGTCCAAAACTGCAGATTGGTATCCAATAGAAACACAGGGTCACATTGAAAAGCGCACTTGGTTGTTCTCAAATCTTCCAGTTTTATTTCATACAACCCTTGTTCTGAGAATAACGAAAACAACAAATAAAGGATCTGTGAAATCGTCGAGCCGTTCTGATGTTATGGGCGACCAAAGTATTCAGATATCCATTTTTATGTTATGACGTATCCTCCCCTATGGCCGGCCGCGGTGGCCGAGGGGATTGAGGCGCTCCAGTCACGGTCTGCACGGCCACTACGGTCGGGGGTTCGAATCCCCCCTCGGGCATGGATATTTGTGCCGTCCTAGTTCGTAAGTAGTTCATAAGTAGTTTGTAAGTTTAGGGACTGATGACCCCGTAGTTAAGTCCCATAAGCTTAACAAACATTTGAACCTACCCTATGCACCGCGTGAAATTTTAGGTAGACGGTAACTTTTCTGTTGTTTTGAAGGTCAAGCGTGCAAAATTTCGTTAAGATCGGAATGAAACCATAAATCTCGTCAGTCTGAAGGAAAAGTATCCTCCGCCATGCACCGTCATACTTCCTTAGCTGACGTCTTCTACCTATAAACTACATTCCTGGTAAATTTCAGCTTCATAGGTAAAGTAGTTTTCGAGATTTCGTGTTTATGCAGTGAATGAGTGAGTGAGTGTGTAAATGAGTGTCATTTCGCATTTATATAGATAGATAGATATTTATAGTGTTACAGAAATGTATTGTGGTGTACGTGACACAGACCACTTCGCTATGCAGGTTGGTCATTTGTGTTGATACAGTGTAATTTATTGTATACAATTATCTACAGAAAGTACTCAAAATGGCTACCACGAGCTGTAATGCAGGCGTCTGTGCCGGCCGAGGGGACTGAGGCGCTTCAGTCACGGTCTGCACGGCCACTACGGTCGGGGGTTCGAATCCCCCCTCGGGCATGGATATTTGTGCCGTCCTAGTTCGTAAGTAGTTCATAAGTAGTTTGTAAGTTTAGGGACTGCTGACCCCGTAGTTAAGTCCCATAGACTATACAAACATTTGAAAATTTGAATTTTTTTGAGCAGGCGTCTGTCTCCATATGACTGACTTGTCCTATTCGTTACCATAGTCCAGGCGTCTGTCGTATCTGCTGACACCCTTTCTCTATCCACTGATCCAGCAGTTCCACGTTATGAGCCGCAGTGGCCGAGGGGACTGAGGCGCTCCATTCACGGTCTGCACGGCCACTACGGTCGGGGGTTCGAATCCCCCCTCGGGCATGGATATTTGTGCCGTCCTTAGAATTAGCTAGTCCATAAGTAGTTTGTAGGTTTGGGGACTGATGACCGCGTAGTTAAGTCCCATAAGCTCTACAAACATTTGAACATTCCACGTTATGAGTAGGTGAGGCACACGCGATGGCCTTTAAATGACACCGTAAGTAGAAGTGTAAACAACTGAGGTCGGGAGACGGAGCAGGTTAGGGCGTCGGTCCCTGACGCCCGATCCATTTATTTGAGAACCGCAGACGTAGAACTGCTCTCTGGCGGCACGAGAAAAATGAGACGGTGCTCCATCATGCATGAACGTCATGAGCTGAATTAAATCCAGTGGAACGTCTTCCAACAAAGCATGTAAATCATTTGTTAAAAAGGCGCGCTATGACGCCCCTGTCAGTGTTCCCGGTAAAATGAAAGGACCAATTAATGTCTCATCTATTACTCCAGCCGACACACTAAGAGTGAACGGCTATTGATGTCCTGTTTGCACTGGGGTTTTAATATGTCCAGACATGCGTATTGAGAAAGTTTTGTACTCCATTTCTGGTATACTTCGCTCCATCGGTAAACAGAGTAGTAAAAAGGAAATATTGCTCCTGACTACACATGTCATAACCAGGTACAAAATACTGGTCTGATTGGGAAGTTAGCTGCACTAAGACCTTGGACGCTTTAAAGGTGATATGGATAAATGAACTTTTGTCGTAGAATCCGACACGCTGTAATATGACTCACATCCACCCTTGCCGCTGTTTCCCTGGTGCCGCTCCTATTTTCCTCAATATAGTTGATAACTCGTTCCTTTGTGTCAGCTGTTCTTGTTATCCTAGATCGTCCGTTATCAGTAACATGTCTCCTAGACAAGCTTGTTTAACAGAGACGCTCATGTTGTATTTGGAGCATCTTGTTCGGTGAACGTCTACTAGGAAAGTGTTCCGCATAAAAACGCCGCGCTTCATTTGCGTTTCATTGAAGCCCTCCATACTGAAGGTGTACGTCTGTCATTTACTGATTCAAATACACCATTATAATAACAGACGACTGGTACTGTACGTGCCCTCAGTAACAAATGTGAACAAGTAACACTTCACTTGTACGTGACCAATGAGAAAGACAGGCCACATCGCGTCCGTCATTACATGTCATCACGATAGAAATGAGTCAACACGATCGCTAGCTGACTGGTTGGTCGCTGAGGCACAGCCTACGGCGTCATAGCGACCAGCTAGTCAGCTATCGATCGCGTTGGGTCATTCCTACCTTTGATACGTATAGTGGCGTACGCAATGCGGCCTGCTTATCTCGCTGACCTTGCCAGTTGTACTGTACGCGCACAACTGACAACACGAGGGCTATCACTCCACTTTAGCTTATGACATGTGTGAGTGTTTACAGTGCTACGTAATGGACATCACGTGGGTGTGAATGCAAAACAACCGCACACACACGTGAATACGTATGAAACGTACAGGTGGTCTCTGCACCCTACACAAATGACCAACCTGCGTCCTGAAGTGGCCTGTATTATATACACCATAATAAAAGATGTAACACGGTAACCAAAGCAAATAAGCCATAGGTTTATATGACATGTTCTGCTTGTTTTCCGGTCCTCTTTCGAATCCCTGGAACTTTCCCACGTATTTTGATGCACCATGTATACCAAGAAGGAGCAAATATATTAATGCTTGATTTTCGTAAATTGATAGCAGACAATGCGACGAATTTTCTGACACATTCGAGTAATTTATGACGTTTATACCTCATAAATCATAATTCTGCCTTTTGGCCCACTTTAGGTTACGGTAGTAACACTAAAATTGGGCCTTTGCGATCGCCTTTTAACAGCTCGAAATTTATATGAAAATAACGGCTTAATTGTACGTCTGAAAAGAAGATTGAACAAACAAATTTGTAGAGGAGAAAATTCTCTACAACTTTGCTCTGTTATTTTTTTATTTTTATTTTTTTTCATATCTTGCATCGTTTCAGAGATATTTGCAAAAATAACGGCGATTTTACACCGTCTCTTGATTTTACGTAAACCAGGCGTTAGGAAATGTCGTGTGACATTTCTCGCCCAGAACTCTCCCTGGCATACGCCATCTTGCTTTCTGTATTTTATGGCTTTTTTATTATAACTTACGCGTAGTCATTTCAAAGCAGTGGCGCACTGAACAATTAACAAAAGCACGTCGTGCATAGTACGATAAATTATAATATTCATTTTATAATAGTCATTTTAGCTCTTGGCGACTGTCAGCAGTAGAAAGAGAATTAATAGATAAAGTCGTTATTAAGAATGAAACTTTCACTCTGCTGATATGAAACTTCCTGGGAGATTAAAATTGTGTGCCGGAACCGGGACTCGAACCTGGGACCTTCTCCTTCCGCGGGCAAGCGCTCTACCGACTGAGCTATCCCGACACGACTCACGATGCCGCCTCACAACTTTACTTCCGCCAGTACCTCGCCTCCTACTTCCCAAACTTCACAGAAGCTCTCCTGCGAAACATGCAAGACTAGCACTCCTGGCAGAAAGGATATGGTGGAGACATGGCTTAGCCACAGCCTAAGGGATGTTTCTAGAATGAAACTTTCACTCTGCAGCGGAGTGTGCGCTGATATGATCCTTCCTGGCAGTTAAAATTGTGTGCCGTAACCGCGACTCGAACCTGGGACCTATCGCAAAGGTCCCAGGTTCGAGTCCCGGTTCCGGCACACAATTTTAATCTGCCAGGAAGTTTCAACGTCGTTATTGTTCGCCGTGGTGTAGTGGGTAGTGCGTTACGTTGTGATGCATGTGGTCGGTAGTTCGAAACCAGCCGATACTTTTTTTTTCGCCTTGGCTCCTAAAAGGGTTTCCGGCACTCTTATTAATCAAATAGAGCTATGTTCTGCAATGTTTAGACTTGTGCAGATGTAAGAGTGCTCCCTCTAAAATGTGCATTTGTTCTATTTCATGAACATGCCGTGAAATACGTAACAATGAATTGAACAGTGGTCTTCTAAAGCATTTGCACAGCAAAGCGGAGGATAGTGTGATAATGAATATTCTAAACAACGTGCAGATACTGATAGTTTCATTTATAAATGGAGTCCTAGATTTCTGTGGCAACTGTCGTTCTTTAATGAAACGGAAGGTAAGTGTATACATTGAAACAAAATACCTGTTCTTCTTTTTCCCTAAGCGATTATTCACTATTAATGGAATACGTTGAAAGTCATTAATTAGAATCAATGCGTATACTAAAATGTTTGTCTTTTGCATGGTTGGTATGGACGTTTTTAATGTAGATTGTACCTTTTCTGCGTTTCCGATATGACTTTGTTCATGTTACTTTGTTCTGCGCTAAAATAAAGAGCAAATATTCTGTTTTAAACCGTGACTACGTTTCCCTTTACAGCTAAAATAACAAAATGTGATAATACTGAATTCCATAAAGCTCTAGCATTTAATCTATATACAAAATTACTATTATCATTATGTCATTTACAACAGTCATTGTAGAAGTATCTCCCCAGTTTGTGTACATGTGATAAAGAATTCTATGTTTGCAATTCGTTGGTATGTATTTCATGATATGTTCACAAAGTAGAGCAAATGCGCTTATCAGATAAAGCGCTGTTACCTTTGAACAACTCATACTCTTGCAGGATGTAGTTGTGTTCATTTAACAAGAGTGTTTGAAAACCTTTTAGGAAACAAGATGGAAAAAATGCCATTGGCAGGTTTTTATGTTTTTATTTTTATTTATTTATTTATTTATTTATTTATTGTTCTTCAGGTAGATTGATGCTTTGCGGTCGTTTGTTCATGTTCGTTCGTTCTGGGTTGTTCTTTGAGAATTTTGTTTAGTTTTTCTTATTATTAGAGATGGCGTTGAGCCCTCCTCTTTCTCTCTATTCATTTGTTCTTCGGTTTGATCGGTCCTTTGTGGACGTTGCTTTATTTTGTTTAATTTTGATCGTTTCGTCGTTGACTCAATGTTTTCGTTACAGAGAGCGTGGAGCACTCTGACTGGGCGCTCTGAGACACCGAGCCCAGCAAGTTTCGAACTACCGTCTGAGATGTTCCAACATCTCAAACTAATCCGTCGTCCTTACGCTACAGTGAACAGCTGCGAGAGTAATCCGTAATTTTAGTACCACTGATGGCAGATGCTAACTGCTAACATGGCATTTTTAGACATTAGATTATAATTCATTGTCCTAAGAAAGGCGTGTTTTCGATCATTTTCAGTGCACCATTCCTTTGAAATGACAACCCTTGAGTTATAATAATAAAATCATTAAAACAGAAAGCAATATGGCGTATGCAAAAGAGAGTTTCGGGCGAGCGATATCACGTGACTGACTTCCGAACGCCAAAAGTACGCTGTGTTCCATCCAGGCTATAGTCACTCGTCCGAACGCAAATTGTACGCTACGTTCGTTCCAGGCTATAGTCATTCGTAACCAGTACAGGCAAAGAAAATAAACTTTGAACAAACTACCAAGGCAAGACGGTTGATAATATTTTAACGGAAAAGTATAATGTAAGTGTGGGAAAGATATTAAAATAACAGTTTAAAGAGGTAAAAGTTCAAAAAAGAGTATGTTTGTCAAAGATAAACTCAAAAGTCAAATAATTTTGGCTGTTCGTCAAAATACGGTCAGAAAGAATATTACGTGTTGGGTGCATAGATATTATCACAATAGTAGAGTCGTAATCGTATCGCCCATATATTTTTATTATTCTCATTTTCATAATTTTGTGTCCCAGCCTCGTCGCCGCTTTTGTGTCTCGTTTCCGTCGTAGGTGTCGGTGGCCGAGTGGAATGAGACCGACACAGGAATAAAGATAGCACGCTGGTGCAGGTACGGAGAGAAGCAGCCAGAAACTAGAAACACTAGAGTAAATTAGAACGAGATATATATTGAACAGAATTTATACAATACTTAACTTTTACATAGTACTGCAGAAGGCTGATACATAGTTGAACAAGAGGCCTGCCTAGTGCCTGTACGATAGCCAAGTCTTCACTGGTGCCTATCGGATTCCGAAGTCTTTACTGGTTCCTAACTCAGTCCCAAGTGAACGATGTCGTTCACTGGTGGCCACGAGCGGAGTTGCCGCAGAGGGCGCTCGTGGCTGTCGTCGCAAGAACGCCGCGCCGTGCGTGCATGGCGGCGCGCGGCGAAAGTAGGTGGCGCGCACTTTGGACTTGTGCGACACCACACCCCTCCCCCCCCCCCCCAAACCGCCGCGCCGTCGTGGCGTAGAGCTGAGGGCCACGGCGGCGGCACTGGGAGGAGGGCATGGGCGGGGGCGTTACTGGTGGGACGGGCGTCGTAGCTGAGGCTGGGATCGAGACGCCGTCCGCGCCCCGGTATACACCTTGCGATCCGCTGGAAAACCCGCGAATACCAGCGGAAGGGCGCCCGCCCCCGCCCAGACGGAGCAGGTCATCTTCTTCTGAGGTGCGTAGCCCAAGCTGGGGGGGCCCGCACGGTCCCGGAGTCCCTCTCGGTGACGCTGTCATCTGCGACGGCGACGGAGGCGGAGGGGCCGACTGCGTAGGAGGCGCGTCGACATCCATCGGGAGCTCGTAGCCCGGGGAAGCTGGGCCCGGCGGCGAGCGATGTGGCTGTGCTCCCTGGCGGTGAACTGGGTCTGGAATCAAGAAACCGGAGACAGGATCGCGCGGCCTGTGCAAGCGCAATTGGTTTGCGTGGCGCCGCAGCTCCGACCCTGTGGAAGAACGTACAACATACATATTGCGACCGAGCACGCGCTGAATGGTGCCTGGCAACCATGTCTTCTTCATACCAGCAAACACCCTGTACAGCACCGGCGTAGAAACCTGAAAACGCGTAGCGCCATACGAACCGATTCGGTGCGTGGGAGGCTGCTGCAGGTGAAGGAGAGTGCGGTGACGGTGGCCGTGTAGCAGCTCGGCAGGAGACGGGCCGTCACGTGGCATGCATCGATACGTAGACAGGAAAATTTGAAGAGCTTGCTGCCTGGAGTGCTGACCTTTCATCTTCTCCATGTGAGACTTGAATATTCGAACGAAACGTTCTGCTTCACCATTGGACTGAGGGTGAAAAGGTGCAGTGGTAATATGCTGAATGCCATTCACACGACAAAACTGTTGAAATTCCGCACTAACAAACTGAGGTCCATTGTCACTGACGATAGTTTCAGGCAAGCCTTCGATGCAAAACACTGATGTTAAGGCACTGATTGTACTAGAAGCTGTCGTTGAGTTCATGGCAATCACGAAAGGAAACTTGCTGAAAGCGTCTACAACAATTAACCAGCGCGTATTCCAGAAAGGTCCGGCAAAGTCAATGTGTAAACGTTGCCATGGTCCCTTCGGGCGTGGCCAGTCTGAGAAACGTTGCGGAGGAGCCGCCTGATGCTCCGCACAAACAGTACACTGTGACGTCATGTTCTGTATCTGCGCGTCCATACCAACCCAGGTACAATGACGTCTGGCCAGTTGCTTTGTCCTAACAATACCCCAATGTCCTTGATGCAGGAGGCGTAACACTTCTCGTTGCAGGGAACGAGGAACAATCACTCTTGTTTGGTCGTTGTCCGTATGTAACAACAGAACACCCTGACTTAAAGATAATGCATGACGTTCTGCAAAATAACGTCGAACAAGAGGCCGTTCAATGTCTTTGGATCTGGCAGGCCACCCTGAGCGAACAAAACGTGCTACCACACTTAAGTCTGCATCCGCAGCTGTTTCCTGTGCAACCCGACGAGAGTTCAAAGCGAAATCTGCGACAGCGGTAGCATCTCTGGAGTCTGTCTGACAACATGCCATTTCTGAAGAATCAAACGACACATCCTGGCCAACCGGAAGTCGGGAAGGTGTGTCCGCGTTGGCATGTTTAGCGGTAGGCCTGTACAAAATCTCATACTGATAATTAGAAAGCATCAAAGACCATCTCTGAAGCTTTTGTGCCGTACGTGGCGGAATTGGCTTTGTGGGTGAAAACAACGACGTGAGAGGCTTGTGGTCTGTCAACAAATAGAATTTTCTGCCATAGAGATAATGATGAAACTTTGTGACGCCGTAAATGATTGCTAAGGCCTCCTTTTCTATCTGACTGTAATTCTGTTGCGTTGGCGTCAGAAGCTTGGACGCAAAGGCAATAGGACGATCGTGACATCCAATGCGATGTGACAAAACTGCACCCACACCGTACGACGAGGCGTCAACTGCTAGCACTACAGGCTTCTGTGGGTCAAAGGGAATCAAACATGCATCACTGATTAGTGCAGACTTTAAGTTGTCAAAGGCAACCTGGCAATCTTTGGACCATACAAAAGGAACATTCTTCCTACGTAAGTGATGCAGTGGAGCTGCAATCTGAGAGGCATTGGGAATAAACCTGAAATAATAGTTAAGCTTTCCCATTAGTGCTTGCAATTCGTGCACATTCTTAGGAGGAGGCAAGTCTTTGATTGCTCTAAGATGTGACTGTAAGGGATGGATTCCTTGGGCATTAATCACATGA
Source organism: Locusta migratoria (assembly GCA_026315105.1). Classification (NCBI taxonomy): domain Eukaryota; kingdom Metazoa; phylum Arthropoda; class Insecta; order Orthoptera; family Acrididae; genus Locusta; species Locusta migratoria. The sequence continues at coordinate 238,289,229 of CM048755.1, forward strand.
CCTAGGTACTCTATTTCAGTTTGAAAAAACGAACACTTTGCTTTATTACAACGTAGACCTGCTGCAGTCAAAACTTTGAAAAGGCACTCCAGGTTTGCTAAATGTTCTTCAACTGTACGTCCGGATACCACAATATCATCTAAATAGTTCGAGCAACACGGGACAGAAACTGTCAGCTGTTCCAAGAAACGCTGAAAAATAGCGGGGGCGGAAGAACTGCCAAAGGGTAGGTGTTGAAATTGAAAAAGGCCCATGTGAGTATTAATGACGAAAAATTTTTTTGACTCGTCATCAAGCGGAATTTGTAAGTATGCCTCTGCTAAATCAATCTTAGAAAAGAAGCGAGACTGTCCTAATTTGTCCATCAGTTCCTCAGGTCTGGGCAGGGGATAAGTGTCCACAATTGTTTGACTGTTCACTGTTGATTTAAAGTCCGCACAGAGACGAAGTTTTCCTGACGGCTTGGGTATAATTACTATAGGCGAGGCCCACTGACTCCCAGAAACAGGAGAAATCACCCCACTATATTGCCAACGTTTAAGTTCTTCGGCAACTGTATCACGCATTGCGATAGGCACTGGTCTAGCTTTACGAAATTTTGGAACTGCAGATTCTTTTAAAGTTACATGTGCCACGAAGTCTTTTGCACAACCTAGTTCCGGCGAAAACAAGTCACTATATTTTTCACACAATGCATTAATTTTGTCCTGAGGCACTACGGACTAAATTTGAAGCACATCTCTTTGAATAGATAAACCAAACAAGTCAAAAGCATCTAGTCCAAAAATGTTCTGCGTAGATTTGGCCTGAAGAACAACAAAAGCAACTGTTTTCGTAACACCTTGAAAAGAGGCAGGCAGGCTACACGTTCCTAGCACGGGAATATTTTGACCTGTGTACGCTGTTAACACTTGCTGTGACGGCGACAATTTTGGTGAACCCAGAAGTTCATAAGTATCTTTATTTATTAATGTGACAGCGGAACCAGTATCAAGCTGAAATTTCACAGTCTTATTGTCAATGGAAAGATTCACAAAAAGTTTTTGCTTGCGGCGCTCGACAGGTGTGTGGGCAACGTCTAATACCGCTTGTTTGCTGCGCATGCGCGGGCCGCGTAGTGAAGTAAGCGGCGCAGACTCGGCACGCAGCGGATTAACAACACTGTCACTAGATGGCACTACAGCCGGATCGGCGCTGCGCATTGTGAGGTTACTCTAGATTTACTAACTACTGCACTACACTTTTGAGTAGCTACTTGATGTCTACTGTCACTAGCTACACAGTACTGGGCACTACTACAAGGAGCAGCTGCAGAAGGCACTATTTTCACTACAGGAATGCACTGTTCATAGTCATTTTGCTTGTCCCGAACCCTTTTCCGTTGCACAGTTTTACGCGCTCGTCGGCGCTTGCTACGTGGTGCACTATATAGTTTTGCCATAGGCGCAGAACTACTTTCTTGCAATTGAGATCCAAGGAAAGCACTGTTCAATTCCACAGCCCGTATAACATTTACAGAATGAACTGTTCTCGCACTCTGCGAAGCACTGTTTCTAACGGTACCGTTCTTTGAGTTTTTAATTTGCATACACACAGACTGTACATGTCCTGATTTGCCACATTGATAACAGGTTGCGTTGCGACTAGGGCAATGAGCACGCTTGTGGCGAGACACACACTGGGGGCAAGATTTACGTATATTTTTCTGAAATGAGCGTTGGCGCCCGTTATTCAAATCACTGTTTCTAACACGACGGGGCGACCTTTGTGTCGCACTTTTACACCGGCTACTGTTCACTGTCTATTCACCACGGCCTGTACTATTGTAAGAATCACTAGTGCTACACTGAGAACTACGGCTAGGAAAGCGACCGTTGCGGCGCACTGAATTAACACTGTGGCTTTGCATTTCTACATCTGCTAAGTCAAAAGTATCATGCGCATCTATAAGCTGCAGTACACTGTCTAATGAGGGGTCAGACTGTATCAGAATTGCTGCTCTAATTCTGGGGTCCTGAATATTCTGCGTAATCGCATCCCTCAACATCATGTCACTATACGAAAGTCCACAAGAGCAAGTAAATTTACATTTGCGGGTTAAGCCCTTCAATTACGTAATCCACTCTTGGTGTGACTGCTGCGGTAATTTTTTAAGTCTGAAAAATCGGTACCGTGCCGCAGCTACGAGAACTTTTCTCTCATAATGAGCATTTAGTGCCTCTACTATTTGTTCAAAGTCTACATCACGAGGAGATACGTCGGGGAAAAGTTTTTTCAGTAACACGAAGGTGTTGGTGCCCACCACAGATAATAGCAGATGCTTCACTTTCTGACCTGTAATTTGATGAGCCGCGACGAGTTCTTGAAACTGCGCGAAATAGTCGCTTCATTCTTCCTCACGTTCGTTGTACTGGCGGAACGTCGGAAGCGTTGCGGCGGCAGGTGTGGGCTGCTGAAGCGGCAGCTGTTGTTGTTGGTTAGCTGCTTGCGCTGTGAGCTGGGCCACAGCCTGCGAGAGTTGTGTTATTTGCGCCGTCTGTAACTGAATAATTTCCATTAAGTTTGGGTTCGGGGTAGTGGTCATGCTGACCGATTAGGCGCCGCGCATACAAGTAAATTATAACAAAACACAAATGCAATATGAAAGAGGACGCGCTGCAACAAAAAAGTCCACAAAACACGTAACAAAATATCTTCCCCCAAAATTCTTATAATAAGGGTGGGTGGGCGGGAGCAATTTCTGTGTGCTCCGACTACTACTGCTGTCTGGCTGCTGCAAGCGGACTGGTCCTCGGTTCGTCTATCACTCCTCGTCGCCACTTTTGTGTCCCAGCCTCGTCGCCGCTTTTGTGTCTCGTTTCCGTCGTAGGTGTCGGTGGCCGAGTGGAATGAGACCGACACAGGAATAAAGATAGCACGCTGGTGCAGGTACGGAGAATCGCAGCCAGAAACTAGAAACACTAGAGTAAATTAGAACGAGATATATATTGAACAGAATTTATACAATACTTCACTTTTACATAGTACTGCAGAAGGCTGATACATAGTTGAACTAGAGGCCTGCCTAGTGCCTGTACGATAGCCAAGTCTTCACTGGTGCCTATCGGATTCCGAAGTCTTTACTGGTTCCTAACTCAGTCCCAAGTGAACGATGTCGTTCACTGGTGGCCACGAGCGGAGTTGCCGCAGAGGGCGCTCGTGGCTGTCGTCGTGAGAACGCCGCGCCGTGCGTGCATGGCGGCGCGCGGCGAAAGTAGGTGGCGCGCACTTTGGACTTGTGCGACACCACACATAATTTTTGTTCGACATGTTTGCAAAGAAATCTAAAGTGGGCCGTAAAACCCGTCAGTGCGATTTTTTTAAAACACGTATACGATGTGTCATACGTAACTAGGAAAAAGATAAGTTTCGCCTACAAGAAAACTAGGGAGGCCTCAGGAGAAAACACTTGTATCCCTATCGATATTGTAAATAGGAAATTACTACTAAGCAAAGAAACGGAAGGCTGATTGGCGCAACGGTATATAGATGGGATTTGTATGATAAATAACGCCGAAGACAATATTGTAGAATGGGAGGAAGTAGTAGATTATAATGAGAGGTGGGATATGAAACTGCGAGAAGAATTGGTCTTAGTGCGAAACAAAAGTTCAAATGTGTGTGAGGTCTTATGCGACCAAACTTAGTGGTCATCAGTCGCTAGACTTACACTCTAATTACTTTACTAACTTACACTAACTTACGCTAAGGACGACACAAACATCCATGCCCGAGGGATGCTCGAACTCCCGACCGCAGCGGCCGTGCAGACCGTGACTGGCGTGCCGCAGACCGCTCGGCCACTGCGGCCGGCGGTCCACAACAAGGCCATGATGTGAACTGCGGAGTCAGTCATAACGAATCGCCGCGCGGTCTGAAGCGACATGTCATAGATTGCACGGACGCTCCCGTCGGAGTTTTACGTCCTCCTTCGGACATAGATCGCTATTGTCGCCAGCCGAGGTGGCTGAGGGGACTGAGGCGCGCCTGTCACGGTCTGCACGGCCACTACGGTCGGGGATTCTAATCCCCCCTCGGGCATGGATATTGGTGCCGTCCTTAGTGTTAGCTAGTTCATAAGTAGTTTGTAAGTTTAGGGACTGATGACCCCGTAGTTAAGTCCCATAAGCTATACAAACATTTGAACATTTTTGTGCGTTGTCCTTGACATAACTTCGTTTAAGTAGTGTGTAAGTTTCCGGACCGGTGACCTTAGCAGTCTCGTCCCTTATGCTAGCAAACATCTGAACTTAACAGATATATTGCACGTGGTAGCGAAATGCATCAGGATTATGAAATGAAGCACAAGCAGATGCCTGATTTATAGTTACACTAGCTTAAACACGCAGCTGCGCCCGCGTGTTGGTTGATTATGATAGATAAGCTATCTTTCAGTAGTGTGCTATAAAACTGGTTTTGAAGGATGAAATGAAATACAATACCTTCTTTAGAAACAAACATTTTTAATCAACATTCAAATAAAAAAATGAAATTATGTGAAGTGCTTAATGATTTATAATAAATAATACATACATTATTCCTTATAGCCTGTGTTGCAATATCTCAACACGTATGGTGAGAGTAATGTCCAGATTCATTTTAATTTCATTTTAGGGCATTCTGGTAAACTAAGTTATTTGTATTAAAAGAAATTTCTTTTTTACTGCTTTATTTATTTATTCTTATATTTCCTTATTCGTATGCTTATCCTTACAGAAAAAGAGCTGAAGGGATTGTAGCACGCATAGAACAAAGATATGGTCTGTGGCATCACGTTTCGCTCTATCTAACCTCCTTGCTATAGAGTCGCAAACGTCATCGCTGGGCTTTATTCCGAATTTTTTTATAATTTGACGACTTTCAATCACCATATATTCCACCCCCTTATAGCTATCGGCATGGAACCGCTATGGTATACAACGGGAGATTTCTGACAACAATTACACACAAACCATTCGTTTGCGTTCTGTAGTTTTCGCTGCAGAGTGAAATATTAACACACACACACACGTAGAATTTTATATACACCGATAACTTTCCATCCAAATATATTCCACCCTTTTATCATTATCAAACCTCAAGCAACAATGCAACCAATAAAACCATTTTCAAAGAGTAAATATAATTTTCAAAGAATAATTATTGTCCCGCGTTTCGCGTTATATTCTTCAAATTACTAAATATCTATCAGATCGCTATAAAACCGTGCCTCAAACCTTCCTCAGGTATAAATTAGTACCTGTACACATATTTAATTCTCTGCGTCTTGTCGTTCGGACGTGATAAGCGTACACCGAAAAGACATTCATATTAATATATATAGATAAATAGCTATCTGATCGCCATAAAACCGTGCCTAAAGCCTTCTCCGGGTAGACATTAGTAACTGTACAAATTTTTACCTCTCTATGTATTGTGCTTCAGACGTGATAAACGTACACCGAACAGACATTCACATTTATAGATATAGATTGCGCATTGTTTACTGTAAAGAAATTTCCAAATATTCTCCAGGATGATATTAAAACTCCGTTAAGTATTTTTACCTTCCACTGTAGTTAAAATTGTATTTTTCGACTCCTGTTTGTTCTTAACTGACCCAAATGAACTATGGTTGTATCCAATGACTGAGTTGTTGTAATGCATTCCACTTGGAAACTAAAATTCCTTCACCACTGTCTTTGCACCGTCGGTAGAATAAAGAAATACTTATGATTTTTTCTCCGGTTAACAATTGTTTCCTAGCTGCCCCACTTCTTCCAATTTAAGCGTGACTAGTGTCGTCAACAAATGTTTGGATTCTTGTTGTGCTGCCGCGGCGAAGCGGCAGAGCGCATTGATGCTCTATGCTCCGATGTGAGAGGTCGTTCCCCTTCGGGGGTTCGAATCCCCCCTCGGGCATTGATGTTTGTGTCGTCGTTAGTATAAGCTAGTTCGTAAGTAGTTTGTTAGTTTAGCGACTGATGACTCCACAGTTAAGTTCAAATGTTCAAATGTTTGTATAGCTTATGGGACTTAACTACGGGGTCATCACATCAGTCCCTAAACTTACAAACTACTTATGAACTACTTACGAACTAGGACGGCACAAATATCCATGCCCGAGGGGGGATTCGAACCCCCGACCGTAGTGGCCGTGCAGACCGTGACTGGAGCGCCTCAATCCCCTCGGCCACCGCGGCCGGCCCACAGTTAAGTCCCTTAAGCTTAACAAATATTTGAACATTTGATTCTTGTTGTCTTTAGGTAGTTTTCTGTGAACTGCCGCGGCAGATTGGCCGTGAGCACTGGGGCACCGTGCTGCAGGGCTCGCGGCCGATCGCCGTCGCGGATTCAAGTCCCCCTTCGGGCATGGGTGTTTGTGTTCTCCTTAGGTTACTTTACCTTAGTTTAAGTATTTTTAAGTTAACGACTGAAGACCACGCAGTTGAGTCCGATAGATTTACAAAACTTTTTTTTAATGTTTTTATTTTTTTAATTTTTTTATTTTTATTATTATTATTTTTTTTAATTGTGTCTTTATCTACCTGTCGGAGTTGGAGATCTCGTACGCGCTAACTGCATTCCCCTTTTAAGTCGAAGTGCATTTTAGAACTATTTAAGAACTATTTAGTAAAGAAACTTTTTAGACCCTTAGCCTTAGACCACATGACCATTACGCGCGCCAAGGGAACTCTGAAGAGTGACTTCTTGTACTAAACGGTATACATTACCACTATTTCTGTCCTATGTAGTTTTAAAATTCTATGGCTTTTTTCGTTCCCCTGATATTTTATTAATGCTTTTGAGGTTCACTTTACGGTGTATATATTTCAAGTTTAGGAAGGCGACGTTTAACATGACGATATTGTGCAATTAAGTGTTTACAGATAAACGTTGGGAATTAGTACATTTTCTTTAGCCATGTGAAGTAGCTACTATACACTATGTACTAAAAGCACATTATATGAAAAACATTTCTTATGTTCAGTACGGATTACCATCTGAAGATGTCACTGTAATGTTGTGAAGACGGCTGTTCTCTTATAAACGAACCTGTGTACAGCTAATGAGGCCTCGAAGGAATTTTCCTGAATTTCGAACAATAACGAAATGTGATGGCTTTTGAAGATTGTTTCTCGGCATTTTTGGAAATATATTTACGGTAAGAAGAATCAGACGAGTTATGAAATTTTGACAGTAAAATATTTAATGATAACCGGAATAAAGAGAATATAAAATGCAGACTCGCGGACAAGAAAAACGCTTCTGAACAAGGGAAATTCTTTAATATCGAACACAAAATTTTTATGTCAGTAAATATTTTGTGTGGTCATATGTCTGGAATGTGTCCTCGTGAGTGAGTGAAACGTGGACGAAAAGGAGATGAAACAAGCTGTGGATAGAAAAATTTCATACGCGTCACTACAGAAGAATGCTGAAGATCAAGTGGATTTATCAAATGTTCAAATGTTTGTTAAGCTTATGGGACTTAACTACGGGGTCCTCAGTCCCTAAACTTACAAACTACTTATCAACTGCCTTATACTAAAGACGGCACAAATATCCATGCCCTAGGGGGGATTCGGACCCCCGACCGCAGTGGCCGTGCAGACCGTGACTGGAGCGCCTTAGTCTCCTCGGCCACCGCGGCCGGCGTGCATTTATCGTCCAACTAAACAGAACTGAGGAAAAAAGAAATTTGTGGCATAACTTCATTGAAAGTAGCGCACGACTGATGGGTCAAAATATTTCAGTAGTTATTACATCTCCCCCCTCTCTCTTTATTTTAGTCTTTGAGCCACTGTTTCATATTGTAAATAATACCGTAAGTTTTAAAATATCGTGGATGGTGAAGAGCTCCACAGAGGCAGTTGACAGACCGCTCCCAGTCAGTGAGAATAAAAAGTCTGTACACAAAAAATGTCTACAGAATTGTTTACATTATCGCGGAACGATGTCATTTCCACGGCTAAATGAGTCTCTTACCGGCTCCGCTTCGGAAGAAAAAACTTAAGCCATTGTCTTCGAAGCGAGGCTGTGCTTGTGCTTGGTGTCTTCAAAGCGAGGCTACGCTTGTGGATGGATGGGATACGCACGACAGCAAGATATTTAGCGCCCTTAGAAATGTAATAGGCGACGAGTGTGAACCGAGTAAAGAGGAAATGAATGAAAATCTGCAGCAGAAAGAAATGTAGCCAAATTAGTCTATCTGTGCGGGTAGCTGAACAAACGCTCATAGACATCGACGCACATCGGCAATACAAGTTTCCCTTCTAAACTAGACGCCAGAGTATCGTGGCTGGTTGATCACCGGAATAAAATGGATGAACCAGCCACTCTTCAACACACTAAAGCTCCCAGCCTAAGAGCTTAGTCCAAAAAAATGTTCAAATGTTTGTAGAACGTATGGGACTTAACTACGGGGTCATCAGTCCCTAAGCTTACAAACTATTTATGAACTAGCTAAGACTAAGGACGGCACAAATATCCATGCCCGAGGGGGATTCGAACCCCCGACCGTAGTGGCCGTGAAGACCGTGACTGGAGCGCCTCAGTCCCCCCCCCCCTTTTTTATTTTTTTTCCGGGTTAGTCCTGCTCATTGCGGTCGCTGATCTCGATTGTTCGTTGTTGGTCTTTTTTATTACAGAGGGCGATCAGCATTCTGACCGGGCGCGCTGAGCCACGGCGCCCGGCGTCCCCTCGGCCACCGCGGCGGGCGAGCTTAGTCCACTCAGTTAAAATGTAGCGTACAGTGATTTGCACGCCACAAGCGTCACAAAACGGGGTGGGGGGTCCTCTTGACAGAGGAAAAAGCTGTGTGTCAAAGGGCAGTGCCCGATGCGGAGGCCTGTCAGGGTCACTTCATTCCGCCTGGATGACTGGCAGGAGGTTCACCACGGCCAGGAAGTTAGTTCAGCCAACCGCAGTTTGTTACCTGTCACTGCCCGCCACGTCTGAAGAGACCTCTGCCGCAGCACAGGGAAGACGGCCAGCAGAGGATAGCACATTCCGGCACTGCACGCCGCCTTGGTCGCCACATTAGCCGCTTTGTTACCACGCATCCCCACATACCTTGGTACCCGAAGAAATGTCAACTCCATACCCCGCCGTTGGAGGAAGTACATTTGCTCATTAATCAACAGTGTTATAGTTTCAGATGATTAGATGCTCTACAGCAGTGTTTTTTAAGCTGTGGTTCGCCAACTCTTGCTCTGGGGATCGTCGTCACAGGAGGAAGTACCTTTCACCATAGTGCAAATGTTCAAATGTAAAGCTTAAGGGACTTAACTGCGGGGTCATCAGTTCCTAAACTTAAAAACTACTTACGAACTACCTTATAATGTTCAAATGTTTGTTAAGCTTATGGGACTTAACTACGGGGTCATCAGTCCCTAAACTTACAAACTACTTATGAACTACTTACAAACTAAGACGGCACAAATATCCATGCCCGAGGGGGGATTCGAACCCCCGACGGCAGACGGCCGCGCGCACCGCAACACGGCGCTCCAGTACGCGCGACTAATCTCACCATAGGGCATCCCATGATATAACTAGGGGCTCAGTAATACAAAAACGAAGTTAAACATATTCATTGTTAATGATTAGAGGGTTCCTTGTGTAACATTCAACATGAATTGAACAGATCATAGATTGAAACATCCTGGCAGATTAAAATTGTGTGCCGGAACCGGGACTCGAACCTAGGACCTTTGCCTTTCGCGGGCAAGCGCACTGCCGACACGGTTCCGGCACACAATTTTAATCTGCCAGGAAGTTTCATATCAGCGCACTCTCCGTTGCAGAGTGAAAGTTTCATTCTGGAAACATCCCTTAGGCTGTGGCTAAGCCATGTCTCCACCATATCCTTTCTTCCAGGAGTGCTAGTCTTGCATGGTTCGCAGGAGAGCTTCTGTAAAGTTTGGAAAGTATGAAGCGAGGTACTGGCAGAAGTAAAGTTGTGAGGCGGCATCGTCAGTCGTGTCGGGATAGCACAGTCGGCAGTGCGCTTGCCCGCGAAAGGCAAAGGTCCCAGGTTCGAGTCCAGGTTCCGGCACACAATTTTAATCTCCCAGGAAGTTTCATATCAGCGCACACTCCGCTGCAGAGTGAAAGTTTCATTCTGGAGATCATAGATTGTTTTATAATACAGTGTGTTAATGATGAATCAGGTTAAAGTCTGGAAACTTTTATTTAGGAATAAATGAGTAGGTAAAACAACGTGAAACAATAAGCTATTCTGAAAATTTTAAAAAAAAGGTGTACTTCTTTACCAACTGTCTATACAATGGGACGTTTCTTAATTAGCTTAAGCCGTTTTTGAGTGTTGCTTAAAATGCTAAACACTGGTTAGGCAAAATATATTTTTCTGTCGAAGATTTGTAAAAATGGGATAATGTGTTCCATTCCGAAAAATACACAAAAAACTTCGTCCAACAATTTAAAAGAAATCTGAAACAAAACAAAGAAGATATATTTCTTTTGAGATAATGTAGCTTTGTTATGGTTCGTGAGGAAGGCGGCGAAAGGTCGCTAGAATATTTTTATTTGAAACGGGGGTCGCCAGACAATTTTTACTTGGAATGGGGTCGCATATTCGAAACGGTTGAGAAACACTGCTCTACAGTGATGGAAGAGCACTATGGGAATCGGAGCAGTGAATAAATCGTTTACCCTTAACACGCCGTAGTTGTTCGCAGCTCTGCTGAAAAAATCGGGCAGGCGGTGGACAGACGAATCCTCTGAACATGATCGAGAAACACAACAGACAGAGTCCCCTTGTTTGGATCCGTCAGCGTACAGCACTGCACAATCGTGATGACTGTCTAAAATATTAAAACACTCAGACTGAAACGTTGTGGCGGTTCAAATGTTTGTAAATTTGTGGGAATTAACAACACTGGTCATCAGTCCCAAGGCTTACAAACTACTAGAACTAACTTATGCTAAGGACAACAACCCGAGGGAGGAATCGAACCTCCGACGACGAGCAGCAGCGCGCTTCGGAGCTAGGCGCTTAAGAACGCTAGGCCACTCCACCGCGCCGTTATGTTGGAGTGCAATCTTTTAAAACTATTAAATTCTAATAGGAGTCAGGGCGTCTGTAATGACAAAGATGGAAATCTGCTCCAACCCCGACGTAAAACATTGACCCTTTCATTTCCAGTGTTGTTTCTCGACAACAACGTATTAAAAGCTGATTATTGCATATTTTGTGTATCAATCCTTAAAGTCGCATTGCTGTTGATGAACAACATGCTTCTAGAACGACATTTTGCCACTTGGTATGGCGAGTAGCTACTTCTGAGACATTAATCTGTCCGTCTTGGAGGTTGTGTTACGGTGCCGCCTGTAAGTGGCTGAGAGTGTGAGCGCGAGTGTGGATCATGTTATTTTATTTCAGCAGTGAATTGTCTCGTCTTTGGAGCTGTGGCGAAGATTATGCTAGCATTGTTGATCCGACAGTGTTAACTATCAACAAAATAACGTCCCAAGTAATAAAATACCTCGATAAAAACTCTGTTTTGTGTATGAAATACTTGACATAAAAACAATAGTTTGATCAACAATTTAAAAAAAAAAATTGATGTTTAGTGCAGTGTAATAATACACTGAATTTTAAATTTTCCAAAGATGAATTCATAATGTGGGAATGAAAGGGTTAAAAGTTTAAAACCTCCCACACCCATACCTAAAAAACAATCATATTAAAAACTTAAGTACGTAATATTTTTGTTCCACAATATTATTTATTTGCTTGTTATTAGCAGCTTTCGGCTTCTTAGGTCATCGTCAGATAACTTCATACTAAACAGATAGTCCACATGTAACATTGAGGTTACATACACAAAGTTGGTTTTTCAAAGATATGTGAACTGCAAATTAATTATGTCTCTGAATTGATACTACATAACAAACGTATTCCTACAAAACAAATGGATTTTAAATGAACATATCTTGGCCTACAATGATATTACAATATTAAAACTGTAATTTTATAAGAAAGTATTGACACCTGCTGACAATACTTTCTTATGTCTATGAATCGGTACTACATAACAAACGTACTCCTACAAAACAAATGGATTTTAAATGAACATATCTTGGGCAACAATGGTATTACAATATTAAAACTGTGTAATTTTATAAGAAAGTATTGTCACCTGCTGACAATACTTTCTTATAAAATTACACAGTTTTAATATTGTACTACCATTGTAGCCCAAGATATGTTCATTAAAAATCCATTTGTTTTGTAAGAGTACGTTTGTTATGTAGTATCGATTCACAGACATAATTAATTTGCAGTTCACATATCTTTGAAAAACCATCTATGTGTATGTAACCTTAATGTTACGTGTGTGCTATCTGTTTAGTATGAAGTTATCTGACGATGGCCTAAGAAGCCGAAAGCTGCTAATAACAAGCAAATAAATAATATTGTGGAACAAAAACACTGCGTATTTAAGTTTTTAATATGTGTTTGTTCCTCCAAGCACCGACGGAATATTCCATAAACATAAAAAAACAATCCTTATTGCGAATTCCAAAAGGCTTCGTTGGTCGTAGCCGATTACGTAAAAGCCATACCATAGAAGGCCGTGCAACGGTATGGTATGCAGGTTTATATTGCGTGGGCAGTGTGGTACATTGCTGGAGCACCAGGAGGAGCATGTGAAACGACGGCTCAGCAGCCACAGCGTAGAGACTTGGTAAGGGGATGGTCCTCAATTCCCTTGTCTCAATCCGAATTCTTGCATGGTGTCCCACGTCCAACATCTTTAGATAAGATCTTGCAAACCCATACATCGTGCGGGCGTAATTATGCCGAGACCGCACAAAGGTCCTGTCGTCTCACCATGAAGTGTGACTAAGACACTTAAAAATACTTAACGTTTTGAGGCGCCGTCTTTCCAAGTCCTTAAGGTGCGGTAACCATGTAAGTTTACAGTCAAATGTGAGACCCAGAAAACGCACAGTGTCTTTAAAATTCAGAACAGTATCCCTCACCGGCCGTTCAGGTAAGTTAAAAACAGAACGGGAACGATTAAAAAGAACAAACACTTCTCGGTTGAAAACTTAAAACTAGTCTTCACTGTCCATACGTTCCAAGGCTGTAATAAGAGTAAAAGGCAGAGAAGTCAAATATAATGAACACTAGACAGAAGTATTACTGTTAATGGCTGTAACTTGGTAGGGTTCCCGGCGTGACATATCTTCGAAGTCTCTGCGGGTTTTCTGTCGCATAATTTTTGTGTCCCAACTTCGTCGCCGCTTTTGTGTCCCAGCCTCGTCGTAGGTGTCGGTGGCCGAGTGGAATGAGACCGACACGCTGGTGCAGGTACGGAGGGGAGCAGCCAGAAACTATAAACACTCGAGTAAATTAGAAAGAGATATATTGCACAGAATGTAACAATACTTAACTTTTACATAGTACTGCAGAATGTTGATACATAGTTGTTAGAGGCCCTCCTAGTGCCTGTACGATAGCAAAGTCTTCACTGGTGCCTATCTGATTACGGAGGTCCTAACTGGTTGCTATCTCCGTCCGAAGTGACCGGTGTCTTTCCGTGGTGGCCACGAGCGGGGTTGCAGCAGAGGGCGCTCGTGGCTGTCGTCGTGAGAACGCCGCGCCGTGCGTGCATGGCGGCGCGCGGCGAAAGTAAGTGGCGCGCACTTTGTACTTGTGCGACACCACAATAATAAAATCAAACCGATTCAATATTTCGACGGTACAACTGCCCGTAATCTTCAGAAACCGTCGCTGCTGCTGAGTCCCGCTGAATACTGGTGCAATGAAAAGCACAAGATGCAGGCAACTGCAGGTGGTGGCTCGTGTCGGGACCAACGATGTGTGTCACTTTGGATCAGAAGAAATTCTCTCTGGTTTTGAGCGGCTATCAGAAGTGGTAAGGACTGCCAGTCTTGCTTGCAAGATGAAAGCAGAGCTCACCATCTGCAGCACTGTCGACAGGACTGACTGCGTACCTCTGGTTCAGAGCCGAGTGGAGGGTCTGAATCAGAGGCTCAGACAGTTCTGCGACCGTGTGAGCTGCAGATTCCTCAACTTGCGCCTAAGGGTGGTGGGTTTTCGGGTTCCGCTAAACAGGTCAGGAGTCCACTATACGCAGAAAGCGGCTACACGGGTAGCGGGGCTGTGTGGCGTGGACTGGGCTTTTTTATTTTTATTTTTTAGGTTAGAGGGCCTCGGGAATACACAAAATGGGTTTCACTCTCAAAGAGGGCAGATCAGACACAGGAAAAAAGCAGATCTAAGAAGCATTGGTGTAACAGTTGTAAATTGTCGTAGCTGTATTGAGAAAGTTCCAGAGCTCCAAGCGCTGATAGAAAGTACTGAGGCACAATCGTTATAGGTTCTGAAAGCTGGCTGACGCCTGAGATAAGTTCGGCCGAAATTTTATCAAAGGGCCAAATGGTCTTCAGAAATGATAGAATAAAAAAAAAGTGGGTGGCGTGTTTATTGCTGTTACAAACGGTTTATCCTGCATCGGAATTGAGGCAGATACTTCCTGTGAGTTGGTATGGGTAGAGGTTATACCTGACAACCAAAATAAATTAATAATTGGACTTATTATTGGCCTCCTGGCTCAGACGATGCAGTTGCCGAAATGTTCAAAGAAAGCTTGAATCACATTTCAAAAGGTATCCGAAGCATACTGTTATAATCGGTGGCGACTTTAATTTACCCTCGATATGATGGCATAATTACGTATTAAAATCTGGTGGCAAATAAAAACATCGTCCTAACTAGTTCTGAATGCTTTTTCTGAAAACTACGTCGAACAGTTAGTTCATGAACCCACTAGAATAGTAAATGGTTGCGAAAATACCCCTGATCTCCTTGCAACAAATTATCCTGATCTAGTAAAGAGCATCAAAACAGATATAGGGATTAGAAAACATCGAGTTGTAGTAGCGAGACTGAATGTCGAAATTCCCAAATGCACCAAAAATAAACGAAAAATATATCTATTCAATAAAGCGGTTAAACATTCGCTTCACGCTTTCCTGAGTGATAGTCTTCAGTCTTTCAAAACTAAAAATGCGAGTGTAGATCAGTTGTGGCTTATTTTCAAAGACAAAATATCAGTAGCAATCGAGAGATTTATACCAAATAAATTAATAAAAGAGGGGGCTGACCGATGACAGTACTGCTAAGGCAGAATTACTAAACACAGCTTTCCGAAATTCGTTCACCAAAGAAGACGGAGTGAACACTCCAGAATTCAATCCAAGAACAGCTGCCAGCATGCGAAACTTAGAAGTAGATGTTCCTGGAGTAGTAAAACAACTTAAGTCACTTAACAAGAACAAATCTTCCGGGCCAGATTGTATACCAACTAGATGCCTCTCAGAGTATGCGGATGCAATAGCTCCGTACTTAGCTATCATTTACAGCCGATCACTCAGCGAAAGATCCGTATCCAAAGACTGGAAAGTTGCCCAAGTTACTCCAATATTCAAGAAAGGCAATAGGAGTGATCCCCAAAATTACAGGCCAATCTCATTGACGTCGATTTGCAGTAGGATTTTGGAACATATACTTTGTTCGAACATTATGAACTACCTCGAAGAGAACGATCTATTAAGCAACAGTCAACACGGACTCAGAAAGTATCGCTCTTGCGAAACACAGCTTGCCCTTTATTCACATGAAGTGTTAAGTGCCATCGACAAGGGATCTCAAATCTCTGACGAGGAGCAGAGGCACACTCCGCACTAAGGTGCCTTAAAGAGCACGACCTTTCTCGCGAAGCACTCTGTTATCATTCATGTTAAATATATCCCTTTTTATTTGTGCTCATGCTGTGACAGTCAGAATGCAACTGATGCTCTTTTCATTGAGTACTCTATACAGGGTGTTAGAAAGAACCGAGCGAGGTGGCGCAGTAGTATCGCACTGGACTCGCATTCTGGAGGACGGTGGTTCAAATCCACCACCGGCTATCCTGATTTAGGTTTCCCGTGATTTTCCTAAATCACTCCAGGCAAATGCCGGGTTAGTTGCTTTGAAAGGGAACAAACGATTTCCTTCCCCATCCTTACTCAAAACACCGAGCTTTAACTCCATCTCTAATGGCCAAACTGCCGACGGGATGTCAAACTCTAAGCTTCCTTCCTTCCTGTTAGAAAGAAAAGTGTCTAATACTTTGAGAAGTTATGTACCGAACAAAACAAGGAAAAAAAGGACAATAAACCTTGGTCCGGAAAGTGATACTTTCTGAGTAATGCGCATTTGTTCATAGTCACTCAAGACGTGTGGTTGTGAATGTACGCTTCTGTGATAGCCAAGGTAAACATTTTGGAAATAAATACCATACTGTATTTCAAGGACTTGTCTTTGACTCTGTGATCCATCAACAGGGTTCCCCACTGTCGGCTTCATGCAGCGAAGTACTCTCCTGTAGCCGGCCGCGGTGGCCAGAGGACTGAGGCGCTTAGTCACGGTCTGCACGGCCACTACGGTTGGGGGTTCGAATCCCCCCTAGAGCATGGATATTTGTGCCGTCCTTAGTCTTAGCTAGTTCATAAGTAGTTTGTAAGTTTAGGGACTGATAACCCAGTAGTTAAGTCCCATAAGCTATACAAACATTTGAACATTTTGCCGGCCGCGGTGGCCGCGGGGACTGAGGCGCTTCAGTCACGGTCTGCACGGCCACTACGGTCGGGGTTTCGAATCCCCCCTCGGGCATGGATATTTGTGCCGTCCGTAGTCTTAAGTTAGTTCATAATTAGTTTGTAAGTTTAGGGACTGATGACCCCGTAGTTAAGTCCCATAGACTATCCAAACATTTGAACTCTCCTGTAAACATCAGTCGGAGCATCGTGTTACGTCAACGCCACCTAGATACAAGGCCTATAAGCTGACTGCCAAGAGTAGTCATGACACAAGCAAACTATTCGTCTTATGTAGCGTTGTGCTAAGTTTGGGAATTTGTACACGTTGCACATTGTGTTTCAGAATGTTCTTAATCTTATTTATGTGATTAAGAGACAAATTTGGTTTGGTATAAGATATTAATGAACTATTAGTAAGATATCTTACCGACATTGGAATCGGACGATTCTATTTTGGCATTTTGTCTCATACCAGCAAAAATCTGCATGGATAATCACATAGATGACACGAAATACATTCTAAAACACAGTGTGTACTGTATAAGTATTCCCAAACTCATCACAACGCTACGTAAGACAAATAGTTTGCTTGTGTTATGACTGCTATTGGCAGGCGCGCACAGTCCTTGTATCTAGGTGGCGTTGGTTACATGCACGCTGTTGTGTAGCGCTTTACTGCACTGTAATTTTAGTCTTGTGTTATTGTGCAGTACGTTCTTGTAATGCTCGGTATATATCTTTTATTGTGGTATTTACTGTGTATTGCGCTGTTCGTACTGTCTTATACTTACAGGACCTTTTCTTTTCTCGTCCACAGTTTATCAACATAAGCGTACTTATAGCCCCACATGTGAGATTGTAAATATGATGTTTCCAAAATATACAAATGTTCGTAAGCCTACTGGAGCTAACGCATTTGGTCATCAGTCCCCAGACTTACAAATTACTTAAACTAACTTACACTAAGGACAAACACACACCCATGCCCGAGGGACGATTCGAAACTACGGCGGGAATGACCGCCCAGTGGAAACCATGATGCCTTATACCAAACTGCCATCCCGCACGGCTATGATTTTCTGTAACGGGTCACCAAACAGACGTCGCCTGCGAGCCCATGTCCTCTACGCGAAAAAGTTTACAAACTGCAAAATACCATCCAATAAGCTGTTTATCATGCTTTTCGGCGTCTTTGGGAGACGGGTTCTCTAGCACCCAACAACGTGAACAGTGGAAGGCCTCGGTCTGTCCACACACCACAAATGTAGGAGCGTTTGCTAAATTTACCAGAGGAAAGACCTACAACCAGTGTGTGACTATTAGCTGCAGTAGAAGGCATAAGTCATTCTCTTATCTGGGGGAGTACTACACGAACTGTTACTCCAGCAGTATTATGTGCACCTCGTCCAGGCGCTAGGTCCAGAAGACCACCTTAGCAAAAAAAAAGTTCAAATGTTTGTTAAGCTTAAGGGACTTAACTACGGGGTCATCAATCCCTAAACTTACAAACTACTTACGAACTACCTACAACTAAGGACGGCACAAATATCCATGCCCGAGGGGGGATTCGAACCCCCGACCGTAGTGGCCGTGCAGACCGTGACCGAAGCGCCTCAGTCCCCTCGGCCACCGCGGCCGGCCCCACCTTAGCTGTTTGTGGTATTTTCAATGGCTCTTACAAAAGTGTTTCGTAGATACACTGTTCTTGTCGAAGAGTTTGTTTACCGTCGACGTGGGTCTCAAACGAAATGATGTTGTGTACTTTCATAATAATCATGTCAGGCCAGATGAAAATCGTCATAAAGTTACATAAAGAGAGCATCAACATCGATTCTCCATCAGCATACAGGCAAGCATTCTCGGCCGTAGGTTAATAGGGACATACATCTTACCACACAGATTAAAGGGTGCTCACTATCATCAATTAATTATTAATGCCTAACCTGCCTTGTTGGAGTATAGGTCTTGCCATCAAAGGCTGCAGATGTGGTTTATGCATGATGACGCACCAAGCACATTTCCTTTGCAATGTGTGTGAACATCTGACGCTGACATTTGAGGACCTCTGGATCGGTCGGGGATTGCCCACACCTTGGCACTCCTGATCCCGGTCCTCAGTCCCCTAGGTTTTTGGTTATGGTGGCACTTGAAGGCAGTAGTCTACGCTACCCCAGTCAACGAGTTCCACACGCTGCAGGACCGCGTCTTCAATGTATGTCAGAATCCACAACAATAACAGCGTGTATTTCAAATCGCAGATGGTTGCATTGCCATGAGCGGTCGTCACATGAAGCACCTATGAACGGACGTCAAGTTGAACTTACCGTAAGAACAAGTGAACAAACCCAGAAAGTATGCGTTTCCAGGCTAAGGTTTATCGAACTTTTATTCTTGTTTTGCTGGGCACAACCAGATCCCAAAGTATTGGACACACATTTCGAACACTCTGTAGACGGGGCTATTCACGTAAAACCTAACACCGCTTGAACGGTCACACATATCGAAACGCGGTTTTCGGCACATGGTAGAGCGTCGAAGGGCACACATATTTTTGTTCGGTAAACGGTTTTAGAACCAATATCAACTGAGATATTGAAGTACGCACTTTTTTTATGGAACCACTTACTTTTAATCACTGCATTTGATAGCTCTTGAGAAGACAATTATAGTGATACAGCGTTTGTTAAAGTGGTCATTGAAACAAGACGTAAAAATATTGGAGAAATGTACTAGAAATTGGTGTGCACGGTGGCCGCAGTCGCCGTTAACAGGGCAAACCTGGACAAGCGGAGCTGTTGTGCTATGTAGTATCAGAATGTCAGCGCATTTCATTGCCTGCACTGCAGGCCGCTCACTTCAGCTTTGACATCCACTGTGTGCTGACACGTACACGAATGAGAAGTTTGATATACTACTTTCATATCGTGAATATAAAAGAAATGCCGTGTAAACAGGACAGTGGTATAGGACTATCTATCCAGATCGCCAATGTCCATCGCAACAGGCAGTTGGCACAAATCGTGAAGCCACCAGAGTGGACGCGCTGCTTAAACTCAATACGAGTACAAAAAATAAAACTGTAACTGACAGAGAACATGAAGAAGCTGACAGTACAGTGATACGAGACATATTGCTGAAGAATGTGGAAACAGCCAAACAAGTGTCGTTCGCACCTTGCGTCGACACGAATTCCATCCCTTTCATCTCTCACATCAGGCACTCGGCAACCATGATTTCGAACCTCATACAGAATTCTGTCGGTTTGTCCTTCAGCAGCTGAGGGACGACATTACGTTTTTCCAAGATGTGCTCTTTACCGATGAAGCAATGTTTAGTAATCACGGCAAGGGGTCTCACCTACCGTAGTATACGAAACAAGTTAGATCAGTTCTGCAAAAGCAAAGAAAAAAAGCATTCAAAATTTAAATAGGCCCTAAATCACCAAGACTGGCAGTCTTGTACTGAAACTCGAAATTTAGCTCGCACTTAAATGCGAAAATCTTATAATAGTTTCCACGGTGAAACCTTGCCAAGTAACCTGGTAGAATATATGAAAAATTCTGCTCGTATGTGAAGTATTGTAGCGGCAAAACACAATCAATACCTTCACTACACTATAGTAATGGCGATGCCACTGGTGTCAGTTCTGCTAAAGAAGAATGGCTTAACACAGCTTTCTGAAAGTCCTTCACTAAAGAAGACGAAGCAAATACTCCATAATTCCTATTAAGAACTGCTGCCAGCATGCGTAATTTAGAGGTAGATATCCCTGGAGTATTAAAGCAATTTTAAGCACTTAGCAAAAGTAAGTCTCCCTGTCCCGAATGTATACCATTTAGGTTCCTTTGAGAGTACGCTGATGCAATAGCCCCATACCTAGTTATCATATACAAAGGTTTACTCAGTGAAATTTTCAAATGTTTGTATAGCTTAACGGACTTAACTACAGGGTCATCAGTCCCTAAACTTACAAACTACTTATGAACTAACTAATACTAAGGACGGCACAAATATCCATGCCCGATGGGGGATTCGAACCCCCAACCGTAGTGGCTGTGCAGACAGTGACTGGAGCACCTCAGTCCCCTCGGCCACCGAGGCCGTACGCAAAGACTGGAAAGTTGTACAGGTCACTCCAATACTCAACAAAAGCAATAAGAGTGATCCGTAAAATTACAGGCCTATATCATAGACGTCGGTTTGCAGCAGGATTTTTAGAACATATACATTCCTCAAATATTATGACCTACATCCGCGAGAACGACCTGTTACCCCATTGTCAACACGGAATCAGAAATTATCGTTCTTGTGGTGTGATGAGTGATATCGACAAGGGATGTCAAATAGATTCTGTACTTCTAGATTTACGGAAAGCTTTCGACACTGTACGTCACAAGCGTCTTCTAATCAAACTGCGTGCTTATGGAATATCGCCACAGTTATGTGACAGGATTCGCGATTTCCTGTCATAATGGACACAATACGTTGTAATTAACGGAACGTCATGGAGCAGAACATGAGTGATATCTGGCGTTCCATAGGGAAGTGTTGTAGAGCGCTCTATTCTTCCTTATTTTTATAAATGATTTAGGAGACAATCTGAGTCGTTTTCTTACACTGTTCGCGGATGATGCTGTCTTTACCGGTTAGTAAAGTCACCAGAAGATCAAAAGCAACTACAAAATAATTTAGATAAGATATCAGCGTGGTACAAAAATTTTCAGTTGACGCTTAATAATAACTGTGAAGTCCTATGGCCACTAAAAGAAATCCGTTAAATTCCAGTTACACGATAAATGAGTCAAATCTACAGGCTGTGAATTGAATTAAATACCTAGGAATAACAATATGAACAACTTAAATTAGAAAGAACACATAGAAAATATTTCAGGGAATGCGAACCGAAGGCTACGTTTTATTGGCAGAATACTTTGAAGATGCAACAGTTTTACTAAAGGAACTGCCTACACTACACTTGTGCGTCCTATTTTGGAATACTGGTGAGCATTGTGGGATCCACACCAGGTGGGACTGACAAACGATTTAGAGAAAGTTCATAGAAGGGCAGCTGGTTTTGTATTATCGTGATATAGGGGAGATAGTGTCACTGAAATGATGCACGAGTTGAGATGTAAATCATTAAAAGAAATGCGTTATTCGTTGTGAAATTTCCTACACCAACTTCCTCTTCCGAATGCGAACATATTTTGTTAGCACCCATCCACATAGGGAGACATGATAACCATAATAAAATAAATCAGATCGAAAACGAGTAGATTTAGGTGTTCCTTTTTCCCGCGAGCTGTTAGCGAATGGAACTATAGAAAAATATAAAATCGGTTCGATGGACCCTCTTCCATGCACTTCCATGTGACTTGCAGAGTATTTGTGTAGATTTAGATGTAGATTCATCTTTTGGGTATATCTGAGGGTTGTGCTAATGTCCGTTTCAATGATTATGCCATTATCATCACTGTGAGTCCATTTGCGCAGAACTACTCATTTACGCATGTGTGAAACAGAGTTTTGATTTGTTACGGATATGTGTATTTTAGTAGTGCCACTTAGTTGAGTACAAACAGGCTGCGTGTATTTGTGACAGCTACCACCTGTTACCATGCCGAAGAGTCAGCGGACGCTCATGTCCGTTAGAATCTCAAGTTTGCTGTTTTGGGCAGTCATCACAAATTGTAGGTTTTAATTTCGTGAGACTTTTATGTATTAATTGATGTTCGTGACTGTCAGCTACTTTGTCTGTATGGATATGATTAGGGCAACACTGCATCAGTCAGTAAGACGTTTCTATTTATCAGAATTGTAGCGGCCTTTGCGTCGACTGCACCGTTGATTACTGGGTATTGTACTAGCAATCCTGACATTTCCCACCGCGTATGTAAGCTTCCTATAGACAGACAACTCCAGTGCGTATTTTACCAATGAGTGTAATATATTCAGCCCCAACTGTAGTGCTTCTCAGGAAATTTAATTGTAGTTTCTTCATTAACCCCAGAACACAAATGTTCTTCAATTATCTAATGTTACAAACGTTCGTAATTTTTACAACATAAGAAGCAAGAAAAAATTTGGTAACACGTTTTATTATTTATTAATTATCAACTATAAACAATGAAGGCCACAATCACTAATCACAGAAACAATAGTTGTTGACAACAATGAGAACGATTATTTCGAATAATTAGTGCATAATTGCGATCGATGCTCTTTGTAAAATGCCTTACAACAAGCAGCACAAAACGTTGTCATTCTTCTCTTTCTCGACGGACAAATTTTTTTCACATAGTGCTTTACGGGGCCGATGATATTCCAGTATTTCAACCAATGTTCTCACGATGGGGGTCGATTCAAGAATAGACTGTATAGTGATGCGCTAGTCATTTTATATTCTTGGTATGTGTAGCTTAGCAACCATGGTGAGAGTAGCTCTTCAGCAAGTCGTATTAAGAAGTGGTTTCCCCCTTAGAATGTTCTTATTTTGACGGGTGGTGCTGTGAACGTAATCATAAACCCATATTGTGAGCATTACTGACCTTATAAGATGTAACTAAGTTACACTCGATCGTAAAAATGACAGCTTTCATAAAAGCTATCACTGTTTTCTAAACAGTGCGTAGAGTTTCTTCAAAAATTGTTTGTTAAATTTATGGGACTTAACTGCGGGGCCATCAGTCCCTAAGCTTACTAGTTTATACTAAAGACAACACAAACATTCATGTCCGAGAGAGGATTCAAACCCCCGACGGGGAATGGCCTCGCGCATCGAATATAGCGCCTCAATCCGCTCAGCCACTCCGCCGCGGCCGGAGTTTCTTCTTGTCAGTCATAAGCACATCAATCAGTCGCTAAGGCTCGGAAGCGCTTATGACCTCCTCCTGCTTTTCAGGCAGCAAAGAAGAATTGTAATAATTACGACCGTTTGTGTTCTAGTGTTAATGTATATTTGTAAAGAGCACTCTGGTGCGGTTTTATTAGATTGCAAGTAGACGAAAAAATGTTCAAATGGTTATAGAACTTATGGGACTTAACTACGGGGTCATCAGTCCCTAAGCTTACAAATTACTTATGAACTAGCTAAGACTAAGGACGGCACAAATATCCATGCCCGAGGGGGCTTCGAACCCCCGACCGTAGTGGCCGTGCAGACCGTGACTGAAGGGCCTCAGTCCCTCGGACACCGCGGCCGGCCGCAAGTAGATGCTGCCATGTGTCCATACTAAGGATTTGTACACTTCATCCTTGTTTAGGGCATTAGACCTATGTGGCTAAACCTATTTAAGGAGGTCCTATAATTTCCATGAGATTCTCGGTAAATTCTTAACTGTTAGTTTCATACACTCTGTTCTTTGGGTTTTGGAAAACAGATCTATTTCAAAACCGCGCTTGTATGAGACCTTTATTCTTTTAATGATACAATAAACCCATCACCTATAACTAAATGGGTCATATTATGCTACATTATTTTTGTTGTTTACTACTCTGCTATTACACTTATGATTACCGGCTTACTACTAAGATGTTTCATACATATTTGTTGTGTTGATGTTTGGGGGATCTTGTTCTGGAAGTCCTATAGTTTATTGCTTGGTATTATTGAATGTGTGCGTGCGTGTGTGTGTCCATGTCCATGTCCATCTGCGGTGCTTACAGGTGAATATTGCTGAAGTGTTTGAGATCCCCGAAGCAGTTTAGAATGGGCTGCTAGGTTTGTTACTGGTAGGTTCGATCAATTCGCGAGTGTTACTGAAATGCTTCGGGAACTCGAATGGGAATCGCTGGAGGGAAGACGACGTTCTTTTCGAGAAACACTGTTGAAGAACTTCAGACAGCCGGAATTTGAAGCGGACTACAGAAGGATACTACTGATGCCAACCAACATTTCACGTAAACACCTCCAAGGTAAGATCAGAGTGATTAGAATTTTTTTATATTTATGGTATGAGAAGTTCAGAACACAAATAACAGTCAGCCAAAGCCATTCCACGCAACTCTAAAAAATTATCGAGAAAATCGGCTTTGAAGTTTTCAAAGTACACGTAAGTATCAATAATTGTTTAAGTTGTAGCACCTGTTGGTGTAGCTCAGTTGGTAGCGTTCTAGACTAGCAACCATAGGATCGGTGGTTCGAATCCTGCAGAGACGGATTTTTTCCGTTGTGTTCTAATACGTACATAATTTTAATATCGAATGGTAATTTTTACGATAAATGGACGTATTTTTAATTATTCGTAATTTCCTATATATTATAAAAGATTGTTATTTATAATCATGGTTTCAATAAAAAAGGCATAAGTTACAATTTTTACAGCATTGGCTTCACTATTAGTTGACGACTGTAGTCTTTGATTGTTAAGTTTGTGAAGAGCTACGACAATGTTTTTGGTAAGTCATCTCCGTAGCTACTAATGGCTTTCCAAGTAGCTAACCTACTCAGCCATCATTTTACGTGACGAAAAGGGTTTCAGCGCGTCTACGTACAAATAAACAAAACCGGACACAACAGATATAATCAGATATCCCAAAATGTAATATATAACTGAATTCGAAGAAAAATATGTGTCACAGCCGGATACAAACTAGCTACTCTACGGTTGTGAGGCCAGAACGCTTCAGCTACGCCGGCATATGCTGCAGCCGTTTTATATATTGGTAGTTACGTGTACTTGCAAAACTTTAAAGTCAATTTTCTCCACTTTTTGTTAGAGTTGCATCGAATGGCTTTGGCTAATTGTTATTGAAATTCTGGTCTTCACGTACCGTAAATATAAAGATATTGTAAAATCCGATACACTTGTGGTCTCCTTGTGAAAGATGTATCTCTCTATTTTTTTCTTTTTTTTCAATATCTTCTTTTAAGTTTCGAAGCTTTGGGTTGTAATCTATTTATAGTCAATGTGGTGCTATTTTTTGTTCTTTTTTTTTTCTATTCATAGCTGTTATCTCATGTCTTTGGATTCTTGACTTCTACATCTACATATACATTTCGCAATCCATCGTAAAGTACTTGGAGGAGGGTACACTATACTACTAGTAGGCATTTTCTTCCTATTGCACTCCCAAATAGAACGAGGGAAAAAAGAAATTCCATATGCCTCTGTAAGAGCCCCAACTTCTCTTATCTTGTCTATGTGATCATTTCGCGAAATGTAAGTAGGCAGCAGGAAGATCGTTCTACATTCAGCTTCAAATTCTGGCCCTGTAAATTTCTTCAACAGAATTTCTTGAAAAGAACGTCGTCTTTCCTCCAGCGATCCCCATTTGAGTTCCCGGAGCATTTCCGTGACACTCGCACATTGGTCGAACCTACCAGTCTCGAAACCAGCTGCTCGCCTCTGCACTGCTTCTATATCTTCCTTTAAACTGATCTGCTGGGTCCCAAACACTTGAGCAATACTCAAGACGTGGTCGTACAGGCGTTTTTTACGCGTTCTTGTTTACAGATGAAGTATAATTTACTAAAATTCTCCCAATAAACCGAAGTCGGCTGTCCGCCTTACAACT
Source organism: Locusta migratoria (assembly GCA_026315105.1). Lineage (NCBI taxonomy): Eukaryota > Metazoa > Arthropoda > Insecta > Orthoptera > Acrididae > Locusta > Locusta migratoria. Next base: position 238,315,408 of record CM048755.1, read on the forward strand.
GTCCCTACATGTTCGTTCCAATGCATATCGCTCTGCAAATCATACCGTGAAGATAGGCAACTGCAGATCGAAACACAAATTTGAACGACGCGACTGCATGAAGAAGCTCACTACTTATGCTGTATTCGAACATGATGAGACAGTTTTTCCCACTCATGTGCATCACCTTACGTTTTTCTATTGTTACAGCTAGGTGCCATTCTTCACACCAACTAGTCATTCTGTAAGCTATTAAAGTCAACTGAAGACGACACCCTCCCAGACACCACAGCATCATCAGCAAACAGCCGCAAATTGCAAGTTATTCTGTCCATAAGATATTTTATATACTTAGAAAGTAATAGCGGTCCTATCACACTCCCCTGGGGCACGCCTGACGATACACTCGTCTCTGATGAACACTCGCCGTCGAGAACAACGTACTGCGGTCTATTACTTAGGAAGTCTTCCAACCAGTCACAAATCAGTGAACTTATCGCATATGCTCGTACCTTCGTTAGCAGTCTGCTGTGGCCGCGGCCGGAGTTTCTTCTTGGCAGTCATAAGCACATCAATCAGTCGCTAAGGCTCGGAAGCGCTTATGACCTCCTCCTGCTTTTCAGGCAGCAAAGAAGAATTGTAATAATTACGACCGTTTGTGTTCTAGTGTTAATGTATATTTGTAAAGAGCACTCTGGTGCGGTTTTATTAGATTGCAAGTAGACGAAAAAATGTTCAAATGGTTATAGAACTTATGGGACTTAACTACGGGGTCATCAGTCCCTAAGCTTACAAATTACTTATGAACTAGCTAAGACTAAGGACGGCACAAATATCCATGCCCGAGGGGGCTTCGAACCCCCGACCGTAGTGGCCGTGCAGACCGTGACTGAAGGGCCTCAGTCCCTCGGACACCGCGGCCGGCCGCAAGTAGATGCTGCCATGTGTCCATACTAAGGATTTGTACACTTCATCCTTGTTTAGGGCATTAGACCTATGTGGCTAAACCTATTTAAGGAGGTCCTATAATTTCCATGAGATTCTCGGTAAATTCTTAACTGTTAGTTTCATACACTCTGTTCTTTGGGTTTTGGAAAACAGATCTATTTCAAAACCGCGCTTGTATGAGACCTTTATTCTTTTAATGATACAATAAACCCATCACCTATAACTAAATGGGTCATATTATGCTACATTATTTTTGTTGTTTACTACTCTGCTATTACACTTATGATTACCGGCTTACTACTAAGATGTTTCATACATATTTGTTGTGTTGATGTTTGGGGGATCTTGTTCTGGAAGTCCTATAGTTTATTGCTTGGTATTATTGAATGTGTGCGTGCGTGTGTGTGTCCATGTCCATGTCCATCTGCGGTGCTTACAGGTGAATATTGCTGAAGTGTTTGAGATCCCCGAAGCAGTTTAGAATGGGCTGCTAGGTTTGTTACTGGTAGGTTCGATCAATTCGCGAGTGTTACTGAAATGCTTCGGGAACTCGAATGGGAATCGCTGGAGGGAAGACGACGTTCTTTTCGAGAAACACTGTTGAAGAACTTCAGACAGCCGGAATTTGAAGCGGACTACAGAAGGATACTACTGATGCCAACCAACATTTCACGTAAACACCTCCAAGGTAAGATCAGAGTGATTAGAATTTTTTTATATTTATGGTATGAGAAGTTCAGAACACAAATAACAGTCAGCCAAAGCCATTCCACGCAACTCTAAAAAATTATCGAGAAAATCGGCTTTGAAGTTTTCAAAGTACACGTAAGTATCAATAATTGTTTAAGTTGTAGCACCTGTTGGTGTAGCTCAGTTGGTAGCGTTCTAGACTAGCAACCATAGGATCGGTGGTTCGAATCCTGCAGAGACGGATTTTTTCCGTTGTGTTCTAATACGTACATAATTTTAATATCGAATGGTAATTTTTACGATAAATGGACGTATTTTTAATTATTCGTAATTTCCTATATATTATAAAAGATTGTTATTTATAATCATGGTTTCAATAAAAAAGGCATAAGTTACAATTTTTACAGCATTGGCTTCACTATTAGTTGACGACTGTAGTCTTTGATTGTTAAGTTTGTGAAGAGCTACGACAATGTTTTTGGTAAGTCATCTCCGTAGCTACTAATGGCTTTCCAAGTAGCTAACCTACTCAGCCATCATTTTACGTGACGAAAAGGGTTTCAGCGCGTCTACGTACAAATAAACAAAACCGGACACAACAGATATAATCAGATATCCCAAAATGTAATATATAACTGAATTCGAAGAAAAATATGTGTCACAGCCGGATACAAACTAGCTACTCTACGGTTGTGAGGCCAGAACGCTTCAGCTACGCCGGCATATGCTGCAGCCGTTTTATATATTGGTAGTTACGTGTACTTGCAAAACTTTAAAGTCAATTTTCTCCACTTTTTGTTAGAGTTGCATCGAATGGCTTTGGCTAATTGTTATTGAAATTCTGGTCTTCACGTACCGTAAATATAAAGATATTGTAAAATCCGATACACTTGTGGTCTCCTTGTGAAAGATGTATCTCTCTATTTTTTTCTTTTTTTTCAATATCTTCTTTTAAGTTTCGAAGCTTTGGGTTGTAATCTATTTATAGTCAATGTGGTGCTATTTTTTGTTCTTTTTTTTTTCTATTCATAGCTGTTATCTCATGTCTTTGGATTCTTGACTTCTACATCTACATATACATTTCGCAATCCATCGTAAAGTACTTGGAGGAGGGTACACTATACTACTAGTAGGCATTTTCTTCCTATTGCACTCCCAAATAGAACGAGGGAAAAAAGAAATTCCATATGCCTCTGTAAGAGCCCCAACTTCTCTTATCTTGTCTATGTGATCATTTCGCGAAATGTAAGTAGGCAGCAGGAAGATCGTTCTACATTCAGCTTCAAATTCTGGCCCTGTAAATTTCTTCAACAGAATTTCTTGAAAAGAACGTCGTCTTTCCTCCAGCGATCCCCATTTGAGTTCCCGGAGCATTTCCGTGACACTCGCACATTGGTCGAACCTACCAGTCTCGAAACCAGCTGCTCGCCTCTGCACTGCTTCTATATCTTCCTTTAAACTGATCTGCTGGGTCCCAAACACTTGAGCAATACTCAAGACGTGGTCGTACAGGCGTTTTTTACGCGTTCTTGTTTACAGATGAAGTATAATTTACTAAAATTCTCCCAATAAACCGAAGTCGGCTGTCCGCCTTACAACTGTCCCTACATGTTCGTTCCAATGCATATCGCTCTGCAAATCATACCGTGAAGATAGGCAACTGCAGATCGAAACACAAATTTGAACGACGCGACTGCATGAAGAAGCTCACTACTTATGCTGTATTCGAACATGATGAGACAGTTTTTCCCACTCATGTGCATCACCTTACGTTTTTCTATTGTTACAGCTAGGTGCCATTCTTCACACCAACTAGTCATTCTGTAAGCTATTAAAGTCAACTGAAGACGACACCCTCCCAGACACCACAGCATCATCAGCAAACAGCCGCAAATTGCAAGTTATTCTGTCCATAAGATATTTTATATACTTAGAAAGTAATAGCGGTCCTATCACACTCCCCTGGGGCACGCCTGACGATACACTCGTCTCTGATGAACACTCGCCGTCGAGAACAACGTACTGCGGTCTATTACTTAGGAAGTCTTCCAACCAGTCACAAATCAGTGAACTTATCGCATATGCTCGTACCTTCGTTAGCAGTCTGCTGTGGCCGCGGCCGGAGTTTCTTCTTGGCAGTCATAAGCACATCAATCAGTCGCTAAGGCTCGGAAGCGCTTATGACCTCCTCCTGCTTTTCAGGCAGCAAAGAAGAATTGTAATAATTACGACCGTTTGTGTTCTAGTGTTAATGTATATTTGTAAAGAGCACTCTGGTGCGGTTTTATTAGATTGCAAGTAGACGAAAAAATGTTCAAATGGTTATAGAACTTATGGGACTTAACTACGGGGTCATCAGTCCCTAAGCTTACAAATTACTTATGAACTAGCTAAGACTAAGGACGGCACAAATATCCATGCCCGAGGGGGCTTCGAACCCCCGACCGTAGTGGCCGTGCAGACCGTGACTGAAGGGCCTCAGTCCCTCGGACACCGCGGCCGGCCGCAAGTAGATGCTGCCATGTGTCCATACTAAGGATTTGTACACTTCATCCTTGTTTAGGGCATTAGACCTATGTGGCTAAACCTATTTAAGGAGGTCCTATAATTTCCATGAGATTCTCGGTAAATTCTTAACTGTTAGTTTCATACACTCTGTTCTTTGGGTTTTGGAAAACAGATCTATTTCAAAACCGCGCTTGTATGAGACCTTTATTCTTTTAATGATACAATAAACCCATCACCTATAACTAAATGGGTCATATTATGCTACATTATTTTTGTTGTTTACTACTCTGCTATTACACTTATGATTACCGGCTTACTACTAAGATGTTTCATACATATTTGTTGTGTTGATGTTTGGGGGATCTTGTTCTGGAAGTCCTATAGTTTATTGCTTGGTATTATTGAATGTGTGCGTGCGTGTGTGTGTCCATGTCCATGTCCATCTGCGGTGCTTACAGGTGAATATTGCTGAAGTGTTTGAGATCCCCGAAGCAGTTTAGAATGGGCTGCTAGGTTTGTTACTGGTAGGTTCGATCAATTCGGGAACTCGAATGGGAATCGCTGGAGGGAAGACGACGTTCTTTTCGAGAAACACTGTTGAAGAACTTCAGACAGCCGGAATTTGAAGCGGACTACAGAAGGATACTACTGATGCCAACCAACATTTCACGTAAACACCTCCAAGGTAAGATCAGAGTGATTAGAATTTTTTTATATTTATGGTATGAGAAGTTCAGAACACAAATAACAGTCAGCCAAAGCCATTCCACGCAACTCTAAAAAATTATCGAGAAAATCGGCTTTGAAGTTTTCAAAGTACACGTAAGTATCAATAATTGTTTAAGTTGTAGCACCTGTTGGTGTAGCTCAGTTGGTAGCGTTCTAGACTAGCAACCATAGGATCGGTGGTTCGAATCCTGCAGAGACGGATTTTTTCCGTTGTGTTCTAATACGTACATAATTTTAATATCGAATGGTAATTTTTACGATAAATGGACGTATTTTTAATTATTCGTAATTTCCTATATATTATAAAAGATTGTTATTTATAATCATGGTTTCAATAAAAAAGGCATAAGTTACAATTTTTACAGCATTGGCTTCACTATTAGTTGACGACTGTAGTCTTTGATTGTTAAGTTTGTGAAGAGCTACGACAATGTTTTTGGTAAGTCATCTCCGTAGCTACTAATGGCTTTCCAAGTAGCTAACCTACTCAGCCATCATTTTACGTGACGAAAAGGGTTTCAGCGCGTCTACGTACAAATAAACAAAACCGGACACAACAGATATAATCAGATATCCCAAAATGTAATATATAACTGAATTCGAAGAAAAATATGTGTCACAGCCGGATACAAACTAGCTACTCTACGGTTGTGAGGCCAGAACGCTTCAGCTACGCCGGCATATGCTGCAGCCGTTTTATATATTGGTAGTTACGTGTACTTGCAAAACTTTAAAGTCAATTTTCTCCACTTTTTGTTAGAGTTGCATCGAATGGCTTTGGCTAATTGTTATTGAAATTCTGGTCTTCACGTACCGTAAATATAAAGATATTGTAAAATCCGATACACTTGTGGTCTCCTTGTGAAAGATGTATCTCTCTATTTTTTTCTTTTTTTTCAATATCTTCTTTTAAGTTTCGAAGCTTTGGGTTGTAATCTATTTATAGTCAATGTGGTGCTATTTTTTGTTCTTTTTTTTTCTATTCATAGCTGTTATCTCATGTCTTTGGATTCTTGACTTCTACATCTACATATACATTTCGCAATCCATCGTAAAGTACTTGGAGGAGGGTACACTATACTACTAGTAGGCATTTTCTTCCTATTGCACTCCCAAATAGAACGAGGGAAAAAAGAAATTCCATATGCCTCTGTAAGAGCCCCAACTTCTCTTATCTTGTCTATGTGATCATTTCGCGAAATGTAAGTAGGCAGCAGGAAGATCGTTCTACATTCAGCTTCAAATTCTGGCCCTGTAAATTTCTTCAACAGAATTTCTTGAAAAGAACGTCGTCTTTCCTCCAGCGATCCCCATTTGAGTTCCCGGAGCATTTCCGTGACACTCGCACATTGGTCGAACCTACCAGTCTCGAAACCAGCTACTCGCCTCTGCACTGCTTCTATATCTTCCTTTAAACTGATCTGCTGGGTCCCAAACACTTGAGCAATACTCAAGACGTGGTCGTACAGGCGTTTTTTACGCGTTCTTGTTTACAGATGAAGTATAATTTACTAAAATTCTCCCAATAAACCGAAGTCGGCTGTCCGCCTTACAACTGTCCCTACATGTTCGTTCCAATGCATATCGCTCTGCAAATCATACCGTGAAGATAGGCAACTGCAGATCGAAACACAAATTTGAACGACGCGACTGCATGAAGAAGCTCACTACTTATGCTGTATTCGAACATGATGAGACAGTTTTTCCCACTCATGTGCATCACCTTACGTTTTTCTATTGTTACAGCTAGGTGCCATTCTTCACACCAACTAGTCATTCTGTAAGCTATTAAAGTCAACTGAAGACGACACCCTCCCAGACACCACAGCATCATCAGCAAACAGCCGCAAATTGCAAGTTATTCTGTCCATAAGATATTTTATATACTTAGAAAGTAATAGCGGTCCTATCACACTCCCCTGGGGCACGCCTGACGATACACTCGTCTCTGATGAACACTCGCCGTCGAGAACAACGTACTGCGGTCTATTACTTAGGAAGTCTTCCAACCAGTCACAAATCAGTGAACTTATCGCATATGCTCGTACCTTCGTTAGCAGTCTGCTGTGGCCGCGGCCGGAGTTTCTTCTTGGCAGTCATAAGCACATCAATCAGTCGCTAAGGCTCGGAAGCGCTTATGACCTCCTCCTGCTTTTCAGGCAGCAAAGAAGAATTGTAATAATTACGACCGTTTGTGTTCTAGTGTTAATGTATATTTGTAAAGAGCACTCTGGTGCGGTTTTATTAGATTGCAAGTAGACGAAAAAATGTTCAAATGGTTATAGAACTTATGGGACTTAACTACGGGGTCATCAGTCCCTAAGCTTACAAATTACTTATGAACTAGCTAAGACTAAGGACGGCACAAATATCCATGCCCGAGGGGGCTTCGAACCCCCGACCGTAGTGGCCGTGCAGACCGTGACTGAAGGGCCTCAGTCCCTCGGACACCGCGGCCGGCCGCAAGTAGATGCTGCCATGTGTCCATACTAAGGATTTGTACACTTCATCCTTGTTTAGGGCATTAGACCTATGTGGCTAAACCTATTTAAGGAGGTCCTATAATTTCCATGAGATTCTCGGTAAATTCTTAACTGTTAGTTTCATACACTCTGTTCTTTGGGTTTTGGAAAACAGATCTATTTCAAAACCGCGCTTGTATGAGACCTTTATTCTTTTAATGATACAATAAACCCATCACCTATAACTAAATGGGTCATATTATGCTACATTATTTTTGTTGTTTACTACTCTGCTATTACACTTATGATTACCGGCTTACTACTAAGATGTTTCATACATATTTGTTGTGTTGATGTTTGGGGGATCTTGTTCTGGAAGTCCTATAGTTTATTGCTTGGTATTATTGAATGTGTGCGTGCGTGTGTGTGTCCATGTCCATGTCCATCTGCGGTGCTTACAGGTGAATATTGCTGAAGTGTTTGAGATCCCCGAAGCAGTTTAGAATGGGCTGCTAGGTTTGTTACTGGTAGGTTCGATCAATTCGCGAGTGTTACTGAAATGCTTCGGGAACTCGAATGGGAATCGCTGGAGGGAAGACGACGTTCTTTTCGAGAAACACTGTTGAAGAACTTCAGACAGCCGGAATTTGAAGCGGACTACAGAAGGATACTACTGATGCCAACCAACATTTCACGTAAACACCTCCAAGGTAAGATCAGAGTGATTAGAATTTTTTTATATTTATGGTATGAGAAGTTCAGAACACAAATAACAGTCAGCCAAAGCCATTCCACGCAACTCTAAAAAATTATCGAGAAAATCGGCTTTGAAGTTTTCAAAGTACACGTAAGTATCAATAATTGTTTAAGTTGTAGCACCTGTTGGTGTAGCTCAGTTGGTAGCGTTCTAGACTAGCAACCATAGGATCGGTGGTTCGAATCCTGCAGAGACGGATTTTTTCCGTTGTGTTCTAATACGTACATAATTTTAATATCGAATGGTAATTTTTACGATAAATGGACGTATTTTTAATTATTCGTAATTTCCTATATATTATAAAAGATTGTTATTTATAATCATGGTTTCAATAAAAAAGGCATAAGTTACAATTTTTACAGCATTGGCTTCACTATTAGTTGACGACTGTAGTCTTTGATTGTTAAGTTTGTGAAGAGCTACGACAATGTTTTTGGTAAGTCATCTCCGTAGCTACTAATGGCTTTCCAAGTAGCTAACCTACTCAGCCATCATTTTACGTGACGAAAAGGGTTTCAGCGCGTCTACGTACAAATAAACAAAACCGGACACAACAGATATAATCAGATATCCCAAAATGTAATATATAACTGAATTCGAAGAAAAATATGTGTCACAGCCGGATACAAACTAGCTACTCTACGGTTGTGAGGCCAGAACGCTTCAGCTACGCCGGCATATGCTGCAGCCGTTTTATATATTGGTAGTTACGTGTACTTGCAAAACTTTAAAGTCAATTTTCTCCACTTTTTGTTAGAGTTGCATCGAATGGCTTTGGCTAATTGTTATTGAAATTCTGGTCTTCACGTACCGTAAATATAAAGATATTGTAAAATCCGATACACTTGTGGTCTCCTTGTGAAAGATGTATCTCTCTATTTTTTTCTTTTTTTTCAATATCTTCTTTTAAGTTTCGAAGCTTTGGGTTGTAATCTATTTATAGTCAATGTGGTGCTATTTTTTGTTCTTTTTTTTTTCTATTCATAGCTGTTATCTCATGTCTTTGGATTCTTGACTTCTACATCTACATATACATTTCGCAATCCATCGTAAAGTACTTGGAGGAGGGTACACTATACTACTAGTAGGCATTTTCTTCCTATTGCACTCCCAAATAGAACGAGGGAAAAAAGAAATTCCATATGCCTCTGTAAGAGCCCCAACTTCTCTTATCTTGTCTATGTGATCATTTCGCGAAATGTAAGTAGGCAGCAGGAAGATCGTTCTACATTCAGCTTCAAATTCTGGCCCTGTAAATTTCTTCAACAGAATTTCTTGAAAAGAACGTCGTCTTTCCTCCAGCGATCCCCATTTGAGTTCCCGGAGCATTTCCGTGACACTCGCACATTGGTCGAACCTACCAGTCTCGAAACCAGCTACTCGCCTCTGCACTGCTTCTATATCTTCCTTTAAACTGATCTGCTGGGTCCCAAACACTTGAGCAATACTCAAGACGTGGTCGTACAGGCGTTTTTTACGCGTTCTTGTTTACAGATGAAGTATAATTTACTAAAATTCTCCCAATAAACCGAAGTCGGCTGTCCGCCTTACAACTGTCCCTACATGTTCGTTCCAATGCATATCGCTCTGCAAATCATACCGTGAAGATAGGCAACTGCAGATCGAAACACAAATTTGAACGACGCGACTGCATGAAGAAGCTCACTACTTATGCTGTATTCGAACATGATGAGACAGTTTTTCCCACTCATGTGCATCACCTTACGTTTTTCTATTGTTACAGCTAGGTGCCATTCTTCACACCAACTAGTCATTCTGTAAGCTATTAAAGTCAACTGAAGACGACACCCTCCCAGACACCACAGCATCATCAGCAAACAGCCGCAAATTGCAAGTTATTCTGTCCATAAGATATTTTATATACTTAGAAAGTAATAGCGGTCCTATCACACTCCCCTGGGGCACGCCTGACGATACACTCGTCTCTGATGAACACTCGCCGTCGAGAACAACGTACTGCGGTCTATTACTTAGGAAGTCTTCCAACCAGTCACAAATCAGTGAACTTATCGCATATGCTCGTACCTTCGTTAGCAGTCTGCTGTGGCCGCGGCCGGAGTTTCTTCTTGGCAGTCATAAGCACATCAATCAGTCGCTAAGGCTCGGAAGCGCTTATGACCTCCTCCTGCTTTTCAGGCAGCAAAGAAGAATTGTAATAATTACGACCGTTTGTGTTCTAGTGTTAATGTATATTTGTAAAGAGCACTCTGGTGCGGTTTTATTAGATTGCAAGTAGACGAAAAAATGTTCAAATGGTTATAGAACTTATGGGACTTAACTACGGGGTCATCAGTCCCTAAGCTTACAAATTACTTATGAACTAGCTAAGACTAAGGACGGCACAAATATCCATGCCCGAGGGGGCTTCGAACCCCCGACCGTAGTGGCCGTGCAGACCGTGACTGAAGGGCCTCAGTCCCTCGGACACCGCGGCCGGCCGCAAGTAGATGCTGCCATGTGTCCATACTAAGGATTTGTACACTTCATCCTTGTTTAGGGCATTAGACCTATGTGGCTAAACCTATTTAAGGAGGTCCTATAATTTCCATGAGATTCTCGGTAAATTCTTAACTGTTAGTTTCATACACTCTGTTCTTTGGGTTTTGGAAAACAGATCTATTTCAAAACCGCGCTTGTATGAGACCTTTATTCTTTTAATGATACAATAAACCCATCACCTATAACTAAATGGGTCATATTATGCTACATTATTTTTGTTGTTTACTACTCTGCTATTACACTTATGATTACCGGCTTACTACTAAGATGTTTCATACATATTTGTTGTGTTGATGTTTGGGGGATCTTGTTCTGGAAGTCCTATAGTTTATTGCTTGGTATTATTGAATGTGTGCGTGCGTGTGTGTGTCCATGTCCATGTCCATCTGCGGTGCTTACAGGTGAATATTGCTGAAGTGTTTGAGATCCCCGAAGCAGTTTAGAATGGGCTGCTAGGTTTGTTACTGGTAGGTTCGATCAATTCGCGAGTGTTACTGAAATGCTTCGGGAACTCGAATGGGAATCGCTGGAGGGAAGACGACGTTCTTTTCGAGAAACACTGTTGAAGAACTTCAGACAGCCGGAATTTGAAGCGGACTACAGAAGGATACTACTGATGCCAACCAACATTTCACGTAAACACCTCCAAGGTAAGATCAGAGTGATTAGAATTTTTTTATATTTATGGTATGAGAAGTTCAGAACACAAATAACAGTCAGCCAAAGCCATTCCACGCAACTCTAAAAAATTATCGAGAAAATCGGCTTTGAAGTTTTCAAAGTACACGTAAGTATCAATAATTGTTTAAGTTGTAGCACCTGTTGGTGTAGCTCAGTTGGTAGCGTTCTAGACTAGCAACCATAGGATCGGTGGTTCGAATCCTGCAGAGACGGATTTTTTCCGTTGTGTTCTAATACGTACATAATTTTAATATCGAATGGTAATTTTTACGATAAATGGACGTATTTTTAATTATTCGTAATTTCCTATATATTATAAAAGATTGTTATTTATAATCATGGTTTCAATAAAAAAGGCATAAGTTACAATTTTTACAGCATTGGCTTCACTATTAGTTGACGACTGTAGTCTTTGATTGTTAAGTTTGTGAAGAGCTACGACAATGTTTTTGGTAAGTCATCTCCGTAGCTACTAATGGCTTTCCAAGTAGCTAACCTACTCAGCCATCATTTTACGTGACGAAAAGGGTTTCAGCGCGTCTACGTACAAATAAACAAAACCGGACACAACAGATATAATCAGATATCCCAAAATGTAATATATAACTGAATTCGAAGAAAAATATGTGTCACAGCCGGATACAAACTAGCTACTCTACGGTTGTGAGGCCAGAACGCTTCAGCTACGCCGGCATATGCTGCAGCCGTTTTATATATTGGTAGTTACGTGTACTTGCAAAACTTTAAAGTCAATTTTCTCCACTTTTTGTTAGAGTTGCATCGAATGGCTTTGGCTAATTGTTATTGAAATTCTGGTCTTCACGTACCGTAAATATAAAGATATTGTAAAATCCGATACACTTGTGGTCTCCTTGTGAAAGATGTATCTCTCTATTTTTTTCTTTTTTTTCAATATCTTCTTTTAAGTTTCGAAGCTTTGGGTTGTAATCTATTTATAGTCAATGTGGTGCTATTTTTTGTTCTTTTTTTTTTTCTATTCATAGCTGTTATCTCATGTCTTTGGATTCTTGACTTCTACATCTACATATACATTTCGCAATCCATCGTAAAGTACTTGGAGGAGGGTACACTATACTACTAGTAGGCATTTTCTTCCTATTGCACTCCCAAATAGAACGAGGGAAAAAAGAAATTCCATATGCCTCTGTAAGAGCCCCAACTTCTCTTATCTTGTCTATGTGATCATTTCGCGAAATGTAAGTAGGCAGCAGGAAGATCGTTCTACATTCAGCTTCAAATTCTGGCCCTGTAAATTTCTTCAACAGAATTTCTTGAAAAGAACGTCGTCTTTCCTCCAGCGATCCCCATTTGAGTTCCCGGAGCATTTCCGTGACACTCGCACATTGGTCGAACCTACCAGTCTCGAAACCAGCTACTCGCCTCTGCACTGCTTCTATATCTTCCTTTAAACTGATCTGCTGGGTCCCAAACACTTGAGCAATACTCAAGACGTGGTCGTACAGGCGTTTTTTACGCGTTCTTGTTTACAGATGAAGTATAATTTACTAAAATTCTCCCAATAAACCGAAGTCGGCTGTCCGCCTTACAACTGTCCCTACATGTTCGTTCCAATGCATATCGCTCTGCAAATCATACCGTGAAGATAGGCAACTGCAGATCGAAACACAAATTTGAACGACGCGACTGCATGAAGAAGCTCACTACTTATGCTGTATTCGAACATGATGAGACAGTTTTTCCCACTCATGTGCATCACCTTACGTTTTTCTATTGTTACAGCTAGGTGCCATTCTTCACACCAACTAGTCATTCTGTAAGCTATTAAAGTCAACTGAAGACGACACCCTCCCAGACACCACAGCATCATCAGCAAACAGCCGCAAATTGCAAGTTATTCTGTCCATAAGATATTTTATATACTTAGAAAGTAATAGCGGTCCTATCACACTCCCCTGGGGCACGCCTGACGATACACTCGTCTCTGATGAACACTCGCCGTCGAGAACAACGTACTGCGGTCTATTACTTAGGAAGTCTTCCAACCAGTCACAAATCAGTGAACTTATCGCATATGCTCGTACCTTCGTTAGCAGTCTGCTGTGGCCGCGGCCGGAGTTTCTTCTTGGCAGTCATAAGCACATCAATCAGTCGCTAAGGCTCGGAAGCGCTTATGACCTCCTCCTGCTTTTCAGGCAGCAAAGAAGAATTGTAATAATTACGACCGTTTGTGTTCTAGTGTTAATGTATATTTGTAAAGAGCACTCTGGTGCGGTTTTATTAGATTGCAAGTAGACGAAAAAATGTTCAAATGGTTATAGAACTTATGGGACTTAACTACGGGGTCATCAGTCCCTAAGCTTACAAATTACTTATGAACTAGCTAAGACTAAGGACGGCACAAATATCCATGCCCGAGGGGGCTTCGAACCCCCGACCGTAGTGGCCGTGCAGACCGTGACTGAAGGGCCTCAGTCCCTCGGACACCGCGGCCGGCCGCAAGTAGATGCTGCCATGTGTCCATACTAAGGATTTGTACACTTCATCCTTGTTTAGGGCATTAGACCTATGTGGCTAAACCTATTTAAGGAGGTCCTATAATTTCCATGAGATTCTCGGTAAATTCTTAACTGTTAGTTTCATACACTCTGTTCTTTGGGTTTTGGAAAACAGATCTATTTCAAAACCGCGCTTGTATGAGACCTTTATTCTTTTAATGATACAATAAACCCATCACCTATAACTAAATGGGTCATATTATGCTACATTATTTTTGTTGTTTACTACTCTGCTATTACACTTATGATTACCGGCTTACTACTAAGATGTTTCATACATATTTGTTGTGTTGATGTTTGGGGGATCTTGTTCTGGAAGTCCTATAGTTTATTGCTTGGTATTATTGAATGTGTGCGTGCGTGTGTGTGTCCATGTCCATGTCCATCTGCGGTGCTTACAGGTGAATATTGCTGAAGTGTTTGAGATCCCCGAAGCAGTTTAGAATGGGCTGCTAGGTTTGTTACTGGTAGGTTCGATCAATTCGCGAGTGTTACTGAAATGCTTCGGGAACTCGAATGGGAATCGCTGGAGGGAAGACGACGTTCTTTTCGAGAAACACTGTTGAAGAACTTCAGACAGCCGGAATTTGAAGCGGACTACAGAAGGATACTACTGATGCCAACCAACATTTCACGTAAACACCTCCAAGGTAAGATCAGAGTGATTAGAATTTTTTTATATTTATGGTATGAGAAGTTCAGAACACAAATAACAGTCAGCCAAAGCCATTCCACGCAACTCTAAAAAATTATCGAGAAAATCGGCTTTGAAGTTTTCAAAGTACACGTAAGTATCAATAATTGTTTAAGTTGTAGCACCTGTTGGTGTAGCTCAGTTGGTAGCGTTCTAGACTAGCAACCATAGGATCGGTGGTTCGAATCCTGCAGAGACGGATTTTTTCCGTTGTGTTCTAATACGTACATAATTTTAATATCGAATGGTAATTTTTACGATAAATGGACGTATTTTTAATTATTCGTAATTTCCTATATATTATAAAAGATTGTTATTTATAATCATGGTTTCAATAAAAAAGGCATAAGTTACAATTTTTACAGCATTGGCTTCACTATTAGTTGACGACTGTAGTCTTTGATTGTTAAGTTTGTGAAGAGCTACGACAATGTTTTTGGTAAGTCATCTCCGTAGCTACTAATGGCTTTCCAAGTAGCTAACCTACTCAGCCATCATTTTACGTGACGAAAAGGGTTTCAGCGCGTCTACGTACAAATAAACAAAACCGGACACAACAGATATAATCAGATATCCCAAAATGTAATATATAACTGAATTCGAAGAAAAATATGTGTCACAGCCGGATACAAACTAGCTACTCTACGGTTGTGAGGCCAGAACGCTTCAGCTACGCCGGCATATGCTGCAGCCGTTTTATATATTGGTAGTTACGTGTACTTGCAAAACTTTAAAGTCAATTTTCTCCACTTTTTGTTAGAGTTGCATCGAATGGCTTTGGCTAATTGTTATTGAAATTCTGGTCTTCACGTACCGTAAATATAAAGATATTGTAAAATCCGATACACTTGTGGTCTCCTTGTGAAAGATGTATCTCTCTATTTTTTTCTTTTTTTTCAATATCTTCTTTTAAGTTTCGAAGCTTTGGGTTGTAATCTATTTATAGTCAATGTGGTGCTATTTTTTGTTCTTTTTTTTCTATTCATAGCTGTTATCTCATGTCTTTGGATTCTTGACTTCTACATCTACATATACATTTCGCAATCCATCGTAAAGTACTTGGAGGAGGGTACACTATACTACTAGTAGGCATTTTCTTCCTATTGCACTCCCAAATAGAACGAGGGAAAAAAGAAATTCCATATGCCTCTGTAAGAGCCCCAACTTCTCTTATCTTGTCTATGTGATCATTTCGCGAAATGTAAGTAGGCAGCAGGAAGATCGTTCTACATTCAGCTTCAAATTCTGGCCCTGTAAATTTCTTCAACAGAATTTCTTGAAAAGAACGTCGTCTTTCCTCCAGCGATCCCCATTTGAGTTCCCGGAGCATTTCCGTGACACTCGCACATTGGTCGAACCTACCAGTCTCGAAACCAGCTACTCGCCTCTGCACTGCTTCTATATCTTCCTTTAAACTGATCTGCTGGGTCCCAAACACTTGAGCAATACTCAAGACGTGGTCGTACAGGCGTTTTTTACGCGTTCTTGTTTACAGATGAAGTATAATTTACTAAAATTCTCCCAATAAACCGAAGTCGGCTGTCCGCCTTACAACTGTCCCTACATGTTCGTTCCAATGCATATCGCTCTGCAAATCATACCGTGAAGATAGGCAACTGCAGATCGAAACACAAATTTGAACGACGCGACTGCATGAAGAAGCTCACTACTTATGCTGTATTCGAACATGATGAGACAGTTTTTCCCACTCATGTGCATCACCTTACGTTTTTCTATTGTTACAGCTAGGTGCCATTCTTCACACCAACTAGTCATTCTGTAAGCTATTAAAGTCAACTGAAGACGACACCCTCCCAGACACCACAGCATCATCAGCAAACAGCCGCAAATTGCAAGTTATTCTGTCCATAAGATATTTTATATACTTAGAAAGTAATAGCGGTCCTATCACACTCCCCTGGGGCACGCCTGACGATACACTCGTCTCTGATGAACACTCGCCGTCGAGAACAACGTACTGCGGTCTATTACTTAGGAAGTCTTCCAACCAGTCACAAATCAGTGAACTTATCGCATATGCTCGTACCTTCGTTAGCAGTCTGCTGTGGCCGCGGCCGGAGTTTCTTCTTGGCAGTCATAAGCACATCAATCAGTCGCTAAGGCTCGGAAGCGCTTATGACCTCCTCCTGCTTTTCAGGCAGCAAAGAAGAATTGTAATAATTACGACCGTTTGTGTTCTAGTGTTAATGTATATTTGTAAAGAGCACTCTGGTGCGGTTTTATTAGATTGCAAGTAGACGAAAAAATGTTCAAATGGTTATAGAACTTATGGGACTTAACTACGGGGTCATCAGTCCCTAAGCTTACAAATTACTTATGAACTAGCTAAGACTAAGGACGGCACAAATATCCATGCCCGAGGGGGCTTCGAACCCCCGACCGTAGTGGCCGTGCAGACCGTGACTGAAGGGCCTCAGTCCCTCGGACACCGCGGCCGGCCGCAAGTAGATGCTGCCATGTGTCCATACTAAGGATTTGTACACTTCATCCTTGTTTAGGGCATTAGACCTATGTGGCTAAACCTATTTAAGGAGGTCCTATAATTTCCATGAGATTCTCGGTAAATTCTTAACTGTTAGTTTCATACACTCTGTTCTTTGGGTTTTGGAAAACAGATCTATTTCAAAACCGCGCTTGTATGAGACCTTTATTCTTTTAATGATACAATAAACCCATCACCTATAACTAAATGGGTCATATTATGCTACATTATTTTTGTTGTTTACTACTCTGCTATTACACTTATGATTACCGGCTTACTACTAAGATGTTTCATACATATTTGTTGTGTTGATGTTTGGGGGATCTTGTTCTGGAAGTCCTATAGTTTATTGCTTGGTATTATTGAATGTGTGCGTGCGTGTGTGTGTCCATGTCCATGTCCATCTGCGGTGCTTACAGGTGAATATTGCTGAAGTGTTTGAGATCCCCGAAGCAGTTTAGAATGGGCTGCTAGGTTTGTTACTGGTAGGTTCGATCAATTCGCGAGTGTTACTGAAATGCTTCGGGAACTCGAATGGGAATCGCTGGAGGGAAGACGACGTTCTTTTCGAGAAACACTGTTGAAGAACTTCAGACAGCCGGAATTTGAAGCGGACTACAGAAGGATACTACTGATGCCAACCAACATTTCACGTAAACACCTCCAAGGTAAGATCAGAGTGATTAGAATTTTTTTATATTTATGGTATGAGAAGTTCAGAACACAAATAACAGTCAGCCAAAGCCATTCCACGCAACTCTAAAAAATTATCGAGAAAATCGGCTTTGAAGTTTTCAAAGTACACGTAAGTATCAATAATTGTTTAAGTTGTAGCACCTGTTGGTGTAGCTCAGTTGGTAGCGTTCTAGACTAGCAACCATAGGATCGGTGGTTCGAATCCTGCAGAGACGGATTTTTTCCGTTGTGTTCTAATACGTACATAATTTTAATATCGAATGGTAATTTTTACGATAAATGGACGTATTTTTAATTATTCGTAATTTCCTATATATTATAAAAGATTGTTATTTATAATCATGGTTTCAATAAAAAAGGCATAAGTTACAATTTTTACAGCATTGGCTTCACTATTAGTTGACGACTGTAGTCTTTGATTGTTAAGTTTGTGAAGAGCTACGACAATGTTTTTGGTAAGTCATCTCCGTAGCTACTAATGGCTTTCCAAGTAGCTAACCTACTCAGCCATCATTTTACGTGACGAAAAGGGTTTCAGCGCGTCTACGTACAAATAAACAAAACCGGACACAACAGATATAATCAGATATCCCAAAATGTAATATATAACTGAATTCGAAGAAAAATATGTGTCACAGCCGGATACAAACTAGCTACTCTACGGTTGTGAGGCCAGAACGCTTCAGCTACGCCGGCATATGCTGCAGCCGTTTTATATATTGGTAGTTACGTGTACTTGCAAAACTTTAAAGTCAATTTTCTCCACTTTTTGTTAGAGTTGCATCGAATGGCTTTGGCTAATTGTTATTGAAATTCTGGTCTTCACGTACCGTAAATATAAAGATATTGTAAAATCCGATACACTTGTGGTCTCCTTGTGAAAGATGTATCTCTCTATTTTTTTCTTTTTTTTCAATATCTTCTTTTAAGTTTCGAAGCTTTGGGTTGTAATCTATTTATAGTCAATGTGGTGCTATTTTTTGTTCTTTTTTTTCTATTCATAGCTGTTATCTCATGTCTTTGGATTCTTGACTTCTACATCTACATATACATTTCGCAATCCATCGTAAAGTACTTGGAGGAGGGTACACTATACTACTAGTAGGCATTTTCTTCCTATTGCACTCCCAAATAGAACGAGGGAAAAAAGAAATTCCATATGCCTCTGTAAGAGCCCCAACTTCTCTTATCTTGTCTATGTGATCATTTCGCGAAATGTAAGTAGGCAGCAGGAAGATCGTTCTACATTCAGCTTCAAATTCTGGCCCTGTAAATTTCTTCAACAGAATTTCTTGAAAAGAACGTCGTCTTTCCTCCAGCGATCCCCATTTGAGTTCCCGGAGCATTTCCGTGACACTCGCACATTGGTCGAACCTACCAGTCTCGAAACCAGCTGCTCGCCTCTGCACTGCTTCTATATCTTCCTTTAAACTGATCTGCTGGGTCCCAAACACTTGAGCAATACTCAAGACGTGGTCGTACAGGCGTTTTTTACGCGTTCTTGTTTACAGATGAAGTATAATTTACTAAAATTCTCCCAATAAACCGAAGTCGGCTGTCCGCCTTACAACTGTCCCTACATGTTCGTTCCAATGCATATCGCTCTGCAAATCATACCGTGAAGATAGGCAACTGCAGATCGAAACACAAATTTGAACGACGCGACTGCATGAAGAAGCTCACTACTTATGCTGTATTCGAACATGATGAGACAGTTTTTCCCACTCATGTGCATCACCTTACGTTTTTCTATTGTTACAGCTAGGTGCCATTCTTCACACCAACTAGTCATTCTGTAAGCTATTAAAGTCAACTGAAGACGACACCCTCCCAGACACCACAGCATCATCAGCAAACAGCCGCAAATTGCAAGTTATTCTGTCCATCAGATATTTTATATACTTAGAAAGTAATAGCGGTCCTATCACACTCCCCTGGGGCACGCCTGACGATACACTCGTCTCTGATGAACACTCGCCGTCGAGAACAACGTACTGCGGTCTATTACTTAGGAAGTCTTCCAACCAGTCACAAATCAGTGAACTTATCGCATATGCTCGTACCTTCGTTAGCAGTCTGCTGTGGGTCCCCGCGTCAAATGCCTTTTCGAAATCGAGTAAAACACAATATGCCTGTTGCCCTTCAGCCATGACTCGCAAGATGTTATGTGAGAAAAGGTCAAGCTGCGTTTCACATAGCGATCTTTCCTAAACCCGTGCTGATTCATAGAAAGAATCTTTTCCGTCTCAAGGAAATTTATTCAAATGTTCAAATGTTTGTAAATCTATCGGACCAAACTGCGTGGTCACCAGTCCGTAGCTTACAAACTACTTAAACTAAGGTAAACTAACCTAAGGACAAACACACACACCCATGCCCCAGGGAAGAGTCGAACCTCCACGGCGAGCTACCGCGCGCTCAGCAGCGAGACGCTTTAGACCGCTCGGCTACTCCACCGCGGCGGAAATTTATTATATTCGAACTGAGAATATGCTCCAAAATTCTACAGGAAACTGATTTCATAGATATTGGCCTGTAATTAAGTGGGTCAGTCCTTTTACCTTCCCTATAAAAGGGAGTCACCTGGACTTTTTTCCAATCACTAGGAACTTTTTGGTGAATTAAAGATTCGCAATAAATGCAAAGTCGATTTTCTCTAAAATTTTAGAGAGTTGCGTCGAATGACTTTGGCTAATTCTTATTCAAATTCTGAATTTCACGTACCACAAGTATAATGAAATTAAAAAATCCGATACCCATGTGGTCTCCTTGTGAAAGATATAGCTCTTTTTTCAATTTCTTCTTTTAAGTTTCGCAGCTTTGGGTTGTAATCCAATTACTTATAGCCAATGTGCTCATAGGCGTAACCAGGATATGATTTCGGGAGGTTTTTTCAATGAATGAGCGTTGTAATAACGTTTAAAATAACGACAAACGGCACTAATAATGAATGTATTTCACTCAAAACGACTGTATACTAGGGAGACACCATGGTATAGAAACAAAATTAGTAAACGTCTTAAGCATCTACGTATTCTCCAAAATAGCAAAAAGGCAAATTACACAGTGAAGATAGGAAACTGCAGATTGAAACACAAATGCTAATCAGAATGGCAGTGCATGAAGCTTTCAATAACTCTTGCAGCATTTTCAGAGAAGCACTCCGTAACTCAATTTTTTGCGGTACGTGGAAGCAGTCAATGGAAAAAATAATTGTACAGATACTCATTGACGACACAGAAATGTTGATTCTTTTACATAGGAACATCAAGAAGCATTGCTGACTGATATTGTTTTCTAAAGCAGAATGAAGCTCCAGAGCCCGACACTGTCATTGACAGTTTCTACACAGAATCTGCGCCGGATGTAGTCCTCCTCTTTACCATAATTTACCGTGGCTACCTTGGGCAACTAATTATTCTCAGTGATTGGAGAACAGGCAGGTCACACTAATCTCAAAATAAATGTTCAAATCATATCAGCACACACTCCGCTGCAGAGTGAAAGTTACATTCTGGAAACATCCCTTAGGCTGTGGCTAAGCCATGTCTCCACCATATCCTTTCTTCCAGGAGTGCTAAGTCTTGCAAGGTTCGCAGGAGAGCTTCTGTGAAGTTTGGGAAGTAGGAGGCGAGGTACTGGCGGAAGTAAAGTTGTGAGGCCGCATCGTGAGTCGTGTCGGGATAGCTCAGTCGGTAGAGCGCTTGCCCGCGAAAGGCAAAGGTCCCAGGTTCGAGTCCCGGTTCCGGCAAACAATTTTATTCTGCCAGGAAGTTTTAAATGTTCAAATGTTTGTAAATCTATCGGACGAAACTGCGTGGTCATCAGTCCGTAGCTTACAAACTACTTAAACTAAGGTAAAGTAACCTAAGAACAACACACGCACCCATGCCCCAGGGAGGACTCGAACCTCCGACTGCGAGCTACTCCACCGCGGCTTAATCTCAAAGGAGCAGAGAAATTAACAGAAGTCACCTGGGAAAAACTTAGTAAACTGCTCGTTATTTCAGTAGTAATCTCCATAACAATACATTTAAAGCACTGTGAGATAAGACGGCCAATTCTTCCAAGCACAAATGTTAGCAGTGAACTACAGGACCATGATTTTTACCTAGATGTCCACCTCTAAATCCGCAACATACCAGTGGCCATGAACGTCTATTTTTAAGGGCTCAAAAAATATGGGAATCGTATGCGGAGAAATCGGGACTGTAAGGAGAATGCGTAACAGCTTCCCAGCTTTGGCAAAATGTAGGTTGCCTTTGTCCTGATACAGAATGATGCCGTTTTTTATTAGCTTTCTCAACATTTAGGAAGGGGTTTGAACCACAGAACCCCCCCCCCCCCCCTCTGGCAACACCCACGAATGTGGTGCTATTTTTGTTGGCTATTCATTGCTGTATCTCATGTGTGCGGATTCTTGACTTGTGTCAGACGGTTGTCAGATCGGTGATGTCGGTTTTGCCTGACATTGGCCAGATCTCCCTCTCGAAAAGGCAGAAGTTGGAGTCGGAGAGCCGGCGTGGCACATATTTTGGTTTTCAGAGTGCCAGATGACGGCAGCCAGCTCATCCCCGGAGCTGTCGCCTCCGCGCAGGAAAGGCAGCTGTTCACTTTACGGAGATATCGGAATGCTTCTGTCTCGGTCACGGAAGCAATCACACGTGCGCGGTCATAGCCGGGTGAGCGCCGGCGACGCCGACGTTGACGGCGCCGGTGGGTGGGGGGAGGGGGCGGCGGTGGAGGGGCAGGAATGCGACGGCGGCCGAAGAGCGGCGGAGGCGGCCGAGCGGCGGGCGGGCTCGGCGGCGCCCCCAGGAATGCGGCCAGTGCGGACGCGACGCGGCGCCAGGCAGCACGTCACTCTGCTCGCAGGTAACTAGCCGCAGCGTGTGCAGACGCGGGTGCGACGCCAGCTGCTCAGGAATGTTAATGACACGCCGCCACCGCCACTGCACTCTCCGGCCGCATCCCCTCTTCATTTCATACGTGTATTTACAGCGGTGCTCAGTACTTCATTTCAAACTGTGCTTTTTGTCAGGCCTTTACGTCGGAGCTGAACGCAGTCCTGATGTTTACTAATCACTGGATCTCGCTCGCGAGTGCGATTAGCAACATTTTATTTCTTTTGCTTTACAGAGCAAATGTAGTCATCGGTTCGTAATTTAACAGTCCCTTTTACGTTAACAACCGACAACTTTAACGATGGCGTAACGAGCCGAAAACTCCATTATTATTAATGCTAAATAACTCTACAGCGCGCTCGCTAAGGCCGCGATGTCGGATGTGTTTAAAATCCTCAGCAATTACTCGGACGCAGTTTTTAATTTTACTAACTTAATCGTTCCGAAGACGAGGATTTTTGTTGTTGTTAATTATCTGCAATAGTAGGCAGAAAAGCTGACAGTGGTCTAGCTGTAAGTAACTGTAAATGTGGAGATGGCAGAGTGCAGAACAGCATTCCACAGGTTATTGTGCGCTTGACAAGTGGCCGGCTGCGCAACGTACAACACAATATATAAGTGTGACAGAGAGCCAGGCTGCTAAAAAACTTGTCCCTTTCCGTTTGTTGGTTTCTCACCGAATCAGTCGTATTTCCTTCCTTAGGTATTGTTGTGACAAAGTTTGTTTTTCCTCTTTTCCTAAACAGAGACCGTGTGCGTACTATCTGGGTTTCGCACACTACGTTACCGAGAAAGGACACAAAGAAATAGTTCGTAGCGCTGTTGTAGTTTTTAAAAAATATCTAAACATCTTTCCGTGTTACCTTCGGTTTCACCGGTCTCTATTACAATCCTTCAGTGTTTGTCATTGTGTGATAACATGTTAGTTTTCCTTACATCTTTTGGGTTTCTTGGACGTAATCTACATAACACATAGACTAAGAGAACTATCTTGGCAGCGGAAACGAGGCATGTGGTCCGCTGCCTGAATTTACTGTAGTCGTTATCTTGTTTATTTTTTAGACGTCATCACCTTATTCTTTCCATCTCAATTTGTCGCGCTTCGATTTGCTCTGCTATCGTCTTACACACTTTGACAAAGAAATCTAAGATTCTAACGCACGCGTTCCAATAGCGGGTTGGCGTGTTCACAATGGGCGTCTCCCAACATGCATATCCGTTTTACAGTTGTAAGTGACCACACGACATATCCGTCTTTTTATTTTAAGCAGGTGTTCACTACCACGATACCTGTAAGACTCTTTTCACAGTGCACCAAGCCGGCAGATGTATGGTAATCACGTATCTCTTTATAGTAGCTTTTATGAGCTTCCTGCAGCCAGCAGGAGATGTCGAAGACATCTCTCATTAAATCGGCAGAGCAACGAGTGTTTCATAAGAGCGAACCACCATCCATCTGCCTTTGTAGCTGTTGGATCCGATAACAGTAAACAATGTTTAGGCGTGGCAAACCGTGGAAACTCTGAAGGCCGCTTCTAAGAAAAATATGTTATAGGCCCAACAACTAATATAAAGGAAAATTAATATGCAGTATTAGCTTGTACTGGCAGGAAGTCATCGTTGGAGCACATCAAGAATTTAAAGCTTTATATATTTCACACATCTTTCAACATAATTGTTGCTTCGTAATTCTGTACTATATCCAGAGCTAAGGATTTACCAGTAGCTTAACAAAACAGTGTTATGCAGTACAGAATTCGTGAAGAGTACGATCTAGCAAAATCCAAGTCTCACTCATCGCATGTGATACACCTAAACAGACTGAGGTAAGCAACACGCATTATGCGTTCCTTAAGTTACAGAAAGCTATTGTATTCACTGAGTGTTCCGTCGGTTATCGACAGAATATTTTATTCATTTTGAATGAAACACGAGATAATTGTAAAATATTCTGCAGGTTTATTGCATTTACAAACCGGTTTTCGGCTGTTACGCCATCATCAGATAAACACTACAAAGATATATCAATGCAGCTTGAAAGTTTAAGGTTCAAAGATCTTTATTTGCTGTACATTTATATCTTGTGTTACATATTTTATCAATGTTCAAACTAGTCTTCTTTGAAAATTAATGTAGCACATATACCATATTTACAGCAAATTAAGATATTTGAACCTTAAACTTCCAAGTTGCATTGCTATATCTTTGTAGTGTTTACCTGATGATGGCGGTAACAGCCGAAAACCGGTTTGTAAAAACAATAAATTTGCAGAATATTACACAATTAACTCGTATATCTTTCAAAAAAGGAAACTATTGCTTTAGCACTGGGGACTGATGATCTAGCCGTTTAGTCCCCGTTAAATTACCAAATCAGCTTCAGCATTGCTTCGATAACCACAAGCAGTCATCAACTTGCTCGGAACAACCTCAATATATGCGTCAAGGAAGTATCACAATGGAGTGACTTGTACTTCAATTGAAGACTCATGTAAAATTGTGATAGTAGTTAAGTGCGAATACATTACAAATGTTAGGTCATACAAATATGGGGGAACTATCAGACAGGCAGAAGCGGAACGATCAAATAGGCAGAACAATGAGTTAAGTGAAGGTGCAGCACCTCAGTTCATTTGTGCTATATCAAGAGACTGATGACCGTTTATGAAAGGAAATGATAAACAATGGTTGTACGACCAAACAGGAAATATTCATTGAGTGACTTGCCATTTAAAAGAAAAACTTACTTTCAGAGCACTATTCTTTGTAAGGCATGTGCGAACGTCACAGTCTCTTGTATATGCCTGACATAGCTATTGTGAAGACAGGATCAATTTAGTTACAACACACATACACAAATGCAAGCGGTCGTTATTCCTACCGTACATACATCACTGGAAACTAATAAACGTCTGCATGTAATAAAATATCTACATCGTGGTTTGATATCTGTATCTCTATTTATTCTTTTAACTACCTACATCTAAATAAATAAATATTGAAAGAAAATTTCTGATGAGTAGATCTACATTAAATAACATCTGCCTTAGTTTTGAATAATTGCCGTAAAACGTACCTGAAGGCGACAGGAATGTTTGGGTTTATTATCCAATCGCCCACGAGGTCATTAGAGACGGAACACAGGCTCGGAGTGGGGAAGGACAAGGAAGGAAATCGGCCGTGTCCTTGTCGAAGGACCCATCCCAGCACCGATATTAGGGGGTCTGGAGACGCCACAGGAAACCCAAATCTGATAGTTGGAAGTGCGTTGTAATTGCCTTCTTCCGGAATATGAACAGGAGGAGAAATTATATTACTTTTGAGCGCTACCACTGTGGCAGGCTTCTAAAATCGATTTAGTGAGAGACTTGCTATTTATTGCTTCGAATCACAGCGGAAGAAGGTTTCCTGGCATTTTACGTGTTGACGTCGTGGCCATTGAATAACAATAGCGGACTTTAATAAAGAGGGGAACGACTGCTCAAAGAAACCAACCTGGCATATTCCTGAATTGAGCAGGGAACGACGGGAAACCAAGTTCAATAGGAATTCACACAGTTTTAAACTCCACCTCTGTCAAATACAAATGCAATACCTTAAAAGCTACGCCAATGCTTCTCTGACGCTGATTCTTGAACTAATTATAAAACACAGCTTTTGTACAACAGAAAACTTATTATTACCCGTTATCGTATTTTGTTCAGTCAGAGTAATACTTCGTGGCTTCAATATTCTTAGAGATGTGATAGACTAATGCAACTAAATGAAAGACTGTATTGTTATAGACGTATCACGTATCCAAGAGGAAGAAAGGATATTCATTAATGCGGCATTAAGTCCTTTAAGAAAGAGCTGCATCTCGGCTAAAGAAGGATTAGAGAAATATATGTTGCCTTATGGTGGCCAGATACAACAGGCATAGTTCTGAAAGCTGGACGTACTTACGTATATCCAACTTGATTTTTATCATTTTTCAAAAGAGACGAGCTAAGAATACTAGGAATTTTCAGATAATTATTGTGCCCATGTGTTCTTCACGGCAGAGTCAGGGACAGAGACGAGTGCAGTATGCACCACATACGATCCAGCACATACAAAAACTATCTTTCAAATTATACGCAGTTGTAAAGATATAAAGCGGAGTACATAAAAACATTTGGAGAGATGGAGAGATTTATATTTGAAACAAATACTTTCTTCTGCTTGGTGAACTTCGCAGAATGAAGCACCTCCCGACATGCATTGAGACTTGGCGTAAGAATTTCCCGTGCAAGGGACTCGCCTGGTACTTGCAGGAACATCGCGAAAGACATGAAAACTCCTATGACTGGGCTGCAAAACTGCAAAAGGCTCCTTCCAGCGATAGAGGAACGTCTTGTAACTACATTTATACTCGGCAAGCCAGTTTACGGTATGACGCTGACGGAAGGCACGCCGTCCGACACTTCAGCCCCCCCCCCTCCCCCCGCACCTACCTATTCTCAGCTACGCCCGCAAATGGTGCGCTGCAATAAGTGCTGTTTGTAAAACTCCTCATAAACTCAAATTTCTCTGAGTTTAGAGGCGTGTGATGTGGGATGAAGTAACAGTTTGCTTGGTGCTCACGAACGTTTAATAGCAAGCTCCTCAGTGATAATCCCGTGCATATAGTGGAGTTGGATAAGCATCTCTGTGAGCTCTCGCATTGGCTAAAGGTGCTCGTGATGTAACGCACAGCTTTTCTTAGAATCACGTCTATCGCCTCTATTAATCCTACCCGGTAAGACTTCCGCTGTCAAGAATCTGTTGAGCGAGAGTTTCGAAAGGTGCCTCCTTCGTGGATGAATTAAATTTTCTTAGAATCCTCCCATTGGATCTTACTGTAAAATCTGTCTTTCTGCAACAAGTTTAATGTGCTCGTTCCACCACAGCCGGAACACAATGTGTGCTACTATACATTTTACGTTACTTGCTGTTCTCAGTAACTGATAGACAATGGCACTATCAAACAGTAACCAGTCTCTGCGAAATTTTACGCTCAGTACGACGTAATGTATGTGCAGAGTCGACTCAAGTTTCTTTTGTCGAACGTCAGGTTCCTTGAAGTCTTCTAGTGTTTCTTCTGAATTTTTTTGCATTACATATTTAGTAGTACAACAGCATCATCCTTGAAAACCCTCATGGAACTGCCGCTGTTGGAAGAACTACATTAATTTTAATACACCTAGAAATGGATCTGATAATGGGCATTTGGTTCCATAAAAACTGTGTCGTAAATATACTGAAAAAAAAAACAGATTTCAAAAAATATAGCACGTCTATTTATGGGACTATGATGCTTCTTTTCGTTCAACTAGTGGATCTACATGAGACAAAAAGAAAAAAAAATAATAAAAATATTCAAATGTTTGCAAATAGAAGGGACTTAACAGCTGCGGTCATCAGTCCCTAGGCTTACAAACTAACTTATGCTAACGACAAAACACACACACACACACACACACACACACACGAGGGAGGACTCGAAATTCCTACGGCGAGTAACCGCGCGCTCCGTAGTAAGGCACCTTAAAGCTCTTGACCACTCCACCGCGGCTACATGAGACAACTTTAGTACAGCCCCAGTTAGAAACTTAAAAGTAATACGTACTGAATACTAGACTTTGCGGCTGACCAACAGCGACATGCTCGTGAGTTGGAACCACTCTCTTCTCTCCGGCGAGAGAGATGTAAACATAGTTGCTGTGATAGTAATGTAGAGTACCAAGATTTGTCGCAGTATGATGCATGTCCTTTACCTAAAAACAGCCGGGAGGAACGGTTAGCTCGACTGACAAGTGTGAGCTAGGATTTGTTCATTGCTCATATTTCACTTCACGTTCGCTTGATTACCCTCCGAGGTAACGTAGTGATTACACAGTGAGCTGCAAATCCGCCAGTCCGGATTTTCCTAAATCGCTTCAGGCAAGTGCCGGGATAATTCAAATCACTGTAAAATACGTATGCTATTTATTCTGTGATATGTTAAAGTTTCTTCCCGTTCTAACTGTGTATAAGCCAAACTCTTTAAGCAGTTACTTATATTTTCTGATACCAGCACTATTTATTTATTTTATGTTTCATTTAATATTTATAATATGTTTCAAGCATAGTTTGCTCATTATCAGGCGTTTAAGTAATATTTTTCTATATGCATAAAGACAAATTTTCATAATATAAATTAACTTAGTTCTGTGGGTGGCCATAAATCAGTGACCAACGGTATCTGTCAGTTTCATTCACCTCGTACAATGACGGAGCTGTTCCATAATATTACGTATTACGCTATAGCAACACTTAATCTGACTCCCGTGTGGACGTATTTCACTGCACGAACGTTTCTACACGCGTGTAAACAGTATACTCGTAACACGGGAAGACCCCACTGACGTTCCACCCAGTTTCCGTAATACTGCACTACCCGTTGTGAACAAAACCATTTCGTCTCTTTCACTAATATTTTCTGTGTGCATAAACATGTGGTGACGAGGAAAACAAGCTTCACATATTTTGTAATGTCTCATTAAATGCAAAACAACAAATGTTGATGAAAGCATTAAAATCACGAAAAATATTCCACACAGTCACGTTTCCTAAGCGTAACACAATGGAACCCATATATTTCTGTGAATGCGTGTCAATTAAATTTTGTCTTCGTAATCTGTACGTGACATGTGAACAGCTGAAGAAAGTTACCTTATTCCCCTACGAAAACTGCTTTTTGAGAGTCTTTAAGTACATTTCAGCAAATTCAAATGTTCAAATGTTTGTAAATCTATCGGGCTAAACTGCGTGGTCATTAGTCCGTAGCTTACAAACTACTTAAAGTAATGTAAAGACAAAGTAATGTAAGGACACCACACATGCCCATGCCCCAGGGAGGACTCGAAACTCCGACGGCGAGCAACCGAGGCGCCTTAGGTCGCCCGGCTACTCTACCGCAGCGTACATTGCAGCGAAATATGTAACGTCCTTCTTAGAGTACCAGGCAGTTCACGATATGTAAATTTTCATTCCGAGCTATCCAGAATAGTCGCATGTTTCAAGTACGACTTAAAGTAGTTTTTTTGGTATCTCCCCCAAAAGTCTGGCAAATTTATGATCATTCGTTCTATCCTCCTCCGATATGTCGGATGTCTTTCGTTCGTTCGTTTCTTTGTAAGTGCTGAGTTTCTTTGTAAGATACCTGTTTCACAAGTACACAGAAGTTTTC
Source organism: Locusta migratoria (assembly GCA_026315105.1). Taxonomy (NCBI): domain Eukaryota; kingdom Metazoa; phylum Arthropoda; class Insecta; order Orthoptera; family Acrididae; genus Locusta; species Locusta migratoria. Next base: position 238,345,247 of record CM048755.1, read on the forward strand.
CGGTATTTTAGCTATCAATCTAAGCTTGTTATTTGCATTAGCTGCGATTCCACATATAAGACACGCACACTACATTTCTCCTCGTCATTTTCTGTCATGTACGTTCATGATATGTCTCTTAATAGTGTAGTCTGACAAAGACGTGTTCACATTTCATAAAGTGGACAATGGAGAACTTTTTTAATCTGTGTGGCAAAACTACTTTCAAGATTTGGAATACATCCATAATTTCTACATTCTGGACAATGTTCACATGTTTGTAAAGCTATGGTACAAAACTGCAAAAGTCATCAGTCCCTAGACTTACAAACTACTTAACCTAATTTACGTTAAGGACAACACACACACACACACACACACAATGCCCGAGGGAGGACTCTAACCTCCGACGGAGAGCAGCCGTGCTATCCGCAGCAACGCGTCTTAGAGCTCATGACAATTCTCGTGCGGCGCTCGACAATGTCGTCAAGAAATTATTAGTACATTATGGCGAAATGATGCGCCTAATATGAAACTTTCTGGCATGTTAAAACTGTGTGCGGCAACCTGGAACCTTTGCCTTTTACGGACAAGCGCTCTAACGACTGAGCTATCCCGTCAGGCTTCACGGCACGTTCTCACAGCTGTACTTCCGTTAGAACATCGCCTCGTACTTCACAGTAGTTCCCCTGCGATAGCTCAGTCGGTAGACCGTTTGCCAGGGAAAGGCAAAGGTCCCAGTTTCGAAGCCCGTATCTGACACACCGTTTCAATCAGCCAGGAAGTTTCATATTAGTGCAAACTTCGGTGCAGAGTGAAAATATTAATCTAGAAACATCGCCTAGGCTGTGGCGAAGCCATGACTCCACCATATCCTTTCTTCCCGAGTGCACTCAGAACTTTCCTGGCATACGTTGAGTTCAGTCAATAAGTCACCTACATTAGGATGACGCCATTGAAGTGCTTAACAGCTCAAATACCTAGCACGAATAAAGGCCGTCACGGGTCGCAGCAACTGATGCAATCCTCGCCAGCAAACAAACTGCGAAAGTTGTTGTTGCGGGAGGTTGGCCATAAGCTGTTGTGGCCCCAGCGAACTTCCGCGGTCTAACCATAACTGTCCTCCAGACGTGCTCCCTTTCTCACAAAGCAAAGACTATAGTACGAGAGGAGAACTGTATCGATGTTAGTGAAGATCGATAGCGGTAACTGGCGCCACAGGGGAGAGTGGACGGAAAGGAACTGCAATGGCTTCATCTCCAGCTTTTTGGACTTATGGACTACTTTTTCCCCTCGAAGGTAGCCTGGTCCTATTTGACGAGTTTCACTTGTCTGAGGTGCACCCTGCGAAGTTTACCGGTTAAGAGACATGCTTCACAAGAAAATTAACCGGTCCCAAGAGCTTAACAAAGATATAAACGCCTATGAAATGTGGAGTAAATGTGCCACATTTGACACCGCCTGGTACCCGTTCGTCATAATTTTGGACAAAGATCTGATCACCCACTTTGCCCTAAAAGAGACGTCTATTTCGGTTATAGCGCCGAAACTGACAATTATGAGCCAACTGAATATTATTCCTAGCCCTTTCCTAATTCTTCCTCTGGAGAGCTGGAGTAACTGATTGACGGTGTAAGTCATTAATGTTCCAGAGGTTGGATAAGAATGAGTTGATGAGACGTGCGACCAACAAGCCGGCTGGAGTACGTTTAGATGCTTCATATTGCAGCGAATTAAAGGCGAAACTAATCAAAGGCAGGACGGTGTCCCATTTAGTAGGTGATCGGTGATAACTGATCAAGGCTGATTTGATATGACGGCTTACCCTTTCGGCGAAGGATGCGTACAGGGTGGTACAAATGTGCTTCATGGCATCCTTTAAACTAAACTTTTTAAATTGACCAGCAAGGAAAGCTGGAGTGTTGTCATTCACAATAACTCTAGGTGGACCAAACCAACTTAACAGTTAGATGGCTAATAGCAACGGCAGTCCTCATGTAGCAGCTAGGAACCAAACATACATACCTCGAAAAGGCGTCCACGACAACCAATATAAATCGATTACCTTTCTTCGTGCGGGGAATGGAACCGACATAGATGATGAAGACCTTATCGAAAGGTTTTTCATGTCGTTCAGATTGCAATAATCCAGTGGGGAGGTTGTTATTTGTTTCCCCTTTTACAGGAATGGCTCTCGTCTAATGACCTTTTAATATCTTATATTGTGTCAGACAAGTGTGATGCGCTGTAACTCTCTGAGGAGTCACGTAAACACGCCCAACTCGCCCAACTGGGGATCATGGAAGTAATCAATAACGGGGGTGATCAGTTTCTGTGGGAGACATATTCTCAAATTCCCCTTTTCATTAACATGTTTGCAAAGCACGCTCCCAGTGGTGACATAATCGACCTGAACGCCGGAAAGGAATTGTCGTCTCAGGAACACCGCCCCCCTCCTTGCAATCACCTATGAACGACGTGAAGAGTCGCCATAAATGATACGCGGCTCGGATTCCACGTTAAATTGTAGGTCCCTTTACCCGGTTGGGTAACTGGGGTAGGTTAGGGACACGTAAGTCGCCGAAGTGGCGTCCAGTTGAAAGACTTGTACCCGGCCACTTACCCACACGAAATTATTATTTAAGATAGCGCGGACTAATGCCGATTGCCCAAAAGTGTCCTCAGTCTTGCTAATATCTTCCTCCCTGAACATGCGGCTAAGGTCTTCGGCGACTTGACTGTCAACGTGTATGACACGAAAACGGAACGCAGAGATCCGAACTTCCCATAATGCAATACTGTCTGTTTTACTGCGTGTGGCTAGTACCCAGCTAATCGTCTGGTTATCAGTTTTGAGATGAACTCATTATGCTCTAGATAAATCTGAAACTTCTCCAAAGTAAAGAGGGCATCCAACACCTGGCACTCATACACGGAGTAGCTCCTTTCGGGTCCTGAAAGTCGCCTAGAGACTGACATACTGGTCTTCCTGCAACAGGAGGCGGCGACCCCAGTGTAGGTGGCGTCAATTTGGATAATAAATATATTTTTAAAAACAGAGAAAGCTAACGCGGGAGGGTTGGTGGTAGCAGTATTAATGGATTAGAATGCCGCTTGTTGAGTTTCGCCCCAAACAAAGCACTGGAAATCGTTGACTTGTGATCGTAAGAGCGGAAGATAATTCCTGATCTATCTGCTGCTCTTCAGCGTATGATAAAAATCCCGTAGAATCTAATATGGCTAGAAGCTTAGGTAAGTTGGGAGGGCGAACTGAAGAAAACGTGTGACTGGTTCTCGGGGCGCATACCTTCCAAAATATTAGAAAATACCAGTCTCAGAAACTGGCATCCCAAGTGCCAAGTACACGTTCAGCATACTGACTTAATAACTCCATTCGCCCCTTGATGCGCCAATAATATCTAGCCTCCATCTCATTTAGCATGTGGGCTGATAGTTTCCTTCCCATAATCATATCCCTCAAATGTTCTATGTTTCCCTCTTGCTTGAGCACATCAGATATAAACTCAGTGAAGGTGCTCTTGGCCAAGGGGTAAAATAGGGACAAACAAACATGAAGCGAAATACTCAATGCATGAGTGTTGGTTTTGAAACGTAGCAAATGCCACAACTGCTGGACCCTATCTATTGTGTCAACGGATAGTTTGGTGAGTTTGCGTAGGAGACCCGTAATAGGTTTTGGTCGCTTGGCAAACACAGCAGTAGACAAACTATCTAAAACTGTGCTACAAGTTATTCTGATTAGGATTACGATGTTCAGGAGTTAAACAGCGGCACCAACTTCAAATTAAAATTGCTTAAAGTTTCAAATATAAATATTCAGTCAACATGGCAGCTTCCATCTTGAGTATGGGGCACATAGCAAAATGACAACAGTGATGAGCAGCTTGCAATTTTAAATATGATTACCCAGTTATGTGTAAATAAACCACTAGTTAATTACAGGAAATGGGCCAGCGGCCTGCTGCCTCATCAGCTTGTTACATAACACTCCTTTTTTTCTTTACAATACCAGCAGAGTCGGGGAGTTGCCAAGGTGTACCTGCCACCCAGCTATCAAAACACGAACATATATCGAGATACAAATCAGTCTGTTACGCCGGGTGGGCACCAAAGGAAATGACAACAACTGAGAACGAAGCACAGCAATCCTGTCACGGCAGAAAAGTCGACCTTTCAGAAACTGATATCGCCGAGGCAGACCAAACAGAAAGAAGTTCAATCACTGCTTAAATAGTAGAGTACGGTTATGTAAACCAAACTCGGAAGAATTAACGCTGATGGACACTCCTAACCTTCCAGTCAGATAAGTTGAGTTCCGTCAATAATTCACCTAAATTACAATGATGCCATTGAAGTGGTTAACAGCCCAAATACTTGGAATTCAAGCCGTCACGGGTCGCAGCAACTAATGCAGTCCGGGCGGGCAGATAAAGTGCGAAAGTTAAGTGCTGTTGCGGTAGGTTGACGACGCAACCGGCCTTAGGTGTTATGGCCCCAGCGACCCGCCAACTTCTGCGGTCTAACCACAGCCGTCCTCCAGACGTAACACCGCAGGCTCCTTTCTCACCAGGCGAAGACCATAGCTCGAGAGGGGGACCGTATCCATGTTACTGAAGCTCGATAGCGGTACCTGGGAGAGTGGACGGAAAAGAGCAACGGTTCATGTGCTGAGATGTGGATCAACATCAAAGTTTCGCGCATCATGTTAGGATTACTGCATGTGTTTACGTATTTTTCCGTCGTCACGTCACCATTATACTTCTCATTACACCAAGACAAAACGATCTGAACTTATAACAATAGTATGAAAATCCAGTACAGCTATCAGAGGCACACGTATCAGAAACGGTTATGACGCCGGCCGTGGTGGCCGAGCAGTCTGCGGCGCGCCAGTCACAGTCTGCACAGCAGTTACGGTCGGAGGTTCGAATCCCCCTCGGGCATGGATATTTGTGGCGTCCTTAGTATTAGCTAGTTCATAAGTAGTTTGTAAGTTTAGGGACTGATGACCCCGCTGTTAAGTTCCTTAAGCTTAACAAACATTTGAACATTTTTAACGGGAATGACTCAGGATATAAAAAGCTACAATATTGCTCGCTGCAGTATTGTACACCGCGACCAGATTGGACGAAAAACAATTAAAAAACTAAAAGTAATTGAAACTTCCTGGCATGCTAAAACTGTGTGCCGGAAGCGGGATATGATCCTGAGACCTTTGCCTTTCGCGGGCGAACGCTCTATTTTTTTTTTTTTTTTTTTTTTTTTTTCGGGTTTTACAGCCCGTTGCTGACGTGATCGTTTTTGTACGTTGTTCATCGCTCTGTTCTTGGCTCAGTTTTTATTATCATTATTAGAGAGAGCATTCAACCCTCTCACCAAACGCGCTGAACCACCGTGCCGGCGCCGACTGAGCTATCCCGGCACGTTCATCGTTCCACTGTACTTTCCCCAGTACCTCGCCTCCTATTTTCCAAACTTGGTAACAAATTGTCTTACGTAGAATAAAATAATAGCCTATTTGTTACTGTCATCAACTCCTCAGTTTTATTTGTTACGCAGGTGTCGTCAGTCACCAGCGGGTGCGTATAAAGCAGACGAGAGTCCCATTTCCGTCTCTTTTAAGACAGCGTAAGGCTTCAAACAGCTTTATCTTCTCACGATGTATCGCAGGCTCTTTATCAGTTCTTTTAACTTCACCAAGACGGAATCTGTGGGTATGAAATCAATGAAATGCAAGGCTATCACGTAATGCTGACTGGAAATGCTGAATCTTCAGCTAATTGCAATAAGCTGGTGAATATCGGTCTAGCGAAGTTTACCATTTGTCAGTACCTATTTAAAGTGTCTAGCATTCTTTTTCTACATAACGTCATTAGTATTGACTGTTACTATCAAAAGGCATAAGATACTGTGTGAAGATTGTTTTATGTCTCTGTTCACTTTCGCTGAACCATCGATACGTAATAATTAAGGTGCAGTTAACATAAGACACTTTAAGAGTGGCCGACTCGCTACGTTGCATTGGAGTAGGAGAAGGGTAGGTTTATCTGTAACAGCGTCACTGAATGATTAATGACACTGCTTTATATACTGCAAAAATACAACTACTTAACTGAAAAGTATGTTGATCCAACTGTAGTAATATTTCTATACATTTTTTAGCCTCGGTTACTGTATAGATAAAGTACTTAAGCGGCCGTTACATACAAACCAAGCCATGTAAATATTAGACAAGATGTATATACATCGAATCGAAGCGTATAAATGGGCATATACGTTTAATGTTATTTCTTACAAACTCTTTAGAGCTGTGGTATTTCATGTGGGATTCTTGATTTTCGTTGGTTTGGTGCTCTCGTGGCCTTCACTGCACTGTGCCGTTGTAAGCCTTCGGAGGTGTAAGGTAGTTGGTACTGCGCGTGGAAGAGGCGCGCTGTTTCAAGTGGGCGAATTCCGATACCGCAGGTTGTTGACAACTGTCAATGACTTCTTTGCGTCTTAATGATCAGAAGCATGTGCCATTCACTCACGGTTATTACTATTCATCACAGAAATTCCCTCTTTACCTCGTTACCCTGAAATTTGCTCTCAGTAATTCTGGATTCTGTCCAGGTTTATCTGTGCGACAACAGTATAGGGGAAAGTAGTACTAACTGCGTGAAATGGCCGTCATACTACCGACTGGGCTGCCGTTCCCGCTGGAGGTTCGAGTCTTCCCTCGGGCAGTGTGTTTGTGTGTATGTGTGTGTTTTGTCCTGAGTGTAAGTTAAATTAGCTTTTAAGTATAGTGACTGATGACCATAGCAGTTTGGTCCAATAGGTTCAGAAACATTTGACAATTTGAAAGGTCTATTGATGAGGAGTTGGCCGAGATGAATCTCACGTATGGGTTCACTGAATTACACGGAAAAGCACACCAAGAACGCTGGGCTTGACTTTCATTTCAACGATGTAAACCACAGCACAGTACTTGCATGTTATAAACTTTATCAGTGCTGTGGAAGTTCAAGTAAAAAAGGAATAAATTATTTCAAATGTTCAAATGTTTGTTAAGCTTAAGGGACTTAACTACGGGGTCATCAGTCCCTAAACTTACAAACTACTTATGAACTACTTACGAACTAGGACGGCACAAATATCCATGCCCGCGGGGGGATTCGAACCCCCGACCGTAGTAGCCGTGCAGACCGTGACTGGAGCGCCACGGCCACCGCGGCCACCGCGGCCGGCAATAAATTATTTAAAACACTTTTTGCCTTACATTGTCCATCAACAGTTGAGGATGATTTTTTTATTTACATATTTGATCCTCACTAAGCGAGGAAAAAAATCCTCTGTACTCAGTCTCTCTCCCCTATTATAATTGTAACAGGATAGAGCGTCGGACACAGCCGTTCTCGAATACCGGTTCTCTTTAGTTACCGACATGGTTCGCGAGAACAATGTCGCTTTTCTTCCAACTATTTCCTCTTAAGATTTCCAATCTTACACCTTTATTAGGCCTATTGCGACCTGCGAACTTTTAGAACCTAGTTGCACGATAGTCTGGAGCACTTGCGTCGTTCATGCGATTTCCTTAATAGATAGACATCCGTTCTCGACCAACGATCCAACACATACGAAATTTCCATTAATTTCCATTAAATTACATTAATTATCCTATTTTACGTGTTCGACGTATTAACGAGTTATAAACCGCTTCTTAGTTATGGGGCGATACTATATACAACGTATGATCTCCAAAGCTACGTAGTGTTTGCTAGTCTCAGCACCACATGCAGAATGAGCGGTTTTAAAGCCGCGGTGTAGTGGCCGAGCATTCTAAGGTGCCTTGCTGGGGAGCGCGCGGTTGCTCGCTGTCGGAGGTTTGAGTGGTCCCTGGGGCATGAGTATATGTGCTGCCCTTAGGTTTTATTACAAACATTTGACCGTTTTTTGGCTTTAGAACTCGAGGTACTGACCAACTTCCCGGCATTTTCACACACTTTAAGATGTTGATTCCTACTATTTTTAATTCTATTGGACCAAACTACGTTGGTCAGCAGTCCCTAGTCTTAGAAACTACTTAAACTAAATTAAACTAACTTAACTGTAACACACACTTCCATGCCCGAGGGAGGATTGGAACCTCCGACGCGGTAGGCCGCGCGATCCGTAACGTGGCGCTCCAGACCACTCGATTACTCCCGCTCGGCGATTTCTACTCCCTCCACCAAAGGAAACTATTAAGCGTTGTTCACACTGAGGCAATAACATGTCGATACGACACACTATAATAAGGAAGGAAGATTTAGAGTTTATCATCGCTTCGCCACCGTGGTCATTAGAGAGAGCACGCGATGCCTATCGGTGCAACACTCACATTCCCACTGGGGCGATACGATATCTGATAAGCGATGTGAGCTTCTTTACGATGAGAAACAAATGAAGGTTGGTTGCACTCCATGGCATCATGATATGCTTGCAGATCGTGGCGCATCACGTCTTTGTGAATCCTCAAAGATGGAATCACGTCTCACTAGGTAACCCTAATGATTTGGGTATTCTGATTTACTTAATGTATCGTCATTGTCCTTTGCAAATTCCTCTTTTAGCGGAAGAAACTGTTTTGGTACTGCTAGTCAGCATTTTATATCTTCCTTAATTCTGCCATCGCAATTTCTTTTGCATCGCAAGTAGCGAAAATGATCTACCATCGGCGGCGTTTCACTTCATAATTTCATTTCCCAAATATCACCTGATTTAATTTCTGAATGAAATAAATCGCAATTTGCGATCAGTTATGGCTTCGCTGTACTAGGTTTAGATGCAATACCAAAGTGTGGCGAATGAAAATTTGTGCCCGGCCGGGATTCGAACCTGGGATCTCCTGCTTACTAGACCGAGGACAACAGTGACCAGCCCGACTGCAGAGGACTCTTCCCTCCACGTCTCCCGCCACACCCAAATCTCCATTCGCCACACTGCCTCTTTCCTATACCACAGCCGGCCGCGGTGGCCGAGGTGACTGAGGCGCTCCAGTCACGGTCAGCACGGCCACTACGGTCGGGGGTTCGAATCCCCCCTCGGGCATGGATATTTGTGCCGTCCTAGTTCGTAAGTAGTTCATAAGTAGTTTGTAAGTTTAGGGACTGATAACCCCGTAGTTAAGTCCCATAAGCTTAACAAACATTTGAACATTTGGACCTATACCACAGCCTATTTGTTCTGTAATGCGCGCAGCCAGAATACTGTATTCCCGTATCAGGGAGAACAGACCATGAGGTATCGAGACACAATTAATTGTCGTCAGGAGCCCAGCCTGAAGAAATATTATCCCTTAAAGACTGTAGTAATAACAATTTACGTCGCTGCAAAATATCGTTCTGGTGCGAAGACTGGTAAACTAGGCATTAGTGTAGAGACACGCAAAGTTGTGTTCTTCAGAATGCAAGTGCGTGGCATTTATTACCTAACTGTTGCAAGTAATGTCATATAAATATGTGAGAAAAGAGACACGTAGTGGAACGTCAACATAGGCGCTGCTGGAAATAAAGCAAATGCCAGAGTGATAAGATGAAATTGAAGTTTCTGCATGACAGAAATTGAATACAACACTTTCAGTGCCCATACTTGAATACTGGTAAAGTGTGTGGCACCAATACGAGGTCTGCTTAAGTGAAAGCATCGTTCGTGTACAAGTAAGAATGGACAAATTGTTGATGATTTTTTCACTGGCGAGGGTGTAAGAGAACGTAGTATGATGAAAAACTGCTTACAAAACTTAATGAAATATCATTCAGTTCCTAGTTCATGTTTCACGTAGAGATCTTACAAGAAAATTTGGGACAGTAACAGCTTTCACAGAAGCATACTAGTAGCCATTGTTCCCGTACTCAATACGTGAACGACACGCTAAAATAATACGATGAAAAGTACTCTGTGCTAAGCAGTTTAGTCTCATCCGCAAAGAAAAAAACGGATGTATAACGCTTATATCGAAATTACTGAAGAACCATAGAGATAAACTCAGGAATATGAAGGCTAGTATAGCAGCTATCTTTCGCGGTGTAGCGGTTAAGTTTTTTTATTTATATTTGGTAGGTAAAAATAGGCAATAATTTACTTGAAGGTGTTACAGCAGTTTACTGTTGGACATACTGGATCATCCAATTCACTTTCACTGTAACTTATGAAAAGACTTATTTCGCCATCTTTAGTTATGCAACATTCAAATTTTCAACAGAAATGCATTGCTGTTTTACAGATTCTCGTCAACTAAAAAGACATAAAGTACTATTTACTGCCATAAGTAATAAAAAATAGACGGGATAGAGCTCCAGATTTTCAGATTTTTGATAAGATAGTTGTACAGTCTCCAAGCCACACCGTCCAGTCACTTTAATTTAGGTTTTCTTTTAGTTCGAAGTATCACATTAGCGAACACCCTAATTATTCATTCAACGACGTCACTGATGAGATCCTACTCAGTCTATTTCGCAGCCTCTAGGTATCCTTAAACTCAAACCACTCTCTTCGATAAGTGAAGGAAAGACGATATGGAGTCATACACAGTGTCATCAGAAAAACTCTTGAATGTTCTTCCTTATGAAACTAGCAAAACAAGAAAGATTGGCATACCATTGTGGACCGATAACAAACTCCAATTTTATAAGGACTCAGCACGAATTTGCTACATGTTTCTAAAAGCATATTTATAAAAAAATGTTTGGGTCAACAGCCATCACTGCAACAACAAAACTAATAAAAATAATCAGATTGCAAAACTCAATTTATTGGAAAAAAAAGTTCCAATGTTTGTAGAACTTATGGGACTTAACTACGGGGTCATCAGTCTCTAAACTTACAAACTACTTATGAACTAGCTAATACTAATGACGGCACAAATATCAATGCCCGAGGGAGGATTCGAACCCCCGACCGTAGTGGCCGTGCAGAACGTGTCTGACGCGCCGCTGACCGCTCGGTCACCGCGGCTGGCCCAATTTATTTATTGTAGCAGGTTTCGGCGCGAATGCAGATCTTCATTTCATACTCTAGATATGGTCCGTGAAGATGAATGCATGGAGTTGGCGCTGAAGAAATGTCCAGGTGCTGTCAACTTCTCCCATGAATCACTTATACCAGCCCTTTCTACGGATGTCGTGTAGTGCCCTTGCCTGTTGACCTGAACGGACTCGATGTCATTACACCGACGCATTCCGCCTGCGCGTGAACATTCTCGGAATGAACAAACGAGGAACGTCCAATAACGTACGCGTTCCCCAGATTAAAGGCTGTGGAACGTTTACGCTAATTCGTCACGCATCTGTGGTACATTCCTGTCGGCGTGGAGCCGCATTCCGGCGCCTCTGCTCATTTGCCACGACGGCAACATCTCGGGGAGATGACAATGAGGCGAGAGCTGGCAGCCACATTAATAAGACGCCCGCCCGGAGAAGCGCGCCCAAATATTTCATCGCTAGCCGCGGGACGCTGTCCTAGAAATCACCCTGGACGTCGCGAGGAAAGGAATCTCGCCGAGAGGTGTGCGGGCTGATGAGGGAAACAGGTGCGGTAGTGTTGCGTGTAGGTGATTAAGCAACGTGTATGCTGTAACGTTTCGATTGATGACGAATGTCGAGGACAAACGAGGCTGTCGTTTAGCGTGGTAGCTGCACAGAGCTGATAAGTCACGGCGTGCGCAAGGACAGGCTAGTGGCAGCGGCTAGCGCCGTCCATCAAGGCGACTGGTTCTGCAACGGCCTGGTCGCTGCTCACCCAATTAATGTCGCCTGGCGTGCAGCGGCAACGCTGGTTTCTCGCAGCTCACTCGTCTTTCTCTTCTCTTTGCTGCTCGTAAAACACCTGTGGTTAGCCGCGTCAACAAATGTTGCCATGATTCCTACCACAAGGAAACTGCTGACTGCCAGTCTCATCCTCGTCAAACTACACATTAAATTTGTAATTGCCTATGTATATTCATAATGCTTTATGTTCGTTACAAAATGTTCAAATGTTTGTGAAGTTATGTGACGTAAGTGCAACGGTCTTCGGTCTCTAAACTTACAAACCACTCAAACTAACTTATCGTAAGCACAACACGTCCATGCCCGAGGGAGGACTCGAACCTCCGACTTGGAAAGGCCGCGTGCACTGCAGCAAAGCGCCTTGGAGCGCACGGTTATACCGCCGCGACTACACGTTACACTGAGGTGACAAGTCATCAACTAACTGATGGTGGCAGTATCATGTACACTGGCAGAGCTGTCATCACATACTGCAAAATAAAACTCCCCGAATAGTGATATGGTCATAGAATCGCAGTCAGTTGGTAACAAGAGTTCCTTCAATACTGCAAGGGGTCGAGTTTTTAGAACTCAACTGCATGAGGAAAACCCGACTGCCTGAAGTACAGTTAATCAGTCAGTACACTCGGGCTGTAGACAGACTGTGCACCGTCATATCCAGATTGTATGACATGTTTATCCAGCCCGTGGAACGTGTTAATCCAGACTGTGGAACGTGTTAATCCGGACTGTGAAACGTGTTTACCCACAATGTGCAACGTGTATACGCAGGCTGTGCAATGTGTTTATCCAGACTGTGCAATGTGCTTATCCAGACTGTGCAAGATGCTTATCCAGACTGTGCAATATGCTTATGCAGACTGTGCAATATGCTTATGCAGTCTGTGCAATGTTTTTATGCAGACTGTGCAATGTGTTTATGCAGACTGTGCAATGTGTTTATGCACACTGTGCAATGTGTTTTTGCAGACTGTACAATGTGCTTACCCATACTGTGCAACATGTTATTCAGACTGTGCAACATGTTATTCAGATTGTGAAACGTGTTATTCAGACTGTGAAATATAGTTATGAAGATTATGAAATGTGTTTATCCAGACTATGAATCACATTTATCCAGAATGTGAAGCACGTTTATCCAGGCAATGAATTAAGTTTAGGTGGAGTGAGCACCATGTTTATCTGAACTGTGCACCATGTATACCTCGACTGTGCACCCTGTTCATCTCGACAATTCAGAAGCGTTTTTGTACACTGTGCATCGTGTTGATACAGACTGTGCATCGTGTTGATACAGACTGTGCATCTAGTTTGTACAGACTGTGCATTTATATCATTAAGTGTGTGCATCAACTCAGCAATGCTACGATCCAGCAGATAAGAGTGGATATAATTTATACTTGGAATTAAAGATTTTTCGTGAGCCACTGTACGGTGCGTGACAGATAAGACACTTTTTATAGATAATGAGGAGGAGGAGAGAGGCGGAGGAGAAGATGGGCAGAGTGTAGTAGACAGACAGGCAGGGAGAGAGAGAGAGAGACATTTCTTCAATATAGTGATCGCATTTTATGCAGTTTGCCCTGACTTAATAAGTTTATGATATTTAATATATGATTACCTGGAAAAGTTCATCGATCTGTCTTCACTAAGTATAACCACCAGATTCATCTAACCTGCTTCGCACAATCAACATACGACAGCTCCATAACTTTGTCTTACGTCTTGTCAGCAGCAACAAAAGCGTCGTATCTTTTATTGTGCACAAGGCGGAAAATTGTCTGTAGTACACGGCCGCCAACGTTAGAAATGAACTGTTGCACACTTAATGTTATCAGTAATAAACAATAAAATACAGAATCATTCATAATTCAAACTATCCGTCGATAAGCAAGTGACACTTAACGTGGAGAAATGGTTCAGTGCGTAGCAGTCTACAGGGTACTATAACAGAAAACCTCACTGTATGCTACGAGCAGACCCGCACGTCGGGGAGGGGGGGGGGCACAGCCCCTCCGCGAAATGTACTCTATCATGACTGAATGTCAAGTGAAGAAGCCGGCGCGCGGGAGTAGCCGAGCGGTCTGGAGCGCCACGTTACGTATTGTGCGGCCTCCCGCGTCGGAGATTCGAATCCTCTCTCGGGCATGGATGTTTGTGTTGCCTTTAGTACAGGGTCCGGCAAAAAACATCCCGCATTTGACGTAGCCGGCGTGCGAGTTGTGAGGATATTGACGTGGAATGTGTTTTGTTTGAAAGCGTTGTTGTAGCCATTTTCAGTGTGCGCCACGGCATGGCTTGGTGAGCATCGCGCGTTTGTTGTGGAGGAATTTATTCGTAATTGTGGTTCTGTGATCAGTACTCAGCGAGCGTGTCGGAGACATTTCGAACTTGGCCGACATGATCGTGTCCCTGTAGGAAAACTATTCAACTGTGGTTGTGAAACTTTAGAAATACGGGTTCAGCACTGAAAAGAAAACCTACTGGTCCTCCTCGGACTGCAACAACGCGCGTGTGAGAGTGTCTGTGCAACAATCGCCAGTGCGTTCAGCATTAAACATGCAGCTGCCCTTGCATTATCTGGTCGGAGTGTCAGAAGAATTCTTCATAGTGAACTTTATATGCATCCCTCCAAAATCATGGTTACACAGGAATTAAGTGAAAGAGATTTTGAAACTCGCAGAGCTGCTTGTGAGGAAATTCTTCAAAACATTCCACCTGGCGCTTTCTTTATTTCTTCGGATGAGGGCCATTTCCACTTATCAGGAACTGTAAACAAACAGAATTTCAGCCACTGGGCTGCAGAAAACCCTCGTGAATTTCATCAGCGACCACTACACATCCCTCATGTGTCAGTTTGGTGTGCCGTTGCCGAATCTTTTGTGTGGGGACCGTATTTTTTCGAATAAGATGTCCACACGGTAACGGTTAATTCAAATCGTTATTGTCACATGCTAGAGACCTTTCTCCAACCTAGCCTAACCAGTTAATGGCAAATCATGGAGATCAAGAAATGTGGTTCCAGCAAGACGGAGCAACATCGCACACCTTTCGGCGTTCTATGGAATTGTTGCGCGAGTTGGTTCTTGGACATCTTGCTTCTTTGCGAGGACACATCGCGTGAGCCCCATAGTCGCCTGATATATCGCCTTGTGATTTTTTCTTTGGGGACACTTAAAGGCTCTAGAGTACAAACATCGTCCCAAAACACTTCAAGCACTTAAAGAGGCCATTACCCAAGAAGTAGCAGCCATTCCAAGAGAAATGACACGAAGGTGTATGGAGAACTTCCGGGATAGACTTCGTCAGTGTATCAACACTGGGGGACGCATTTAGCAGATACAATGTTTAAAACCAAATAATAAAAAAAAAATGGCAAAGTATGTATTTTTCATAAATAAAACTAATTTTTCTCTTTCTTATTTAGTTTTTCTGTAACAACCTATTAAAATGAGGGTGTTTTTCTTTTTTTCGGTGGACCCTTTATAAGTTAGTTCGTAAGTAGTTTATACGTTTTGGTACTGATGACGCTGCAGTTAAGACCCATAAGCTTTACAAACATCTGAACATTTTTTTTTTCCAAGTGAAGAACTTGAAAAACAGCAGTAGAAGATTCACGTAACTATTATGACGCTTCAAATCTTGTAAATCAGAGTAGATGGTGAACAGTTTCATAACATTTATAAATCTGTATTTCTGTAAAGATTTCCGTGTATCGAACATAGATCATCCAAAGACAGATTTGAGGTAACTATGTTAGCCTCTATCAGATATTTAACGATAGAACCAAAGATTTACGTGCAATGCGGCTACATGTGTGGGCTATTTTGCAGTAGAAATGACTCAAGGTCAGATAGAATCTTTGTTCGAAAACTTGTGAAAGTAAACAGATCCATTTTACGTAGAAAAGGAATGATTTTAGCAGGATGGATCATTTGGAGTGGGGTAGACCCAGGGTCGTTTTAAGGGTTTCGCAAGAACAGCAGATAATTGGGGGCACCGAGATTTTGTGGGCCAGAAATTGAGGGTCTCTGAGACTGTGGGCGCCCGAAATTGTCGAGGGCCCAAGATTTATCGCTGCATATATTTGACTTCACGTAAAGAACATTCTGGTTTCCTGCTAAAAGGAAAAAAATTAATGTTAATAGGCAGCCTTAGCATTAGTCCTGCTGTTGAGAGACTCATAATTGTCTTCAAGATGAAGGTTATGTCTGCGACAACACACGGCATTCAGCTAATTTGGCCCTACTTGAAGGCGAAAAATCTGACGAGATTGGAGACTGTCGAAGTTTACGTAAAACAGCTACACATACGTACAAGCAAAGGAACCTTTCTTCCTAGAATATATCAAGCAATGCTTCAATCTTCCAGAGGAGAGATAAAACAAAGGGAGTTACCGAAGGAATTTATGGAAACGGAAGCGATAAAATCAGAGGTATGGAAAGCTCCGCACTCCCAACTCCGGCACCTCTACAAACGTTTTGCTGTCCATGGTTTCTACGGGAAGATATGCCAGAACGGAGCATACCATGACCCCAAGTAGGACTGCATTTGCAAACTGTGCAACGAGCCATGCTCCAGATACCATCTACTGAACTGTAAGAGCAGACTGCAACCACTGACCACACTTGCAAAAGACTGGTGGAAGGCAAATGTTATCGTAATTGCTGAAACTTAAAAGTAACTCACCTGTACTCATTGTTTTTAATAAAATTATTATTATAACTGTTGATTCTACTTTTTCTAAAACCGAACAGCTCTGACCAACATCGTGGCAGTCATTCTTCAAGTCATCAAGTGACAGGTTCCTATTTATCTCCTTCAAAGCTAGACCAAGTGCAGCATATGGTTGCCAGCCCTCATTTGTTGCAATATCTGTTTTCTCTCAAATATATGTATTTTTAATACTCGCTAAGATCGGCACATGTTTCTTTTCTCTTAAATTTGCTACTTAAAGAAAAATATTATATTAGACCAAGGAATCCCGACATAATTTTCGAGGATCATTTTGCAAACGATATTGGAAGAATGCAGTTATAATTCATAACATGAAGTAACGGATAGGGGACTTCCTCAAATGTGGAAACTTCTTTGACAGAGATAAGGAGGGCCTTTTTAAAGATTTGGAAACTATTCAGTAATTTTCTGTAACGTACAAAAATAAAATCAATTTGTAAATGGTTTCGTATCACTGTAATTGTAGATAGCTTAATAAATTGTGATTCCTATTTTTACGATTGTATTTTGGAATGGTTATAGGTTAATTTTATGTGCATTTCCTCTATTTCTGGTGCATGATTCTTTGCTTCAGTGCAGGCCTATATTGGCAGCCTATATTAATGCAGACTTTTACCGTGGTTAAAACAAAGGTAAAAGAAGATATTATGAAACATGCACTAGCCTGTATTCATACAATACGAATTTTGCACATTACACCCCATAGAAATCACTGAATTGAATGCTAAGGAGAGTGGAAAGCGGCTGAAAATGTCACATGACACGCTTAGTTTTCTTTGTCGAATTGTGCTCTGGTTAGTTTAGTGGCTTTAAATCTGTAGACCACCTAAAACATACAATTGGCGCCCATAATGGAGTGGCAAGGACATTGGGCCTCCTAATCTTCCGCCACACATCGTGGTCCGAAAAATTAATTTAACTAGATACGAAGGTACTTCTGTTCCAAAGATATCAAAAGTACTGTCATTACTTAATCTTGATTCCGCGTATAAAATGCGAATTACAGACGAGAGTTCTCCTTGGAACACGCTGTTTCAAGTGTGGAGATAGCTGGAAACTTTAAATTATAGTAACTAGGGTACCGATTCACAACATCGCACAGAACTCGTATTCATCCATTCACTATAAAAAACATGTTTGCTATTCATGGTGCCTTGTAGTCTTCATATTATTAATAAATGACGTTATTACATGAATTTAATGCCTACACTGCTTCCTTTTTATTTATTTATTTATTTATTTTATTAGACCAGTTTCGAGAAAGTTCATCGTCAATGGTCCTAAATATTACTTTTATGGTATGACAGAAATTTGTGTAGCTCTTCTATTAAGTTGTAGTCTAGTAGCACTACTTTTTATTATTTTATATTAGAAATGTCGTTCTTTAATAATCTGCTATATATTTCTTATTATTTAAAACAGAACAGGAATATAAGGCTGACTAATAAAGCACAATTTTCCTGATATAAAATGATCACAAACGTGCTTGAAGACTACATCCTAACAGACAGTGTAAAAATAAAATTTAAGACCACAGTCAATGAGTATTTCTCCAAATAGGTCTGGTGAAATAAATATATAAAAGGGAAGCAGTCTAGTCATTACATTTATGTAACAACTCTCCCTCTGACTTTACTTTAGAGTCGTGTGTCCGCTATCTTAGTAACTTACAAGAGAAATGCACGATTAGGGGGTAATTAATTGAGGATAAGCCTAAGTAAATTAGTAATACATTCGAACGGTGTTTCCTCATAGGAACACAGCAAACTAGCCAGCCAATTCCGAGGGGGGAAACAGTGCAAAATTTAAAGTGCAGCTTTGTTCAAATGTTTGTATAGGTTATGGGACTTAACTACGGGGTCATCACTCCCTAAACTTACAAACTACTTATGAACTAGCTAATCCTAAGGACGGCACAAATATCCATGCCCAAGGGGGGATTCGAACCCCCGACCGTAGTGGCCGTGCAGACCGTGACTGGCGCGCCTCAGTCCCCTCGGCCACCGCGGCCGGCAGCAGCTTTGTGTATTTCAAATATTTTCATGTGTAGTAGCCAACTCTGCGAGAGCGGAGCCCATTCTTGAGTTGTATAACAGTAACCTAATAATAATTTAATAAATAATGCACTTCGTTACAGTGAAAGAGAAGGTCAGTGCAGGCTCAGCAGATTAGGCGATGCGTTTCCTTTTCCACAATTAATGACAGAATTTTGCGACTTTATTTTAAAAGAAAACCGACCATCACCATTTGAGTGGTATGTTGATGATCAATGCGATGTTTTGAGTGAGGTAAGAAAGTGTACTTGTAGGTTCCTGGTGTTAATTTGACGATATTTGTAATGTTGTAGCCGGCCGCGGTTGCCGAGGGGACTAAGGCGCTCCAGTCACGGTCTGCACGGCCACTACGGTCGGGGGTTCGAATCCCCCCTCGGGCATGGATATTTGTGCCGTCCTAGTTCGTAAGTAGTTTGTAAGTAGTTTGTAAGTTTAGGGACTGATGACCCCGTAGTTAAGTCCCATAGACTATACAAACATGTGAACGTTTGTAATGTTATATATTTTATTTATCATCGGATGAAATCGTAATTAATTATTTTGACAGTCATTTGTTTGTGTTTTTAATGCATTCATCGCAATGTTTGATGATAAATGACATTTTTGTCTTTCCATTCGGGTATTTATTTGTCTCAATCTTCTGTTAGTCCATCTGCAATGTCCATCTCCACTTCTGCTTGTCCTGATATAAGTGACGGAACATGCAATGCAGATTAACATTTCGTAAACTATGTTTTTGTTCCAAATTTCCTTTAGTCCATCCCCACCTCCCCTCTCTCTGTTCACCTACCCCCCACCTCACCTGACCGTCGCCTCCTCCCCTCTATCAGTCCCCTCTTCCACCCCCCCCCTCTCTCTCTCTCTCTCTCTCTCTCTCTCCCTCTACGTCAGTCTCCTCCTCTTTCTTCTCCTCCTTTTTTCTCAGCATCTCCCACTTATCTATGAGAAATTACAAATATCTTCCAACTTTCATGGTGATCGGTCAAATAATGTCGAAGTTTATTGCAAGATCGACACTCCATGAATAAATAATGTGTCAGATATCATCGTGATATTCCAAATATGTCATTCCTGTCATCAGTTATGTTCAAATGTTTGTTAAGCTTAAGGGACTTAACTACGAGGTCATCAGTCCCTAAACTTACAAACTACTTATGAACTAGCTAAGACTAAGGACGGCACAAATATCCATGCCCGAGGGGAGATTCGAACCCCCGACCGTACTGGCCGTGCAGACCTTGACTGAAGTGCCTCAGTCCCCTCGGCCACTGCGGCCGGCCATCAGTTATGACCGAGACTGAATTCAAAACAGAATTTCTGCAGTTTTTTCGAATTTTTCGACTTTCATCCGTACTTGTCTGAACTTTTTCCCCTGAAAACTGTTCCAGGGCCAGAATAAAAAAAGAAAAAAAATCATGAATATCCATCGCCTGAATCGTGTATTTTGCTCTTGAGTTTATACAAAAATCCCATAGAAAAGACTCTAGTTTTTCCTGAGTGTTCCAGTTTTCTGGAACTTTATCCTGATAATTACGAACATAACGAAATGAACCCAGCCAATTCTCTGTAGCCTTTCTCAAGTAATGATCTGCCATACTTTCCGGTATTGATTTTTACTTATAGTAATATAATGTGAATATACTGCAAGTCACTGTGAAGACGATTGCTCAGCACCTAAAAAATACAACCACACAAAATTCAGCTTTTGGCCATAGCCTTCTCCAGTTAAGAGTCTCAAGTCGGAGCGAGGCAGAGATGGTTGTCATGTGTGCGTGCGTATGATGTGTGTGTACTTGATTTCTGATGAAGACTGTGGCTGGAAATTAAGTTGTGTGACTGATGACCACACAGTTTGGTCCTATAGGTTTACAGACATTATACATTAAAAGTGTGGAAATTTCTGTCCAGGTCTTCGTCCAAGTACAAAATATCGCTAATGCTAAGTGGTTCAGTACAGTTAAGAAATAAAAGGAGGCGGTAACAGGTCGTACCGTATGCAAGTAGAGCGAGGAAAATGCCCCAGGCAGTGGGTGTCTTGCAACTGTGAATAGTGGCGAACGTGACATTAGCCAAGTTTCCTATTACCAACCGATCGCATTTGGTATGTAATAGTTGAATTACAGCTTAAGACACACTTCTGAGATTTAGAACCTCACGAGTAATACGTCATAAAAACTTGAATTTCAAGTTATTCATTTTTAATAGGACTTTACATTTACGAAGATAAGGCAATCGGCTAAAAATGTAACAGGTGGCATTGTAGTACATTGTCCAACGTGATGTGTGGGCGGATAACGACAGAAACGGGATCCCGAATAGCTCGAAGGAATGAAAAATTGAAGTGGAGCTGCATCGCGTCTGCAATGAATGAATTTCCAGTAAGTGTCGGTGCCGTTACTGTCAGTGGAGCTGATTGCAGCTGGATACGGCGGAGATGGCGATCTCGGCGCGCAGGCGATATGAATGACTCGGAGCGGCGCATTACCTTTCCGGCGGTCTCGGGAGCCAAGGCGAATGACGCAGTGAGCTAATTGTTGTGCCACCGGCGACCCACTTGTGTGGCGGGCTGTCGTGACCAGATGGCGAGATCTAGGCCTGCACTGCTGCATCCGCTCACCTTGCTGCGCCCGGCCGAACACACTGCTGCACGCCTTCAATCAAACGGCCAGAGCACGAGAAATCTGCAGTACGCGACGAGAGGCACAGCGCAGCTTAAATCACTGGCGCCAACGGCGAGCGCTGAATAAAGGGGGAACAGACGGCAGGATGGACGTCCTGGAATTGGTCTTTTGTGCGGTTGTTTTCCATAACGATCTTAATTAAAATTAATTGAATTTTCCGTCGGTTCTTGACAGAACATGATAATAATATAAAAAACGAACAACTTCCTGATTTTCTGCAAAACTTATTTATTCGTCACAAACCGGCTTTCGGCGTCTTAGGCCATCATCTGGTGACAACTAACTGTAGTATACATGTTTTCAGAGATGTTGAGATTTATAAAGATGTTGTCACAGAAAAAATGACTAGTTCACAGGAAAGTACATTACAACATTTTTATGAGAGTTACTAACATTTGTATAAAGATATGACAAGTATACGTAAAGTATCAAAACTGACCAGTGCCAGCTGCTGCCAGTGTCACATCGTAATCAGCGCTAAGTATCTTAATTTCAAATGTTCAAATGTTGGTATAGTCTATGGGACTTAACTACGGGGTCATCAGTCCCTAAACTTACAAACTACTTATGAACTAACTAAGACTAAGGACGGCACAAATATCCATGCCCGAGGGGGGATTCGAACCCCCGACCGTAGTGGCCGTGCAGACCGTGACTGAAGCGCCTCAGTCCCCTCGGCCTCCGCGGCCGGCTTATCTTAATTTAATTTGTGTCAAATTTAGTTTGCCAGTCTAGTTCTTCATTTTCGCTAGTACAGTGCGGCTCCGTAGCACAGTGGTAGAGTGCCAGACTGCAAATCCAAAGGTCGCGGGTTCGACCCCGCGAGGTCCTAGAATTTTTATATGTCACTTTCCACTTCTTTCACCTCTAGCAGTGTTGCTGATGTGAAAAATACCGAGTAGCACCGTGGTTCGGAACCCACGTTAAACTGTAGGTCCCCCTATAACAGGCTGGGTAAGTCAGTTCCAAGGTCGGAGGAAGGCAACGGCATAGCACCTCCAAACAGGACCATGCCTAGTAAAGCACTGTGGTGTTCAAACCAATCTGTTTGAAGAGGTTTATTCCCGCGTATTCGGCAGATTTCGTTTGTACTACTGTTTTAATAGTTTATTCTATCATATTTGATAAATACCGCTGTGTTTAGTCTTTCTGTCACTGGTGTATTTCAAAATAAGTCAGACAGTTACTATAGCTCGTTATCAGCCAGTCCAGTGCCAGCTGCTGCCAGTGTCACAATCGTAAACAGCGCTAAGTATCTTAATTTAATTTGTTTCAAATTTAATTTGCCAGTCTAGTTCTTCATTTTCGTTAGTACTTCTGCTTGAAGAGGTTTATTCCCGCGTACTTGGCAGATTAGCATTCAGTCAGTCAGCAGTCAGTTCAGTGCCAGCTGTTCTCGCTGCCGCAACACCCAGAGCGCTAAGTATCATAATTTAATTGCGTGAAATTTCGTTGCCAGTTAATTTCTTAATTTTCGTTAGTGTTTCTGTTTTTAAGAGGTTTCTTCTCACTTACTTGACATTCGTTTGTGCTACTGCTTTAAGAGTTTATTATCGCGTATTTTGATAAATACCGTGTGTATAGTTTTCGTCTGCTGCAAGCTACGTGTCAAATTGTCACTTCCTTATTTCTTGTTCAGCTTTGAGAAAGCTTATATTCCCGCGTGTTTGATAACGGTGTATTCCACAGATATTCTTGTTTATTTTGAAAACTGCCGGAGTCAGTTTCGTTGTTTTTGACATTGTACTTACCACTGACCACAGTTAAGTCAGCTGCCAGCCGCCTTTATTAAATTACTAGGCTAAAAGTTGATTATTTAGTTTTCTACTTTCTACATTTAATTGTATCGATAGGATGGATAGGATGTGTGACTGCTGTGTGCGGACACAGGAGGAGTTGGCCGCAGTTCGCGAACAGCTGAGCGTGCTGTTGGCTACGGTCAGCCGTCTTCAGGCTGCTGTCTCGGGGTGCAGCGATGGTGGGGAGTCTGGTGCGTCGAGTGGGACACCTCAGGTGTCTCATGCTTCACTCTCTGTCCCTGCTACCGAGGCACCTTCAGGTGTACCGGACGTGGTCGAGACGCCCTCTCCGCAAGGGGAGTGGCGAATTGTACGGCGTTCGCGTCGCTCGAGGCGGAATGCCAATGTGGAGGCTGGAAGTCCGTCCACGCCCGTTCGTCCTGTGAGTGGACGTGTGGCCACTCCTTCAGCAGGGTCCGAGCAGTTGCACGGGGGGAGGGGATTATTAGTTATTGGGAGCTCCAATGTTAGGCGCGTGATGGAGCCCCTTAGGCAGATAGCGTCGAGATCCGGAAAGAAGTCCAACGTGCACTCGGTGTGTCTGCCGGGGGGCCTCATCCGAGATGTGGAGGCGGCCTTGTCGGCGGCTTTCGACGGTGCGAGGTGAGGTCGACTGCAAGTCGTGGTTCACGTCGGCACCAATGACGCTTGTCGCTTGGGTTCTGAGGACATCCTCAGGTTCTAGGGGCGGCTGGCGGAATTGGTGAAGGCTGCTGCCCTCGCACTCGGGGTGCAAGCAGAGCTGTCGATTTGTAGCATTGTTCCCAGGGTTGATCAGGGTCCCTTTGTTTGGAGCCGAGTGGAGGGTCTGAACCAGAGGCTTCGCTGACTCTGTGACAGTCATGGCTGCAGATTTCTGGATCTGCGTTATTGGGTGCGGAATTGTAGGGTGGCCCTAGATAGATCAGGGGCGCACTACACTAAGGAAGCGGCTACTCGGGTAGCAGAGTACTTGTGGAGTGCATATGTTTTTTTTTTTTTTTTTTAGGCTAGGCACTAACTCTGATGAGCACTCGCCTGTCAATATTCAAACAGCGAATTCAGGCCACGTTAGGCTCAAAAATTCGACTATCAAAATATTAGCCGCGAACTTACAAAGTATTAGAAACAAAGTTCCCGAATTTGATGCACTGCATGGAAATTATTGTGCTCAGATAGTTTTAGACACCAAAAGCTGGGTAAATCATGATGTGGCAAGTTCAGAAATATTTAGCGAGGCGTGGAATGTATATCGGAAAGATAGATCGGATACAACTGGAGGAGGAGTGTTCATCGCTGTGGACAAAGAAATTGTTTCTAATGAGATCGAAGTTGAAAGTAACTGTGAAGTTATCTGGGCACGTATAACAGGTCTAAAAGAAGTAAAGTTAATAGTTGGGTGTCTGCTGTAGCAGGTTTAGAATCATTCAAAGAAAGTCTACACCAGGTAGTGCATAGGTATCCGGGCCATGTAATATTAGTCGGGGGAGACATCAACCTTAAGAGTATAGATTGGGACCTCTCTAGTTACATTTCAGGCTGTAGCCTACAGACAAGCAGTCTTGCGAGCTACTTTTGGACACGTTCTCGGAAAACTGTCTTGAGCAGTTAAACCGGCAACCAACGCGCAATGGAAATATTTTAGACCTTATAGCCACGAACAGGCCTGACCTTATTAACGATGTCTGTGTAGAGACAGGAATTAGTGATCATGATATCGTCATAGCGTCGATGGTGATCAAAGGTAATAAACCAATCAAGAAGGCTAGGAGCGTGTTTTGGATGGGAAGAGCAGATAAGCAAATGTTAGGATCGCACTTAGAAAATGAATGGGCATCGTTTAATTTCGGAACTATAGAGGAATTGTGGACTAAATTTACGTGCATTGTAAATATAGGGCTAGAGAAATATGTGCCAGTAAAAACGATTAAGGATGGAAAAGATCCACAGTGGTATAATAATAATGTTAGAAAGCTGCTGAGAAAGCAAAGACTGTTGCACTCTCGATTCAAACAAGAACACGCAAATGATGACAGGCAAAAGTTAGTAGAGATTCGTGCGTCTATAAAAAGATCGATGCGCGAAGCATAAAATATTTACCACAGCCATATCTTACCAAAAGATCTTTCCGAGAACCCTAAAAAAATTCTGGTCCTATGTAAAATCGATAAGCGGGTCAAAGCCCACTGTCCAGTCAATCTTTGATCATCCCGGGGCAGTAATAGAAGAAAGCAAACGGAAAGCCGAAGTTCTAAATTTAACCTTTAAGAAAACTTTTACGCAGGAGGACCGCACAAATGTACCATCATTTGATCAGCGTACTA
The DNA here is from genome assembly GCA_026315105.1 of Locusta migratoria. NCBI lineage: Eukaryota > Metazoa > Arthropoda > Insecta > Orthoptera > Acrididae > Locusta > Locusta migratoria. The sequence continues at coordinate 238,370,610 of CM048755.1, forward strand.
ATTCCGAAATGAAGGACACAGTAATAGGTATTTCCGGTGTTGAGAAGCAGCTGAGAGAGCTAAATACGAAAAAGTCTTCTGGTCCGGATGGAATACCAGGTTGGTTTTACAAAGAATATTCTGCGGCATTGGCCCCTTACTTAGCTTGCATTTATTGCGAATCTTTAATTCAGCGCAAAGTTCCTAGTGATTGGAAAAAAGCGCAGGTGACTCCCGTGTATAAGAAAGGAAAGAGAACTGACCCACACAATTACAGGCCAATATCGTTGACATCAGTTTCATCTAGGATTTTGGAGCATATTCTCAGTTCCAATATAGTACATTTCCTTGAAACGGAAAAGCTTCTTTCTATGAATTAGCACGGGTTTAGGAAACATCGTTCATGTGAAACTCAGGTTGCCCTTTTCTCACGTGACATCTTGCGTGCCATGGATGAAGGGCAACAGGCGGATTGTGTTTTTCTCGACTTCAAAAAGGCGTTCGACGCGGTGCCACACTGCAGACTGCTAACGAAGATGCGAGCTTATGGAATAGGTTCACAGATTTGTGACTGTCTGGAAGACTTCCTAAGTAATAGAACGCAGTACGTTGTTCTCGACGGCGAGTGTTCATCAGAGACGAGTGTATCGTCAGGCGTGCCCCAGGGGAGTGTGATAGGACCGCTATTATTTTATATCTATATAAATGATCTGATGGACAGAGTAAGTTGTAATTTGCGGCTGTTTGCTGATGATGCAGTGGTTTATGGCAGGGTGTCGTCTTTAACTGACTGTACTAGCATACAGGATGACTTAGACAAAATTTCTAGTTGGTGCGAAGAATGGCAGATAGCTCTCAATATAGAAAAATGTTAGGTAATGCGCATAAGTAGGAAAAACAATCCCATAATGTTCGAATACAGCATTAGTAGTGAGATTCTTGATGCTGTCGCGTCGTTCAAATATCTAGGCGTAACATTGCAGAGCGATATGAAATGGAACGAGCATGTAAGGATAGTTCTGAGTAAGGCGGACAGCCGACTTCTGTTTATTGGAGAATTTTGGGAAGATGTACTTCACCTGTAAAGGAGACCGCGTATAAAACGCTTGTACGACAACGTCTTGAGTATTGCTCAAGTGTTTGGGACCCGCAGCAGATCAGTTTAAAGGAAGACATAGCGGCAGTTCAGAGGCGAGCAGCTAGGTTTGTTACTGGTAGGTTCGACCAATGCACGAGTGTCACAGAAATGCTCCGGCAACTCAATTGGGGATCGCTGGAGGAAAGACGTTCTTTTCGTGAATTTCTGTTAAGTAAATTTAGAGGGCCGGAATTTGAAGCTGAGTGTAGTACGATCTTGCTGCCGCCTACTTACATTTCGCGTGGTGATCACAAAGACAAGATAAGAGAAATTAGGGCTCGTACGGAGGCATATAAGCATTCTTTTTTTCCTCGTTCTATTTGCGAGTGGAATAGGAAAGGAAATGCCTAGTAGTGGTACAGTGTACCCTCCGCCACGCACCTTAAGGCGAATTGCGGAGTATATATGTAGATGTATATGTAGACATGATTATTTTTGTTTAAAAGGAAAGTTGGAAACTAAACCTTATTTCAGTAGAGGTGTAAAGGGGAATGGATTTGATCGCTTAATACTAACCTACCATCCTCAGCAAAATGTTTATTGATTTCCACTATTTCCAGGAGTATCAACTTTCTGCTTTTCTTCAGGGAATGTAGGATTTCACAGTGTGCATCGTAAACATGATTTTCTCTGAGCAGATGCTCAGAAAAGGTTGAATGTGTCATTTTTAACCTCCAGCTTCTCTCGTGTTCTGACAATATAATAGCTACAGCCCTGCCAGACTGATCAACATACACTTTCCCACAATTTTTTCACGTGATCTTGTACACACCACTCTGTGCTAGGAGTTGAATTTTGTTTTATTATTGAATAAATACTTTGAAATGTTCTTTGTGTTGTAAAAAGCATGTCAGAAATTTCGAGATTTTAACTTTTTACCAATGTGATCTGAAATTTTACCTAAATATGGGCTGACAGACAAATTTCTCTGACTACTGACTTGTTCTTGCTGACCAGCATAGAAATTGTTGTATTTTTTTCTCGTTATTCAGTATACTGTCAACCAGGGCACGGTTATAGCCATTACTGGGTGCTATATGTTTGATTGTCTGAAATGCAGAATTAGATAATGGAACAGATATGAGGCGATGGACGATGGAGTGGAAAGCTGCATATTTATGGCTGTGTGGGTGCTGGGAGCTACCAGGGATAGCTGTAGGTGTTACTAAGGATTTTCTGAAAATTCTGAATAAGTGTTTCTTTGTGCTGATATCAATAATAAGGACGGTAACGTTTATAGAAGATCCTCCTAGTTCTAGTTCCATAGTGAACTTAATTTTCTTGTGTTGCGAATTTAAATGTTATGAAAAGGTATCCAATTGTCTGGTGGTAGCAGTCCATAAATATAACACATCACCCATAAACCTGAACCAGTATCCAGTTTTTGTGACACAAACAACATTTCAAAGTATTTATTCAATAGTAAAGATAAAATTCAACACCACCACATATTTGTGTGTACAAGTTCACGTGAAAAAATTGTGGGAAAGTGTATGTTGTTCAGTCTGGCAGAGCTGTAGCTATTAGATTGTCAGAACACGAGAGAAGCTGGAGGTTGAAAAAAGACAGATTCAACCTTTCCTGAACATCTGCTCAGAGAAAATCATGTTTACGATGCACACTGGCCGGCCGCGGTGGCCGAGCGGACTGCGGAGCGGCAGTCACGTTCTGCACGGCCACTGTGGTCGGGGATTCGAATCCCCCCTCGGGCATGGATATATGTGCCGTCCTTAGTGTTAGCTAGTTCATAAGTAGTTTGTAAGTTTAGGGACTGATGACCCCGCAGTTAAGTCCCATAAGCTCTACAAACATTTGAACATTCGATGCACAATGTGAAATCCTACATTCCCCGAAGAAAAGCAGAAAGATAACACTACTGGAAATCAAACATTTTGCTCAGGATGCTAGTTTAGTATTAAACGATCAAATCCAGTTCCCCTTTACAGCTCTATTGAAATAAGGTTTAGTTTCCGACTTTCCTTTTAAACAAAAATAATCATGTCAGTTTCGATCCTTTACATATACTTATCATATCTTTATACAAATGTTAGTAACTCTCATAAAAATGTTGTAATGTACTTTCCTGTGAACTAGTGATAACATGTTTATAAATCGTAACATCTTTGAAAACATGTATACTACAGTTAGTTGTCACCTGATGATGGCCTGAGAAGCCTAAAGCCGGTTTGTGACGAATACTGTTTTGTAGAACATCAGGAAGTTGTTCCTTTTCTATATTATCTTAATTATGTTTTGCAGAAGACAGCGAGCGTCTTTCGAGCACACACCGGAGTCCTACTCAAGAAGAATAGTTGCCTATTGTAATTGCAGGTTATCCTGCAGAGAAATCGGTGATCGTGACGAATGTAAGCCGGCCGCGATGGCCGCGGGGACTGAGGCGCTCCAGTCACGGTCTGCACGTCCACTACGGTCGGGGGTTCGAATACCCCCTCGGACATGGATATTTGTGCTGTCCTTAGTCTTAGTTAGTTCATAAGTAGTTTGTAAGTTTAGGGACTGATAACCCCGTAGTTAAGTCCCATAGACTATACAAACATTTGAACATTTTGACGAATGTAAGCAATTAGCAGTGACGTGGATCTGTAATTCCTGAATGCAGGTGGAAACGACGGACCGATTATAGCCGGCCCATTGGACTGTTACCCTTGATGACAGGCATACTGTGCACATGACAGCGACGAGCCGCTCTTCCGCATCACCAGCCATATCGCAATATGTCCGTTGCGCAACAAGCGGTGTCCATTCGCAGTTATTGGAAAAAAAGTGGAATGTCCGTACTGCCTCCGTTGCTGCGTTTACCACTGAGTAAACGCCACAGGCGTTTCTGTCGGCACTGGAGCGAAGAATGAAGAACGTGGGAAACCATATTGAACGACACGATCTTATTTAATTATTTTCGTGTGGCATTTTCGGCCGTTAGACCCCAGCTAGGGACTTGTTCGGTCTGCCTGGTTGAAGTGTTTAGGTGACGCCATTTAGGGGCGACTTGCGTGTCGATGATGATGAAATGATGATGAGCCAACACAACACCCAGCCCCTGAGTGGAGAAAATCTCCGATCCGACCGGCAATCGAACCTGGGCTCCTTGTGTGGCAATCTACCACGCTGTCTATTGGGCTATGGAGGCGGGAATGGGACGACATTGTTCTTACCACCGAATCCCGATTCTGGCTGCTCCCAAGATTATAGGGTTACTCCGGAGAATTGGGTTGGGTTGTTTGGTTGGGATAGGGGGACTAAACTGCTAAGTTATCAGTTCCCCGGTGGGAAGGGAAAGGAGTGAGGATAGGAAAGGAGGCCAGGGGGAAAGGAAATGCACTCCTGGAAGTAAAGGAGGAAGAAAAACTACATTAGCTCGGAACCCCGTGCTCGCCACGCACGTACTCAAGAGAAAACCGTGAGCCCCCTGGGGCGACTCTGGAAACTAACGGGGGTAGCCCCATGAAGGGTATCTGGACAGACCTTAACATTAATCACGCCAAATCCATAGCAACAATGTTGCCACCGCGTCCAAATGGGAAGAAGTAAACACAGTTAGCTGTTCTTCACGAAGACGGAGGGGATCTAAATCTTTGTATTTCAATCCTTTACCCATCTGTACTAGATGCTCAGGCAGCTTTACATTCCAGAGGATTTACAAAAATATCCAAACTTAATTTGACATTACTATAAGAATATTTACACTTTTTTAATTATTGAGAAGAAAAATTGAAAAGTGCAGATGTTAAAATTGTTGTTGTCTTTAAAAACGCAAACAGCGCTAGTAGTGTATCTTGAAGTTTTCCCGGCGTATTGATTGATCCATCATATTTCGGGCTTGCAGCCGGATCATATTGACGTCTTCCAACAATATTTCGGCTGACAAACGTGCAGCCATCTTCAGGTGAGCACGAGACTGATATCACAATAACTGCAGCACAGTCTCGTGCTCACCTGAAGATGGCTACACGTTTTTCAGCCGAAATATTGTTGGAAGACGTCAACATGATCCGGCTGCAAGCCCGAAATATGATGGATCAGTGCTAGTAGTATTTGCAATAAGAATGAAATCCTTCTTCTTTTCGCCGTTATCGGATCTTTATCGGAAGAAGGTGGATCATGAGTAGCTGGGTTGTGATGCGAGGGATAGAGTGATTAATGGAGTTGCTATTTACAGATGAGTATTGTCATAGAGTAGAAAGCAGTAGGTTTAGTATTTCCAGCAGCTTGACTGGTAAGGCAGTGGGGAATAAAATGTATTGCGAGAGAGAGATTAGATTAAAAGTATATCTCACATTTTAATTCCTTCTTTTACCTCCTCCATTTCGTCATGGATTTAGAGTGACTGAATTCGGTTGCAACAAAACTGCAGTGCTCTCAATGTCCCTAGTTCCTTTCAACGCCCTGGTTGAAAAGCACAGTCTCTAAATAACGTGTGTTTTGTCCCCAGTGTAGAAAACGGCACGGTGGTATTTGGTTCTTGATCTAGGGACAGTTAGGTTAATGAGCGAGGAACTAGTCTGGTAAAACAAATTATGTAATGGACACCACTTTGTTTATTCATGCAGAAATGTTCAAATGTTTGTAAAGCTTATGGGACTTAACTACGGGGTCATCAGTCCCTAAACTTATAATCTACTTATGAACTACCTTATACTAAAGACAGCACAAACATCCATACCCGAGGGGGGATACGAATCCCCCGACAGGGAATGGCCTCGCGCATCGTAGCATAGCGCCTCAATGCCCTCGGCCACGCCGCCGCGGCTATTCATGCAGAAACCAAGCGATTGAAGAATTAACAAATCATCTTTTCATTTCAGTTGCATTTAATTAACATTGAGAATTATGTTTACTTTCCGGTGTTCATAATTTATATGACCAGTTCCTACCGTATAACCGGACGTTGCGTCTGCCTATGATGACTTCCGAAACCGTAGTAAGCAGACGGCTCGATTCATCCCGGTCTGCCGGCGCGCTAACTCGCTGAAAGGTTTCGTCTGTTTTTTATTACTTTTGTTTATCAATTTAAATGTTATTGAATGATCTAAAACAACATAATGGTAGTTTGCCATTGAGAAATTTCTTCATATCAAACTGAAGTAAATTTAATTAGAAATGTATCTAATATTTGCAGAAGGAGAAATTAGTTTTGGCACGCAGCCTCCAAATGCACTGGCCAATCACAGGAGAGAAAAAAGAGACTTGACTACATTATTTTTAAAATCAAGCGTCGACTGTTTTTCCTCCAGGAAATAATTAAAAATGGAGAAGTACAGAATGTAAAATTAAAAGCGCAGCTCTGTGTTGTCTTGTTTAATATTTCTGCCACGGTGTCGTGATTTTAATGGCATACACGGCAGGCCTCTGAAAGCGATTTCTGATTGTTTGTGGTGATATTGCGCATTCCTGTTGCTACCTGGAGGGTGCGTTGCACCTGAGTTGCATTCAGCCTCCTGTCTCGACGGGCTGTTAACCGAACATTGTCATCCTTTACAGATGTTATCCGTGGAGACCTTGACCTTGTCTTCTTTTAACTGTTCCTGTTGTCTAAAATGGCGTTCACGTCCTGGAAATTACACTTTGGGACACTCCAATAACTGCAGCCACCTTCTTCTGTGTTTGTCCCGCTTCCAACCTTCCTATGGCTCTCTATGCCATAGCTTTGAGTAAGTAACGTTGTTGTTGCATTACACTATCTCAAAAATGTTCAAATGTTTGTAGAACTTATGGGACTTAACTACGGGGTCATCGGTCCCTAAGCTTACAAACTACTTATGAACTAGCTAGGACTAAGGACGGCACAAATATCCATGCCCGAGGGGGGATTCGAACCCCCGACCGTAGTGGCCGTGCAGAACGGGACTGGAGGGCCTCAGTCAAATGTTCAAATGTTCAAATGTTTGTTAAGCTTATGGGACTTAACTACGGGGTCATCAGTCCCTAAACTTACAAACTACTTATGAACTAGGACGGCACAAATATCCATGCCCGAGGGGGGATTCGAACCCCCGACCGTAGTGACCGTGCTGACCGTGACTGGAGCGCCTCAATCACCTCGGCCACCGCGGCCGGCATTACACTACCTGCTCACTGCACTATCTGAACACAACTACTCGTGTAATTCATTTGTTGAGTAAACACAAGTCAATACCAACACCCTCTGCAGCAACTCTCTGTTATTACCGCTACCTCGGATGCCGTAATGTTGTTGTCTCCACTGCATAGAACCGACAAAAAGACGTCGAACCATTTTGCTTCATTCTGCCTACGACAATTCTTCAGAAGCTTTATACCTCAACTGATACCCTAAATGTTTTGACCGGTGTATGTGTCTGCATTTTCGATTCAGATTACTTAGGAATACATAATATAATCTTATCCGATAGTCATTTTCCGCATATTAGTATGCATTTTTCTCGAGCTGATTGGTAACTAGTTATGTTACATTTTATTGTATTTATTAATTTTAAATGTAACATGGCATTTTTGTACGTCTATGAACTGACATAATGAGATGTCGGGTAAATCTGCTCATTTGGCTAAAAAAATTTATTAGCCTTATCAGAAGATGGTAACTTAACAAAACCGGTCGTCGTATTCATTTATGTTATCGAAGTTGGCAAAAGAGTAATTTCTATTCTAAGGTGAATTAAGCTCGCTCTAAATCGTAGCCCGAAGAAACAGAGCCTCACACACCTGCGCGTAATAACGATTGCGAAGAAATTAGAAAAATACTGCCTCATACGGAGACGTTAACGTACACATCTTTTTCGCGACCCATGCACAAGTGGAACACAGTAATAGTAAACTGTATACGTACAATCACAGCAAGTACATAGGCTTATGAGTGAAATTATACATATACTATAACTCCGAAATGGCGGCTAATAAAATGTTCAAATATTTGTAAACTTATTGGACCAAACTGCTATGGTCATCAGTTTCTAGACTTAGAAACTACTTAAACTAACTTACAGCAGGACAACAGATGAACCCATGCCCGATTGAGGACTCGAACCTGCACCGGGAACTGACGTCCAGTCCGTAGCATGATGCCTTAGACCTCGCTGCCATTCCGCGCGGCTATCGGCTAAGATACCGACAGTTTCACAAACGGTTGTCATATTTGTCAGGAAAAGTAGAGAGTGGTTTTGGTGCGATGTTCTTATTACGTCCGTTCAGGATAACTCTTTGCGAAGCCTACGAATGTTGTCTGTGAGAACTATGCTGGGAAGGAACGGGGGGGAGGGGGTCTGGAAGAGAGTTTCTGCGGTCATTCACAGAGGTTGCATTTATAGGCATCGTATGTTCAGCTGTAAACTCCCACAGGCGGGTGGAGGCGTCAACAATTTATGTGCATCGCTTATGGCAGGCGGATATGTAGATTTGGTGCGTAATGCATTCTGTGTGTTTAATTTAGACATTCAAAGCCTTGCTTGAGGTTTCATTAACATAAGTATTGTCATAAAAGATGTTCAAAAGACCTAAAACGTGTTACATATATATAAAGACAGTTATAACAGTTTTAGTGTCCAAGTAAAATATGAACAGAATGAATATGGGTGTCTGTCGCCATCAACTACGCTCACTGCGCTAAGTGAAATACAATGTTTCCTACTTTCTCTTGTTGTTCGTAGTGACTAAAAATGTGTGAATAACTTCAGAAAACATTCTTTTCTCACTCAATAACGATAATTTTATGCCTAATAATCAGTTATTCTAAGCAATAAGAGGACTCAAATAAAACTAGGAAAAGTAATGCTTTCGGTTGCCCACGGAATCATGATGGTACCCTGACACGGTCGGAAGCAGATCGAAGGCCCCATTCGTATTTCTTCACGGCTCCGAAATATGGAAATCGCGTGTGGAAAGCATGTGGAAGCATGTGGCAGCAGTTAATTCCATAAATTATCTGGGAGTAGTCATTAGGAAGGATTTAAAATGGAACGACCATATAAAATCAATCGTCGGTAAAGCAGATGCCAGACTTAGATTCATTGGGAGAATTCTAAGGAAATGCAGTCCGAAAACAAAGGAAGTAGGTTACAGTACGCTTGTTCGCTCACAGCTTGAATACTGCTCACCGGTGTGGGATCCGTACCAGGTGGGGTTGATAGAGGGAGTAGAGAAGATCCAACGGAGAGCAGCGCGCTTCGTTACAGGATGATTTGGTAATCGTGAAAGCGTTACGGAGATGATCGCTGAACTCCAGTGGAAGACTCTGCAGGAGAGACGCTCTGTCGCTCGATACAGGATTTTGTCGAAGTTTCGAGAACTTACCTTTACTGAGGAGTCTAGCAGTATATTGCTCCCTCCTACGTATATCTCGCGAAGAGATCGTGAGGATAAAATCAGAGAGATTAGAGTCCACACGGAGGCATACAGACAATCCTTCTTTCCGCGAACAATACGTGACTGGAATAGAAGGGAAAATCGATAGTGGTACTCAAGGTACCCTCCGCCACACACCGTCGGGTGGCTTGCGGAGTATGGTTGTAGATGTAGATCTGGGAGGATGAATAAGACTTTCCGTCGCAACTTGTACGGTATCAGTATGATGCAGGACAATGCCGAACCGCATGATGCTAACATATTTTCGACTATGCAAAAGTTTCATTTGGACGCCCTTAGAAGTCCTCTATTTGTGGAGCGAGCGAGGTGTTGTGCGTGCAACACACTGGACTTGTATTCGGGAGAAAGTAATAGCTCCCAATTCGTTGTCCTCGACGGCGAGTATTTATCAGGATATCGTCAAGTGTGCCGCAGGGAAGTGTCATTGGACCGTTTGTTTTCCTCCTACATAGATCATCCGACGGACAGAGTGAGTAGCAATCTGCGGGTGTTTTCTGATTATGCTGTTGTGTACAATAAGGTATCGTCATTGCATGACGGTAACAGGATGCAGGATGACATCGACAAAATTTCTAGCTGGTGTGATGAATGGCAGCTAGCTGTAAATGTAGAAAGATGTAAGGTGATGTCGATGAATAGGAAACACAATCCCTTAATGTTCGAATACAGAATTAATAGGGTGATGCTTGATACAGTTAAGTCGATTAACTATCTATGCGCAACGTTGCAGAGTGATATGAACTGGAACGAGCATCTAAGGACAGTCATGGGGAAGGCAGATGGTCGACTTCAATTTATTGTGATAATTTTGGGAAGATGTGATTCATCTGTGAAGGAGACCACGTGTAAAATGCTTGTAACTCCGTCTTCATTACTGCTCAAGTGTTTGAGCGACGTCGAAGCAATTGGATTGATACTGATAAGTTTGATAAATGTGCGAGTGTTGCAGTGATGCTTCGTGGACTAAAATGAAAAACCTTGGGGCGGTGACGACGTTCTCGTTCCAAAACACTATTAGCCGCGGTGAAATAGCCGAGCGCACTAAGGCGCTGTCAGAGGCTCGAGTCCTCCCTCGGGCATGGGTATATATGTTATCCTTAGCTTCGCCGCGCGGGAGTAGCCATGCGGACTGGAGCACAACGTTGCGGATCGCGCGGCATCCTGCGTCGGAGGCTCGAATCCACCCTCGGGCATGGATGTTTGTGTTGTCTTTAGTATAAGTTAGTTGCTATGTAGTTTGTAAGTTTAGGGACTATTGACCCCACAGTTAAGTCCCATAAACTTTACAAACATTTGAACATACACTCCTGGCCATTAAAATTGCTACACCACGAAGATGACATGCTACAGACGCGAAATTTAACCGACAGGAAGAAGATCCTGTGATATGCAAATGATTAGCTTTTCAGAGCATTAACACAAGGTTGGCGCCGGTGGCGACACCTACAACGCGTTAACATGAAAGTTTCAAAAAAAATTCAAATGTTTGTAAATCTATCGGACCAAACTGCGTGGTCATCGGTTCGTAGCTTAAAACTACTTATACTAAGGTAAACTAACCTAAGGACAACACACACACACCCATGCTCCAGGGAGGAATCGAACATCCACGGCGAGCAACCACGCGCTCCGCAGCGAGACGCTTTAGACCGCTTTTTTTTTTTTTTTTTTTTTTTTTTTTTTTTTTTTTTTTTTTTTTTTTTTTTATTCTGGTAGATCTATGGTTCGCGGTCGTTCGTCCAGTTTGTTCGTTGAATGTTTGGCTCAGCTTTTTTATTACAGAGGGCGTTCAGCCCCCTGACCGGGCGCGCTAGGCCACGGCGGCGAACAACCGCTTGACTACTCCACCGCGGCGAGGAAAGTTTCCAACCGATTTCTCATACACAGACAGCAGTTGACCCGCGTTGCCTTGTGAAACGTTGTTGTGATGCCTCGTGTAAGGTGGAGAAAAGCGCACCATCACGTTTCCGACTTTGATAAAGGTCGGATTGTAGTCTATCGCGATTGCGATTTGTCGTATCGCGATATTGCTGCTCGCGATGGTCGTGGTCCAATGACTGTTAGCAGAATATGGAATCAGTCTGTTCAGGAGGGCAATACCGAACGCCGTGGTGGATCCCAACGGCCTCGTGTCACTGGCAGTCGAGATGACAGGCATCTTATCCGCATGGCTGTAACGGATCGTGTAGCCACGTCTCGATCCCTGAGTTGGCAAGACAACACCATCTGCTCGAACAGTTCGACGACGTTTGCAGCAGCATGGACTATTAGCTCGAAGCCAAGGTTGCGTTTACCCTTGACGCTGCGTCACAGACAGGAGCGACTGCAATGGTGTACGCAACGACGAACCTGGGTGCACGAATGGCAAAACGTCATTTCTTCGGATGAATCCAGGTTCTGTTGCAGCATCATGATGGTCGCATCCGTGTTTGGCGACATCGCCGTAAACGCATATTGGAAGCGTGTATTCGTCATCGCCATACTGTTGTATCACCCGGCGTGATGGTATGGGGTGCCATTAGTTACACGTCTCGGTCACCTCTTTTTCGCATCGACGGCACTTTGAACAGTGGCCGTTACATTTCAGATATGTTACGACCCGTGACTCTACCCTTCATTCGATCCCTGCGAAACCCTACATTTCAGCAGGATACTGCACGCCCGCATGTTGCAGGGCCTGTACGGGCCTTTCTGGATACGGAAAATGTTCGACTGCTGCCGTGGCCAGCACATTCTCCAGATCTCTCACCAACTGAAAACATCTGGTCAATGGTGGCCGAGCAACTGGCTCGTCACAATGCGCCTCTCACTACTTTTGATGAACTGCGGTATCGTGTTGAAGCTGCATGGGCATCTGTACCTGTGCACGCCATCCAAGCTCTGTTTGACTCAATGCTCAGGCGAATCAAGGTCGTTATTACGACCAGAGGTGTTTGTTCTGGGTACTGATTCATCATGATCTATGCACCCAAATTGCGTGAAAATGTAATCACATGTCAGTTCTAGTATATGTCCAATGAATACTCGTTTATCATCTGCATTTCTTCATGTGTAGCAATTTTAATGGCCAGTAGTGTATATATATTTCTAAACAATGTTAAGGAAATTTATCGGTTCGTAATTTGAAGCTGATTGCAGAATTGCCGCCAACTCACACGTAGATATCCTAAAGATAATATAAATTATGGCTCTTGCAGTGAAATTCAGGCTTTTGTTTATGCGTCGTTGTATTTGGGAGTGGAACAGAAAAGGAAATAGCTAGAAGTGGTTGGGGATACCATCTGCCACGCACCTTGTGTACGTAGATGTAAATCCTAATGACCACCATGTCGACTGGACTCTAGACCCTAATCTTCCTGCCTTCTTCCCATTTATGGAGGCCTGAAGAAAAGCATTTCTGACCGACAATTTCATGTCGATGAAGAGACACTACGTGTGAATAGTTTTTTATGAGGTCATTATCTTGTTTCATAATAGTAAATGTATCAATGTATTTTGAAATAATAAACAATTTACTTATTTTTTTGAGGTTTGATTCCATTTCCTGGAGGTGCTCCACGACCACACAATGATGAACAAAAATGTTCAAATGTTTGTTAAGCTTATGGGACTTAACAATGGGGTCATCAGTCCCTAAACTTACAAACTACTTATGAACAACTTACGAACTAGGACGGCACAAATATCCATGCCCGAGGGGGGATACGAACCCCCGACCGTAGTGGCCGTGCTGACCGTGACTGGAGCGCCTCAGTCACCTCGGCCACCGCGGCCGGCGGCTAAAACAATCTCACAGTGTTTATAGTATGGTGTTACTGGTGTGCTGCCTGAAACAGTCAAGACGATAAAATACCTACAAGTATTTTGGTTGGTGCTGTATTTTACGGACACGTGCTGACATTAAGTGACTTCAGGAAAATGCAAAATGAGTTAAATAGAATTTCTAGTTAATGTTCAAATGTTCAAATGTTTGTAAAGTCTATGGGACTTAACTACGGGGTCATCAGTCTCTAAACTTACAAACTACTTATGAACAACTTACGAACTAGGACGGCACAAATATCCATGCCCGAGGGGGGATTCGAACCCCCGACCGTAGTGGCCGTGCAGACTGTGACTGGAGCGCCTCAGTCCCCAGTCCCCTCGGCCACCGCGGCCGGCAATGATGAACACACCAGATGTATTTCGCAGCATTGGCCGTTAATGTTTTATTAAAAAAAAAAACCACAGATAGATTTCAATCACCTAGTGACCATCTTCAGTGTCCTTCAAACAAGCATTATGAATGACCTGAATGTAACTGCCTGCTTGTTTGAAGGACACTGAAGATGGTCACTAGGTGATTTAAATCGATCTGTGGTGTTTTCTTTTTTCTTTCTTTTTTTTTTTTAATAAAACATTAACGGCCAATGCTGCGAAATACATCTGGTGTGTTCACAATTTACTTACTTTTTTCGTTTTCTTTTCCTGAAACTTAAATTTACAAAAAATCAAATGTTCAAATGTTTGTAGAACTTATGGGACTTAACTACGGGGTCATCAGCCCCTAAGCTTACAAACTACTTATGAACTAGCTAAGACTAAGGACGGCACAAATATCCATGCCCGAGGGGCGATTCGAACCCCTGACCGTAGTGGTCGTGCAGACCGTGACTGGAGCGCCTCAATCCCCTCGGCCACCGCGGCCGACTTAAATTTACCAACTCTGTATGAGATGGAAGGAAGATTATCATGTGCCATTAACGACGAAGTTTTTATTGGCGGATTACAAGCTAGTATTGGAGAATTCAGAATGTCCTTTTCAAAGGGACCATTTTGGCACTGTTCTTATTTCGGGAAACCATGGAAAACCTTATTGAGGATGGTCGCCGAACATCTGAGCTATCAGCCTCGTGAATACGAATCCTGTGTCTGGATCCCTACACCCTCTCATTCGTTAGGTGCACGGAGATGCCAAATTTTACAATAAATATTTTACAAGAAGCTATTTTGCACTGTTTGTTATTTGGCCACGAAACCTATCTGTAGTTTTCGAATTTTTACAACACAATAGAATGGCGTAGTGGTTTCAGACACATGGTTCATATGCGGGAGGACGAGTTTCGGATGCTAATGTGGACTTTCCGATTCGTTCTCCACAAAAAAAGAAGAAAAAAATGCACTCGTGTACGATATAAAAAAAACTTCGTTTCTCCTTTTTTAGTTTCTGTGAAATACGAGCAAATTCGATGAAGTAGTAGACCGCGAGTGTGTCGTGCAGTGCTTCCGACACTTCCGGATCCGATTTAGTGAAAGCATACCATGGTCGAATCAGGACTGTGGGAATAATCTTGGCTCCTGCCACCCGGTCATGGGTTGAACACCACTGCCGGTATAACGTTGCTGTCCAATATACTGTTCACAGCGGGCAATGGCTCTTTCAGAGAAATATGGTTTAGGCGTAACAAGGGAGCCGCGTGATGCAGTCGCGTGTAAGAATGTGCGCGGGTGTCTCATAGGAAGACACTGAACTGGCGAGTTAAGCGCCCGCTTGTTCCCTCGTCTTTGCCTCTCGGAATCGAGAGAAGGCACTGCTGACGTGTCGTTCAGTCGACACAATGGCGAATCCTCGTTGCTTTTGTGAAGGGATTTGTTGGTGGTGCGCAGCTCCTCTACAATGTGAGCGCAGCCAATACATTTGCTCCGCCTTCGTGGAATGGCAGTGCGCTGCGCACTGTCCCCGCATGAAAAATAACGAGCTTATATGCAGAATTCTTTTACAATAGCTTGTACGGTGAAACAGATTGCTAGATCGTTGTTATGCGCAGTAGTAACGTACTTCATTCTGTTGGTGCAGAAATTTGTGAAATTTCGACGCAGGCACAATTTTGTTGAGGTGGTCATAGAGATTAACTGTGAGCTCGAGAAAAAGAATCACTTTTTGTGGCAGCGTACGTGTTGGCAGTCGTGGAACACAATTTGATCGTATGTCGGGTGTAATGCTCTACTTGAGGCGCCTTGTTGGGCTCCATTACAAGCTAGTATATACTACAAATGTACTCGCGATTGAGAATATGAATCAGCATCTGCTGTGTGATTTAATGGTGACATGTGAAAATGTATGCCGAACCGGGACTCAAACTCGTACTTCCCACTTGTCGCGAGTGGTTTCGTTAACAATTATACTATCAGTGCACGTCTCCCAAACGATCCAAACCGTCATATGACTCACATTGTCTTCGGCCCATGATTGCTCGTACATTTCACTGTACAAGTCCTCCACAGGCAGAGGCGTTTATTGCAATTGTCACAAGCCTTGTTTTGTCTCATTTAAATGCAACGTTCATTGTCCGTGTTTATCGATGGAAACACGAAGCTTTTATGGTGCAGGTATTTCAACTTGTACCAGGACTGCATATAGGGGCCACTTACCGACAATAAACTAATCAAGCAGGTAACTGTATTATTTCGAACTAATTATAAAAACTTTATTATTAGCCCTCGTTATATTCATTGCAGTTATTCTAACAGTTCGGGGATCACGTCGTGTTCACTTAGTGCTGCCAGCGGTTTGTTCTACAATTTTGATTACCATTCTTTATATGGCTTTAGAATGAATTCAGATTTCCAGTTTTTCAGAATATATCACCATAATACGTCATGGCCTTAGTTTTTATTAGTACTTTGATATTTAGTAACACAAAACCTGAAGAGATACAGGAATGAAACTTTAACCCAACAATTAGTATATTATGACCTTTACGTGAAAAACGTTGAGAACTGTGAAATACATGGCGAAGTGAATACTGATATTTTTCTGACGCACTGACTTACGTGTAATTATAATTTTAGGTACACTGTACTTACTATACAAAATAAAAGATAAAACAAATTTTATTCTTTTAATTATTATCTTGATGAAGCTCTAAACCAGTGATATTAACAAATTAAAAACCTTAATTTTTTTCAAATGTTTTCTACAAGTAATTTTTTTCCCAAAGATTTAAGAACATATACAGGCCCCAGCTTCAAATACTTAATACATTATTGAATGCCGGCCGCGGTGGCCGAGGTGATTGAGGCGCTTCAGTCACGGTCAGCACGGCCACTGCGGTCGGGGGTTCGAATCCCCCCTCCGGCATGGGTATTTGTGCCGTCCTAGTTCGTAAGTAGTTCATAAGTAGTTTGTAAGTTTAGGGACTGATGACCCCGTAGTTACGTCCCATAAGCTTTACAAACATTTGAACATTTTTTGAACATTATTGAATAATGTGGTTCAGTGTGCAGTCAAGTACTATATTCTTATTCATCCAATTTTTTTTTTGCTTTGTTATTGGATGACATAATGATATCTAAGTATTTAAAATGTTGATTACGGGAAATTGAAACTAAAGACTTCTTTGTAATTCTTTCTCAATAATAACATTTCAAAACATTCTTACTCCATAATCTTTTTGATCCTGAATATCCTTCTCATCTTCTTTGCTTTTCTTTCTTATCTTTATTCTAGCCGACTTTGTTATGCCTTCAGCAGTTTTTTCAGCTTCAACGAAACGTTGTCTGTCCACTCGTAGTAGACCATTTTTCATGTTACTTTCGTTCGCAGTTTCTTTTTACCATGTAAACATATTTTCAAGAGTTTCAGCTCTGAAAGATCTCTATATATATCGGCTTATGTTGTGCCATAAAAGTTTCTGACAGGGAATTTGCATGTCTATGTTTACGATCATTTCCTTTTGTGTTTGGCAGCTGTGTGCAGATAGGCATCAGCGCGCCGCATCTGCCGTAGAAAGAAAAAATGTTCAAATGTTTAAGCTTATGGGACTTAACTACGGGGTCATCAGTCCCTAAACTTACAAACTACTTATGAACTACTTACGAACTAGGACGTCACAAATATCCATGCCCGAGGGGGGATTCGAACCCCCGACCGTAATGGCCGTGCAGACAGTGACTGAAGCGCCTCAGTCCCCTCGGCCAACGTAGAAAGACATTTAAACACGTTAACCATGAGATACTATACACAAATAAGGAAGCATCACAGAATTTCCTGAGGCATTTTTTTAGCCTTCACGACGTACAGGTCCCCTTAAGAGACAGTTTGAGATACGTAACTTACGACTGACAACCCATGTGTCTATTTTTTATGTTAACGTATTTTCCATTGGCAGACCCGTTTTTTTCGGTTGATAAATTTTAGTCTAAGCTTTTTGATAGTAGCCTGGTGAGGCTTGAAATTTGCTACCTGTGAAATATCAGTTCACGCTGTATTTTCTGTATGTCGTTCGAATTTTAACGTACACACATCGCCGTAATTTTGATGTACAGTTTTAACTGAATTCAGTAGAATTAAAAGGACGAATAAACTACAACGTATTTATCAAACGAAAATTTGTACAAGGACTGAATTGAAACTAAGATCTACTCCTACTCCTGAACATTCACCTCAGTTAAAAAAAATCTATCCTGCTGCATCTTCATCCACTCCATTTCATCTCTCTGCATTTTATTCGTATGCCGTTCAGCCTCTCCAATATAATGATCAATTTGAGGTGTTTCTCTTAATTACTGGAGACAAAAATCTTAATGAAGTAGCAAAGAATTTGTAGAGAAATTCATGTCAAACATTATTAAAGATGATTAAAAATCTGGTTTGTCCAGCTATTACGATGCTTCATTAAACATCACACCTGTCGTTTCTTAACTCTGATACTTCACAAATTAATGCGAATTTCTTAGGACCTCTACGTCACTGTTATCTCGAAATTAGCGCTGCTGCGTCACTTGGTGTAATAGTAACCATTATCCTGCCGGATAAACTGTATGAAGTGATTTCTATAAAGTAATAATTTTCTTCGCAAAGTAATTCTCTGAAAATCGAAAGACCTCAGATTCAGTCTTCAGTTGATACTAGCATTTTTTTCTAGCATTTAACGTACCATTCACCTCCGACATAGATTCTAATCTGCGACCATTTTTCGTTAAGACAAATATGATAAAACAATGCTGATAGGTCGCTGAGGTTTTAATTAATGGAAATTCCATTAATTTAAACCTCAGCGACCTATCAGTATTTTTTAATCATATTGTCTTATTGATTCGTGTGCGTGAAAATATTTATTTCCACCGTGGCTGCGGACCCACGTTAATCAGTTACATTAAGAGTTACACAAGATCTGCCGCGGCGGATTAGCCGTGCGCATTGGGACACCATGCTGCGATGCGCGCGGCCGTTCGCCGTCGGGGGTTTGAGACCCCCCCTTAGGCATGGGTGTGTGTTGTCCTTAGGTTAGTTTACCTTAGTTTTTAGTAGTTTGTAAGCTATGAACTACCGATAGATTTACAATTTTTTTTTTTTTTTTTTTTTTTTTTTTTTTTTTTTTTTTTTTTTTTTTTTTACACACAAGTTCTAAAGCGGCATGGACAGAACTAAAGAATTAAGGCTCTGCATATTACGGTAAAGTTAAAAACACTGTACATGGCTGGGCTAGAGTGGTAATATGTAATGGTTATTTTTCTAGGTTTCACGTTTACGTACGCACATAATGACTTGATTGATCTCAGTTCCGCGGCATGTACGATAATGAATACTGCAACACGGATATAACGATCTCACTGATAGCGCATAAAGAGAAGATTAAGAAGGATGGAAAGTTAAGTTTGAAAGTCCCATTGATGACGAGATAGATAGACAGAGACAGAGCACAATCTCTAATTGGAGAAGTATCGCGAAGAAAGTCTGGCATAGCCTTCTCAAAGGAAGCACTGCCGAAGTTAAATGATTGAGCTTAGGAAAACCACGGGAAACCTGAATCAAGTTGGCCGCACGGGGATTTTAACTACAGTCCTGACTGCAAGTCCGATGCTTTGTGGAAGAAAATAAATGGTGATGTTGACAATGTTATTAATATTAATTTAATATAAATTCTGTTTCGATGTTTCGCGATTTGCCGATGACCCGATTATCGTGTGCAGCAATTGAAGGATCGAGGGCCGTGGTAGAATGGCCGAGTGTTCTAAGGCGCCTTGCTGTGGAGCGTCCGATTGCTCCCCGCCGGAGGTTAGAATACTGCACGGGCATGGGCGTTTGTGTTGTCTTTAGAATAAGTTACTATAAGTTAAAGTAGTTTGTAAGCCTAGGGACTGATGGCCAACGTACTTAAGTCCCTTAGATGTATGAACATTTGAAGGACCGAGACGTCCTGTAGTTTCTTTCCAAAGAATAATATGCTTTTACGGGTTTAGGCGTTGTCTTCAATCGTACATATACCGGGTGATCAAAAAGTCAGTATAAATTTGAAAACTTAATAAATCACGGAATAATGTAGATAGAGGTTAAAAATTGACGCACATAATTGGAATGACATGGGTTTTATTAGGGAAAAAAATAGCAAAGTATTGCTAGACGCGTGAAAGATCTCTAGCGCGCGTCGTTTGGTGATGATCGTGTGCTCAGCCGCCACTTTCGTCATGCTTGGCTTCACAGGTCCCCAGACCTCAGTCCGTGCCATTATTGACTTTGGCGTTACCTGAAGTCGCAAGGGTATCGTGATCGACCGACATCTCTAGGGATGCTGAAAGACAACATCCGACGCCAATGCCTCACCATATCTCCGGGCATGCTTTAAAGCACACAAAATTATTCCTCGACTACAGCTATTGTTGAGGAATGATGGTGAACATATAGACCATTTCCTCTAAAGAACATCGTCTTTGCTCTGTCTTAATTTGTTATACTAATTACTGCTTTTCTGATTAGATAAAGCGCCATCTGTCGAGCATTTTTGAAACCTTTTTTTTCCTAATAAAACCCCATTTTATTCCAAGCATGTGTCAATTTTTATCTCTCTATCTACATTATTCCGTGATTTATTAAGTTTTCGAATTTATACTGACTTTTTGATTACCCGGTATGTCGCCACCAACCAGAGAAATAACGACTTTCTGATATGGGTCAACAATGCAGTTTTGGAGTACTTTTGCAACACATGGTTATGAAACTTCCGCCGGCCGCGGTGGCCGAGGGGATTGAGGCGCTCCAGTCACGTTCTGCACGGCCACTACGGTCGGGGGTTCGAATCCCCCCTCGGGCATGGATATTTGTGCTGTCCTTAATATTAGTTAGTTCATAAGTAGTTTGTAAGTTTAGGGACTGATGACCCCGTAGTTAAGTCCCATAAGCTATACAAACATTTGAAGATTTGATTTATGAAACTTCCTGGAAGAAGTTCTCCTGCATAGGGCTGACAGTGAAAAGATTTGGCGTCACTTCCTATCAGCATTGAATGGTCGACGGTGACATAAAAATTGGTGCCTTGATTTCCTGCAGCAGCGCTACACAGGCTCAAAGGGACACGGTCTACCCTGGCAAGCCTCTCATCCGCCTAGACTCCCGTGTGTAGCATATTACCGGCGTACTACACTCATTATTCATTTCTCTCACCTATCGCAATTTTGGATGAGTCCCGCATGCGTTTTGATCTTACGTGGAGACCACATGCGTATCAGATTTTAGAATTTATCCATATTTATGGTACGTGAAGTTCAGAACTTAAATAACAAAAAAAAAAAAAAAAAAAAGCCATTCGACACAACTCTCAACAATTCTCGAGAAAAACGACTTTGAATACTTGCAAGTACGTAAGAACCAATAATTATCAGTTGCAGCATTTGTCGGTGCAGCTGAGGTGGTAGCTTTCTAGCCTTTTAGTCATAGGGGCGATGGTTCGGATCGTGCAGTGACAGGTTTCTTTTTCGTTGTGTTCGAATACTTACACAATTTTAACAGCTAATGGTATTTTTTACGAAAAATATAAGTTTTTTATTCTTAATTTTCTATCTAATATATAAAAATGAATGTTTGTGTGTTCGTATTTTATGCGCGGCCATACCGTCCAACCGATTGTGATGAAACTTTGTCTATTGCTTGCACTTTCGCGATGATCATAGGCACCACTAAATGACTGTACGACATATAGTTCAGGAGATATGACGTTATAAACAATTATATGGTTGAAAACCTGTGGCATCGTGCGACATGCGCCAAGGACACTTTATTCATCCTAAAAAATTCATGAAATTTTGGACACTTGACCTTCAAAACAAGAGGAAGGTCACTGTCACATAAAATTTTGGATGGTGCATGACGGAGGATACTTTACATATGGACTTCATCAGATTCTACAGTTTTATTCCGATCCTGATGAAATTTTTAAAAATGATTGAACAATTCAGTTTATCAGTGTAGTATTAATATATTCACATTACCTACAATCATTTCAATTAATTACTGCGAGTAAACAGTTAATTTTCAGGTTTCGGGGAAGTTTCGAATGGAATAAAATTTCTGAAAATCTAGCAACTCTCTCTGGAAGTTATATTTTTCAGGATGATAATCATCAAAGAAACATTTACAACAAAAATTTTGTTCACACCACCTGAATTTTATGTAAGCAATTTAAAGTAAGATTTTTTTTTTTAATATGATTCAGTGGAAAGCATACCTCATTTAGATTTTTAAATGACGGTTTTTTGGCTGTCAGCTTTGATGCATACCAAGCGCACCGAATCATTGGGGTGAAAACCATCAGCAGAAAGAAAGTTTTAATGTGAATTTGAAAATATATACATAAATCTAATATATTTTCAGCTTTGCCCAATCGCGGTTGATGTCATATATTCTGTGAATATTAAATAATAACAACTGCAGGATCACAAGTGACGTCTGTTCTTTTGGAACAGACGCCACATGTATATATATAATATTCCGGTGACGGGCAATGATCCTATCGTTAGTGGGGAGGGGTGGGCAAGTTTGAAGCCCTTACTCTTACGGGAATTAGTTTCATAACTACGATTTTGAGTACTGTGGGCAGGGCGAAGCTGGGAATTTGTATCTGACGGGAGGCGTGTTTAGGTAGTCTTTGCAGGTGCGCTGATCACTGTGTCCCCAGTGGTGTAGGGGTAAGCGCAGCTGCCTAGAAAGCAGGAGACCCGCGTTCGAATCCCGGCTGGGTACACATTTTCAGCTTTGCCCAATCGCAGTTGATGTCATATATTCTGTGAATATTAATATATAAAAATTAATGTCTGTATGTCTTTTTATTCGTATTTTATGCACGTCCATACCGTACGTCCGATTGCGATAAGGCTTTGTCAACTCATTGCTTGCACTCGTGCGAAGGTTATGGCATACTAAAATTAACTTCGTATGGTTCATGCCGGAGGATGTTTTACATTAGTTAATTCGCTTCTTACGCCTTCACGCTAAAATGTTTTGCGGATATGATTGAAATTTGGAAGAGGTATAGCTTATATCCTGATTAATACATGGACTACCTTTCGTAAGCCATCGTATGGTGAGTGGCGGAGGGTAATTTACATTGGGATAATACGTTTGTTTTTCTTCACGCTGAAACGGCTGGACGGAATTGAATGAAATGTGGAATGAACATAGCGCATACCCCGAATTAATACATGGGCTACCTTTCGTAAGCCTTCGTAAATGCACGGAGGACGGTGAGTTACAACAAATATCCAAATTGTTTGACTGGTCACCATGAAAGACAGCACGTGAATGTATGTTTACAGGAAGGAAGCCAGTGAATTTAGCTTGGCGTTGGGTAGCTTGCGACTTTGTCACCGTTTGACCAGTCACCATGAAACTTGGTGTATATTTTCATTTATAGGAGGAAGAGGAGTAGGTTTAGCAGGAGACGGTTAGAGAGGGGAGGGAGGAGACGGACACAGAGAGGGTAGAGGAGAAGACGGACACACACACACACACACACACACACACACACACACACACACACAGGGAGGACTCGAACCTCCAATGGCGAGTTACCGCGCGCTCCGCAGGGAGGCGCCTTAGACCGCTCGGATACTCCACCACGGAATTCGGTAACGAGATGTGTTGTGAAAATTTTCCAGTCCAAACCTGCGTAGTTCCTAGGTATGATGTTGTTATGACAGCTTACATCATATTAGTGTGTTTCTTGAGTGCACTGGGACTTGCTAGTCAGTTTGTGGCAGACCAAGCAATAAGTTGTGAATGGACGATGGGATTTTCCAAAGCAAAGAAGGTCGGCATGCTCATAGGGTATGTAGAGTGTATGACGAATGCAGTTCGTGCTTGTACAGAGTATGTGGAAACTTATCCCAAAATACGTCATCCATCTCGAAAATTATTTATCAACCTCTTCAACCAGTTACGTGAATGTTATAGTGTAACACCTGGACAACATAAAACAAGGAAACAGGCGACGTCACAAGTAGGGGGAAATTGGTTTGGCTTCTGTTGCCCTTCATCTACTCGTTAGTTCCCGCGCAATAGCACAAGGAAATGGTATAAGGCAGGAAAGTGTGCTACGCATTCTCCATCGCTATCGGTTCCTACGGCATACCATCACTTTCCATCAAGTGTTTCATGTAAAATGTTATGAGAATCGTGTTACCTTCTGTGCATGGGCATTACGACAATATACTCCAAATGCATCATCTCTATTATTTGGTGATGAAGACACATTTACCAATCTGGGCCAAGTAAACCGCCGAAACATGCATTGTTGGTCTGTTGACAATCCCCACTGGCTTCGTCAGGGGGAACGTCAGCGTCCATGGAATAAACATGTGTGGTGTGGAATAATTAACAATCAGGTCATAGGCCCAGTACTCATGGATGGTACATTGAAGGCGCACACGTATCGTAGCCTCCTAACAGATCATTTGCCCTGGTTGCAGAAATCGTTTCTCTGCAAACTAGGAGGAACCTGTGGTACCAACATTGTGGCTGTCCAGCCTATAGTGCACGGGCTACTACTGCATTTATTCACTACTTGTTTCAAAAATGTTCAAATATTTGTTAAGCTTAAGAGACTTAACTGTGGGGTCATCAGTCCCCAAATTCACAAAGTACTAACAAAGTAACTTATACCAAAGACAAAACAAACATCCATGCCCGAAGGAGGATTCGAACCCCCGATGAGGAACGACCTCGCGCATCGGAGCATAGCACTTTAATGCGCTCGGACACACTGCCGCGGCACTAATGGTTCCAAATCTTTGGATTCGGCGCAGAGGACCTTTACCTTGGCCGGCTCGTTCCCCCGATTTGACACCTGTATTTTTCTTTTTTTTTTTCTATGGGGAAAGCTGAAAGAGGCGGTGGAGTGGCCGAGCGTTCCAAGGCGCCTAGCTGCGGAGCGCGCCGCTGCTCGTCATCAGAGGTTCGAGTCCTCCCTCGGGCATGGGTGTATTTGTTGTCCTTAGCATAAGTTAAAGTAGTTTGTAAGCCTAGGGACTGATGACCAGATTAGTTAAGTCCCATAGATTTACAAACATTTGAACATTTGTAAAGCTGAAAAACGTTGTCTACAAAGAAATTTTAATTTAATTTGCAACGACGTATTACTACAGCCTGCTCCGACATCTCCGCTGAAATGCTAATACGTGTGCAGCAGTCTTCCCATGCCAGACTGTATGCGTGTATTGCCACTGCCGGTGGTAATTTTGAACACAACTTGTGATGTTAATTGTCTCTTTACTGGTCAGAATCCAAATCACTAGTGTGTGTACTCGTGTTGTTCTTTTGTTTGTGTTACCACGGGTATTGTATAAGCTATGCTGTAGAAACTTTTCACAGTACGATATCTCGTAATGGACTTGCACTAGAGTCGTACAACAACTTCACAGACATTCTAATTTACACTACATTTAATCTGAATTGGCATTGTACCTTTAAAAATGTATTGTTACACAAATGTAGCCTACACTTTCAGTGTATTATTAAAATATGTTTATTGGCTAACAAAACGAGGCCCTGATTACTGATTTATCCTGTGAAAACGTCATATCAGTAGCACTTTCCATTTCCGCAATATTTGCAGTGCAAGTTATAGATGAGTCACCCTATGCCTGTGTGGTATACATCCTTTAGGACATGTACGAAAGAACGGACGCCTTATATATATATACGCATATTTTTGTTCTCTCAAAAACACTTTGGTTCGACGCCACGTCAAGCATACAGTTTTTTTCTGCCATGAAGTTTCATATCAAAGCAAACTCCACTGGACAGTGAAATTCACTCAAAACATGGCTATTTTTAATGTAAAGTAGGACTAATCGGGAAATCATAGTAACCGTTTGAGTTCTCTACATAAACACTACAACATCCATTATGTCAGAAAAAGTAACTGGACACCCATATGTACTGCAGAATTGATCACTAAATGTCACTTTGAAAGAGGGCGGGAAGTTTTGTGGTATGAATAGCGACGTAGTAACAGCGGGATGGACCGGTCAGGAGAGCTCAGTGACTTGGAACGTGAATTAGTCACTTGAGTAACAAACCTATCGGGGACCTTCCAGTCCTTCTAAAGGTGCCCATGGCTACCTTTTATGAGGTGACTGAGAACTAGGAATGCAAAGCAATAGCCACAGTTTCATCGAAACAAGGGAAACCTCATGAACTGACGGGTGGGCGCCGTAGAGTATAGAGGATGCTGGTTGTAACAAATCGCGCGAAATCAGTCGAAAGCCCGCCTCGTGAATTCCAGAGGGTTTCCAGCAGTCTAGCTTCAAAGATGCGTGTGAAGTCTTATGGGGTACATTCGTTTTATGTCCACCGTATTTAATATGTTTACGTGTCTTGAAAATTATTTCTTTACTTAGGAAGTTTTACAGTAGCGCTCTCTCCCTTTCCCAGGAATTCTTCCGAGAAGCGAATTGAAACAAATAACGGGTCGAATGCTGTTCGCGGCCACGGGTGTTCACCCATGCGCTAAATCTTTAGGATATGAACACGTTTTTACAGCATTATGTACTCCATACAGCAGAGGATGGTCATGACATCAGCATCACAAGCAGCACACGCAACCCAATGGTTTTTAGACAGTAACATTTCTGAAGTGGACTTCTTTGCCCAAAACTCGATCTGAACTAAATGAAGATGTGTGAGGTGAGTTCACTCCTGGCGCCGCGGTGGAGTAACCGAGCGGTCTAAGGCGCCTCGCTGCGAAGCGCGCGGATGCTAGCCGTCGGAGGTTCGAGTCCTCCCTAGGGCATGGGTGTATGTGTTGCTTTTAGGTTACTTTACCTTAGTTTAAGTAGTTTGTAAGCTACAGATTGATGGCCACGTAGTTTGGTCCGATAGATTTACAAACATTTGAACATTTTCACTCCTGGCGTCAACGTTCAATAAGCCATATGACTGTTTTTTCCGGTTTTGGATCTCAATGAACATAGGGTTGTCTTTCCTCCACAGAAATTGAGATCTCTCGCTAAAAAATTCTTACAGCAGAGTTCAGACCACCGTAAATGTGAATGGTGGACATATTGCACGTGAATTTCCATTAATATGTGCCTACTTTTGATGAGACAATGTTTTCGCACCGTGCCACGCACATAAAATGATCAAATGTTTGTTAAGCTTATGGGTCTTAACTGCGCAGTCATCAGCCCCTAAACTTACAAACTACTTATAAATTATCTTATACTAAAAATAACACAAACATCCAATCCTGAGGGAGGATTCGAACCCCTGATAGGGAATGGTCTCGCGTATCGGAGCATAGCGCCTCAATGCGTCCCGGCCACTCCGCCGCGGCCACGCACATCACCAGTAACAGTGGTCCATAACTTCTTGTGAAAATGGACCTACTCATCTGGTGAGATAAGCATGTGAATGATTTTAGAACATAAAGCAAAATACCAAATAGCAGTATAAGCTATTACATGTGAGCTTATCTAATATTTGGCAACAACTGTGACGGCACAGTTATGAAGGAAGGAATAGGGACGATTAGTATTTAACGCCCCGTTGGCAGCGTGGTCATTGGAGGCGGAGCACACGCTCGGGTTGTTTGGGTAAGGGTGGGAAAGCAAATCGTCTTTGCCCTGTCAAAGAAGCCGTCCCGCCATTAGCTAAATGAATATGGACGGAGATGAATTCAAACCACCGTCATCCTGAATGCAACCTGAATGCTACCACTGCAGCATTTCGCTGGGTAGCATTGCCTGGCTAATTGTTTATCGTACATTCTCCTCCCTTCCTCTCTCTCCATCCATCTCTTCCTCTCCCATTTCTCTTTTCATCTCCACTTCCCCCTCTCTGGGCCTATTTCTTCAGGGTCCCCCTCGTCTCCCCCTCCTCACGGGTTCATCTCCTCCTCCCCCTCCCCCGTCCATATGAAGGAACAGTGAAAAATAGTGAAATTTAATTTCTGCCGCGAAGGAGTAGCCGCGTGGTTTAAGGCATCGTGCTACGTACTGGGCGGCTGCTCCCGCCGGAAGTTCGAGTCCTCCCTCGGTCATGGGTGTCTGAGTTGTGTTTAGTGTAAATACGTTAAGTAGTTTGTAAGTCTAAGGACTGAAGACCATAGAAATTTGGTCCAACAGGTTAAAAAAACTCATTTTAAGATGGTGTTTGCCATCCACCATACGATGTCCTGCAGATTATTAAAAACCTTCTCGAAGAAAATAAAATACACGATCGCGAGATAACTTTAGTGGTAATTGCTAAAAAGAGTAAAGACTTTTGTAAGGTACGCTCCGCCAGGCTTGATACGAAATTTTATGTGGATGGTAGCCTTTCATTTGTTTGGAAAGTTAAGTATAGAAAACCAAGATCGAAAGAATACTTTAGATTTTCTCAAAGTTCAAACCGTAAGTAACGTACTCTTCTTCGTGTACCATACAAAATTTATGGATACAGTGACCTTCCTTGTGCTTTGAAGGTGAAGTTTGCTAACTGTTATCAAGATCGGAATAAAACTCTACATTTTGTCTAAGTCATTTTGGAAACTATTCTCCGCTATGCACTTTACGAACACGAAAATGTTCAAATGTTTGTAGAGCTTATGGGACTTAACTACGGGGTCATCAGTCCCTAAACTTACAAACTACTTATGAACTAGCTAATACTAAGGATCGCACAAGTATCCATGCCCGATGGGAGATTCGAACCCCGACCGTAGTGGCCGTGCAGAACGTGACTGGCGCGCCGCACACCGCTCGGCCACCGCGGCAGCAGGTACGAAAATGAATCAGCATCAACAGTACAATTTAATGGTAACATATGAACATCCACGCCTCGGACGCATCCCGTACTGACCAAAACTACCACATGCAACACTTTGGCTACTACCCATGAGTGCTCGTACATTCCTTTTTGTAAACCCCACACAGGGAGAGAAGTTTATTATAAGCGTCGCAAGCTTTGCTGTAGCTCATATAAATACAACGTGCAGTGTCCGTGTTTATGGATGGAACCAATGCAATTCTCCTTTAGAACTTGATGCATATTTTGCGCTTAGCAACATATTCAGCATATTCAGTGCCTCGTTTTATTTTTATAGATAGATTCCATTAGTCCATGTACTCGTCCTGCCTCTCTCTTACTACCCCAATATTTAAAAAAAAAACATATATCTGCCAAATTTAATGGTGATTGGTCACACGGCGTCTTCAGTAAGGTACCTTTCACCACACACCTAAGGAAATCTTACGTAGACAGTGTCCTTCCTCTTGAATTGATGATCAGGTGTTAAATTTCCTTCAAGATCGGAATAAAACTATAGAGCGTTATTGGAATTTGTTATAAAAACCCCTCCGCCCATTCACCGTGCGAATTATTGTGTGGATCAGGCGCAGACAATCTTTCGCTGCCCGCAGTACCTATTATCCTGCCAATATAAGCTCGTGGACCATCTCGTGTTGTGGATTAAGGCACCAATTTAAATCGTACCCTTTTCCCGACAGTCCACACCAAAAATTACGCTTCAAAACACGCGTCTTTTAGAGAAAATTCGTTTTATGTTCACAACTTACATGTTATCATTTATTTTATTTCTTTACTTAAAATAGATCGCTCTCTCTTACTGAATTTCTTTCATGGAGTCTAGTATTCAAGGTAAAGTGTGCAAAATTTCGTCAATGTCAGAAGAAAACTGGAGATTGGTTCAACGTCCGTACTGTAAGTAAAGTACCCTCCGACATCCAACATACGAAAATTTATTTAGACACTTATTTTCTTTATCGGATGCACATAAAACACGAATCCTATTCCAAGTAGCGACATCCATACAAATTCACCAACATCACCTGTTTTATTTTTTCTTGTTTTGTTTTAGCGTCACTTGCTAGACTTAAATCTGAAATGAGAATCGAAAGCATCCAGGGTCTCACTCAAACAAATTCACACAAAAATTCATCACAATCAGTCCAGCGGTTTACGAGTTCAATGTCAGACACACCCAAGGAAGTTTGAATGGGTAAAAGCAAAATTGTTTTTCGGTACAATTATTCCAATTATTTTATTCATAAAAACGTTCTTAGGACTTCAAAGAATATTAAAAGAAAACATTATCCGAATTCGTCCAGTCATTCTCGAGTTTTGCGCTAAATAACACATTCAGCAATTCAGTTTTATTTGTAAAATACGAAGACAATCTTTTAGAGTCATAAAAAATTTACTATATTGGAAAGATATTATTACACTACAGAACTTAAATTACACTACTGGCCATTAAAATTGCTACACCAAGAAGAAATGCAGATGATAAACGAGTATTCTTTGGAATACTTGATACGTCTGGGCATTGAGTCAAAAAGAGCTTGGATGGCGTGTACAGGTACAGATGCCCATGCAGCTTCAACACGATACCACAGTTCATCAAGAGTAGTGACTGGCGTATTGTGACTAGCCAGTTGCTTGGCCACCATTGACCAGACGTTTTCAGTTGGTGAGAGATCTGGAGAATGTGTTGGCCAGGGCAGCAGTCGAACATTTTCCGTATCCAGAAAGGCCCGTGCAGGACCTGCAACATGCTGTCGTGCGTTATCCTGCTGAAATGTAGGGTTTCGCAGGGATCGAATGAAGGGTAGAGCCACTGGTCGTAACACATCTGAAATATAACGGCCACTGTTCAAAGTGCCGTCGATGCGAACAAGAGGTGACAGACGTATAACCAGTGGTACCACATACCATCAACCCGGGTGATACGCCAGTATGGCGATGACGAACACACGCTTCCAGTGTGCGTTCACCGCGATGTCGCCAAACACGGATGCGACCATCATGATGCTGTAAAATGACGTTTTGCCATTCGTGCACCCAGGTTCGTCGTTGCGTACACCATAGCAGTCTCTCCTGTCTGTGATGCAGCGTCAAGGGTAACCGCAGCCATGGTCTCTGAGCTGATAGTCCATGCTGCTGCAAAGGTCGTCGAACTGTTCGTGCAGATGGTTGTTGTCTTACAAGCGTCCCGATCTGTTGACTCAGGGATCGAGACGTGGCTGCACGATCCGTTACAGCTATGCGGATAAGATGCCTGTCATCTCGACAGCTAGTGATACGAGGCCGTTGGGATCCAGCACGGAGTTCCGTATTGCCCTCCTGAACCTACCGATTCCATATTCTGCTAACAGTCATTGGATCGCGACCAACGCGAGCAGCAATGTCGCGATACGATAAACCGCAATCGCGATAGGCTACAGTCCTACCTTTATCAAAGTCTGAAACGTGATGGTACGCATTTCTCCTCCTTAACGAGGCATCACAACAATCTTTCACCAGGCAGCGCCGGTCAACTGCTGTTTGTGTATGAGAAATCGGTTGGAAACTTTCCTCATGTCAGCCCATTGTAGGTGTCGCCACTGGCGCCAACCTAGTGTGAATGTTCTGAAAAGCTAATCATTTGCATATCACAGGATCTTCTTCCTGTCGGTTAAACTTCGTGTCTGTAGCACGTCATCTTCGTGGTGTAGCAATGTTAATGGTCAGGAGTGTATTAGATATAATTTAAATTTGTTGGCTGAACAGACTTAAAAAGCGTAAAATTTTAGAATACTAATTTCCGATGTGTGTCTTTATAAGGTGAGAAAGAAAGGACCTGAAGTAGCAAACTTAATAAATGGCGTAAATTTAAAAACCACTCAATGACAATGGCGGATTCATCACCCGCGCCTAAAATGTCGCGAGCTACCTGAACGGGCGTTGTAAATGCCAGAATTCAAACCGAAGTAGTTTCATTCTCGTAATTCACATGTTATATTGATTAATATAATTGGAGCACGAACAAGCAGACTACGAGGAACAAACCGTCAGACTCTGTGTAGTAACAGTTCGGAATGGTTGAAGGGTCGTTGACAACTAGCTCTCCCCCCACTGACACCTACAGTTCTCCAAGTGATAAGTGTTTATCGGAAAGCTGTATGTTGAGTTCGGTTCATTGTGTTAGGGATGCATGGAGACTGCAAGCTCTCATCTCGGCATCGTTCGTGAACAATCAGTCCAGCGTCCACCCGAGGAATGTCAGATATTTAACTCCCGGTATATGCCTCGGCGTTTACGATACTCATAAACCTCGCTATAAATTTTTCCTGGTACGGCCCCTCCTAACTTATACGCTTGCATCGCTGCTGAAAAAAGGGATGGAAGAAGGATGCCTTCGTGCATCGGCTATTACGTCAGTTGCGTTGCAAACATGCGTGCAGCGTGCGTGCTCTCGAAAACGACCTTATTGTCACTTTCCTACAGACTCGTTTTACTGCCTACTGTCGATAAGCGCGAGATACTAACATATTTATGCTGCTGTAAACTGGCCATACAGTGGTCTAGTTGTCGTTAATCGTGCCGTATACACGAAATGATCACGGATGTACGTGGTCGTGCGGCCGCTACGGATCGCCACACAAACCGGTAACGCATACCAGCATTTCCAGTAACTCAGTAGGTAATGAGCGTCAAAGAAAGGAAGAATTTATCGATTTTGTAAAAAGGGGTTGACGTCTCGACCTTGCAAGCATCGAAAATGGTTAGTACCTAACGCTCTGGCGTCGAAGTGGTCATTAAAATCCGAACACAAGCTCCAAATTGGGAACAAAATGTTCAAATGTTTGTAGAACTTAATGGGACTTAACTACGGAGTCATCAGTCCCTAAGCTTACAAACTACTTATGAACTAGCTAAGGCTAAGGACGGCACAAATATCCATGCCCGAGGGAGGAGTCGAACCCCCGACCGTAGTGGCCGTGCAGGCTGTGACTGGAGCGCCTCAGTCCCCTCGGCCACCGCGGCCGAGCAAATTGGGAACGAAATCAGTAGAGTCGTTTCTATAGCAACCATCTTAATTTTTGCCTTGAAGTTAACTCTTGATTGAAAAACAAGTATTTCAACCCCAGTCGTCTCGCTCACGAGACCGCTATGCGTAGGTATCAATACGGGTACATAAAGGGTCATCAGTGTAGTTTTCCAGAAGAGCACCGGGTTGACACGCTAAGAAGCGAAGAAAGTTTAGAATTTAATGTAGCGTAGATGTCGCAATAATTAGACGATGTATTGCATCATGTGGTAAGAAATAAATATGGCCGTATCCTTAACACTGAACTCATCCCAGAAATTCTACTAAAGTGATTTAGTACAATGCGTAAACATGAAATATGTGTGGACAGAAAGACGTATCACATCTTTGGTCACAAATACTTTCGTTAAAGTTAGATGACACTTTGAAGACGTGGAATGAGGCCTTGAGATGAGGTATTAATGGTTAGCCCATCCAGACCTCCAGGCTGTTTATTGGATACTACTAAAAGCCCGGCAGTCAACGGAATTGACTGCTGTTATAGATATTATGAATTGTGATTAAGAATATCTGTGCAAAGGTGTCTGCTAATTCAAATTGAATTACCCAGGGCAGGCGGCGAGGAAGCCCCTTTGCTTACTGCCCCACGGGGTCTCCTCCTTCTACTTACTAAATTGCTCAACGTAAAGTGCTATGGAGGAAACCACTGGCGGTACATTTCTAAAGATACCGATATATAATAATTCTAACACCAATGTCTATCTAACAGCGATGAGTATCGATCAACTCTAGCACAGAGCATTACTCTCTCACAATTACGTCACGGAGAAACGTTTCTAATAGCTATCGGCGACAAACTGACACACACGTAAGCTGCAAAACTGCACATGCGCATATTTGCTTATGGAACTTGACAACAGCTCTGCGCATGCGCAGTTCTATCGGTGACAAACAGACACACACTTACGCCGCTTATAAATAATATGATGATGTTAATAGGAGGCAGGTAGGGCCTTTCAAATGTCGGTCTTTACCGGGAAAGTCAACAAGGGCTGAGCGATCAGTAGGGACACTTCCTCAATGTCGGTATGAGAAAATGACAATTAAGTGCAAGACAGACTGCGTCATTTCCAAAGACTATTACGAATTATAAAAAGGTTAATAATTTATTAAGCTCATTTTTACCGCTTACTTTCGACAAATCGACTGAGGAACATAGTTGAAAAAAGAAGAGAGAGAGAAGAAAAACGAAAACAAAAGCAGGAAAAGACGTGAAATGAAAACGAATAGTCTTGTTTCTTCTCAGTGGAAGATGTTTGTAAACCTATTGGACCAAACTGCTATGGTCATCAGGCCCTAGACTTTACAAACTATTAAAGCTAACTTCAACGACAACACGCACACCCATGTCCGAGGGAGGACGCGAACCTCCAGCGGGAGCGACCGTCCAGCAGTAGCATGATGCCTTAGAACACGCGGCCACTGCCGCGCGGCTCAAGGAATGAGAATCATTGTCTTAAGAAAATACGTTTATAAAAAGATGTGGCGTTGTCTTATATGCCTCCCAATGTTTCTGAAGTATGAAAATTGTAGATTTATCCCCTTTGTCAGAGTATAAGACCGGGCATTTCGAAGCCGCGATGGAACGGCCGAGCGTT
This sequence comes from Locusta migratoria, assembly GCA_026315105.1. NCBI lineage: Eukaryota > Metazoa > Arthropoda > Insecta > Orthoptera > Acrididae > Locusta > Locusta migratoria. The sequence continues at coordinate 238,404,803 of CM048755.1, forward strand.
ATAAGGCGTCTTACTAAGCAGCGCGCGGTTGCTCCCCGTCGGATGTTCGAGTTCTCCCTCGGGCATGGGTGAGAGTGTTGTCCTTAGCTTAGTTCAAGTAGTTTGTAAGCCTAGGATCTGATAACAGTAGGTAAGTCCCATAGATTTACAAACATTTGATTATGTGTTTCTCTTTGGCATTTCGAACATGGCATGCTTGAATGAGCTCGACGAAAATCGAATACAGTTACTCGTACCTTGTTAAGCGACTACACTGACATCTACCGGACTCTCACGGAATTACGTGCCTCTACCAGTTGGAGCGAGCATAGAAGCATAGAAGCCAGATGCAGAACTCCAAAACGAAGAACGACGATACTGAGCGCGGGGCGCGGACCGCGGAGGGGTCGCTCCGGGGGCCGAGGGTATTTAAATCGCCCGCTACCGGGCTAGAACCCAGTTCCCTTCGAGCAGCCGTAGCGTGCGGATCTCCGTGCCGGCGCGTTTCCAGGAGTTCGGTCCGTCAGTTCACCTCATGATGGCAACATGTATGATCGCCGAAATATTGTGCCCGTTGGACACTATAGACCGGCAGTACACCCGTGGATATTTTGATTATCAAATACGCCGGGAGAAACTGAAGAATCACAGCTAAGGAATAACTTCAACTACATACGCACATTACATTGAATAACTGAGTTCATGTCTAATTTACATTCCAAACGCATTCAGTCGACAGAGATGGTGACATGTATGAATTTCACTTTTTTTTCCTTGAATAATGCTTTAACGTATATTTAAAACGCTCTATGATGAACGACAAAATAGTGACCTGTGCTTAGTATGTGTCTGTGCACCGTTGAAACGGCACACAGCAGCGGTTCTTCATCAGATACTGAAGATCTGGGGAGCTATAGGACACCATATATCTACGCACAGGTCGATTAATTACGAACTGTTGGTTTATGGGCACATAGAGATATGAAGCGAATGTGGGGGCCAAGACTTCAACTTGAGTGGTATGAGATACTCCTGAAACCAGTGTAGCAGGGTTCTGCCCTTGTGACAAACAGTTTTCCTCGTGGAAGATAAAATTGCTGTCTGGGGAAACGTCAACACAGGATATATTACTCGGCAAAGCCAAGTGGTAATATCGCGACGGTGGCAGCACCGTCGTGTTTACGCCGGAGAAACAGAGGGGTAGGGGTAGCAGTACGGCGTACATGTACGCTCCAGTACTCTTGTAAATGGGCCGCTGCTAGCCTGTTACACGCAGCGCGTTTACTCACGATTCATTTTGCGGAAGACTAAATCTAATTTGGAAATTCGACTTCAATGTTCGATGCTGTGGTTAGATGTTAAGCCAGCATCGATTATACTAATCCTTCCAATGACGGTTTGCGAGTGGTTTATTTTTCTTAGATTATGAAAAAAATTTCGAAGCAATCATTGGTTGAACATTGCCGGCCGCGGTGGCCGAGGGGACTAAGGCGCTCCAGTCACGGTCTGCACGGCCACTACGGTCGGGGGTTCGAATCCCCCCTCGTGCATGGATATTTGTGCCGTCTTTAGTATAAGATAGTTGATAAGTAGTTTGTAAGTTTAGGGACTGATGACCCCGTAGTTTAGTCCCATAAGCTTAACAAACATTTGAACATTTTTGGTTGAACATTACTGCAGTCAAGGAACATCTACGATGGCTAGAAGTATTCCGAATGGATAAAGACGTTGCGAGTACTCAGAAGGGGTAAAGACAAAGCTAGTAATCAACACAAAGTATTCCTTCCAATGAACAACATTGAAAATAAATTTCAATTAAACACAATAGCTGGAATACTGATTCTACGATATAGTAGTGACAGAAGTATTTTACCTCAGCCGTTCACGGAGCTTCGCTGACAGTATCTGTAGAACTACCTCCCATGCTGATCTCGTCTTCCTCGGCTATCTCTGCCGATTCGGTCGCTGACGATAATGGTTCGTCACTTGAATCCAGCCGCACTGATATTATTATTATTTTTATTTCTTCGTCCATGAGTGCATCTCTTCTCCAATAGTCCTCGCACACTTTTCCTACGTGAGATACCGCCTTTCTCCAATCGTCTAATGTCACAGCAGCAAAAGCATCAGCTGTAAGTTTTTTCAGTTCCGTGAGCGAAACGCTTCAGATATTGTGACTACGGATTTATATTTTTTACAATATTCCAGATTAATTCGATGGGATTCAGGTCTGGATGGTATGGAGGCAGTCTGAGGGGCACAAATCCATTCTCTTCCAAACTTTTGTCAATACACTAAACAGGAGACGTTTGGTGATCCTTATCTATTGCCATAAGTTCGGCTTTCCGTAGGTCAGAGTCATAACGTATGTTGTTGTTGGTCAGCCAGGATTTTATTTCACTTTTTAGAGAGTTAGAGGACGGCGGTTTATTCTCTTGTTTATTGTGATACGGATCATTATCAAACTTCTTGGAGGTAAGCCTGGCATAACTTGGGTTTCAAAGTATTTTTGAAAATTTTTGCTATCTTTTTCTGTGTGATAGTCGTTTTGGTTTTTGAATCATATATGACAAGCGCACCCGGAATGAAACCCATGTTTCCTCCTGCATGAACAACAATTAAACGGTGACCGGCACTTTTGTTTCCTAAAACTACTCGCGCACTGTCACTTTGCCAACATTTACGTATAATGCGTGTGAATCCATGTTTCACCTCAGTAAACCACTCGTCGCTTTGATTCTGATGCTAGATTTTTACGTAAAAACCTGGTAAAGTAAGCCCTTTTAGCAACAATGTTCTCTCGTTCGCACAAAACAACACGTTTATTTTGGCAGCTTCTAAAACGAAATCCTATAGACTATACAAATTTTCTAAGGCTTTCCTTGCTAGCTATGAAACTCAGATCTGTTCGACAAAAGTTGTGCAGTTTTCGCAAAGTTGGTATTTATTTATATTGTTCGTAATACCGTTGAAATTGCTGCTGATAATACATTTATCCATATCATCTATCACATACTTATTGTAAGATTCTTGCTTGTTCTTCTTCGGCATAAAAACGTGAGTTCCACTGAGCTCGGCATCGTGTCCTTTTTTCTGTAATCTGGAAACCATCCCATTGCTCAGATTTAACATTTTGGCAGCACGTCCGTCGCCTTCTGCACCGGCACGGTGAATCCCCTCTGTTTCTCGTCTTCAACGAATTTATTTACGTTAACCGCAAGCCGCCGCGCCTGTCGACAAAGACACCTTCCACGCTCACCTTCCATTCTCGCAATTACAGGTAACAACGCGCACTAGTGTAACCGTAGCAAGGCTGTACCTCGTCACGTGATCAGGTTAGTTCCTGCCGCTGCCGGTTACCACTTCGCCTTGCCGGGTTGTCTGCAACCATAGTATCAGCTAGAATACTGCGACTTTCACGGTTTCCACTGTCCCCACTGACCTGTCTGTATCCGCCGTGCAGAGCGGGTTTCCTGTGGGATTTTGGATGTATGACAGCTTTAAATGTTCAATTTTTTCTAATCCTAAGAGACCAAATTATTGTGATCATCGGTCCTTAGACTTACAAACTGTTTAAACCAATTTATATTAAGGACAACACACATACCCAAGCCCAAACGAAGACTCATTACAAACTATTTAAAGTAATTCATAGTAAGGACAACACACACACACACACACACACGCCCGAGGGAAGACTAAAACAGCCGACGCGAGCGGCCGCGCGATTCTTAACGCGGCGCTCAGGACCACATGGTCATTCTCGCTTGTCTGGATGACATCTTATTCGGCCAGACAGACCAGTGACTTCGTGTTACAAGAAAGGTGATTAGTCCGATCAGGAGACGCGTTAGTATTGTTCCATAGTCCAATCTCAATGATCCTGTGTCCAGTGCAGACTTAACTTACGATTTCATTAGGCTACCACGAACAAGTCGTCCGTTTCGGAGACCCATCTTCTAGAATGTTGGTTGAGTGCATGCTCCGAAACAATTATTCTGTGATATCTGAGAATGACTGATATACGGCCGTACACTGAGACGATGAGAGTCAGCCGTGGTGTAGTGACCCACCGCTCCAAGGCGCCTTGCTGCGGAGAGCGCCGCTGCTCGCCGTCGGATGTTCGAGTCCTCCCTCGGGCACTGGTGTGTGTGTGTGTGTTGTGTGTTGTCCTTAGCGTCAGTTAGTTTAAGTAGTTTGTATGAGTAGTTTGTAAGTATAGGGACTGATTACCAAAGAAGTTAAGTCCCTTAGATTTACAAAATTTGACGATATAACCCGAAGTATTGTATTCAACATCCCTTGGCTCGGGGAAGTGGAATGGATTCAACAGATCGGTGGTAGTCGCCTGCAGGACTATTGACCCATGCTACCTTCATAGCCGTCGATAATTGCTAGCCGGCCGCAGTGGCCGAGGGGACTGAGGCACGCCAGTCACGGTCTGCACGACCACTACGGTCGGGGGTTCGAATCCCCCAACGGGCATGGATATATGTGCCGTCCTTAGTCTTAGTTAGTTCATAAGTACTTTGTAAATTTAGGGACTGATGACCCCGTAGTTAAGTCCCATAAGCTATACAAACATTTGAAAATTTGGTAAATCATTCCACGGAATCTCCCAGAATGTTCTTGAAAGCAATTGCGGACAGTTGTAGACGATGACGTACTGTATTGCCATCCATAAAAATTCCGTAATTGTTTGGGAACATGGACTCCTTGAACGGTTACGAATGGTTTTAAGGTTTGTGAATCTAAGGGATCAAACTGCTACCGTTATTGGTCTCTATATTTACAAACTACTTAAACTAACTTACGTGCGCCTTACTAACCCACACACAACTAACTTACGCAGATCTGTGCCCGAGGGTGGAGTGGAACATAGGATGTGGAGCGGCCGCAGAATCCGTAGCAAAGCGCCTTAGGCCCCGCGGCCATTCCCGTGCGACACTACAGATGGTCTTCAGAAAGGCGATCTTAACCATTTTGTCAATGATGGGTTCAGCTGGACCACAGAACTCAGTGCGCTCCATGTAAAAACTGACCACGCCTTACGCGCCGCGGCGGAGCGGCCGAGCGCATTGAGGCGCTATGCTACGATGTGCGAGGCCGTTTCCCGTCGGGGATTCGAGTCTCCCCTCAGGCATGGATGTTTGTGCCGTCTTTAGTATAAGCTAGTTAATAAGTAGTTTGTAAATTTAGGGACTGATGAACCCTCAGTTAAGTACCTTAAGCTTAACAAAAATTTGTACATTTTGAACGCCATACAGAGGCACCACAAGTTTGCACATGTCTCATTTGTAACTTGAGTCCACGGCCTCGTGGGGTTGCGTCTCACTAGCATCAGATGTTACGCGGAATTAAGACTCACTTGATCGAGTCAAATTTCCAGTCGTCTACGGTGCAGCTGGTATCAAGGCGGTGCAGGTGAGATCGTGTTATTAGCAAATGCTCCCGAATAGGTCGTCTGTTGCCGTAGCATAGCCAGTTGACGCCAAATTGTACTCCACCTCGTAACGGATTTTTTTGTTCCTACATTAATTTCTGCTGTTATTTTACGCAGTGTCTTTTGTCTATTAGTACTGTTAACGTTATGGAAACGCCGTTCCTATCGTTCATTAACTGCTGGCCGGCGTTGTGCGTGGTGAGAGGTAGAGCCTAAAATTTGTCATTTTCGGACACACTTGACACCGAGGATCTCGGAACATTGAATTATTTACCGTTTTCTGACATGGAATGTCCTATGTGTATAGCTCTAACCATAATTCCGCGTGCAAAGTCTGTTAATTCCACTTCTGTGGTTATAATCACATAAGAAACGTTTGTATATAAATCACCGGAATACAAACTACATATAAACTAATGCACCGCCCTTCTATACCTTGTGTAGTGAATACTACCGCCCTCTGTATCTGAATATCGCTATACCATGACTTCTGCACCTAATTGTAAACTGGAAAACAAAATAGTAACAACAACGGAGAAAAGAGCTTCTTGAAGTGTCCTTAAACACTAGTCATTTAAGCCATTAGAGATTGTATACATTTTTGTAATTTCACTGGAGCTAGAAGAGTACCCTGAACACTGTAGTAAGTCATACCGTCTTGCTAAATGTAGATAATTTTTTTGTTTGTTAGTCATTTAAATCCCTGCTGCCTATTATTATATAGCAGGACGTACATTTTGCGAGTTACATTTTATACCATATACTTTCAGTAAAAACTAGTGCATGTTTCGAATACTTTACAAATGGATTCAAATAGAAAAAAAAGAGGAATAAAACGGATACAAGAAATTAATATAAAATTTGTTTACATTTGTTGTTAAGATAGACAATGATAATAGGTCAGATATATATGTTGACGATGTATTTTGTTTTAATTAAAAATATAGGTACGATGTGAAGGTTGTATCCCATTGTACATTGTAGGCTATAGTTCGTTATATCATTTGCTGCATATGTTAGGTCTGAACTAATAGTTTTAACCAATAAAACTTTTGATTAATTTTACTTCCATGTTTTTACTACAGTAACAGTAGATATTACGACTTGATTTAATATGACATAGACGGCGGCATCAGGTGCGAGTGTTCGCTAAATCTTCAGGCCTGTCACACCTGATACAGCGGAAGTAGAAAAAGTGTCACATACTCTGAAAGTATAACATTTTAAAGATTATAGTTATGAAAATAATAGGGCTACTTTTGGGCAAAATAGCGACGTTAGTGAGGACCTAAGTCTTATTTTACAGCGTTTCGTATAACAATAAACTACACAGAGAATTTAGTTATCGAAGTCCTGACCTTACTTTTACTATGTTTGTATGCGTATCCGTCTTTCTCTTTCTTTATCTGATGTAATATCCAAATCAGTGTTTGCGCGTCATTTTGTATGTATTTCCAATCAGTCTGTTGTGGAGTCTCTGTTATTCTAGCATTTGCCCTCCCTTGTTTGTATGCCTGATTTAGTGCTCGCGATACTTGGTCTGCGATATTGTTAATAAAGTTCCACTCATCCTGTCCCATTTCTCGATTCTAAAACGTCGGTCTTGCATGTCCTAGAGCACTACAGATGAGCTAAAAATGTTCAAATGTTTGTAAATCTATCGGACCAAACTGTGTGGTCATCAGTCCGTAGCTTACAAACTACTTAAACTAAGGTAAACTAACTAAGGACAAACACACACACCCATGACCGAGGGAGGACTCGAACCTCCGACGGCGAATAACGCGCGCTTCACAGCGAGGCTACTCCACCGCGACCGGAGATGAGCACTGTGCGTTATAGTGAGCCCACCTCACCACAGGCATTTTTTTTTCTTTTTCTCGGCCAAGTCGGTGGGGGAGATCAGGACTCGGACCACGATCCGTGAGAAAGTGCACTGTACCGCGTATTGGGTTGATCTACTTAAAGTTCATCCACTCTCCGATACTTGGGAAAAAGAACAGATCAGCTTCTCTTGTCGGTTGAACGTTGATAATGAAAAAGGATCAGGTCCCTTGTCAGGCGATACAAATGGTAGAACAGAAGTTGAAGTTCAAACAAGCCACTATGGAGCACACTCGCCGTGAACGCTAAGTTCAAAAAAATTTTCAAATGTTTGTAAAGGCTTATGGGACTTAACTACGGGGTCATCAGTCCCTAAACTTACAAACTACTTATGAACTACTTACGAACTAGGACGGCACAAATATCCATGCCCGAGGGAGGATTCGAACCCCCGACCGTAGTGGCCGTGCAGACCGTGACTGAAGCGCCTCAGTCCCCTCGGCCACCGCGGCCGGCACTCGAAGTTCGTACCGTAAACGAAAGTTAATGTTCTTAACTACAATCAGTGAAACTGAAAAAGTCAATTGCGCCGAACTGATAGAATCCGGTCCCCGGGGACGCCATCTCTCGGTGGGCCGCGCACTGAACGCCATCGACGGCTACATCACTGCCTTCCGCCAGCTTAAACGCGCCATTTGGCGAGTACCGGCTTCTCGGTTGACACTGAGCCGCGGACGCAGAACACAGTCCGCAGATCTGCGCGGCTCTAGCATGGCCGCTGACGGCTGCCCCAGGAGGCGCTATCTCGTCTGTCACCACGCATCTACATCCCATCTATATTTATCCATCGGTGTCTATTTCCGGCCTTTACAAGATAATCTCCAGAACAACGGCTGGAAAAGGAACCGTTGAATGGTGATGGGCAGTTACTCCAACCAGCAGATGCGTCACCGTTCATAGTTTCTAATGTGAAATGTTTATAAATCCAAGGGACTTATTGATGTTAAGTACAACGCGCACACAGTCTTGCCCGAGAGAGGACTTGAACCTCCGACGGTGAGCACCCGCGCGATTTTTCAGCAAGGCGCCTTAGAGCGTCGGCCACTCCAGCGCAGTATTCGCAGTTTCCTGATCCAGCCGACGTTCTAAAGATTGTCTTGTAAACGTCGCAACTGGTCACCAATCAATAAATTTTCATGCGATCTAAACTGTTGTAAGATTAATATTAATTACTACTAGAAAACCTGGTGTCGCCAGCTTACTTATGTATTCCAAACTGCAGTTAGTCCATCCCTCCCTGCAGTTACTCTCTCTGTTCACCTGATCTTGCCTCCTCTCTGCCCATCTCCTCCCCTCTCTTGTCTCTCTCTGTTCGTCTCCTCATCCCCCTCTCTCTCTCTCTTCATCTCCTTCTACCCCTTTCCCTCACCTTCCCCTGTCTCTGCCAACTACGTTTTTACCTCTCTGCCCGACTCCTCCTCCAGCCCATCAGTCCTTTGCCTCCTTCATCTGTGAGTAATTATATAATTGTGTTAACTGTCATGGTGACAGTGAAGCGGTGTCTAACTATATTGCAAGCTACCCTCCGCCATCACCGTATGAGACCTTAGGTATCGTGCAAAATTTCATCCACATTGGAATAAAGCAGTAGATGTTGTCGGAGAACGTAGGTACAGTACCCTCTGACATGCACCATACAAAAATTTACGTAAACAGTAACTTTCCTTTTTGTTTGAAGATCAAGTATGCAAAGTTTCATTGCAGTTATTTAGTAGCAAAGAAGTGATGAATTAAAACGTCATTCGTAATGCGGCAGTTTTTCACGTATCATAGTATTCATGACCTCATAGCTTCTAGTGTCCTACATTTATACAATCATGCCTGTAACCTTCGCGAAAGCAATACGTTGTCAAAGTTTCATCGCAGTCGGATGAACGGTAAGGAGGCGCATAAAATACCAACAAACAAATAAACAAACATTCATTCCTATATATTGAACAGGCGAAGCCGGCAATGTGTACGATACAATACCTGTCAAATTCATGCTGATGGGTCAGACGGTGTCAATATCTGGAGTCAGGTACTCTCCGCCATGCATCGTACGAAATCTTATGTAGACAGTGATATTTTTATTGTTTTGAACCTCAAGTGTGCAAATTTTTATCGAGCTAGGAATCAAACTGAGATTAGTATCGAAGTCGGTTGTAAAGAACCCTCCGCCATGCACACTGAGAATTAATACGTATGCAGTGCCGTTCCTCTTGTATTGAAGCTCGTGTGTGCAAAATTTCATCGTAGTTTGATTAATGGTATAGCAGCGCATAAAATACGAACCTAATCCGAAGATGTAATGCCCCCTTACAAAATTTAGATTTTTTCGAACAAACTACTTATGAACTAGCTACAACTAAGGACGGCACAAATATCCATGCCCGAGGGGGATTCGAACCCTCCGACCGTAGTGGCCGTGCAGACCGTGACTGAAGCGCCGCAGTCCCCTCGGCCACCGCGGCCGGCACGGTAGAATGGCTTAGCGCTCTAAGGTTCCTTACTGCGGAGCGCGCAGTTGACCCACGTCGGAGGTTCCAGTCCTTCCTCGAGCATGTATGTACGTCTGTGTGTGTGTGTGTGTGTGTGTGTGTGTGTGTGTGCACGTGTGTTGTCCTTACGTTGGTTTAAGTTAGTTAAAGTTATTTGTAAGTCTAGACTTTTTTTATATATATACGGATAACACACAGTAAAATACGAATAAAATGAAATACACGAAAAATTTAAGAAGCGCTGTCATGCCTTTTGTAAAGTTGGAAAAAAAATAAATTGTAACATCAAGGTCACGCCGTAAATGGAATATCATAATAATAATTTCGTGAGGGTCAGTGACCTGGGTCAAGTCTTTAAATTTGACGCCAGTACGACACCTAACATGTTTCTAACCTATGCCGGTTGTCCAACCGGGAAAAGAGGGCTCAACGTTTAGCGTGCAATGCGAACCACGTTTCATTTCTGGCTTCCCATCAAATCGTTGGCAGGTGAATGCTAGGCTAAAACTCACATGAAAAAAATTACGTGATTGATCGGAGTTTCGAACCCGGGATCTTTCGTTCTCCAACCGAGAAGTTTGCCGCTAGAACTGACTTCAAGATAATGAAAAGCGCCAATAAAAAGCCTATTTTCTACTATAAGACGTTCAAATAATAATGTTGAATTCTGCCTTGATAGACGTCTGTTTTGTATAGCGGGCAAGCCTCTGTAATGGCACATGGACATCCAACATTGTCATCTACACGTGGTTTCATCGTCCTCGAATGACTTTTCATAGATGGTCAGGCCAGCTGGCCAGATTCACGTCTACAACATACTCGTTCTCCGGCGTCGAGGCATAACAGTCTGCTCGTTGCTAATTGTATTGGAGGATGATCAGCGCGGGCTGCTGTGGCTTGTTTCAGTTGAAATGGAAAAGAAATAAAAGAGAAGGCACACACTTGTACAACGCGTAATATGGCAATTCACTCCCTGCTCCCTTTATCTCCGTCACTTTCTGCCATTTCCTCTGTCCCTTCTCTTTGTCCAGCACTCCATCTCGTCACCCTTTTCACCTGTTCTCCCCTCTTCCTATCGATCTCCTCTATCCCCGTCCTCATCTCCTTCCTCCCCTCTATGTGCATCTGGTCCCCTTTCTCCTCATCTGCAGATTTATCATTTTCCTGTCGATATCCTCATCCGTCCTCTCTTTGTGTATTTCCTCCCCCTCCTCTATCTCGTCATACATCTTCGTCCAACCTAAAGCCTTTTTTAATGTTATATTCAAAGTATTACAGCTACGAAGTTGTTGAACGAATGCTTTAAAATGTTGATACAAAGTTGCCCTGGAATACGTACATGTATTTATACACCTATTGTTTTTTTTTTAAATTTATCTCATCTATCAATTGTCTACGGCCGTGCCACGGTGGTTGCACCGGTTCACGCCAGATCACCGAAGGTAAGCACCGCCGGGCGTGGTCTGTGCTTGGATGGGTAAATTGTCCGGGTACGATACGCGCGGTGTACGATTTTCCCTTTGCCTTGCGGCAGAGGGGACAGGAGGGGTGGTGGTGGTGCGAAGTCCCTGATCCACCAATACTCCGGAGTGAGTTCCAAATGTCTCCGCAGTGTCTCATGGAGTGAGGGCATGGGACACTGTTGATGGTGACCCGTCCGTCGGATGGGAACGTTAAGCTCGGCGGCCCCATTATTACTACACTACCCTACACACGCAACCATTAGTCACCTAACACACACTTCAGCACACAGTCCTCACATTTCGCGAAGGAAAGTTGCCTGCGGGCGAGGAGTATAGGGAAAACCTTTCCAATTAGGCGGCTAAACGTGCCCTTCTGGGTCTCCCAGCCATTCATGCCATTCGGCTTTACTTCATATATCAGTTTATATTATTTTTTTAGCGGGGACTCTTTGTTATAAAAAAAATCAAAGATAGAAAATGGTTATGTATCATGTATTAAAAATAGGTATCTAAAAGCTTTCATATATTGGTATGCAACGATGACAAAATTTCAATGAAATTCGTAAAGAACTTTTAAAGATTAACGAGTTGATGCAAGGAAACATTTACTTTTTATTAATGTAAATGATAATTTTTTTTCATTTCTTCTATGACTTTTACGCATATTCTAATATTTATTGTGCTATTCGGGCAAAGACGAATCCAACAAATTTGAAATCATTAAAATCAGTCTTGAGCTGGAAATGGTGAAACTAATCCCACTTCCTTTTATTTATTTAGATATGTGGCCTCTATCGTTCCCTATCGTCTTTGCTCCGTTTATATTAGTATTTTCTCTGGTGCGCCATGAGCCTGCAATTCCATTACTCGACATAATTCTTGCGGCGGTGAGTGGTAATAAGGTTTTAGCCTATCAGTATAAATATCTGTTTCATTACTGATTAACCTAAGTCGTGAACTCGGAACGGTGAAATAAATAATGTTTTATAATAATGAGTATAGACAGAGCGTCTAATTAAATTTCTACCAATTCCAGGAATGGAACCTGGATCCTATGCTAACTTGACAGATATGCTAACATAGCAGCCGTATTGGTCTCCCTCCGGAATACAAAGGATAGTTCCTACTCTCCCCACTTTTATGATTTTCTTTTGACTTGAATCAGTTTTGCCGACGCTCTCTTCATCGAAAAGGTATTGGTGGTTGTCTTCTAAATTTATAAAATAATGTTCAAATGTTTGCTAAGCTTATGGGACTTAACTACGGGGTCATCAGTCCCTAAACTTACAAACTACTTACAGGGTGTCCAGAAAAGGACTCCCTGATTTCAAAATTAAATATCTCGAAAACAAAGATCGATAGAGGAATGCAGTAAACGGCATGTTTATTGCGAAAGCTATAAGTTTATACAGCAGTTTGAAATAATAATTACCAAAGCTGCTAACAGATGGCGCTGTAATCACCATACGTAATGTCTAGATTAAGATTAATGCCCAGATTAAGAGATTAAAACCCTGTACTCCATTGAACAACGGGTTTTTCTGGTGCTAGAGTACCACAGGTTAGAAGAGAGTCCTACGGCAAAAAGGCGAAGTTTTCAAGCACGATTTAATGTTCCAATAAGACCCGATGCGAAAACCATTCGTACGCACTTCGCAAAATTTCAACGAACAGGCAGCGTAACTGATGATCTTGTGGGGTATGTTGGCCGCAAGCAAACCGCAGTTACACCTGAAAATACCGACACAGTTTCTGGAATTATTCAGCGAAATCCAATGTCATCCGTCCGTAGAATTGCATCTGAGACTTGTTTGAAGCGTTCCAGCACGCAGAAAATACTGAGAAAGAGCCTACACATGTTTCCATTCAAAATTCAAACGCACCAGGCCATACCCGTACGAGCTGTGCAACAACGTGTTGCCTTTGCTAATCAGATCCTCACAATTACTGATAGTGAAGGATTTGATGTTGGCACACTTTCACCTGAATGGATACGCGAATAAGCAGAACTGGCGATTTTGGGGTTCCGAAAAGCCATATTGGTGTGAAGCGAAACCCCTCTATTCTCCTAAAGTTACTGTATGGGCTGCAGTAAGCAGTAGAGGCATTATTGGCCGTTTTTTCATTCGAGAAACGGTTACGTTGCAATTTTGGAACAATTTGATGCCACACAGCAAGCGTTAGAGGATCGACCAGGTACCGAATGGTTTATGCAAAATTGAGTCCGAGCACATCGGACCGAACAAGCGTTTCGCTTTCTTGAGGAATACTTCTGGAATCGAGTCATTGCTTTGGAATATCCCCAATTTACTGGTGCAGGCATGGATTGGCCTCCATATTCGCCGGATTTGACTCCCTGTGACTTTCTTTTGTGGGGCACAGTGAAAGACATGGTCTACCCGAATCATCCCACCACAATGGACGAGCTTTAATCGACGATCTCTGTGGCATGTGAATCCATTTCGGTTGAGACACTACGAAATGTGATAGCGAATTTCATTCTTCGTTTGCGCTACCTCTGTAGAGCCAATGGTGAACATTTTGAAAACATTGTGATGTGATTGTTTGCAAAGAGTGTTTTCATACGATTATTTCACTTATGTATGCTGATATGAGCTGTACAGCGTCATCTGTTAGCAGCTTTTGTAATTATTATTTAAAACTGCTGTATAAACTTCTTACAGTTTTCACAATAAACATACCATTTACTGCATTCCTCTATCGATCTTTGTCTTCGAAATATTTAATTTTGAAATCAGGACGCCCTTTTCTGGACACCCTGTATGAACTAGCGTATACTAAAGATGACACAAACATCCATGCCCGAGGGGGGATTCGAACCTCCGACCGCAGCGGCCGTGCAGACCTTGACTGGCACGTCGCTGACCGCTCGGCCACAGCGGCCGGTTTGTTCAATAACACTAGTCTTATTGTCGTAATGGATATATGCATCGAATACCCAAAGAAACTGCTATAGGTATCCTTATTCATACACGGAGTTCTATAAACAGTCAGAGGATGACGCTGCGGTCGGCAACGCCTGTTTAAGACGGTTTCTGGCGCAGGCGTTAGGTTGGATACTGCTACTACAATGCTAGGTTATTAGGATTTATGCGAGTTTGAACTTGGTGCACGAGAGACGGAAACACAACATCTCCGATGTAGCAATGAGGTGAGGATTTTCCCCTGCGACCATCTCACAAGTGCACCGTGAATTTCGGGAATCCGGTAAAACATAAAATCTCAGATTCCCCCCACAGGGAACGACCTCACTCAACGGAGCATAGCGCCTCAATGCGTTCGGCCGCTCCGCCGCGGCTACATCCTATCTTCCACTGCTACTGCAAGATGCGTTAGGCTCCACTTAGAACAAGGTAGATGTTCTACACAACGCAAGCGTGTACAAGGTGGAGTACGGACGTAGGGAAATCGCTATCGCCGAAAGAAGCAGGCCAGTAGCAACACGCAACAGAGAGAACGAGTAGTACAATCGACCTGACAACACAGCAAGTCAGTAGCGACCCATCAGGACCCTGCGGCAAGCCAACCTGGTTACTTACCAAGAAGCAGAATATGGTGAAACGCGAGATCGGAGAGGTCCTGGAATATTAAATAAGCGAGAGGCTGGGCTCTGGCTCAAAGCGTCTTGTCTGCAAGATATGAGCCCAACTACTCGCACAAACACCCAGAGACGCGAGCGTTACCGCCGCACGACATACACCCAGCGTAAGGCAAACAAAAGTCGAGTCCTACCCCCACCACCAAACTATACTGTTAGGCGTTGTTCACACTGAGGCGATAACATGACGATACGACACACTATAATAAGGAAGGAAGATTTAGAGTTTATCATCGCGTCGCCATCGTGGTCATTAGAGAGAGCACGCGATGCTTATCGGTGCAACACTCACATTCCCACTGGGGCGATACGATATCTGATAAGCGATGTGAACTTCTTTACGACGAGGAACAAGAGGCACGAATCACGTTTCTGTTTAAATTGCCATCATGAGCTCTCCTCAAAGGAAATTTTGTAACCTATCATTATTCAAATCTCAAGAATCTGAAAAAGAAATGGAAGAACTAGATGCACCCGCACAATGCTATAAATATCAAATATTGTTCAGCAGAAGTTTCTCAAATGTTTGTGAACGTATTCGACCAAACTGCTGTGGTCATCAGTCCCTAGACTTACAAACTACTTAAACTAACCAACCTAAGGATAACAAACACACCCATGCCCCAGGGAGGACACCAGTCTCCTACGGCAAGCAACCGCGCGCTCCGCAGCAAGGAGCCTTAGACCGCTCGGCCACTCCACCGCGGCTGAAATTTTTCGTCAGCTCTTCAATCAAGAACACACATTCCGCGCTTCTACAAATTGAATCCAGCAGTTTCTAGTTTTTGGAGCAGCTAGTATAAACTCTGACCAAAACAGAACACAGGTTTTCGACTTAGTATTTCTTCTGTTGAGAAGCAACTAATTACTAAATGTGAGGCGGTGTAAATGTTTCAGTGAAGTTAAAATACGGAGAATATTTTATTTAGAGTACGGAGTGAAGTGTCGCTGTGGTCAGCACACTGGACTTGCAGTCTGGACGTCTGCGGTTGATATTCGCCTCCGACCATCCAGATTTAGGTTTTCCGTGATTACCTTACATGAGACCAGGCAAATGACAGTATGGTTCATCTGGGTAGGGTCGGTTTTCTTCCCCATCCTTGTCAAATCGATCCGAGCTTCTGCTCCGTGTGTAGTGACTACACTGTCGACGAGTCGTTAAACCCTCATTTTCCTTCCTTTATTTTTAGTAAGGCTATCTTGCATTTTTCATTTTTCATCGTGGCATTTATATAAATATTCGTTACCAATTACGTAAAGATTTCGCAAAGAGCGTTTAAAAGAAACGTTGATGGATTTGAAGAGAAATGTGTCTAGCCGCGGTGGAATAGCCGAACGGTCTAAGGCACCTCGCTGCGGAGCGCGCAGTTGCTCGCCGTCGGAGGTTCGAGTCATCCATGGGGCATGGGTGTGTGTGTTTTCCTTAGGTTAGTTTACCTTACTTCAAGTAGTTTGTACGCTACGGACTGATGACCACGCAGTTTGGTCCGATAGATTTACAAACATTTGAATATTTGAAATGAGTCTATTGATGGTGTAGCTGTGGGTGGTGATGTCCATATAGGAACAGACAACGTGTTTGAACTTCTCGGTTTCATCTCGACGCTCATTCCCAAGTAACAGGAATTTAGCATTCAGAGGTTTTTTTACACCTCTAATAAAGTTTTCTGAAACCACGGAGCATATAGTGTGTTTTTCTCAGTCACCATTAGCTAATAATTATTCTTGATGTATTTTCGCATGTTTTGCATTTACAGCTCCGTTTTGAATTGATATCATACGGCATACGAAAACGAGAAACAGGAGGCATCTTCGAAGTAGGTGTAATAGGCAGCAATAGCTGCGCTTGTGGCGCATACCTGCCATTCTTAGGGCGATAAAACTATGATATATATATGTACGTATACTCGATCATGGCGTTGGGGCCATCTCTTCATGGCAGATGCAACTGCATCGTTAGACCTCGTGATGGAATCCGGTCACGGTCTGCACGGCCACTACGGTCGGAGGTTCGAATCCCCTCTCGGACATGGATATTTGTGCCGTCCTATTTCGTAAGTAGTTTGTAAGTTTAGGGACTGATGACCCCGTAGTTAATTCCCATAAGCTTAACAAACATTTGAACATTTTTGGAATCCGGTATGGAGAGCAAAGAGGAGTATGAACGAAAGGGTGCTACAGTACTTACATATCGTGCGAATTTGGGAGGCGTGGCCGGATAGCAAACCGGTTTCGGTAACTGCTGGTCCAAAGCGGGGATCCCGGGTTCTAATCTCTGGCCGCCACCAATTTTCGCTAGCGTCAAAGATAATTTTTCCATCAAATCCATGTTCCTTTCCCCATAAAGAAATGCAATATACGAGGCGAGTCCAGAAAGTAAGTTCCGTTTGGTAATAAAATGAAATTGTACACAGATACAGAAGAAATTTTTATTGCACAAAATTCTACAACTCTTAAACTACTTTTCCACATAACTGCCGAAATTTTGTAGGCACTTGTCATAGCGTGCCACAAGTTTTTGCATGCATCCTTCACAGAAGGTTACCGCCTGTGTATTAAACCATGTGGTAACAGCTCTTTATCATCGTTGAAGTGTTGACCACCAAGGACAGATTTTAGGTGTAAGGAGAGATGAAAGTCGCTAGGAGAGAGGTCAGAGCAGTATGGAGAATGATCTAACAGGTCCCATTGAAATTTCCGTAAGAATTGTTTGGTCACATTCGGTGTGTGAGGTCAGGCATTATCGTGAAAAAAAAATCTTTTGACTGTAATCCTCTTCTTACACCCAAAATCTTGGTGGACAACACTTCAACGATGATGACTAGCTGAAAGAACATGTTACCACATGGTTGAATACACAGGTGGCAACATTCTATGAAAAAGGCACACAAAACCTTGTGCCATGCTATGACAATTGCCTACAAAATTTCGGAAGCTATGTAGAAAAGTAGTTTAACAGCTTTAGATTTTTGTACAATCTATATTTTTCTGTATCTGTACCAGTTCATTTTATATAACCAAACGGAACTTACTTTCTGGACGCCCCTCGTATTTCACGTATTTACAGTGGGAAGCGATATCACTGTCCTTGCCGCGGTAGAGTAGCCGAGCGGTCTAAAGCGTCTCGCTGCGGAGCGCGCGGTTGCTCGCCGTGGAGGTTCGAGTCCTTCGTAGGGCATGGGTGTGTGTGTTGTCCTTAGGTTAGTTTACCTAGGTTTAAGTAGTTTGTAAGCTACGGACTGATGACCACGCAGTTTGGTCCGATAGATTTACAGACATTTGAACATTTTTTCACTGTCCTTCCGTCACTAAAAACAAAAACGATATATTAGCTGTACTTCATACACAGTTGTGTATAACATGCTACACACCATAATCTTGACGTCGCACAAGAGTCACAATATGCATCTCTGTCGTGA
The DNA here is from genome assembly GCA_026315105.1 of Locusta migratoria. Classification (NCBI taxonomy): domain Eukaryota; kingdom Metazoa; phylum Arthropoda; class Insecta; order Orthoptera; family Acrididae; genus Locusta; species Locusta migratoria. Next base: position 238,423,090 of record CM048755.1, read on the forward strand.
CAATGCCTGCGATAGATCGGCTTCTAACGTGCTAGATTCCTATTAAAATGAAAAGGCACTGTTGGCCACTGAACACTTTGTAATTAGAGAATGATATTTGCACTCTGCAGCGGAGTGTACTCTGATATGTAACTTCCTCGCAGATAAAATGCGTGTATCGGACCGGCAAAGGCCTCAGGTTCGAATTCCGGTCTGACACAGTGTTTTAGTCTGCCAGGAAGTTTCAATTTGTAATTAGTCTGCGAATTGCCAAGATGCAAATAATTTATTAATGGTGCACGAGAAACTAATAAGGAAGCTGAATCGCGGAAAAGAATAACTGTCAGGATCTCTCATTTTGGCGAAAATTATTATGACAGAAGTTTGCAGTATCATTTTCGTGGAATTCAACGACGATACAATGACGGACTGCAGTTTGGTGATGCCTATTAATTTCTTTGGAGTAGTGTTCCTAGTCGAATTATACGATACGGTTATACAGGCTTGTTCCCTTTCATTCCCTTTCAGTTATCTAATTCTTTTGTCCAATGCGTAGCGGCGGATTAGCCGGGCGCACTGGGGCGCTGTGATGCGGTTCGCGCGGCCGTTCGACGTCGGGGGTTCGAGTCCTCCCTCGGGCATGGGTATTAGTGTTGTCCTTAGGTTAGTTTACCTTAGTTTAAGTAGTTTGTAAGCTACGGACTAATTACCGAGCAGTTGAGTCCGATAGATTTACAATCTTTTGAACATTTTGTCCAATTCGCTAACAGCAGAGTGCACATCTTTCTAGCTCAGCTTTTCAGATTTGTGTAGTCGCAAACATACAGTGGAGTACAGTTGAAATACATAGTGTCTAGCACCTGCTACGATCCTTCAATGCTTACCCGTTCTGTCGAAGTATTGCGTGAAGTGTGTCTCCAACTATTTCAGTCGTCGATGATCGGTTTCGACTGCTACAAAAACAGAGGCAGCGCGCGGTGTGAAGAGTGCGCGAGCCAGTAAGTAAAGTCGCAGGTCTTTCATTAGTGACAGTAATTTACCGAGACCGTTCACACTAGTAACACGCGTAGAGCAACTTTAATACAATGCTGCGCTACATAATGGCGGACAGCCTGTGGAATTACAGCAAAAATAAAAGTAAGTGCACGGCTGTCAGAAGAAGCACAAGCGAATCGCTGACTTAGATTCACATCTAGACACAGACAAGTCGGATATAATTCCTCGAGAAGAATCTGAAGGGCCGTTAAAACATTCTTGCGTTAATGAAATACGCACGGCGCGGTGCGTCGTTAGAATTCGTCACAAGGGAAACAGCGGGCGTGCGTGATTTGCTACACGCTCGGTTCTGCCGTTCGTTTCGATGCGGTGACCGGAACAGTCACAAAGAATGTGCGTTCCCTGAGAAAACTAACGATGGAACTGCACGTAAAACGGAGGTGCACCTTTTTCTTACGCTATAATTTACATTGCAGTAGTTAAGATGGCTGTATACATTAATAGGTTTTGTTGTGGGAAGCATGAAATTTGTGTACGCTATATATTCGACGAGACGTTAAAAAAACCGAGACGCCTTGGCCAGAGGCGGCACGTAACCGGAATACGTAACGAAGGCGGCCGGCGAGCACCTGCTAACAGATTTCCCGCTGCCCGACGAGCTGCTCACAGGCTCCGTCACTCAGCCTGCAACTGGAAGCCACGACACATGTAGGACATCGTGCAGGGGCTCAGCCAGGCGAACCACACCAGGGTTTCAGGTGGACGATTGAATAGAGGCACGGTGATATTACGAGGCTTGGCTTTAAAAAAAGTCCGGACTGATTTTTAGCAGAAAAACTGCCCGAGCCTCCGGGTCAAACGATAATCACGTCAAGTCACAGGAAATCTTCCCCCTCCATTTCCGCTATGCGTTCACCTGCCGACTCCTCCCGCGGCGCCGGCCGTGGTGGCCGAGGGGACTGAGGCGCTCCAGTTCAAAAGTTCAAATGTTTGTATAGTCTATGGGACTTAACTACGGGGTCATCAGTCCATAAACTTACAAACTACTTATGAACTACTTACGAACTAGGACGGCACAAATATCCATGCCCGAGGGGGGATTCGAATCCCCGACCGTAGCGGCCGTGCAGACCGTGACTGGAGCGCCCTATTCCCCTCTCCCACCACGGCCGGCGGCGCTCCAGTCACGGTCTGCACGGCCACTTCGGTCGGCGGTTCGAATCCCCCCTCGGGCATGGATGTTTGTGCCGCCCTTAGTATTAGCTAGTTCGTAAGTAGTTTGTAAGTTTAGGGACTGATGACCCCGTAGTTAAGTCCCATAAGTTTAACAAACATTTGAACATTTTTGAATATAAAACAGTTTTTTTTTACCGTCAGACAAAACAGCAGTGATTTTACAAAACGACTTTATATTCGCTTTTAATGTGTTGTCCTCCAGGAAAGCGTATGAAATGAAAAAGTACTGCATTTTACTATTAAACAACTGAAGCGATGCATAATACATTTTGCTTTTAATACATTCTTCTCCACAAAATATCGCGAAATTAAAACTGCCGTTTTAGGATGTAACAAAGAGTCGGTCGTGTAGCTGATAAAATATATTTGCTGTTAATACATTATTCTACAGTAAAGCGTAATAAATTGAAATCAAATATAAATTTCGGTGCACGATATAAAAACTAGGAAGCGGAAGTCCCTACTGGGAGGATCGACGTTTTGAAACCATTATTATTCGCTAGTGCAAGTTGGTCATTCAACCTGTTGAGCCCTCCTTTATGAGTAAGCGACGAAAAAACATTCGCAATTTTGCAAAGATCTCGACAGCCTTAAAACAGAAGAGACATTCACATTCAGATAGTTGAAGTGCTTGTTTACGAATATTCAGTTATAGAGAGTCTGTCACGGAAACCGCTGTAGCGAAGTGGATAGCGTTCTGTTTCTTGATCTAAATTGTCCGGTTTCTGATCCCTACCTCAGAATTTTTTCATTTCGAAATGTATGGGCAATTCTAAAATTTTACCACAAAAAGATTTTTCAATAATGAGAAAAAAGAATATGAATAAAAAATCATATTTAAAGCAATCAATAAAAATAGTGATCAAAGTCATTTCGATAAAGATATGAAAATAAAAGAACATTGAAGCACATAATACGATATGCACCTCTTTCACATTAGACGAGATATCCACAGCTTTCTGCTAGCTACTAAAACAGACGTTTTGTTGTAAAGATTTAGAATTGTGTCCAAAAATGTAACTTTATTCATCGTTTACTCGCGAACGAAGTCCTACTTACGTGAATGGTCAACCACCGAATGTATGGTTTAAAAAATCAGATTATAATATGAACAAACAAACTTTTTCCTAACGCTGCTGCCGCTCTCTCCATGTCTCTTTCCAACGGTATGAGCGAGCTTTTTGGTTTTTCTTCTTTACAGAACTGAACAACATCATTTATTAGCACTTTTCCATCGAGACGCACTCTCTGATAGCGCGTATTTCGCGATGTCTGTCCATTTCATTAGCCGCTAAGAATACTGTCGCACTACGGCAATAACGTGACTGTACAATACGCGCGACACGTGCGTCGATCGTGTACTGTCGACTATTGTCAGGCGCCTTCGGCTCTATCTCAGCGTAAACAAAGCTTAAGTTCCGCGATCTGCCGCCGGCCGTTGTGGCCGAGCGGTCTGCGGCACGCCAGTCACGGTCTGCACTGCCACTGCGGTCGGGGGTTCGAATCTCCCAAAATATTCAAATGTTTGTAGAGCTTATGGGACTTAACTTCGGGATCATCAGTCCCTAAACTTACAAACTACTTATGAACTACCTTATACTAAGGACGGCACAAACATCCATTCCCGAGGCGGATTCGAACACCCGACCGTAGTGGCCGTGTAGAACGTGACTGGCGCGCCGCAGACCGCTCGGCCACTGCGGCCGGCTCGAATCCCCCCTCAGGCATGAATATTTGTGTCGTCTTTAGTATTAGCTATTTCCTAAGTAGTTTGTAAGTTTAGGGAGTGATGACCCCGTAGTTAAGTCCCATAAGCTATACAAACATTTGAAACATTTAGCTAGTAGTCTTCAGTGGATACATTACAGGAACATGCATTTTTTTAACGAAAATAAACCGCCAATTTATTTGAATATTGCTTGTCAATATGGGATCTGTGCCATGTGCGAATTATAGAAGAATCAGTGAAGATCGAACGAAGAGCAGCAAACTTTGTTAAAGGTTTATTTAGCAACCATGAAAGTGTCCCGAAATGATCGTTAACTCTAGTGGCATACGCTTCATCGCGGTATGCGTTACCATCAGTGTACCGAGAGCTTGCGTTTCTGGAGGAGTTAACCAAGTCTCGAAAAAACCATAAGGATAAAATTACAGATATAGGATCCCATACGGGGCCTTATCGGCAGTCGTTTATCCTGCGAACCGTACACGACTGGAATAGGAAAAGGAGGAATTGACAGTGCAGCTCGAAGAACCCTTCGCCAACCATCAAGACGACGTTTACGGGGTACTGATGCAGATGCAGGAAAACGTATTAATGTGACATTTTTGATGCTATGTGACACATATCCGCCTTTCCGCCAGATCCACATTCTTAGTTGAAATAAGTGTGCAGAGACGAATCTTATCCAGTTTTCGAATTATTTACGCGGTTCAAAGATAGGCGAGAAGAGACGGAAGACGGGGTCACGTGCAAGGTGTCCCTCATCCTCAGCAACGGGCGAAGACCTTGAAACAATTGGTAGGTGACGCGAAAAGACCATAACTTGAGTTTTCAGCAGGCTCCAAATATTGTACAAATCGCCAAAAAATAGTTATACAGATTTTATTTGAATATTTGCACACGATGAAAGTTTCTTCAAAAAGAGTACCCAAAAACCTGATGCCTGGACAGCAAAAGTTCTCGAATGAACATTCGTGTTGACACAGTGAAAACAGTAAAAAAATGATCCTTTCTTATTTTTAAAAGATACTTGGCGTATTATGAATCGTTGATTTTTCAATTATGATCAGGAAACTTAGAGCTAATCAGTGCACAGTGCTGTGTTATTCTGTATCTCTGGGGCTGTGAACGTGTGTTACGTACCTGAAACCCCAACTGTAAATTAGGAATATTAGTTTTTGAAGTCCTCTCTACATTCTGTAGAGCAGAAAGAAGAAAGGAACCTGTTGCATTAGTTGTCAAGTATTATTTGGTTCAGCAAGGGATCCCTATGGTGAATGTCCATACTTGTCCAGAAATTATCCCTATGCTGTTTTTGTGTACAAGAAAAAGAAATTCGCACTGAAAGGAACGAGAATGGAGAGCGTTGAAGCCATGAGAAAAAGGGGCGGAGACTATGGACATCTTGCCAGAAGATAATATTAAGCACTACTGTGAATAGGCAAGAGTTCCCAAGAAACTACATAAAGGAGAAGTGTTTTGAAGTGGATACAAAAATCTGTGACATTGTAAAAAGTGAAGGATATACTATTCCAGGCTTTCTGTAAGTGATTTTCAGCTATAGTTTCTGTAGCTGAGCAGTCAGTGCAATCAAAACCGCCACGGAGCACCGCGCTTAACCTCCGGTAATGAAAGCTTGTTATCGATGGTGGAAGTTGCAACCGATTCACAAGTTGCTTGACGGAGAAATGGAGCCACGCGAAATTAACGTGCGGTTCTACGCACCGTATCAGGGACTACGCGGCCGCTACTGCAGAATGTTAAAGTCCTAACTATGTGACTAAACCAAACGTTGCATCTCGGATAGATCTTTCATTTGAATCCTCGCCCGCTGTACTTCAATTATTATAAAACTTATGAATTATCAATAGCGTCACTTTTATCTGTGCACTCAATTCTCAATAAACGTATATATGTAACAAGCTTAAACCCGCGGCTCCGCTCGCGTGTTGGTTGATTATGATAGATAAGCTTTCTTTCAGTAGTATGCTATGATACTGGTTTTGAAGGAGGAAATGAAATACAATACCTTCTTTAGAAACAAACTGAAAACTATTCCTATCAGATTGCAGATGTCTATGCACTTACCGTTTATCAGGGAAGTAAGTAGTGTAGATCAAATCACACGTAAAAATGCACTTGTTTCGAAGAATCCAATCACGAAATTCAACAATATTGATTGTAATAATATCACAGATCGATCACTTGATGTAATGGACGAAACGACAAATCGATTTTTAAAGATATGTATTAAAACAATTTTCTTTTTTTACTGCTTTATTTATTTATTCATTCTTATATTTCTTTATTCGTATACTTATCCGTACAGAGAAAGAGCTGAAGATATTGTAGCACGCATAGACCAAAGATATGGTCTGTGGCATCACGTTTCGCTGTATGTAACCTTCTTGCTATAGAGTCGCAGACGTCATCTCTGGTCTTCAGTCCGATTTTTTTTTTATAATTTTACGACTTTCAACCACCATATCTTCCATCCTGTTATAGCTATCGGCATGGAACTGCTATGGTGTACAACGGGAGACGTCGGACAACAATTACACACAAACCATTCGTTTGCGTTCTGTAGTTTTCACTGAAAAGCGAAATAGTACACACACACACACACACACACACACACACACACACACACACACACGCGTAGAATTTTATATACACCGATAACTTTCCTACCCAATATACTCCACCCTTTTATCATTATCAGCCCTCAAGCAACAATGCAACTAATAAAACCAATGTCAAAGAGTAAATATAGTTTTCAAAGTGTAATTATTGTTCCGCATTTCGCGTTATATTCTTCAGATTACTAAATATCTATCAGATTGCTATAAAACCGTGCCTAAAACCTTCCTCGGGTATAAATTAGTAACTGCACAAATATTTAAGACTCTGCGTCTTGTCGTTCGGACGTGATAAGTGTACACCGAACAGACATTCACCTTAATATATATGGATAAATAGCTATCCGACCGCCATAAAACAGTGCCTAAAGCCTTCCCCGGGTACACATCAGTAACTGTACAAATTTTTAGCTCTTAATGTCTTGTGGTTCAGACGTGATAAAAGTACACCGAACAGACATTCACATTTATAGATATAGATTAATATGACTGTACCAATACAATGTATGAATCGCTCTGCTGTCACATGTTGGTTTGTATTATCAATAGTTTTTGTGCCTTACACGAAAACGTCAACAGTACTTCATCATCCTTTTTACAGTACCGGTTAGCCGTGACATCACGTCCACTTGGCCAAGGCCAACGAGACAGTCTGTGGCACATGCGTCACGCCAGGTAGTCCTGAGAGCCTAGAGAAGGCTTAAGACAACGCGGCCGCTAGCTGACTGCACGCTATGAGTCAGTGGGCTGTGCCCCAGTGTCCAGCCAGTCAGCTAGCGGTCGCCTTCTCTAGGCTCTCAGGACTACCTTGCTTAGGTGACATGACGTGCGCGCCTCGAAGCCTTCTCTGATGATGCGGCGTGACGTACGCACCATGACCTGTCTTTGTCGTTGGCCTCGCACTCTCGGACAGGTGCCTGTGTGGCCATGACAACACTCCGTGGTCTGGCCATACCACCTTCTTGCAGACCATAGCCTGGCCATGTCTAGGCACAGGCCACTTTGTGCAGCCCACTCTCAAACATCGCAAACTTTACCTGCGGAATATACGTTGTCACTCCTCAATACCTACACTTTCCTTATCTTTCCTGCGGTGACAAAGGTAAGAGAAGCAGTGCCAAGAATTAAAGTACTAGCACCGAAACCAAATCTCCACACAAACAGTGAATCGAAATGGAAGAAATGATAATAATCAGTGTAACAATTTATTCATTGGCAAGGTCAGACGTTGGTGTGCGTATTTGTCTGCAACTTCAATCAAAATGTATTAGTGTAACACAATTACTCCACAAAACATGACAAGAAGACGTAATGAAAATAATACTCTACATTCTACAATATAACATTTTGCCATAGAAATGCATTTATAGCTTCAAATTCAAATGTTTGTAGAGTCTATGGACTTAACTAAGGGGTCATCAGTCCCTAAACTTAAAATGTTTGTATAGTCTATGGGACTTAACTACGGGGTCATCAGTCCCTAAACTTACAAACTACTTATGAACTACTTACGAACTAGGACGGCACAAATATCCATGCCCGAGGGGGGATTCGAACCCCCGACCGTAGTGGCCGTGCGGACCGTGACTGAAGCGCCTTAGTCCCCTCGGCCACCGCGGCCGGCCCCTAAATTTACAAACTACTTATGAACTACTTACGAACTAGGACGGCATAAATATCCATGCCCGAGGGGGGATTCGAACCCCCGACCGTAGTGGCCGTGCAAACCGTGACTGAAGCGCCTTAGTCCCCTCGGCCACCGCGGCCGGCGATTGGTGTTAGTTTGCCGCGGTGAATTAGCCGTGCGCATTGCGACGCCGTGCTGCGGTGGGCGCGGCTGCTCGCCGTCGGGGGTTCGAGTCCCCACTCGGGCATGGGTGTTTGTGTTGTCCTTAGGTTAGTTTACCTTAGTTTATGTAGTTTGTTACCAATGGACAATTAACCTAGCAGTTGAGTCCGATAGATTTACAAACATTTGAACATTTTTGGTGTTAGTTTCTGCTTTTTTAAGTGTCTTCACTGATAGGACAGCAATTACAACACAGCACACAATAGGGAAGGATATAATTGTCCTTTAAAATCCATCCCATTAATTAATAACAGAGCAGTCGCGCTTAGTTTTCAATACACACAAATTACACATATACATATGCCACAAAAGAAATAAACATTACACCAAATGATAAACGACCAGTAAAACTCCTTTCTTTTTTAATTACGTGCAGTTTCGGCACATCACGAAGTAATCCGCTAAACAATAAGTAGTGCGCCCCCTTGCGCACCATTATTTAATCGACCAGATTAAATTTGACAGCATAAATTACTCCCTGCTATAAACAAAATGTGACATAAATAAACCCAACATTCTAATTTCTGACTACATGCAAACTTGCCACCATTTTCTCCCCAGAAAGTGACCCTTTAAATGTTATAATTTTTTTCTTTGTTTTAGCCAGCATTTAACTCCAAACGTCTAAACGTGTTGTTCAGATTTCTTGCGTACTCTGTCAGGAAGTCACTACTAGGATACCGGTGCAAACATAATTCATCCCCATGAACCACAGACTTGCCGAGGTGGGGTGGCTTGCGTGCCTCAGGGATACAGATAGCCGACCGCTAGTGCAAAACACAGCGGAGACGCAACACAACGTGTGGTTCCTGAAGTGCTTTGCCCATGATGAAGAAATGTGTGAGAAGGTAAAGGAAATTATTGAGACAGTTGAGGGAGAGAAAAATTGTGATGGGGGCCTGGAATTCGATAATAGGAAAAGGAAAGGAAGGAAAAGTAGTAGATGAATATGGACTAGGAAAAAGGAAAGAAACTGGAAGCTACTATAACAAACACTTGATTCAAGACTTATGAAAGGAACTTGTATACATGGAAGAGACCAGGAGACACCGGAAGATACCAGATAGATGTTATAATGGTAAGACATAGCTTTTAAATTATAAGACATATCTAGGGGCAGATATACACTCTGACCATATCTAAATAGTTATGAAATGTAGACTGAAACTGAAGAAACTGCAGAAAGGTAGCAAAATAAGGAGATGGAACCTGGATAAATTGAAAGATCTTGAGAATTTCAGAGGGAGCTTTAGGCAACCATTGACAGAAACAGGAGAAAATAAAACAGTAGAAGAGGAATGGGTAGCATTGAGAGATGAAATAGTGAAGGCAGCAGAGGACAAAATAGGTAGAAAGGCAAGACCTACAAAAATTCCTTGAATATCACTGGAAATACTAAATTTTAGTGATGAAAGGAGAAGATATATAAATGCAGTGAATGAAGCAGGCAAAGAGAATACAGACGGCTACGAAATAATATTGTCAGGACGAGAAAAATGGCGAAACAGGAGTGGTTAGAAGCCAAATGCAAGTCTGGAGAAGAATATATTAGTGGGGGTAAAATAGATACCACCTACAGGAAAATAAAAAGAGACATTTCAGAGTCAAGAAAAATAGCTGTGTATATACCAAGAGCACAAATAGAAATCCAGTTCCGAGTAAAGAAGGGAAAACTTAAATTTAGGAATAGTACATAGAAGGACTCTACAAAGCAAACAACATTGTAGAAACGGAAGAGAAATTAGATGAATATCAAATAGGAGAACTGAAAGACCTAAGTCGAAACCAGACCTATGGCATAGATGACATCCCTCAGAGCTACTCAAGTGTCCGAGAGAACTAACAATGACAGAACTATCTCACATGGTGCGTAAGATGTACGAGACAGGCGAAATACCCCCAGACTTTAAGAAAAAATGTAATAATCCCCACTCCAAAGAAAGCAGGAGCAGACAGATGTGAACATTACAGAACCATCAGTTTCATAAGTCGTGGTTGCAATATTTTAAGACGAATTACTTACAGAGGGATGGAAAAGCTGGTAGGAGCTGATCTCGGAGAAGGTAAGTTTTGTAGGAACACTGGAGGCAATACTCACTTTACTATTTATCTAAGAATATCGATTCAGGAAAGGCAAACCTACATTTCTAGATTTTGTAGATTTGGAGAAAATTTTTGACAATGTTGATTGGAATACACTTTTTCAGGTTCTGAAGGGAACGGAAGGTTATTTACAACTTATACAAAAATCAAACGGCAGTTATAAGAGTTGATAGGCCTGAAAGGGACGCCATGGTTTATCAGTTAGTAAGACAGAGTTGTAGCATTTCTTCAATGTTATTCACTTTATACATTGAGCAAGCTGTGAAGGAAAGCAAGGAGAAAATTGAAGGAATTAGAGTTCAGAGTGAAGAAATAAAAACATTGCATTTTGCCGATGACATTGCAATTCTGCCAGAGACAGCAAAACACCTGGAAGAGAAATTGAACGGAATGGAGAGTGTATTGAAAGGAGTGTACAAGATAAACATTAACAAGACCAGAACAAGGGTAATGCACTCTAAGAAAATTAGGCGACGCTGAAAGAATCACATTAGATATCGAAACAGTAAAGGTGGTAGATGAATTTTGTTACTTGGGCATTAAAATAACATTTGATGGTCTCAGTACAGGGTATATAAAATGCAGAATGGCAATGGGAGAAAACTTCCTTTGAAATAGAGAAATTTCCTAACATCGAATATGAATTTAAGTGGAAAGAAGTCCTTTCTAAAGGCATTTGTGTGGAGTATTCCTTGTACGGAAGTGAAACATGGACGATAAATAGTTCAGACAGGAAGAGGATAGTGTTTATAAATGTGGTGTTACAGATGAATGCTCAAGATTAGGGGGGTAGATCGTGTAATTAATGAGTAGGTACTGAACAGAATTGAGCAGAAAACTGGAATTTTTTGTATACCTTGACTAAAGGAAACGACTGATCTGTAGGACTCATTGTTCGGCATCAAGGAATCGTAAATTTAGCATTGGACGGAAGTGTGTGGGGTAAAAATCGCAGAGGGAGACCAACAGACAAATACAGTAAGCAGATTCAAATAGATGAGGTTTGCCGTTCTTATGAGTAGGTGAAGAGGCTTGCTCAGGATAGAGTAGGGTGGAGAGCTGCATCAAATCAGCCTCTGGACTGAAAACAACAACAACAACAAATAATCCACAACGAAGGAATTGTGCACATGTATCGCGCCATCAATATGTACTTCAAAAACCGCTTTAGATAGGCTTACTGCGACCTCCAGTGCTGTCTTTAACAACACTAGATCTGTGGTATACAATAGAATCCTCGTCACACTCAGAATCTACTAGGCAATCAACAGCTGTATTATTAATTAGGACGTTAATAATTGGCTGTACTCTCTTGACCCGCCCTTTCCTTAGCCTAGTCTCAGGCAAGAAATCTCTTTTTACCTCCTCAAAACCATCGGCACACAAAGTAGCTATCATAACTTCATTCGGGGGTTCAATCTCCAAGTTATCAATATCTCTTAAAAAGCTTCGATAAATTTAGCCTGTCCCTCACAGTACACAACATTTTAGCGACCTTAAACTTTTCGTTTGGCCATTCATGTCGAAAGATGCGACTCAAACTTTTGCTTGCGAGACGTAGTTATTTGACAGGAATTCACCCTCCTCTTTGCTGAGACAGTATTTATCCATGGCAATCTGTCATCGATGATGATGCACCTAATCACCGCTGTCACCTTGGTCTGTCCCTATTTACCACTCACTATATCCGACTAAACGCTTGATGAAGTGCTGTGCGGCATACCAAACGGTCTCAGCGCACACGACACCATCTACACGCCGGTACACTTTATTATCAGCAGCTCTGACAGGTTTCTCTGTCTGCTTGAAAGCCTTCCTAACATCAGCGACGCCGCTTACTTGATTTGCCGTGACATGACTACCTTTCTGACTGACCATATCGAGTGCTCGCATACGTACGTTCACGTCCTTGCTTGATTCGTTGCTAATAATCTTACATTTTCTTCCAAAACCTCGCGTCTCCGCATGCGCTGCTTTGGTTTTACTATATCATATTGCCGCCACTCATTCCATAGCTCTTCACGTCCTAAAATAGCTTCATTATTAAAGACTCCGATTTTATCACTATTATTATCACCACTGCTGCTGAGATTCTCTCTGCTGTTCGTAGTTCAGGCCCTGTTCTGTTTTACGCACTTCCTCCCTTCATAGCCACGGCTGGGATTGTTTTCAATTTCCCAAAATCTATTTCCGATTGTTCATGTCACATTAGTAGTATACTGATGTCAATTCGGAGCCAATCTCGGTCACTGACTCTGCCACACCTCTTCCAAGATGGCGTCTGGGGAAACCTTCCCCCACCCTTCTTCCCCCCCCCTTAACCCTTTAGTGACCAGTGGGAACTATTGTTCCCATTTATTTGTTTTCGCTATAAGTTCAATGTTCCCGCTTCTAACTTGTGCTAACATCGCTGTTAGAGTGTACTAACTACATATAGAGAGTAATCAGGCGCGCGAAAGTCGTTTTATTTCTGCATTGTTAGTTAGCCAATGCAGAAGCGCAGTTTTTGCTGGGGAAAAAAGTCACTGTTTCGACCATAAAAGCGTTTTTTTGTATAGTGTGCTTTCCTTTTGCATGTGAAGTGAGTTGTATTTGTCTACTTTTATATTTATGGGGGGGGGGGGGGAATAGTATTCGTGTACATTTGGTGGATATCAATGAAAATTACATAAATATTACAAGGTAAATTAGTGGGAACTATGTTTCCCATTGAACGTGTGTGAAGTGCAGTGCGTATTGCTGTGCTATCGACATTGTAGTTTCACCTCCCGTCATTTATCACGACGTTGCCAATGTCTACACGTCAAGCGCCAGTCGTGTACGCATAAACTGCACTTTGGGAAGAAAAACACATAGGCACTACACCCGAGATATTGCTGCAACGATTATTGGGCTGCTCACGGCGACAACTGCAGAAGGGCACTGTGATCACCGTACGACTCGAGCCTCCAAGCTACGAAGACGACGCTTCTGCCGTTAACAGGAGCTGACGCGCTGCCCACGTAGTCCGGCGCCTGGCCTGTTCCCACGTGTGACTACCGCGCGTAGAGGCAAGGTTGTGACGGAAACGCCCTCTGCGTTCCAGTGCGGCAGGCTCAGGATCGCGGTTTGCACATGGCAAACTGGCAAACGATGTACAAACCGCTGCCGCTGTCGTGCAAAGAGCGACGCGCTGCACGTCTCTCGCAAATCACAGAGGGAGCTGAGCGTGATGTAAGCTGTTTCTACAGGGGCCGACAAGAAATAGCTAGAATCGTGCCCATAGCGACTAGCGCTGAACGCATTCTCGGCGAAAACTTCATCGAACGTGGCGCCTGAGCTTAAATACTTATCACAAGACCTTAAAAAAACTATTCAGTGAAAAAAACAGTATTTTAATCATACAGCTTGATATATATGCTCGATAAAGTGCTGCGTTTATTCGACTCAGTTATTGTACTGCACATAATGAATGTAAAAGGCTTCGAGATCTTAAAGACTTTGCACACACTAAAATTCATCGCGTAGACTTTCCCAATGGTTCTATTTTGGTCATACCTTACTGTGAATGAAACATAGTCACCATACACAAATAGTATGTAGAGTAGAGCTATTACCATTTCCGAGATATTGAGGTCGTGACCGTATGGGTTGGTTCCTAGGCGATTGGTAAACCTCAGTTGGTCAGATGAATCCAGATTTCAGTGGGTAAGAGCTGATGGTAAAGTGTAGCGCAGACCCCACGTAGCTCAAATGTTCAAATGTTTGTATAGCTTATTGGACTGAACTAAGGGGTCATCAGTCCCTAAACTTACAAACTACTTATAAACTACCTGATACTAAAGACGGCACAAATATCCATGCCCGCGGGGGGATTCGAAATCCCTACCGTAGTGGCCGTGCAGACCGTGACTGGAGCGCCTCAGTCCCCTCGGCCACCGCCCACGTAGCTGTGGGCCCAAGTTGTCCACAAGACAAGTTGGTGGTGGCGTCATGATGGTGTGGGCTGTTTGGACATGCGTCCTCTGGTCAAACTGAACCGATCATTGACTGAAAATGCGTATGATCGGCTGTTTGGGGACAATTTTTTTCATGTTCCCAATAAACGATGTAATTTTTATGGCGGACATTCTCAAGTCACCGGGCCGCAATTGCTCGAGACCGGTTTGACGAACATTCTAGACCACTGGTTCCCAATCTTTTTCGTAATGGGACCAACAGTCCCCCAGTAAAAATGTTAAAAATGTTCATTACCCAGTATAATCACTGCAGCTATTATGTATCAGCTAGTAGTAATATAACTATAGTATAAAACATGAAAATGAAAGTAGACTCCTTTGCTGATTAAGATTTTTAAAATGACTCAGTATGATACTTGGTATCATTTAGCGTTGGTACTTTCGATATCAGGATCGGAGCTTATTAGATATGGCGTCATTTTAAAAAATGTAGATTAATTCCTCCAAAACCATACTTGAAATTACTCGATACTGTCCCTTTATTGTTATCCAAAATGGGATAAAGTTTTAGTCTTTAAAGAAAGATTTCAAAAAAGAATTACATGATGGTTCCATCAGAAGTTCTTCAGATGACGAAAGTTTTACCTTCTTAGGATTGCTCCCTAGAAACAAATATCTTATCGACGACAATTAAGAAAAAAAAAAGTCCGGAAAGTAACACGCGAAACGCGTATAAATTTTAGGTAACAGTCTTGCTTAAGCAAACTACGTTTAGTGAGCGTAACGTAAACATATCAGTTCATGAAAACCTTAAAGTTAAAACGTTAAAACCTAACCATTGTCATTTTAAATAAAGATGCGGTAAAACTTAATTGTTACATATCTTTATTTCGTAAAAAATAATGTAATGGAAGTGATAAGACTTTAGATAATACTTGGTACATGAGTAAGACTTTTGCGGCAGGATAATTCACCCCGTTCTGTGCCAGAGTTAGATTTAACTTTGAATAATAAAGATCACCTTTTCTCCTAGTGTTGTACCTATGCACACTTCTATTACTTTCGGATTGGGTCGGATTGTTAACAAAAAATTCCTAAGTGAATACATATATTGTGAACTACTGTGTAGATCCTTAGATCCTTAAATACGAGGGTTGGAACTTAAATAGTGGCAACTATTTATTCACAACAGATAAAACAGCGTTACATGTTTGCATCTGTTGTGTCCTTCAAAGTAGTCACCAGCATTGTGTAGAACCCGTTGCCAGCGATGTGGAAGGCGTAGTATATAGTGAGCTGAGCCTGATGTGCTGACGGTGCGAATGGAGTGGTCTACCTCTTGTTGAATCTGTGGAACAGTTCTGAAGCGAATGCCACGAAGTGGTTCCTTCATTTTCGGAATCAAATCAAGGACTTAGTCTTGGGAGTATAGTGGATGAAGCAGTACTTCCCGGACGCATCGACCGAATAGAGCAGCCACAGCTTGCGCTGTATGCGCCGGCACATTTTCGAGCAAAAACAAAAAAAGTTCAAATGTTTGTTAAGCTTATGGGACTTAATTGCTGGGTCATCAGTCCATAAACTACTTGTGAACTACCTTATACTAAGGACAGCACAATCATCAATGCCCGAGGGAGGATTCGACACTATCGACGGGGCGTTACACACTAGCCCAACTTTTCCATAAATAATTGGAAGTTTCCTGAAGGGGAATTAAACACATTTACAAGATTATAATGTCCAGCATGTTCTCCACATATGAATATGAGTTTAAGCTAACAGGAACATGCTTCAATATGTTACTCTACGCAAAACTTGTTTGTCTCTAAATTTTTTACGCATTGATAGCTTTTGACATATATGACAACTTTTCTTCTTACCTTATTATTACTACTTACAGCCACTGACATTCATCTTTTCCATACCAATGACAATGTGATGCTCAGACAGGCAGAGCATATCTATTACATTATCATTTTCTACATCATCTAAACAAACCAGAACTTCATCTATTTCATTATTTAATCCCCCAATATTCAGCTGAAAGATATTTTTACTTTACTTTTGTGAGTATCTTGTGATTTTTTTAACATCTTTAGCACCTGCCTGCCTGAGCTTCTCACTGGACACTGATCTTAGCCTAAAATATAGGTATTTCCATGAATTGCAGTGTCACCCCATTTAAGGATTTTCCTATCAACCCAGTCAGTTTCCCCGTCCCTTTCCCATTGAGATGTAGGCCATGCCTAGTGAAATCCTAACTACCAATAGTATCATCAGGAACCGAACCAATGTCTGACAGAGTAGTCGCCCTAAGCAGCTGATCTAGCTCCATATTGACCCTCCTGACACAGCGGTTCAACTAGGGTCGATCATACCGCACGAAAGCAGGCACTATCCCAACATTTTTATGGGTCGTTGCAGAAGCTATTTTAACCAGCTCACACTCAGTACTGCAGCTCTGATCCCTATCAATGCTGTTACCACTCCATCCACGACCACAATATGATCCTATTTTGTGAAACCCTTGCATAAAAAAAACCTATATCCTCTACAGTTTGGGAACCATTGTGGTAGACACTCAAGGTAATTCTTACTAGACCCAGATCGCTAGGCACTGAATAGTTATGAGCCGTAAGCCCGAGATCAGTTGGTGCAGAAAATCCAGCTCCGTCAACACTTCTGCAATTATGGACGGCTACAGAGGCAGCATGGCTGAGTATTCCTGCACGCGAATTCCAGCGTCTTGTTGAGTTCATGCTGTATTTCGCCACACGTAAGGACGCCTGACACAATTTTGAGGTTGTCCCAGGATCTGTGTCACCTCAGTGTAGGTATAACCACAGAAAGTATGTTTATCTTATAGCATGTATGACAGGTGAATGTTTTCTTTGTCGTCCCTGGATATCGGTCTCAGGCTGATACAGACAGGAATAAATAGACGTATAAAGCCGCCTGAAGAATCGTATGAACATTTGAACTAAGGCCGGGACCTAAATCCGAAATGAAGTTATGATAACAGCAGTGTTGTGCATTTCATACGCTTCGTGATAAAATTAAGCACTGCTGAATATAAAGTTCCCTTTCTTCATATCCCTGTTATTTTGTATTCCAAGAACCAAGAAAATTATTTATATTTATATATATTTTTGACGAATTACAGCGTTCAAATGAATGAAATAAATCGCAATTTGCGCTGTTATGGCATCACTGTATTAGGTTTAGATGGAATACCAAACTGTGGCTGCGAGCATTATAGAATAATTTGGCTGTGGTATAGGAAAGAGACAGCATGGCGAATGGAGATTTGTGTGTGGCGGGAGACGTGCAGGGAAGAGTCCGCTGCAGTCGGGCAGGTCACTGTGTTCTCGGTGGCGGAGTGGTCAACACGTCTGCCTAGTAAGCAGGAGATCCCGGGTTCGGATCCCGGCCGGGCACAAATTTTCATTCGCCACAGTTTGGTATTCCATCTAAACCTAATACAGTGATGCCATAACATCGCAAATTGCGACTTATTTAAATTATTTACATGTCCGTAAAAGACAAATATGATATGGTAAATGCTGTAAATAATTGCAGTTTTTCAGTAAGGACCCGCCATAAGCCATACATTTCTTACATCGAAACAGTCGACTAACATCGTTCAGTTCATACGGAAAGATTGACGATAGTATTCTCTTTAGCATCGCATGAAATGTGCATCTATCTCATCCAGTGAAAAAGTAATTATGTGTATATTTTGCGAGGCACACATCCGAAGTCCTTCCGGCGGAATGATGGGCGTTTTGGTGTGAGAGGTGGAGGGGGAGGGGCACGAGGAGGGGTGATGGGAGGGGGACGGTTGAACTGGACTAGACTGGTCGAGCCAATTTAGAGTTATTATCACCGACAGTTTACGTCTCGTCATCCTGCTCTCCTATAACAATTTTCTGCTTCGACTAGAGGGGTGCCTATTATTTTCATAAATGGTTCAACACAACGAAATAAGGCGCTTGTTAAGTGATGGTACGCTATGGGATGAGTATTCTGCAGTATGGTTCAACAGCGAAAATTATTATTTGATTAAATATAGACACAACCGCTCGCGGTAGAACGTTTGGTAGACGTGATTGTAACTGTGAGACCGACGTCTTCCCTAGCATCTGTATTTTACCACCGTTGATACGTACCTATTGTATAAAGCAGTATCTTTTCACTGCTTTGGTGATCTTCGATATGATGATTAACACATTTCAAAAAAAATGTTCAAATGTTTGTAAATCTTATGGGACTTAACTACGGGGTCATCAGTCCCTAAAAATTTTATATACAGTATAGATGCATATAGTGGAGCGTACCTTCTAAATTGTTACACATTCAGACACGTAGTTTGAGATATGAGGATTTAAACAGCAACATTCATGAAAAACTGCCCCATCACGCACCAAGTAATAATCTAGCACTTCTTTACTAACTGTATTCCCAAGAGATTTCACAGACATACATCCCTTATACAAATGATTATCTGCCTGAAAAATGGCAGGAATAAATAAATAAATAAATACCCGGACAACGCCGGGTTTTCAGCTAGTAATTACATAAACAAAACATACCATAATAAAGCTACATGTAAACACATTAATTACACAAAATCATGTTAAATTCTACACAATAGATTAAAAATTAAAAAATCATTGAAGGGGTCTCATACAGAGATGAGGGACCCAATCAAAATACGTCTAGGCAGTATTGGTGCAATTTCTCACGCGAATGCGATATGTTACACCACATGTTATCTTTTCACATCCATTCCACCTATGATGTGATCTACTAGCTACGAAATTTCGCTACAACTCAATACCTATGACCATGAGTCAGCCATACTACAATCACCATATCACCAATGTAAGCTCTGCCAGTGCACCGCACTTTTATACCGTCTTTATCCGTATATGTGCATACTGGTGTATCAAGGCTAACTGCACCTCAATGTCTTTTACATCACCTAGAAACTCATGCATAAACCATGTATCTGGCGTAATAAGGTTACAGTCATAAAGTCTAAGGATACAGCTAAACTCTTTCTTCTAGTTTCGGTTGAGCCAACAACATAAGATAAATCCGACGTCACTGCTTGTCTCAGACTATTTATCTGAATCCAGTTCGAATCCATTACACATTGCCTCCTAAACAGAATAAGAAACCCAATCAAGTTATCAGACAGAACATAGTGTAAGAGAGAGTGGACATTTAAAACGGGATGAAAACACAATTTCCACCTCTTGCAAGACCCAAAACACGTTATACACACGCTGGATGGTTGTCCGAAGTCTGTAACCACAGCAATGATTTGTTGTCTGCCATTAAACGCGCAGTTCACTGCTGGAAGCGATAAGAGTGTACAGCTCTCTGATCGACTTCTCCGTTCCTACAGAAAAAAAATGTTCAAATGTTTTTTAAGCTTATGGGACTTAACTACGGGGTCATCAGTCCCTAAACTTACAAACTACTTACGAACTAGGACGGCACAAATATCCATGCCCGAGGGGGGATTCGAACCCCCGACCGTAGTGGCCGTGCTGTCCGTGACTGGAGCGCCTCAGTCACCTCGGCCACCGCGGCCGGCCGTTCCTACAGAGACCCAAACTTAGGCCCACAGCTGGATTAAGACGTATAAGAAGTAATTGCCGTTTCCTTGCTAATTGAGTTATCAGAACCAATGAATCAATCTGTCCGAGCACTCTAAGTTTCTATGCCAACTTATGTAATGCTAAAGTTCACGCCAACCCTTCCGATATTGCAAACACTGGACAAAAATAATAAAAATAGGAAAGAGGGCTTTATACACACATCAAAAAGTGTTCCGTCATCTCGATTCTAAAAGCCATTATCATAAAATGCAATAGATACAAAAATAACATTTCAGTTCTCTTTATTGCTCATGAAAACAGAAAGTGACAAGTTTTACATTAATAACCTAGACATTCTAAATTTGTGTTTTAGAGTGTAACATCCATCAGCTCCCCTAATACCCAGTAACATGTGTCCTTGCACTGATGAATTCATCGTGGCATACTGTCCACTAGATCATCAGGGACAGTTGGTCGAGATTGCTCCACTCTTCAACGGCGATTCTGCGTACACCTCAGATTGCTTGCTAGACCGACTCGTCCAAAAACAATCCGTTTCAGGCATGGTCGATAGTGTTCATATGTGGAAAATATGCTGTACATTCTAATCTTGCGACGTCATTATCATTAAAGAACCCATTTACAACGTGTGCACATTGAGCGCAAGAACTGTCGTCCATTAAGAACGAAATGCTTCCGATTGGGTTGCATTATACAGGGTGAATCACCTAACACTCGCACCGTAAATATTGCGGAAACGGAAACTGCGACTGATGTGCGGTTTTCACAGAATGGATTGGTAGTCAAGGATTCGTATTGTTAGCCAACAAACAGATTGTAAAAATACCTAGAAAGTGTATTTTTTATGGAAACATACACTTTTTCAAATGGAACACTGGTTGTTTCTATTATGCACTGGAATTCTTGACACCAGCTGTGTACAAAGAATTTCGAATGACATTTTTATCAACCATTCAAAGTTTTGGCGGCGGAGGCTACGACAGCGTAGCCGACTGGCTGCCCCAGGGGCTAACAACTTGGCTAGTTAGCTACGCTATCGCAGCCTACATCCCTGAAACTTTGAACCGTTGTAGCTGCCAAATTAAAAGTGATAAAAATGTCATTCAAAATTATTTGTACAGAGCTGGTGTTAAAAATTCCAGTGCATGATAGAAACAACTATTGTTCCATTTAAAAAACTGTATGCATCTACATATACATAGACACTCTGCTAATAACATTTAAGTGCATGGCAGAGGATTCATCTAACCGCTCTATGATATTTCTCTACCTTTACATTCTCTAATAGCGCGCGAGAAAAAGGGACACTTAAATCTTTCCGTTTTCGATCAGATTTCTCTTTTTTTTATTGCGATGGTCATGTCTCACTATGTAGGTGGATGCTAACAAATTATCTTCGCATTCGGTAGAGAAACTGGGTGAAAGAAATTTCGCAAATCTCGTCGCAACGAATAACGCCTTTCTTCTAATGATTTCCACTCCAAACTCGTGCATCATTTCCGTGACACTCTGTCCCCTATATAGCGATACTACCAAACGAGCTGCTTTTCTCTTAACTTTCTCTGTATTTTCTGTCAGTCCCACTTGGTGCGAATCCCAGAATTGGCTGCAATACTTCAAAATATGACTCACAAGTGTAGCGTAGGCAATTTCTTTAGTAGAACTGTTGCAACTTGTAAGACGTGTTCTGCCAATGAAACGTAGCCTTTGGTTCTCCTTCCCTAAAACATTTTCTACGTGTTCTTTCTAATTTAAGTTGTTCGTAATTGTTATTCTAGGCATTTATTTGAATTGACGGCCTGTAGATTTGATTGTTTATGGTGTGAATGAAGTTTATCGGATTTCTTATAGTTCTCATATGGTCGACTTTACATTTTTCATTATCTTATCTAAATAATTTTGCTATTTCTATTGATCTTTTGGTTACTTTACCAATTGATAAATGACAGCATCATCCGTGAACATTCTAATAGAGCTGCTGACACTGCCTCTTTATGCGTCCATAAAGATAACACCCCCCTGGGGAACGCCAGGGATTACAACGTATTGTTTGCTTTCTGACACAAAATCGTTCATCCAATCAAACTACTGTGGCTATATTCCATAAGCACGCATATCGATTAGAAGACGCTTGTGAGGTACAGTGTAAAACGATTTCCGGAAGAATAGAAATATGGAATCAATTTGAGATCCCTTGTCGATAGCGCTAATTACATCGTGTGATTCTTTCTTAATCCGTGTTGACTATGGGTCAGTAGATCGTTCTCGTCGAGGTAGTTCGAGGAAAGCATATGTTCTAAAATCCTGCTGCAAACCGACGTCAATGATATAGGCCTCTAATTTTGCGGATCGCTACTATTGCCTTTCTGAAATATTATAGTGACCTGTGCAACTTTCCAGTATTTGGGTACGGACCTTTCGCTGAGCGAGCGATTCTACATTGTAGCTAGGAATGGGTGAGATGTTAGTCTCATCTGTGAATAGTACCGAATGCCAATTGGGACGCGTTTAGTGACCGTGCTATTGGACCCATCTGTACCGCTCTGCATGATGTCTAGGTGTCAAAGCTGGACCTCGCTATGGTCGTCGTGAGTGATTGGCATGTCAGACGGCTTATTACTGGCAGTTTGAGGCGAAACAAGACGCCCTGTGCCTATATGAAACTCAGTGTCGTTCCTCTCAAGGTTCCTCCGCCCTGAAATCCGTAAGTAGTGTGTAGTCTTTGCGTGGCGAGAGCGAGGCAAGTCATGGACAGTTCCTGTATATCTGCACTTTCTACACGTCTCAACAACATTGCTTTGGATCACTCCGAGACGTCTCGAAACTTTCCTTGATGAGAATCCCTTCTGACAAAAAGTAACAATGCGGATACCTTCGTACTTCTGAATGACAGAACTTGTCAACACAAGCAGTCTACTTCCTCTTTGGTTTTAGGACTGTAACTGTTCGGTCGTCCTGCCCAATCTGTCGCATTGGCACTTATCACGCGTGTTGATCGACATGTGTTTACAATCTAAAGAAATGTGTTCTTGGAGCGATATACACATTCGACGTCAGTGTTCGGAAGAAGTTGGATCCAATGGGATGTAACATATTTTTTATATATGTATGATACGAGGAATACACATCGTCATACTCAAAAATTTCCGGCCTTTTATTTTATCTATTGCAGTTTATTAACGTGCTCTTGCGACTGTAACATTAATTGCTGACGTAGCCTCACGTACAAGTAGAAAGCGACTGTTTGTTGTATTGTCTGACCTTCTGTCAGTGAAAGTGTGGAGCCTCAAACCTGGCCAGAAAGTAGTACAATCTGTAAATAGATGAGTGAAAAAGGTGCCAACTGCACTTCGCTAAATTATTGAAGTATCAACCCCGAACTATGCTGAAAGAAGTGGTAATGAATATGAAAATGTCTTAAGTGCGCCCGAGAAATTTAATTTTTTTAAATTTTTAGTATGGCACGTACCGACTTAGAAATATTGCCAAGCTAAAAATTGACTAGCGGTAGAACAGAAAACAGTCTGCATTAAAACGAAGCTACAGATGTTTGTAACCCAGGCAGGCTGAACTGGCAGTGATGTTTCCTTGGTAGGAGGACTGGAACGGCGTGCAGCTCAGCCAGTGGAGGAGCTACAGTGTGTGAACTGTTTGATGGCATAGTTCAGAGAGGGGAGCGAAGGAAGTGAGGGAGTCTACCAGAAGGCGTTCTAGCCGACTCCTCACTTCTTAATAAAATATTGCACATTACAGAACACTCGAAACAGTTTTGTGCAAAACCTTAACAATTCAGACAACAATGGATGCTTCACACAATGCGGTAACCTAGTAATGTGGCTGCAGCCACAAAACAAATGACTGCCGCCCGAAGCCTCCCGACATCTACCGTTTCAGGACTAGGGAGAGATATGCCTTCTAATAGTTGACACACACTACTTGAATAACAAGAAGCGGCACCAGGTCTGCTACAATATGGAGATTGGTGTGCTGTAGAATCCTGCATGACCGTGCGAGAGACCACAAAACGCATGATGGTGCGAGCACGCCCTAAATCTAGAGGCCGCCGACACGAATGACTGTGGCCGAGCATACAACATCCAAGCCCTGACCGAGTCTTATGATGGTGGAGGAGCACAGGAGGCCTGACAGTGTCTGGGACATTGTTTGACTTAAAAGATCTTAAGCGCATCTTATTAATGCACGACTTAAGCGCATAATAAGCTTCTCATTCTTACCACATGGATATCGGATTTTAGAATTTCTTTATATTTATGATACGTGAAGTTCAGAACTTAAACAATAATCAGCCAAAACCATTCGACGCAACTCTCAAAAATTCTGGAAAAAATCGACGTTTAAGTTTCCCAAGTACACGTAAGTACCAGTAATTAAAACACTTGCAGCTTCTGTCGGTGTAGTTCAGGTGGTAGCGTTGTGGTTTCACAACCACAGACTCAGTGGTTCGAATCCCGCTGTGGCAATTTATTTTTCCTTTGGTGTCGAATTCAGTTATATAAAACATTCTTGTCTCTCTAATTCCACGTTTTCTCAGGTTATGTGTATGTGTATGTAGACAAGCTGAACACCTTGTCACCTAAAGCGATGGTTAAGTGGATTAGCTGCTGGAAAAGCCATTAGTAGCTATGGGGATGACTTTCAAAAAACGTCGTCCTAGCTCTTCACAAACTGAACATTCAAAGACTACCGTCGTCAACTAATAGTGAAGTCAATACTGTAAAAACTGTAACTTATGTTTTTCGATTAAAAGCATCAACATTTTATAAAATGCAGAAAATCACGAATAAACAAAAAAGACTTTCATTTTTCATATAAATTAGCATTAGATATTAAAATTATGTAAGTATTCGTAAACAACGAAAAATAAAAAAAATCTGCCACTGCAGGATTCGAACCACTGACACTAAGATTGTGACGCCAGACAGGTAGCACCTGAGCTACCCCATCAGATGAAACTGTTTTAATTACTGACTGGTACTTACGTGTACTTGCAAAACTTCAAAGTCGATTTTCTCCAGAATTTTTGAGAGTTGCGTCGAATGGCTTTTGCTGATTGTTATCTGAGTTTTGAACTTCACACACCATAAATATCAAATACTTCTAAAATACGATACCCATGTTGTCTCCTCGTTAGTGTGTCTATTTACAATCATGCAGCGTGAGGTAGCAACTGTAGTGAGAAGTATGACTGAAATAAATGAGTAGCCTGCACCGTGAATTAATGTGAGGATCTAAACAATTCTATTGCGTTTGGACGGAAACTTCAGATGTTTAGGATGTTTATCAAACACAAACTGCTCTAAATTACTGTTTCCAGTTAAGTATGACTTATTTAAAGATAAAACTGTTATAAGAAATCTCATACACACACAACTCGTTCAGGCATACAGGTAGTAATAAAAATTAATACAGATTTGGTTGGGGTATTGTTGTCTCAGCTGCTGGTAGGTGTTCTAATAAAACCACATCGACATATGAAAGTTTGTACTGCAGCCGGAACTCCAACCCGGATCTCCTGCTTACTAGACAGTTGTGCTAATCCTTGCACCACCGAGGCATACGAGCCTTACTCACCGACACAGGCTACTCAGACATGTACCCCTCCTACCCAAATTCCCGTATGTCATCTTACATTGACCATTGTACTCCATGTCTCGCAGCTGAAACCTGTATTTCCGCCACGAGTCTTCGTGTAAATCCGCACTGAAAGAAGCATCAAACCTCGACGAAATGGATTACCATTAAGAAGTGAAGCGTCTCTTCTTTCGGACATGTCCGAATCAACCATGTTTCTTTCAAGGGATACAAGGTTCACCAGCGAGTCACGAAGTGCTATGGTTAAAGTAGGATACTAAACAGTTACGCAGTTTTACAGTAGATGCAAGGTATTAAATCTGAGCTCTGATTCTCCTATATGAGAAAATTATAATTAATTAAAAAAGCAGTTTCCTCTGGCCGCAATTTCGTTATATTAAAAGTCTTGACATAAATGGAAAACGGGATATTCCTAGCAGTGTGCAACAACTGTGTGCAAGCTACGCAGTTACAGTATACGGCCATTAGTGTAACTATATTTTACTGAGTGTGACTAGTGCATTACCCCCGAACAGAGGTATTAACAATTCGTACAACATTTCAGCAACGTAGATACATTTTTTCCGAGTAAAATTTTAGGATATTTGCATCACTTACGTATTACTATACTCTCTTTTGTTAGTTAATATACAACCTTCAATTGCACTCACACACACACACACACACACACACACACACAAGCAGACACACACACACGCAGACAGAGAGAGAGAGAGAGAGAGAGAGAGAGAGAGAGAGAGAGGGTGGGAGGGAAAGGGAGGAAGAGAGGTAGTTTCTATGAATGGAACTATAACAGTCTTTAGCATATGAAGTGGATGTATATACGATATAGAAAACATAGCCTGGGTTGTGGGACTTATTTCATCAAATATTAATTACATTTTGTTATTTACGTTATTTTCATCAAATGTTAACGATTTCTATTTCGTCCTTAAAACTGGTTCCTGTAGCAGCCACTGACTTGGAATGGAAGACATCTATGTTTTGTTGCACCTCAGAGTCGACAATGACATATTTGAAGTGATTGGGTGGACATGAAAAGGATCTGACAGAGGCATTTTAGGCATCCCAGTGAAGACGCACGGTCAACGGTGCTTCAGTGAAAGTGGCATGTTTTTAACAAATCGCAAGAGCCAGTTACATCTAGACCGAATTTGTTCTGTATGGCGATGCGAGCTGAGGCGAGACTAGACTTGAGCGTTACCAGTCATGCTCGGTTATCCGCGGGTCCGAAGCCAGGACAACAGTCATGGAGCGAGTGCGTGACCGAGCAGAGTCTTGATGGTTCGGTTCTCGCTTCAGCTGACCGGCCAAACATGGCGTGATACGCCGACCTCAGTCCTCTCGATCACGCTATTGGCTGGGGATGACACAGTCAGTTGGGGCAGTTTGGCCTGTCTGAGGCCAAATGGCGTTACATTCTTACTCTCTATAACAGTGTATTATCCATATTCATAACTGGTGTTACGTTCAAATTTTTTTATTCACTCTTCAGTATTTAAACAATGACCCTTATTTATTATGTTCCGGCACAAGTATGTAGTAAAGAGTGAAGTGAAACTTCATAGCTCTAAGGGGATGAATTTTAAGTGCATAGTTCCACCGCCCAAAATATGGAAAGCAATGAGCTTGCAGTAAAAGATATATGTTTCTTAGAGTCTAAGAGTAATAGGTGCTCTTAGCGCCGTTGGTTAACGTGTCCTGGCACAGGTTCTTGTATTCATTTTGTTCCTCAGCCTCAGAACGCCTTCAACGTCTCCTCGAAGTCTGTCGGTGTAATTTTGAATCACTGTCCGATGGCCATACAGTCCGGAATGGGTATGCTAATCAGGCAAAATCACCGTGAGCTCGGAGGACATCATCCCGCCGCGACCACACTGGTTGAAGATACCAGTTTTATTAAGCACCGTGTTGTGCTGTACGAAGAATTCTCTAACTGCCTACTGCTCACCCTCGTCCGACAAGGACCCACATCCCTTCATTTACCTTTTTTGAGAGACCGAAGGCGTGATAATCGCAGGGGGAGAGATCACAATTATTGGAGTGGTGCTCGAGCGTCTCCCACTTAATTCTGCGAACTTCTGAATGAAACTTGTTATATGATAATCATACCATGACAACCATGGACTTTGGTCCAGTTCCGAAAATGCTTCTTTTTGTAGGAGACAATTGCTGTGTTCAAGACCCTGAAGGTAATGTAAATGTTCTAGCTGATAAGGCTGTCCGGATCATTTGCACGCGAGTTTTTGAGAACCGACTAACGCTTACAAGGCGAGGGTCTGACATGTGGGTCACCGATTTCGATCGAATTTTGCATCGACGTTCTATATTGAATATAAATCGGCACTGTTTTGGCTTTTTGCTGGAAAGTAGTTGCCGGCCGCGGTGGCCGAGGGGACTAAGGCGCTACAGTCACGGTCTGCACGGCCACTACGGTCGGGGGTTCGAATCCCCCCTCGGGCATGGATATTTGTGCCGTCCTAGTTCATAAGTAATTTGTAAGTTTAGGGACTGATGACCCCGTACTTAAGTCCCATAGACTATACAAACATTTGAACATTTTTTGGAAAGTAGTTTTTTTTTGGGGGGGGGGGGGGGACGAGGTCAAAGCTGATGATGGAAAATCGCGTTTTCAATGCTATACATCTAAAGATAGTCTGAAGATTAGCATTTTTTACTAATATGTATGGGGTCAAAAGTTAATGACGTTCTAGTAATTAAGGTTTTTTGTTTTCATGCTGTAGCTTGGGAACATGGTCGGTTTTCCGAGCGCCGTCACCGGTCGATCGGACCAGGGCATGCACTGCCAAACCGTGGATCCACGTTCGTACATCCATCACAGCGATTTTTGGTGATCTTTTTTTCGATGTATTTGATAAAATTTTCATATTTATAATACATTTTCTTGCCTTATTTTCAAGAGAACATCGTAAAATGTCATTAATAGCCAATTAAGTGTATTATCTGTTTACAGCTGTTTGGACCCACATATATTAGTAAAAAATGGTCATCTTCAGACTATCTTTCGAAGTATAACATCGAAGACGTGACTTTTTATCATCAACTTTCTATTTGATTTTTTTAAATTAATGAGTGTGTAGCAAAAGAACCGAAACACGTCTCTTTATATCTAATATAGAACCTCCATGCAAAATGTGATCGAAATCGGCGACCCGACTGTCAGAACCTCTCCTTGTTAGCTGCAACAAAAGCAATTATAAAACAGAAGTTTTGTAAAAGCTGTATTTTATTTCCTGTACGTAGTCAAACTGTCGATAAAGGGCACCACTTTAAATTCTTGTAACTAACGTCAGATGAGAAACTTCCCTGAAAGTTGAAAGGTCTTATGCAAAAACTGCATGCTGATATCGTCAAGAATAATCCCGATCATCTTGAAACGCGGAAGTTCGTTGTTTTCTTACTTTCACTTTGCTAGGTCCTATGGTTCCGTATTTTGGGGTAGCTCTGCTCACTGACGTTCTCTCACCAAGAACATATTTAGCCAAGGAAAGAGCAAACCCTCAGTGATTTATTTATTTATTTATTTATTTATTTTTTATTTATTTCTTATGTACATGAGACACAGAGAAACTATTTGGGCCAAAACACATCGCTACCGATTTTGAGAATGTCGCATGTATACATGCTTCTGACATCTGTAGATATTCACATGAATCAGATTTATGTGTTATAGGACCACAATGTACACACTAATATTCACGAGAAGACGTATCATCCATCTCATATTCATATAGACTCAAAGTGCAAAGCACTACATGGTTTCAACTGTTAAGTACGATTGCCAATATATTAACAGCCTACAAAACATAGTTCTTCATAATCAAGTTTGTTCTGGGTAGCTGAAAATGGAGCTTACAGCTTTTAATAATAAAGTGGTGTCAAATTGTGGTTGGAAATGTCTAAGGGATGACAAGCAGTGGAAAAATAGCAGAAGGAAATAACTCTCAATTGTTTGTTCCCAGACACATATTTATGTCTTCTGGTGTTTATAAATATTTTACTGACATTTTACAAAACGTTGACACCTAGATGCCAAGACAGGTCATATTTTTACAATATCAATTTTAACACACACACTTTTATGGTTTTTTCTTATTTTAATTACACGTAATGGTTTTACAGCTATTAATACTTGTGAAATTAAAACTAATTAGAGAATGAGTAAAAAAGGAAATATTTAAAATCTATATTTTTAGGAAAGGTTTCAGACTTGGCATGCTTGAACAACTAGAAATTTATAAGCATTTTTCTCGTAAAGACCAATTTATTCTTAATTAACAATTGCTTTTGATAAAAACTTTTTTGATGACATAAAGCCGTTACTCAAAATCACTTAATGTGAAATATTGTGCCCAGTTTCCAATCCGTAGCCTGAAATATTGTTTTTCTCTTTTATCTTTTATTTTATTCTCACTTTGTGTAACTTTCAAACTGTTTTGTAATCTAGTAGCATTTTTTAACAAGCCATGTGCATTTGTCAATCTAATATGTAACCATAAGAATTCACTTTTGTAAGCGTTACTATTGAATGACAGATGGCGCGATATATCGTGGTCACGTGATAGCTTCGACGGCGCGCTGGCCGCAGCCGGCCGCGGTGGCCGAGCGGTCTGCGGCGCGCCAGTCGCAGTCTGCACGGCCACTGCGATCGGGCGTTCGAATCCCCCCTCGGGCATATATATTTGTGCCGTACTTAGAAGTAGCTAGTTGATAAGTAGTTTGTAAGTTTAGGGAGTGATGACCCCGTAGTTAAGTCCCATAAGCTCTACAAACATTTGAACATTTGCTGGCCGCACACGCGACCCTTAGTGGCGCGTTGCCTCGCTTGTTTAAAAATTTTGCATTGTGCAAACTTTTTTAATTTTTAACGTGAGCCCAACAGTTTTACTTCTGACGAAGGCTTCCTTTGTGAAGCTGAACCCATGGTAAAGTAAAAATTTTATCAAAACCTTCGCAACCGAAGAGTTGTTTGTCAAGTGTTTATTGCATATTTCTACGAACGGTTACTGCCTTTAACAGCCACGTTTAAAATTCTAATGCTTTTTATTTGTGTCTTGGGAGACTGTAATTTTCTGCAAGTAACATAGAGACTAAAATTTGCCATTACCTTACAGTTTGTAGATGCCTTCCATACATTAGAGGCTAAATACGTAACTTGAAACACAAAAACTGCTATATTCCATACTTGCGGTATATATATGTTTTTATGTCAAATGTTGGAATTGACCATAATTGTGTGTATGTGTGTGTGTGTGTTTGTGTATGTGTGTGTGTGTGTGTGTGTTGCATTTATGTTCTTAATGTACTGAATCGGCTGTACGGCTGAGCATCAGCTACAGAATTTGTTGGTTGGATATGAAAACCTGCACCGGGCCGAGACTCGGTCCTGGGTTTACCGCTTTTCTCGAGCAGCAGCCTTTATCATTAGACTATATGCCAACCTCTCCCGGCAAGACCTAAACTTCCATACAGTGTACAACAGTGCTCACACAGTACCTGTGATTCCTGCACGGCCGAGACATTGTTTTTAGTTGCAGGCCATGCTTTCGCTTGAAATACACTCAAAATGTTCAAATGTTTGTATAGCTTATGGGAATTAACTACGGGGTCATCAGTCACTAAACTTACAAACTACTTATGAGCTAGCTAACACTAACGACGGCACAAATATCCATGCCCGAGGGGGATTCAAACCCCCGACCGTATGAAATACAATCCGCAGTGTCCTCGGGTTTACAACTGAACCACTGGAATGTCCCGCAGACACGTATGGGGCACTAATAGACTGTGGCGTTAGGAATATGGAGCCGGACCGGGTGTGGACAGATAGACTAACGATGACAATGACCGTTAACAAAAAGCGGAAAATCCGCGTTCGTGTCCCGATTGCACCCAGATTTTCTTATGTTATCAACAGATTGTACAGCCGATGCTTAATGAAATTCGCACGTTCGACTACATTTGTCATAGTATCGACTGATACAGTCCTCGCAGTGTCCGCTTCCTTCAGGCGTGCATGCATGTCTGAAGGACATTGCATTGGCTATAACGTAAAAAGACGGACACACTTTCCGTTTTGCTGTTTTTACTCGTCCATATAAGAACGGTTAATTAATTAATATTAATAATACTCATAAGTATTAATTAAAATTTTATAACATAAAGTTGACGTATAATATTTACATACGAAATATAACGTAATGAGAATTGCCTAAAACAAGAAAAAAATGAGAGCGGTAGTTTTTCTACAAAGAAGATTTTTTCAGGCTCTATTGTTTCAACATAGTCTGTACTTTAGGCTCTACGTTTCTCAGAGCCTCATATAATTCTTAATTTTGTTTATTATTGTCAGTGATACTTCCGTGACTGTTTTGCTTCACTAAAATGAAAAGAACTCGCCTTCAGTCACGAAATTGTGTTTTGTTGTACACAATGCTTTTCGAGCCCTGGGGTCTCATCATCAGGTGCCTCTATAATATTTTACACATGGCCTGGGCAAGGCCTGTTAAGATCAAAACATGGGTTGTAACAATATGGAAAACAGGTTCATATAATTGAAGAGATTTAACAATTCACGTATTTATTTAAAAGTTGTGGACAAATAAGTCTGGTGAAGTATCATAATTGTCTGTCGTGGAGTACGTTTGTAGGTATAAATAATAATCAATACAAAATAGACACCCTCGCTTTGAAGCACCAGAGCCACTGAGGCGGCTGAAATCCCGAAGAAGTTTTCTGAGGTCTGTCCCCAGACAATTATCCACTCAGAAACCCCCACAAGGTTATAACTTGAACCGGAGAAGCTGGAAGTCTGTGAACCGTCTCAGAACAGGAGTCGCCGCAGTAAAGACGAACCTAGTGAAATGGGGAATCATCGACGAAAGCGACGACAGATGTAACTGTGGAGAAGGCAGAATATGAAACATCTCCTGACGTGCAAGAACTGCCCAAGAACGTGCTCTCTTGATGATTTATGGAACGCTAGAGACAACGCACTAGACGTGGCCCGATACTGGGCTGATGTGCTATGGCATGGATTCGGATACGAGAAAGTAAAATAAAGTAATGAATACAAACACTTCCCATCTTGAAGTATATTGTGGACTAACAACAACTAAAAGACTTACAGCTATGAATATGTTCCACTTCTTCCACTTTAATTATGGTTTAGGTTGGCAATTGGTTTGTAATGCTAAGTATTTATGTTACCAGGAATAAATAAATTTTGACATTACTGAAAAAACTGTGGCTGCTATATTCTGTTTGTTCATTTAACATGTTTTCAGTATATTTTTCTTTGTGTAACAATATTTTTAAAAGTTCAAGTCAATGAAGTTTTTCGCCATTTATTTGTGTGTGGAGTACTGTTAGCCGGCCGCGTTGGCCGAGGGGACTGAGGCGCTCCAGTCACGGTCTGCACGGCCACTACGGTCGGGGGTTCGAATCCCCAGTCGGGCATGGATATTTGTGCCGTCCTAGTTCGTAAGTATTTCATAAATAGTTGTAAGTTTAGGGACTGATGACTCCGTAGTTAAGTCCCATAAACTATACAAACATTTGAGTACTGTTAGGCTACTGTGGATGTCAATAAACACAAACTAATTGGTACACTAAAATAAACACAAACATCTGTAAAATATCATAGAGGAATCTGATGATGAGCCCTGAGGACTCGAAGTGCATTGCGTACAATAAAACAAAATTTTGGGACTGAAGGCGGGTTCATTTTATTTTAATCGTATAAATCTTTTGATCAGCGCTGTTTACTCGTTCCACGGCCAAGTACCTCTGATTCACGATGGCCCGTAGTAAACAAAAATAAAGAGACGTGGTAAATGTGCGGGTTGGTTTGGCGAGTGTCTGGAATGCGCGACGTGTCGTTCCTGGAAGAGGCGGGCGGCGTGGCGGCGCGGTCCGCAGAAGGCGCCTACGCGGAACCGCGCGATGATGTATCGATACTGTGTTTGTTGTGGGCCGCGCCGTTACCCGCCTAACTGGATCACCGCGCGCCGCGCCGGGCCTCTGCTTAGCGCGCTAATTTGACGTGAAAATACGTCAAAGAGCAAGGATAGTGATGAAGCATCAGCGGCGAAGGGGATGTCCGACCTAGCAAAGAGTCGTAGGTAGGAAGTGCACGTGCCCAAAATTAAATTCTAGGGAATCTCGCACTTTAGGTATGTCAAGTAGGTCTCTTTCCTGATTGTTGACACTGGTGGACATTAATCTCCCTATACAAAAATTGGTGATTGTATATTTTAGTATGTGTTACTGAACCATACGTCCATTTAAGATGAAACTTTTGTATTTCCCCGTACGCCTGCGAAGGTTCCTTGCAAAAAAAAAAAAAAAAAACAAAAAAAAAAAAAAAAAAAAAAAAAAAAGAAACAGAAGAGCAATGGTTCAGGAGATATGACGTCATAACGAGATGTCTCCGCGCGAAGACTGTCAGATTTATGCATCTTCTGTTTGAGAATGAGAGCATACTTTACATATAATCTCATACCTTTGCCAAAATTTTTGTCGCTGACACCCCCACAAATTAATGAAAGGAAAAACCTTTATCGCGTCGCGTCTATTGTAACGTACTACTTCGTTACTATTAACTCTAATCGCAACACATTTTGCATGCGATATCCGCATATTCCAATAGATGTGCTGGAAATTGTATATCATTGTATTTATATCAGGAGGTATGACGCCATAAAACTGATATACAGGAGAAAATTAATGAAATTTTCTTTTATTGCTTCATTACTACTAAAGCTATTTGCAACGCATTTAGAAGAAATTTTGAAAAGGTATTCTGATGCAATGTACCACGATAATTTCAAAGCAAATCGGCAATAACTTACTGTGCCTAGAAAAATTTACACCATCTGTTCCTGTGTTGTTAATTTGCCTGATGGATTACAAATTTTGTTCAAAAATGTTCAAATGTTTGTTAAGCTTATGGAATTTAACTGCGGGGTCATCAGTCCCTAAGCTTACAAACTACTTATAAACTAACTTATACTAAAGACAGCACAAAGATCCATGCCCGAGGGAGGGGGATTCGAACCCCCGACGAGGAACGGCCTCGTGCATCGGAGCATAGCGCCGCAATGCGCTTGGCCACTCCGCCGCGTCTAGAAATTTTTAAACAACGTTAAATTCTAATACGGCCATTGAAACGAATGCCGCATACTGCTTGTATATTATAAATACGAATATTTATTTGTACGTTTGTTAGTTCTTCACACTGAAACAGCTAGACTTATTTCGGATGGAGTTAGCTTTTATTCCTCATTAGCTTTTATTGGGGGGAGGAGAGAGAAAGTTTTAACTACGAGGACGTTCACTCAGCGGTCCTAGATTTTCTCCGTGAAAAACGAGCAGATTTATGTCGTCCAGTAACTGAACTATTGATAGAAAGTTCGGCCGTTGTTTAAAGTGATGTTATGACTGTGTTGAAAAATGCGAAGGCTACATGTCGTAAATCGTACGGTGCATGGCGGAGGATACCTACAACAGACACCGACGCCGTTTGACTGATCACCGTGAAAGTGAGATATTTTTGATAGGTAGGGGAAGTTGGAGGATATGTTTCCTAAGTAGGGGAAAACAGGAGATATGAGAGAGGCGGAGGAGGAGATTGACAGAAGAAGAAGAAGAAGAAGAGGTGGAGGAACTGAGGCATTGTGCATAGCTCGAGGAAGGCTGAGATAGAAACAGACGTATTGGGAGGCGGAGATGGAGGGTGGAAGGCTGCAGGAGAAGATGGATTAACACCAGACTGCAGCACTTCAGCAACCGGCAGCATTGTCTCTATTATGCAATTGCCGCATTGTTTCCGTGTGCTCCTCGCGATGCAGAATGTACCTCGTAGCGTTGTGTGTGGTGATCAGACACCGTAGCGTCATCACTTCAACATATTTCGACCATGGTTTGAGAATTTTCTGTTGGTCATCGAAAATGGAACACAAAGGCAGACCTGAGATAACACATGGGAAATCCCATTTTGCACAAAGACCACATGACTGAAAATACAGTGAAGTGAGGAACATGATGAAGTCAGTTCTAGGTGTTGGAGACACTGCTGGCCACAACAGGCCACGCTATTGAAAAAAAAAAAAAAAAAAAAAAAAAAAAAGAAGTGTTCGACGCTTTGTTGAGGTATACATTACATACTGTTTCCACTTATCGATAAAGTTGATCTGAGAGAACAGCGGTCATTATATCCTGTGCGAGTCGTTTCGCAATGTCGACCAGACATTTCCAATAGGCGGTAGATTGGAAAAACAGGGAGGCCGAGTTTCATGCAGTGTGGCCATCGTCAGGCTCCGAAATGTAACTCGGGCGCATAATTTTTGCTAGTCGGGACTGCGTAGCGCTGTCCAGGTCTTTAATTCATTCCCAAACACAGAATTCAATAAGCGCTGCCCATCACAAGTTTGCCAGTACTGAACAAGCTACAACTAGACAGGCGCAAAACGTCTA
The DNA here is from genome assembly GCA_026315105.1 of Locusta migratoria. NCBI lineage: Eukaryota > Metazoa > Arthropoda > Insecta > Orthoptera > Acrididae > Locusta > Locusta migratoria. The sequence goes on from CM048755.1 coordinate 238,459,293, forward strand.
GCTGCACATCAAGCGCCTGCACCGACCTGGCGTCGAACCCAAAGCCACCCAGCACGCGGTCTGCTCCATAACGACATCGGACGCGCGTTCATAGTAGCAGCAAACGCCACGAGTTGGCCAGACGAGATACATATAAATAAAATAAAAAACATCTTTTTTAATCTTAAGAAAAAATAAAAAAGTGAAAAATACAAACACAAAAAAGTATGGGAGAACAGTAGGCTTCACAAGTTCCGAAATGTAGCGCTGGTTGGTTAGGGTACCGGCAATGCGTAGTAGAGGCGTGGAACCCAGTAACTGGCCAAATTATAATACGACTTGCGGGACACATAAGGCAACAGTTGACGGTCTCACCACGGCGTCTTCAGAATCTGACCAAACTATCATAACGGTGCCGACAGAATCGTGATTCGTTCGCAAAAACAAATTCGTTTCAATTCCTAGTCTCCTGCACTACAAGTAACATGGAGACCACACGGGTATCACATTGTAGAATTGTTTTATATTTATGGTACGTGAAGATCAGAACTTAAATAACAATTAGCCAAAGCCATTCGTCGCAACTCTAAAAAATTCTCTAGAAAATCGACTTTGAACTTTTTCGAAGTACACGTAAGTACTAATAATTAAAACGCCTGCAGTATCTGTCGGTGTAGCTCAGTTGGTAGCGTTCTGGCGCTGAAGCCATGGGGTGGCAATTCAAATCCGCTGTGACATTTTTTTATGTTTCTTCCGTTACGTTCAAATACTTACACAATTTTAACATCTAATGGTAATTTATACGAAAAGTGCACATATTTTGGTATAATCGTACTTTTCTATATTTTATAGAAGGTTGTTAATGATGGTTTCAATCAAAAAACATAAGTTTCTTTTTTGCAATATTGGCTTAACTATCAGTTGACAACAGTAGTCTTTGATTGTTCGGTTTGTGAAGAGCTACGTCACTGTTTTTGTCAAGTCATCTCCATCACTACTAATGGCTTTCCAAGCAGCTAGCCTACTCAACCATCGTTTTACGTGACTACAAAGTTTTCAGCTCGTCTACATACACATAGACAAAAACTGACACAACACGTGGAATTAGAGACCCCAAAATGTTTTATATAACTGAATTCGAAATCGAAAGAACTATGTCACAGTGGGACTCGAACCACTGACTCTATGGTTGTGTGACCAGAACGCTACCACCTGAGCTACACCGACAGACGCTGCCACAGTTTTAATTATTGGTACTTACGTGTAATTTTCAAAACTTCATCGTAGATTTTCTCGAGAATTTTTGAAAGTTGCGCCGAACGGCTTTGGAAGGAAGGAAGGAAGCTTAGGGTTTAACGTCCCGTCGACTGCTTGGTCATTAGAGACGGACGGCTTTGGCTGATTGTTATTTGAGTTCTGAACTTCATGTACGATAAATATAAATAAATACTAAAATCCGATACCCGTGTAAGAGCGGATTGGATCCTGGCGAAAACTTGGTGTGAAATTGAAGTGTAGGGGGCTGTTGTCCTCCCATACTTTCGGAACCTGCCGGAAACTTAGATATTGGGAATGATTTAAATTTGCCATGTAATATGGAGTTCCTACAAAACATAGGTCTCGCTATAGCTGACTGGCTAAGTCGGTTCAAAGCACGAAGAGGCTCAGCCACAACGCCTCCAGCAGGACTACGCATTTTCTGCTAAGCGAAGACCTCATCAGTATCTGACGAGAGGTTGATGATGATGATGTGTATATCAAGGTGAAACGTCTATAGTCATCTGTATTACATTCACTTTCCTCTACCCCCTCCCCCCTCCCAAGAAACAGCGAAAACTGAATTAGTGTACCGCATCTGTTTGCGTCTACAGTCTGAATATTTTCGTATCATGTATCCGCGGTGGCGCATGGAATACGGTCTGGTACTTAGGTCGCGAGATGTGGGAAACCGCTTAACCCCACATCCACGCTGGCTTGCCGTTAATCTGCCGGTCGGATTCGATCCGCTACCGGCGCACCATTTAAAGTTTTGAAATCGCCCAATAATAATGCGATTTTGAAAATGTGATTCTTTTTGACCGTGGGAGCCATCAAATTGGCGTCCAGCAACGAACAGACTGAAGGTCCGTCAAACCTGCGTTTGAAATCTCAAACACCTGTACATACACCAGTATTGTACTCTGCCGTCACATCACTGTCTATTCTGCTTCACCCTTTTCTCCTCATAGACGCCCGCAAGGCGGGCGAACAGCCGACCCGCTCCGGTGTGACGAGATGCCGGCTCATAACAATGTGTCCTTTGTCAAAGTCATTTACGTCACTGGATATACGGCCCGTATAATGATTAGCCATTCGTCGCTGTCACGCTTATGTATTTTCCCCACTGCGTCGCCACCAGACACCAGACACACTTGCCGTGGCCAGTGCTCATCACTGTATGTATTGCGTCAGTCATAAATGAAAGAAAATATTCTCTGGGCCTCATGCTGTTATGCATGAGTCAAGAACCCATGTGGTTTCTTTTTATCTTAGAGTCATTGGTTACAAGGTAAAGAACAAAGGTATTTCTTTAACGAGGCTTTAAATTCTGGACGTGGTATCGTGGCACTGGCGCATCGTAGGATTTCGGGACATGGTATCGTTGCACCGCAGGACTCGCTAAGGCCCTTATCAGAGAACTTGGAAAGAATAGGGAAAAAACAAATCGTTGTAAAGTAAGAGCAAACGTATAGCAACTATGAACAATTTGCTGCTAGTGACTGAGTATAATGTTACACTTTTCTAGAGAGCACCAGCATGCGACCATCATAGAAGTTATATACGTTGCTTGCAAAGGCCATTTTGAGCAGCAGCTGAATTGTATTTCACTGTAATGTTTTTAAAGTAAACGCTTTTTGCTACTGCGAATGAAGGGTTTTATTTTTATAAGTCACCCACACGCGTTTCGCCTTTGTCTCAAGGCATCATCAGTGGGTGTCCTGAAATATTTACATGTTTTTGTTTTTTTGTGTTTTTACACATAAAGGTTAGGTTTCTTACATATGTACAAAACGTTTCATTTCTGATTTAAAACAGTTCGTTGTTTGCTAAAAAAAATTACATACACTCATACACACACACACACACACACACACTCACACACACACACACACACACATACACACCTTCAACACACTTTCAATGAAACAGTTGAATTTCAAATAAGCTAAGGTTGGCAACACTACAAAACAAACAACAGTGGACACAGTATGGCAGCAGATGACAGTGGAACCAGAAAACTGCAATGTCTTTCAGAAAACAATATACCCTTTCGACCTGGTTGCCAGAAAGAGACTGATGTGGAGTAGCAAGTGATGTAAGTACACCATTTTATAGCAAACAACGAACTGTTTTAAATCAGAAATGAAATGTTTTGTACATATGTAAGAAACCTAACCTTTATGTGTAAACAAAAACATGTAAATATTTCAGGACACCCACTGATGATGCCTTGAGACAAAGGCGAAACGCGCATGGGTGACTTATAAATATAAAAATAAAACCCTACATTCGCAGCAGCAAAAGACGTTTACTTTAAAAACATTACAGTGAAATCATAAGTTGTACTGACACCTTTGGATTTACTGGTATTCAGTCAGGCGTTTTTTTGTGTTATCCGTACATCCATGTAGGATTAAGCATTAATACCAATCCTGTGGAATGTAGGTAGCGCTTTAAACAACAGCGGATAACAGTTTCAGAGCAAAAACAAAAAAAGTGATAAAGGAATAGAACCTTTATGGTAGTGTGGATGGGTAGGAAGGAAAAAAAAAGTGTTGCTTAATGTCCCATCAGCAGCGTAATCAGTAGAGACGGAGAGGAAGTTAGGTTTGCCCTTTTGATAGGAACCATCTCGGCATTTATTTGTACCTATTTAGGGAAATCATAGAAGACATAAAACTTGGCCAGAGGCGCATTATAGCCGCCGACCCCCCAGAGTGCTCACACTGATCGTTTGGTAGTTACGAGGAGCGGCCATTTTCCCACTATCTGTGACAATTTATGCGAGCGCTGGATAAGTTGGTCGCAGGTGCCTTGCAATGTTGATACTGGTGACATAGATCAGGTTCATCATAAGAGAAACGTTTCAGTTGATTAAGAACTGCAACGGCTGGTGCCTGCAAAATCTTCTGCGTAGCTGTAACATAGACAGGTCCTCGTCGTTATTAACCATTTTAGTGATAAAAGGTTAAGTTTAAAGCATGGTGTTTGCAGTTATTAATATTTGACTTCCATGCTATTTGTCATTTCGTCATCCGTGTGAGCGCAGTTGCCTATGCCAGTCAGGTTACTATGTTGCAGGGGTTCGCCCTGTGTGTTAGTATTCTGAATTTGGTTAGCTCCAAGTGATTATTCACTAAGGAAAAGTGTCTTTGGGCGGTTATGTTTCCGTCTATGGCTGTGATCGTGGTTTTCCAGGTTTTGGATATGAGGAGGATTCAAGTGACTTAAGTTATTATTAAACAGTCTTCAATTTTTTACTGTAAAGGGGAAGAGAGGTGACGTAAACTAATATATCGCACTCAGTGTTAGAAAATATTTGTCTACAGTTCCTTTCCGTCTCTTGTCCCTATTAGGACTCTATAGACTAACGTTACAAATTTGTACCTTTTATAATAAATTGTTATATCTGGATAGCAAGAAACACTTTCTCGCTGCTGCGACACGTTCCAGAAACGGTAATAATCATCTGTTAACGCCAGCTGCGAGAAGGTGAGTCTCGCTGTCCAGCTAAAGCAGTGTTTCTAACAAGGAGAGGCGCCTACTTGTCATCCCCGAATTCGTCCAAATTTGTTGTACCTATAGGGCGTGCTGAGACACGAAAGTGCCCATCTGGGAACTCCAGACGGCAAGCGTTTAGGAAATAAAAGGAAGTTTGATACGGATGCACCTTATCAACTGCCCCTGTGACGGCGTGTTTAGGAGGCGGTGGCTGACTCATCGGTGAAGGATCGGAGTGGTATTGAGAAGGTCGCGGGTTCAACTCCACCCGGTGGCAAAATATTTTCTGCTCCTTCCCAATGCGTACACCCTCATATTGTTCCCTTAGGGATAGTGAGGACAAGATTAGATTAATTACAGCATGCACGGAGGCATTTAAACCATCATTCTTCCCACGCTCAGTACGTGAATGGAATGGGAAAAACCCTAATAACTGGTACAGTGGGACGTACCCTCTGCCACGCAATTCCCAGTGGTTTGCAGAGTATTGATGTAGATGTAGAATGACGTCACAATAAACCGCAACATCATGTAGGTTATTTTATTAATTTATATAGAAAGGGCACTGGACGAAATTCGGGACTACAAACATTTAAAAAGGGACTGTAGTTAACGCGTACTTGGGGACGTCGTGTAAGTAAATCGATACTTCCATTCTTTCGCAATTGATCAATTACATGTACCGGGGTGATATTCATAGAAGAAACAGGAGAAGCAATAATTTTGGCCGCACGTTTTGAACGCTGCCCTTTTGCAGTTACATGCTTTTTTAAATTGTGAAGCCAGTTGTGTACGCATTGCCAAGGAGCAAAACGGTTTTTGCTGCCGGGCGGAATAGAACCCGCGAACCTTTCAATAAAAGTCCGATCTCTTACTGCTGAACCCAACACCGCTTTCTAAACAGACTCTTTCAGGGGCAATTGATAAGGTGCATATGGTGATAGATCTGTATCAAAATTGCTTTTATTTCCTAAACGCTTAGCCTACTGTAGTTCCCACTTGGTGCACTTTCATATCTCTTCACACCCTGTATGTACCATAAATTTCGACGAATTCGGCGATGACGAGTAGGCGTCCTCTCCTTGTAAGAGTTATGCCCTTATGAGCCCGTCCGCGAGAGTTAAAATGATTCAGATACACGCATGTTGCACCTTGTTTCGGCCCGGTTTGAACATTTCTGTTGCCTTTTGGCTGTCAAAGGTCAGTTCTGTTGCCTCTTCTTTATTTTTACTTCAGGCATGAGAGGAAGTCCTAAATACTGGAGTTGGACAACACGATTCTTTCTCTGGAATCGATTCTTGCGATTTAATCCCACCTTGTGAATCGATTCCTACGATTCGTTCACGATTTTTTTTATAGTCTGCATTGGCACGATTCTTACAGAATGCCAAAACGTTCTACATCCTGCTCATAAACGGAAGTAATATGTCTGTGTCATAGATATTGGAATCTAACCTTCTGAATCTTTTCCTACGATTCCTTTACGATTCTTTCTGGTCTGCGACGGCACGTTTGTTATAGAATGCCAAAAAGGAGTCAATATGGGTATCGGATTTTTTTTATATTTATGATGTGTAAAGTACAGATTTAAAATAATAAACAGCCAAAACCATTCGATCCAACTCTCAAAAATACTCAAGAAAATTGTCTTTGAAGTTTTGCAAGCGGATATAAATACATTTTAAACTACCGGTTATGTCCGATGTCGGCGTAGCTCATCTGGTAGCGTTGTAGGTGTCAAAATAGTGAACTTAGGTCATTCAATTCGAATCTTGCTGTAACCGTATTTTTTTCATTCTGTTCGAATACTTTGACCATTTAAATATGAATTTCATTAAATGTATACAAATTAACACATTCTAATCGTTATAAAATATTTATTATGTAAAATCCCGTAGTTTCAGGAAACACGTCTTGATAAATGAGCTTAAAAAGCCGCGCTGGAGTAGCCGAGCGCTCTGGAGCGCCACGTTTCGGATCGCGCGGCCTCCCGCGTCGGAAGTTCGAATCCTCCCTTGGGCATGGGTGTTTGTGTTGTCTTTAGTATAAGTTAGTTCATAAGTAGTTTGTAAGTGTAGGGACTAATGACCCCACAGTTAAGTCCCACAAGCTTTACAAACATTTGAACATTTTGAGCTTTAAAAATCAAAATCCGTCTCTTATTTCCAAATTTTATTCGTGATACAAGACATTCGCGTTTTTATATAAAAGTGTTTCTTTGTGTAAAATCGGTTTCTTTCAGGAATGATAAGCATAAAAACCTAAATAGTAAAACAGATTTTCGAGATTGCGTTAAAAACATTTTACATCGCGTTTTTATCTGAAAATAATTAACCTCTTTAAATATACTATCGGTATAACAGTTGTAAATTGTCGTAGCTGTGTCGGGAAAGTTCCAGAACTGCAAGCGTTAATAGAAAGCACCGAAACACACATCATTATAGGCAGCGAAAGTTGGCTCAAGCCGGAAATAAGTTCAGAAGAAGTATTTTCAAAAGATCTAACGGTATTCAGAAAGGATAGATTAAACAAAATAGGTGGGGGCGTGTTTGTCGCCGTCAAAAGTAGTATTTCATGTAGCGAAGTTGAAGTTGATAGTTCGTGCGAGCTATTATGGGTAGAGGTTGTACCCGAAAATCGTAAGAAGTTAATAATCGGTTCCTTTTACCGGCCTCCCGACTCTGACGATACAATAGCAGAAAGGTTCAAAGAAAACCTGAGTCTAATTACAAAAACGTACCCGACTCACACGATAATAGTAGGTGGTGATTTTAATTTACCCTCGATCTGTTGGCGAAATTATATTTTCAAATCAGGAGGTAGGCATAAAACATCGTCCGAAATTGTACTCAACGCATTCTCTGAGAATTACTTCGAACAATTAGTTCATGAGCCAACTAGAATTGTAAATGGATGTGAAAACACACTTGATCTCTTAGCAACAAATAATCCTGAGCTCATAATGAGCATCAAAACGGATACAGGTATTAGTGAACACAGAGCTGTAGTAGCGAAATTGAATATCGAAAGTCCCAAAGTCACCAAAAATAAACGCAAAGTATATTTGTTCAGGAAAGCAGATAGAAACAAAATACATTGCTTCTTGAAAGACAGCTTCCACTCGTTTCTAACACTAAACGTAGGTGTAGACCAGATGTGGCTCAAATTCAAAGAAGTGGTATCGACAGCAATTGACAGTTTTATACCTAATAAATTAATAAAAGAAGGAGGCGATCCCCCTTGGTACACAAAACAGGTTAGGACACTGTTGCAAAAGCAAAGGAAAAGGCATACTAAATTTAAACGAACACGAAATCCCCAGGATTTGCGATTGTACTCAGAAGCTCGAAATTTAGCGAGGATTTCAATGCGAGATGCCTACAACATTTATCACAACGAAACTCTTTCTCGTAATTTGACTGAAAACCCAAAGAGATTTTGGTCATATGTTAAATATACTCGGGGAAAGTCACAGACAATACCTTCACTACGTGATAGTAATGGCGATCCTGCCGATGACAGCGCTACTAAAGCAGAGTTACTAAACTTAGCTTTTAGAAACTCATTCACTAAAGAAGACGAAACCAATATTCCAGATTTCGAATTACGAACAGATGCCGTAATGAGTAACATAGAAGTAGATATCATCGGAGTAGTGCAGCAACTAAAATCACTTAATAAGAACAAGTCTTCTGGTCCGGATTGTATACCCATTAGATTTCTATCTGATTATGCTGAAGCGATAGCTCCTTACTTAACAGTCATATACAACCGCTCTCTCATAGAAGGATCTGTACCAAAAGATTGGAAAGTTGCACAGGTCACACCTATATTCAAGAAAGGCAGTAGGAGTAACCCACTAAACTACAGGCCTATTTCATTGACGTCAATTTGCAGCAGGGTTTTGGAACATATCCTGTATTCAAATATTATGAATTATCTCGAACAGAACGATCTATTGACCCAAGGTCAACACGGATTTAGAAAATATCGCTCATGCGAAACACAACTAGCTCTATATTCACACGAAGTGATGGGTGCTATCGACAAAGGTTCGCAAATCGACTCCGTATTTCTTGATTTCCAGAAAGCTTTTGACACCGTACCTCACAAACGGCTTTTAATCAAATTGCGTGGTCATGGTATATCGCCCCAAATTTGCAATTGGATAGGGGATTTCTTGTCAGAGAGGACACAGTTCGTAGTAATCGATGGTAAGGCATCGACTAAAACAGAGCTGATATCGGGCGTTCCACAAGGTAGTGTTATTGGTCCTCTGCTATTCCTTATTTACATAAACGATTTAGGGGAAAATCTAAGTAGCTCTCTTAGGTTGTTTGCAGATGACGCCGTCATTTACCGTCTAGTAAAATCATCTGAAGATCAAAACCAACTGCAGGACGATCTGAATAAGATATCAGAATGGTGTAAAAATTGGCAATTGACTCTAAATAATGAGAAGTGTGAAGTCGTCCACATGAGTACGAAAAGAAATCCGTTAAACTTTGTTTACAACATAAATCAATCAAATGTGAAGGCCGTAAACTCCACAAAATACCTAGGAATCACTATTACTTCAGACTTAAACTGGAAAGAACACGTAGATAATATCGTGGGAAAGGCGAACCAGAGACTGCGTTTTATTGGCAGAACCCTTAAAAGATGCAACAGAACTACTAAAGAAACTGCATACACTGCGCTTGTCCGTCCATTTTTGGAGTATTGCAGCCCAGTGTGGGATCCTTATCAGGTGGGTTTGACGGAGGACATCGAAAGAGTCCAAAGAAGGGCAGCTCGTTTCGTATTGTCACGATACAAGGGAGACAGCGTTACGGAAATGATACAGGATCTGGGATGGGAATCATTACAACAACGGCGCTTATCGCTGAGGCGTGGGTTACTTGCGAAACTCCAATCGCCAACATTCTCCTCCGAATGCGAAAATATATTGTTGACTCCCACTTACATAGGTAGAAATGATCATCAAAATAAAATACGAGAAATCAGGGCTCGAACAGAGAGATTCAGGTGTTCTTTCTTCCCCCGCGCTATTCGAGAATGGAATGGGAGATAAATAGTATAATTGTGGTTCGATGAACCCTCTGCCAGGCACTTAAATGTGATTTGCAGAGTATCCCATGTAGATGTAGATGTAGATACGTATTCGGGATATGCGAAATATAGATGTGCAAGAATTGCTCGTTCAAATATACTACACGTAAACTCTCTAAACGACGTATGTGTGTTGCACTGCATCTGTAATGCATAAGAAGTACGGTTTTTTTTTTTTTTTTTCATAATTTGATTTCTTGGATTTCATCGTGTGTACTAGCAGCTGTGCATTTTGCTACGTTTCGTTTTTGTCGTCTGTAATTCGTGGATAATAATTAACGGCTCACGATCTTCGTTCTGTGTTTCCTTTGTCCATACGCGTCCCCTCCTTGACTGCTTTCTGGCTTTTGTAATCGTTTGGCACGATTCGCCAGTTGCCTTCGAATCATGAATCGTTGGATCTTGGAATCGTGACGAGACAGACGATTCTTTTGAAAGACGATTCGTCCGGATTACGATTCGATTGTTACAATTCTTTATTTTTATTCGTTCAAATGAACGACTCATTCACGAGTCGCCACAACTTTTTCTAAATACTATTTCATGATTTTTAATATGAGTGCGTTTGTGTTTCGACTATTGTAGTATTCTAATCAAGAGAAAAACTACACGTTCAAACTACCCAGGCTTCCGATGAAACTGAGTGAAATAATGCAAACATCAGTGGTTTGAGGTAGCGTTGCTGCTCTGTTCAGTCGAAGTTAAGTGTATGGCTGTGACTTTTAATTTTAATATTAACGTCTACGTACATTACACACATTCAAAGTAAGTTCAAGGAATTCATTGCAATCGAACTTGACCTAACGTATCACAGACTTATTTTTAAATGTTAATTAGACAACACATACAATTAAAATTTGTTTCTGAGGGCAAGCTCAATGGATCATATTTGTAGATCAAACTAAAACAAATCTGTGATTATTTTCAGCGATATTGTGTAAATGTTGTAATTAACGAACAAGTGTTTTCTGTGATCTTATTTCAGTTAAATTTGATGTTAAAACTTATTTTAGGGACGTTTTATGTGCCTATAATTGTCATAGAACAAAGATTATGGAGTAGAAACACAGGTTAATCTCTTAATTTACTTTTGAATACATACTGAAAATAGTACAACAGCCTTATGAAAAAAATTATAAACTCTAGCAGTTAAAATGTGAGAGACTTAAATTGTATGAACCCAAGATACTAGTGTTCGTTATTGAAACCATCTGGTGGTGGGCAATGCCATAGATCTATGGTTATGCATGTTTGAAGTTGTGCTTACGTTTCTGTGGATGTTCATGGGAAAGTAAATAAAAGAAAGGAAAGAGAACGATTGATGGCACATAGGCCACTTCTCATTTCCAACGGCAAGTGTGCTGACGATTTAAAGTTTCCTTTTCTGGTAACAGTTAAGTATCAACATGTTATGTATCCATACTTCAGAAGAAACTGTGTAAAGGTTTAAAACCTGATCTAGATTATTGACGCGTGTTTCATGATTACGATGGAAATACCGGTATTAGTTGTCCCCTTGGCTCACAAATTCTAGTAATAAAAACTTCCTACAGCAGCAGATTTCCAGTCAGCTATCTCCTTGTCAAGTATTACCTCGTAAACTTTATTTAATAGCCTCAGTATGATACTAGAGTAAATAAAATAATTCGTAAAAATCGCGAATGGTAAAACCTCCTTCGAATAAATCTCAAACTAACTGTATCACTTTTGCTCTTCCATAAACTTGCTATTGAAATCTCCGCACATTGTATTTTTACTTCAGATAGGCTGCCTAATACGCTATTTACTCATATATTTAGTAGCTAAAACCACCTAAGCCAGGAGGGCAGTACGTGCGATCAACACATTCTGACAAACTATGCTCTCTGAGTTCAGAGGGAACTGCGTATATCACTTGAATAGTTTGTCGGTGGATCTGAACTCCCCGCTACTGCCCGTTTAATCAAAGACTCGTTACATGTGTGTTTCAACCGATGCGCGAGGCCGTTCCCCGTCGGGGGTACGAATCCCCCTCGGTCATGGACGTTTGTATCGTCTTTAGTATAAGGTATCTCATAAGTAGTTTGTAAGTTTAGGGTCTGATGACCCCACAGATAAGTCCCTTAAGCTTAAGAAACATTTGAACATTTTAACCTAAGAATCGAGGTGGGTGTTTCTCCGAACAATCGTCTGGCGCATTTTTTCCCTTCTTTTGTGTTTCGACATAAGATGCCCAGTGTCAACGGAAACCTCGCTTCTCATTAATAACAAAAATACTTGTAAAGCAGAATTTTACGTGTGCGTTCGACAGAGCCGTCAAAAACTAGTTCCGTGCGATATTCACTTCATCGATATTATTTACCAGGAACAGTGAAACACATAATCCAGAGCTGCCTTCACTCTCACTGACTGCTATCGCCGAGCAGCGCGCCACGTTTAACATTTTTTTTTAATGTTCAAATGTTTGTAAAGCTATCGGACCAACGGTGTGGTCATCAGTCCGTAGCTTACAAACTACTTAAACTAAGGTAAACTAACCTAAGGACAACACACACACCCATGCCCTAAAGAGGACGCGAACCTCCGACGGTGAGCAAGCACGCGCTCCGCAGCGAGGCGCCTTAGACCGCTCGGCTACTCCACCGCGACCCACCTAGATTAACAAGACATGTGCACTGCCTGCTAAGAGTAGTCGTAACACAAGCAAACTATTTGTTTGTGCTGATCTTATACGTTAATGTTGGTGAGTGTGTTTTAAAATGTTTTCAATGTTATTTATGTGATGAAAAGTTCAAATTTGTGCTGATAAGAAAGAAAATACCTAATATGAACACTAAGGTATTTATGGTAGCTCATAAATACGGAGTGTACGTGAAGTCCGGGAACACTTTCAATTATTTATTGCACAAGAACCAAACATGTAATTTTGAAGAGAAATACTGAAAGTTGTTGTTGTTGTTGTTTTTTTTTTTTTTTTTTTTTTTTTTTTTTTTTTTTTTTTTTATGTATACCACCACAGCTAGTTTCGTAATTTTGCCGATAGTCAGCGCTAGTAGCAATAATGACGAGTTCAGGTGCTATACCTGCCATGGAGCGCCCCTGTCGACAGGCAACACGGTGGTGTACCGGGAAACACATTCAAGAGGTGCAACATGTCCAAGTACGAATATTCACTGACAGGACTCTCGGCGAAGAAAAATGGCCCGTACAGTTTTCGACGTAACAAGGCATTCGTGAGGATGCTTTGCACCCCAGATTCAACAATTATGCCTGTTTACTTACCCATTCGTGTGAAAAGTGGCTTCGTCGCTAAAAATTAAGGGATCAACAATGCCATCCCCATCCTCATTCAATTGTTGCAACTGCGAACAAAACTCAAAATGCTTGTCTTTGTCGTCGTCATTGAGCTTTTACACTAGCTCCAATTTGAATGGTTTCATTTAAGGATTCTGTAGCAGGACTTCCACACTGTCATTGGAGCTATTTCGATTTCACGGGATGCACGACGCACAGGTTTCTTTGGACTCCTTATGAATGTCTCTCGCACGCGCTCCACATTCACTTCACTCACACTTGACGTCCGCTTCTCTTCGCCGGGCACATAGTCCAGTCAAATTAGGGTTTCACCTCGGAATGAGAGGTAACAAGCTGAATTTTTGCATGAGCCTTTGTTTTGGCATTCTAAATGATGCGTCAAAAGTCTCATAAAATCTCGTGTCCGCGTCTTAAGATATTAAAGGTCAAAGGTCACGAAAATCAGTTTTTCGTAAATATCTCGTTTCCTATGCGTTAAATGGTATTTGCATCTCAGACAAAAGTTGTAGAGCATGAAATTCTCTACAATTTTTGTTTTAAACATTTATTTCTGCAATGCATTGTTTTTTAGATAGAGCGCGGAAAGCGCACAGGTCACTCAGTGCACAGGTCACTCAGACATATAAGACGTAACACGAGGTCAGCTGCGAATCACAGTCAATGATACGTTGAATAAAACAATTATAACTGTAAATAAAATTTCATTATTTACGAATTAATACCCAATTTTAATAATACCTACTTATTTCAAGTAATTACAATGTCATCAATTCCATACTGTAAGTATATTTTAATTCTGTTCCAATGTATCGTAACTATATTTATGTAGAAAATAATTTTAGTATTTTTTTCTCTTAAATGTGTAAACTGTAGAATATTTCTATAATATTAAGTTTATACCTGGAAATATGGACCCTTACAACGCCACCTTTTCTATTTATAAGTTGAAACACAACTTCCATTGTTGAAGGCCGGTTTCTATGTCGAGGGCTCACTTGCCAGTAACCAAGCTTGCTAGTTTTAAATTGGCCAGCCGCGGTGGCCGAGGGGACTAAGGCCACTACGGTCGGGGGTTCGAATGCCCCCTGGGGCATGGATATTTGTGCCGTCCTAGTTCGTAAGAAGTTCATAAGTAGTTTGTAAGTTTAGGGACTGATGACCCCGTAGTTAAGTCCCATAGACTATAAAAACATTTGAACATTTTTTTCTAGTTTTAAATTGTTTCGTGAAAAGGGCGGACGTACAGAGTTATGGCTGATTTTTGTTTCATATGTGATAAGTCGCTTTCAAAAGGTGGTGTTGTGCATGTTGTGCGCGGCTTACACACTTTAAAAACTGCAGGTATTGCAAGAAATGACGGGCATATCGATTATTTAAATACTTTAGCTTCTGTGAATGTGCATACCGTGTGTCGAAAAGTGTATGTAAGTGAAAATTCTATAGCAGCATCAGTCAAGAGAAATTTTTATCAAATCGATCTAATAAAAAAAAAAAGCTAATTGACTTGCTTGTTGAAAAATTAAAAACTGTTAATATCACTACAAAACAAGCCAGAGATGATGCTGATGTTTGTATAATCGAAACAGGTATTGAAGAATCAGAGCACCAAAGGACTGCCGTCATCGTAGGAGAAGATATTGATTTGCTTGTCATTTTAATTGGACGTACTCAATCGCATCAATAAGAAATTTTCTTTATAAAAGTTGGTAAAGGCGATGTTAAAACACAAATAAACTCCTCCAAAAGTTTTGAACATTACCCCAGTTGTAATAAAGCACATTTTACGTTTGCACACATTGAGTGGCTGTGACACATCTGCGTTGTTTAAAAAAGGAAAAAGAACTTTTGTTAAAATATTGGAGAAACTTCCAGATTTTGATCAGCTAGCTCAAGTATTTCAACAAGAAAATTGCCCTGTGCAAACGTTACTTGAAAATGGAGTACGTATCTTGTTGGCAATATATAAGGCTCCAAAATCTGAAGACAATATAGATCATCTTCGATACACGCAATTTTACTTAAATCGACAAAACTTAATGAACCTGTGCAACTAGCAAATCTGCCACCAACTAGTGCAGCACCTCATCAACATATCAATCGTGCTTACTACCAAGTACAAACGTGGTTAGGAAACTTTATAGAACCCCAGGAATGGGGTTGGGTGCTACAGAGTGAACATTTGGAGCCAATACTAACAATATTACCACCTGCACCAGACGAGCTCCTGAATACAATATTTTGCAACTGCAAAAATGGTGTGGTTTGCGCTGCGGGTCCAGGAAATCGGGGATGCAATGTTCTTCAGCTTGTGGCCAGTGTAATGGGCAAGCTTGCCTCAGTTAGTCATCACACCAGAACGATCTCGATGAAGAAAGTGCATATGACCCCGAAATCTTGGAATGTTTAGAGACGACATTCGTCGATTACGAGGAAGATGATAATGAAATGGACGTTTTCGAGCGACCGGATGAAGACGCCGATGATGGTCAAGAAGATGATTAATAATTAAAGTGAATAAAAATCCTCCTCACGTTTGAACTTCTAATTGTAATAAATGAATCATACATGACTACTAAATAAAGACTTACATAAAACGTATTTCCTCGTTTTTTATTTAATATATTTTGCTTCAAACATAATTAAGTCTTAATTATAGTTAATTTTATTCTTTTCTTCATGAAACATAATTAAGATATATTAGAATATAATTAAAATATACTTGAAGTATTTGGCTTCATAACTTTATAATTTCATGAAATAAGTAAATATTTTTAATCAAATCTTTTTGATTTATGAATAATATTATGAAATATTGAACATAATTCATAAAGAATGAAGGTTTGTTATTGCAATTGTTGCAATGATTTATTAACTTTAAACAACCTACCATTGACTGGGATTCGTGGTTGACTTGCAATTACGTGTTACATGTCTGAGCGCTGTGACCTGTGCGCTCTCCGCGCTCTACCTAAAAAAACGATAAACTGCACAAAAAAATGTTTAAAACAAAATTTGTAGATAATTTCATGCTCTACAACTTTTGTCTGAGATGCAAAAACCATTTAACGCATAGGAAGCGAGATATTTGCGAAAAACTGATTTTCGTGACCTTTGACCTTTAATATCTTAAGACGCGGACACGAGATTTTATGAGACTTTTGACACATCATTTAGAATGCCAAAACAAAAGTTTATGCAAATATTTAGCTTGTTACCTTTCATTCCGAGGTTGACGCCTTTTTTCGGCTTATTTGACTGGACTAACAAGCAACCCGTCGTAACGAATTTGTTGTGCCACTGGTAAATGGCCTTTCTTCTTCGTGCTTCTTTCCGTCCTTTTTCTAAACATCCTTTGATCAGCTGTAGCACACTAGTTTTTGTCGCACTCCAAAATACAGAAAGTTCGCTCCGCACCTCAACTCGCCATTTTTGCGACTAGCGCTGACTATCGACAAATAACCAAACTACGCTCTGGCGGTATATTTGAAAAAAAAAAGTCCATGGTTTCTCTTCAAAATCACATATGTATGATATCTGTACAGTGTTTGGTTCTTGTGCAATAAAGAATTAAGTGTTCCCGGATTTAACGTACACCCTGTATCTAGTAGCAACACATGTCACCTGCGCACCACATCAAAACCTTCTAAACCGCACTGTAAATAATCCACATATTCCTCAGCTCGGCAAAATACTCGTTATTTGCTTCTAATTGTGGCACGCAACGTCCAGGCTTAGTTGATCCACTGTGGGTAGACCGCCTGCGGCCGAACGCGGTTAGTCGGGCCCAGCTGTGGCGACCGCAGAAGGCGTCAGCTGCCATGTGCCGTCGACGCCCTGCTACCGCTGGTAACGGCCAAATGAAGCCCAGTGCGGATAGTGCTCAAGTTCTCAAACTAAGCTAATTGCAGTTGTTTGTCTTTCGTGGTAGGGCTCCTCGGTTGTCATAAATCATTGTTTTGTCACAAATACATAGCGAATCCGAAATATCTTTCCAACTTTCAAGCATAAAAGAGAGAGAGAGAGAGAGAGAAAGAGAAAATTCAAATTTTTAAATGATTGTAAAGTTACAAGACCTAACTGCAGTGGTCATCGTTCCCTAAACTTACAAACTGCTTCAATTAACTTATCTTAAGAACAACACACACACACACACACACACACACACCTGAGGGAGGACTCGAACCTCCGACGGCGAACGACCGCGCGCACCGCTGCAAGGTGCCTTAGTGCACCCTGCAGTTACGCCGCGGCGGAAGAGAAAAACGAAGTTTCTCTGGAACTGGAAGAGTGAACCTATACTCGTCTGAAACTATCAGGAACAAAATGGGCCGCGGCGGAATAGCCGTGCGTTTAAGGAACCTTACTGCGGTTCGCGCCGGCCGCGGTGGCCGAGGGGACTAAGGCGCTCCAGTCACGGTCTTCTCGGCCACTACGGTCGGGGGCTCGAATCCCCCCTCGGGCATAGATATTTGTGCCGTCCTACTTCGTAAGTAGTTCATAAGTAGTTTGTAAGTTTAGGGACTGATGACCCCGTAGTTAAGTCCCATAGACTGTACAGACATTTGAACTTTTGCGGTGCGCGCGACCGTTCGCCGTCGGAGTTTCGAGTCCTCTCTCTGGCGCGCGCGTTTCAACGTTTGAATACCAGCTAAAACTTCTCCCAGTAGTCATAATAATAGTAGCTGTAATCTTCCGGCATCAGGAAAATCCATTGTCTAGGAGAAGACTATAACAATTTGTGCAACAGATCTGCAGTTGTACAGCACAGTTTCAGAGGAATACTTGAAGAGCTTGCACCTTCACAGCTGGAAGTAGTATCTATAGAGAGTGGGAGCTACGTAATTTCTCATCCATCCACAATTCCTTAAAAAAGGTGTGGGCATGGTTTCTCGGGATTAGAAGTCTGCAAATCGCCGGTTTCACTCGCTCGTACTCGGTCGAGTGCGCAACGCTCGGCGGTGGCGCGGCGAGTGTGTTACGCTCGCAGCGAACGTGTTGACACTCGAACGAGGCTGCGTGGGGCGGGGCGGGCAGAGGCCGCACAGCGTAGTGCTGCCGCTGTACTCACAAGGAAACCTACCCAAGTCTCTCTCCGATTTTTATGAAATTTGCATATGTTATATAATACATGAAAAACTATGGGACACGTATTATTTTTTAGCGGCGGAGAAGCATATTTAAGGGGTGAAACGGTCCCTCCAAAATTGTCGCTAAAATAGAAACATGGCGAAAACTTAGAGACTAGAAAAGCGATTTTAATGATGTTTGGTATGAAAGTATCTTTTGATAAAAGACAAATTCCATAGATTCAACTTCGATAAAATCAAAATAATTTTTTGAGCTGTCCCCCTAATTATCACTCCCCCTGCAATATACCTAGGCCGATCTCTTATCAAGAAGAAAGCGAGGATCCTATATATTCCACAAAAGCATGCATACTTTCTTTGTTATGTAGATAAGAAAGACGGCAGTGGCAGTGGGAGATATATGAATGTTGCAACTGGAAAAATTCACGTTAAGGACTCACTCGGAAAAGGTAGAGGCGCAGCAACCACGCACAGTGCCAAAATGCTACGGAAATTTATATTAACGAGGCGCAACAGAGAGAGAGAGAGAGAGAGAGAGAGAGAGAGAGAGAGAGAGAGAGAGAGAGAGAGAGATATGCAGGAAACTAACCTAAAAGGTGTATATCAGTATCGTGTATTTAATATCAATATAAAAGACGGAAAAAGTATTCCAGGACTTGAGAGTGATAAGAGTAATGTATATAAAATACAATCACCTCATCGTTAAGACGGCAAGTAACACCTAACACTAAACAGGCACTAACAGTCCGCAAAATGGGAACACGAAAGAAAGAAATATCCTGGAAAACTCATTTAGTAAATGATCTAAGTACAGAAACTTTATGTTAATCACGCATAATAACATGTATGGTAAAGTATAAAATGCGAAACTGAATGGCTAGTTCAACTGGATCGAGAGAACAGCTTTCGAAGCATCCGGGAAAGGAAAAAATTCTAAATTTCTCAATCAGGATGTATTCTCAAGCACCTAGTTTGCTCACGACACTCGCCTTGCATTCGAGTGGCGAGCGGCCAGTGTGGACGGTCGAGCGTGCGCCGCTCGGACGAGCGAGGAAAAAGTCGAGCGCAGCCACACGCCTCGCCGCAAGCTGCAGTACTGACACCTGTCGGACTGTCATAGAACGGCGTGTATCAAGCGATTCGAGCGAGCAACCGAGCGACGTGCAGACCTCTACTCGGGATACATACGATGATGCATGTGCATATAAACAGATGTTTAAACTACAACACAAATTTGTTTAGTTTTATTTGATAGTGTTGGAGATCCTCCTTATTACTCATGACAGACATTAATAAAGTTTCTGTAACTTATTCAGTGGAAATTTGAAGATGTTCTTCGTTTTAATTTATGATTCCATGTGGATCACAAAATTATTTTCTCGTCCAAGAGATTAATAATGTTATTCTTCTTACTAGCCAGAATAGTGTTCCAAAGTTTTACGAAAGTCATACAAATGTGTTCTGGATATTTTCGTCTAAAGAAAGAGGAATTTCTACTAGGGAATCGAAAATGGTAATGAAACACTGAATTTTGTTTGAATTTAAACTTCTTTCCCAAACGGTCAGCTTTTTATTGAATGATTCAAAACGGTTTTACACAGCAAAAAAAGTTTGTTTGATCCCTTAAGTAATATGATTTTTAAGAAAATGGGTGCCAATCATGCAGTCAAATATATCCAAAGCCACACTTTTGCCTTCGGTAGGGGTATCTGGAGAGAAGGACATAAATTCAAACAATATTTAAACATTTGATTAACGTCTGCCACGAGATGTACACCAGTTCTATATACGTCAAAGATACTTTTAAATACTTGTGATGTCCTCATTCAGTATTGGACAAGCGTCGTAAGATAGTTTTTCTTCCGAAAAAAGGAACCACCTTTTCCAGATGTTACAGTGGCAAGATAATCCAAGTCCAGCAGTTACTGTATTGGTAAACACTGTGCGAGGTAAAAGAAACTTGCTTTCGAATGAGCCACAGAGATTTCGTTTCCCGCTCGCAACAGCGCAGCGCCTGGTGGGCTCGGGACTTGAGCAGTGGAGGCTCACGGGCGACCAGATGGACTCCAGCTCTGGCGGGTACCCGCATGCACACTAAAATGTTCAAGTGTTTCTAAATCTAAGGGACTTAATCACTGTGGTTATCAGTATCTAGGCTTACAAACTACTTAAACTAACTTATTTAGGACAAAACACACACACACACACACACACACACACACACACACACACACACACACACACACGCTCGAGGTAAGACTCGAACTTCTGACAGCGAGCAATCTCGCGCTCAGCTGCAACGCGCTTTAGAGCATTTGGACGCTCCACTGGACGATGCGAGGCGGTGGGCCGTGCCCCGTCGGCCAGCCAGTGAGCTACGCGATCGCGACCTACTCTGCGTGACGTGGCACGGCAACGCGCAGGCCTTCGCTTCAGACGGTGTTGCTCCACTGTGGCCATGAACTTCAGTTTTCCCTGGTACCGTGAGGACTTGGACTCTAGTGGGTAACCGCGAGGACTGGGCTCTATTGGATACCAGCGCGGACTCGAGCCCTCGCGCTTACCCGCACGGACTTGTATCACAGAGTAACTATACAGAGAGGAACCCCCCCCCCCCCCCCCCTAAACCACTGTCCTACGCTCTCCTCGTAGTTCCATAAGCTGCTAGCAGATGTCAGGCGGTGCTCCAGCTTATTACCGGTAGACAACACTACATCTACATCTACATGGGATACTCTGCAAATAACATTTAAATGCCTGGCAGAGGGTTCATCGAACCACCATTATACTATTTATCTCCCATTCCATTCTCGAATAGCTCGCGGGAAGAAAGAACACCTGCCGGGCCCGGTGGCCGAGGGGACTGAGGCGCTCTAGTCACGGTCTGCACGGCCACTACGGTCGGGGGTTCGAATCCCCCCTCGGGCATGGATATTTGTGCCGTCCTAGTTCGTAAGTAGTTCATAAGTAGTTTGTAAGTTTAGGGACTGATGACCCCGTAGTTAAGTCCCATAGACTATACAAACAAACAAAGAACACCTGAATATCTCTGTTCGAGCTCTGATTTCTCGTATTTTATTCTGATGATCATTTCTACCTATTTAGGTGGGAGTCAACAATATATTTTCGCATTCGGAGGAGAATATTGGCGATTGGAGTTTCGCAAGTGGACCACGCCACAGCGCGGTGGTAGGAATATCGGATTGAGCAGGGTACTAGCATTGAGCTCAGTGCTTTTGGCGCGTACTTGTTTTCAACTTAAATAAATAAATAAACCCTAAAAGTGAAAAATGGATTCGAAGAAAACATTGGAAGACTTTAAGGAAATTCTGAAAAAAAAACATAAGATTAACAAATTTTCCAAGTTCAATGTGCATCAGAAACCAAAAGCATTTTTAGATGTTAATCGTATCTTCAGTATTGGACTGTATGAAGGCTATATACCATTTCGTTTAGTGTACTACTGGGAAATGTTACTTAGTGTGAGTTAAGTCCAAGGAGGTTAGTACCTTTTTGAGTGGGCAGGAAAATTGTTTGCCGTTTTGTAGGGAATTCGGTTTGCTATCTAAGGACTAAGTGACAAATTGCGTAGCCTGTGGCGAATAACAGTGTGAGAGACTTGTGCGGAAACTAAGAGTTGTGGTTACCCCCTGGAGTGGTCATGTTGCAGGTGCAGGAAGGGAACGAGAGTAACTAATTTACTAATCGGACAAGAACCTGTCAACCATAGAGCAGGAACGGCGTTAATTATTTATTTCATGGTTAGCGCAAAAATGTATTCCAGTCATTCTATAAGATTCGATTTTCAAATAATATTAGCTGAATCCTATAGAATTACAGTGCTGACCATGAACTAAATCATTGATGTTGTTACTGATGCCGGGCGCGGTGGCCGAGGGGACTGAGGCGCTCCAGTCACGGTCTGCACGGCCCATAAGCTATACAAACATTTCATTTGTTACTGATCAATAGTTGACAGGTTCTTGATACATCCTTGGCTACTCTGTAGCTAGCAATCAGAATTCTCTACGAAATGACAAACAATTTTCCAACTCAAACAAGGAATTAACTCGCACCACGTAAGAGTGCATGTTTGTCGGAAATTCCGGAAAATACAAGGCACTATACCGTATCGTATTCAAACGCAGGACAACGATGTTCTATCAATATCTATTTCGCGAAAATCAACTGAACATATACAGCTGTATTTAGACGAAGAGCTGACTTCAATTTTTCGCCTGCAGGTTGTCTCCCTATGCTGTACCCTCCTTCGTATGATCGCCGACGCTTTCATTCAACGATATGCAGCTAAATTGCGGTTTCGATGTGTGACGTGATACATTTGTACCCTGCTCAATCCGATATTAATGCCACCTAGAGGCGCTTCTGAGGTTGCCTCTCGCACATTAGAGGGTAGCGTGGAGGGGTGGCTGAGGGGAGAGCTCGTGCCGCCAGCCACGAGGCCACGGCTGTGTCCGGTGTGTCGGCGTTTGAGGGGAAGTGGTGGTGGGGGCAGCCGCCACCTTCCGCCTGCTCTGGCCGCCGGCTGGCTATCTTTTAAGGGATGGTTCTGACCTCAGCGCCGCCATGGGACATCTTACGGAACTGCTTAAACCCCCCGCCCCCTTAGAGGGTACCCGTGCGGACACAGGCCCTGGCAGGTTCCCTCACTGGAAACATATTGCTTTCATAACTACATTCCATAGCTCTTGAAAAACTACTGTAATGTTAAAGCGATTATTAACATTGACATTGAAACTGTTGGGAAAAACGAGAGAGAATGTGTACTAATATTGGAAAACAATGAGGTCAAAGTCGGCTATCGTCAGGGAAACAGCGCCAAGCCTAGCTGTAACATCAGGCGTCATAATTACAATGCAGTCAGACACGTCTGCACAATGAGCACAAAACCTCATCTGCTGTACGAAATAGATGCAGGATCAGCTATGCTTATTGTGGTTCAAATGTTCGTAGAACTTATGGGACTTAACTACGGGGTCATCAGTCCCTAAGCTTACAAACTACTTATGAACTAGCTAAAACTAAGGACGGCACAAATATCCATGCCCGAGGGGGGATTCGAACCCCCGACCGTAGTGGCCGTGCAGACCGTCACTGGAGCGCCTCAATCCCCTCGGCCGGTCTTATTGTGGTACCTACGGCGTATGCTAGCCTCTGACGTATTAGATGAGGCTTAGAAAAACTATTTTTACACATCACACATTGCTTTCCAATTTTAGTACAATTCTCGTTTTTTTCTTTTTTTCAAATGTGTTATTGTCAATGTTATCAATTTCTGTATCACTGTAATTGTCTTCTCGATAGCTATCTAATAAGTGAACGCAGTTATGAAAAGTACAAGGTTCAATTTAAAAAATAAAATTAACTTACTCCATTATCTCTGTCGAATCAGGAAAACATTGTTTCATTGTCTGGGACAAAAGATCAAATTTTTGTAAACCTAAGGCACTAAACTTATAAACTTCTTCACCTATGTTAAGGACAACACACACATACACACACACACACACACACACACACACACACACACACACGTCTGAGGGATTGAGTTTATGACGGCAGTAGAAGTAGTATTATCTAAACGGTGATTCTCAAAATTAATGACGGCAGTCTTCGAAAAAGTTGTTGAAATGAATGATAAGCTACACAATTCGTTGTTAGCCAAAAAAAAAAAAAAAAAAAAAAAAGGATACACACACAGATAGATCGCTTTTTGCTACAATGACATAACACTGTCGTTACTCTGTGGCATCATATCTCATAGTGGAATTGGAATAAGCAGGAAAAGAACGATTTTGTTTTCATTGACAGCTGGTTATTTCAACCTGTCAGCGCTATTTAAAACAGAAAGACAATGCAATCTAGTTTCCTAGTCTTATACTCACAACTAGTCTTATACTGCGTACTTCACGATAAGAGAACTAGGCAGAGGAATGAAGCTTCCTCATCACCACTGTTGTCAGACTAGCGGAACGAAGAAAACAGGTGGCCGCGGTGGAGCAGCCGAGCGGTCTAAAGCACCTCGCTGCGGAGCGCGCGGTTGCTCGCCGTGGAGGTTCGAGTCCTCCATGGGGCGTGGGTGTGTGTGTTTGTCCGTAGGTTAGTTTACCTAGGTTTAAGTAGTTTGTAAGCTACGGACTGATGACCACGCAGTTTGGTCCGATAGATTTACAGACATTTTAACATTTTTGGGAACAGGTGTAGCACCAGTATAAACGCTCTGATTGCAGCCAACCACTTTAGTCTCGTGCTCGTTCCGTTTCTAAATGTATAGAAGCCTCGTATGTCATCTCATGATGTTACAGTATGAAAATTAGAACCTGACTAATAGATGACTAATCTTCATCATTGCAGTTATCACTCATATAAATTTGTAGATTAAAGGCTATATTTTTCTACACAAAGTCGTCAGTAATTTCCAATTCAGCGTTTCTAGGTTGTTTTTTTTTTTTAATTTTTAATGTCTTTTATTGAAGTTTACAAAAATGTTCAAATGTTTGTTGAGCTTATGGGACTTAACTACGGGGTCATCAGTCCCTAAACTTACAAACTAATTATGAACTAGCTTGTACTAAAGACGGCACAAACAGCCATGCCCGAGGGGGGATTCGAACCCCCCGTCGGGGAACGGCTTCGCGCATCGTAGCATAGCGCCCCAATGCGCTCGGCCGCTCCGTCGCTGCTTGAAGTTTACAAATGTGTATTATGTACGCGGTAAAAACTATGAAATTGCTTTTCTGATCTCAGCTGTATTCTTCAGCTCACGTTACCATCTTTGCATAACAATTTCCCGCTTTTAGTGCACCACCAGTCTGTCATTCATGATCAACGGTAGCAAATCTCTTGAGCTTGTTGCTACTTCCATGTCTGTGATGCTTTACTTTATAATGAAATAACAGGTTTTCGCTTGGTAGGCGATGTGAGATGTTTCTTTTATTTAGCTTTAAAACATATCGATTTCGTCCCTATGATGGGACATCATCAGTGCTGTTAAAAACAAGGTACCTTGGTCAGACATTGAAATTACAATAAGATTACATATACCAAGAATGTTATAAAATAGAATTACATACCAGAATTGCAAGTCATGATGACCTATGTGCTCTGCTTAAAACATTTAAAGGTCTTGCCGGTACAAGTCACAACAATAAAATCCGGTAGCCGCTTACGTACACCTACGCAGCTTAGCTTGTACATAGATGGTGCATGGCCCTCTTTGTTTAAATCAGTTACATTGTTACATTTTTAAAAAAGAAATGGGTTCAAACATATTAAAAGCTTAAAAAGATAAAATGTTGATTCTAGGTGAATTAAAGTTTAACAACTAACATACTAACATACACAGATTATGCATTATATGATAAAAATAACCATTTATCAGCGCCCTCAGGCGGGTAGCTATTAAAACATATCTTTAAAAATTTAAAATTTGTCACCATCAATTGTTAAAATAAGTTACATTGTATCACGTATAAAATACTATCTGTTTAAAAAATATATACATTTTTTAATTGAGACCAGCATAAAAGGTAAAGTCGTTACAAAGCACCAATGCATGTGTGTGAGTGTGTTAGAGAGAGAGAGAGAGAGAGAGAGAGAGAGAGAGAGAGAGAGAGAGAGAGAGAGATACACAGCAGTTCACGCCATCTAGTTTTTCAGAATGATACTATGCTGGCCGTCTTTGCTTAGTTAGTACAGTGCGTCAAAATCAAAAATATACAAATGTACATGAAGGTTCAAAGATGATTACATTGCGTCTAAACATAGAATATAGAAATATACATGAAAGTTCAAACATGATTACATAGGAGAGAAACAATAGGCCTTTTTTTTTTTTTAATACCATTGCGTTTACATTGTCCAGGTGACATTGGTATATGTGGTTCTTATAGGTCATTCAATATAACTACAGCTACTGTGACTTTGTATCCAAACTACCGCATGAGCACAAGGGATGAACTTGCAATCCAGGACATGGGGAATACACACATTAGCGCTACATGGCGCATATGGTCGCTACTTATTTAAAGAAACATATATTGAAATAAAGCTAATTACAGTATGTGGACATTGCAGAGTGGCGTTGTTAGAAACAAACATGAGCTCCATCGAACTAAAGCATGTGAAATAGGACTATTGCTTGTAACAAAATATTGTTCTCGTATGTAGTATGTGCATCTGCGGAGATATAAAGGGGAATTTGGCCCTTCCCAGCCATTCGACTACAGTGTAGACGTAATTCTATTTTATAACATTCTTGGTGTATGTAATCTTATTGTAATTTCAATGTCTGACCAAGGTACCTTGTTTTTAACAGCACTGATGATGTCCCATCATAGGGACGAAATCAATATGTTTTAAAGCTAAATAAAAGAAACATCTCACATCGCCTACCAAGCGAAAACCTGTTATTTCATTATAATTCTGTGGTGGGCTGGCACACAAAAATGGAATCTAGTTACATGCTTTACTTTAGTTAACTGTTTTGCTGTTCTTTTACTTTTTCACTCTTTTTCCTTTTTCATGTCTGTAACATCGTGTTTTTGTACTTCACAGGTACGCTGTTATGTGCTGATTCATAGTATGCATTGTAGCGCCAGAGCATGATTTTTGACGCCCATATCGTATGTAAGTACAATTTTTCTTGTTCCTTCATAGTTTAAATAAAGCGAAAGCAGTTTTCAACCTGTTATTTACACCGCGCTTATTAACATTATACGTAAACACTAGAAAAAAGCTGTAAAAGCAAAAACTAATCATGATGAGGTCTTCATCAGTATAGCAACAATCTGAGTGTATCGTCTCCATTCAAGAGATGAATAATGTTTTTGTGATCTATTAGAATCTAGAAGTAATAACCCAAGGATCACCAGTTCACGAATAAGCATCATATGATACATTGTTTTGGCCAAAAATCGTCGTTTCACTAAAACCGTCAGCGTACTTCATGAAACTCTCGAACTTTGTTCGTAAATAGTGCACAAACCTGCGTACCATACTCGCGTCAAGTCGGAGTCTTGTCTGTCAATTACGTATTTCACTAGACACTGTCAAACTTAAGACATTTGAGCGGAAATTCTGAATCGTTGTTAAGGTGACATAGAACCCTGTAACTCTATAAAAAATAACAAACTGGTAACGCATGCTAATCTACTTGGGGTATTAAATGCCTGTAGCTTCCCTGGAGAGTCATAGTGAATAGTAACTTAAAGTGCGATATGGATATAACTGCTGTGGGTGGCTACAATTAAATGGCCAGCAATACAAATTGATTTCTTTCTAAATCAGAGTCATTACTTATGGGATTACCATAAGCCAAATAATAAGCAAATGCCACATTTTGCAGGCAAGTTTCAATGTTTCTTTACGAAAAACTGGCATCAAAACTATGACTTGAAGGTGACAATAACGAATAGAGGGTGAATTACAGTAATCACCGCATATATTACTATAGTATGGTTCATCTTGAAAGTCTCATTTGGTCGCGGAACGTCAAAATATTCTTCAACTAATTGCAAATGGCAGATTTTACACAAGCCATTTACGAAATGCAGCAGTACAGCACATCAAAGACAAGGGTTTTTAGCAAGAATATAATGACGTAGACAGAATGTTGTAAAGTATCCTCTACTCGCTGCTTTCAACCTTATGATAACCGATATTCTGTTTCTGGTCTCATTGATTTGCATTTAATTGCTAGCTTTGTTTCAATGGCGTAATAATAATAATGAGAGCTTGACATTTTCCTTTTGAACTTGTAGCCAGTTACATAGCACCTGAAAGCGACAGATGTTTCTTTTACATACCTGGATTAATAGAAAGGTTACATTGTGTCTCAAATAGGAATTTCTATGTAACATGTTTCTTCTTTGGGACAGATTGTAAAACATAACGACCGTCTTTGGAGACTGTAAGATATTTATAACAGTTGTACATAACCTGAATTTTGAAGAAAATTTCTGTTAGCTAAATACGGGACATAAATGCATTATTTATAATCATTTATTAGTTAACTAGAATGGGAAAAAATATAGGAAAGGAGAGAAAGAGACGCAAATTTACAGTAAAAGTCGTCCATGAATATCAGCACTATTTTAATTCCTTTGTTTCTTCTTCACTGCCTTGCCCTAGCCTCGAAGGGACGAGCACTTGACATATCAATCGTCAAGTCATTATGCTGTTCCACTAACTTACTTTAACACTCACAGATCGATACACTTAGTATGAAATAAGCTATATGCCGCTCAGCTCTCCATGGTACACTGCTGGCCACACACTCGGAAGGAAGCATCCAAATCTGGTGAAAATTGCATCATGCGTTTTGGCGACGAGACTTGCACGTGATTAGCAGGTGCATATCACGCCAGTAACACCCCCTTTGTAAAAAGGAACAGCAGCCGTACTGGAATTCTTCCTTCTTGCGGTTGTTCGGCGTAAGACAGGTTCAATATGTCTCATAGAAGATAAGGATCTTTAAAACCCGTTACGGAGTTCGAACGAGGAAGAATAGTTGCCTACAGGGATTGCGAATTATCTTTCAGGGATATCGGTGACGGTGTCTGACGTAACCAAATAACTGCGATGGT
Source organism: Locusta migratoria (assembly GCA_026315105.1). Classification (NCBI taxonomy): domain Eukaryota; kingdom Metazoa; phylum Arthropoda; class Insecta; order Orthoptera; family Acrididae; genus Locusta; species Locusta migratoria. Next base: position 238,488,133 of record CM048755.1, read on the forward strand.
CATCTGTAAACGCTGGATGGAGGAGGGAACATCTGACTGACGTGGCCAATCGCCCTACCTCGTTGCACCACAACACGTGAGGACAGGCACATTGTTTGAATGTCAGTGATGGATCGCTGTGTCAGTCACAAGTAGTTCGCTCTGTTGTGTCCGCGCGCACCATTCCATGTCGTATGCCGCAAAGTTCACTGTCCGCAAGGCCTTCATCGCTGCGTTTACCACAGATTCGACGTCACAGGTCATTGAACTGTAATGCTGCAATGGACGACGGACAAGGAGAATCCAGTGGAGCGACAATGTTTACCGACGAAACTCGATCTGCTTTCTGGAAACACCGCAGTGTGACTGTTGCATCGCCACTCTGGTTCTACTCCCAGTATTATGGTTTCTGGTGGTATTTGGTTCTCCTCTTGTACACCGTTAGTAAGCATTGACAGTGCGCTAAATATCCAGCAGTACGTTTTTGAATGACCCCCTATAGCTCTGGAGCTGGCCAATGGCCCACATTGCAGCAGGATTATGCGCGACCACACGTGGACCGTATGCCCAAGACTCCTTCGTCGACCATCGGATTGCATTGCTTCCTCGGTATCTCTGTGTTCACGATCTCATATTTATCGAAAATGTCTGTTCCAAGATTTCCAAACGACAGGCCCGAGATAAACTACTCGCTGTTACACCATATCAACTTTCGCAATATATGAAAATAGCTTGAACTGATACACCACAGCAACACATCTAGAACCTCTTTGATGCAATGGAAAAGATGGTAGGAGCGGCTATAGCCTCAAAGTTGGCAACACTTAATGCTGATTTAATCACCTTCGGCATTTCACACGGGGCAGTATTTTCAATCCATTGATCTTTGTAGACTGTTACATCTCAAATAAAATGGGATGCGACGTCTTTGGTACCACTCGGTGATGCGCTTTGAATAACGAACAGTATAGTGTATACTGTACAGCTCTCAACGACTGCACATGACAACCAAAAACGACGCCCATTTGTACCTGTTTACTGTATTCCAACCTTGGTCACCCCCTACACTTTTTGACTCCTACATCTCGTCCATTACCAAATGTGCGATTCCTTGTACTACAGGGTGTATTCACTCAACTGATCACTTCTTGAAGTCCAATCGTTAGATACGTCTTTTTACTCTAATCTGTTCAAAATCTCTTCTTTAGTTATGTGATTTACTCATGTAATCTTCAGCATTGTTCTATAGCACCACATTTGAAAAAACATTATCTTCTCTGAATTATTTGTTATCCTCATCTCACTTCCACCTAAGGCTTCACGCCAGACAAATATTTTAAAAAGTTAATACGTTCTATCACTTAAGACGATGTTCGCTGTCAACAAATTTCTCTTCGGAATTACAGCCTTCTGCTGTGGGTCAACCTACAGTATGCTTACCAGTACTGACGACGTATGCACATGACCATTATAATATTAAAATATTGTAGTTTTCGAATCATTGATATTTTTATTGATAGTAAACTGGTAGGGCCGGATTAAAATAGGTGAAAACAAAATAAGCAGTCTCGCATATGAAGATGACTTACTTGTGATGGCAGATTCGATTGAAAGGTTGCAATCCAATATTTCAGTGCTCGATTAGAAGTGTAAGGGTTATGATATGAAGATCAGCATCTCCAAAACCAAACTAATGTTTGTGGGAAAGAGATTTAAACAGATTGAGTGCCAAATAAGAGGAGCAAAGTTAGAACAGGTAGACAGTTTGAAATACCTAAGATGTATTTTCTCGCAGGATGACAACATAGTGAAAGAACTTGAATCAAGGTGTAGCGAAGCTAATGCAGTGAGTGCCCAGCCAAGATCTACTCTCTTCTGCAAGAAGTAAGTCAGTACTAAGTTAGCAGTGCACCACTATAGCTTTCGGCCAACTTTGTTGTATGGGAGTGAAAGCTGTATGGATACAGGTTATCTTATTCATAAGGTTAAGGTTACAGATATGAAAGTAGCAAGAATGGTTGCAGGTACTTATCGATGCGAACAATGGAAGGAGGGTGTCCATAATGAGGAAATCAAAGAAAAATTGGGACTGAAGACCATAGATGAAGCAGTTAGAGCGAACAGACTGAGATGGTGGGGTCAAATTACACGCATGGGAGAAGCAAGGTTACCTAAGAGACTCATGAGCTCGGCAGCGGAGGGTAAGAGGAGTCGAGGTAGACCAAGGAGAAAGTACTTAGATTCGGTGAAGAATGATTTTGAAGTAAAACGCATATCAGACGAGGCATCAATGTTAGCATTGAACAGGGGATCACGTACGAATTTTATTAGGGGATTACGCTCCGGACTGAAAGCTGAAAGGCATAATCAGTCTCTAATGATGAAGATGAGTATTAATGAAATATTACTGTTGACTTCATCCCCTGGTTTTTAAATAGAAAACACCCTGCAGGAGCGGAGAAAATAAAAATAAATCAGAACGTCTCTAACTAGGAAAGGACAGTTAGCAGGAAAAAGTTGAAAAGTACAGTGGTGTTTTAGGGTGTGCATATAAACTTCTGGTCAAATTAGTTGTTATGTGAATATTAGGGATGAGTGGTGGTTAAACTGGATCGCAGATAGAGAGGTATAGTAGGAGACAGTAAGTAAGGAGAGAAGAGGAAATACAAAAGAGAGATGGAGGGTAATGGACGGGGAGGGGGAGGGGCAAATGTGAGATAGGTTGTGGGGGAAGAGTTATATGCGGTACCACGAATAAATTTAGGGGCGGATTTCATGCTATGGGAGAAAGATAACTGAATGTATTTCCTTAACTCTGGGACTATAATTTGACTTGTTGTAAAACGGACGGCATCTCATACTCTCACTTGCACCGTTGATGAGTAGGCATCGCGACGTATTGTGGTGTTGACGTTTGATCTGTTGTGAACGCCGTGACTTGGCGTCCCTTTGATCTCCACTGGGAATCTGAATTAATTCTATCCCGAGGGCGAAAGCGTGAAAGTGCCGTCGCCTGCAGGAAGTTTCTCTCCGGGATAACCGGATCATTGCCCTAAACAGTCGACCTAACGAGATGCTTTTATTTCGGTAGCGCTTTCGGTCTTAAGCGACGTAATGACGTGTGGATTTCTTAACTATTCGTTACCAACTCGTTAGAGAGGAGGTAATTTAAAATGTAAATCATCATCGAGGTCACTGCAGACAGAGAACTATTTTTGTGGAGACGAATAAGAGAACGCATTGATCATGATATGATTACGGAAACATTCCAGCAATCGTTTAAGCTATTTATCGGTAAAATAGGAAACTTATGTCAAGATGTTTGGGTGGTGATTTACACAGCTATGCGCAATTACCAGACGTAACTCCACACAATTTAGCCAATTCTTTGGTTGCTCACGGCAGTACATAAGTTGGTTTTTCTCTACATACGCTTGCAGCACGATAAAATTTGACTGAATAATTATCATTTCCCGACTTCTGAGATACGTCGAATAACCTAAACTGTTTCCGTTAATTGTAGTATAATCTTACCTTTCAATTACAAATGCTATGTTATTGAAATCCACTGGGAAAGCTCTTTCCTGTCTCGCAGAAAAAAAAGCTATAGCTGGGCCTTTCTTTAAGGATACTTCAATTTCCCTATTATTGCGACAAGCCGTTATCTGCTGCCCGTGAGCTAGAGGACTAACTGAATCGATGGAAAAAAATATATAATCATCTCTTGTGGGACATGATGATATGATTTTATGGTTACAAAGTGCAGGAGTTTTTCTTCGTAAGTGTAAATATGTAGGAAGGGAGGAGTATTTTCATCTATCCCCAATTGTTTAAGTATAAATTCCTTTTTGCCTTGATTCATAATGGTTACAGCATCAATATTGTTGTCTGTTCTTTCGGACATGTCCGTAACAACGGACACCACACACACGTACATTCGTGTTGTTTTTGTAATTCAATCAGTACATATTCACGTTCGCTTACAAACTACGTACTGTCAAGCAATTCTTCCTATCACGGATTCGACAAGTCTTGGATAGGTTCACGGGTGACTGAGACAGCAAATGTCTGGGTACAGTTCACACAATTCCCGTAAATTACGGCAAGGCGTTGTGGACGCGTTCTGATATTATCACACATGTTACATCGGGTTCACATGAGGCGAATTCTTCGGTTCTACGTCACTTTGCCAAAATAGTCGTGGCACGGACTGTTGTGGAAGATGCTATCGTCGTCGAGGGAGACAACCCAAGTGAAGCAAAGTAAGTGGGCAGCCACAAGGCTCACACTATCCACAACTGTCTTGAAGCCTTCAGTGAGGTCCCATGAACCTCGTGGACTGCTCCCAGAGGCCTGCGTCCGTGGGCGCGGTATGTTTCGAGCAGCCATTTACAAAGACGCTTTACTGAACGAGACCTGCGGACGTTCAGCACCTTGTCACTACGCGTGGTGTCACCGTCGTACATCCACTTTCCATAGATGCTGACGACGGTATCGTAATGATCTTCCTTTTATCAAAGTCGCATATGTCAGTGGTTTTCGAACTTCGCGATTCGTATAGTCGGAGCACTGACTATCTATTTCTCTCTGTTCCGGTTTGTACTTTTCTTACCAGCTCTCATCAACGATGGCGAATCAGATGGTAATTTACACATCCAGTTTACGACCATATATTAAACCACATATATGCAGCACGGCTGTAATGACATACAATGTAAGTTCGCTTGTCCACGTAGTACATAAGTGACTCTAAACATTCCTCGGAAAGGTTAGCAAAACGTTCTATTCCGGGTGTGTAGATATTACCTACAGCGCTACGTGTTTACCGCTGTTTTCAGATTCTATCCGTTTAAAAATCGTCGTCCTCAGAGACCCTTCTTCAGTTTGCCGAAAACATGATAATCCCCTGGCGCTACGTCTGGATCGTGTGTAAGATATTGCTAGACCTCCCACTTGAACCGCTGCAGTAATTCTGAAGTGTGACGAGCTGTGTGCATTATTGCGTTCTCGTGAAACAAAATTTTGCCCTCCCCTTTTCTTTAACTTCCTTTCGCATCCAGAGCAACGTACATTTCGAAGCAGAGTTGATAGCCGTGCCTTTCGGCATACATTGCACGTGCCGGAGGTGATTTCTTCGTAACCGGAATCGAAATGTCGGTTGCCTGTTCCAAGACGTGTTTATGGTCTGTTGGGACTTTGTAGAAAATGAACTAAAATTGTATGTTCTCATAGACATGTTGTCTAAGTGGTTTATTAAATGGCCCTAACTTGGAAGACTATATTAGTTTTTGATGCGCCCTCGTACATCTACACTCCCTACGCCGCCTCATAGTTTCTAACGAAGGATTCCTTGTACGCCACTGTTACTTCGTCATTTTCCTGTTCCAGTACCGTATAATTCCCGGTAACCCTCCTTGTGTGTTTTAAACTCCGTTATTTTATCTTCATGATCTTTTCAGAAGATGTGTACGAGGAAGCAATGTTGGTTGGCCCTTCGTGAAAAGTTCAAATGTTTGTAAAGCTATGAGATCAAACTGCAGTGGTCATCAGTCCCTTGACTCACAAACTTCTTAAATTAAGTTATGCTAAGGACAACACAGACAACCATGCCCGAAGGAGGATTCGAACCTCCGAAGGGGAGCAGCCGCGCGTTCCGCAACAAGGCATCTTAGAGGGTGAACTTTGGACGTTAGTACTTGGTCATTTATATATACTGTGAAAAGCAAAGCCCCTACACTGAACCGGCAAACGAGACGTAATACTAGGGCAGGTATAGCGTAGGTGTACTATTTGTGCACAAATCTCTTGCTCCTCCTGTGCCAGCTCCAACCGCGTCGGATACCTTGGGCGACGGAAGGGAATTTCGATTTGCCGCGGTGGAGTGGCCGAGCGTTCCAAGGTGCCGACCCGCGGAGCGCGCCGCTGCTCGCCGTGGGGGTTCGAGTCCTTCCTCGGGCATGGGTGTATTTGTTGTCGTTAGCATATGCTATTTTACGCAGTTTGTAAGCCTAGGGACTGATGATCATAGCAGTTTGGTCCAACAGGCTTAGAAACATTTGAATATTTTGAATTTCGATTTCGGCATTGTTGCAGGTATTGAGTTTCACGTGTTCTACCGTATCCGTTGTGTCTTGAAAGGCTGAATGAATGTGTGACAGTCCGCAGTAGACGGTCTATCTTCCGTTCAGCCACCCTGGATGAGCGTGACCGGGGACATCTGAGGTGGATCGTCAGTAGTAACATACGGCCAACAATGCACTGAATACGGCTCCATTCAACACAGTTCATGTTAGACACGTCTAACAGAGGCAGAGAGCTGGGCAGGAGTTGTCGCGTGGTCTAAACCATCATGCTACGGACTGGGCGGCTGATCCTGCCGGAGGTTCGAGTCTTCCCTCGGACATGGGTGTGTATGTGTGTGTGTGTGTTTTGTCATTAGTGTAAGTTAGTTTAAGTAGTGGGACTGACAACCACAGCGGTTTGGTCCTATAGGTGTACAAACATATGAACATTTTTAGGCAGAGAAATAGAGGGCGCACACATAAACAATGCCGTAATAAACTGCGATGGACTATCAACCGTGATAGTGTACGATGTGTCACAATGTCCCACGGTCGCACCAGACCAGTGGACGACGCAGACCTGTCATGCAATGTAATTCGGCAGAGGTGTCGACCTCATCGGGGGTAGGATGGTGGTGTGGCCTGACCATTCTCGAGGTGTTTTACGGCCTTCCTTGAACCATTCTGCACACATCTGCCACACTGCCGAAACGCTTCTTCCCACACGAGCAGCAATTTCCCAAATGGATGCATCACATTCTGTCGTGCCAATAATGCGCCTTTCTTCAAACTCACTGACACGACCGTACGGATGGCATATTTGTCAAGAGGCATCTTGTACGTCTCGTCAAGTCTCACTGATCCATAATCTTTGTAGCGACAACGAGAGCCTAAGGCACATTTCACCGCATGGTGGTGTTGGGCTGCAGTATTGATGTTGACCTTCATCCGCGGGCCTACAGGGTTCAAATGCTAATCTTTTGTATAAAACATACTAATGTATATCTGCAGAAAATTTCTACTTCCTATCTCTATACTTTCAAGGTAATATTTTTTCTAAGCATGAGTGTACAGTACAAGCGACAGCTGAAAATTTGTGACGGAGAAGTACACCAACGAGAGCAACCGCCTCTATATTTTGACTATACGGACATGTTTCTCTTCCGAGATAAATTCTCAACTGCCACACACCAAAATTTACTGTCCGTCCTCTCAGTTATTCCAATTGCTCGCAGACACTTCAGTATAAAGACACAAGGGAAATTACTAAACTAGCTGGTGTATATATATATATATATATATATATATATATATATATATATATATATATAGGGTGTTTCACTAAGTGTGTTTGCCTCTGTAACTTATAAAATAATAGGTGACGGGAAATTTTAATGCGGTAGGTCAACACAAGAAATGTTACACTTTCTGGAAGCTACAACCCTTCAAAGTTTAGGGGGCGGAGGCTTCGACAGCGTAGCTGACTGGCTGGTGGTCACGAGACAGTGGGCCGTGCCCCAGGGGATAGCCACTCGGCCAGTCAGCTACGCTATCGCAGCTACCGCCCACGGAACTTTGAAGGGTTGTAGCTCCCAAACTAACAGTGATAGGAATATAGTTTAAATTGATTTGGACGCAACTGGTTTAAATGATTCCAATACACAACAGAAAAAACTATTGTTCCATTTAAAAAATTATATTTTTGTGGTGTAACTCTTTGGAAAATGATACAATAAACTATGTTCATAGTTCCGCAGAAAGTGTATATATATATATATATATATATATATATATATATCTCGAGCTACAAACTACACAAAAAAAACACAGATGAGGTTTTCAGTCGCTGGGTAGAAAGATTAGCCCGCAGACTGCCGTTACCCAGGGGACGCCCGGGTGTAAATTTCTCACTCTTCGTGGAGGCTCTTTCTGTGTCCCTCATTAGCTGGTAATGATCATTAAATGAAATCAATGAGGAAGTTAGAAATTAGTGCCCAGCCGAATTCGAACCCGAGTCTCCTGTTTACTAGGCCTGTTGTGCTGATCACGATGCCACAGGGACACAGTGATCAAACTACAGATCTACCTCCTGGTATGAATCAACACTGAGGGAAGAATCATATGTATGGTGGCAGCTAATGGGTTAAATTCGTGTGTGTTTTGAATGATAAGTTGTTTGATCAAAAATTGTCTTTTCTTTCGGACAAGTCCGACACAAACACTATATATACACAGGGTGTTTCTAAATGATACCGACAAGCTTCGTGGGGTGGTAGAAGATGGCCTGGGGAACAAAATGAGATAGGGAACCCGTGTCCGGAAACGTCACGCTACCGAGCGTCAAAATTATAGGTGCTGGCGCCAGCCGCAAGGCCACCCCTAGGGCGGCGAACGCGTCCTGTGGACATACACAGACCGCGGGCACGTCTCTAATATGTGGGTCTTGATATTCGGGGTTTGCGAGTGATGCAACGAACGCCGCTGGAGAATATGATGATTCCACATGGTTTATTGCCTCTCAAAACCTCCAACAAATTCTCCGATGTTGTACTCTATAGCATAGTATAATAGGTATAACTGACAGAGAATGACAGCGATACTATGTTGTGTTGTATAGACTAACGTCGTCTTGTACAGCAGACATCACTGCAGAGTGCTAACGAAGATACGAGCTTATGGAATAGGTTCACAGATTTGTGACTGGCTGGAAGACTTCCTAAGTAATAGAACGCAGTACGTTGTTCTCGACAGCGAGTGTTCATCAGAGACGAGTGTATCGTCAGGCGTGCCCCAAGGGAGTGTGATAGGACCGCTATTACTTTCTATCTATATAAATGATCTAATGGACAGAGTAAGTCGTAATTTGCGGCTGTTTGCTGATGATGCTGCGGTATATGGCAATGGTGTCGTCTTTAACTGACTGTAAATGCATACAGAATGACTTAGTCAAAATTTCTAGTTGGTGCGAAGAATGGCAGCTAGCTCTCAATGTAGAAAAACGTAAGGTGATGCTCATCAGTAGGAAAAACAATCCCATAATGTTCGAATACAGCATTTGTAGTGAGCTTCTTGATGCTGTCGCGTCGTTCAAATATCTAGGTGTAACATTGCAGAGCAATATGAAATGAAACGAACATGTAAGGACAGTTGTGAGTAAGGCGGATAGCCGACTTCGGCTTACTGGGAGAATTCTGGGAAGATGTACTTCATCTGTAAAGAAGACCGTGTATAAAAGGCTTGTACGACCAGGTCTTGAGTATTGCTCAAGTGTTTGGGACCCGCAGCAGATCAGTTTAAAGGAAGATATAGAAGCAGTTCAGAGGCGAGCAGCTAGGTTTGTTACTGGTAGGTTCGATCAATGCGCGAGTGTCACGGAAATGCTCTGGCAACTCAATTGGAGTCGCTGGAGGAAAGACGACGTTCTTTTCGTGAATTTCTGTTGAGGAAATTTAGAGGGCCGGAATTTGAAGCTGAGTGTAGTACGATCTTGCTGCCGCCTACTTATATTTCGCGTAGTGATCACAAAGACAAGATAAGAGAAATTAGGGCTCGTACGGAAGCATATAGGCATTCTTTTTTTCCTCGTTCTATTTGGGAGTGGAATAGGAAAGGAAATGCCTAGTAGTGGTGTAGTGTACCCTCTGCCACGCACCTTACGGTGGATTGCGGAGTATGTATGTAGATGTAAATGTACGCTGCTGGAGTGTACAGTGATGGGCCACTTGATATGAATAACAGTAGATATTTCGTGATGCCGACGTATTTATTGTATTTAACGGATGGATACCATAAACACAAAGAAATGGAGAGGTGCAATACCTGTAGACACTGACAGTCATCAAACGACAGGCGCCAACAGCTATAATTTTTACATTCGGTAACGCCGTTGTGTGATGTTTCCGGACATGGGCTCCCTACCTCATTCTGTTCCTCAAGCAATCCTGTACCACCCCCCCTCCAAAGTTTGTCGGTATCATTTAGAAACACCCTGTATATAAGACAAGTGGGAACTCCAGATGTCCAAACGTTTAGGAAATAAAAGGAATTCTGAAGCGGATCTATCACCATATGCACCTTATCAGTTGCCCCTGTGAGAGTGAATTTATTAAGCTGTGTTTGGCTCAGAGGTAAGAGATCGGTTTGGTTTTGGAAAGGTCGTAGGTTCGGCTCCACCTGGAAAGCAAATATTTTTGTGCTCCTTGACAATGCCTATACAACTGACTTCACAATTAACCGTAACATCATAAGGCTATTTCATTATTTTAAATAAGCACAAAAATTATAGGCATAGGATGAAATTTCAGACTGAAAACATTTAAAAAGAGATTGCTGTTAACGCCTACACGAGACTGTCGTGCATGTAAATCGATACTTGCATTACTTTGTTCATTTGCTGAAGTGTTTGTAAACGTATTGGACCAAACTGCTATGGTCATCAGTCCCAAGACTTACAAACTAACTTACACTAAGAACAATACACACACACGCATGCCCGAGGGACGTCTAGAATCTCTGAGGGCGAGCAACCACGCGTTCCGACATTATTTTGCAACTGATCAATTGCATGTACCCGGGTGATATTCATCGAAAAAATTAAGGTCCAATTTAACTCACTGTATGCGATCATGTCTGCACGTTATGGACCGTTCACAACCCCATGTTTGCAAGGTAATGCGCTTGTTTTAAATAATGACGTCCCAAGCTGATATTGTGCACGTACATATACAAAATAACCGGTATGATGTTAACGTCATTAGTGAACGCGTTGACAAGGAGCACAAAAATATTTGTCTCCGACCGGAGTCGAACCCACAACCCTTTCAATATCATATGCGCTCTCTTACCGTCGAGCCATACGCTACTTCCTAAACACATCCTCACAGGAACAATTTATAAGGTGCATATGGTGATATATCCGTATCAGAATTCGTTTTATTTCCTAAACATTGGGACATCTGGAGTTCGCACTGGCACTTTCACGTTTCACTGCGCCCTACATGTACCATAAATTAAGACGAATTCGACGACTACGAGTAGACGTCCTCTCCTTGTAAGTACATGGAGGAAATCATACAAGAAAATGATCTGGAAAGTGATTCAAGCCGCGGCAGAATAGCCGTGTGCACTTAGGCGCCCAGCTGCGGTGCACGCGGCCGTTCACCGTCGGGGGTTCGAGTCCTGCCTCGGGCAAGGATGTTTGTGTTGTCCTTAGCATAAGTTACTTTAAGTTAGTGTAAGTAGGTTGTAAGCTTAGAAACTAATGACCAACGTAGTTAAGTCCCTTCGATTTACAAACATTTGAACATTTTAAAGTGCTTCAAACAAAGTTCGCCGTCAGAGATTGGCAATCTTATTCATATTAACACAAAATATTTGTCATAAAAATCGCTTTCAAATTTCAGTAAACTTCGCCTTTACATCAAACTTTAATGTCTTTGTGGAGCAGAGACTTTATTTCTAAATAGAAAGAGTGAAATTAAAGGAGTTCAAAAGAAAGAAAGAAATATTCCTAGGAAAATACTAGGCTCTAAAATTACTGATGGAATCTATTTATAGGCTGAGACGTAATAAGGAAATAGAAGAATACGCACTCAAACATGCTGGCAAGAGAAAACTAAAACTTAAATTTTATGAGCACATTAAAAGAATGGCACCCACTCGATCGACAAAGCAAGCTGTAGAATTCTACGAAAACAGATGTGAGGCCAAAACTGAGCTAATTAAATGGAGCGTTGCCATTAAGGTGTATCTTCCATTAGCAAGCATAGCTCAGGCAGACGTGAAGATTAAAAAAAATATTCGTTCAAAAGATATTTAATTGGAAAGTTGGTCAGAGGGAAATCAGAAAACGGAATGGAACACCGTTGTCTGATGAAAGAAAGAGACTTCATTCTGACAGGCTGAAACACATCTGGGCACAAATGAGGGCAAACCATCAAAAGCCACACCGATCGATTGGACCTGGCGTGGTCCTACTGGGTCCATATGTGAATATGTATTATGGGGGAAATAAATGGCCCGAATGAGTTGATACGATCGGACGTTAATGTATGCATATATAACCATACCTCGTAACGCTCAACTTCCTGGGCACTGCCAAAAAGTATCAACATTTTCTATATTCACGTTACTACTGTATTTCCTGTACTGTGTTGGTTGTACCTTGGAACTCTAATTTGCGGGCCACTTCTATTTGCCCCATCTGGCATATATACTCCTGTATTCTCGCAGTGATTTGGAGGTCACGAGAGCCGCGGCGGAGCGGCCGAGCGCATTGAGGCGCGAGGCCGTTCCCCGTCGGGGGTTCGAATCCCCCCTCGGGAATAGATGTTTGGGCTGTCTTTAGTATAAGGTAGTTCATAAGTAGTTTGTAAGCTTAGGGACTGATGACCCCGCAGTTAAGTCCCATAAGCTTCACAAACATTTGAACATTTGAGGTCACGAGTGTTCATGAATTGTCATCAACCGTCCTAGCCCTATTTTTAGATACATATATGGTGCACGTTATTTCTGCCAAAAGAGCAGCCAACATACATTAAACTGTAAATGTGAATGTGTTGGTGATGGCAATGTCAATACACATCTCAAATATGTGTTTCCTTTGCTGAACTCAAGGACCTACTATAGGATAATCCTGTACATTTCCTTTCCGACAGTTTCGTTTTGTAGCGTTTAAGAAAATCACTAACCCTCTTGTTCCCAGCAGTTTCATTCTTGAAAGGTGAAATCTAATTTCTCCTTTGAACAGCTGTTAACTGTTATTTTACTCTGACACTGGCATGGACATTCTTCACAAGACATTAAAAGTAAGCACAAAGGAAAACAAAGCACAGCCAAACAATACTAAACCAGTTTATCTTAAGGATCTTTTCTCCCACAGCTGTATTTCAGCCTCCTCTTATTTTTTCTACGTCCTCGGACGAATCGGACAGCCGGCCGCGGTGGCCGAGGAGACTGAGGTGCTCCAGTCACGGTCTGCACGGCCACTATGGTCGGGGGTTCGAATACCCCCTCGGGCATTGATATTTGTGCCGTCTTTAGTATAAGGTAGTTGATAAGTAGTTTGTAAGTTTAGGGACTGATGACCCCGTAGTTAAGTCCCATAAACTTAACAAACATTTGAACATTTTGGACGAATCGCACATCATGTAGGACAACGTCATGGCTGCTGTTTTTGGAACATTAAACTGTCGACGGGCCTTTTTCCTACTCAACTTTTTTCTCGAGTGCATGGATAGCTTTTCCCGTTATTTTATCTGAATCTGTAATAGAATTCGAAAAGAATAAAAGTGTGTAATAATTCAGAGGTGAAGTGAGGGTGCTATTTAAGAACCTGCAGGGGTGCAGTTTACGTAACTAAAAGTTCCAAGGTATAACGTAATAAATTTAGAGATACATTTAAATATAACCGTTTCATCATACATATCAACCTTAAAACTTACCATTCAAGAACACGCGTAGGTTGAAGAGTTTATATGCTATTATCTAGGAGAAATTGAAACTTATCTTACTACAAATGTTTTATTGTAATATTATTGTTACTGAACCGAAAACTTAATGATTCTGTTTGACGCTATCCTGAAGTTATTCGTTTAGTGCTTAATTTGTTTGAAAGAGAAGCAACCTGACTGCGAGAATGTGAATGAAATGTGGGCTGTGAGTAGAAGTAGTGTACGTTGCAAAAACGTTTGACGTTCAACTTTCTTAAGGTCTCCTCTGTCTGGTGATCCTATCGAAAAAATTTAAAGTTCTAACGGCTGTGTTGCAATGGATGATGGCGTGCAACTGCTCTCTAAGGACAATGCGCGTCTGCTTCACTGAGCTACTACTGTTTACTGAGTCCCTGTAGTGAAATGTGATTTCTTAAATTCAAGGCTGCAATCTTGGTTAACGTGAAAAATTAAGTTTCATAAATACAAATGTTCATTATGTAATGGGACCTGGATAATGACTCAGGAAAAGTGAGGTACTGATTACACAAACTTCCTCCCAAAAATTGAATCAACATAAAAACTAGTCATGAACATTTCACTAATATGAAATTCACCATACTAGTTAATGTCTTTATTCTTTTCGATTTCATGAACCAGTGACACTGGCTGCGATTAATCCCAATAGAATATTGCACTGAATTACTGATGTGGATATGTGTTGGAACAGAATACCTAACAAAAAGCTGCCTCAATAAAGTAACAAAATACTTATTCATTGCATTAAAATCCAATATTCATCTTTTTGGACTTGCAACTTCTGCGTTTTCCCGTGTTTGCAGTAAAAATATTGGGTTTGAGATCCACCTAATATGCAAAATACTGTTTTCTCTTGTTATCGGAACATGGTTCAGTACCTCTGTGTCATAATCAGTAGGGCTTAATATTTTTATTTATTTTTTATAATTTTATATTTTATGATAATTAGGCCTACGAATCTTACGTCTTATTTTCGATTATTATCTCGATTTTACATTGTTAAGTGATGTAGGATCATTTTTACAACATCCAATATTGGTAGCGTTGTCATCTGCAACAAAATAAATATATGTGAACATTTTTGCATTTTTTGTTTCGTTAATACGTTACTTTGTAAGTGAAAACGTAATTTTGGTGTGGAGATAACTTTCATGCATGAGTCTATGTTGTTCACTGTAGTTACAGATGGTATTGGCATATACTTCCTCTTCTGCGTTTTTGTAAGACAAATGCATATTCTGTTCAAATGTTTTTAAAGCTTATGGGACTTAACTGCGGGTCATCAATCCCTAAACTACTTATGAACTATCTTATACTAAAGACAACACAAACATCCATGCTTGATGGGGAATTAGAACACCACCACCTAGAGAGAAGGCCGCGTCAGGCAGAGTAGGTTGCGCGCGCATAGCTGACTGGCTCGCTGCTTCGGCATAGTGGGCCGTGCCCCAGCGGCTACCCAATCAGCTATGCGCGCTCAACCTACTCTGCCTGACGTCACACGAGAGCGCCGCGGCCTTCTCTCTAGGTGGTGTGGATTCGAACCCCCGACGTGGAACGGCCTCGCGCATCGGAACATAGTGCCTCAATGCTCTCAGCCGCTCCGCCGCAGCCGTATATTCTGCACACATAATGCCGTCACAATCAACGTTACATCCTTGATGAAAACAGAATGTGTGTTTTGTTATTTTCCGTCATTACTAGTTACTAGTCAGCCTTCACTTGTCCTCAGGTTGGAAAGGCGGTGGATTTGAATTTCGTTTATTTCCTCTCTTTACATATGTGTGTGTTTGCGTTTTTACTGTTTGTGTCATGATTACTGTTTAGCTCCCAATGGAATCTGCGGCTGTTTTTAATGATGCAATGTTGTATGGGAAGGTGTCCTCGTTGAGTGCCTGTAACAGAATATAAAGTGACTTACATAAAATTTGTAGTTGGTGTGATGACTGTTAGTTATCTCTAAACATAGAAAAAATGTAATTTCATGGCGGTAAGTAACAAAACGAATCCTTTTCAAATACAGTATCATTACTGTGCTTATTTACACAGTCTCAACGATTAAATATCCAGGCGTAATATTGCAAAGCGGTATGCTATTGGACGAACATGTAAGGATGGTTGTGGGAAAGGGCGGGGGGTGATGTTTTTGGGAGCTGTGGTTCAGCTGTAAAGTAGACTGCATAGAGAACACTAGAGCGACCCAATCTCGGATACAATATTTTTCGTGTTCAAAAATGTTCAAATGTTTGTAGACTTAACTACGGGGTCATCAGTCTCTAAGCTTACAAACTACTTATGAACTAGCTGAGACTAAGGACGACACAAATATCCATGTCCGAGGGGGCATTCGAACCCCCGACCGCAGTGGCCGTGCAGACCGTGACTGGAGCGCCTCAGTCCCCTCGGCCACCGCGGCCGGCATTTCTCTTCTCGTGTGTTCTGGTTCTCTCACCCCCCCCCCCTCCCCGTTTGCTCTGATGGACTGCTAGAATCGTTACAGGTATGTTTGATCAACATTGTAGAACTACGGAGATACCGTGGAAATTGAAATGTGAATCCGTGACGCGAAGGAAATGTTCTTTTCCAGGAACACCACAGAGAAAATTTAGAGAACCTATATTTGAACTGCTCTGCAGAACGATTTCACTGCCGTGAATGTAGTCTTGTCCACAAAGAGAAGAGAAATTACGGCTCGTTGGGCGGAAGACGTCGTCGGTATTTCTGCGCTCTGTTTTGGAGTGGAACACGAAAGGGGATGGATACTATTGGTATGACAACTCCGCTAAACGCAACATTCCATGGTTTATATTTAGATGTATGATGTACAGAGAACTTTTATTTACACATTGAATGTTCTTCTTTTTAGTTGTGTTTTTGTATGGCATAAATAGAAAAACTATATTTTTATTTAAATATGGTTACAAAATTTTAGTCAATGTGTGGTTAGAAAATTGTATTTAACATGTCTGGATTAGGTTATTTTTGTATGGCTAAAACCGCTAACTCACTGCTAAATTTTTTAACGTACAGACGATACGCATCGTTGTAAGAGTTGCCGACAATATCTGTTTTGGATGGGGAAAGTAGCCCTCAGTACCAAATGGTAAATAGAAACAAAAACCGGGCGCTCTGAAAAATTAGGACGTCTGTGAGGTAGCTATGTTTCCACGGGAAATGCGTACACGGAGCATCCCATAACTTTCATCTTGCTGTCCAAACTTTCTACATAAATGGCGAACTCCGGTTAATTTTAGAGACGACTACTATAAATTACGTCTCCCGGACAATTTGTGGCTATAAAACACCACACTCCCTTAGGTGAAGCGTAATTGAACTTACCGTAAGGACGAACAAGTGGCTGAGAGTTTCCCCTGCCTGACACTCGACGAAAAACCGGTCACCGCCTCTCATTATACCAGCGGACATTGTCAGCTTCTCGACGGACTCCAACAGCTGCTAGAAATTCCCAAGTGAACTAAATTTTAACATAAAGGGTGTAGATTGTTCATAAATTGCAGATTGAAAAATTGTGAATATTGTCTTGCTAGACAGACTTGCCCGCTTTTTTTTTATTTTTATTTAGTTACTTATTTATTGCTGTTTCCTACGTTTCGTTTGACAAAGATAGTTTTGGCGTCCGATTTCATCTAAGATACGTAAAGCCGTCGACATTTAAAAAAAAGTACGGTGTATACTCCATTAACGTACAGATGTCGAAAGTGAAGGATAACATGATAATGTGATAGCTAGACACATGAATGTCGCATCTAATGGGAACCGAAACTCATTACCATAAATAATCCATCATGAAAACCGTTCGGAGAATGACTCGAAAATGGCTCAGATCATTTACTCGAGAAATTTCTTGTTTTTCTCTGTTTTAAGTAGTCTACATGTAACTTTTAGTCTACCAAACTGGTACGCTACCTTCCTTCTGAACGCAATTATGATTAAAATTATGATGAATTATTATTTACAGTTTTGTGAAACTGGAATCGGCTGGTGATGGTTTCTGGGAATGTCGTAAATTGTTGCTTGTAACTTTGAATCGGACCTCAATTATGAATATGGATTTTAAATGTGTTGATATTTTGTGTGTCCTGTGAAAACAGACTATGGAACAGGTTAGAATTCAGTTCATACACTGCGCCCTCATAAATTGTGCTGGAAGTTAATTTGTTAAAAGCTGCCTGAACAGGTGACATCCTGAAGCAAAACTGAAAATTATATGTTACATTCCCTCCTTTACCAGGCCACGGTCACAAATTAACTCGCTTAATAGGCCACATATGACAAGTTCATTTTTTTTAATGTTGCAAAATGTGGTGCGGAGATCCATTACTCTCTGACTTGTAAGGTATCGATTCGTGGCTTAAATTTCCAAGCTTTACTCTGAGCTGTATTTTATACCGTTTTATGTCAAAAAATTTATATAAATGCGCAATAATTATCGAAAATATTTTGCCTGATTTATTGATCGCTACTTTTTATTTGTACAGAAGGACTTTGACGTACTGTTGGCACCAACTAAATATTGATCGTCAAGTTTAAAATATTGCGTGTTCATAATTTATCTTGTTATTTCTAATATCTCTCCTACACTCTAACTACTGAAGTAAGTCGTGTTAATTGCCACTTACACTCCCAGGCATTAAAATTGCTACACCACGAAGATGACACGCTACAGACGCGAAATTTAACCGGCAGGAAGAAGATGTTGTGATATGCAAATGATTAGCTTTTCAGAGCATTCACAAAAGGCTAGCGCCGGTGGCGACACCTACAACGTGCTGACATGAAGAAAGTTTCCAACCGATTTCTCATACACAAACAGCAGTTGACCGGCGTTGCCTGGTGAAACGTTGTTGTGATGCCTTGTGTAAAGAGGAGAAATGCGTACCATCACGTATCCGACTCTGATAAAGGTCGACTTGTAGCCAATCGCGATTGCGGTTTATCGTATCGCGACATTGCTGCTCGCGTTGGTCACGATCAAATGATTGTTAACAGAATATGGAATTAGTGGGTTCAGGAGGGCAATACGGAACACCGGTCTGGATTCCAACGGCCTCGTATCACTAGCAGTCGAGATGACAGGCATCTTATCTGCATGGCTGTAACGGATCGTGCAGACACGTCTCGATCCCTGAGTCGACAGATGGGGACATTTGCAAGACAACAACCATCTGCACCAACAGTTCGACGACTTTTGCAGCAACATGGACGATCAGCTCGAGACCATGGCTGCGGTTATCCTTGACGCTGCATCACAGGCAGGAGCGCCTGAGATGGTGTACGCAACCTGGGTGCACGAATGGCAAAACGTCATTTTTTCGGATGAATCCAGGTTCTGTTTACAGCATCATGATAGTCACATCCGTGTTTGGCGACATCGCAGTGAACGCACATTGGAAGTGTGTAATCGTCATCGCCATACGGGCGTATCACCCGGTGTGATGGTATTGGGTGCCATTGGTTACGCGTATCTGTCACCTCTTGTTCGCATCGACGGCACTTTGAACAGTAGCCGTTACACTTCAGATGTGTTACGACCCGTGGCTCTACCCTTCATTTGATCACTGCGAAACCATACATTTCAGCAGGTTAAAGCACAACCGCATGTTGCAGGTCCTGTACGGGCCTTTCTGGATACAGAAAATGTTCGGCTGCTGCCCTGGTCAGCACATTCTCTAGATCTCTCACTAGTTGAAAACGTCTGGTCAGTGGTGGCCGAGCAACTGGCTCGTCACAATTCGCCAGTCACTACTCTTGATGAACTGTGGTATAGTGTTGAAGCTGCATGGGCATCTGTACCTGTACACGCCATCCAAATTCTGTTTGACACAATACCCAGGCGTATCAAGGCCGTTATTACCGCCAGAGGTGATTGTTCTGGGTACTTATTTCTCAGGATCTATGCACCCAAATTGCGTGAAAATGAAATCACATGTCAGTTCTAGTATAATATATTTGTCCAATGAATACCCGTTTATCATCTGCATTTCTTCTTGGTGTAGCAATTTTAATGGCCAGTAGTGTATATCTTTGTTCCAACCGGGTACAGGGTAAAACATATTTATATTTGCATGTCCTTCCATCCTCTATGGTCGAAACACACCAGTTCAACAATTAACTTTCCACTGTTGACTTGGTTTGAGGAGTAATTTTATAAGCGCAAAAAGCATTTTCCAAAAAAACTCTTCGTCTGTCTTATAGTATTTAAATTCTCGCTTAGCAGAAAACGCTGAAAAAGCAGAAATTATGCTTAACAGCGATAAGGTTATATCTGTTGTGAATTTATTGATGCCCTAAAAAGAGTATGATCGTTTTTGTTACAAATTATGTTCTAAAACAATCGTTTGTTCTAAGATTGACGTTCGCTAAGTATTAACTTTTTTTCAACACTCGGAATCAACTGTAGTCAAATCTCAACAGTCTGCGTTTGCTTCGTTAGTAGAAAGAAAGCTGCTAAATGAATAGGAAGCATTACGTGCATATTATAGAAATCAAGTAGTTACTATTTTTTTTGTAAAGACATATGCAGGTTTTGTGGTATCACATAACTTGTAACACGTACTAGGGTGATTTTGAAAGTAAGCCTCAGTCTCTTACATCGGCCGAATGATTAGCGCTAAAATCGCCAACTTCTTTCTGTTAAGTAGCTTGATTCAGTACGCTCCAGTCAGTATAGCTGTGAGACTGTATTGGCCATTTCCGTCATAAATACATGTATTTAAAATGTTCCATCAACATCGGATGCCATCAAATGTTGGATACGTGGATTAAAAACATTAGTGTGGACAAAACAAACTGACCAAATTGAAAATAATAGCTGAGAATAAATGGTATGGTATGTTGAGTTCCTGCATTGTTTCGATCCCATGATAATGCTCCGCGGCAAAATGTACTCACAAGAAATCTCTTGCGACTGTTCCAGCACTTTCACTGTTCGGTACTCACTTGGATACTACTTCCCAAAAGAAAGTGTTATACGTAAAAGGATATCGCAATATACTTTACGATTCGCCCCTGTATAATTGCGTAAAATGTGATTCAATCATTTATATTCTATGAACATAATCTGTTTGAATTTGAAAAGAAATTCTACAAGAATGAAATGAAAATATGGAAAGTCATTCGTCGGTCCCAACCGAGCAATTATGCTTCTACACGGAGGCAACTACAGATGAAGACACCGCCTGAGAAATTGCTCTGCGGTGGAACAAAAGGATGTGAACAATAGCAGAAAGAGAAGGCGGCAAACAGACAAATTGTTCGTGCAATTACAGTTAGCAGTAGCTATCATGCGAAACCTGGTGTAATACTATATCTCTGTAATATAGTGTGTTAGTAAACAGCTTAACAAATGGAAGGAACGGAAGGCGAACGGGGGGTGGGGGTGGGGGAGGGAGATTAGATGGAGGGTATTCAGGTAATAAATGGCAAAAAAAATGCTCCTACCAACTTAGGTCCAGAGCTACACGCGAGCTTTCAAGCATCTCTGTCGCAGTGTACATTTGTATCGAAGAGAGGTACACCAAACCACAAACAAAACAAAAAGGCGGATATCTCGGTTCAAATGGTAGTTGCCGGCCATTCGGGTTTTACTATTCAACGTGATTTTTACCGTATCGCTAATGAAGCATTAATTAGAATCGAAGTATCAGTTTTCAATGGCGGAAGAAGTCTGCCATTTTTTGTATTATTTATTTCTTTTGTTTTTGAAGAAATAATACCCATAATTTGACTTTAGCGTGTTTGGACACTTACATCGAAGAGCCAAAGAAACTGGTATAGGCAGGTATAAGCAAAAACAAAAACAAAAATAAATAAATAAATAACGTATGTAAATATTCAGAGGACATCGCTGCGGTGGCAACAATGTCTATATAGGACAAATGGTGTCTGGCATAGAGTTTATATCGGATACTGCTGTCACAGTGTCAGATTATCACGATTTAAGTAAGTTTGAACGTGGTGTCGTAATCGGCGTACGAGAGATGGCACACAGCATCTCCGAGGTAACGATGAGATGGGGATTTTGCCACACGAACATTCCGCGAGTGGACCGTGAATTTTGGGAATCGTAAAACATCAATTCTCCGACATCACTGCGACCGGAAAAATATTCTGAAAGAACGGCACCAACGAAGACTGAAGAGAATCGTTCAACGTGACAGAAGTGGATCCCTTCCGCAAATTGCTGCGGATTTCAGTGATGGGCCATCAGAAAGTGTGAACCATTCAACGAAACATCACCGATATCGCTTTTCGAATTCGAATGCCCACTCGTGTACCCTTGCTGACTGCACGACAAAAAGCATCACGCCTCGCATGGGCCCGTCAGAATCTACATTGGACTGTTGATGACTGGAAATATGTTGCCACATCTGACGATTCTCGTTTTCAATTGTGTCGAGCGGACGGACGTGTACGGGTATACAGATAGACCTGTGAAGCTATAGACCTTGGTTGTCAGCAGCGGACTGTTCAAACTGGTGGAGGCTGGGTAATGCTATGGGGTGTGTGCAGTTGGAATGGGGTATGGGATCCCTGGAACGTACAGATACGACTACGCCACGTCCAGGCTGATCACCTAGATCTATTCATGTCCATTGTGCATTCTGACGGACTTGGGCAATTCCCACAGGATAGTGTGATACCTCACACGTCCAGAATTGCTGCAGAGTGACTATTCTGAGTGTAAACACCTCCGCTGACCACCAAACGTCCCTGAAATGAACATTATTGAAGATATCTGGGATGCCTCGCAACGGGCTGTTCAGAAGTCTCCAACTCTTCGTTCTCTTACGGATTTATGGACTGCCGTGCACGATAAATGGTGTCAGTTTCATCCATCACTACTTCACACATTAGTAGAGTCCATGCCATGTCGTGTTACGGTCATTCTGTGTGTAAGCTGGGGTCCTACCCAATATTAGACAGATGTACCAGACTGTTTGGCTCTTCAGTGTAAAACTAGTCTGGGAGATTTGAACCGACTTTCCCGCGAATTCGTATATGTCATGTTACCTTTCTCTTTGCAGACAAATAGAGGTTATGTGGCAGTTTTACAATGGTATCAAGTAATAATGTTCTGCCAGAAGAGGAAGCAGTTGGCCGTGTTTGCGAAATGGAGCGTTTGTTGTCCAAACGACAACAGGCGATGTGCTTTTCACCAAGAACACAAAAATGGTAATGGGCGCTAGATTCGACCACTGTATTTATCATAATTGAATTATGCTGGAGTGACATGTAATTCTCTGTATCCTATCTCTGTCATTTTTTAAAAAGTTCTCTTTCGCCACACTGTTGCCGTAAAGTGTTGAAAGTAAAATTTTATAGGGTTCATCAGTTTGAAATAAATCAACTTCAGCCATCAATTGTATGTTTTCCACTTAATAAAGAGGATGAAGGCTCAAGGTGATTTGTTTCAAATATCTCAGGGCTCTTTTACGGCCGCCGATATAACGTTCTGAATACTATCAATGCCTAAGAACTTGTTCACTTCAGTGTTCTTCAGTTTCGGTATTACGATATATGTCATTTATCAGTGAGTTCGTCAGTCAACATTGGTCTGGTAGTCTCGTCATTCGTGAACATATAGTACCCGAAAAAGTAATGTTTATTCTCTTTATTTGACTGTATCTGGATGTCGATTTTGCCACTCGATTTGAATTAAGAGTTTGTAGTCGTGTAGTCTTTCGCTCAGTATATGTCGTTACTTCCATCCCGACAGTGAGAAAAGAGAGTGGCTGGAGCACGCTTGACCTTTGCTGCAGCCTCCACGTGCATTTATTGCCCACTTGGAGGGTACTGTTCTTGGAATAGGATTTTGTGATTTGTATCAGAAAATTGTAGCTGAAAATCAGCAGTTTTTGTTGTAATGTTCCGATGAGGCCAAGCTTAAGCGCAATGAAACAGTTAATTGCTATGAACGGAATTATTTTTCATTGATGATGCTCCCACTGCAGAAATGTTAGGTGGATGTATTTTGTCAGGTGTATGTGTGCTTTTTGGAGTTGATGACATCTTTTGCTAACAGAACTTAGCGCCACCACACTAGTACCTAGCCGTACGGGTTTTATTCAGTAACGATCGGTAGGGGTACTGGATAGGACTGCAATCTGCTGGCTCATCGGACTGGACGAGAAAGTCACTAAATTGTTTCTACGGTCCTCAGAAACACTCAAAAATTGATTTACTTGTAGAAAACGGCGAAATATAAAAACTAGCGACATGAGGCGTGGTCGGAGACCACAATGGCATATACAGCAATCACCATAAAAAGAATGACCGCCACGTGGAAATGACCGCGCGGGCCGAGGAAGCCACGGATGCGCGCCTGCTCCCGTCGGAGACTCGAATTCTCCCTCGGCATTGGTGTGTGTGTGTGTGTGTGTGTGTGTGTGTGTGTGTGTCGTCGTTAGCATAAGTCAAAATTAGTATAAGTAGTTGGTTAGGGTAGGGACCTATGACATTAGCAGTTTGGTCCCTTAGATTTAGAGACATTTGAAGGAATGGCCATTGGGGCAGCTGACATCACTCACCGATTTGTTGGATATTTTGAAAATTTAATCTAACTACATCTTTAACTAATTTGTGCTTGTATGTGTGTTGTGGTCTTCAGTCCGGAGACTGGTTTGATGCAGCTCTCCACAATACCCTATCATGAGCAAGCCTCTTCAACTCCACATAAGAACGGCAACCTACATCTGTCTGAATCTGCTTACTGTATCCATCTCTTGGTCTTCCTCTGCGGTTTTTACCCCACACACTTCCCTCCAACGCTAAATTCACAATTCTTTGATGTCCAACAATGTGTCCTACCAATCGATCCCTTCTTTTACTCAAGGTATGCCAGAAATTCTTTTTCTCCCCAAATTCTGTTCAGTACCTCCTCATTAGTTACGCGGTCCACCCACCTAATCTTCAGAATTCTTCTGTAGCTCCACATTTCAAAAATTTGTGCTTACAACATCAAAAGAAGGGATCGATTGGTAGGACACATTCTTAGACATCGAGGAATCGTAAATTTAGCAGTGGAGGGAAGTGTGTGGGAGGAAGACCAAGAGACGCATGTAGTAAGCAGATTCAAATAGATGTAGGTTGCCGTTCTTATGAGGAGATGAAAAGGCTTGCTCAGGATAGAGTAGGGTGGAGAGCTGCATCAAACCAGTCTCCGGACTGAATACCATAACAACAACAACAACACATCAAAAAGAAATAAAAAGAAACGAATAGCATTCCTTACCTATGCGTACACATTCTCAGAGATCACTGTAGCCGGCCGCGGTCGCCGAGGTGACTGAGGCGCTCCAGTCACGGTCAGCACGGCCACTACGGTCGGGGGTTCGAATCCCCCCTCGGGCATGGATATTTGTGCCGTCCTAGTTCGTAAGTAGTTCATAAGTAGTTTGTAAGTTTAGGGACTGATGACCCCGTAGTTAAGTCCCATAAGCTTTACAAACATTAGAACATTTTTTTTTTTATATATATCACTGTATTTTTACATTCATGGATGTCAGACGTTTAGCTGTATTAAATTAATTGAGGCGGTTGAAAATATGTAACAAGCCAGGGAATTAAACCCCGGCCTTCTGCTTACTAGACAGATGCACTATCCACGAAGCCACCTAGACAAGGAACTACCCTGGTACTTACATCCTACGCAACAATCGTAATGTCCGTTGACAATGACTCTCGTTTTCTCCTGGCCATGGTTAGCCGATTCCCGTAAAGAGATCGAGCTTCTTGTGCATCCAAACGTTAATGTAAGGATATTTTCGCTCGTCGTATCGTTAACTATACATGTGCGGAATTATGTGTATCACTGTGGAGGAAACGTGATTGACAGTGTGGTGGGAATGTGTGGTGTTCCAGAAGCGCAGGCAGGGAGGATTTGTGAGGCTGCGGCGAGCGCGCGGCGGCGCGCCGCTGCGTGAGATCCCGTTACCAAGCGGTTTTTGTGGTCATTGATATGTTTATTAAGAATGCCGGCGATGAGAGTGACTACGTAATTATCGCTGACTCGGCTAGCGGCGCGCCGCGCACGAGCTCCTAAGCTACGCCAACAGAATATCCGTTACCTTGACCTTTCCTAGTATCATAACCACGGAAGCCTTCGTGCAGTCAGCTCGCTCCTGTCACGCTGCTTTATTTACGTCCTCTGCTTGCTCTTCTTTCATCTAGTACTTCCTAGTTGCCTCTTTTTCTGAGTTTATTATGTTCTTTGATCGGAATGTTATAATCGGTCTAAATTACTCAGCTGCTGGTCCTGCGGCGTCTGCGCAGTTCTAGGAATATTACGTGCTATTTGCAGCCGAGCATTTATTTCTGACCGACATAACGGTAACATGTAGGTTCTGCCAGGTGTGTACCGACTTTATAATTTATCGTAAATTACCTCAGCCGAGGGGTATAATCGTAAATGAAGAATCGTTTCCGGTTCTACTTTCAAAAATGTTGAAACGTTTGTAATTCTATGGGACCAAACTAGTTTGGTCATCAGTCCCTAGACTTACAACCTACTTAAACTAAGTTAAATTATCAACATATAATACATATTCTTGAGACAACATTGTCTCGTTATTCCAAAGGTATTAAATACAAGGAAAGGCATTGTATTAAAATTTGTGCTGTGGCCGGGATTCGAACCTGGGACCTCCTACTTACTATGTAGGCGCTTTAGACCACTCAGGTAACACAGCTAACAGTCCATGTAGTCGCTTTGGCTGCAACGCTGTGTTGGCTGAGTAGTCTAAAGCGCCTACATAGTAAGTAGGAGGCCCCGGGTTCTTATCCCGGCCACAGTAAAAATTTTAATTCCATTCCTCTCCTTATATTTAAGTTAAACTAACCTAAGGACAAAACACACACACGCACACACACACACACACACACACACACACACACACACACGCCCGAGGGAGGACTCGAACCTGCGACGGGGAACATCCGCGCACTGCTCGCCTAGGCGTCCTAGAGCGCACGACTATTCCTGCGCGGCAGTTCTACCTTCCTGGTAAAATACATAACGACAATACGAGTGCCGCGGTGGAGCGTTCCAAGGTGGCTAGATGCGGCGCGCGCCGCTGCTCGCCGTCGGAGGTTAGAGTCCTTCTTCGGGCATGGGTGTATTTGTTGACCTTAGTGTAAGTTAAAGTAGTTTTTAAGCCTAGGGACTGATGACGATAATAGTTAAGTCCCATACATTTACAAATATTTGAACATTTTTGACTGTATGAGTAAAATGGAGAATGTACTTTATTCTCGTGTTTTCGGAGAGTATTCTGCGATTCCCATGAATAAAGCAATATACTTCACCTGAGAATGTACTCAGCTTGAGAAAAAGATTAGGGGAAGTTGCTCAACGCAAAAATCATTCTCAGATTTCGTATGAATAAAACTAGAGGAGTTTTGTACTAGCGGAGAACATTATTCGTTTTCTGAAATGAGCTCTCTAGCATATTTCGAGCTAGGGAAAAAAATACCTTAAACGAAGTCTGAATAAATACGAGCGGAACTGAAGAAGTTTATACAAATAAAGTAATAAAATCTTAATTTGGCCATCGAGTAGCTCCCTTCACAAAAATCATTATACTGTCATTTGAAGCATTTAACATACTGATGACAGTGATCTCACTGGAGGTTTTTCCGTTATTGACATAGAAATGAAATACAAGAACACAAGGGCTTCATTCTGCGTGTTGGATGCTGTGTTTACAATTTTAAATAGCTACGCAACAAAATTATCTTGTATGTTTTGACATTAATGAGGCCTTATCACGTTAATTCCAAATGAAGTGATTCTCACGACTTCACAGTCTGTAACCACAAAATAAATATTGCTGCAATACTACAGTTGTTCCTTTTTCTATTTAACCGCTCTTGACTACGGTCGGGGGTCCGAATCCTCCATCGGGCATGGATATTTGTGCCGTCCTTAGTCTTAGCTAGTTCATAAGTAGTTTTAAACTTAGGGACTGATGACCCCGTAGTTAAGTCCCATAAATTCTACAAACATTTGAACATTTTTGAACCGCTCTTGTTCATTCTATTGAAACCGGTTGACATATTTAAGATACGTTCTCTGAGAACGTGAATCTTAATTTATATTATTCTAGGAGTAAATAGACGCCTCAGAAAAATTAATAACAAATTAATTATAAACGTAGCGGTCAGTTTCTCGTAACAGAACCTTACGGCCTTTCGTTTTTAATGCAGAAACAGACCATTGGGCGTCATAATCCCGTGTTGTAAAACTCTGACAGAATCCTGGTTGAAACGGATGAAAATCTTAATTCGCTTAAATTCTTAAAATTTCGTTTGCTTATTCTATTAATCTAATTCCAGTAACAAAAGAGTTTCTCGGATGTCGAAAATTAGATAACATAGACAGAAATTTCATTTCCTTAAACTGTCCTATTTATTCGTAATATTTTTCTGCTGCACAAGAAACTAAAATATAAACGTAGCACAACTCTTCTTGAACACGCAGATGCCTACTCCATGTTTGTGTACAGAATAATTTGAATGATTGTACTAGTTGAAAGAAATATACGATTAAGCACCTGTTCTGTGCCGGACATGACACGGAGAGAACTTACTGAAGAAGGAGAAGTAGCGAAAAAGAACTTCATGCTCAGAGCAAATGCTTCGAATTTTTTATTCATACGAAATTGAGAACTTACTCAGAGAATGTTCTGTTTCTCTGAGAATCATCTCTTTCTTATTCGTACGGCCTATGTATCGTGAAATACTCGTCCTTTGAATGCACATTCTATAATACTTGTTGTCAGATTGGTCACAAAATAGTGTCGAGATTATCTCAGTTTTTAAGGCTGTGGTAAACATATACCTCAGAGATGACAGTACAGTAATTGCATTAGAAGTACGCACTGCGTGCACATGTGCTTCTTTTAGGATAGAGAAATTACTCCATAGACCCGCAAAGACGCGGTAAGTACAGCATTCCTCATGGCAGGTCGGACAAAGAAAATGTCAGTATAGCATTAGTTAAATGTAGGACTGTCTATGGAGTCCCGGAACCAGTTTGGATTATAATTGGTAATACATGGTACAGTCGATAAATTCTGAGTTCTTGACGCCTTTAGGATAGGCACTCAAACGACTTGGTATGTTGCACACGCTGCCGCATTCCATGTGGCTGATTGTCGTTTCACTTGCGGATCGTAAAGGAAACGTCATGTTTCGTCTCCAGTTATTATCCAGTTGAGAAACGTCGGATCATTGTCTGCACAATTGATGAGGTAACCACAAATCGTCATGCGATCATCACTTTAGTCTTGCAACAGCATTCGTGGCACACTGTTAAAATGTTCAAATGTTTGTAGAGCTTATGGGACTTAACTACGTTGTCATCAGTCCCTAAACTTACAAACTATTTATGAACTAGCTTATAATAAAGACGGCACAAACATCCATGCCCGAGGGGGGTTCGAACCCCCGACCGCAGCGGCCGTGCAGACCGTGACTGGCACGCCGCAGACAGCTCGGCCACCGCTGGCACACTGTGCTGGGTAACATGTTGAGGTTGTCCGTCAGAATTTCTGGCTAGTAACATCGCTGATTCCTACTACTGCTGCGAGAGCGTTTACCGATTGGGAGCGGTTAGCACGCACTAACGTTGCAACTTTCTCGATCTTGCGTTCCGTTCGAACTGTTCGCAGCCGACCAACATGCACATCATATTCCAAACTGTACGGTCTTTGCACAAAACATCGGTACCACCTGAACACAACCCTGTGATTCGATGCGTTCTCACCGTACACCTGATACATCATTTCAAATGTTTCGGCAGCGGTTTTGACTAATTTCTGGCAAAACGTTATGTTTACCTGTTGCTCAAACTGTGACCCGTCAAGGTCTTACTGGCGGACCTTGCCGTCGTAACGACGACAGTACGTCTACTTTCAGTGCATGTACTCAACTGTCTCTTGCAGGGACCAGAGACTACCAGACGTGGTACTGTACCACGGTGACACCTATGCGCTATAGTGCACCACAGGGCCGTCATGCGGTCATCCTCCGAACTAATTCACTGTGCAGCGGTGGAGTAGGCGAGCGGTCTAAGGCGCCTCGCTGCGAAGCGCGCGGTTGCTTGCCGTCGGGGGTTCGAGTCCTCCCTAGGGCATGCGTGTGTGTGTGTGTGTGTGTGTGTGTGTGTGTTGCCCTTAGGTTAGTTGACCTTAGTTTAAGTAGTATGTAAGCTACGGACTGATAACCACACAGTTTGGTCCGATAGGTTTACAAACGTTTGAACTAATTCACTGTACCACGTAATATCCACATGTTACTACATGAAGCTCGCAAAAAAAAAAAAAAAAAAAAAAAAAAAAAAAAAAAAAAAAAAAAAAAAAAAAAACAAAGATATCAATAACAGTTACATTCTAAACTCCCACTGGAATCTATATTTCAAACACAGATTGAGCTGGCCGTGGAAGCGTGTTGATACCAATAAAATAGGGCAATAGTTAGTGAGATCGGTACAGATTCAGAGAGTATGATAATTTAGGTGAAGTGTTAAAGGGAGTTCAAATATGGTCATTGAATGCTTTTATAGACTCCCTGGCATATCAACAGTTTCGGAGGAACATCTGATGTATCTTGGAGAATATTTTGCCCACATTTCCTTCTCACGTAACGATTTCAGGTGAGATTTTTAACTTTTCAGCTATAGGTTGTGAGACGAAAGTGATTAGGACAAGCAGTAGCTATAAAGAATCGAGTGAGATTGTTTTAAGTGCTTCGTCGTAAGATACCTTGGCCAATTAATCGGAAAATCAACTCGTGAAAAAAAAAAAAAAAAAAAAAAAAAAAAAAAAAAAAAAAAAAAAAAAAAACAACTTTATACTTGCTGTTGAACTTTACGACTCGGCGTAGAACAGGTAATTAGTAATCACAAAGTCGTTACACAACCACTAAATACGGCTGCAAAAGGAATACAGGAGACACATTTCCTATTACCGGACAGTTCATATATAAAATATTCAGCATCAATGAGGGATTTGAACAACATTATCCAGTAAGCTTTGAACAGAAGTTTCCGGACCATTATTATGAGGCACACTACCAAATAAATAAAAATAAATAAATTGTCGAATGTTTATAAATCTAAGGGACTTAACTACGTTGGTCATCAGTCCCTAGGCTTACAAACTACTTAAACTAACTTATGCTAAGGACAAGAAATACATCCATCCCGAGGGAGGACTCAAACGCCGGCCGCGGTGGCCGCAGAGACTGAGGCGCTCCAGTCGCGGTCTGCACGGCCACTACGGTCGGGGGTTCGAATCCCCCCTCGGGCATGGATATTTGTGCCGTCCTAGTTCGTAAGTAGTTTGTAAGTTTAGGGACTGATGACCCCGTAGTTAAGTCCCATAGACTATACAAACATTTGAACATTTTTTTTGAGGACTCAAACCTCCGACGGCGAGTAATCGCGCGCTCCGCAGCAAGGCGCCTTAGAAGGTTCGGCTACTCCACCACGGCTGAGGCGTACTCACCATGGTTAGTCGAAAGCATTAGTGTCCCTACGAAAGCAAATTTTAAAGTAAAATGACTGTCGCAGACCAGCAAAACCTCAACGAATTCAAATTATAAGAGGGGTTACGCATGAAATCTTCAACAAATTTGAAAGTAAAATTCTGTTTAACAATTTGAGAGAAAATTCTAAGACGTTTTGGTCTAATGTCAAATCAGTATACGAAACGAAGCCATTTGTTCAGACAATATGTGACGTCAATTTAATTTAAATGATGATGACAAATAGAAGGTCGAAATACTGAACGTCTTTTTTCAAAACTATTTTACAGAGAAAGATCACGTTGTAGTTCCTTCCTCAAAAAGTCGTAAGAATGTCGAAAAGACAGTCAGTGCTACAAGTGAGCAAGGAATACAATATAAACTAAAATTGCTCAACAGAGGAAACGCCACTGTACCTCACAGGATACTAATATGACTATTAATAGGACCTGCGTAAGAACTTGCATATCTTTTAGCAACAATGTACGTGTATCTCCGGAGAAGCGAACGTTCCTAAAAACAAGAAAAGCACAGGTCAGTGGCAGTGTCTATTGAAGAATATTATAACATGTTTTATACTCTAATATGTTTTTGGGGACCATAAATCTCCTACGGATGAAACAGTTTTAGTTTGGAAAAAAGCAGTGTCCTGAAACTCAGTTCTCTGTGTTCGTCCACGAGACCCATAAATCAGTAGCCGCGGACGCCCACGTAGATGCCGCCTTACTAGTGTTGCGCGCTGTTGCATAATGAGCAGAATACCGCATGGAATATCATATCACCTGTGTCACTGGACAACGTGTCACTATCAACGGAGAGAAGTCTTCAGACGTGTCAAAAGAGTGTGTTTCTTTGTACTATATGTTTAAATGGTACAGTAGATAACGTTGGAAGTTCTAAAAGACAGTTCGTGGATCGTGCTGGTGTATACATACAAGTCTCAATTTTAAAAAATGAAACAAAAAATGTAGAAAAATGTAGGAAGAACTGCAGAGGATTGACATTTTGTCCAGGACGTGGCACTTGACCCTTCTTATAAATAAATGTAACAGACTGGGGGGAGAGACAGAAAGCCCCTTTATCGTATCGATTCAGAATAATCGATAGGAGCAGTAACTTCGGTAACATATCTCAGAGTCCTTGTATGAAGATAACTAAAGTGTAACGATCATATAAAAGTAACTGCGGGTAAGGCAAATGCCAAACTGAGATTCCCCCCAGGGGGCTCACGGTTCTTTCATGAATACGTGTGTCACGAGCACGGGGCTCCGAGCTAATGCAGTCTTCCTTTCTTCTTTACTTCCCGGACTGCATTTCCTTCCGCCGGCCGCGGTGGCCGAGGTGACGGAGGCGCTCCAGTCACGGTCAGCACGGCCACTACGGTCGGGGGTTCGAATCCCCTCTCGGGCATGGATATTTGTGCCGTCCTAGTTCGTAAGTAGTTCATAAGTAGTTTGTAAGTTTAGGGACTGATGACCCCGTAGTTAAGTCCCATAAGCTTAACAAACATTTGAACATTTTCATTTCCTTCCCCCCCTCCCCTCCTTTCCTATCCTCACTCCTTCCCCTCCCCACCGGGGGACTGATAACCTTAACAGTTTAGTCTCCCTATACCAATCAAACAACCCAACCCAAACTGAGATTCATTGGAATAATAGTGTAGCGTAACATCAAAAGAAGCAGTTAACAAAACACTCCTGCAACCAACATTTCAATTTGATCGTCACTGTGGGGTCCATACTAGTCAGGATACGTACTATAGATACAGAAGATCAAAAGAACAACACGTTTTGTTCCAGGAAGATTTGCTAAGCACGAAAGTGTCAACGAGAATATCAGCCACCTCCAATGCGAATAATCACCTAGATCGAACATGGCGGCTACTTCTGGACACTAGAGGATAATGGACCTGTCCTCCTATGAACGGCAAGCAACTGAGAGCGGTCACGTTGCTCACGTTAGTTTCGTTAACGCGAGACGTTGCAAGAGGCGTTCTGCGTCGCCGTAAGAGCTAATTTAAGAGTTCCTAGAAGGTACTTTCTTAGAAGAGTCAACGAACATGTTTCTTCCTCTTACGAATATCTCGCGAAGGAACAGCATGAGGAAAAATTTATAGGGTTTGTAGCTTACGGCCGGTTTTCATCCTGCGAACAATAAGCGTCTAGAAAAGGAAAAGGTTTGAGTGAGGAAGTGACAGTGCCGCATAATGTACTCTCTCTCTCTCTCTCTCTCTCTCTCTATCTCTCTGTCCGTCTCACGTTGGCGTTGGCGTACGGTGTACAGATGTAGATGTATCTCTCTTATGGTTTTGCGAACCTATTGGTCGTACTTAAGAAAGTGCCAGTTACAAAACATAGATGGTATTTGTAACAATATTGAAGAACTCACAGTGAGCTTGAAATGAAGAAAGAGATATCTGGGTCTATTTAATATCAACGGCGCCGGCAGGAACACTGTAACAAGGGGGTGGGGGGGGGGGGGGGGGGATGGCGTAGCCGAGCGGTCT
This sequence comes from Locusta migratoria, assembly GCA_026315105.1. NCBI lineage: Eukaryota > Metazoa > Arthropoda > Insecta > Orthoptera > Acrididae > Locusta > Locusta migratoria. The sequence goes on from CM048755.1 coordinate 238,521,696, forward strand.
AAAGCGTCTCGCTGCGGAGCGCGCGGTTGCTCGCCGTGGAGGTTCGAGTCCTCCCTGGGGCATGGGTGTGTGTGTTTGTCCTCAGGTTAGTTTACCTAGGTTTAAGTAGTTTGTAAGCTGCGGACTGATGACCACGCAGTTTGGTCCGATAGCTTTACAAACATTTGAACATTTTGGAGGGGGGGGGGCACGCCTTGTTGCTGTCCGCGAGTGCAGAGTCATCTCAACCAGTTCCCCAACGAAACTTGCGAAGGAAACTGCATGCCATGTTTATTTCGAATTGAGTAGTCCCAAACAGAATGCCACTGCTCGCTTTGAACTGTCTCAGTGGGTCAAACAACATAAAAAAAACTGGACGTTGGGTGACTATAGGCGATGCTTGTGGTCAGAGGAGTCGTGATTTTGACTTATTTCTAAAGATAAGTTCACAGGCAGCACATTGAGGCATTTAAGATGCAAGCTTTAAGAAATGTAGTTCAAAGCGATAGTTTTCAAATGAAGTTCCAGGGTGTTTTTTTTTCTTTTTGGATATTATTATACCTCTTCATTATCCACAGCAAATTTTGTACTCATTTATATCATCTTCCGCAGAACCCAAATTTGAAGGAAGTATTCATGGTCCCGACAAGAACCAGCACATGAATATGTAACAGAAGAGTAGAAATAGATAAACTGATACATATAGGTATCAAATGGAGACCTACAAGCCGTAAGATGAAATAAAGTTAATTAATAACTTAGCACGGGAAATCGCTAATTTTTATTTGATTTTTACCGAGAGTACGTCACATAATAGAAAGAGTGGACCATAAGGGAATTCTTCAGTTTTGAACTGAAATTGCGTAGATTACTGCAAAGGTACCTTTAAATTGTTGTGGCACATTATTGGAAATCGACGCAGCAGAATACTGCAAGTTTTTCTGCACAAGAGTCAAGGAGGTGTGATCCAAATGCAGATTCTCTTTCTGCCGAGTGAAAGATGCTAACTCTTGAAGATACGATGATATTTTCTTTAATGTCGTTTGTTAACAATACTTATTCAGACGCCGATGCCAGTATTCAAAAAATGTTCAAATGTTTGTTAAGCTTATGGGACTTAACTACGGGGTCATCAGTCCCTAAACTTACAAACTACTTACGAACTAGGACGGCACAAATATCCATGCCCGAGGGGGGATTCGAACCCCCGACCGTAGTGGCCGTGCTGACCGTGACTGGAGCGCCTCAGTCACCACGGCCACCGCGACCGGCGATGCCAGTATTCCCAGACTACTGTACAGGGTTCGACACCACACCACATATTCTCAAACCACCCATTTCTGAGCCAAAAATACCCATTTTGAACCAGACAAGATTCCCCAAAAAGTTACAACCTAACTCATAAGTGAATAAAAGTAATCTTTAGTCTTAGCTAGTTCATAAGTAGTTTGTAAGCTTAGGGACTGATGACCCCGTAGTTAAGTCCCATAAGTTGTACAAACATTTGAAACATTTTGAGAGTTAAATCTATTGGACCAATCTACTGTGCTCATCCATCAGTCCCTAGGCTTACAAACTACTTAAACTAACCTAAGGACAACACACATTCCAATGTCCGAGGGAGGAGTCATATCTTTAGTGAGAGCGGCTGCACATTCCCTCACAAGAAGCCTAGAAACGCGTGCTGAGTTTCGGATGCATATGTGTTGTGCAAGGCGTATTACATTGGACAAATTATCCCGCTTCGGCCGATGATGGCTAAGAAACTGAAGCAGTTAAATGGTCGCTTTTTATAGAAGCATCATATGTTCAGTTTGTGATACGAAGTTGTAATGAAATTTTCATGTGTTTGTAAATATAAGGGATCAAATTGTTGAGGTCAGCAAACGCTAGACTTAAGAAGTACTAAATATAAATTAAGAGACTGTGATGAAGCTACGTTCCCTTGGCAGAATGGAGCCTTCTGACATTAAGGATGGGTTATAGAAACATTGCTGCCTGGAGATCAAATTTGACAATAGTTCAGAAATAAACTCTTTTCAGGGCTCTGTTCTACTGTGTAATTTCAGACCGAGATCCGCCGAAACTGGTTCAGAGTTTATCTGAGTTAGCTCGGAAGATGGTTGGCAACACAAAGAAATCGGCTATCGACAAGACTAGTAGGCTCAGACAGAAGATATACATCGATACGTAACATTTGTTATCTAAAATTTTATGCTGTGATGGTTGAAAGAAGTAAACAGAAAAAAAATTGATCGTCAAATTTCTTCCAACATGAAAACGATTTACATGTAAGTTTTAGAAATAGTTTTTTGACGATACGGGGACACAATAAAAAGCAAAATAAATAAAACAAAAAATAAAACGATAAATACTCTAAAAACAGTATGATAATTAGTGCAATAGCGTAGAATGGTAGCATTATTATAATTAGCTTTTAGGAACGATGTAAAACGAACAGCAATATCATAGGGAGAAACCAATTTTAAACATACAAGTGCATTCGAATCCCAAAGTTTTACCATCTACATCTACATAGATACTCTGCAAATCACATTCAAGTGCCTGGCAGAGGGTTCATTAACCATTTTCATAACTTTTCGCTACTGTTCCATTCTCTAATAGCGCGCGGAAGAAAGAACACCAAAATCGTTCCGTTTTCGATCTGATTTCTCTTATTTTATTAGGATGGTCATGTCTGCCTAAGTAGGTGGGTGCTAGCAAAATATTTACACATTCAGAACTAAAAGTCGGTGATTGAAACTTCGCAAACAGACCGCAATGAATAACGTCTTTTTTTAATGATTTCCACCCCAATTCGTGCAACATTTCCGTGACGCTTTCCCCCCGTAACGTGATAAAACAAAACGACCTGCCCTTCTCTGAACCTTCTCAATGTCTTCTGTCAATCCCACCTGGTGAGGTTCCCACAAGGGGCAACAGTACTCCAGGAGAGGACGCACAAGTGTGATGTAGCCAGTCTCTTTGGTGGAGCTGGTGCATCTTCGAAGCGTTCTGCCGATGAAACGTAACCTTTGGTTCGCCTTCCCCACAATATTTTCTGTGTGTTCTCTCCAGTCAAAGTTGTTCGTAATTGTAACTCCTAGGTATTTGGTAGAATCTACGACCTTAAGGTTTGACTGATCTATCGCGTAATTAAAGTTCAGCGGATTTCTTTTAGTGGTTATGTGTATTACTTCACACTTTTCTTTATTTAGTGTCAATTGCCAATTTTCGCACCATTCAGAAATTTTGTCTAAATCGCTTTGCAGTTTCTTTTGATCCTCTATTGACTTCACTAACCGATAAACGACAGCATCATCCGCGAACAGTCTAAGGGAGCTATTCAGATTGTCTCTTAAATCGTTTATAAGCACGAGGAAGAGAAAGCGACCTATAACGCTTCCCTGTGGAACGCCAGATATCACTTCTGTTTTACTCGATGATTTACCGACAATTACAACGAACTGTGTTCTTTCTGATAGAAAATCGTGAATCCAATCGCACAATTTGGGAGATATTCCATAAGCACGCAATTTCATAAGAAGCCGCTTGTGGGCCTTCCTGAAATCCAAAAATATGGAATCGATTTGAGATCCCTTGTCGACGGCACTTATCACGTCATGTGAATAAAGAACGAGCTGTGTGAATCCGTGTTGACTGTTCGTTAATAGGTCGTTCTCTTCGAGGTAGTTCATAATGTTCGAACAAAGTATATGTTCCCAAATCCTACTGCAAATCGACGTCAATGAGATAGGCCTGTAATTTTGGGGATCACTCCTATTGCCTTTCTTGAATATTGGAGTAACTTGGGCAACTTTCCAGTCTTTGGGTACGGATCTTTCGCTGAGTGATCGGTTGTAAATTATAGCTAAGTACGGAGCTATTGCATCGGCATACTCTGAGAGGAATCTAGTTGGTATACAGTCTGACCCGGAAGATTTATTTTTGTTTAGTGACGTAAGTAGTTTTACTACTCCAGGAACATCTACTTCTAAGTTTCGTATGCTGGCAGCTGCTCTTGGATTGAATACTGGAGTGTTCACTTCGTCTTCTTTGGTGAACGAATTTCGGAAAGCTGTGTTTAGTAATTCTGCCTTAGCAGTACTGTCATCGGTAGTATTACCATTGCTATCGCGTAGTGAAGGTAATGTTTGTGTTTTGCCGCTAGTGTACTTCACATATGACCAGAATTTCTTCGGATTTTCTGCAAGATTACGAGACAAGATTTCGTTGTAGTAACTACTATAGGCTTCTCGCATTGAAGTCCGCGCTAGGTTGCGAGTTTCAGTAAAAGATTGCCAGTCTTGTGGATTCTGTGTCTTTTTAAATTATGTATGCGGTTTTTTTTTTTTTTTTTTTTTTTTTTTTTTTTTTTTTTTTTTTTTGTTTCTGCAACAGTGATCTGACCTGTTTTGTGTACCACTGGGGGTCAGGCCCCTCTTTTATTAATTTATTTGGTATAAATCTCTCGATTGCTACTGATATTATGTCTTTGAAAGTAAGCCACAACTGATCTACACTAGCATTTTTAGTTTTGAAAGACCGGAGACTATCACTAAGGAAAGCGTGAAGCGAATTTCATCTGCTTTATTGAATAGATACATTTTTCGTTTATTTTTGGTGCATTTGGGCAATTCGACATTCAGTGTCGCTACTACAACTCGATGTTCGCTAATCCCTGTATCTGTTTTGATGCTCTTTACTAGCTCAGGATTATTTGTTGCCAGGAGATCAAGGGTATTCTCGCAACCACTTACTATTCTAGTGGGTTCATGAACTAACTGTTCGAAGTAGTTTTCAGAAAAAGCATTCAGAACTAGTTCGGACGATGTTTTATATTTGCCGCCGGTTTTGAATACGTAATTATGCCAACATATCGAGGGTAAATTAAAGTCGCCACCGATTATAACAGTATGCTTCGGATACCTATTTGAAATGTGATTCAAGCTTTCTTTGAACATTTCGGCAACCGCATCGTCTGAGTCAGGGGGCCGATAAAAAGATCCAATTATTAATTTATTCCGGTTGTCAGGAATAACCTCTACCCATACCAACTCACAGGAAGTATCTGTCTCAATTTCGCTGCAGGATAAAGCGTTAGTATCAGCAATAAACACGCCACCCCCTTTTTTATTTATTCTATCCTTTCTGAAGACCATTTGGCCCTTGGAAAACATTTCGGCCGAACTTATCTCAGGCGTCAGCCAGCTTTCAGAACCTATGATTTGTGCCTCAGTACTTTCTATCAGCGCTTGGAGCTCTAGAACTTTCCCAATACAGCTACGACAATTTACAACTGTTATACCAATGGTTTCTATATTGATTTCTTCCTGTGTCTGACCTGCCCCCTTTGAGACTGAAACCCATTTTGTGTATTCCCGAGGCCCTCTAATCTAAAAAACCGCCCAGTCCACGCCACACAGCCCCCGCTACCCGTTTAGCCGCTTCCTGAGTATAGTGGACTCCTGACCTATTTAGCGGAACCCGAAAACCCACCACCCTTTGACACAGGTCGACGAATCTGCAGCCCACACGGTCTCAGAACCGTCTGAGCCTCTGATTCAGACGCTCCACTCGGCTCTGAACCAAAGGTCCGCAATCAGTCCTGTCGACAATGCTGCAGATGGTGAGCTCCGCTTTCATCTTGCAAGCAAGACTGGCAGTCTTTACCACTTCTGATAGACGCTCAAAACCAGACAGGATCTCTTCCGATCCAAAGCGACACACATCATTGGTCCCGACATGAGCCACCACCTGCAGCTGGCTGCACCATGTGCTCCTCATGGCATCCGGAAGGAACCGTTCCACATCTGGAATGACTCACCCCGGTATGCACACGGAGTGCACATTGGATTTCTTCCCCACTTTAGCAGCCATTTTCCTAAGTGCTCCATCACCCGCCTAACGTTGGAGCTCCCAACTACTAGCAAACCCACCCTCTGCGAGTGCCCGGATCTTGAAGGCAGCGGGGCGAGTACAGGACAATCGACACCATGTGCGCCAGTAACATCCTCTGCCACAGACAGCGCCTCAAATCTGTTGGCAAGACTAACCGGGGAGGCCTCCCCTTCGGTCCCCCGGGAAGTCTTACGCCGCCTGACACGCGCTGAGGAGACCTCCCAATCCACCACGGATTGGGGGGCTACCTCCTCGCGGGCAGTGAGCGGACTGGCCACAGCCGCAGGCCGATCGGAGGGCACAACAGACGCACAGGGCGTCTGCTGCACCCCCACGAGCGGCCCACAACAGCGGCGCCCACCCACTGCAGTCTCAAGCGTTGCCAGCGAAGCCAACGCCTCCTGAAGCTGCGAGTGAAGAGTCACCAACTCTGCCTCCATCCGTTAGCAGCAGTCACAGTTCCTAGCCAGTCTAAAAACCTTTGTTTTTTCCAAATAAGTATGTCTGAGGACACAGAAGTTTGATAAACAGTGAGCTTCGAAAACTATGAACCTAACACTGAATTGTTTATTACCGGCGAATCTGAAAAATATATACGTGAGCTAATAAATCAAAATATCAACAACTGAACTAACAACTAAACGCGATTCATAATAAATAAACACGCGAGCACACTAAAGATTTAAGAACTGTAAAAGAAAGCACACACGAAATGAAAATAAGTCGCTTCTATTAAGAAGCCGGTTACCGTACAATGTAGACCTGCTGCTGGTCACGTGTGCACTGGCCGCCGGTCACTGAGAAACTGAGTAACCACCTTCCAACATCGCTACCGCTGAGCCACTATGGCATATAGTACACGTTATATGGTTAAAAAGATATAGAACAAAACTTAGTTATGCTATGTTCATCAATGCGCAAGCTGTTGTCATAGCAGGATGGGTTCAATTGTTCAAAATTAATACGAACTCTGCGATTACTGCTACTCGAGTTGAAAGAGCGCATGCATGAGATGCTGGATTGTTATTGGCTGCAGTTATAAGTCAAAAACTGAAATATCAACTGTCAATATTTCGAATTTTCTTTTCTTGGTCTACTCATAACATGCTTTTTTCCTCGTGAATTGCAGTATTTTGTAAAATAAAGAGAAGAAATTAAAATAATTTTATTGACCGCTATAATGCTCCTTTTGAGCAAATGCGGTGCTTGTGACATCAATTGTCATGATGATACTCCTGCTGCCGTAAAATTGACTAACAGATCGAAAATGCTATTCGGACGTTATAATCATTCATCATGACAATAATTCGAATCGGTTGACCGTGGAACCGTCGTCGGACTGCTGTCTTGGTGTCATCGTCACTTGTGGATTGCTATCTTAACTGGAACTTCTTCTGTGGTCCGAAAACGTGGAAATCACAAGGAGCGAGGTCTGGACTGTATGGTAGGTGGTCCAGAATTTCCCAGCGAAATCCCAAACCGGTCACTGTCATGCAATACATCACGACCTCTTTCGAACGCAAAAACACCTCCTCTCACTTCTTAAAGGAAGACAATCTTCCCCATATGTGGGCTGCATTTACCCTTTAGATTTCTATGGGTGTTCGTCCGTTGCTCTATAGAAAATGAATCACAGTTGGATGCCTTAGACGTGAAAGCTCGACCGCCATCTGTAACAACTGACAGCAGGGCCGAGCAGCCGAACTAGCGGCAGTAAAGGACGGCCCAATCAAAAAATGTCCAACGCTGGGAACGGATAAGTTAATTTTGTAACTTAGGGACGCGGTGAAATGACCGAGTGGTCTAAGGCGCTTTGCTGCGGAGCGCGCGGTTGCTCCCCATCGGAGGTTCGAGGTCTCCCTCGGGCATGGGTGTGAGTGTTGTCCTTAGGTTAGTTTGAGTTAGTTTAAATAGTTTGTAAGCCTAGGGACTGATAACCAGAGTAGGTAAGTCCCAGAGATTTACAAACATTTGAACATTTTCGTAATTAAAGCAGTAATTTGACTCAAAAAGTATGGCAAAGACTTTCTGATTTGCCCTTGTATTTGTAGGAAATGGACATCGGTAAGAAATAAGTATTAAAAATGAACTTCCCGACGATTCTCGAATTTTTTACCTTCAGTGATGAGCCTTTGAGAGGAGGGATTGGTAGAAGAGATGGAGAAGAGCGGGGTATGTTGTAAGGGTTTCGATCAAATCGAAGCGCGTTACGACTTTAATCTTGAAATTCCAGTATCAGATATAACAAGAAAGTCGTCGTGAATCAGAGAGGCATTTCCTGTTAAAATTCGTAGGCCAAATCTTAAAAGAAGAATGAGGTAACTCTTTACTACTTCCAACATACATTTAGCGAAATGAGGGTGGGGAACGTTAGTATTTACCGAATAACCTAGCACCACACACCGTTTTCTAATTACACAGACATGTAATTCGCACGTGACAATGTGGTGCGTGGTGATACATACAAATACTATTAATTTCCTTTCCAGCTACATTCACTAATAGAGAAACAGAAAAATAAGTCTAAACTCATCAGCACAATTTCTCTTCTCTTTGTGATCCTTAACCGAAAATTTTCTCGGTAGCATTAGAATCTTCCTGCAGCGAAATCCCAATAGGGGTTCTCTAAACAACGGGGCATTTGCCCTCCAGGGATTCCCATTTGAGTTCAAGAAGCATCTCCGTAACACTCGCATGTTAATCGAACATACCAGTAGAAATCAAGCATCCAAGTTCTGAATTAATTCCATGGCTTCCTTTAAAGTGATCTGTTGGAGATCTTATCCACTTTCTCACTAGTGTTCTATGCGGTCTTCTGTAGAGAGGAACTACATTTTCGTAAAATTCTACCAATAAACTGACGTAGACCTTTCACCTTTCCCACGACAGTGCTTACAACAAACCGTTCCAGTTCATTATGCTTTGAATTGCTGAGTCTGTGTCAATCAGCTCACTACCAATGCTGTACTCGAACATTACAGGACTAACTTTGTCTGCATTAACTTACATTTTTCAACATTTAAAGGTAGTTGACATTCATAACATCAAACAGAAATTTCGTCTGTCATTTCGTATCCACTTACACTCATATAACGACGACCTCTTTTTCCGTGTTCCACAGCAGCATCCTGTTGCCCAAAATCTGCTGTTCGTGGAATAGGCGGAAAGAGCAATATTATTCTCTCGACGAGTGATACCTCCTAAATCCTTGTTAACGTTTAGATAGAAGCTTTACCGGCTCAGGGAAAATTAAATAAATGTAATGAGAACATGTTCAAGAATTATGCAGCCAACAGCTGTTAAGGACAGTGGTTTCTAATGACGAAGGTCCGTTATTTTAACCTTCAAATGTTCAAATGTTTGTAAATCTATCGGACCAAACTACGTGGTCATCAGTCCATAGCTGACAAACTACTTAAACCTAGGTAAACTAACCTAAGGACAACACACACACACACACACCCATTCCCCAGGGAGGACTCGAACCTCCACGACGAGCAACCGCGCGCTCCGTAGCGAGACGCTTTAGACCGCTCGGCTACTCCACCGCGGCTGTTAACCTTCTTACACACAGGAGTCACGTGCACTTTTTTCCAGTCGCTTGGAAGTTTGCTGTAGATGTATCGATGTAGATGTGTTGGTAGCAAAGGGACTAAGATCTGCCGCACCTCCCCTTACCACTGGGCTACTGTTTGAGAGTGTCGGGATGGTATTGCTCCCGAGCTGAGCGCCAGCCGGCCGGGATTCCATTTAATGAGCGGCGTGCGATGTGAGTCACGGCGCTGCTACACCAACGGCAAACCCGTTCTTCCAAGGGCACGCGGCCGTCTTTAAGAATGACGAATCGACGCCAAGTCGTAGCACCTCGGCCATCTGATTAATGCTACTCGCCCTCCAAACATGAGGCATCGTTTTCATAAAATACCAACACAGCGGCGGAAAACAAGCTACTCAGAATATCAGGATATCAGAGATTAACTTTCCGCCCACGAATCGATCGCCCTCTTCATCCCGTAAAATAGTCACAATCTGAACTCAGCATTACCTGCGATCTTGTGGAAGGTCCAAGAGCAAAGAATCTTGCAGCTTTTGAGGGGATACAGTCATGCTTACTTGAAAACATTGTGTTCTGAAACAACGGAATTTTTTCAGAATAATGACCCAAAGTTTTGGCCCTGCAGCCATTATGAATTAAGACACCAAGGAAATTACGACACTAGCAGCCAATGGGCATTGAATTAAATCAATTTGTAAGATAGAAAATGTGTACCGGGGCGAGATTTGAACTCGGGTCTCCCGTTTACTTTCAGTTCCTTTGTTGAATACGACTTTTTTTACATCCTAAAATGGCATTTTCGTCAACAAGTAACAAAATTTGACAACGCAAATACACATACTAGCAGAATTTATGCTGATTGTAAAATGTTGTGCTCTGATTTGTGGTAGTAAAACATGTAATTTATAAAATCGAGGACCATTCAAACAAAGGAAAATTTTAACGAAAATCGTGCTGAATTAAACTAATTGTTAATAAAGAAATTTGAATACCTCAGAAATGGAATCAAATTATAAATAGAGAAGTTAAAATAATCTGATACTCGAAAAAAAGTTTCACGTCTGTCACAATATATTAATGACGTACTTCTTACACAGTTCCACCAAATCATCTTTATATAACCAAAAAGTACGCTCGCAGATACAATGCTCACAGTCAGTTTTAGGCTGGTGAAGACAATGAGGGCAGAGGTCGAAACCCGAGGCTTGGCCATGCCGCCTCCCCATCACCTGAGCTGCTCCCTTACATGTCACCGAGCGACAGCAGCCGTTGCTGGAATTATCCAATTCCTTTATCTGAAATGTGGGATTCAGTAAGTTAGTGAACCATCTCGAAAGTGTGGCAGTTGTGAGCAGACATAAGCTGCAGACATAAACTGGCAAATAACCAGACTGTTAGCACCATCCTTACCAACAACAACATAATAGTTTTAAATTCAGGGATAAAGAAACTAGTAAATAATTCTTCTTGGAGAGTACAATATCTGCACAGGAGCCATATATAAACTGACGTACGGAAGCTAGGCGAAACTCTGATGTCACTTTGTTTACCTTTACCGTAACAATTGTATTTGCTTCAGTCATCAGTCCAAATACAAACTATCGAGACAAGTCTACCGGTCGCCCGCCACAGTCCATCTCGGAGTCCAATAATGAATCCAAGAGCTAGGGTGTAGTATCCGCCACAGCTGCATGTTTATGCTGTTGCTTTGCGCGCATTTTTCTGTTCACGCCGGATTCGTGGCATAGTAGGTTCTGCTTTCGGCGACGTAGTTAGATCTTGTATGACTTCCATAGCAATCGGTTAAATCCTAGAATCAGATGCCTACGCCACAGAAAGTTTATTCTGCACGACATCCCGACTCTCAGAATAAAGGCAAACAGAGTGGTTTTCAGCAACATTGGGAGACAACTCAGGAGTACTATCCCTGTAACGAGAGTCGCAATATACTGCAAGTCACTGTTACGATCAGAGAAAGCAGACACAGGAATAGGAGCGTATTGCTGTATTTCCAATTGTACTTGTGGCTGAGACGCTTTCGGCACAGACTCGCTTCGGGGTGGTTCCGCAGGAGACACCTCCAAAGCAGCAGAAATACCAGAAACTGCCTCCCTGCTCTCCACTGCGCCAGGACATTGTGGCACCACGTTACTTGTGGGTGTAACCCACAAACACGACTCATGTGAAGGCTGTAAGGGGGATGGCACCGTTAAATCATCACCATCCTGAATGCGGTAACGCTTATTCTGAATTGCGTGCGCCGTCTTCTTAACAGTAGCAGAAATGGGGACAGTCTCTGCTGTCAAAGGCGGAATATCACGCGCGGTTGGTACTGGTCCTGTCGCCTGATCACAAGCAACGAGGGAAGATACAACCTCAAGTTTGTTACCAGGGAGGACAAGATCAGCAATCGTTAACCTGTGGCTCTGTTCATAGGAAGACCGTAAAACAAAAAATTTATCTTGGTTCGAAGATGGACACTTTCGTTGCAAAAGGAACATGTCCCCTCATGTCTTCCGTACGTAACGTGAATACGATACCCGCAAACCTGCAAACACGGCAGAAGGCTGTTTCTGATATGCATTTCCACGGAACGTATTACAATATAATAATGGAGCCTGTGTTGACAGCGAATGCCTCTTACGTCACCATATTTAGCGAAAATTTCCTTAAGATCGATATCCTGTACCTCCGGAGGAATATTCTATATAGGAATATTGATTGGTATATTCAATGTTCGCATTTGCAAGAAGCACAATGGTAACCTAACCACCTATATGCCGGAAATGAACTTGATTACCATTTTGTAATAGGAACTAGTCAACTTGGCTACCATGTTGTAATAGGAACTTGTCAACTTGAAGGGGATCCACAAATTTCACAAAGCACACATAAATCTCGGTGTCAAAATAGCAGTATGTATTTTGTCCGATGTCACATGAAACATATCAACTAACCGGTCATGGATTTCTAAAGATTCGGGCTATACATTATGCGTTGACTTGTCAAACGGAACACTCACAGTACCTTTACTTGGGACAATGCTGGGTTCCAGGATAAACTAACGGAAGCAGCCTAAGCCGCTGTCAGACAACCAATGAAGGAGGCACTATGGAGAAAAAAAAAAGGCGTTCATCAAATATCGTCTCTTGAGTTTTTCCCATAAGAGGTATGAACACTTGAGTAGTGGAATAGATGTGTTCCACAGAATCGATGATGAATAAGTGCTCATATCGTCGTCGAAAGACGTTTCCGGACATGGATTTCTTAGCAAAATTTGATTTACTAATTCCCCTCTCAACCGCGTCGTGGTTTATCGGTTTTGTTAATGATTACCCTGTATACACATAAAATTTAAGGCGAATATACGATTCTGTGGTGTTCTTGGGAGCAAATTTCTCGACCTCCGCTATCGGGTGGGGAAATGTAGGTTCCCCCTTAATAGGTCAGGCGTGCACTACACACAGAAGTCGGAAGTCGTTTCGTGCCATTTATTTGAACACCCCTCGTAGAAGTATCAAGAAACGTAAGAAGAGCTTCCTATTTAGCAGAAGCGAAAAGGGTCAGATTTCAGAGTTCTTGACTGCTCGACACTATAGTTTCCTCTTAAACACTGTAGGGCCCGGTGGTCGACTGGAAACCGAAGGGTCCCAGGTTCGAAACCCGGTCGGACATCGAATTTTTTTCAGTCTGCACTTTAGCCCATCCTTCACCTCTCAACGGTGTGAGAAGTCGCCAGAAACGACACGTGGTTCGGATTCAATGTTAAGCTGTAGGTCCCCTTTCCCCGGTTGGATAACTGGGATAGGCTAGGGACACGCAAGCCGCCGAAGTGGCGCTCCATTGAAAGACTTGCACCAGGCCAATAAGCCACAGGAAATTATTATTATCTCAAACACTGACAGTGTCCAGAATCTGTTCAAAAATGTTCAAATGTTTGTAGAGCTTATGGGACGTAAATACGGGGTCATAAGTCCTGAACTTACAAACTACTTATGAACTAGCTATTACTAAGGACGGCAGAAATATCCATGTCCGAGGGGGGATTCGAACCCCCGACCGTAATGGCCGTGCAGACCGTGACTGACGCGCCGCAGAACGCTTGTCCAGCATCTGTGGACGAAGTTCAGGTGCACTGCGCAGTATGCATAAGTATGTGTCGAGGAAAAATATGAGAGATGGGAAAGAGCAACTGTGATTAAACAATCGAGTAAGTCAACTGTTACGAAAGCAAAGAGAACTACACTACAAACATAAACGTAGCCAAAATATTGCAGACAATCAAAAATTAAACGATGCCAAAAATAGTGTAATGGCTGCCTTGCGAGAGGCTTTCAGTGGTTTTGAGAGCACTGTTTTGTGTACCGACTTGCCAGAAAAAGCTAAGAAATTTTGGTATTGTGTCAGATCGGTAAACGGGTCGAAACCAGGTATCCAGACACTCTGAGATCATAATAGTGTTGCACCGGAGGACGATACATAAAAGGCCGAAATATTAAATGTCTATTTCCAAAGTGATTTCACAGTGGAATATTGCACTGTAATTCCTCCTCTAAACCATCAAACGACAAAAGGGCAGACACTGAAATAAATGTCAGAGGTACGGGAAAGAAATTTAAATCGCTCAAGAGAGGAAAGGACCTGATAGGATACCAATTCAATTTCACACGGAGTATACTTGTTCCTCCCCTCCTACTGAATGTCTCTGGAGGGGCGAAGCGTTCCTAAGGACTGGAAAAAAGCCCAGGTCATTATCGTTTACAAGAAGGGTCGTCGACAGATGCGCAAAACTAGCTACCTCTTTGACATCGCTCAGTTCCAGAATTTTGGAACACATTTTGTGTTTGCGTATTATGTCTTTTCTGATGACTGGAAATCTCGTTTGTGGGAATCAACTTGGTTTCCAAAAGCAGCTATCATGTGAAACAGAACTGGCGCTATTCATCCACGAGATCCAGACGGCAGCAGGTACAGGATGTAAGGTAGATGCCGTGTTTCTTGACTTCCGCAAGGCGTTAGATACCGTTCTGCACCGTCGCCTGATGAACGAAGTCCGCGTATATGGGATATCAGACCACTGGATCGAGGCGTTTCTAGCCCTACGGAACGCAGCATGTCATTCTCAACGGAGAGAAGTCTTCAGACTTGAAAGTGATCTCAGGCGTGCTCCAGCTGAATATTATAGGGCCGTTGTTTTCACAATATACGTAAGGCGTAGCACCCCGTTTATTTCATGAACGGTTAGAAATATCGAAACGAGGTTTTCGGCACATGCTAAACCGTCGAGGAACACACACATCACAAAAGTCTTAGGAAACCTACTACGCATTTGTTTATCTTCCCAGATGTACATGAGCTTAAACTCAGAAATCACCTATTCATTCTTCGAAAATAAAGAGATCTTATACGCTGCAAAAAGTAAATACTGTTTGAAATATCTAAATTATAGAAGGAATAACTGACCAATAGTTTCCTGTACATGGCTGTGTGCTTCTAAGAGGTGCAACACATGCTGTCGGAGTACTGTCTCAACCTACACTTCTCTAAATTGGTATCCTATGTGGGACTCATTCACTGAACTAAAAATATTATTAAAAATAATTTGGTGACCACCTGTACACCGCAAAATATATATTCTCATTAACGGAAAGTCGTTTCATGCTGAGCGGCCAATATGAACACTGAATTTGCGTCTCCTCTCATCTGCGTCAACTCTGTGAGCTGTACCTTAGTCGTTGTGAGAGTCCATAACGTTATTGACGTGCTATACACAAGAGTCGCTAGCTAATCGATCTGTGCAACCAATGTCCAGTAGAACCGTCTATAACGCCTGATATTATGCACATTTGAAGCATCATACAGTGAAATGCAACATGTCTGGTGGCTCCAAACTCTCCACTTTCTCATCTTTCTTTGTTGTCTCTAAATTCGATGTGAGGCTGAAGAATCCAACACAGGTAAAAAGTGAACTATTCTCGTGCTACGAGAGGTATGACACGGTTTTATTGTTGTGGGCTGATTAATTTGGGCGATTAACGGATGCCCTTTTACTGCCACCCCATTAACCCAACTGCCTGCGTACAGTGTTTTACAAGTTCAAGTGTGTGGACGTTTGCAACTGATGTGACTGAGGCGGGACTTGGGTACCATCCCAGTATTCACCAAGTGGGATGTGGAAAACCCCGTAAAAGCACATTCATGTTGCCCGGCGCACCGGCTCTCGTCGTTAATCCGTCAGGTTGATTTAAGCAAGCCCCGTGCTGCTCCACGTTTCGGAAGCGGACGCATTAATACGCCCGGCTACCCGGCCGAGTCTTTTATCCTGTCTTGAAATCTGGGAATATTTAATCGAACGACGTCTCAGTAAATTAAGCGCGACCAGAAAAAAATCTGAGCTAATGGTTACCTGAGTTTAGACTGAATACCCTACAACGCCCAGAAATACTCCAATCTTTGTGTCATGTAAAACGGTCTTTGAACGTATCCAAACTCCACACGCTAGCTTGAAAGATCAGATATTCAGACGTACATAAAGACATTTACATTGCACAGCCATTCTATAGTGTACGGCGTGTGTACTTAGGTACCACTAGGATATCATTTGTGCCGTCCCATTTCCAACTGGAAATGGTTAGGAGGAAAAAACTGCAGCGGCGGAGTGGCCAAGCGCATTGAGGCGCTATGCTCCGATGATCAGGGCCGTTCTCCGTCGGGAGTTCGAATCCTTCCTCCGGCATGGATGTTTGTGCCGTCTTTAGTATAAAGTAGTCCATAAGTAGTTTGTAAGCTTAGAGACTGATGACCCCGTAGTTAAGTCCTATAAGCTTAACAAACATTTGAACATTGAAAAAACTTATGTTGTTGACAATTACATGAGCACGAATTTCCCAAAAAATTTACGATGTAATCATTTCGCAACATGTATTCAGATGGGATTACGTAGAGACTTGATAAGGTAGGCTACATGGGCCATTTCTCTCTGAGATCATTGATCGAAAAGAGTGGCGCATCTTCAGAAGACAACACATTTCCAGGATTTCCCGCCGAGACAGTACGCATAACAGATGGAGCTGTAAGGCTATTCGCGCCTCAGGACTTCCTTGGGCGAATTTTCGTGGAAGGCAAACATTTCCTAACCCCCATCATCATTAAGGGCGAAAAGATATAGGCTCTTCCGTTCGTGTTTGCAACAAGGAGAGAATCACTGGATCGGAGAGGCACCTGCTCACCTCTGTGGAAGAAATACACAGTTCAACCAACAACAGGAAAGTACACGGCTCTCGTTTCTTCTACCGTGAAGACTGCTGTGCAGAGACCTTATGGCGAATTTTACTTTTATTACCTTTAATACTCCGTAAATAATATAACGCGTGTATGATGAAAGAAACGCACTTTCCTCGTGTACGACAATGCAACACGACAGACGGCACTCACAACGCAAACTTTGTTTTAATGTTTTCGAAGCGAGTTTTGGAAGCGTCCGCTACATTTTCCAGGTATTACAACATGCGAGTTCCTTCTCTGCGGCAAGCTGGCCAAACAAATTGGTGGGGGGGGGGGGGGGGGGAGAGAAATTTTCAACGAAGAGGACGTTCACTCAGCGGTTCTCGAATAGCTCCGTGAGAAACAAGCAGATTTCTGTCGTCGAGTAACTGAACTATTGGTAGAATGTTCGCCCGTTGTTTAAGGTGATGTTATGACTGTGTTGAAAAATAGTGTCGTGCATATGTGTTATTCTAAGGTGTAGTGCAGTAGTTTCTAGAGCTCCCATAATACTATAAAATCCCTCAAAATGTGTATGACACCTAACTGAAAATGTTATCCGTAATCACATCTCCCATGCCTAAGGATTCTTTTGTGGCTTCTAACACATGTCACTCAAAATGAACCCCTGACAAAACGCAATGTCTCTTCTAAAGACTTACAGATCCTTGGGATTCTTCCAGCGGATCTAAACGCTTTATTTGGCTCGTTTTCCAATTAAATTGTTTGGTTGCGCGGGTATGGCTGTGCAGTCTGAGGCGATATGTCAAGGATTTGGCAGCTGCTTCCGCCAGAGATTCGAGCCCTCCCTCGAGTATTTGTGTGTGTTGCCCTTGGCATTAGTTAATTTAAGTAGTGTACAAGTCTATGGGGCAATAAGCTCGGTAGTTGATCCCTTAGGATGTACAAACAAAACTTTTTATTTATATTTGTTCTAATTCAAATGTTTGTAAAGCTATAGGACTTAACAGCAGTGGTTATCGGTCAAACTACTTAAACTAACTTTATGCTTAGAACAATACACACTGTAATGATACTTTTTTCCCTTCTTCTTTGGTGTTGTCGTCTAAATTAAAGTACCGCTATTGAAATTTAACAAACTGTGAAATATTTCAATGAATAGAAATTTTGACAAGAGCTACACTGAGAAAAACATGAAAGATTCCGCCATCGGGATTTAGCGGTATTAGTGGTTAGCATAAAGACAACACCAGAAAGCATAATTACGAAAAAAAAATTGGCGGAATCCGTTCTTTACCTGCCAGAAGAATTCAGGTTGAACTGCAGCCATATCACTGTAGTCGAACCTGTATTGAAAAGTTTCTTTTTTATTGTAAAATTTAGCATGTTTGTGTAAGATTCGCATGCTAAATTTTCATGACCGTGTTTAATTCCAGTTACTATTAGTGGTTAAAATTGCAAAATTATCGGACTTTGTTTAGAGAAAAGAATTACTGCAGGCTCTGAAATAAAATCATCACAAAATATGTATAAACGAAATTCCCATCTGGAATGTTCTTTCGCAATCGCCAAGCGATCTACAACAATGGTAAAACATCATTTTACGAATTATTCTGGAAACAAAGATTAGAAAATAATGAAAAATGGGCAAGCTCATACTTATATAATAAATGTGGCGAGACCAAAAGAGAGACGTCCGATCTATTCAACAGCAAGGACACCAAAGACCACGATCCATTCCATTTTCTCTCCAGCCCGTTCAAAAAACTTGAAAGTCTCTTATAAAACAAAATAATCGGAGATATACTGGCAGAGAGAACGGATGCTAACGACAAGCGTCGCAGATATAATTTTAATTTAAAAAAATATGTAATGCTATAGCACATGCATACCCGAGGGAGGACTCGGACCTCCAAACTGGAATAGCCGCACACTCCGCAGTAAGGCACCTTAGAGCGCACGGATATTCCCACGCGGCTACATTCGTTCCTTTTTTCGTTGATTTATGGCCAATACCGTCATCGGACAGTAATGGATCTTCTCGTGAATTGCTTTCTAATACATCACAGGCGATTCTTTTCCGGCCAGCTTGTAATTTGCTACAATATTTTGGAATTCCTATTTTCGTCTATACAACAGCAGCATCTATTGCGGTAACTAGTGGAATCACTTTCGGAGTCGTGCAGACGCTCTCAAATGTTTGTTAAGCTTAAGGGACTTAACGGCGGGGTCATCAGTCCTTAAACTTAAAAATTACTTATAAATTCAAAATTGAAATGTTTCTAAGTCTATGGGACTCAACAGCTTGGTTATTAGTCCCTAGCTTACACACTACTTAACCTAAGGTAAACTAAACTAAGGACAACACAAACATCCATGCCCGAGGGGGGAATCGAACACCCGACGGCGGACGGCCGCGCGAACCGCAACACTGCGCTCCAGTAAGCGCGGCTAATTCGCCGCGGCAAACTAATTATAAACTACCTTATACTAAAGACAACACAAACATTCATGCCCGAGGGGGGATTCGAACCGCCGACCGTAGCGAGAAGCTCTCTCCCTGCTTCAGAAACATGATTAATTGAGAACATTGCTTATGCCGTTTGTTTTGCTGGTAGTCAGTGACCCGTAACTATGACGCCTGTCGCGAGTTCTGTAGCGCGGGCTGCCGACTAGCACCGTGGCTGTCGGCACACTACTTTAAAGGCCTCGTTTCTCCCGCCTGATGCAGAGGAATGTCTCGCAATGTTGCTTGTCGTGAAGTAGCTGTACCTGAAACCACCAGACAGGTAGGAATGCCTGCAGGGATGCATCCCAACAGTAGCGATGGCTGATTCCTTTCTCCGGCAGTGTAGCAGTCAGTGCATCACTGCCAATCGTGTAGGTGTAACTTGTGTAGTTCACGCATCAGCAGCGATAGTCGGCGAATAACTGCAAGTCGACAAACAGAAGGGTGAGTCTACCTGGACGAAATAATTTGAGCATGACACAGCACCTGCATGAGTACTGTAATACGAAACATTGTCACTACACTGTAATAAACATTGGATCGAGTGCTATCGGTATGCCCGCCATCGATGCCAAGTATCAAGTACGGTAAGTGCTGGAAAGCGGGAGTACATCTACATCCACCCAAAGGAGCATGGCGGGGGGTAACTAGTACTACTACCTGTTCAACTCACATATAGAACGAGGGAAAAACGAATAATTGTATACATCTGTACGAGCCCTAATCTCTCGGCGCTTATCTTTGTTCTTTGCGAGAAATGTAAGTTGGCGGCAGTATAATCTTTCTGTAGTCCGCTTCAGATTTCAAAAAACTGTTCAGATGTTTGTAAATCTATCGACCAAACTGCGTGATCATCAGTGCGTAGCTTACAAACTACTTAAACTAAGGTAAACTAACATAGGGACAACACACATACACACACAAAACCATGCCCCAGGGACGACTCGAACCTCCGACGGCGAGCAACCGCGCGCTCCGCAGCGAGGCGCCTTAGACCGCTCGGCTACTCCACCGCGGCGCATTAAATTCGGGAACTTTGTTGCTGATGCTCTGAAAATTTACTTTTAATACTTCAACACTCGAAGAGTCCTTCTGAATGCAGCCTGATTTCATCATCTGCATATCGACTGACGAGTGTTCATCAGAACTATAGCCTAGCCTTTAAAGAAAAAGTGTGCACTCCACAAGTACTCTGCTGCCCGAGTAGCTGCTTCCTTTGTGTAAATGTACCCCTGACCTATCGAGGGGATCCATACAATTCTATTACCGATAATGCAGGTCCAGAAATCTGCAGCCATGACTGTGACAGTGTCGACGAAGTCTTCGGTTAAGACCGTCTACTCGGCTTCAAACCAAAATATCCCGATCCACTCTCGGGACAATGCTGCAAATTGAAAGCTTTGCTTGCACCATGCGCGGAGGGTCAGCAGTCTTCACCAATTCCGACAGCTGTCCGTACGATCTACATCTACATCCATCTACATCCATACTCCGCAAGACACCCAATGGTGTGTGGCGGAGGGTACCTTGAGTACCACTATCGGTTTTCCCTCCTATTCCAGTCACGTATTGTTCGCGGAAAGAAAGATTGTCGGTATGCTTCTGTGTGGACTCTAATCTCTCTGATTTTATCTTCATGATCTCTTCGCGATATATACGTAGGAGGGAGAAATATACTGCTAGACTCCTCGGTAAAGGTATGTTCTCGAAACTTCGACAAAAGCCCGTACCGAGCGACAGAGCGTCTCTCCTTCAGAGTCTTCCACTGGAGTTTATCGATCATCTCCGTAACGCTTTCTCGATTACCAAATGATCCTGTAACGCAGCGCGCTGCTCTCCGTTGGATCTTTTCTACTTCCTCTATCAACCCCACCTGGTACGGATCCCACACCGGTGAGCAGTATTCAAGCTGTGGGCGAACATATGTACTGTAACCTACTTCCTTTGTTTTTGGACAGCATTTCCATAGGATTCTTCCAATGAATCTACGTCTGGCATCTGCTTTACCGACGATTGATTTTATATGGTCGTTCCATTTTAAATCACTCCTAATACCTACACCCAGATAATTTATGGAATTAACTGCTTCCAGTTGCTGACCTGCTATAGTGTAGCTAAATGATAAAGGATCTTTCTATGTGTTCGCAGCACATTACACTTGTCTACATTGAGATTCAATTGCCATTCCCTGCACCATGCATCAATTCGATGCAGATCCTCCTGCATTTCAATACAATTTTCCATTGTTACAACCATTCTATATACTACAGCATCATCCGCAAAAAGGCTCAGTGAACTTCCGATGTTATCCACAAGGTCATTTATATATATCGTGAACAGCAACGGACCCACGACTCTCCCCTGTGGCACAGCTGACATCACTCTTGCTTCGGAAGACTTCTCTCCGATGAAGTGCCCAGAACCCAAGCGACAGAAGTCATTAGTGCCGACATGGGCAACAACTTGTAGACGTCTGCATCCCGTACGCGCAACAGTCGCCGGCAGGGCCACCTCCACATCTCGGATGAGGCCCCTCGGCAGACATACGGAGTGCACATCGGAATTCTTTCCGGCCCTGGGCGCTTTCTGCCTAAGGGGCTCTATAACGCGCTTAACATTTGAGCTCCCAGTCACTAACAGACCCCTCCCCCGTGTGCCTACTCGGGCGCTGCTGAGGGACCGGCCACTCGTCCACTCGCAGAATGAACGGGCGATGCCACACGGCCAGTCTCCACATTGCCCTCCGCCTCGAGCGACGCGAACGCGTTACCCGCCACTCACCCTACGGCGAGAGCAGATCAACTGTGTCTAGTACAAGTGAAGGTGCCGTGGCAGCGGAGACCCACGTGACACGTGAGGCGACATGCCACACTCTCCGCCGCCGCCACCACCCTGGAGCGAGATTATCGTGGTCAAAAGCACGTTCAACTATTCGCCAACAGCGGCCTACTTCTGCTGCACGCACATCCCATACCCATCCTATCACTGCTATTGAAATATTTACACAGTCAAGACAAAAAGTAGCTGAAAAATTCTAATCCCTACTGTACTAATACTCACCAATAGCCGCTGGTAGCTGATGAGTTGTGATAAACGGTTCCCACTGTTCGAACCAACAGACAGATGACTACAGAACAATATATAACACTACGCGACAATAAAGATTTTTAAGACGAAGAAGCAACCGAAATTTAAGACTGACTACTAACTAGCTGGAACAACGGTCTGACTGGTTATGAAAACACAAATCACTCTACACAAAAGTATTTACCAAATACGCGAGAATAAAGCTCTGTAAAATAGAAGCACTAACGAAATTTACGAAAAAAACTTGTAATGGAAAAATACTAAATTACGCAACTAGTAGTCTGGAGGTGATGCCCTGGTGTCAGAAAGCAATTAAGTGACAACTTTATTACGGTGGCGGGCAGTAACAACTCGAAGCTCCGTCTGTTCTGACTTCTTGTCAGCGATTCTTGCCTCTCCTCGTACATGGTGTTACACCTTAAATAGACTTCTTACTCCACACATTGCAAGTAAACGATTCGATACCAATGCTAGCCCTGTAACAGGATTATTTGTGTTGCCATCTTCCGCTGCAAACGGCGAATTATTCGTTTTTTGAAATTAAAACACCGTTTACCTGCTGCAATATCTTTACTTTATCCAGTCGCCTTTCGCCCTATTCTATTTCATGGCATCATCAGTGGAATGGTTCATCTAGAAATTATATTATTGTTCACAGAAGCAACAGTAACAGATTATAAACGGTCCACTTCGTTTTAATCAAGATGAATAAGTGGCTGCTCGTGGTTTATAGTCTTGCTGGTTTCATCTAAAAGAGTTTTGCTTTCGTTCCGCTGTCAGTGGCGAATCCCTTGTCTCTAAATTGTCTCAGTTGTGTTTTGCGAAAAGAACGTCGTTTTCTGTCTTGGATTCCCATTTGAGGCATGTACGTAGTTGTTATGTCTTAATGGAAACAGCTAGTAACAAATGAAGCAACGCGCCTCTGAATAGTTTAATTGTCTTCCTTTAATCCGATCCGGTGGTGGTCCCAAATACACGAGCGGCACTCAAGAACTGATCGTACAAGTGTTCTGTGCACGATCTCTCTTACAAAAGAAAAACATTTGCATAGATTTCTCGCAATAAATAGAAGTTTCTTTGTCACCTTCCATAAAACTTATCTTACATTAGATCTGTGGTTAAATCCGCCTTATGCAAGACACCTTGTTTTGTTTTAATACCAAAACATGTTTCGGCACTTACTGTACCATCTTTCTTGGGTTTTTGCCTTGTATTTTCTAGAATAACATATTACAGATATTGGTTATACAGTCATTTGGGCTAGTTGTTTGATTTGACAATTTTGTTAGATGTATTAGGCGTAATTTATTTACGATACTCACATTATGTTATCTTGCGATTGACATAGTGTAAGTTTCGTAAATAAATCAGGCCTAATACATTTAACAAAATCGTCAAATCAAACAACTTGCCCAAATGCCTGTATAAACAAAATCTGTAACACGTTATTCTAGAAAATAAAAGGCAAAAACCCACGGATGATGGCACAATAAGTGTCGAAACATGTTTGGGTAGCCGCGGCGGAGTGGCCGTGCGCACTGAGGCGCCCTGCTATGGTGCGCGCGGCCGTGCCCCATCGGAGGTTCGAGTCCTCCCTCGGGCACGGGTGTTTTTGTTGTTCTTAGGATAAGTTAGTTTAAGTACGTTGTAAGTTGAGGAACCGATTACTACTGCAGTTAGACCTCATAATTTTACAAACATTTGAATGTTTGGATATTAAAACAAAACATGGTGTCTTGCATAAGGCGGATTTAACAACAAATCTAATACAACAAGCACGGACGATACAAGTGCTGCACCATCACAAGATGATCAAGGCTTTACAGTCAGGTTCCATTTTACGTCTCTTTGCAACGTTACGTACTTGTAGGTATTTTATCGTCTTGACTGTTTCAGCCAGCACACCACTAACATCATACTATAAACACTGTGAGATTGTTTTAACTACTAATTTGCATTAATTTATATTACCCCATATTTACTGCAAATTGTCATTCATCACATCAACTAGAAATTTTGTTTAACTCATTTTGCATTTTTGTGAAGTCACTTAATGTCAGCACGTGTCCGTAAAATACAGCACCAACCACAAATAGTCACTTGTAACAGATTCTATCCGCAATTTTTTTTTATGTACGTATGTCTGTTGGAACAAGAGCTGTCCTATCTCATTTAACTAGGGCACCAATGATGAAGGGCCTTTCATCCGATAAACACTCGCCGTCCAGATTGCATACTTAGTTGAAGCCACCAACGTATCTGGGACCCTGTTCTGTATGTTCGTGCCTTCGTTAACAGTCTGCATAATTGCACCGCGTCAATCACTTTCCATAAATACAGAAAGATGAATTATGCCTCTTGGACTACATCAATGATTCGCGGGACATCCTGCGCCAAAAGGGCATCTAAAATTTCGAACGACCTATTATGTCTAAATTCGATGCAGTCATCCGAAATACTGCAATCTGCCTGTCCGCAACTTTGCATGTGAGGCAATTGTGGCAGCTCTACGTGTACTACTGTACAAAAAATATAAATAAACAATAAAAATTAAAATAAAGTACGACCTGAATTGCATTCCACCTGATGCGCATTTACTGCAAATAACGTACCTGTCTTGTGGGTACTCTAAACACTTCGCTGTATAATGGTTCGACTATTCAAAATGGCTCCACTTGAGAAAACTGGTCTTTACGGTAATCGTTCCAGATGTGAATTAACACCATGATATTGTAAATAAAAGGAAACACTTTATTACTCTCTTAACTTTCGTAAACTACACTTTATTACAATAACTGGCATATCAAAAGTATTAGCACACTCTTTAGAGTCTGATATAAAAAAAAAAAAAAAAAAAAAAAAAAAAAACTGTCACATAAAATATTCAGTAGTCCTTAGACAACATTTAATATTGTTATGAACAGCAGATTTTACGAAAGTATTGGAATTCCTGAAGTTCTATGGCAATTAGAAGTACTTCTGCTCTCAGAATCGTTTTCTCACAACTGTGAAACGTCGTCCTTGGCGAACGGTTTCGTATAAACCTGTTGATGAAATAACCATATAATATATACTCAATTAACAGCAGCAAACGCTCCACGCAGACTTCTATATAAGTGCGTATCAGCAACACACTCTGAGCTGATGACTAAATAAATATTTGTACCCTTTTTTTAAACTTGATATGACCTACAGCTACATTATATGACGTACTATCTCGTTCTGGGTCCTGGAATCAACCGCATCAGCTGCAGCCATAGCTAACCAAGCAAAGCATTAGTGCCTTATCGATATTAAATCATGACAAAGATTTGCATAGCTTAATAGACATACAGATGTGTGAAATAGCCGAGTTTTCAGTAGAGTCGTAATTGTATCGCCCATATTTTTTTAATTTTTACATTTTTATTATTATTTTCCGAAATGTTTGCAAAAATCATAAAACTACAAGCAAAACTAAAGTAGGCGTAAAATAAAAACACGTCTGTGCGGTTTTTTTTTCATATATCGCATCGTTTCAGAAATATTTTCAAAGAAACGGCGATTTGACGATGTCTGTCTGTAACGTTTACCTATTTTTAGGTCGCTCCGTTCAATCGATCCTCACCAAATTTTACAGACGTAGTTGTTGGTCGCCAGCTACCAGAACCTCCCTTTTTCAAATGTTTCGGACAAAAAATAGGTTGGTAACACTAAAAATATGCCGTTTGGGATGACATTTTGACAGCAGTAAATTCAATTGCAAATAACGCCTTAATTGTTCATCGGAGACGAAAATTGAATAAACGTATTTTTAGAAGAGAAAATTCTCTACAATTTTGCTGTTTCATGTTATTCCTACAACTCACATCGTTTCAGATATATTTACAAAAAAATAACAGCGATTTGTCACTGTCACTTGATTTTACGTAAACCAGTACAAGCAAAGAAAATAAACTTGAAAAAGAGAACAAACTGCCATGGCGACACAGAAGATATTATTTTAACAACAACAAAAATTAAAATAAGGAAAAGATCGTAAAATAATAGGATAATGAGGTAAACTCTTCGAAAAAGAGTATGTTTGTTAGGGGTAGCCAAAGGGGGTATGAAGGGTATCCATCCCATTCCAGAAATTATGTTGTAACGCTCTAAAATTTCGAATTAAAGTTTCTTCCTCAGGTTTAAATTAGTACACGGTCTGCACGGCCACTACGGTCGGGGGTTCGAATCCCCCCTCGGGCATGGATATTTGTGCCATCCTTAGTCTTAGCTAGTTCCTAAGTAGTTTGTAAGTTTAGGGACTGATGACCCCGTAGTTAAGTCCCATAAGCTATACAAACATTTAAACATTTCCTAAATTAGTAACTGTACAAATATTTAAGTATCTGCGTCTTGTCGTTCTGACGTGATAAGGGTACACCGTACAGACATTCACATTAATATATATAGATAAATAGATATCCGATCGCCATGAAACCGTGCCTAAAGTTTGCCCCGGGTAGACATTAGTAACTGTGAAAATGTTTAGCTCTTTATGTCTTGTGGTTCAGACGTGATAAACGTACACCGAACAGACATTCACATTTATAGATATAGATTGCTCATCCAAAAACGCATGAACATGATTTTTAGGAGGGTTGGTTTCGAACATTTGTGATCCGTGATATAGAGCACCCATACTGTTTTTCAAAAGTCGGCGCCTCTGATCCGATGAGGCTGTGTCAAGCACCACACTAGTAATGTTGTATCGAAATATTATTGCACTGTTTTTCTGTCGTTTGATTAACATAAATTTTTGTACGTCATAACCAGCAAGTAGAAGTGATATCGAGATCGTGTGGTGGTGAGTGTTTGGGATGGCGCAGACAGGCAAATGCAGGGCGGACACAATGTAAGTGGAGCGGCGCGCAAACAGGCTGCGTCTGCATTTATCGCGGGCTGTATATGGCGGATGCCGTGTCGGCCGGATGGGCGCAACTCGTTCGCGTGCGGTAGTCGCGCTCGCGCGCTCGCATTTTACGAGCGCGGCAAAAACTTGTCATTGAGTGGTTACGGTTCGGCTCGTACGCAGCCGGAGGCCGGTTCGTGTGAATCGGGCGCGGGCCTGCACCGCCGTCACAAAGACCGTTAAACTGCGTCTGGCAACAGCGGCCGCGACCCCAATCCGGAAGCTGTGCCGCCACCTCGCGCGCTCCGCACTATTTGTCCCCTGGGTTGGCGACTGTCGCTCCGACGATATTACACCGTTGATCGTGTCACTGTCCGCCACACGGTGTGGTACGGAGGAGTGTCAGGGCAGCGTTCTACTCTAGCGGGAGTCGTCAACTTCCCACAACCTGAAGCTTCTAGTCTAGGGTGACCAACGGGATCCTCCCTTATTTAGCCTCAGTGTCCCGTTGTCCCGACAAAATAAATACGGGACGCATATCGTCCCGTATTTTTCTAATCGTCCCATATATTTCGAATTAAAGATTTTTAAAGTAATGTTAGCGTAACTAAACGGAGAACAAATGTAGTCATAATCAATAGGCTTCAACTCAAAGGTGATGGATGAGTCATGACTATTTACGTATTTTTCACATATTTCTAATATTTCAACCTTTGCGGGCGATCTATTTTTATTTTTTTTAAAAAAAGCATAGGTTGCCCAAAATTGCTATATACGTTTTACAGTATTCTTGGACTACCTATTTCATTTTTTTTTTCTTTTGCAATTAAAAAAAAAAAATGCTTTCACACGACATGTGCAAGTCTTCCAACTATACAAATTCAGTGATTAATCGGTTCATTTCAAGAAGACAGTGCGTTGAATGTGTTTTTATGGACATTTTTAGTCACTTTCACGAGATGTTAACTGATTATTTCGCGAACTGGGCTTACCCATTTGATGTGCTGAATGCATTTAAATAGTCTCAGCTAAAATATCCAATTCTGTGTAAGTCTGATCAGTAAAGAATGAAACATTTAGCAGAGTTTAATGAAAATATTTTGCGAGAAAGTTGTGAAGATCAGCTTACGTCAGCTTATTGAGTGAGTGAGTGTGCCAACTGTGAAGGAAGTAATTATAATAACTCTTTGCCTTATATGTTGTTTGCCGCGTCCCAAAAACCCGCAATTCCGATGCTTCTCCCGTTGCTGTCATGTTCTTGAACCAATTAAATACTATTTCTGTTGTGCTAATAGTCTTCTAAAATAAGTTATTTCAAGAAAATAAAATAAAAAGTAATTACGAGGACCACCGAATACGACACGTCAACTTGGGGTTGGGGGGACGGGGGGGGGGGGGGGGCAAGAGAGAAACACTGACTTTATTCAATATACTGTGTGTGCATCAATTCGTCTGTTTATGTATATTCAAATGTTTGTACAGCTTATGGGACTTAACTACGGGGTCATCAGTCCCTAAACTTACAAACTACTTATGAACTGTCTTACATTAAAGACGGCACAAACATCCATGCACGAGGGGGGATTCGAACACCCGACCGCAGCGTCCGTGCAGACCGTGACTGGCACGCCGCAGACCGCTCGGCCACCGCGGCCGGCTGTTTATGTATGCATTAATGCTACAGGTAAAGCCAACATTTAGTGTCACACGCATCGGTACCCACTTGTGTCCCGTATTTTGATTTTGGAAATCTGGTCACCCTACTCTAGTCGCCAGTAAATCTAACGAGTTTGAATGCACCCTCTCCCAATCCTACCTTAGAAAATATGAAGCTTCTAGTCGCCAGTAAGTCTAACAAGATTGAATGCGCCATCTCCCAATCCTGCCTTGGAAAATCCCTGGCAGTGATTCCAAGATGAACCAATCGCGCTTAGTTACAAAAGCGGAGACAATGATGGAAGAGGGTAGGAAAAGAAAAGGAAATCTTACTGCTGCAAAGTAAGTTTTTATGAATTTTCATGCTATTAATATCAGATTTGGCAACCACTACTACCACACAAACAGCATTTTATTGCTCTACTGTTTTTCTGTCACTGTTCTTTCTTGTTGTTGTTGTAGGGCCATAGCCGAAGGAGGGTGTGAAGGGTATCCATCCCACTCCCGAAATTATGTTGTAACGGTCTAAAATTTCGAATATATCTCATAATTTACAGTTACGTTTTATTGTGTTATTCCGCCCCCCCCCCCCCCACACACACACACACAGAAGAAAAAATCTGACTGCGGCCATGTGTTAAAGTTGTTGTTGCCTTTTCATTCCGAAGACTGGTTTGATGCAGCTCTCCATTCTAGTCTATCCTGTACAAAAAATGTTCAAATATTTGTAAAGCTTATGGGACTTAACAGCAGGGTCATCAGTCCCTAAACCTTACAAACTACTTACGAACTAAATTATACTAAACACAGCACAAACATCCATTCCCGCGGAGGATTCGAACCCCCGACGGGGAACGACCTCGCGCATCGTAGCATAGCGCCTCAATGCGCTCGGCCGCTCCGCCGTGGCTATCCTGTACAAACCTCTTAAAGTTTGCATAAGTAAAGCACCCAACTGTTCCTTATTACCATTGTCACGCTTTTATGTCCCACAAGAATATTGGCCTCCCTCGAGTGTCATACCAACTATTCCTTAACTTCATAATGTGTTCCAACAATCAAATTTGTGCCATACGTTGTTTTTTTTATGTCTTTCTTTTTTTACCCAAGAAGATTCAGTATCCCATCCCGTCATTTGATCTCCAATATTAACATACATATTATGCATTTTTATTTTCTGCGTTGTCACTTAATCTACAAAGTACGAGCGTACGGAACATCAAACCAACTGTGTGTTTGGATTCAATAGTTTCTAGCGCACACAAAAGAGCATGTAATTCTCGACAGATAGAAGTCTTCTGACATAGAAGTAATGTTAGGCGAATCTCAAGAAAGTTTGAAAGTACCATCACGATTCAAATGTTTGTAAATCTATGGGACTACACTACTCTGGTCATCAGTCCCTACACTTACAAACTACTTAAACTAACTTATGCTTAGGACAACAAATACACCCATGCCCGCGGGAGGACTCGAACCTCCGACGGCGAGCAAAGGCGCGCTCTGCAATTAAGTGCCTTGGAACGCTCGCGGCCCATTGCAATTCCCAATGTGTAAGTACAGGAAATGAATTAACCAATCAGTCTGAACGACGTCCAAGACATTGTGAAATTACATTACTGATTCAAATTTACTATCCAAACTACGAGTTGGAAAATGTTTATAACGCATTTATATGTACCAGCGACAAATGCATTGCTAATCACAGTTTTTACCAGTAGTTGTTGGTATACCTTTTAGACGACCGAATAAATTAATTGGGAGATTTTTTTATGCTGAAGCTATCTATGAGGAGGAAGAGTAGTATCATTTTCCCTAGTAAAACGTTCTTCATCACTGACTTTGAGTAATTTAAATTGCGTCTCTGCATCAAACACTTCCGCTATAGAAAATGCAATAGAAAAAAAGGGACAGGCTAAAAATAATTGAAAAGCCCTTTAAATGACTCTGATCAAGCGAAACTCAGCATCTTTTGAACCAAAGAATTACTCTAGATGCGCATTTCAGGTCATTACTTAAGCTGGTTCGCATACACGTCTCAGATCTGTTATATTTCGTAACGCCACTTTTGTGTACTACAGTTCTGCAGCCGTGTATCCAGCGAGGGGATCTTCCATTATCACACTTGTTGCTACGAACATACATCCTCACATCCTAATCATGGCCAGCCATTTGATGCCCGCCAATACTTAAAGGCGTGCTCCAAACTTTGCAATTAGAGTCTTCATTTTCATTACTCCTACATATATTATGATATTATATACTCTTCTTCTTTAAGGTCGTCATCTCAGATTTTTCTTGTCTCTAGTAACATAAAAAAAGAAATTTTTGGTCCATTGACCACCCATCCACGTGGCTACACTTCCCAGCCGCCTCCTTCTGCTTTCCTTGCGGTCATAGATTACAGCAGACATACATATACGATGTGCACAATGTAATATCAACGCCATGAGGAATTACTGCGTCTTTTTTGCAAACTGGGACCACAGCGCACGTATAAGTAACGGGACGACGCTGCAGTAAACTGTTGACGTGCTACGTCTTGAAAGTTACTTTCTTCTGCAGCTGAAAAACACGGGTGATTGATCAAATACGTGTTCTCTAAGACTTCCAAAGAGGGCAACTGGTATGTCCTCGATTATTAGCAGCATCACTAACTAAAACGGCTGTCCTCTTCAATGTTCTCGATCACAGTATCCACGGTAATGACAGCATACACAAAACAAGGTAAAACCTCATACGAACAAGAGTACGCCAAATAAAATGACACAGACTAACATACGTTAAATATGATTATGGCCAGACAACGTAAAACTACGGCAGCAAAAGTAATTACGGAACTCAACACTCACTTGAGTCACACTGATCGGACAAAATAGTGCCACGGCAGCTTTACAATGCTAACAGTCATGGAAAGGCTGCAATCTCGAAAACCTTAAATCACCACAAACTGCGAAGGAAGTTGAACCTGGACACTTGATGACTGGAGAATATGGTATGATCTGATGAATCGTCATTTACAGAATTTCCCATAAACGATCAGGTTTGTATGGATAACACCAACAGAAGGCTACGGTCCTGCCTGTCTGCTACCTTTAGTCAAGCATGGGGGAGATTCCACTATGACTGGAACTGCTGTTATCGTTGTATTCACCTGGTAATTTCATTTGCCTCACCGCGTGGATTACTGCTATCATCGTTAGTAAAATTCATACAATGATTAGCATACTGCTCCCAACGCTGAATTATGATCGAGCAAGCTGGCGCAGTGGTAACGCACTGGATTCGCATTCGGAAGGATGGTGGTTCAAATCCACCTCCGGTCATCCAAATTTAAGTTTTCCGTGATTTCCCTAAATCACTCCACGCAAATGCCGGGATGGTTCCTTTCAAAGGGCACGGCCGATTTCCTTCCACATCTTCCCCAAACCTTGAGATCGGAAGTTCCGTCTCTAATGACCACGCTGTCGTCGGTACGTTAAATTCCAAGCTCCATTTTTTAACTGGCTTATTCCAAGTTGATAATGTGTCCATACACGCAACCTAAAAGCCTCATTTTTGGTTTTTTGTGCGTCCGAAGATCATCAAACATTTCCCCTGGTCAGCACAGACGCCAGACATCAATTGCATCATTAGTTTCTCAACACAGAGTGACTAGCAGATTTCCAGCTACAATAACGTTGAAGCAATTGACGGATGTTTTGGTAAAAAATGTGAGAAAATTCCGTAGGGTACTATTCAAATACTATAAGAATCTATTGTGCCAATTACTGCAGGTATTTGCAACGCCACTGATTGCCCAACGCCTTATTAATAAATATACTGCTGGCTATTCGAAATGTACCACCAAGAAAGTCCAGTGATATCACAGGCAAATTTGTTCTGGAGATAAGACATTGTACAAAGATCACATGATAGAAAATACAGCCCCATGTGAAGATAGTAGCTGTTGCCGCCAATGCTAGGTATAACAACTGCTACACACTTCAGCTTTGAGACCTCGCTTGCTTGGGTACATCAGTCCTAGCCGTTGGCGCACTGTTCCACAGAATCTGCTGTAGCAGCGGGTAGAGTATCTCGGGCCAGTCGTTCTGCAGATATCGGCAAACGTTTTCGGCAGGTGAGAGATCAGGAGAACAGTCATGCCAGGGCAGCAGTGAAGTCTGGTAGTCTTCAACATGGATCGCCACCAAAAGTTGGTAATTTTAATTTTGCTACATTCAGATATTGTGAGCATTAACTTTGTAGTTTTGAAGATATTAAAATTACTTGCAAGCGTAGGTTTTCGCGGCAGTTGTCACTGTTAATAAAATTCTTCTGGGTATGAGACCGCGCCGTCATTTTTATAAAATCTACCGACGTTTCGGCCACAGAAAACAGTTATCTTTCAGTGAGGCCCGTGTGCTGGCGAAACAACCACTCTCAATGAGGAGGACAGGCTATAAAAACGCCAAGCGTCCCGCCAATATGAACAGGGAAGATGGATACAGACTTCCGGTGTCTTGGGCTGCCACAGTTGCAACACTACGACACGGGACCGCGCGCAGAGCAACTCACGCAGATCACAGCGGCCGCGCACACGCAGAGCACCGGCCCGCCGCCGTCTGCGCCAGGCGACTAGTAAACAGCAGTACGCCACAACTCATGTCTGTCCAGCCAGTGCAAAACGCCAATCGGAGACGCCCATTTTCACCTGCAGGGGAAGACTGCAACCCCCAATCACAACATTCCTCTTCCCCAAACCGCTGTTATATAAGGCAGAAGCTATCCCACATTCAGCAGTCAGACACCGACACTGACGGAGGCCGCCAGCAACAGTGGCCGAAACGTCGGTAGATTTTATAAAAATGACGACGCGGTCTCATACCCAGAAGAATTTTATTGACATTAAAATTATTATCAATATTTTTTTCGCAATAGCGAATTTCTCTTAGCGTCACTGTGTAAGATATAGATGGTGACATGTGAAAATTTGTGCCAAACTTCCATATGCCACACTGTCTGCACGTATGAGTCGGGTTCGAGTCCCGGCCCGGCACAAATTTTCACATGTCACTATTTGGTACAACATCCATACCTTATACAGTGGCGCTAAGAGAAATTCGCTATTGCGAAAAAATATTGATAATATTATCATCACTGTAATTCGTCACAATATAGTAACTAAAATTATTCTTGGTTCGTTAGGCTGTCGTCGAGGCTTTCAGAATTGATGGTAACAGAACACCGTGTTATTTATACCTTATTGTGCATCTTTATAAGTATCTGCCAGACCGTCCATTAAGAGATTTGCATCTCGCTTTAGCTCCTCTAGCAGCACGGGTTTGCCCATTTCGGCGGTTCGCCATTTTCCACCACGGTCCTTAGCGGCTTCCTGGGATTTAATCCAGTACCTGATCACCCCCCCCCCCCCCCCCAAGCGTTTCGCTCGCTTGAACGAGTGTCGCCCTGCCTTCCATACAATTAAAGTATTAAAATATTTACGTGACATGCGGACTATATATCCGTCATGCCACAATAGTGACATTCGAGCATTGTCGTGCGTAGTTTTTAAAAAGCGCCTGAAAGAATCAATCATGCGGTACTATCAGAAACCAATCTAAAATAGTGATAATGTTTAAGCGGTTAATATGAATGGAGTAAAAAATTCGAGCAGTCTTTCACAAGCCAGACTGTCCCCGGGACAAAGTTAAGTGACCCTTAAGGTGGCCTAAAGGGCGGGGCTAGTGGTCATTGGATGCCTGGAAAAAGGCGGGCGAGAGGAAGGTTTTTTCCGTGATTAAAGTGTGGGCCGCTGTTCGAAAACTGAAATGTTTACGTGTTCTTTTTTCCATCGAGCTATTACAGGTTGTAAATGTAGAGAAATATCGTAAAAGCGTTTCGATGCACTTGAAGGTGACTTGCAGAGTATTTACACTCCTGGCCGTTAAAATCGCTACATCACGAAGATGACGTGATACAGACGCGAAATTTAACCGACAGGAAGAAGATGCAAATGATTAGCTTTTCAGACCATTCACACGAGGTTGGCGCCGGTGGCGACACCTACAACGTGCTGACATGAGGAAAGTTTCCAACTGATTTCTCATACACAAACAGCAGTTGACCGCCGTTGCCTGGTGAAACGTTGTGATGCCTCATGGAAGGAGGAGAAATGCGTATCATCACGTTTCGACTTTGATAAATGTCGGATTGTAGCCAATCGCGTTTGCGGTTTATAGTATCGCGACATTGCTGCTCACGTTGGTCGCGATCCAATGACTGATGGCAGGATATGGAATCGGTGGGTGCGGGAGGGCAATACGGAACGCCGTGCTGCATCCCAACGGTCTCGTATCACTATCAGTCGAGATGACAGGCATCTTATCCGCATGGCTGTAACGGATCGTGCAGCCACGTCTCGATCCCTGAGTCAACAGATGGGGACGTTTGCAAGACAACAACCATCTGCACGAACAATTCGACGACGTTTGCAGCAGCATGGACTATCAGATCGGAGCATGGCTGCGGTTACCTTACATCCCTGCGAAACCCTACATTTCAGCACGATAATGCACGACCGCATGTTGCAGGTCCTGTACGGGCCCTTCTGGATACGGAAAATGTTCGACTGCTGTCCAGGCCAGCACATTCTCTAGATCTCTCACCAACTGAAAACGTCTGGTCAATGGTGGCCGAGCAACTGGCCCGTCACAATACGCCAGTCACTACTCTTGATGAACTGTGGCATCGTGTTGAAGCTGCATGGGCATCTGTACCTGTATACGCCATCCAAGCCCTGTTTGACTCGATGTCCAGGCGTATCAAGGCCGTTATTACGGCCAGAGGTGGTTGTTCTGGGTATTGATTTCTCAGGATCTATGCACCCAAACTGCGTGAAAATGTAATCACACGTCAGTTCTAGTATAATATATTTGCCCAATGAATACCCGTTTATCATCTGCATTTCTACTTGGTGTAGCAATTTTAATGGTCAGTAGTGTATATAGATGCAGATGTCATTAATGTAAGTCAAACTGGTCATAATGCCCTGAACACACATGTGCTGCGATTTATGGCACCACATACCGTAGGGCCTTGAGAATGGAGTCCCAGTGATGTCGCTTCCTATGTCTGTGACAAACCAAAATGCTGCCATCTTTTTCAAACAGAATGTGAACTCGTCCAAGAACACTATCTGATGCCGTGCCTGTCTCCAGTGACCTTCTTTCGTCCACTATTGCTGCCTAGCATGTTTCTGCACATTAGTCAAAGGTAGGCGTGAAAGTGTACGATGCGCACGTAATCCACACCGCAATAAATTGTAACAGACCATCACCCCGACACTGTGCCATAGGTTCCACTGTTGCAGCAGAACCGACGACGACGCAGATCTGCCCTGCAATGCCATTCGGATGAGGAATAGAGTGTCTCAAAGGGTAGTGTGGGAGTGAGCCGTCACGTCGTGTTCTACGGCCATCCGCGAACCGTACTGCACACACCTGTTGCACTGTCAAAACACTTCGCCCAACACGGTTAACAGTTTGGCAGATTAATGCATCTCACTGTCCTATGCCAATAATAAGCCCTCTGTCAAACTCGCCGGTTTGGCGCACGTCGGCAAGGCATGCTGTGCGGCTGCTAAAGTCACGCTGTTCATTACCTTCGGTCTATATTATCAACGAGAACCGCAGATACGTTTTATCGGTAGGTAGTTACGCCACAATATCTACGAGGGTGAGTAATTTAATAAGGTGCAAACTGAAGTAGACACGCCAGTACTGCTTTGCGCCACTAAACAAAAAAAGCCAGTACTGCGTTTACAAGCTTAAAAATTGCTTTACTTCTCAACTGACTCCACCTGTCAATTTAAATACTCGTCCCATCATTCGAGAAGGCTTTAAAAGCCTGGAGCTTGAAATTTTTGAGGCAACGGTTGCATCCTTTAAGTGACGCTCTTGAGCTGTAACTTTATTTGGTTCCTCAAGCTGGTGCAACCCACAAGACGGATGTGTCGTAGTGATAGAGAAATACCCCTATACAGCGCGCTTTACTGGCGTGTCTACCTAAGTTTACGACGTATTTACTGACTCACCCTCGTATTTTGACCACGAACCCACGGGCCGACATGATCAAAATGTTCAAATGTTTGTTAAGCCTATAGGACTTAACTGCTTAACTGCGGGGTCATCAGTCCCTAAACTTACGTACTACTTATAAACTACCTTATACTAAAGACAACACAAACATCCATGCCCCAGGGAGGAAACGCCTCAGTGCGCTCGGCCACTCCGCCGCGGTGGGGCCGACATGTCTCGAATGCTGCTCATTCCTACAGAACATACCAATGTCCTGTGAATATTTACATCTACATACATACTCCGCAATCCATCGTAAGGTGCGTGGCGAAGGGTACACTGTACCACTACTAGGCCTTCCCTTTCCTATTCCACTCCCAAATAGAACGAGGAAAGTAAGGATGCCTATATGCCTCCGTACCAGCCCTAATTTCTCTTGTCATTGTGATCATTACGCGAAATGTAAGTAGGCGGCAGCAGGATCGTACTACACTCAGCTTCAAATTCCGGCCCTCTAAACTTCCTCAACAGAAATTCACGAAAAGAACGTCGTCTTTCCTCCATTTCCGTGATACTAGCGCATTGGTTGAACCTACCAGTAACAAACCTAGCTGCTAGCTGCTAGCCTCTGAACTGCTTCTATGTCTTCCTTTAAAATGATCTGCTGCGGGTTCCAAACACTTGAGCAATACTCAAGACGTGGTCGTACAAGCGTTTTATACGCGCGTACAAGCGTTTTATACGCGGTCTCCTTTACAGATGAGGTACATCTTCCCAAAATTCTCCCAATAAACCGAAGTCGGCTGTCCGCCTTACTCACAACTGTCCTTACATGTTCGTTCCATTTCATATCGCTCTGCAATGTTACGCCTTGATATTTGAACGAAGCGACAGCATCAAGAAGCTCACTAGTAATGCTGTATTCGAACATTATGGGATTGTTTTTCCTAATCATGTGCATCACCTTACATTTTTCTACACTTACAGCTAGCTGCCTTTCTTCTCACCAACTAGAAATTTTGTCTAAGTCATCCTGTATGCTATTACAGTCAGTTAAAGACGACACCCTCCCATACAGCACAGCATCATCAGCAAACAGCTGCAAATTACAAGTTACTCTGTCCATCAGATCATTTATATAGATAGAAAATAATAGCGGTCCTATCACAGTCCCCTGCGGCACGCCTGACGATACACTCGTCTCTGATGAAAACTCGCCGTCAAGAACAACGTACTTACTTAGGAAGTCTTCCAGCCAATCACAAATCTGTGAACCTATTCCATAAGCTCGTATCTTCGTTAAAAGATATCTCTGGTTTCTAAAGATGTACAGTTTTTCCTTACGAACGTTGGGATATTTTGACCTGAGATACGATTAGTGCGACTTGATATTTACTTCTCTGCTTTAAACGTGCCACTGTCGCGTAATACTGGCCGTTGGCCCAGTATGGCGGCGGGAGGTCCAGGCCGCGTCCTACGTGTTGCGACAAAAGTGATGCGACAGCTTCAAGTGACAAATCTCAACCGCATATATAGCTACGGATTTGTCCTTCGTGAATAACATCTAAAGCCCTGCGCCTCAGACTATACAACGGGCGACGTTTGAATTTCAAACCAGCATGAATCTTGTCTCTCTCGCACGCGTTACATAGTGTCGATATTCGTTGAGAATCGTCTTCTTGTAGAGGTTTGTAAAGGATGTCACAAGAATTCTGCGAACTAATAATCTCTGAAATATATGAAACACTAGGAAGTGAAATGAGATGCGTGGAAAATTACGTTTCTAAGTAAAATATCTTAATATGTATTTGGCACTTAGGGATACGTGCGTTTGCAATTAAAGATAAACTACATTGGTAAAAAATAAAAATAACAAACTGTGATATCCTGTGAAGAGCATATACATATATCTTACAAGGAAAGTCCTTGGGCTCGAGAAAACACATATACACCAAAGTCGTATGAGAAATAATGTAAAGATCCCGTATTGCACTGGTGATACTCCCGCATCTGCAAAACTCTGCAGTCGTCCGTTAGAGGCCTCTGCGTGTGCCATGCCGCATTGCACTTTGACCTGTCGGTTCGCCAGTAGGGACGGTGCAGTGTGCCTCCGAAGTTGCGTTTTGTGATGTTATTAGTGTGGTGAAGCGTCAGATGGAGCGGCGATTGCTAATCAATCCTGCTAATGTATTGCGATTAGTTGATGTTAAGAAGAACCCTTCTTCGTGAAGATGGTATTAGTATAGAAGATGAATCATTCTCATGCTTTCTCGTACATGTCATGGTGCAGAAATATGAACATAAGTTAGATACTGTTCAGTAGTTAAAACTTCCGGGCTGAGAGGCCGTGGTCGAACAGTAGAAATTTCTTCCCCTAACGTTTCGTCGCCGGCTGCGGGCAACATCTTCTGAGGTGAGTCGACTCACCTCAGAAGATGTTGCCCGCAGCCGGCGACGAAACGTTAGGGGAAGAAATTTCTACTGTTCGACCACGGCCTCTCAGCCCGGAAGTTTTAACTACTGAAGACGCCGGCCGTGAAAGCCTACACGTTATGATTAGATACTGTTGTTACAAACTCATAATAATGATAATAGGGATGATAATGACGAACAACTCATTGCAAGCGGTAGCGCTACGGTAAGTGCGAGAAGAGGCGATGGAAGCAGTGGCAGTGAATACCAACAGTCTTTCGGGGAGAAGGTTAAAGTAGTAAATATCATCTCGGCTTTTGATGACAATTCGCTAGAGAACATGTACAATGATTATTACGTAAGTTATAGTTAAGATATCTGCATTACGTATGGCGTCTACAATTACATCTACAGTGCTATCTAGAGCATGGTTGCAGAACTTTGCAGTAAAAAGACACCCAGCAGCACATTGAGGTGTACGTAGAGATCCTGTAACCAAACGTTCATACAGATATGTTTGTTCGAGCCCACGTACTTTCCTTGTTAGTACAAATAATAAGTGAAAGGTTTGTAGTTATAGGAATTAAAATATGAAGTGTAACTGGCGACCTCAAACCCTTGGACGTAGTACTCCAGCATGCAACCTCTGCCTACGTCAACAGTGTTGAGGGATTCAATGCGTCCTTCTAATAAGTTTCATTTCGTACTTATCCAGTTGTTATTGGTTTGTAATCACAAAAGAGAAACTCATTGGCGACATAGTCAAAAGTATCTGTAGGCCTACTCGTCGATGTATTTTCCAAGAATCTGGCTGGCGATCTTCATAATATATTTTCGCATTTGAAGTCATTCCTCGCTTTGTAAATTCAATGCAAAGCACTCTTTTCTCGCCTTATTTCCTTCAGAAAATAAAACTTTATTGCCTTACACTGGAATTGTCAGTATTGTACGGTTCATGGGTGCCAAATGTTAGGAACAGTTGATCGGTTCTAGTGGCCATCTTGTAGCGAGAAGCTGTCGCTCTGTGAGGAGCCGCTTGCAGCTGAGTATTGGCGCTGTCGCCGGCTTTTGTCGCTGACGCAGGACGCAGCTAACGGTACGTGGCACACGGCTGCTGCTAGCAATAGTCACCCCGGCTGCTTTCCGGGTCAACGCGTTGGACGTGTGGGGCGCCGATAGAAGAGTTTTACGAGCCGTGTTCGTTAGTTTTATTGGCTGCGAGTACTAACTCCCGGCGGCGGAATTTATTGCAACGCGCTGGAAAGAACGGCCGCATTCCTGAACCGGGTAGCAGTTTGCTCGGTAGTCGCAGTCTCGGGGAGCTCATTAAGTCAGCGACAGTCGACAAACCTTTTTCACGTAATATGTCTTGATCTGATCCGTGATTGGTTCATTTCTTTTTCGACGTCGTCTTCTGTGAGGAATCAGCCTCATTACACCTCGTAATAAGGATCATATTTCCGTATTACTCAGCGGCCTGATATGTATGTCTGTCCATTATACGCCGCCACGGCGACTTCCAAGTCTCTAACTTACCTCAGTTGAAGAAGCTACAACTTAACGTGGAATCCATTGCTCGTGCCGGTTTTGGGGACTCTTCAGATCCAACAAATGTAAACTGCCGCCGCGGTGGAATGGTCGAGTGTTGTAAGGCGCCTTGCTGCGGAGCGCGCGGATGCTCGCCGGCGGAGGTTCGAGTCCTTCCTCGTACATGGGTGTTTGTATTGTCCTTAGCATAAGTTACTTTAAGATGGTTAGTTTGTAAGCTTAGGGAATGATGACCAACGTAGTTAAGTCCCTTAAATTTACAAACATTTGAACATTTTTTGTAAACTGCCCATGCCTTACGAGTTCAATAACATGTTTAAATCGTAAAACAAGGGGATTGCATATTGTATTTAAAGCCAAAGAAAACTCCTGCTACAAGAAATATATCTCCTTATGTGGCGTCTGTTCTTTCGGAAATGTTCAAATGTTTGTAGAGCTTAAGGGACTTAACTAGGGGGTCATCAGTCCCTAAACTTACAAACTACTTTGAACTACTTTATACTGAAGACGGCACAAACATACATGCCCGAGGGGGGATTCGAACCCCCGACCGCAGCGGCCGACCGTGACTGGCTCGCTGCAGACCGCTCGGCCACCGCGGCCGGCCTTTCGGAAATATCCTGTAGTTACTATCCATTCATTTTCACGGAATGTATGACATTAACTGCGAATGGGTAAAGCTGTAAATGTGTACCCAGCCGAGATTCTAACCCGGGTCTCCTGCTTTCTAGGCAGTTAACACTGACCTCTACACCACTGGAGAGACAGCGATCACCACACCTGCACGGAATTACTCAAGTACGCTAACCGTCAGATTCAAATTCTCAACTTCACCCCTGCCCACTAGAACTCAAACTCGTAGTTATTGTACACTAATTCCCGTAACAGTAAGGGCCTACGAGTGCCTCCGCACTGAAGAAAGGATCATTTCGCGTCCGAAAGAACAAACGCCTCATATATAAGTGTGTTATATACATGCCGATGACGAGCAATGTTCCTTTCTTCAGTGCGGAGGCACTCCTAGGCCCTTGCTCTTACGGGAATTAGTTTACAGAGTAATTACGAGCCGGCCGCGGTGGCCGAGGTGACTGAGGCGCTCCAGTCACGGTCAGCACGGCCACTACGGTCGGGGGTTCGAATCCCCCCTCGGGCATGGATATTTGTGCCGTCCTAGTTCGTAAGTAGTTCATAAGTAGTTTGTAAGTTTAGGGACTGATGACCCCGTAGTTAAGTCCCATAAGCTTAACAAACATTTGAACATTTGAGTAATTACGAGTTTGAGTTATAGTGGGGAGGAAGCGTCTCGCTGCGGAGCGCGAGGTTGCTCGCCGTGGAGGTTCGAGTCCTCCCTGGGGCATGGGTGTGTGTGTTGTCCTTAGGTTAGTTTACCTAGGTTTAAGTAGTTTGTAAGTACGGACTGATGACCACGCAGGTTGGTCCGATAGATTTACAAACATTTTTGTAGTGGGGAGGGTAAAGTTGAGTATGTACTTGAGTAACTCCGTGCAGGTGTGTTGGCCGCTGTGTCCCCAGTGGTGTTGAGGTCAGCGTAACTGCCTAGAAAGCAGGAGACTCAAGTTCGAATCCCGCTGGGTACCCATTTTCAGCCTTACCCATTCGCATTTAATGTCATACAAACCGTAAATATACAGGGTGAATAAAAATTCGCACACTCGGGCTTCGCAGCGCGATTCCTCACATGCCAGCAATAACAAAGTGTCTCACAAAATTTTCTCCTGGGCATATTTCCAGCAGTAAGTGGACGTCGAAGACTGAGGGGGTGTCTTGTTACATACTTCAGTGCATTTCAGAATTATACAATTACAGCAACAAACTTATAGTTGTTGGAAGGTGTCGTGAGGAACAAAATGAGCATGAAACCCTGCCCGGAAACGTCATTTAACTCTGCTACAGAGTTGACGTTGCTGGAGGGGATGTCTAGCGGCAGGCGCCGGTGCCTGTGACTTGCAGTCTCCATAGCGTCGCCGAATGGCTTTTCTGGGCATGGGTTTTATGTTCATTTCGTTCTTCAAGAAGCCTTTTACATCCCTTACAAGTTTGCTGTTGCATTTGTGTAATTTTGCAACACACTGACGTGTGGAACACACATCCATCTCAGTCTTCGACGTCCATTTACTGCCGGAAATATACGCAAGAGAAAATTTTGTGAAAGACATTTTTTTTATTGCTGGCAAGTGAGGAATGGCGCTGCGAAGCCCGAGTGCGCGAATTTTGATTCACCCTGTATATTCCTCCCTCTCCGGGAATGACAGATATTGTGCGGGCACTATAGGTTAATGATGGACTATGTGACGCATTTGTAAGATTGGGTCGTATACGGATAGCCTTCTGGTTAACGCGAACGCTCGCGAAAAAAATGGGAAATCCGGATTCTAGTAGCAATACGGCTAATTTACATAATTCACCAACAAACTTACAGTTCATGCTTAATCATATTATCATATTCGCAATTGCGAATACATTTCTTGTACTCCTGAAATCGCAGAAAAGCGAAGGTTTGCTATAAACGATACAAAAAAAAAGAAAAGAAAACAACCCTCGGATTTCAGACCACCAGATCAATACAGATTGCTCAACTGTAAGTTCAAAAAATGTTCAAATGTTTGTAGAACTTATGGGACTTAACTACAGGGTCATCAGTCCCTAAGCTTACAAACTACTTATGAACTAGCTACGACTAAGGACGGCACAAATATCCATGCCCGAGGGGGGATTTGAACCCCCGACCGTAGTGGCCGTGCAGACCGTGACTGGAGCGCCTCAGTCCCCTCGGACCCCGCGGCCGGCTTGTAAGTTCAAAAAATGTTCAAATGTTTGTATAGTCTATGGGACTTAACTACAGGGTCATCAGTCCCTAAACTTACAAACTACTTATGAACTACTTACGAACTAGGACGGCACAAATATCCATGCCCGAGGGGGGATTCGAACCCCCGACCGTAGTGGCCGTGCAGACCGTGACTGAAGCACCTCAGTCCCCGCGGCCACCGCGGCCGGCGCTTGTAAGTTCAGATTAGTGAGGGAGCGAACATCAAAATTTCTGAGATAAAGATCCTTTTCTTACATTGACTACTAAGGAA
Organism: Locusta migratoria; assembly: GCA_026315105.1. Lineage (NCBI taxonomy): Eukaryota > Metazoa > Arthropoda > Insecta > Orthoptera > Acrididae > Locusta > Locusta migratoria. The sequence continues at coordinate 238,565,596 of CM048755.1, forward strand.
AGGAAAACCCCAAGATGACCCCCTAAAGACGACTCATTTGGCGACCACCACCGCAGCATCCTCAGTCAGTTCATCGTCGGGTGAGCACACCATACTGCCGTCGCTCACGAGGCTCAGATGTTGGGGCTGCTGCCTCCCAACCAGGTAGCATCTTCATCACGAGGCTGAGCGCACACCTGTCCTGTCGGAAATCCCTGGAAGTGGCGAGATTCGAATCAGGGTCTCTTGCAAGAGTAGTTTTCACATTGACCATAAGGCTGCAGAGTCCGACTGATTGCCTTCACTTACAGCCTTAAATTTTTTGCGCGAAGAACAAACGGTGGTCTCAGTATTTTACATAAATTTTGACATCTCTACATATTTCTGCGAGACTGCGGTCATCTCAGTGGGACGGACCAACTGAGGTGAACAACAGAGTAATCTGATATTCGGACGAAAATGACATCTTCACACCGAGACTGTTGAAAATATCGGTTGATTCTTGCACAGAGGAAAATAGTAACCAGCTATTTCTAATAATGTTGTTCATTCACATAAAGAGTGCCATTACCGATTGCGAAACGATAGGTTCATCTTCACGAGGCCGTTCACGATTTGATGAACACTGACTTCACGTGATAGGAACCTGGAATACACTCTTTCAAATTCTGAAGTCAGCAGGGGTAAAATTTAGGTAATTGAAGAAGATTTACAACTTGTACAGAAATCATATACCAGTTATAATAGTCGAATAAAACGGAAGCATTGGTTGGAAACTGACTAAGATAGGGTTGTAGCCTTTCACCAATGTTATTCAATCTATACACTGAGGAAGTTGTGAAGGAAAGCAAGGAGAAATTTTGAGAAGGAATTGAATTTCAGAGTGAAAAAATATTTTAAAAAATTGCGGTTTACCAACAACATTGTAATTCTATTGGAGACACTGAAACATCCTGGAAGAGCAACTGAATAGAATGGACAGTGTCTTGAAAGGAACGCATAAGATGAACATCAGAAAGAGCTAAACAAGGGAAATAGAACGTAGTCTAAGAAAATCAGGCGATGCTGAAGAAATTAGGTTAGGTAACGACGCAATAAAGATGGTAGTTACTTTTTATTACTTGGGCAGTAAAATAAATATACGATGGACGCAGTACAAATTATATACACTGAAAAGCCAAAGAAACTGGTAAACCTGTCTAATATCAAGTTTTTTATCGATGAGGATCCGCCTTGAGCAAAATACTGGTTTTTATTTTTATACCCATACATGTTTCGCTGTAGTTGTAGCATTTTCAGTGGGTGTTTTTATTGCTTTAAATTGAACAACAGAAATGTTTTCGTTTGTATAGGTTACTATTTGTATAGGTCCCTATTGTGAATTAGAAATTTATACAAGAATTTTTTACATGTATATATACCTCGCTTTCTGCATGCTGAAGTGTTCAGTTTTCCTACATTATCCGTGTAGGTCCTCCTTGACAGTTTGTTATTTGCAACTATATGGCATCTGTGCACAAACCTGTTCTCTATCGAAATATTTGATTGGTTGGTTGTTTTGGACTAAACTGCCTATGTCAACAGTCTTCCGGTGGTGAGGGGAAGGAGTGAGGATAGGAAAGGAGAGGAAGGAAAAGAAAATGCAGTCCAGAGAGGAAAGAAGGATGAAATACTGCACTAACTTGGGGTCCCGTGCTCACCACGCATGTACTCACAAAAGAACCGTGTGTCCCCTGCGGGGGAAATATTTGATCTGTTTATTTTATTTTTATGCACGGTCTAGTACTATTTAATTTTACGTAGACGCGTCTCTCGCTCTCCCCCCCTCCCCCCCCCCCCTCTCTCTCTCTCTCTCTGTCTGTGTTTGTGTGTGTGTGTGTGTGTGTGTTTATGCGTTTGCTTATGAACTATGTTCAACTTAGATGTGTTGGTGTCTTCATTGGCGCAATTCCGAGGGAAAATAGCACTATTTCAGGAATTCACTGTCATTGATTGAGAATTGTGAAGCTGGCCGTGGTGGGCGAGCTGTCTGTGGCGCACCAGTCACAGTCTGCGCGTCCGCTACGGTCGGGGGTTCGAATCCCCCCTCGGACATGGATGTTTGTGTCGTCTTTAGTATAAGGTAGTTCATAAGTAGTTTGTAAGTTTAGGGACTGATGACCCCGCAGTTAATTCCCTTAAGCTTAACAAACATTTGAACATTAGAATTGTGAAAACAAGGTGTTCGGCAAATGTAAAGAGACATCTGTTACTTTATGGTGCTCTTCTGTGATCTGTATATCTTTTCTTAAACTTTTTGCTAATTTGTCCAATGTAAATGTAAATGCAGTAGCAGTATTTGTCTGTGTTTGTATTACTTCTTCGTATTTTCCTCTGCACTGAGTTGTCGGTTTTGTAGGCTATTTTTAATCCTTTATTTTTAATATTTGGCCTTTTTATCGGTCGTTTGTTGTTGTAGGTAACAGTGTTCCATTTTCTTGTTATTGCAAGTGTTGTGTGTTCATGTATCTGTGTGCCCTGTATGTTTCTACTGTGTGTGTGTGTGTGCGTGTGTGTGTGTGTGTGTGTTTTGGTCTTTGTGTCAGTGTCAGATTGTTGATGGTGATCTGTTTGTTTTTGTGCGTTAGGAGTCCTCTACATTTTCGTTTTAATTTTGGAACTCAGTTTTTCTATAATGTTTCGTGTCAGCAACCATCCTCCACAGCAATTTGTTTGATCATTTGTAATTCATTTTTGTAATATTCTTCATTTTGTTCAGCTTGTTCACCATGTATTGGAAACTGGCTAGTTCGTGTGCAATTGGGTGGTTTGAATCTTTGTGAATGCTATACTCGTGGTGGTGACCATTTTGAATATAGAAAATTTGGGTTCATATGTTAAGGTCCCGGAAATTTAGCATTTTATTATTTTCCGTTTCTGTTGTGTATATTTGGATGGACGATATTTATGTCGTTGTGGAGTTCTTGTATACGGCTTGGCTTGTCGTGTAGGAGACATGTCATTTACATAGCGGTACCAGTTTTTTTTTACTTTATTGTTTCGTTTTTTATTATGGCTTCAAATAACATGTTTTCTATGCGACTGAGAAATATGCGACGGCCGCGGTGGCCGAGGGGACTGCGGCGCGTCAGTCACGTTCTGCACGGCCACTACGGTCGGGGGATCGAATCCCCCCTCGGCCATGGATATTTGTGCCGTCCTTAGTGTTAGCTAGTTCATAAGTAGTTTGTAAGTTTAGGGACTGATGACCCCGTAGTTAAGTCCCATAAGCTTTATAAACATTTGAACATTTTGAAAGAAAATAACACATATTGGTACCATATTTTTTTCCATTGCTGTTTTATTCTAGAATTCAGGAATCTCCTCCTTAACATTACGTTTTTTTCCGATTATATTGCTGTAATCCACAATTCCAAATCACAGGACGACGTTTTACTTCAATGATGAAAATACCACCTCGAACGTAATTTTTGTAGCAAAAAGTGCATAAAATTATTTGAAACACAGAAGACGTGCATGATTCAACAATCAGAGGTCTATGAACGACAGAGGCAGCGCAGCCTGTGAGGCGGGTCAGTAGCTGTGACCCCAACCTCTGTTACGCAGCCGCGCTGCTTCATAGCCGCCGTGTATGAAAGGGTCAAGTGGGGCTGGATCGCTGTGACGAGCGGCGGGTGCACAGCAGGTGCATGCCCTAGTCGCCACTGGGTAAGGAGACTGAAAATTCAATGAAGAACGCGACTCTGACGTGCTGGCAAGTCGGCGCTCCAAATCGACTGTGGGTAAGCAGTCTCGATCAGGATGGCTGGAGGAAGGTTTGAATCGCCGTCGTCCCAAAAGCGAGTCCAGCGTGTTAGCACTGCGTCGCCTCGTTCGGTGGGATTTAAGATAGTTGTAATTAGGATGCAATCCAGACTAACAGTTATGAGGCAGAAACATGAGAAGGAAGGGAATAGAGAACTGTGATATGGAGGTGGGTAGCAAGTTGGTGACATCTGCTAAAATGGTAAACATAAGGGCTACTTCGTTTAAAGGAGGGAGTGTTAAAATTGCTTAGGGAGAGAATATGATGAGTGTTAAATTGTAGAGTTTATGGTATGTGACAGTATATGATGTGCAACTCCATCACATTATTGTATCATGAAGTAAAGGTTTGATGTCTTTTCGTGGAGTTTACAGAATATATGGAGATGCTCGTAATGTGTGGAGGGAGTAGGAGAAAGCGATGTGCTAAAGGACACAGGCAGTTATCGGTAAATGGGACTCAAGAACACAGTAGTGTTCGTAGGGTGCCATTCAAGGACTTGAAAAGTGTAATAAAACTTTGCTGGAGTGTATATATAGGATATTTTATCAGAACACAGAATGGGAGAGATCAAGATTTTATATGTGTGAATGGATAAAAGTCCCATTTCGGCCTGTTGGTAGTTTGCCTGCATTGGACAGACCTTGGATGGATAGTTGAAGGGGTTTCTATATTACCTTACAGTTAACAATTTGTCCTACATTTTTAAAATTTTTTAGTTAATTGGCTGGAATTATCATAAATAGTTACGAAAAAGTCGTGGAGACGGAAGCTAATCATGTTTCATCCTGTTATAATTGCCTACGTTTTGGAAGAGTTTACCTTGTCTGCGAGGTGTTGAATCAGGCAGTGCCGCATCTATGACATTTCCCGACTGGAGCACAAACATGGTAGTGGCGCCCCCATTTCCTCCTCACTGCTCGGCATCCTTCCCCGCTCTCGGCTCGTCTTCAATTTTGGAGCCCCTTTTTTTCTTTTTCGCGCTCTCCTCCCGCTCGGCTTCCTTCTTTTTGGCTCGGCAACCCTGACCACTCACCAGGAGCATGTCACCTTGTCTTGGAGATCATTTGGCGCCCCTCTGTGTGAAGTGCCTGAAGCACACTTCGGTTTGCCCCAACCCCCGTAGAACTGGCATCAGGAAACGAATTGGAAGAGAGGGATCATTCTTAATTTTGTGGTGTAGTGCAGACGGATAAGGATGCAGTGTTCTGGAGGAGACTGACAGGAATTTGTCGTTTCGACATTCCAACAGTGTGACAGATAGGTGGAAGGCTACTGCTCCACCTCTTTCCCTGAATGGAGGGAGGTGGAGCCCTGGTGTACTATTGAATTGGGCCCTAAGATACAGGAACTGGTGTTATTAATAGCACTAAGAGTTGGTAGATTAGATAAATAGTATGAAACAACGTAGACACAATTAAAAGGAAGCACACAGATCTGAAGGTTGAAGGGGATACTAATTCCAAAAATTATAGGATTTTTCGAGGTCAAGAGATACAAAAAAATAACAGCTTTCGATTATTACAACTAATTGTATAGGATATATAAGAGATACATGAACTATTCGTCAGAGGAAAAGTTGAGACAGAAACCACTCCGTTTAACAGTAAGAGGTATGTTAATTGTACTGTGAGGAGTTCTATCTGAAGCCCTTTTAAAAATTTAGGTCAGGGCGATGGGTTGGCAGGATGATGTCTGTCGTGTTTGTTAAGTTTAAGAGAAACTATGATTCGAAAGTTTCTCAGATCAAAGGAAGGTTACCTACGTTAAGGATAACATAATACAGGTAGCCCCAGGAGACACAGTAAATATTCAGTGGTAAGATAACAACAGTTATTCAATGCAAAAACGTGTAGTAAAGACAGACTTTAAAACAAATACTCTACGACCAATGAGTACTTGCTTCGTAGAAAATATATTTTTCTCGTTTGCGAAGATGAACAAGTGTTGACAGTTCTTACTGTTATAGGGGTGTTATTTGCAAAGTGATCTAGGTAAACTTCAACAGAAAAATTCTACTACTTTAGTAATACATGTGATATTTATGACAAATAAAAGAATACTCAACTCTGGGCGCTTTAGAAATATAATCAGATTGATAAACTCCAGACATTTTTCAATAATTAAAGGTTTCATTACTGCATGGACAATTTATAAGTGTCATATCGCTGAATAATGAGCGTATGTCGTGAGACACTCCGAAGTACTATGTCGTGAATCGTGATACAATGTCCGCTGGATAGAAACCAACTGCTGAGTAAGCACACGATCGGATGAGCACGTTGCACTCTTACAGGAAGTATGCACCGACAATTTAACTACGCTTCACGCCTTCAGATTTTAGACATGTCGTAGTTTTCGTACGTACATAGCATCTTGAGAGAATCTGTAAACTGATACTACCAGCTGTCGGTGTTTCCATGTCCGAACTGATAGTGCCATAGTGGTCTTCGGTGTCATCGCGACACTAACCTTACGGTGAGCACTTTAGAGCTCATGTTTAGTACACCATTTCGCTTCGAAAGTTCGTCCCTGTCATATCCCTGAATAATGACAATTTCTCCTGGCACGCTCTGTAGATAGTGGCAGGTATACTAGGGAAGACTGGTGAGATTCTTTCACGTGTTTTTACGTCATATAGTCGAGACTAGGAACAATTTTATGTTTTCAGTGAAGCGTCTGCTTCACCGTTTTTGCTGTAATTGTGTTTAGTTGTTTCGATACATTGTTCCGGCACTGGCCAGGCCGCGGCTGCCAGCTTACAGGCTGGCCCCTACGAGGCAGTGGGCGTGCCCCAGCGGCCAGCCAGTCAGCTGGTAGCCGCGGCCTGGTCACTGTGACGTAAAAATTCAAATGTTTGTTAAGCTTAGGGGACTTAACTACGGGGTCATCAGTCCCTAAACTTACAAACTACGTACGAACTAAGACGGCGCAAATATCCATGCCCGAGGGAGGATTCGAACCCCCGACCGTAGTGGCCGTGCAGACCGTGACTGGTGCGCCTCAGTCCCCTCGGCCACCGCGGCCGGCGCTGTGACGTAGCATGGGCTGTTGTACGGCCTTGTCTCTAGGTGCTATTGGTCCAGTTTGTAGCATAACGCCTTAGACCACGCTGCGATTCCGCGCGGCTATCATGTCTGAAAGAAGACCACTGACATAACATCAGTGGAAACCTCAAAACAGGGCTTACTTTACAGTAGGCTTGAAGTGAACAACATTACGACTAATATTTGTCCTGAAACACCATATTTTTGCTTCAAAATAAGAGCTCGACAGTGAGTGACTTTCTTGTCGTTAAGATTTGTCAGCAGAATAATTTATTTTAAAGTACTTTTCATTGCTAAAACAAACCGTTCATGTATTGTAAGCGTCAGTTCTAGTTGCACCGCGATACAAACTGGAAACCACGCTGCTGTGCGCTTGTACCTAGTTAAATCAGATGAAGCACCTAGAGAGAAAACGTGCTCCGGCACAAACGTATAGGTTGTCAACAGGTCGAAACTTCATGTTCCCTCAGCTAGGAGGTAATTTACAACTAGCCTGTTACATCTTCGTAAGGAAAATTGCTTTAAATACTTTGTAACATTATTAGTTGGCTACTAAAGATTTATTGTGGAATTGAAAACTGAGGTCTTCTGTTGAAGTCATGATTTGCTGGAATATTTGCTATCCGGATTCGCTTTTTGTTACAGTCGCAAATTTCGAAATAAAGTTCCTAAAACTGGCTAGTCTTCCTGATTACCACTTGTACTTCTGAGATTAAGATTTTGGAAAGGAACGGGATAAAAGTAACATAATTTAAAACTTTACTGCAGTGGAAAATGTTATTGTGGAAATCTTAAAAATATTTATTGTTCATGTCAGTTTGAAGTAGCTGCTTATTACATTTAATTTGTAGTGAGGTGTGTTATAAAGTAAAGAAATTAATGAATATAGTTCCCTTTACTGCCGTGCACAGTTAAGGATGACTTACATGAAGCTTTGGAAGTGTTATAAAGATTATAGTGTTTGTAACATTAATGGTGTTTCTCTTCTTGAATAATCACGAAATGAGATGGAAGAGAAGTGTGTTACAACGAAAGAAAAGCACAACAAATATTAACTCCATGGGACCCAGGCAGACTGCAAAGTGGCTCATTTACATTTTCATTTGACTGCTTGAAAATCATGTACTGTTATTCGGAACTGCCTTCACTCTCAAAAGTCTAAAGATTCCGCTGTAGATTCGTCGTAACGCCAGTCAGCTACAATCACAAAATATTCTTCCAGATTCTATTCATAATATTTTTCTTTCTTTTGAAGTCATTTCTATGCTCACAGCTCAAGAGTTTTTGTTTTAAGGCTGCCGTTTGATTCCTGGTAGAAGCTGTTTCGGGGGACACGTAGGTATAATTTTTTCTTTTTATATTTATAATCAAGAAATGAGTATCTTTCTACTTGTAAAAGACCTGCACTCCTTACTTAAAGTGTTGTTCTATTGTTTCTCCTGCGCATTTCTCTTATTGAAAAATTAAATAATTATATATAGTATATCTGATCTAGTAAGTAGTCTGAAAAGTTTACATAACAGCAAAAGTGATCCTGGCCATTTCAGACTACGTAGTTTCTGATTGAGAGTTTAAATTACCTGGCTATTTAAGAGTACTTAAATTGTGATTAAGAGTTTACATTGAGTGTAGACCGTACTACAAATGTTTTAATAAGGCATTCTATCCTCTTAAAAAGTTCATGAGATTGCGTAGCGGTCGCATCGCACTGTGCGACGTAGTTCCACACTCACAAATCATGAGGTCGGAAGGCCACACGAACTTCAATGATTTCTAAAATGTGGTGTGTTTGTATTTCAGCGCTTGTCTCATGTGTTCAGATGTACGCTACTAAACTTATCGCTGTGCTGTTCAACAACTGGATTTTGCAAATAAAAAGGTCTCCTCATTCACATGAGTAACTAGTAATTAGTTATTATAAAATATGTCTCTGACCAACACGTAGGTTAATAAACATGAATAGTGGTTGTTCATATCTTAAATGAAGCTTAATCTGAACAGATAATAATTATGCACTATGACTTGAAGATAATACGACCAAATATGTGACATATAAACCCCCCCTCCCCTCAAGTACCATCGTAGCAGATGCGAACTCTCCGTGTTTTCAACTTATTCTGTGATTTTCTGAGTAAGACAGCAGTGCATCTCTGGTCGAACATCTTTAAATAATCGGTTCTCCTCCCATCATGGCTATTTCTAGAACTGATACTGTAACTTGAAAAAGCCTTGTCACAGACGTTTAAAGCTCCATTAATTACTTACAAATATCCAAGTGCTAATGACTGTTCAGTGTATAAAAATGTATGGAAATGTTATAATTATTTTTATTCATTTTTTTTTTTTTTTTTGAATTTTTTTTTCTGAAAATTCTAGAGAATTCCTAAAATATAATATGTGCTTACTAAGATCATAAGATCGTAGTCTCTAGAGAATGGGTGCTAAATATTTACCATGGCAGCACTCGTATTCCAGTGAGTCTGTAACTCTCACATGGCACAACAAACTGGAATATATCAAAATATTACTTAAGCTTATACAACATTCTGTACCAAGTAGATATTAGAAGATTTATTATGAAATTCATTGACACTAGTGCCATAGACTATAAACATCCATTTCTTTTCATAATATCTTAAAACACTAAGCACTGTCTCGAAACGTCATGGAATAAATCTGTTAATAATTCTGAAGAATTAATTCGTGAAACACTTAAGATAGCTACCGTAAGATAAGTGTACAGTCAACATGTTAATAGAGGACAGTATATGAAAGCTAAGCGTTTTCGTGATGTCTTTGTCACCTAAGGATGATTTCTCAGCGCCATTAATTAGAGGAACCGCAGGAACAGTAGACATACCGCAGACGGGAAGGCTTGTTTGTAGACGACGAACTGGCACGAAATACTACAGACGCAGTACAGCTGCGAGATACAAGATAAGGCAGTCAGGAAAAGAGAAATGGGAATATTTAGGAAGCAATGAACGGATGAAATACAACTAAATTCGAAACTACAGGCTGCGTAGCAGGGTTGAGATCAGATCAGTCTCCGAGTGATTGCATAGCATAACAGGTCGCGTCTAGTAAATTGCGGGTATATCCTCGCACAACTTCCTGAATGTCTTATTTCATTTTGTCTTATATCCGATTGGTAACGTCCACCGCTTGGATAACTCACAGTTATCGGCGATACGCACTTTTATTTATACGATTTTAGCGATTTTTATCGGGTCGCTGAACTTGTGGTTGCGAAGGACGCCGTATAGGCTTAGGTTTAAAGAAAGGTGCACGTATTCCTTACTTTCTCACATAGGCGCTTCCTCGTACTAAACGTCCTGGGAAAGCTAGCCGATTGGTACTCCTGATCATACAATCTGTAGTGAGAAATTAGATGGAAGTTTACCTTCATTACCTATTCCCGCTGTTTAAACTTAGGAATTTTTACTGGACTTGCATACTGGAAGTGAGAAAGTGATGACTAAGCAGTTTTTTGCAGCTCACACTCAAAAACATAGGAAAATGTTACTCTCTGTAGTGAAACAGTGATTAAGTAACGTATTGAATAAATGACAGTTGCATTTAATCCAATGCTGTTATTTTCTGATTTCTTCAATGAAAGTCAGTATTCTTGCAGATGTATTTCCGAAATTTATTTGGCTGTGTGTCTCGCGTATATATTATCAAATGCAACTTCAGTATTATAGATTCAGTATTATCCTTACGACATCCCATTCATGGCTGGCGCGATGACGTCAGAGGCGCGCCAGAGCGCCTGCTGTGGCCGCCGGTGGCCACACGGCAGACAACGTGTTAAGCACACCTAGCAGGTACCTAAAAATTATAAAATTTAATCTAGAGAGCTGATCAAAAATAAATAAAAGTCAGTTGGATGAGTACTGAACTGCTTTAGGATAATTAAATAACAACTGGCATTTGGCCAACAGAATACGTAGCTTTCTAGACAAGAGAAATGTTCTTGGTTACATACTTCTGTTTGCTGCAGGTGTATGTTAAGTAGGAGGCCGTATTCTTCTTTATGTTTTATATAGAGGACTTGTAATTAAATATTCCATGGGTAACGCCAATATCTTCGCAAGAATATTTACTGAAACACCGTAAGTAAAACAGAATAGACGGTAACACCTCATTGCACCACAAGATCCATAATTGAAACAACATAGATTATTTACCCGTTGAAGGATTTCCAAGACCTTATTCTTTTAATCTTTTATTTCTTTGTCGTTTTTATTCAAATTGTTAATTGCCTAGGTGGGCTTTAAACATTCTTGTCCATATTTGTGCATCACAACATATTTGCTGTATCTAAAAGTAGAGACGCTTCATGGTCAAATGTGTTAATACAGAATACTCAACTTTTTCAAACGTATTATTTATTGCAATAGTACCTACTTTCCCCATTGCAATAGGTCTCGTATACATCATTATCTTACTTCACAAGTGGATCAGCCACAATTCTCATTTCTATTACGGTTTCCAAAATAGTTTCCCGAAGTTGGAAATCCGAGTTCGAATCTCGATAGATTACTAATTTTCATTTCCCCATATGAATTTCATCCAGCACTCTGATACAGCCAAGATGTTAAGGTAGTTATGATTCACTATTACAATCCATTTCTTTTAATGGTAAGGCAGTCAACAAATCGAAGATTGGTTTCAACACCACAGTGCTTTACGAGCCATGGTCCTGTTTGGAGGTGGAATGCCGTAGCCTTCGACCGACCTTCGAACTGACTTACCCAGCCAGTTATTGGGGGACCTACAGTATAACGTGGGTTCCGAACCACTGTGCTACTCGGTATTTTTCACATGAGCATTACTGCCAGAGATGAAAGAAGTGGAAAGTGACAGATAAAAATCCTAGGACCTGGTTGTGATGGAACCCACGATCTTTGGATTAATAGTCTGGCACTCTACCACTGTGCTACCGAGCTACAATTATCTATTGGCACTGGTTTAGTTTCTCCTCAGTAACAGTTCTCCATTTCAGTGATAGAGTTCTAGACTTGCGAACACTTGAGACAAGAGCGTTATTTGCTATATTCATTGACAGTTCTAGAGTTGTACGTCTTACAATTTTACACAACTTCTTTAATGCACCTTTATCTCCTGACACTGCGTCAGTAAGTTCCAGAGAGGCTACAATACCTACGAAAATATGTTTTCAATTTAATAGTAAATATTTTCATAATATAGGGAATATAAGTGGAATAATGTAGAGATTTTCTGCTAAAACATCTATACTTTAGTAGCAGTTGTCAATAAATTACTAGTTATTAAACATTTTAATTGAACCAAAACTTGGCTTGAATTAAGTTTCTCACTAACAGATGGATTTCATGAACGAAATTTTGAATTTCCTACGTCGACGACTCTCCAACAAATGTTTTCTCTGTTCACGCTAGGAAGAACTCTGGGAGACTGCAAACGCACTGAAGATTTAAAATTCAGTAGATATATATTTAGAGCTCATCGATTACATGAAGGGTTTGCACAAGGTTCTTGTTCATCAATAGCGCTGCGAACATCTCCAAAGCGATATAAGAATGTTAGACTATTACGTTGTTTCGCTGGGAAACTGTATTAATGATACAGGATAGTAAGGTGCAGGTTTTCTGCGGTATCTCTAAGACCTGTGCTGTACCACAAAAACCACGTATTACATCGATTAATAACTTGATTTTGTTCTAATGATGTCGTCGTTTCCTTTTGTCAATAAAACATCTACTGCAGCTTTGGAAAACGATCGAATTGACTTCTGATAGTAGTTGCAAACAAAGATAAAGCAGTCAACAATCCGAAGATTGGTTTGAACACCAGAGTGCTTTACTAGGCATGGTCCTGTTTGGAGGTGGTATGCCTTGCCTTCCTCCGACCTTCGAACTGACTTACCCAGCCAGTTATAGGGGGACCTACAGTTTTACGTGGGTTTCGAACCACGGTGCTACTCGGTATTCTTCACATAAGCAACATTGCCAGAGGTGAAAGAAGTGGAAAGTGACAGATAAAAATCCTAGAACCTGGCGGGATCGAACCCACGACCTTTGGATTTGTAGTCTCGCACTCTACCAGTGTGTTACGGAGCCGAAATAATGCATCTCGTGACTCCGAAGTAATTAATAGTAATTACTATGGGTAAATACTTTAAAGAAACGTAATTTCAGTTGTATATCCGGTTTCAGGCTATCATACCGACTTACGGTATACATGCTGCTCACGAAAATATTAACGTAATAAGAAAGGTTAGCCACCTGAAGATGGCGTACTACCCCGAACCGGTTATGGCACTGGCATATAGTTTTTAAAAAAGTATTTGTGACTGGGTGCGTTCTTCACAGACATTTCCTAATACTTTTATTTATCAGAGTGCGTTTGATTTCATTCAAGTTAGAAAAGTTTTAATTCAAATGTTTGTAAAGCTTATGGGACTTAACTGCGGACTCATCAGTCCCTAAACTTACAAACTACTTATGAACTAACTTATATTAAAGACAGCACAAACATCCAGGCCCGAGGGAGGATTCGAACCACCGATGCGGGAGGCCGCGCGATCCGCAGTGTGGCGCTCCAAACAGCTCGGCTACTCCAGCGCGGCATCTGTTAATTGTAGTCTAGAATAATTCTTTTAATTTCATCAAGTTTTACGGGGCGATCTTACGTAATTAGTACCAAATGTTGCCAACATCCCTATTTTATTGTCTGGATGACTAATTTCGGTAATAGACAGTTACTATCATCGGATCATCTGTAAAAGAAGTGGATGTTTACAATGTAATTTTAACATGATTGAAACTCGTAAGAGAATTACAGATCTTTTGAAATGTAGTACCTGTTGCAGACAGAAACATGATTGACAATTAGCGAAAGCAATTGTATAATTTTTCCCCCATCAAGGGCGATCATAAGAAGTACGTAATAGGCTGCCACATTAAAGCAGCTACTGGTGCTTGTATGTATAGTTCCCAGTTCTTCAACATCATAACCATAACTGATAGCGGTTTGTTTACTTGGTATACATGGGCATTGACAATTTACATCAGGAACATTAAAATGCATTATGCATTGAAATAATACAATAAGATCACATGACAGAATAAGAGCTACAATGCGACGTTTCAGTTCGTACACTACATTTCTTTTTTTTTTTTTTTTTTTTTTTTTTTTTTTTTTGTTAATATTGCACATGTCAACATAGGCATTTTCATGACAAGTGACGTAATTCATTTGGTACAACCAATAAATATATTGGGATAATAGAAGGTTTACGTGAGTTTTATTTTCATTCAAATACAAAGTTTGACAGGTGACAAGGAAAACAACAGTATAATTTATGATTAAAAGCATACAATTTATAAAATATGTTTAAAAACATCCAGTTTATAATATTTATAAAAACCTTGTGAACAAGGATTTAACCATAATAGATTCGTGCATTAAAAAGTGAGCGTACTTTTTGAAGTAATCTTAGCATAATTATTTCACTTGATAAACTTACAATGCAAGGTAACACAGAATGAAATAGTACCTTGCATTGTAAGTTTACCAAGTGCAATAACCATGCTAAGATTACTTCAAAAAGTACGCTCACTTTTTAATGCACGAATCTATTATGGTTAAATCCTTATTCACAGTGTTTTTAAAAATATTATAAACTGCATGTTTTCAAACAAATTTTATAAATTGTATGCTTTTTATCATATATTATACTGTTGGTTTCCTTGTCACTTGTAATAAACTTTGTATTTGAATGTAAATAAGACTCACGTAAATCTTCCATTATCCCAATATATTTATTGGTTGTACCAAATAAATTACGTAGCTTGTCATGAAAATACCCATGTTGATATGTGCAATAGTAATAAAAAATAGAAACGTCACATTGTATCTTTTATTCTGTCATGTGATTTTATTGTATTATTTTAACGCATAATGCATACTAATGTACCTGATGTAAATTATCTATAAACCACTAAGCAATTAGGTTGCAAGTTGTAGGACTGATACAGGTATTGCAGTTTGTATACGCTGTTCGAGGTACATATTAGGCATATCTTACACCCTTTATCTCTGCCTTGATGCTACAGAGCTACCTGGTTGCGAATTAAAAAATGTTCAAATGTTTGTAAATGTATTGCACTCAAGTGGTTGGTTATTAGACCCTAGCTTGCAAACTACTTAAACTAACGTAAACTAACCTAAGGGCAACACATACAAACATACCTGATGGAGGACTCGAACCCTCGACGGCTGCACGGCGCATCAGTGAGCACCGCTATTAGCCCATGTGTACCAAGTAAACAAATCGCTATTACAACGTTAGTTCCACTCATTAAACCTTGTTCCAGTACATACCTCAGCAATTTAATCTCAGAACTTCTGGACTGTCAACAAATCTGCTATTCATTAAACAACATATTGATGAGTTACAACACTTGTGACTGGGATAAAAACAATATTTAGATTTTATTAAGCTACGAAACTAGCTATGCACATTAGGGTATGTGATCAAGTTGATTATCAACTTATACTTCGTACTATGACATGAAGTTTCAATACTTTTTTAATAATACTGAATCGATAAAAGATGTGAAATTCACTGCCGCTCACTTCTGACTACAGTTTCTTTCACTTTTATAATACGTACAACCACAGAAGCTGACATGTTTCTGTTGTTTGAAACGTACCTCCAGAAGAAATTAAAAACTAAGATATAGTGATTACAGTTTATAAGATGTAGGACTGATTGGATACATATTGGGTATGACACCTTATATAACTAAGAAATCTATGACTAGATGGCAATTTGAGAGTCAAATTTCTATTTTTGAAGTATTTAATCAGTCATTTTGCTATACGAAAAGTTTAGATTTCTGCCAGAAAGCTACGAAGCATCAGTTCTTTCACCATGTTGTGGATTGTCTACCGTGTTTTCCTACTCTCGCATTATGGGCTCGAAATATTTCCCAACGTGTGGAGCGGGAAATTGAATATCCGTTACTTCTCCAGATGCTTTAAATGTATATACACATATCGAGGGACAGTCTCGTTCGAAGAACATAAAATACCGCATTGGTTTTGTGGTTAAATCCGCCTTACGCAAGACACCTTACTTTGCTTTAATACCCAAACTTGTTTCGGCACTTATTATGCTATCTTCGGTGGGTTTTTACTTACAAGATGGCACAATAAGTGCAAAACATGTTTGGGTATTAAAACGAAACAAGGTGTCTCGCATAAGACGGGTTTAACCACAAATGTAACACAGCAAGGACGGAAGATACTAGAGCTGTACCATAACAAGATGATCATACCGCATTAGTGTTCGCAATTCGATTTCTGTCACTTCACAATTTTTTTAGAACATAAAATTGTGTGTGTGTGTGTGTGTGTGAGAGAGAGAGAGAGAGAGAGATAGAGGCTATCATAGTACGCTCGAGGTGGCAAACATTCCCAGCTGTCGTTCAGTCGTAACCATCATAATTCAAATGTTCAAATGTCTGTAAATCTATCGGACCAAACTGCGTGGTCATCAGTCCGTAGCTTACAAACTACTTAAACCTAGGTAAACTAACCTACGGACAAGCACACACACCCATGCCCCAGGGAGGACTCGAATCTCCACGGCGAGCAACCGCGCGCTCAGCAGCGAGGTGCTTTAGACCGCTCGGCTACTCCACCGCGGCACATAATTCCTGCTCTCTCATAATCTGTTAGTATGCCTGTTGCCGCTCTATTCTAACACTATATACGTTACTTATTTGCTCATTTCTCACATTTGAAAGTCCTCCGTGTTGTTTTCAACATATCACTCTTTTATGTGACATTACTTACCTTGAAAGTGAGTTTTAACATTTTGTATGTTACGATAATTTTTATTAGCTGTCTAACAAGGAGACGGCACGACCGTGAGGTCGGGGATTTGTCCGAAATTTTGTGTGGTGAAAGAGGACCCCTAACACCTCACGTGGTTAAAATATTAGGACCTACTACTCGGAAAAGCCCAAGAAAAATCAATCCAAAGTTTCTTAGGTGCCTTATGAATGTAAAATGTCAATTTCCGAGCCGACGTCTGGCCTAGATGATTAGGGCTCGGACTCTTACGCCAGGGGTCTCGGGTTCGATTCCTCGTCCGGCACTATTTTTAACCTTTTGCTTACAAGAAGCGACCGGTCATTTCGGACTTCATATTCACAAATTAATATATGGTTATGCCAATACTTATATGAACGTCATCGTAACATCATCGAAGTCAGGAAAATTAACAACAGTTTTATACATGGACTTTCTCTGGAAATGTTTCAAATCTTACGTCGGGGAGAAAAAATATTTACTTCTCATTGTCTCTTGGGGAGGTCAAACGAATATGGAAATATATGATGGAATTTTTCAAGATGACGAAAATATGAAAACTTTGTCTGTAAAAGTCATACCTCCAAAATGCACGTGTTTGGTGCAACCTTGTGATATTTACTTTTACAGGCAAGTTAAAAATTCCATAAAGCGCTTGCAAAATTGCAGCGCATTGTTACAGGAGAATCGTGAAAGTAATTCGTGGGAAGATTGTATAAAAATACTTTCTATAATTCACCATCAGTTATCGTCACCAATATTCCGACACATGATTCAATATGCCTGCTTTGCCTCAAAAATATCACTAACTCAAAACATTTTCGTAAATGTTAATGAGGCATGTTTTTGTACAGATTTATTGCAAACGCCAGGTGACTGTACAAAATCCGCCTTTATATGTTGCACAAGTTGTTGCAAAAATTATTGCTTTGTTTGTTTTTACGATAATTACCACTGCGGTTCTTATTTATAATTATTATATGTATCAAAATTGAATGTTTCCCAATCGACATTTTTATTCTGATTAAAAACCCAATGTTTCTCCTCTCATAGGTTACAATGAAATATGGAAAACCCACCGCCATAAATTGTGCTTTTGGACAAAAAGAAAATAATTTTTATTCAATAATATAACTACTTTGTTAAAGATAATGTACGTTTGGGAAACTTTCTGAATAATTGGTGGAATAACAAAAGAAAATTAAACAGAAGAAAAGTAAAAGTACCAGAGGAGGAACCGAACCCGAGACCTCTGGCGTAAAATGCCGAGCCCTAACCATCTAGGACAGACGACAGCTCGGCAGTGGACTAACATATTAAACTCACAAGGCACGTAAGAAACTTGGGAATGATTTTTCTCGGGATTTTCCGAGTAGTGCGTCCTAATATTTTAAGCATGCGAGGTGTTAGGGGTCCTCTTACACCATAGAAAATTTCGGACAAATCCCCTGACCCCCCTTCCCTACCGCCACCGTTAATCAATTCGCCGTGCTTTGTACGTATTGTCCAAACTTCTGCTCTGTGTTGTTCATGGAATGACCATGAGAAAAAGATAAGAATGCGGGCTTTTAATATACTACAATTTCTAATCACCTTTCCACGCTGTTAAGCTCCTGTCTCGAAATGCCACAGAAAGTTTGCGGTTGTTTTGTTATTAATTTAATAAAGCTAATGTGTAGCGCAGGATGTTAGGAAGTGTTTCGAGTAAGGCGTGTGTCGCCTCGTTACCGCCGGGCGTGGCTCAGATGTCAGCTGCGGTGTCGCGGATGACTCCGAGAACTCGAGAAAGAAACAGTCACACCGAACAAGAGTGATCAGTGACGAGAATGCGGTCTAGACACTGTTCCTTTTTCTTTTTGTCTCCAAACATGAGGGGTGTCCCCTCTCCCGTTAGTCGCCTTATATAGCCGCTATTGAATCACTTCTCTTCGAAGAAACAAAAATAAAGTCCGAGGCCCGTAGAACAAGCGACGGTCGGCGGAGTTACCGCCACAAATGTTTTCTGGCCGGGGGGAGGAGAGAGGAACACCAACACGAGTCGTGGCATGCGTCCCTTCCACTGCCGCGTACACTCGCTTCACCTAATGCCATACTCGATTCCTTTATCGTTTCATCCGTATATCCGTGTAAGTGTTTCTGCAGTAATGAAAAATGCAAGGCATAAAACATTTCAACGTTTCAATACTTGAAACAAATAATAGATTTAGAAATATAAGAATACTTGAAACAGTAACACAATGGATGGTTGAACATTTTCTAGTGGATAATTACGCTGAAGTGTGTGACTCTTGCAGAAAATAGTTATCAGCTCTAATGAACAACAAAGAAACAAATCAGGTCAGTGCTACCTAGAAGTGTGAAGTCGTCCACATGAGTACGAAAAGAAATCCGTTAAACTTTGTTTACAAGATAAATCAATCAAAAGTGAAGGCCGTAAACTTCACAAAATACCTAGGAATTACTATTACTGCAGACTTAAATTGGTAAGAACACGTAGATAATGTCGTGGGAAAGGCGAACCAGAGACTGCGTTTTATTGGCAGAAACCTTAAAACATGTAACAGAAGTACAAAAGCATCTGCATACACTACGCTTGTCCGTCCATTTTTGGAGCATTGATGCCCAGTGTGGGATCCTTATCAGGTGGGTTTGACGGAGGACACCGAAAGATTCCAAATAAGGACAGCTCGTTTCGTACTGTCACGATACAGGGGAGACAGCGTTACGAAAATGATACAGAGTCTGGGACGGAAATCATTACAACAACGGCGCTTATCACTGCAGCGTGGGCTACTTACGAAACTCCAATCGCCAACATTCTCCTCCGAATGCGAAAATATATTGTTGACTCCCACTTACATAGGTAGACATGATCATCAGAATAATATACGGGAAATCAGAGCTCGAACGGAGAGATTCAGGTGTTCTTTCTTCCCGCGCGCTATTCGAGAATGGAATGGGAGATAAATAGTATAATGGTGGTTCGATGAACCCTCTGCCAGGCACTTAAATGTGATTTGCAGAGTACCCGATGTAGATGTACATTAAGGCTAGAGCTTGAAATATTAAACAGTTTTGATTCAAAAACGTCCATGCTTTCAACTCTTAAGTTCAAAATGGTTCAAATGGTTGTATAGCTTATGGGACTTAACTACGGGGTCATCAGTCCCTAAACTTACAAACTACTTATGAACTAGCTAACACTAAGGACGGCACAAATATCCAGGCCCGAGGGGGGAATCGAACCCCCGACCGTAGTGGCCGTGCAGACCGTGACTGGAGCGCCTCAGTCCCCTCGGCCACCGCGACCGGCTCAACTCTTAAGTAAGATGTTGTTGAGACACTTGGGCAATTCCAGGGTAACGGAATTACAAAACTTAGGGTAATTTCAATATATATTTAATAAATAAAACACTTTTATACAAATGAAATACATTTGAGTTGCTTTTATCTTTTAATGGTTCTTTTATCCCAACAAGCCATATTAGAAAAACTTCTAACTCAATTAAAATACATTATTTTACTTTAAAAGTCTTTGCTAACGGAATTTTTCTACAAATTTTTCTAATTCTATGAGACCAACCTATGTTGCATTAGTTTTCAAACTTGTATTTCAGATTGTTATTGCTCTGAATGTATTGATCACAGCTAGATAAAAGATTAATCACTCAAATACAGGATTTCTTGGCTTCCTGAAAGTTTCGGGGACGGGTCCCTACTGCTAACGATGATACGAGCATACGGGATACGTTCCCATATATCTGAGTGGCTGGAAGACTTCTTGAGTAATAATACTACAGTACGTCATCTTCGGCTAGTGTTCATCTGAGACTAGGTTATCGTTAGGAGTGCCCCAGACAAGTTTAATTGCTTCAATTTAATTATCTATCTACATAACAGCAAACTATGCCTGTTGTCTGATGTTTGTTGTGCGGGAAGGAGCAGTTGGGCGACTGTAGGGAGATACAACATGATTCAGGCAAAATTTCTATTCAGTGTGAGACAACTAGAAGGCAATTAGCTTTTAAATGTAGCAAAATGTAAGTTAATGGAGGTTGGTAGGAAAATGAATCCTGAAATGTTCTAATACAGCATTAGTAGCGTGCTGCTTGACACATTTACGTCGGTTAAGTATCTACGCGAAATGTTGAAAAGTGGTATGGAATGAAACGAACATCAAGGATTGTTGTAGGGAAGGCGAGTGGTCAACTTCGGTTTACTTGGAGAGTTTTAGGAAAGTGTTGCTCATATATGAAGGAGAATGTCTCCAACTCAACAGTTGATGAGTACTACTAGATAGAGGGTTTGGGATGCACATCAGGTAGGATTAATCGAAAACATAAAAACAATTTGGAGGCTGGCTGATAAATTCCTTACCGCTATGTTCGAACAACACGCGAGTGTGTAGTATCCTGATAAATTCTTTTGATTGAATTTAAAAAATCACAATTTTGAATATGTTCCACAAATTTATTTTAATTAGAGAACCGGTTTTCGGCTTATAAGGCCATCTTCAGCTTTACTCTGCAAAGTTATCATGCACGAGAGTGAAATATGTACGATAAATATTTCAGATATGGCGAAGATAGATGCTTTTTAAATGTGATGCAACAGAAGAATGCTAAAGATAGGGTGGGTATTTCGCGTAACTAGAGAGGAGATATTGAACAGAATTTTTGGCATACCTTGACTGAAAGAAAGGGATCGATTCGTAGGACACTTTCATATACATGAAGGAATGATCAGTTTAACATTTGAGGGAAGTGTGTGGAGTAGAAGTCGCAGAGGGAGACCGAGAGGCGAATATAGTTTCAAATGGACGTGGGTTGCCGTTCTTATGAGAAGATGAAGAGATTTACTCTGGACAGAGTATGGTGGACAGCTGCATCAGACCAGTCTCCGGACTGAACACCACAATAACAATATACTGCGAAGACCTGCAAGGGATTTGTAACGTTGTGAAATGGCGATCGAGAGATCGCTAAGGGCTTCGCTGCAGCGCTGTAAAAACTGGCCGGATATTTTGAGACATTATGTCACTTCATGGTTCAGAATGGTCACAGAACCTTTTCACGCCATTGTTTTATCCACGTGAACTTTGTCATTGTGCTGGAACGCAGAGATGCGCTCCCTCCCAAGGCGGTTTGTGAACTGTTCAGCTGTAACGCTCCGCGGACGACACAAATCCTCCACGACTGCAATTCTGTAGCACCTACACTGGCAAAATTCCATCCTGCACTCAACTGCATATTATGCGACTCCGGCTAGGTGTAGCGAGTGGCGTGTATGTTTGCAGATTGGTTAACTGAAAATGTACTATTTCCCTTAGGTGAAACTGAACAAGTAAAAAATGCTACTAAACATTAATTCGACTGATATTACAACTGCCACGGTGAAGAGGCCGAGCGTTCTAAGGCGTCTCCCTACGGAGCGAGAGGTTGCTCGCCGTCAGAGGTTAGATTCCTCCCTGGGGCATGAGTGGGTGTGTTGTCTTTAGGTTAGTTGAACTTAGTTTAAGTCATTTGCAAATCTAGTGACAGATAACCATAGCAGTTTCGTCCAATAGGTTTATAAACATTTGAACATTTTGATACTGCAACTTTGCTGTCACAAATTAATTTCGGCAACGTTTCTAAATGTTCAGATGTTCGTAAAGTTAAGGGGCCTACCTGCAGTGGTCATCTGTCCCTAAAGTTACAAACTACTTAAACTAACTTATCCTAAGAACAACACGCACACCCATGCCCAAGGGAGGGCTCGAACCTCAGACGGCGAACGGCTTCGCGCAACGCAGCAAGGCGACTTAGTACGCACGGCTATTCCGCCGCGGCCGCAACGTTTCTCTAAGATTATAAACCTATATAATCAGTTGGATTTTACGTGAATTAGTACAAAATGTGTGTGTTGTTTTTACAACTTTGGGAAAACCGGTAGGACTAAACAGTACCACAAGTTATCACAAAGTTATCCACGCCACACATATAAGTCGCATTAATTCACAAAAAGTTACTCGATGATGTTTAAGCGTCTGAACCGTGTAATTGAAATAAAGTAAGTTGTCAGTGGTAATAGTAAACTAACAGTTTCAATTGATGACAGTGTAAATCTAAAATAAAAGTTGGTACATAATCATAAATTTTCCTTCTAAAACACATTCGGAAATAGTTATTTCGAATTCTATATAATTTACAAAAAATGGTCCGGGCGATTTTACTGTTTCGTTAATTTCTATTGGCTGATCACCAAATCATTGTCTTAAAGTGCCCTACATTGCATCAGCCGCGGCGGATTAACCGTGCTCATTGGGGCGTCGTGCTGCGGTGCGCGCGACCGTTCGCCGTCGGGGGTTCGATCCCCCCTCGGGCATGGGTGTTTGTGTTGTGCTTAGATTAGTTTACCTTAGTTTAATTAGTTTGTATGCTACGGACTAATAACCACGCACTTGAGTCCGATAGATTTACAAACATTTGAAGATTCTTTTTTTTTCTGAAACACTCGAGTACTTCTATGATTTTATTGTTATATCGAAATACTTCCTCATCGATTTGTTAGTTATACGTCGTTTTTTTCTTTGTTGTAACTGATTTCTGTGTCTTTTTTGAAATTCTGTCGTTATTAACGTGTATGTGCACCTGAGCATATCGTTATCCGCAAATCGAAGGCAGCTGAGAAATTTATGTCTGACTAACATGAAATCCTTAAGCGCAATTTGTTAGTTCTCATAGTTTTGTTTATCTCACTGGTGAATAACGGGCCTTTCAATGTGCTGTGCTCAAAACTTCCCGGAAAGCGTAACGCGTAGATGAAAAAATGTCATTAGCATATTTTATTTATGAGCATAATTAGGTTGAATCTGAACTATGACAGCCGTGGTGTAGTAGCCGAGCGGCCTAAGGCGCCTCGTTGCGGAGCGCGCGGTTGTTCGCTGTCGGAGGTTCGAGTCCTCCCTGGGGCATGGCTGTGTGTGTTGTCCTTAGGTTACTTTACCTCAGTTTAAGTAGGTTGTAAGCTACGGACTGATGACCACGCAGTTTGGTCCGATAGATTTATAAACATTTAATTTTTTGAACAAACATTTGAACAATGACAATTATTTTCATTAACTCTATGATTCCTGCAACTTGCTGCACTTGATAAATCATCCACTTTTGTTACCAAACTCTCCAGGTAAGTGTTCATATAGCATAAGATCAACCCCTACATTATCATTTTTACGCTTTACGGATACTGAAACTTCATGTAAGTTTGCTGAAATTGTTTTCGATGATACAGATTTCCATGGTTTATTATTCAATACTGTGCGTGAATAGTTCCCAAAATGTTCATTATCGTTACAAATTTATCAATGGTGAACAGTATTTCCGACAGTGATTAGACTCTAGTCGATGGTACTTGATTCTACACATGTTCACAGTGTAAATGGTACACTATCGCAAGAAAATTGCTGCTTTATCAGTGTTACTCGATTTGGTCTGATGATAGTTACTGCTATTTTCCGACGAAATGTAGACCATTGTGAATTTCTGGACAGGCGTGTAGCTCATCACTTTACTAACTAGAATCATATATAGTGAGCCAGTGTTGGGCCCGTTCTGCAAATAACTATGGACTGGTAATTTTGTAAACAGGAAGCGTGTTTCACTAGCGACAGAATAAATTACCGTAACATACACACGTGGAAGGACTGATGACCAAGCAGTCTAGTCCCCTCTAAACAACAACAACACCACACGTGGAGAGTACACAGTCCTTACCGAGTAGCAGCAACACATTTCCAGCAACAATTTTTCACAAATGCGTGGGCGGCTATAATCGATTGTACATATTGGGCCCTACGTTTTACCTGCATGATTGACTGTTAAAAATCCCCGATCGTTTCGAAAGGTAACATTGATACCGGTTTTATAAGAACATATTCCGCACGGCGAGCGGAATATATGTCATCAAACCGAGCATCTGCTCCGTTTCGAATGAAGTCGTTGCCGGTGAGACGTGAAACACGTTTATTCCTTCCCTACTTCGAGAAAAATTTGATGTTTTGGATTCTGATGTAATACACTGAAATTCACAGCGGAGGAAAACATGATCACTGTTTCATAATGTTTGAAATTGATTGTTGTGCTTTCAATTGTGTGGCAGAGATACTTTGGTTGAATGTTACACCTTTACTATAAATATGAGGCGAAATGTAGACCATTGTGAATTTCTGGACAGGCGTGTAACTCATCACTTTACTAACGAGAATGTGTCAATATGTAGTGAGCCAGTGGTGAGCCCGTTCTGCAAATAACTATGGAGTGGTCAGTTTTTAATCTTAGGCAGACGCATCCGGCCCGTCTCATCGCTGAGGTCGGCAAGTTCCTCCACGGACGCCGTATGCTTATGTGGAGAAAGCCTTCATTCTCGTTCATATTACAAGCAATTACGATGAACATTCCAGCTCCTTAAATAAAACGGTTTCAATAAAGCATAAATTATTTGTGATTATTGTAGCCACGTCACAGTGCCGGAGTGATTGAATTCTGGTGCGCGTCCCGGGGAACCTGTCCATGAATATTCATGTGCATCTCCTCGCTATGTGAGAGCTGTGTACGATGTTTATTTTTATGAGTACTTGACCTATCTCTAACAGTATCATCGTGCTCTTTTTACACGGTGTAACTTTCAGAAACATGTTGGACGCGTAATTTGTTCGCCATGCCCAATAAGGCCAAGTAAGAATGTAACCGTGCACGCTGCTCTCTTCACTTTAACAATTTTAGCCATCTTCCACTAAATTCTGATCCAGCCATTTTCCTTGGAATTTTCATTGCTGTTTCACAAATATGCAATTTATCTAAAATGGAAGGAATGTATTTAATAATATGCATCTTTAACCATCATCTGTTTATTAAATCCTTTAAATCGACTAGTTTCGGTCCAGGAGCATCATCACAGGTAAAGAGGTGTTAAAACAGTTAGTCAACAGCATTAAATTAAATAAATCTGGCTGAGCCGGCCGCGGTGGCCGAGGGGACTGAGGCGCTCCAGTCACGGTCTGCACGGCCACTACGGTCGGGGGTTCGAATCCCCCTCGGTCATGGATATTTGTGCCGTCCTTAGTATAAGGTAGTTGATAAGTAGTTTGTAAGTTTAGGGACTGATGACCCCGTAGTTAAGTCCCATAAGCTTGACAAACATTTGAACATTTGAAATCTGGCTGAAAACAGCAGGCGTCACTTTCACTAAAATTACAAAGGTCATACTAGATTATCCTAGCAGTCAAACATAATACATGAGCATTTTATTAAATACATGACAGCTATTAGCATTCACCTTACCAAAACTTTGAAAGGAATGTAGTTCACAAGGGGAAGAAGACAGATTGTTAAAATATCTACTTGGCGCTACTTTCGTTTTGGAGAGAATAGTAGTTACCACTTCTATTCAGAGAAGAGAGCTTATCTCTTTTTGGCGTGTTCCGTGTGTAGATGGCATAGGTGGTTATGAAACGGCATTGGAAACTACGGTGACACATCACTTTCAGATTTTCTCTCCTTGTTTGTAAACTACTAGTAAGTGTAACGAGTGGTACATTCAGCGGTAACAAAAGGTGAATTGCAACATGTTTGCTGTTTATAATAACAACAAAGAAAAGAAAAAGTTAATTTGTGTTACACACTTTAAACGGACAATCCTGCGCCCAATATATATCGCCTCATATTTATAGTAAAGGTGTAACATTCAGCCAAAGTATCCCTGCCGCACAACTGAAAGCACAACAATCTATTTCAAACATTATGATACAGAGATCACTGTTTTTCTCCGCTGTGAATTTCACTGTATTACATCAAAATCCGAAACATTTTTTCTCGAAGTAGGGAAGGAATAAACGTGTTTCACGTCTCATCGGCAACGAGTTCATTCGAAACAGAGTAGATGCTCGGTTTGATGACATATATTCCGCTCGCCGAGCAGAATATGTTCTAATAAAGTCGGTATCAATGTTACCTTTCGAAACGTTCGGGGATTTTTAACAGTCAATCACGCAGGTAAAACGTAGGACCCATTAATGTATAACTGATTATACCCACCCACGCATTTGTGAAAAAGCGTTGCTGAAAATGTGTTGCTGCTACTCGGTAAGGATTATCTACTCTTCACGTGTGTTGTTGTTTAGAGGGGACTAGGCTGCTTGGTCATCAATCCCTCCACGTGTGTATGTTACGGAAATTAATTCTGTCGCGAGTGATTCATGCTTCCTGTTTACAAAATTATGCTGCGCACTTTGTAATAAAAACAACTCTGAGAATTCTCGTCGTTGAATGAGGTAAAGCTGCAAACGCATATCTTTTAAAGTGCCATGAATGTCAGTGTGCAATACACCCACGTACACTAAATAAGGGACGATCCCGCAAATACGGGACGTCTGTTACCCTAGTTACATGCCTCGCACCAAGTTTAAAAAGGACACAATTTGGGTAAGACGAAAATCTGATTTATAAATCCAAATGTGTTCGCTGTCTTGTTTACATGATACGCCTAAATATATTTTAATGACCTGATCAAATATCAGTTTTCGAGTTTCAGTGATGTAACATGAATAGATTAAGTAAATATGTTGTCTGAGTAAGGCAACTCTTTGAAGTAAGATTATTAGCGCCTTCGTAGTTTTCCGGTTATTTCTGTTAATAGATAAAGGTTGTTAAGAAGTGCTTAAAAATTTTATCCGGCCCGGATTGTTTTCTTATTCCCATCAGGTCAAGTGCATTATGAAATTTAATTGTGAAGTCATCATTGGTTGAACATCAGTGTAATCAAACAGTTCTGGCACTTAAATTCTTATAAATATTCCAATTGAGTCCGACATTGAGAATAATTAACAAAAAGTATTTCGCACGAAGATATAGCCTACACATTGTACAATATCAAAATTAAATACGGTTTTCTGCTGAAAAGGGTTATGATAGTAGTCTACAGTTCAGAAATGACATAAAAGATGGTATGAGTGCGGAGTACCCAGAAGTTTTTATTGTTAAAATGAATTCATTTATCATCTTTATTCAATTAATTATACAAATTTTATATTTAATCCTTTGCCTCGTCATTTTAACTGTCGTACTGATTTTACTACTTGTAGCAGCTTTTTATATGGTTTCAAAAATTCGACACCCCCTCCTTCCCCTTCTCCTTTGTGAATTTCCGAATGTTTCACTGCCAGAAAGTGACTGTGGACGAGAAATTTTGCCAATAACAGGACCTGCCTATAATAACTAACATTTAGCCTGGTTTATTCACCCACTTATTTTGATTTGAGGCATTATCAATACTTCTTAGAGTTAAGTTTATTTAAGTCAATATAAATTGTGTATTTACGTACTTGAAGATACCAGTGATCATCCGAAAGGTGTTGTAGTACATTTATCTAGAGTGAAAACATCTCTGATGTAGTCCTAATAAAAATGAAGCTCATAGCTGAGTGTTCCAAAATTTCTGACTTGTATTTGACAACATCTGACTCACTTTTATGGACCATCACACTATTCAGCGAACCTGCATCTCCGAACAGTATGAGGATGATAATCACCTGAAAAGCGTCCCCAAGTCGATTGCCAAACTTGTAGAAACGGTCTGCCAGTATGTGGATTTGGTGGTCGTTTGACTGCCTTCTCGTTTCACAAACGAGCGCCTATCCGGGCTGGTCACGACGTCTCATGACATTGTTATTACGAAATGAGAGAAATATATTGTCGGTGTCATAGCCGTGCACATGAGAAATGATTGGGACAAGCGCGGATTGAATGCGGGGCGCATTCTTTTCTTGTGGTGACGCTACACGAGACGTATACGTGATAAGCGAGACCAGTTAAAGCACCGTTAAGCGGCCGGCCTTTCTTCCTTTACGCTTGCTATTGTTCCAGCGTGAGCGCGTAACTGCGCCTAATATATTGCTGCAGTCCACAACCAAAGTCGATTACTTCAATCCGGCCGGGGAGCCTTGTCCCTGAGAATGAGCCCAGCATTCCTCACACCGAAAGTTCTTCTTTATTGTCACCTGTCATCACACTACATTCCGACAATCCATATCGATACACGCTTTGATTTTGGAAGTCAGTTTGGAAAACACAGTGAAAACTGTTCAGTGAATAACTCAATTGTACTACCAGTTTCTATTTACAAGGCTGTTGTCATTCCATATCGAAACGAAACACATTTAATTGCAATTTTAAATTAAACGTCATTGAAGTATTTTGTTATATTGATGAACCACAGTCGTGCAATAATTTGTAAATGATTTTACCCTCTTTTCAATGTATAAGTATTTTTATTCTTTAGACACACTGTCCCAATTTGGGGGTTTAGTGCAACTTTAAAGTGCAGACTGAATTCATTTTACCCAGTAGAACGAAGTGCAAACACTGAAGATACAGCATATAAGATGAAGTATGATTCTAAAACATAAACTTACTTCCATCCAACCTGTTGTTAGTTGTAGTTTCCAACGTTATCGTTATCTAAAATAGTTGAAATACATATGTACAGTCGTATAAGTCATAACTGAATAATAATCCAATCTCACCATATAATCTGAACATATTGATACTGAATGGACAACTTTTGAAGTCATCATATCATAAATCATCATTTCTTGAGACTGAGGCATTTTGAATTTACTGTGGTCATAGGTGAAGTTCGACAAATCGAAGGTCGTCATTGTTGAGAAAAATATTATTCTACATGGTTGAAAAATGTTAGATGTTACATTACCAATGCTAACATACCTTTGATATAACAAACATGTACACAAATATCACAGTACGTGTAACTACAGCATTAATAAGGAATAACCTGATTAAGTATAAAAAATTTCACTAGCTGAAATATAAGGAATTATAGAAATTTTAGAATTAATTGCAGAAAATAATTATCTCATATGTAAAGGGAAAGTATACAGTCAAATAGGGGGTTTAGATTTGGGTACCTGTCTGGCAGGAACGTTGGCTGGTATTTTTATAAATAAATTAGAGCGGAAATTGTTTACAGAATACAGATAATAAACTGATAAAACCAGATTCTACAAGAAGTATGTTGATGATTCTGTTGTTATATAGTATTATCTGAACAGGAAATTTATAACTGCATAGATGCTTAATTACTTTACTCTCCAACATTGTCACTAAAGATTTTGTTTGGTATTCATAGAAAAGCTACCACCACAGTCTGTGTAATTGAATCTTAAAAATGCAGTGTTACATAAAAGCCTTTATTTCATTCTGTGCTACAAAGACCTACATCATTACCACTCCAACAAGCAGAAACAGTTAAGTAATTACATATCCTGAACGATACAGCCACTAATAATGGTTACAAATCTGAAATACTAACTACCATCTTTAATATAAAAAGTGATAATAGAACACAAAAATATCTGCAACATATCGCACTTAATATTTATGAATGTGAGAACAGTGAGAAATATTTTACCACAATACCAAATGTAGGGATTATCTCAGAAATATTAGTTCAGTTTTCAAGAATACCAATGTTCAGATTTCTTTCAATAGACAAAATTTTATAGTTTAAAATCAGAGTTTTCTAAAGTCGGGAATCTAAAAAATTAAATGTGGGATTTGTGATAAATGTTATTTATCATCTCACAAAAGTTATTTTGGCAGCATCTACTGAAATTCTGGTATGGCCAATACCAATAACTTGTAAAGACTTAATTCAGACTAACATCACTACTTGCACATATATTATGATGGTATAATAATTACATTTTATATATCACAAAACTTTTTTCAATTCTATTATACCATTTCTTTATCTGTAAAACGTGCAGGCTATTATTTATGAAGTAATATATAGCATTTACATTAATACTGGTATAGCTAAAAACTTAGCATTCACTATGAATGAATTCCTGAATAGATAACTTAACTGCTCACTACATATAGAGGGTCAATGCATGACAACACAACATGTGCATACTTACCTCCAGTATGGCAGTTCTGTTTATAATATTGCAATTCATTTTATTTTTAGTTACATCTTAACTGGAATTGCCACCCTTACGGGACAGATTTATTTTCAAGTCCTCGTCACATATAGAGTATCTATATAGTTATAATTCTCATAAAAACCTTCATCCCTACAATCCAATATAATATAATATATATATTGCCTAACAGTTGCTTACATAGCTAACGAAAGCTTCAGATGACATTGTGAAATAATATGTAAAGGGTACCCATGATATTTTTTAAAATTTTATTTACTTATTTTTGCAGTCATATTTTGAAACTTTTTGTGTCTTTATATTAGAAAATCATTAGTACTTGTATAGTGTCTTCAATATTTGTACCCTCATGGACTTCCCATTATTTGAAAAGATTTTTACTTCCAGTGTTTACTTTCAGTATGTAAGTTGTTAAACTCTTACATGGTTATTCAAATTTTTATTTAAATTTAATTTTTATACCCTTACACTAGTCAAATAAGAGGTATGATAGATATGTTGGCATTACACACTCTACCACTTACATTGAGGCCCCAATACTCATGATCAATAAATAATTCCGCAATTTGTTTATTACTCTTTGTCTTTTAGTCGTTAATAAATACAGAAAACGAACTTTTATGTTGAATAATCCTAATGTATGCTTTTCGTCAGTCTTATATAAGAAAATTGCACTGATGGATTATTATTACAGCTGTATGAACATATGCAAGTTCTACAATTTCTAAATCTGAATAAAAGCATACAGAAGTAGTATCCAACCTAAAAGATCGTTTTACTACGGTAAGCCGGCCGCGGTGACCGAGGGGACTAAGGCGCTCCAGTCACGGTCTTCACGGCCACTACGGTCGGGGGTTCGAATCCCCCTTCGGGCATGGACATTTGTGCCGTCCTAGTTCGTAAGTAGTTCATAAGTAGTTTGTAAGTTTAGGGACTGATGACCCCGTAGTTAAGTCCCATAGATTATACAACAAAAGAAAATTACTACGGTAAAAGAAAAAACTGAATAAATAAAATAATGTCTTGTGGCCTCAGTTAATGAACACTCTTCGTACAGCCAATGATTTTACATAATATGACTTCAGTTACGTTCGATTTCAAGCTAGAAATAAATCTAAAAAATTGATTATATATATTGACCTGGCCCTTCGATTAACTTTTATACAAGCACGCTATACTGCTACGTCATCTATAACAGATCATAGGACATACTCGGTCACTTCGGCGTTTTATATATTATTTACTTCACTGTTACTGAGTTTTAAGCATGAATGACGCATGGTCATTAGGTGACATATGGGTATTAATATAATAGATGATAGAAAGAAATAGATAAATGAGTTAAAGAAGTGTTTTGCGAACAGAAAGTAACAGTTGTCAGGTGTGCTGAGAATTATTTACAAGATTAGATAACTAAATTTTGGCTGTCCAGTTTAGTTTAACGAGAAGCATTCAAATGACAAGGTACGAAGTGACACTGTGGGTATAATTGAAGTCTTTATTCAAAGGTAAGTGCGCCTCGGTTGCACAGTGGTAGAGTGCCAGAATACAAATCCACAGGTCCCGGGTTCGATCCCCACCAGGCCCTAGGATTTTTATCTGTCTCTTTCCACTTCTTTCAACTCTGGCAGTATTGCTCATGTGAAAAATACCGATTAGCACCGTGGTTCGGAACCCACGTTAAACTGTAGGTCCCCCTATAACTGGCTGGGTAAGTCAGTTCGAAGGTCAGAGGAAGGCAACGGCATACCACCTCCAAACAGGACCATGCCTAGTAAATCACTGTGGTGTTCAAACCAATCTTCGGATTGTTGACTGCTTTACCTTTTTTTTTTATTCAAAGGTAATCACCAGAGACCTGAGCACAACTATCCCACTGTTTAACGAGCCGAAATATTCCCTATTCCCAGAATTCCCGTGGCTGTAATAAGAGCAAGTCCTCCACGGTGTCCTTCAGTTCGTCGTTGCATCGCTTTCCATTCAGATGTTTTTAGCAAACCAAACAGATGTAAGTCACAAGGCGACATGTCCGGGCTGTAGAGCGGATGCTCTAGCTGCTCCCACGTGAACTTGGCCAGTACAGTTGGTGTGACCCTGGAGACGCGTGGACGCGCGTTATCATGGAGCAGAATCACTCCCTCCGTGAGCAGCCCAGGCCATAGACTTGCGTAGGCTACGGAGGTCTCGCAGTACACGTCACTGTTAATGGTAATTCCGTGCTCGAGGAATTCGAGGAGTATCGAATCTGGGCGACGAAAAAGACGGTGAGTATCACCTTGCTGCAGAGGGCACAGCCTTGAAATTTTTAGGGGGAGGTGACGACGGATGCTTCGCATTCCTATATGTCGCACTACGTTACCCTAGAGCGGCATATTCAAATTTCAACAGATTTGGTTGTTAAGACTTATCGGACCTTTTCGTTTGAACACCCGTCGTAATTTATGATAAAAATTGTAAAAATAACCTAAATTTTGTTTTTCACATCTGCTGGATACGAATTTTTGAAATGCCACGTGAATTTGGCCAGTACACTTTCTGTGACCCTGGAGACGCGTGGACGCGCGTTATCATGGAGCAGAGTCACTCCCTCCGTGAGCAGCCCAGGCCCTATTATATAACAGTTTCGAGACAAGTAAAAGATATTACTCCTACTTTAAGTTCAGAGTAAGCACTTGCATATCATCATGGCGTATAAGACCGTATTTCACGCCTGAGAGTCACTTCGACGTGTGACTGCACTTGCTTATAGCTTTGCAAATGAAACTTCTCTCCTTAACTAGATGTGCTATTTGAAGCACACAATTGGTTAATAACTGAAAACACAAAGAAGGGAAGAGGAAGTAATCTCTGGCCTTTCACCATGAGGTATCAGCTGGAACAAACGGCCTCTCCACTTTCTCCGCCGTTAACTGATGCGGGAGGATTTTGACACGGCCAATTCGTCATGTTTCTCCCGATTAGAACACGCCGTTACAGTTGGCTACTTCTGCCTAAATCTAAACTGTTCATCTGCTGAGAAATTTAAAATTAATTATGTGCTTGCCGTGGGTTCCTAGTTATTTGTGTCCGTTTCTGCAATCAGCAGGACTACAACATTATAGTAAATCAATTAGAATATACTTTAAGCAATATATTTTGGCAAGACAAACATTTAGATTCGAAAACGAAATAAGACGATGCTTTGCTTACCTTATAGTTTTTTCAAGCACACAGAGGCTAATATTTCACCTCCAGTGCTTGAGACCTCAGTACCCGAAGCTCAGATGTTGAGTCACTGATATAGTTTTGTTTGTACATTCCTGGCCATTAAAATTGCTACACCGCGCAGAAGACGTGCTACAGACGCGAAACTTAACCGACAGGAAGAAGATGCTGTGATATGCAAATGATTAGCTTTACAGAGCATTCACACAAGATTGGCACCGGTGGCGACACCTAAAACGTGCTGACATGAGGAAAGTTTCCAACCGATTTCTCATACACAAACAGCAGTTGACGGGCATTGCTTGGTGCAACGTTGTTGTGATGTCTCGTGTAAGGAGGAGAAATGCGTACCATCACGTTTCCGACTTTGATAAAGGTCGGATTGTAGCCTGTCGCGATTGTGGTTTATCGTATCGCGACATTGCTCCTCACGTTGGTCGCGATCCAATGACAGTTAGTAGAATATGGAATCGGAGGGCAATATGGAACGCCGTGCTGGATCCCAACGGCTTCGTATCACTAGCAGTCGAGATGACAGGCATCTTATCCGTATGAATGTAACGGATTGTGCAGCCACGTCTCGAGCCCTGAGTCAATATATGGGGACGTTTTCAAGATAACAACCATCTGCACGAACAGTTCGACGACGTTTGCAGCAGCATGGACTATCAGCTCTGAGACCATGGCTGCGGTTACCCTTGACGCTGCATCACAGACAGGAGCGCCAGCGATTGTGTACGCAACGACGAACCTGAGTGCAAAACGTCATTTTAGACGTCATGTTAGATCTAGATGATTGTAATAGATGAATAAGACATGGAATACCATCCAGTATCGTCTCGCACTTCGATCAATTGCAGGACCTCGAACTTCCATGACTCAAAAGGCGTTTGAAGTCCCCTGCAGCAATACTGAACCATACTGTCTCTAAAGTCGTCCATAACTGCGGAAGTGTTGGCGGTTCAGGATATTGTACACGAACTAACCTCTCGATTACGTCCCATAAATGTTTGATTGGAATCATGTCGGGCGATCAGACTGGACAAATCATTCAAACATATTTATGAATTTTGGTTTCTGAGGAGCTAGTCATATAAAACATTATTAAAGATGTTCCGCCATTTGACTGACTAGTTATCCAAATTTCGGCCTTAGGCCATTTTAAAGTGCTATACTGGAATGAAAAATAAAAATGATCAGACTTCTATATGATCTATGTCACTCTCAAAATCACTAAAATTGTTACATATATGATGCAACATACCCACTATCCAGTCACACGTTGATCATTATGGGGCAGTAATAGAAGAAAGTAAACGGAAAGCTGAATTTCTAAATTTAACGTTTAAGAAATCTTTCATGCACAAATGTACCACCATTTGATCAACGCAACAACTCCCAAATGGAGGACATAGTAATAGGTATTTCCGGTGTAGAGAAGCAGCTGAGAGAGCTAAATACAACAAAGTCTCCTGGTCCGGATGGAATACCAGTTCGGTTTAAAAAGAGTATCCTGTGGAATTGGCCCCTTACTTAGCTTGCATTGATCGCTAATCTTTAATTCAGCGCAAAGTTCCTAGTGATTGGAAAAAAAAAACGCAGTTGACTCCCGTTTATAAGAAGAACTGACCCACATAATTACAGGCCAATATTGTTGGCAACAGTTTCCTGTAGAATTTTGGAGCATATTCTCAGTTCGAATATAGTAAATTACCTTGAAACGGGAAAGCTTCTTTCTGTGAATGAGCACGGGTTTAGGAAACATCGTTCATGTGAAACTCAGCTTGTCCTTTTCTCACATGAAATATTGTGAGCCATGGATGAAGGGCAACAGGCGGATTGCGTTTTTCTCGACTTCAAAAAGGCGTTCGACGCTGTGCCACACTGCAGACTGCTAACGAAGATACGAGCATAGGGAATAGGTTCACAGATTTGTGACTGGCTGGAAGACTTCCTAAATAATAGAACGCAGTACGTTGTTCTCGACAGCGAGTATTCATCAGAGACGAGTGTATCGTCAGGCGTGACCCAGGGGAGTGTGATAGGACCGCTGTTATTCTCTATCTATATAAATGACCTGATGGACAGAGGAACATGCAATTTGCGGATGTTTGCTGATTACTTAGACAAATTTTCTAGTTGGTGTGAAAAATGGCAGCTAGCTCTAAATGTAGAAAAATGTAATGTGATGTATGTGAGTAGGAAAAACACTCCCATAATGTTCGAATACATCATTAGTAATGAACTTCTCGATGTAGTCGCATCGTTCAGATATCTAGACGTAACATTGCAGAGCAATATCAAATGGAACGAACATCTGTGGACAGTTGTGAGCAAGGCGGACAGCCGACTTCGGTTTATTAGGAGGATTTTGGGAAGATGTACTTCACCCGTAAAGGAGACCGGAAGTAAAACGCTTGTACGACCACGTCTTGAATATTGCTCAAGGGTTTGGGGCCCGCAGCAGATCAGTTTAAAGGAAGACATAGAGGCAGTTCAGAGGCGAGCAGTTAGGTTTGTTACTGGTAGGTTCGACCAATGCGCCAGTGTCATGGAAATGTTCCGCGAACTCAAATGGGGATCGCTGGAGGAAAGACAATGTTCTTTTCGAGAAATTTTGTTGAGGAAATTTAGAGGCCGGAATGTGAAGCTTAGTGTAGTACGATCTTCCTGTCGCCTTCTTGCATTTCGCATCATGATCACAAAGACAATATAAGAGAAATTAGGGCTCGTGCGGAGGGGTATAGGCATTCTTTTTTCACTCGTTATATTTGGGAGTGGAATAGGAAAGGTGGATTGCGGAGTATATATTTGTGGATGTGCAAGATCGCACACACAATTGAACCGCAGCCTGCAATCCTGTACGCCTTCATCCTTTCCTCGCTGTTTTGCCCAAGTTCGCTATTGTGATAGGACTGCAGTCTTCGCTTGAAAACAGCAATTGCTATTGTAGACGGCGGTTGTACTGAGATTGCGATCTTGCACGTAAATGCAAGTTGACTCACATATGTAACGATTTTGTTGTTTTTGACAATGATTTGGGTCTTACAAAAGTCCAATGACTTTTTTTTCTAGTGCCTGTCTTTTGTTGACAACTTAGGAACAAGGCTTCGTGGGGTGTTCGCCACTCTTGGACCCTACCATCAGCTCTCACCAACTGGTATCGGCACTCATTTGACCACGGAACGGTTTCCCCACTCATTTAGGATCCTAGCTGTATGGTGACGAGCCCAGAGGAGGCGCAGCAGGCGAAGTTGTGCAGTAAAAAAAAAGGTATTCGAGTCGGTCGTCTTCTGCCATAGCTCATTAACGCAAACCTGTCCTAACGCATACGTTCATGGTACGTCGCACGTTGATTTCTGCGGTTATTTCACGCAGTGTTGCTTGTGTGTTGGAACTGAATGTTTTACGCAAAGTCACTGCTCCCACAGACCGTTGGCCACTGCATTGTCAATGGTGAGAGGTAATACCTGCATTTTGAAATCTCGGCACACTGTTGACACGGTAGATCTTATACATCTACATGAGATACTCTGCAAATCACATTTAAGTGCCTGGCAGGAAGTTCATCGAACCACCTTTATACTGTTCATCAACCATTCCATTCTCGAATAGGGCGCGGGAAGAAAGAACATTTGAATCTCTGCGTTCGAGGTATGATTTCTCGTATTTTATTCTGATGATCATTTCTCCCTATGTAGACGGCAGTCAACAATATATTCTCCTATTTGGAGGAGAATGTTGTCGATTGGAGTTTCGTAAGTAGACCACGCCGCAGCGATAAAGGCCGTTGGTGTAATGAGTCCCATCCCAGATCCTGTATCATTTCCGTGACGCTGTCTCCCCTGTATAGTGACAATACAAAACGGGCAGCCCTTCTTTGGACTCTTCCGACGGCTTCCGTGAGAACCACTTGAAAAGGATCCCACAGTGGGCAGCAGTACTCCAAATAAGGACGGACAAGCATGGTGTATGCAGTCTCTTTATTAGTTCTGTTGCATTTTCTAAAGGTTCTGCTAATAACACGCAGTCTCTGGTTCGCCTTTCCTACGACATTGTCTATGCGTTCTTTCCAGTTGTAGTCTGATGTAATAGTAATTCCTAGGTATTTAGTGGAGTTTACGGCCTTCACATTGGATTGATTTATCTTGTAAACAAAGTTTAAAGGATTTATTTTCGTACTCGTATGGATAACTTCATACTTCTCATTATTTAGAGTCAATTGCCAATTTTTACACCAAATTGATATCTTTAGATCGTTCTGCAGTTGGTTTTGATTTACAGATGACTTTACTATACGATAAATGACGGCGTCATCTGCAAACAACCAAAGAGAACTGCTCAGATTTTCTCTCAAATCATTTATGTAAATAAGGAACAGCAGAGGACCAATAACACTACCCTGAGGAACGCTGGATATCACCTCTGTTTTAGTCGATGCCTTACCATCGATTACTACACACTGTGTCCTCTATCCAGTCACAAATCTGGGGCGATATTCCATAACCATGCAATTTGATCGAGGTACGGTGTCAAAGGCTTTCTGGAAATCTAGAAATACGGAATGTATTTGAGAGCCCTTGTCGATAGCACTCATCACTTCGTGTGAGTAAAAAGCTAGTCGTGTTTCACATGAACGATATTTTCTAAATCCGTCCATAGATCATTCTGGTCAAGATAATTGATAACATTTAAATAAAGGATATGTTCCAAAGTCCTGCTGAAAATTTGCGTCAATGAAATAAGCCTTTAGTTTAGTGGGTTACTCCTACTGCCTTTCTTGAATATAGGTGTGACCTGTGCAACTTCCCAGTCTTTCGGTACTGATCCTTCGCTGAGCGAACGGTTGTATATGGCTGTTAAGTAAGGAGCTATCGCTTCAGTATAATCAAATAGAAATTTAATGGGTATACAATCCGGGCCAGAAGACTTGTTCTTGTTAAGTAATCTCAGTTGCTTCACTACTCCAATGATATCTATTTCAACGTTATTCATTTTGGCCTTTGTTTGCAATTCGAAATCTGAAATACTGGTTTCGTCTTCTTTGGTGAATGAGTTTCGAAAAGCTGTGTTTAGTAACTCTGCTTTAGTAACGCTATCATCGGCAGGATCGCCATTTCTATCACGTAGTGGCGATATTGTTTGTGTTTTGCCTTTAGTATATTTTCCATATGACCAAAATCTCTTTGGGTTCTCAGTCAAATTTCGAGAAAGTGTTTAGTTGTGGAAAGTATTGTAAGCATCCTCGCTAAATTTCGAGCTTCTGTCTAGGATCGCCAATCCTGTGGATTTTGTGTTC
Organism: Locusta migratoria; assembly: GCA_026315105.1. NCBI lineage: Eukaryota > Metazoa > Arthropoda > Insecta > Orthoptera > Acrididae > Locusta > Locusta migratoria. The sequence goes on from CM048755.1 coordinate 238,604,796, forward strand.
GTTTAAATTTTGCATGCCTTTTTTGCTGTTTTTGCAACAGTACCGTGACCTGTTTTGTGTACCAAGGGGAATCACCACCTTCTTTTGTTAATTTATTTAGTATAAAACTGTCAATTGCTGTCGATGCTAATTCTTTGAATTGGAGCCACATCTGCACTACACTCACGTTTATGGTTTGGAATGAGTCGAAACTGTCTTTCAAGAAGCAGTTTAGTGTATCTCTGTCTGCTTTTCTGAACAAATATACTTTTCCTCTATATTTGGTAACTTTGAGACATTCGATATTCAATCTCGCTACGACAGCCCTGAGTTCATTAATACCTTTATCTGTTTTGATGCTCGTTATGAAATACTGAAGTCTCTAATTATTTACGAAATGGAATGTTCCAGGTATCCATATCCAACAACAATTTTCGGTTCAAACTCTGTGAATTTCCATAATTTCTCCACAAACACGTCGTAAATCTGTTAAAATGAATCACCGAAGTACAAATTATTCATCTGCCAATGTACCACCATTTTTATTGAGTGTGCGCGATAATGCTACCATCTGTGTGTGTGCATATCGATATCCACGAATTTTCTCACCTCATTGTAGAGTTTGGTGCCTCAGATGTGATGAATGACGACGAGAGAAAATCGAAGATGAAACTCACTGTCAGCACATAGCCTGCTTGTTATTCATAGCTCAAAAGAGATGAATGGCTAGACTATTTGAGGAAACGCTTACCAATGTCCGAAATGTTCACCTTATAAAAACCTCTGGAGAAATCTGAACTTTATTACAAGATACTGGCCCATAGTTGATCAGATACTTAGTACCATCACCTGTCTCTTCGTTGCCGTCCAAATTCTGGTGACAGAATGTCTTTCACCATAAGATTTTACTCCAAGTTGAGCGCCACCCGACAGACGTACGTTATTGGCATCAGTTATGGAGATGAATTACCTTTTAAAGTAATTGCTAGAAACGTCGTACAGGAACCGACCCCCACCAGATGTTATTGCGTTATTTGTTCCGTAGACATTCGATGTTGACAGCGGAAGTAAATCATCAGTAATTATTTTATACCAATTTTGTTCGTATCCCGACATTTCGGACTAGATGTTTATCAAAAACAAACATTGGAAGAATTATCTGGTCAGTACAACGGATGCGGAAGTGATGACTGGCAAAGTATTTTACGGGCTCATACTTTCCCATTTCGTCAACTTCTAAAATTTCTTGTTTTGTTACGCTCAGTAGGTTTTTCACAGCGTAGTAACTGATAGACTGGGTTTCTAGACAGCAGCCCTATAAACTTGTTTCATTGGGAGAAAAGAAGAAAGTACGCATTACATTATTTTGACCTTTCTAAATACCCACAAAGTTTTCTCGATATCACGAAATGTTTCATATGGTGTGTGTGTGTGTGTGTGTGTGTGTGTGTTAAGGGTAGGGGTGGAGGCGAAACAAAACAATTCTGAAACGTTGCAGACTACAAGGCCCCTATAATTTCAAACAGAACAGGTCAGCGTTTCCCATGGAGAGTACTGATATAAAAAAAATGAATGAAATGTAGTGAGCATTATAAAGCGACCAGAAAAGTCCATTTTGTTGGCTCAACCCTACCGATGTTTACGCTCATATAATGAAGATAACCTCGAGGTGGGTTGAGAACCGAGGGTTGTTTATGACATTTACGTCAGTTTACCTAAGTACATCTTTGGTACAGTTCTGAACGCAAAGACACTGTTGAGTTTTATTCTCGTGCTTTAAATGAAGTTCTTGGCTATCAGATAATGTTATCTGTTCAGTTGGGGAAATGATGGGCGCGCTTTCTGTGTAGATTGTTGTGACACACCACTGCTGAGACTCTCCCGGCATCCGACTTGTTCCTGTAGGAATCAATTTGTACAAAAAATAGAAAGGAAATAATAAAAGGATAATCCTTTGAAAATGCTCCAGCGATGACAAAATTACGTCGACAACCTGCGCTAATTATGGGTCCGGTTACAATCTCCATCGAGTGTGCTAGCTGCTTTTGACAGAAGTAACTGAGCTGGCCGCCATTTTATGCGTCTTCGCTGCTGGGAAACGTCTACTCACATGCTCTTCATCGGCATCGTAGATGAGTATATTTATTACCTGAAATGGTGTTATGGGAGAATTCAGTGACAAAACCGAACTCAATATTCATGGAAAGAATGATCCTCATTGAGATGAATCGTGGTATCGGTTCACTAATAATAACGAGTTTTCTCCCTATTTTCTTAGTGTTCATCAACAAGGATAAACGGAATACAGGGGTGTTTCAGAAACATTTGTCCGATTTCACAAGACGATATCATTTAAGAGTTGTTCCATGTCAGTAGGCACGGTACGAAACTTAACACTTTGTAGGTATTTTTGTTTTCTGTGAACTAATGTGGACATTCAGTTATTATCTTTCCCATAGTCACAGCTGTGACAAGCAAGTGCTTCCCGGTTTTTAAGGGTCTACGCCACATGATTTTTAGACTCATAGGTCAGAAACTATTGAAAAATTAAATTCTAAAATGACATTGAAATTGAAGATAATACAGCGCAGTTTGAGTCTTCTTCTTTACTGTTCAATCCTGAGGTTGGTTTGCAGGAGAGCGCCATTCCTCTCTTGGGCCTTGCTCTTCATTCGCAGGTGTGTATTACATCCAAAATCATCAGTGGTGTAGTGTACCAACGTTCTAGTTCATTTCAACGTCATTCCAGGAATGCTCTAGTCATCAGATTCACCGGTCTTCAGGTGTCAAGATAAGGGGAGGGGAGGTTCCCTCTTCGTTTGATGTATCAGATTACAAAATTACACTACGTCTTTCGCAAAGTGACCGGTCTCCGCATCTCAAGGGGAGGGGAGGGGAGGTTTCCCACTCCCTTCTGAATAAAGTTTCTCAATACACAAGTACACCACATCCAATCAGAGCACTCCGTCTTTATCACCACGCCACCCCGTTCCATTTCCCCTGCCCCAAAAGTGTACACTTTGAATATATGCTTGCATTATTGACCACAAAAATACATTTGTGACTGGGTAAACATGTGCATTCCGCCCCCCAAGCCACAAGTTATGAGGCTGGGCAAATAACTAAACTAGAGTGCTAGTATATAAGAGGTCCTATGGAATGCTGTAATGAGTATATATGAAACTGTGTTTAACAAGTACAAACCATTATTTTCTTATAAAATGTGCAGCTAATGACAGGGATTTACCTTAAATTACACAGCACTAATCATGAAAAACGCAAAATAACAGCCTTTGTAGCCTAACTTTAAATTTTTTCACCTCTAACAGCATTTAGCAGCACATGTAAACATATGGCATCTGTGATAAAACGTTTAAATAAAATACTGCAATTTATTTAACATTGCATTTTCTAATGTAAGTTATCTGACGCTATTTAAACCATAAACAACAGCTGAAATATCTGCAAAATTAGCCAAAACTAAATTGTTGCCATTAAAAGTTTAACCTGAAACCCTAAATTTGTCTTAAAGATAGCGCAGCATTATCGTGGTATGAAATTAATACCACAGATCATTAAAAAAAACCTCGTAATGCTTATAAACTCAAGGCGGGAAGTTCTCTTAAGTCATTTCCTTGGTAAATAATAGCTGAAACTAAATCATCGTCATGACAATCGTGTGCTGCACCTTAATCATGCAATTGATAGTTGTCAGCACTGGCTTAGTATGATGAAAGATCTTGTCAAGCTTAATCGGAGCTTGAACTAATGGCAACACTTAGTACGTGAAAAATAATCGTATATTGTTCTCTGTGTACACTGCATGGCTTACTCAATTATTTCCGACGTTTGTGGCGCGAGTTAAACGACACTATAGCAAACCCAGCAGGTATTCGGATTCTTTTTAATCAGTGTATTAATCTAACATACAAAACCTCTAGCAAAGTAAGATATTTGTACCACTCTCTTACACTTTATATTTAATTTTCTTGCGTGGATTAAGACCCAGTAATACGCTAAATTAACTATTTCTTTCAGCCGAGATGCCATAGTAGTATAGAAAGTACGAAAAACAATAGCCGGCCGCGGTGGCCGAGGGCACTGAGGCGCTCCAGTCACGGTCTGCACGGCCACTACGGTCGGGGGTTCGAATCCCCCCTCGGGCATGGATATTTGTGCCGTTTTTAGTATAAGGTAGTTGATAAGTAGTTTGTAAGTTTAGGGACTGATGACCCCGTAGTTAAGTCCCATAAGCTTAACAAATATTTGAAAAACAATAATATTTACATTAAATGAATGGAAACTGTACAAATTGTGATATTACATCACTTATCCCAAAGTACTTGTAAAATTTATACCTAACATCCCTAAAGTAAGGATCCCCTAGTTTTTCCTAGCATATCAGGCCTAATAACAGTTTATCATTTTGCAAAAAAAGTGAAATCAATCATTTTCATAGCGGTACGGCCTAGTCTTTCTCTGGGACAAAATACACGCTATTTACATCAAATATAATAAAATAATCTTAAAGCAGCCGCGGTGGAGTAACCGAGCGTTCTAAGGCGCCTAGTTGCGGAGCGCGTGGTTGATCGTCGTCGGAGGTTCGAGTCCTCCCTCGGGCATGGGTGTGTGTGTTGTCCTTAGGTTAGTTTGTAAGCCTAGGGACTAAGAACCAAAGAAATTAAGTCCCTTGGATTTATAAACATTTACATTTTGTTAAAGTAATCACTTCTCAGCTACGTTCACGGCGTGACAGACATAATAACGTTTGAGATCATACTAAACAATCATGATGAAGCAACCTTCACATTAGGAGATTATCACAATGTTATCTTAAAAATAATTCATAAAACCCGTATATAGTGCTCCTAGCTAATTCTAGATCTAACAGTCCTAACAACAGAAGAAATTGCTGTAATTAGCAGTGACGAAAAAAAAATGTGGATATTGCCTAACTTTAACAGGGCTGTAACTATCACGAAATGAACAATGTCTTCGCACAAATAAGGCATGAAATTACTTCACGCACATCTCATGCCTATTGACATATATTTCCACGTTTAATGACAGATGTTTATGTCAAATAACGAAATGTTTCGGTAAAAGATAACCTGATGTTTACATCCAATATCGCAATGTTATCGTAAAATCAATGCTCATCATCTCTAATTTCAGTATCTCCGAGATATTTACAAGTCTAACAGACCTAATAACAGCTGAAAGTATTGTAAATAGTACTGTATAAACAACATTTTACTAGAATGTAACCAGGGTGCGTAACATATTTGTCGGTCCTATAACTGCAAATAATTCAAGCAGGAAATATTGTAATAAATGTTGTTAATGTTTTAAGGGGATAAACGTCTAGGTCATCAGTCCCTGTAATAAGGATATATCTTACACTAGAATGGAAAAAAGCATCAGCACTCATTACTAGGAAGGGAGAAAGTGTTATGTGGGGGCCAGACAGTGGAGCTCGGACAGCCTTACCATCCCTTTTTCTCGAAGCCGTTCACGGCACATCCCACCCCCTTGTATCTTCGGTATGGATAAAGCTAGAAGCCTGAATTTCCAGTGACCAAGATTACCTAAGACAACAAGCTACATTTCGAAATTGTTCTATTTTACTCTGCATTTCTCACCCCCATTCCATTCCCTTGCAAGATATGTGACTTTTACACCTACGGCGATTGCTGTAGGATAGAACTATGTGTACTAAGTTTGGTTGAAATTGGTCCAATAGTTCAGAAGGAAATATGGAGCATAAACACACACAAACTTACATATATTTTATGGTATGTATGGATTTTCGACTCATTTATGTAATTAACGTGTATACTCTAAATTCTTAGGTAAAACTGTTAGAAAGGCGACATACTTCAGTGAGTAAACAAGCAGAATGAGAGAAAACAAGAGCGAGGTTGGTAGCCAGGCGGTGGGGCGTTTGGGCACACGGATCCAGTCCCTCGCCAAGGGAAAGGCCTACCATTTATGCGCTGTGGGACCAAATAGGTGGTGGAGGTAGCACCCAGGCTGAAGTTGCCCCCCTCCACTTAGCTACAGAGACTGTCTACGTGTCGTGTATATAGACCAATAAACCGTAAGTATCGTTTAGGGCTGCGTGTGTGTCGGTCAGCTTGCATGCAGTCAGCGCGCAGTTACAAACTCTGAACCGTCGTATGCTGGTTTGTTTTGCGTAACTGGATCTTTGCTGTCGTTATGTAGTGGTAGTCCACAAAGTAAGTCCAGTTTGGTTATATACAACAAACGTGTACAGATACAGATAAAAATTTTATTATACAAAAATCTACAACTGTTAAACTACTGCCGCGCGGGAGTAGCCGAGCGCTCTGGAGCGTCACATTTCGGATCTCGCGGCCTCCCGCGTTGGAGGTTCGAATCCTCCCTCGGGCATGGGTGTTTGTGGCGTCTTTAGTATAAGTTAGTTCGTAAGAAGTTTGTAAGTTTAGGGACTGATGACCCCGCAGTTAAGTCCCAAAAGATGTACAAATATTTAACATTTGATTGTTAAACTACTTTTCTACATAACTTCCGGAAATTTTGTAGGCACTTGTCATAGCGTGTCACAAGTTTTTGTATGCCTTATTCATAGAAGATTGCCGCCTGTGTATTCAATTATGTGGTAACATGTTCTTTCAGCTCGTCATCGTCGTTGAAGTGTTGACCACAAAGGACAGATTTTAGGTGTAAGAAAGAACGAGGTCCGGTCTGTACGGAGGATGATCAAACACGTCTCAGTGAAATTCCCATAAGAGATGTTTTTGTCAATTCGCCGTGTGAAGTCAGGTATTATCCTAGGAAAAAAAAAAAAAAAAAAAAAAAAAAAAAAAAAAAAAACAGTAATCCTCGACGCTTGTTCTGTATTGCGCGGCACAATTTGGTCTCGCAGTAGCTATATGCAATGATTGTTTGGCTACGGGATAGGAAATAAATCGACAGAATGCCTTTTCTGTCCCAAAAAAAGGCCCATATGACTTTTCGAGGTGTAAATATTTGATTGGGCTTAATCTTCGTCGTGGATGAAGTGTGCCACTGATTGCCGTTTTGTTTCAGGGGTGTCGTACGATACCCAAGTTTCATTCCCCGTGACTATTCGAGAAATAAAACCATCGCCTTCTTGATTGTAGCGTGTCAAAAACTGAAACCATCCGTTGTTTTTGTGTTACTAAGAATTTATGGTACCCAACGTGAGTAAAGTTTTCGAAATTTCAGTTCTTCAGTAACAATTTCAAAAATTATGATCGTGAGATTTGCGGAACTTCCGTAACAACGTCATTAAGTGTAAGCTTACGGTTGTGCTTAATCTTCTCTTAAATTGTGTGAAGAAATTCAGCAGTAAGCACAGACGGGCGTCCACTTCGTTCTTCATCGTGAACTTGAACACGTCCTTCACTGAACAGTCTCACCCATCTTCTAACCATTGACTCACTCATAGCATTTAGTCCGTAAACCTCGCAGATTTTCCGATGAATTTCCTTTGGTCTAACTTTCTTTGCATTTAGATATGATTTCACATGCGGCGGCATTTCCAATCACGGCTGACATTATGAAGAAGCACTACAAAGCACACGGCGTCAGCAGCGATCTGAAAATGGCGTACGTGTCTTCTCCACGAGTCAGAGTAACTGCCGCGCATACTAGGAACTGCGATCGTAACGCGGATAGAAATAGAAGCGGAACTTACTTTGTGCACGACACTCGCATTAACTTTAGTAGCGGAGTCTGGTGCTACAATCCTGGCAAGAGTGACTGCAGGGAGAGGCGAGTTGTGAATGGCCGGTGTAGGGTGGTGTCCTTTAGGGCTCGACTATTACGACAGCCTTCCGTGGCAGATTCCTCGGAATCAGTTTGTTGAGGCTCCGCCCGCGGCGTGCTGCCGCTTTCCCTTTCTAAAGCGCCACATTACGGGCTTTAAATGGCACGCTTCCATCAGATTAGGCGCCCGCCTCACGCTGCCCGCCTTTCGACACGAGTTCGGATGTTCCGTCTCGCGGTCCCCCTGCTGTGCGTCAACCAAAGGCCATTCCCGGTAAGCTAGACGGGCTATCTCCGAGGAAATAACTTCTTTACTTCATTACGTGACGGATTTTAACCCGGGGACGCACGTGCTTCAAAAATTACTCCACTTGCCCAACTATTAGACTTCCGTACGGCCGCGGTGGAGTAGCCGAGCGGTCTAAAGCACCTCGCCGCGGAGCGCGCGGTTGCACGCTGTGGAGGTTCGAATCCTCCCTGGGGCATGGGTGTGGGTCTTGTCCTTAGGTTAGTTTACCTAGGTTTAAGTAGTTTGTAAGCTACGGACTGATGACCATGCAGTTTGGTCCGATAGATTTACAGACATTTGAACATTTGATTCTTCCGTCACGGAAGTTGCGTGTCTAAAAATAAATATTTCTGTAGCGCTACTCGACCGTCCTCACTTTTTGCCTTGCCGCGAAAGCTAAAATCGGTTCTTGACATCACATTGCTCAGAATCAAAACAAACGGTCACCATCTTGAATTGAAGATTTCCAAAATTACTTCCGTAAATGGTGTTTTGAGTTACTTAAGGCTACGTATTATGAAACTCATGCATTCAAAACTATGCAGTATTACTGTCAAAATCTAGATACGCGTCATGGCGGAAACGGACGACACCAGCTATTTGTCTCTGGAACTCACTCAACTCTCACGCAAGGAGAGGAGAAAGCGCAGATGGGTGAAGGAATGGACAGAGAACGTTAGGGCTATGAAGATTAAATTACATGAAGTGCTCCTAATGATTGTCCGAACATTCTCAGGGTGGAAACCCCTCATTATGAGTACTTCTGCAAATGCTATTATTTTTATTTATTACGAAATCCGTGGGCATATATTACCCGGCAAGGCGAAGTGGTAACGCGGCAGCGGCAGGAACTAACTTGGTCACGTGACCAGGTACAGCCTTGCTACGGTTACACTAGTGCGCGTTGTTACCTGTAATTGCGAGTATGGAAGGTGAGCGTGGAAAGTGTCTTCGTCGGCAGGGGCGGTGGCTTGCGGTTAACGTAATTAAATTCGTTGACGACGAGAAACAGAGGGGATTCACCGTGCCGGTGCAGAAGGCTATGGAACGTGCTGAGCAAGAGGATTGTTTCCAAATTATGGAAAGAAGGACACGATGCCGAGCAGAGTGAAACTCACGTTTCTACGCCGAAGAAGAAGAAGAAGCAAGAACCTCACAATAACCACGTGATCGATGATACGGATAAATGTATTGTCGGCAGCGATTTCAACGGTATTACGAACAATATAAAGAAATACCAACTTTGCGAAAACTGCACAACTTTTGTCGAACAGAACCGAGTTTCAAAGCTAGCAAGGAAACCATTAGAAAATTTGTTTAGTCTATGGGATTTCGTTTTAGAAGGTGCCAAAATAAACGTGTTGTTTTGTGCGAACGATAGGACATTGTTGCTAAAAGGGCTTACTTTCTCAGGTTTTTACGAAAAAAGCGAGCAACAGAATCAAAGCGACTTGTGGTTACTTAGATGAAACATGGATTAACACACGCATTATACAGTAAATTAATGTTGACAAAGTGATAGTGCGCGAGTAGTGTTGTCAAACAAAAGTGCCGGTCACCTTTTAATTGTTGTTCATGCAGGAGGAGACACGAGTTTCATTCCGGGTGCACTTCTCATATATAATTCAAAAATCAAAACGTCCGACTATCACTCAGAAATGGATGGCAAAAACTTTCAAAAATACGTTGAAACCCAACTTATGCCAGACTTACCGCCAAGAAGTATTGTTGTTTGATAATGCTCCATAGCACAGTAAAAAAAAAAAAAGAGAATAAACTGCCTTTTTCTACCTCTCTGAAAAGTGAAATACAATCCTCGCTGACCAAAAAAAACATACTTTATGACTCTGACCTACGGAAAGTCGGACTTCTGGTAGTAGTTAAGGGGTACCAAACGTCTACTATTTATTTTATTGACAAAAGTTTGTAAGAGAATGAATTTGTACCCCTCCGACTGCCTCCATACCATCCAGGCCTGAATCCCATCGAATTAATCTGGAATATTGTAAAAAAATAAAATCCGTACTCAGAATATCTCAAGCGTTTCGCTCACGGAGCTGAAAAAACTTACGGCTGATGCTTTTGCTGCTGTGACATTAGAAGATTGGAGAAAGGCAGTATATCACGTAGAAAAAGTGTGCGAGGACTATTGGAGAAGAGATGCTCTGATGGACGAAGAAATAAAAAAATAATAATATCAGTCCGGCTGGATTGAAGTGACGAATCATTGTCACCGATCGAATCGGCAGACGACGAATCAACAGAGACAGCTGAGGAAGGCGAGATCAGCATGGGAGGCAGCTCTACAGTACTGCCAGCGAAGCTCCGTGAACAGCTGAAGTAAGATACTGCTGTCAGGAATATATCGTAGAATCAGTATTCTAGCTATTGTTTTTAATTAAAATTAATTTTCAATGTTGTTCATTGGAAGAAATACTTTGTTTTGATTACTTCAAAAAAATGTTCAAATGTTTGTAGAGCTTATGGGACTTAACTACGGGTTCATCAGTCCCTAAACTTACAAACTACTTATGAACTAACTAATACTAAGGACGGCACAAATAAACATTTGCAAATGATATGTAAAGGGAGAGAAGGCAGAAGGATAGGAAAGAAAGGATTGACAGTGGCCGCATTTGGGCATTGATATTAAGCAATGGCGACAAGTGAAAAAGTGAGCCGGATCGGGAATCGAACCCGGGTCTCCCGCTTCGGGCCAGCGGTCACCTTAACCACTTGGCCACCGGATCTCGCCTTCCGTCCGTCTCAAATTCTCACAATTCGCACGCTATGTTTGTATTGCCCCTATCGTCCATGCCCTCTTACACTCGCCATTCCCGTGCGAGGTCGGACGTATGACCGCATCTGCGGTTAAATAACTGAAGCTAACGCCGTCGTCGCGTTTAAATACTTATTCGGATGTCCGAAAGAACAGACACTACACCAATACAGTAAGTATTTAAACCCCCGACCGTAGTGGCCGAGCAGACCGTGACTGGCGTGCCGCTGACCGCTTGGCCACCGCGGCCGGCGTTTTGATTACTAGCTGTGTCTTTACCCCTTCTGAGTACTAGCAACGTCTATCCATTCGGAATACTTCTAGCCATCGTAGGTGTTGCTTCACTGCAGTAATGATCAACCAATGATTGCTTCGCAATTTTTTTCATAATGTGAGAAACTAAGAAGAATAAAACACTCGGAAACAGCCATTGAAAGGATTAGTAAAATCGATGTAGGCTTAACATCCAACCACAGCATCGAACATTGAAGTCGAATTTCCAAATTAGATTTAGTCTTCCGCAAAATGAATCGTGAGTAAACGCGCTGCGTGTAACAGGCTAGCAGCGGCCCACTTACAAGAGTACAGGAGCGTACATGTACGCCGTACTGCTCCCCCTCTCAGTTTCTCCGGCGTAAACACGACGGTGCTGCCACCGTCGCGATATTACCACTTGGCTTTGCCGAGTAATATATCCTGTGTTGACGTTTCCCCAGACAGCAATTTTATCTTCCACGAGGAAAACTGTTTGTCACAAGGGCAGAACCATGCTACACTGGTTTCAGGAGCATCTCATAGCACTCAAGTTGAAGTCTTGGCCCCCACATTCGCTTCATCTTTCTATGCGCCCGCCGGCCGCGGTGGCCGAGGGGACTGAGGCGCTTCAGTCAAGGTCTGCACGGCCACTACGGTCGGGGGTTCGAATCCCCCTCGGGCATGGATATTTATGCCGTCTTAGTTCGTAAGTAGTTCATAAGTAGTTTGTAAGTTTAGGGACTGATGACCCCGTAGTTAAGTCACATAGACTACAAACATTTGAACATTTGATCTATGTGCCCATAAACCAACGGCTCGTAATTAATCGACCTGTGCATAGATATATGGTGTCCTATAGCTCCCCAGATCTTCAGTATATGATGAAGAACCGCTGATGTGTGCCGTTTCAACGGTGGACAGACACATACTAAGCACAGGTCACTATTTTGTCGTTCATCATAGAGCGTTTTAAATATACGTTAACGCATTATTCAAGGAAAAAAAGTGAAATTCACACATGAGGCGCATTATGACATTGGTCATGCATACGACGAGTGTGAACAAGAGCGATTATGTCCCGCTAGTGCCATATTAACACCAACCAGGAATGTTTGACTGGTGGACTGCCAAGTAATTTGTAATTAATGAAATTCAGAAAAGTCAATGACGTTCCTGTCTAATTAAAATTTTACTTCATGCTGAAGAATTGTCGCATAAATAAAAGATTATACGAACTTCTTGCAACTGGATTTTCATTTAGTGGCAGAAGCAGAAGTGAGAGTTGGTTTGGGATGATTATGTTGCCGTCCCTAAAAAATGTTCAAATGTTTGTGTAGCTTATGGGACTTAACTACGGAGCGATCAGTCCCTAAACTTACAAACTACTTATGAACTAGCTAATCCTAAAGACGGCACAAATCTCCATGCCCGAGGGGGGATTCGAACCCCCGACCGTAGGGGCCGTGCAGACTGTGACTGGAACGCCTCAGTCCCCTCGGCCACCGCGGCCGGCGGAGCGCTACACTCCCCTCGGCCACCGCGGCCGGCGCCGTCCCTAAACTTACAAACTACTTATGAACTACCTTATTCTAAAGACAACTCAAACATCCATTCCCCAAGAGAGGATTCGAACCGCCGACGGAGAGTGGCCTCGCGCATCGGAGCATAGCGCCTCAATGCGCTCGGCCACTCTTCCGCGGCCAAGAATGACAGTTGTGAACGGGACACATCGGGAATTTTGACGTCACTTTAATGTAGGACGACACTGTCGTATTCCATTAAACAGATAATTAAAACATGGATACGTAATTTAGAGAAACCTGGTTCGACAATGAAACAGGAATCGCCAGGTCGTATGCGAACCTTTCGTACGCAAAGCATTATCCAAGCTGATCGAGATGCTATCATAATACGTCTACATTGGTCAATCCGTCAACAGTCAGTATAGTTCAAGTTTTCGATGAATATTAGTACAGGACTTACAATGTAATCCACGTAATCCAACGATCATATTATACGACGACAGTTCTGAGAATTATTGAAAAAGAGGAGTTTATTAACATTTCCATCTCATCAGATTTGATAACAAACAACATTTTAGATATACAGAGCTACACTAGCGTCCATCGCACAGCAAATAAGTTACCTTATGATGAGCCATATCATTATTCGGTGTTATAGGTCCTTATTTTTTGAGGACGAGACAAGCCATGCGGTAACGGTCACAGCTTGAAAGCGTTGTTATGCAATAACTACAGATTTTTTAAACATAACTGACACACACTATTTTTAACAAGATGGATGACCTCACACATAACATAAATATTTGATGGTTGCTGAAAACCAGTTGTTTGGTTCAAATGGTTGTGAAGCTTACGGGACTCAACTGCGGGGTCATCAGTCCCTAAACTTACAAACTACTTATGAACTACCTTATACTAAAGACGGCACAAACATCCATGCCCGAGAGGGGAATCGAAGCCCCGAGGGGAAACGGCCTAGCGCATCGTAGCATAGCGCGTCAATGCGCTCGGCCGTTCCGCCGCGGCAGTTGTTTGGGTAACATGTAATTTCAAGAAATGGCTTTCCAGATCTCCTGATCTCGCAGCTTGTGACTTCTTTTTGTGCGCTCACCTTAAAAGCAAAGTGTCTCTTAGTCGACCTGCTACAACGGAAGAATAAACTAATATCCTAGAAACAATTGCCGAAATTCCAGTTAAGATGTTCATCAAACCATAAACCCTGTACCGAAGAAACTAAACGAATGTTTGCATAGACGAAGAGCTGAGCTGCAAGATGTCATCCTCAAAGGATAAACTGCAGTTTACTACATATATTGTAAAATAGTATTATTATCAAATGAAAAATATTTTATAAATTATTTTCATGAAATGAATTAATTTTCACGACGAATCTAGGTGCAGAAAAGCTAATTCATTGAGTCCTCAGCTACAATCTACTCTCTTCTGCAAGAAGCTAAATCAGTACCAAGACTAAGTTAGCAGTGCACCGGTCTATCTTTCGTCCAATTTTGTTGTATGAGAGTGAAAGCTGGGTGGATACAGGTTACCTTATTCATAAGGTAGAGGTTACAGATATGAAAGTAGCAAAGATGATACTAACAGATGGGAACATTGACATGAGGGTGTCCGTACTGAGGAAATCAAAGAAAAGCTGGAAATGAGCACCATAGATGAAGCAGTTAGAGCGAACAGGCTGAGATGGTGGGGTCATATTACACGCATGGGAGAACCAAGGTTACCTATGGGTTCAGCAATAGAGCGTAGGAGGAGTCGAGGTAGACGAAGGAGAAAGTACTAAGATTCAGTCAAGAATTATTTTGAAGTAACAGACTTAACATCAGATGAGGCATCGTTGTTAGCATTGAATAGGGGGTCATTGAGGAATTTTATTAAGGGCACTATGCTATAGATTGAACGCTGAAAGGCATAATCAGTCTCTAATAATGATGTTGATGATGTGATGATGAATATCATGTTTCTTTGAATCATCCTGCATTAATTAAACTCAACAGACGATAATTAGGGAAAACTATTCCAATAGTTGCTGCAACATGTTCGCCCTTCCACGCGTGTAAAAATCTGAAATAAAAAAACTAACCCGCATTATGCATCAACACATAAAATGCAGAGTATCTTCAGCTTTTCTTCGATGGTTCCTTCGTCGAAAAGTTTGAATGGTATTTCTATATTATTATAAATTAATAAATAGGTAACTCATCAGATAACTTATTCTGTAATGTAATGTGAGAAGAAACTCCCTCAATCACTAAAAATTAACGTCTTCTGTTAACTTGCCCCACATATTTTGATGCCCTGAAACGCACGATTAGAATATAAAATAACAAAAGAAAAAACGAAGATAGTGAGGTTACGGCAGATTTGTTTTGAAGGACAAGCTTCCTTACCTGAGCTGAAATACGGCCGCTTTAAATGTCAAGTGATCGTATCCTGACGACTTCACGAAACGCTTGGCTCACGTATTCACCTCCTGGGTGCTGTTTTGCAGTGCAGAAGGCTAGAAGATACTGAATCTTCGTTACGAAGTCGGCGTTTGTGAAGCTCAAAGCAATTAGCTTTAATGAGCACCTCTTAAAGAATTACAACAACTTAACCTTTTCAACTACTCCTGTAGAAACGTCTGCTGTACAGTTCACAAAAACTATATGTTTGGAACATACACTGAGACGAGAATGAACATCATCATTTATGTAACTAAGCAGGTGTATGAAGTTGGTTCTGGACGATAAGGCCACTTTCTTATATTAACTCATCAGCTATAGTCCTTCGCCCTTCAGGAAATACGACAGATTTACGTAATAGTACTGTTTCAATTGTCTGTCGACGCGTTGTTGAAATTGCGTACCTATTTGCTGTTTGTAAGAAATGGGTGTCGTCTTGAAAATGCTCTTCTGATGACCTGTTGGATTTTTAAGGTTTAAATATGACACTCGTCAATCTAGGTCCTACGGAACCAAGAACAACAAAAATCGAACTTACCCATCTTGAATTCTGTAGGCGTATACCTGAAGTTTTAAAGTTTTTGGATAAATTTCCACAGATACCAATTAATTAGGTTTTAGCATCGTTTTGAGCCAAACAATTGGTCACAGTTTTAATTTTCGTCAATTTGTTCCGCACATGGTTGTCTGGCAGATGTTAGTGCACTCATCACAAACATTTCTTGTTTACAGAATGAAACTTTCACTCTGCAGCGGAGTGTGCGCTGATATGAAACTTCCTGGCAGATTAAAATTGTGTGCTGGAACCGGGACTCGAACCTGGGACCTTTGCCTTGTTTAGATATTTATTAAAATCATTTGTGAACTACCTTTTCATCAGGCTATTATATCACTTCCAATTCTCGTAAGTAGACAACTATTTATTTTTCTATTGGGTCTTTTATTTGGTGTGAACTGAGGAACCACACGGAGAAAGAGGACCACTACAATCTAAGAAGGGGTTGGAACACTTGCGCAGAGCCAACGGCTCTTGCCAGTCTAACCGGCTTTTCACAGATTTTATTTGTTTATTATTTAGGAGAGGAAGCGAGAAGGATGAGGAAGGAAGGGAATCACTTTAGCTCCACTATAGCATTGAAATAACTCAGTGGCGAGAAGCGAAAATGTGAGCTGGGCCGGCATTCGTATCCGCGCGCCCCGCTGCAGCACTAAAAGTTTGTACAATCAGTGTTACCTTGATATCTCGGGGATCGGTGTAACTGCTCGGAGATCTGCATCTAAAATTTCAGTAATGCAGAAACATGTGGAATTCTCCAAAATACGTGCAGCTGGAGCAAGTTTCTCCAATTCAGGTGTACCACAGTGGATAACCAGTAATTCGGAGCAACACCAGGTAAAGTTGAAATCGTTGTTTAATTTCGATAACTGTTCACGATTATGACCAACACTTTAACAATGCAAATACAATAAGCTGACCAGCATAGTGGCGACCTCGAAATCTCAATTTTCTAATGGCCTCTGCTGGCCCTCCTTATATAGTAATCCTAACAATGCCTAGCATTGTTGTTAACACTTAATACGTGAAAATATTTGATTTGTAATTCCCTTGCCTAAATTATGTGAATGTTAATTCCCTTTAACCGCTTCGCTAACCCCGCTCGCTTCCCGTCCCTCTTAAATTCACCAATTCGCACTTTACGGGCGTAGCGCCCCCTTCGTTCATGCCCTCTTATGCTCCCCATGTCGGATTTCCGTACAAATCTACGGTGAAGTAGATGAACCTTGTACGCCGTCATAGCGATATATACATATGGCATATATAAAACTGAAAGTCGTATTTCTAGGCCTAATTTTCGGAAAAACTAAAACAGATCATTTTGACTACAAACTCAACCAACAACACAGTTCAACATCTTGTAAAAACCTTTAGATGTATATCAAAAACCATTTGTATAGTACTAATATAGTTTTCAGAGAAACAATAAAGTTATCTCACTGAAAATCGCACAAAATATGCTGGAACATGTATGAGAAATGTAATGTTCAAATATTTGTAAATCTATCGGACTCAACTGCGTGGTTATCAGTCCGTAGCTTACAAACTACTTACAGGTGTAATATGCTGCGAATACACAGAAAGAAAGATCCTTTATCATTTAGCTACACTATAGCAGGGCAGCAACTGGAAGCAGTTAATTCCATAAAGTATCTGGGAGTAGTCATTAGGAGGGATTTAAAATGGAACGACCATATAAAATCAATCGTCGGTAAAGCAGATGCCAGACTTAGATTCATTGGAAGAATACTAAGGAAATGCAGTCCGAAAACAAAGGAAGTAGGTTACAGTGCACTTGTTCGCCCACAGCTTGAATACTGCTCACCGGTGTGGGATCCGTACCAGGTGGGATTGATAGAGGAGGTAGAGAAGATCCAACGGAGAGCAGCGCGCTTCGTTACAGGATCATTTGGTAATCGTGAAAGTGTTACGGAGATGATCGATAAACTCCAGTGGAAGACTCTGCAGGAGAGACGCTCTGTCGCTCGGTACGGGCTTTTGTCGAAGTTTCGAGAACATACCTTTACCGAGGAGACTAGCAGTATATTCCTCTCTCCTACGTATATCTCGCGAAGAGACCGTGAGGATAAAATCAGAGAGATTAGAGCCCACACAGAGGCATACCGACAATCCTTCTTTCCGCGAACAATACGTGACTGGAATAGGAGGGAAAATCGATAGTGGTCCTCAAGGTACCCTCCGCCACACCGTCAGGTGGCTTGCGGAGTATGGTTGTAGATGTAGAAGGAAAGTACTTGGGCTCGAACAAACACAGACACACCAAAATCGTGTGTCAATGTAAAGGTCCCATATTGCACTAGTGATACTCCCGCATCTCCAAAACTCTGCAGTCGTCCGTTAGAGGCCTCTGCCTATGCCATCCCGCATTGCACATTGAGCTGCCGATGCGCCAGTCGGGACCAGTAAATTCAATTGTTTGTATAGCTTATGGGACTTAACTACGGGGTCATCAGTCCCTAAACGTAAAAACTACTTATGAACTAGCTAACACTAAGGACGGCACAAATATCCATGCCCGGGGGGATTCGAACCCCCGACCGTAGTGGCCGTGCAGACCGTGACTGGCGCGCCGCAGTCCCCTCGGCCACCGCGGCCGGCTCGGGACCAGTAGGGACGGTGCAGTGTGCCTCTGAAGTTGCGTTCAGTGACGTTATTTGTGTAGTGAAGCCTCAGATGGGTCGGCGATTGGTAACCAATCCTGCTAATTTATTGCTATTGGTTGAGATGAAGATACGTAGAACCTTCCTTCGTGAAGATGATATTGGTGTAGAAAATGAATCATTCGCATGTTTTCTGGTATCTATGACAGTGCAGAAATATGAGCATAAGTTAGAAACAGATACTGTTGTAACACTAACACACAGTGGTTATGATAGGGACGATAATGAAGAACAGACACCCACCAGCACACTGGGGAGTACGTAATGACCCTGTAACCAAACGTCCATACAGACATGTTTGTTCGAGCCCAAGTACTTCCCTTGTTAGACTTAGTTAAACTAACCTATGGACAACACACACATCCATGCCCAAGGGAGGATCCGAACCTCCGACGCGGGAGGCCTCGTGATCCGCAACGTGGCGCTCCAGACCGCTCGCTACTCCCGCGCGGCGGGAAATGTAATAAAAAATTGGTGTCTCGCATACGGCTAAAAATCCTCACCATTAATACTAAAGTTTTGAGAAAGGTTTTCCGGTGTTTGTGGCGTTGCTGTTATCTCTTCAGTTAAACAACCGACGTATGCCAAAGGACTCGTCACAGGCTGTGAGAGAACTATTCGGACAGAAAAACTACTTAGAGCTGCTATAGAACTTTAAGAGTTCCGATATTCTAAAATCACTGGTTCATCACGATATTTAGTGTGCTAAATGATTTCTGTGATATGACTTACTGTAGACTCTAAAGAGTTTGGTAATTCTTTGAAATTTACTTGCTATTTTAAAATTGAGTTTACAAGCCTTAAGGACTGTCTCATCTTTAATAACGTGTTTCCTTATATTGGCCAAATCGTGGTTTTAATTTACATCTGAAAGTACTTGCCACGAAGAGCGTTGTTCTCTTGTAGATCTTGCAGATCATAGAGACAATTCAAAGGCGAGCAGCTAGGTTTGTTACAATGCGCGAGTGTCACGGAAATGCTCCGGCAACTCAATTGGGGATCGATGGAGGAAACACGACGTTCTTTACATGAATTTCTGTTGAAGAAATTTAGAGGGCCGCAATTTGAAGCTGAGTGTAGTATGATCTTGCTGCCGCCTACTTACATTTCGCGTGGTGATCACAAAGACAAGATAAGAGAAATTAGGGCTCGTATGGAGGCATATAAGCATTCTTCTTTTCCTCGTTCTTTTTGGGAGTGGAATAGGAAAGTGCCTTGTAGTGGTACAGTGTACCCTCCGCCACGTACCTTACGGTGAATTGCGGATTATGTATGTAGATGTAGATGTAGTGTACCTGGGTATCAATTTTGTGTAGTCGAACGACTGTATCGCGAGGTAATTAGAGGACCGTAATGTCGGCTGCAGCATATCAGGAAAAACCAGATTCAGGTGTTTTTTCCTTTCCTTTTTTTTGTGGGGGGAGGCATGATAGTACATTCGAATTATACGTACTTTACGATGTGTAAGACTTATAGCATCACTACTTAATGTTGCACTTTCAACATGTCAGTTTTTCAAAATTTGTCGAGCCAGGTTTTCGACGGCTTATAGTGTAGTAGTTATAGGGAGTAATTTTCAACGGTGCAAGCTCAAAGTTCAGGTAATTCAGGATGTAAGCCGGAACATGGCTGTACCGACATAGTCGACTTAAATTTACCTTAGATTACTACTACTAATGTAGAGCGGTTTTTTTCAGATCTTAACGCTTATTGTGTCCTAGCTAGTGGGGGCAAGGAATCAACCCATGCCAATGTACATAATTCAGGGGTGATCAAAATAACGTATGCAGACTTAAATATGTTGTAATATGTTAGATATCACATTGGCTACAGGATTAAATCGTAAGAGTGGATATTAACAGTTGGCATTACTGTTTCGAGGTGTCATGTGACCTATAGCAATAGTGTTTTTGGACGGAAAGTGAAACCATGGCGCAAGTAACTCTGACCTTCGAGCAACGAAAAGGCATTTTGAAATGGCATTGAAAATTTGAGAATTTCAGTGAAGTGAAACCACATTTTGGGGGGGGGGGGGGGACAATATGGAGAGGAATCGACAACACACTTCAGCATAGTTCGCCTTCGCAGGATGTTTGAAATTGATGGAACAATAACGGATATGCATAGACGACAAAGCCGGCCACCTGTATGAACAAGAGAAGCGTCATCAAAATTGACAAAGGCGCCACAAAAAATCGACGTCACACCGTGCATTTGAAACAGATGTGAGTAGAGCTAGCTTAGATTTGTTTTGCAAAATATTCAAATTTTAATAAACCTATCGTACCAAACTACTATGGTCTTAAGACCCTAGACTTACAAACTACAAATACTAATTTAAACTAATAACACACACACACACACACACACACACACACACACACACATGACCGAGCCCACCGGTCTATTGTTACACACAGTGACCGGGGACGTGAGAGATCAGGTATAAAATTATGCAATGCTTTGTTTCCCAAGTGGTGTGGTTTGATGAGGCACGGTCTAAATTACATGGTACACCGCGTGGTAACTGGCGCCCGTTGTAGTCCTCCCTCTGGCATGGGTGTATGTGTTGTCCTTAACGTAAGTTAGTGCAGGTAGTTTATATACCTAAGGGCCTATGACCTAAGCAGTTCTGTCACTCAAGATCTTGCGAAGCTGTCCTAGCGAAAGAGACGGTATGTTTTAGTAAGTACATAAATCGGTAATGCCGCGGTGTGTTTGGCTGTGCCTGTGTGTGTGTGTGTGTGTGTGTGTGTGTGTGTGTGTGTGTGTGAGAGAGAGAGAGAGAGAGAGAGAGAGAGAGAGAGAGAGGACACATTAAGCATGCATAAAGCGAGTCGCATAACAACGGACGCGTCGTCGTGGTCCTACCCATTCTTGCAGCTCGTTAGCCGGGTTGATACGGAGCAGAGCAGCCTTCTTCATACTGATCGTATCTTACGGGAAAAGACGTGTCGGAATCTGCTGCTTCAGTCACCTTCAATGGCCATATAGCTGTACTACTCCTACCATTACCCACTAACATACTCATCACTATTTTACGTTATGAACTGCTTTGAACGTGGGATAAGGTCTCCCAACGAGTACCGTTATTTATGAAAATGTAACACTTGCATCGAGCAGAAATGGAACTTCAGCTCAGCTCACAGATTTCGTAGACCTATTGTTATCCAGGTACCATTAGATGACTTTTCCCAATTTCAACATCGATGCGAAATGCTTGTAGTATGCAGCTAATGTGGAGTCGTTGCGTAGCTGCAGTCAGTAAGGAAGATGGAGAGGTAGGTAAGGACCGAATAAAAGTTCGGTTTCACAAGTATGGCACTGCTTAATTATATGCAATTTCTGTGAACAATATTTGTGAAAATTTAACAATTACTGTATGTGAATCATGCTAGTCGTTATACAAATAAGACCCCATTCTCTTCGCAAATATGGTTACTGTTTGGCCATTTACACTTCTTATGTTACTCTTAACGTACAGTAAAGGTTAAAGATATAGCATAACATACCGCTATTATCTATTTCGAAACGTATCTGTAGTGTAGATTTAGTTGTCAACTAAAACTAATTCAAATTCATTTTTAAAGCAATTTCTCGGCTGCACTTTTATTTCATAATGGAGGTGGTGAGTCATTTTTATGGGTACATATATTATTCCTTTCTGTTAGAATGTAGACAATGGGTACCACTGTTCCCAGTGGTATATTTATAAATGCAGCTTTTTTTTTCAAATTGTAATTGGATCGCCACACTATACTTCTTATGAGTGTATACGGGTTGCAGCGTTCATAATGTTAATACCAGTAGCACCTCTCTATACATTTAATAAGGTATTTTGTGTCTGAGCCTGGAATTACTCCATAAACGAGAAAAGCGTGAAGAAACTCATGACTTTGGGAAGGTAATTAATATGAGCAAACAACAATTTCGACGTTCAGTTTCACGTATTTTCTTTCCGCCGTTGTCTGTTGATTAGATATCTAACTTGACAGAGGTCAAAATGTGTGTTTTTTTTTTAATTTATTTTTCTTTGAGATATTAAACTGAAAGAGAGGCATTGAATTAAAATATGTGCCATGGCTACGTTGTTGAACCACGTGGATCATTCTCATATTTCATAATTTTACTCAGCGCATATTTATCTAACGTGTATAGTACAGTGTTCAACTTCGTCTACACATGCTTACGATCTCTGATTCTCTGTTCTACGCTAACTGAAACGAAAAGTTTGTCATACAGATATCACAGTCTATTTGTCATCAGCAGGTCCAACACGTTATCTCCGCGAGTCGTCTCTCTATTTAACTGCTCGAGATAATTTCCGGATAGAGCACTTAGAATGATATTTCTCGATTCTCTACTCCCTCCACCTGCAACTTACGGATATGACGGGGTATCTAGCAGAATACTCAAGTAGTGTTCCTAGTAAGATAGCTCATTTCTTAGACAGATTTTCAGTTTTTCCTTTCAGAATGAACAGTTTCCTACGAGACTAACGTACTCAGTAGTGAAACCACTTTATTAAAAGGAGAATGGAATTACGTAGAAAATTTTAGACCTTTCTCTATGTCATCGGTATTTCCTTCAGTTCTTGAAAAGGCTGTATACTGAAGGTTTATTGACCATTTCAGTTTCTGTCAAATATACAGTTTGGATATAGAAATGGTTTAACAACTGAAAATTTTATATTTCCTTTTTTTCTATAAGTCACTCGATGGATTACATAAAAGGCTGCGAATGCTAGGCGTCTTCTTTGATTTAACAAAGACGTTGTATTGTGTTGGTCTTTTTGTTGCAAAATACTGTAGCAGAAGTTGGTACAATGTTTGTAAATCTATGGGACTCAGCAGCTTGGTTATTAGTTCCTAGCTTACAAACTACTTAACCTAAGGTAAACTAAACTAAGGACAACACAAACACCCATTCCCGAGGGCGGAATCGAATCCCCGACGAAAGGGGAGTAACTTACAATTAGTTCACCTTTGACTTTAATGACAAACATAGGAAGGTAGTTCTCTGCTTTGTTGACAATGGTATGACATGCACTTACAGTGGGGCACAGTTAAGTGAGGTGTCCTAGGGTCCCGTTCTGGTGCCACCTTTGTTTCTTATTAATATAAATGATATGCCTTCTAGTATAATAGGTAATTCTAAAATATTTTTGTTTGATGATGAACCCAGCTCGGTAGTGAAGGACGTTATTTGCTATACTGACACAGGAACAAATAATGCAGTTCAATACACAATTTCATCACGTGTAGGAAAAAAATTATCCTAAATCGTAGTCAGACTCAGTTTTTACAGTTTCTAGCACACTATTCAACAAAAACGTACTTTTTGATTACACAGAATTAGAATATGATAAGCGAGCCTTAAAACAGTTCAAATTTCTAGGCATTCAGAGTAAACCGTCAAGGACACCCCGCGCTCAGGATCTTGTTCAAAAAGTAAATGCGCCGTTATTTACTCGTAGAACAGTAGCTGAAATGAGTGATATTTCAACACGAATAGTAGTCTACTTTGCTTACGTTCATTCGCTTTTTTTTTTTTTTTTTTTTTTTTTTTTTTTTTTTTTTTTTTTTTTTTGAGGTGGTAGCTATTATGGTTAACTCTTAGTTAAAACTCTTAGTTTACCCCTGTTCAGTAGCCTGTGAAGTCTAACTTTCACCTTGCACATATTTCATTTAATCTATTTTGTTATTAACAATATCAGCTTATTCCCAAGGGTTGGCAGCATTCACTCAGCTTGTACTAGGTAGAAACGTAATTTATATTTGGATTAGACCTTCTCGAACCTGGTGCAGAAACGTGTACAGTATTCTGCTTCATTCGTTTCGAAAAAAACTACCACAAAAATTCAAAAAGCTTGGTAGTAGTCCACACACTTTAAAGTATAAAATGACGAGTTTCCTCATGATTGACTTTTTCTATTCTTAATTTTGACTATTATGGCCAGTGATACTTTCGTGACTGTTGTACTTTAATAAAATAAAATGAATTCGCCTTCAGACACAAAATTGTGTTTTATTGTACACAATGCATTTCGACACCTGAGGGCCCATCATTAGGTGCCTTTTATGGTTTTTTATACTTGTTTAAAGGCTTGGGCCTGTTAAGGTCATAGGTTGTAACAATATAGAAATTTTTTAAAAACAGGTTCATATAATAAAAGAGCTTCAACAACGGACTTACTTATTAAAATGTGGTACACAAATAAGTCTGGTGCAGTGTGATAATTGTCTGTCCTGGAGTACATATGTATGTATAAATAATCATCAACACAAACACTTCCCATCTTGACACACATTGTGGAATAACAACAACTCAAAGACTTATAGCTATGAAGATGTTCCACTTCTATGTTACTAAGATTCTTTATACAAATCAAGTTGTTTAATTTTATATACATAAATATGTTTACATATATAAAGGTAAATATTTTTATGTTAAGTTTTTCACATTATAAATTTATGAACTAGTATTATTTTGTTAGAGGTTTGTAGAAACATTAATTATGGTTGTAAGTTGGCAATTGCTTTCTAATGCTAATTATTTGTGTTATCAGGAAAATAAACTTTTGAAATTACTGAAAAAACTGTGGCAATATTTCTTCTGCGTATCGTTCGACGTTCGACATCTGTAATGAGGGGTGACCGAGCAACCCCTGTACGTTTAGACATGGATTCACCTTTGTTTCGCCGCTTCTTGAAAAGGCACTCTCTACAGCACTTCTCGAACATCCAAGTCGTGTAACTTCCGAAATACAAATACCGAGCCTTTACCCTCAGTCTAACTCTGATGCGCGTACAGCAATTCACTGTTACTACAAGCACCGCGCGTCTATCAGTCAGTCTTCGGTTCTATCGCCTGGACGGATTGACATCGGTAGGTGTCATACTGTTCTGGTTGATCAGTGTACTTTAACTGATACACATAAGTCAACCTGTGTGTGCGGTAGGTATGAATTCGGGCAGAACGGCAAGTGTTTATCAGCTAGCCTAGTGGTTAAGGCGAACGCTGGTCCGAAGCGGATAATCTAACTTCGAGTGGAGGGTCGGCAGAAATTTTACAATACGGCCGTCGAAAGTATTTCTTCGCCCTGAAACAGCCACAATGTCTAGATATTTTATTATTATAGGGATGTGGTGTCTGTCACGAAAGAACAGACATGCCGATATAATAATAAGT
Organism: Locusta migratoria; assembly: GCA_026315105.1. NCBI lineage: Eukaryota > Metazoa > Arthropoda > Insecta > Orthoptera > Acrididae > Locusta > Locusta migratoria. Next base: position 238,630,284 of record CM048755.1, read on the forward strand.
ATTTACACGCGAAGACGGCGTTTGCATCATTTACTTCACCGCGGATGCGGTTACACGTTCGACCTCGCACGGGGCGAGTGTAAGAGGACATGGACGATAGGGGCACTACAGTCGTAGCATGCAACTTGTGGGAGTTTGAGGGCCGCGGTGGAGTAGCCGAGCGGTCTGAAGCACCTCGCTGCGGAGTGCGCGGTTGCTCGCCGTGGAGGTTCGAGTCCTCCCTGGGGCATGGGTGTGTGTGTTTGTCCTTAGGTTAGATTGCCTAGGTTTAAGTAGTTTGTAAGCTACGGACTGATGACCACGCAGTTTGGTCCGATAGATTTACAGACATTTTAACATTTTTTGGAGTTTGAGACGGACGGGAGGCGAGCACGAATAGGCAAATGGTTAAGGCGACCGCTGCCCCAAAGCGGGAGAACCGGGTTCGATTCCCGGTCTGGTTGACATTTCCACTTGTCGGCATTGTTTAATTGCAATGCCGTAATGCAGCCATTGTCAATTCTTTCTTTCTAATCCTTCTTCCTTCCCCACCTTCATAAATAATTGGCAAATTTCTATTTTAGCAATACGAGAGGTTCCGAATCAGGTTAAACTATCGCACGGAGAAAACTGATTCTACAATTATTGAAATTGTAGAAGGAGCGTGTATGGAGCCACTTGAGTCCTTACCAACAAAAACTATGAGAAATACTAAAGAGCAACTCTGAAAGTTAACATATCCACAGAACCTTCATTCCATTGGTTTAAAATGAATATTGCGATTGAAGGTGCTGAAGTTTCCCAACTTTCGTCATAAAGAGTTGAGTGGGAGTGTAGCTTTTCACAAGCATTAAAGTGAGACAGGGGAGAAGACTAGGAAAAAAGGATGCAGAGAGGTTTTCCATACGCGGTTGAAGGATATACGTGATTTCAGTAGCTTTTGAGTATGAGTGCCGCGCGGGAATGGCCGTGCAGTTGTACGAGTAATGTCAGGGACCGCGAAGCCGCTCCAGCCGGAGGTTCAAGTCCTCCCTAGCGCTCGCGCGTGCGCGCGTTTGTTCAAAAAATCAAATGTTCAAATGTTTGTAAATCTATCGGACCAAACTGCGTGGTCATCAGTCCGTAGCTTACAAACTACTTAAACCTAGGTAAGCTAACCTAAGACAATACACACACCCATGCCTCAGGAAGGACTCGAACCTCCGACGGCGAGCAACTGTGCGCTCCGCAGCAAGGTGCCTTAGACCGCTCGGCTACTCCACCGCGGCGTGCGCGCGTTAGAGTGTGTGTGTGTGTGTGGTCCGTAGCTTAGTTTAAGTAGGTTTTAAGGTTAGGGACTTATGACCGTAGTAGTTTGGCCTCATACATTTACAACCATTTGAATTTGAAGTGTGCAAACGGCGCGGCGAATCGGACGAAATGCTAGAAATATGCAATTACCGAGCGTGTAGCGGCTGACGGTCGTCGAAATGCTGCGGACGCATGAATCATATGGCCGTGAAGAGTGTATTAAGGCTTCAGCTCACGCTGCACCTTGAAAGCTGAGATAGTGGTGTCTCAGAGAAGTCCACTATCCAGAGCAGTGTAATATCCACTGCGTTTCTCGCTGAGTGTTCCGAGATAAGAGTTTCCATTAGCGCACGCCTTTTCGAAGCATTAACGCGGGTTTACCATATGTTTAGCTGTTGCAGCTTAAATAATAACCTCAGCCTTTAAGTGGTCTATACGTCATTCACAGGACTGAAGCCTTAAAATATTCTTAATGGTCACGGAAGAGCAGGGAACGATAACGGAACAATGACCTGCGCGTAGCGAAGAATGATGACGCACGATCGGCTTTTCATGATTTATACGGGAATCATTTGAACAGACCTACTACTAATTTATATACTGTAACGATGTACAGCATATTAGCAAAAGGTTAAATCCGCAACAACGTTCACCAGCTGTTGCACGCTTTTGCGATGATTTTGAATAATTTCCGTAATTATTGACCGATTTTAAAGTTACAAACATTGTGTTATTCTTGGTGCTGGTGGGACTCAGAAATTCCAAATTTGTTCATCCATTACGCAGAAATGATAATACTTCAGTAATATTCGCACATAATATCAAACAATTACAACAGACATGCATCCGTGTGAACGCCCACACTCCTCATCCACTCCGCCTTCCACGGCCTTCGCCTATCACCTAAATACCCTCTCCTCATTGATGACAATCCTTTTCCCGATACAAGGCCAATCACTTTGCCTCCTTTCTTTCCGACACCTTTTCTATTCCTGACAAACCTAACTTGAACTACTCCCTCTTCCACAGCGTCTATAAGCGAATCGACACCTTTGCCAACTCGCTCACCCCAGGCTTCCAGAAAGTGGATCATATCCCACCTTCCGATCTCAAGACCTACCTCACTACCCTTGACAATAGCAGACACTCCGCACTAAATGCTACATCGCTCCCATCCACGAACGCTTCACCTACCAACATCTCACTGCCCTTGTCACTCTGTATGTCATCATGTATGCTGCCTTTATCGCAGACCTGTGGAATACCTCACGCATTTTTGTTTCCCAAACCCACCACCTTCTACCGCCCCATTAGCCGTACCTCAGTGTTCAATAAATTTATTATTCACCAGACCCCCAATGTGGCTTGTGACGCTCTTTCTCTGCCGATGACCAGCTGCTCACCCTCACGCGCCTCCTCTCCCTTCAGCTCAATTACCGTCGCTCCGCAATCTCCGTCTCCTTGAGATCGAGGAAGCCTACCACCAAGTATGACATTCCAGTCTCCTTTCCAAACCTATATCCTTCCTAGTATCTAGGTCCATCTCATGGCCTCCATCCTCTCCCGTCGTCCCCTCTATGTTACTGTCTACAACTCCTGCGCCTTCTACCCCTATGCGTCGGTGCCCCAGGGTTTCCTCTTTCCCCCTCCACCACTCTTCCACCCGCTACTATACCAACACCTTGCCCTCAGCCCCCCTCCCCCCCCCCCCCCCAGCGCTGCCAGTGCCTAGTCTAAGCACGCTTTTCCCGTTTATCCACATGTTGTAACCAGTCGTTCCTCACTGTCAACCCCGACGGATACCAGGCAATTTCCACAGATCGTACTACCGTCTCCTTCTGGCTCAATGGTGTCCATCTCACCCTATACTACTCTGAAATACCTGACCCTTGACCGTTTCGTTACATGCAGCCCCGATCTCAAAACCAACCTGCACAAAGCACACATCCGCCTCTGCCTCCTGAAGCTCCTTTCCAGCTGGACAAGGGACCTCCAACCTACCACCATACATCATTGTTTTGAAGGTCAAGCGTGCGAAATTTCGTGACGATCGTAATGAAACTGTAGATTTCATGAATCTGCAGGAGAAGTATGCTCCGCCATCCACCTATTAAAAAATACTTTGTTAGCTGACGTTTTCTACCTATAAACTATATTCCTGCCAAATTTCAGCTTCATAGGTGAAGTAGTTTTCGAGATTTCGTGTTTACTCAGTGAGTGAGTGTCCTTTCGCTTTTATATAGATAGAGATTAAGAAAACAGATTGCTTAATTTTGGGTGTAAGAAAATTAAGGTAGACTTGCAGACAAAAATAAATAGTAACATGCAAATCTGTAATGCTAACTTTATTTGATACAACTTCATTCTTGATGCAGCAATTTTACGGCATCTACAGCGAAACTGTTGTGAGCGGTAGACTTCTTTTCGTTTCATGATATGAGGGGGAGGAATCATTTACAAAACGCTTCATAAACGTCCGAAATTACATGCAAACTTTGTTGCAGGTCCCTAACTGCTCCCATTTTCCAATAATTGACGCACACATCTGGTTGTTCTCACACGGTGGCCTCATTATTTTGCTCCTTTGTTTTTGGGTCAGGAACCTTCGTGTGCGTACGGTGAACAGTTCACCAAAGTTTCATTGCTATCGAATGAATGGTTTATGAACACATAGAGGACATAAAGACAAACATTCATTTTTATATATAAAGAGCTGCTGGAAACGTTTGCATACTGAGCCAATGCTGATAGGACACGATTTTCATGACAACGATTCATTTTCAGCATCATTTTCTGTGTTGCATCTGTTATTCAACAAAGGATATGGCATCAGAGTTCTTCCTTTCAGAGTTTATAGGCATTACGATTGTTTTAAGCCTGTCCCTTGGTTGGCAGTAATGCAGTCATAGATGCTTTTGACCTCTAAAGCCCTCAGTGGAGGTGCGCAAACCATTGGAGATAGGGACGAGGGAATTGTGTAATATAATGACTAAATATCTTAGATATCTGTGTTAACCTGTTACACCAATACTGACTTCACAAACGACATCAAAAAACGTCGCCAAACACCAACAGGATACTGATGTCAAACCATTAAACATTTCACATTGTGACTGCCTTACGAGTTATGGAAGAAAGTTGAACTATATTATTCATCATAATCACTGAGCGCCCAATTACTAAAAATAACCAGAAAGTTTCAGTGTCCTCCGATTTATACAGCCTGCCCTGCAGCACTCGGTACACCGTCTGTTTAATTAAATCCAACATTTAATTTTGTATTCCAACATAGTTAAAAGGTATCATGTAAAGAGCTGACATTTTAATATTCAAAAATGATTACGTATAAGCCGCTAGTTCATCGCGGTGGCGTCGCCTAGTGGCTGGAGTTGTAACCCCTCAACTTAAGATGTGAAGTAGCCGCTCAGTCTCATACAGTCATCGACGACAATGGTTGAAACTGTTAACGTACGTTCACCGCATGTTTATTTATTTTTTTATATGTTTTATGCGTTTCACGATCCAGTGTGAATGTAAATCATAAATTTTGTGCACATTCTCAGTATGACGACAAGGTATAGATTTTTAAATGATGTCATAGCGTGTATTAAATATTACTGCCTTCCTACCTCTCGCCTGCTCCCTCACTCGTTCCCAGCACCTTCTCCAGTATCACCTTTCCCAACTTGATGCATCCAGTAGGTCCTCGCCGTCAACCCCTCCACAATCCTATACGTCTACCGCTCTTTGATGCGTCCAGTCCTTTGTAGTATCCACCCTGCTTCGATTTCCTCCTCCCCGACCTACTATAAATCCCTCCAAATCATATAACGCCACGCCCTCTGACTAGCTTACCGCTTCCACATCCCTTTCCCAACGCGGATCCTCTATGATCTCATTTCTTTTCCGCACCTTTTAAAGTGCCTTGAGCGTATCCGCATCCTCTACATCACCCGCAAAATACACTCCTGGCCATTAAAATTGCTACACCACGAATATGACGTGCTACAGACGCGAAATTTGACAGGAAGAAGATACTGTGATATACAAATTATTAGCTTTTCCGAGCATTCACACAAGGTTGGCGCCGGTGGCGACACCTGCAACGTGCTTACATGAGGAAAGTTTCCAACAGATTTCTCATACACAAACAGTAGTTGACCGGCGTTGTCTGGTGAAACGTTGTTGTGATGCCTCGTGTAAGAAGGAGAAATTCGTACCATCACGTTTCCGACTATGATAAACGTCGGATTGTAGCCTATCGCGATTGCGGTTTATCGTATCGCAACATTGCTGCTCGCGTTGGTCGCGATCCAATGACTGTTAGCAGAATATGGGATTGGTGCGTTCAGGAGGGCAATACGGAACGCCGTGCTGGATCCCAACGGCCTCGTATCACTAGCAGTCGAGATGACAGGCATCTTACCCGCATGGGGTATAACGGCATAACGGATTGTGCATCCACGTCTCGATCCCTAAGTCAACAGATGGGGACGTTTGCAAGACAACAACCATCTGCACAAACAGTTCGACGACGTTTGCAGCAGCATTGACTATCAGCTCGGAGACCATGGCTGCAGTTACCCTTAACGCTGCATCACAGACAGGAACGCCTGCGATGGTGAACGCAACGACGGACCGACAGGAACGCCTGCGATGGTGAACGCAACGACGGACCTGGGTGCACGAATGGCAATACGTCATTTTTTCGGATGAATCCAGGTTCTGTTTACAGCATCATGATAGTTGCATCCGTGTTTGGCGAGATCGAAGTGTACGCACAATGGAAGCTTGTATTCGTCATCGCCATACTGGCTTATCATCCGGCGTGATGGTATGGGGTGCAATTGGTTACAGGTCTCGTTCACCTCTTGTCCGCATCGACGGCACTTTGAACAGTGGCCGTTACATTTCAATTGTGTTACGACCCATGGCTCTACCCTTCATCCGATCTCTGCGAAACCCTACATTCAGCAGGATAATGCATGACCGCATGTTGCAGGTCCTGTACGGGCCTTTCTGGATACGGAATATGTTCGACTGCTGCCCTGGCCAGCACATTCTCCAGATCTCTTACCAATTGAAAACGTCTGGTCAATGGTGACCAAGCAACTGGCTCGTCACAATATGCCCAGGCGTAACAAGGCCGTTATTATGTCCAGAAGTGGTTGTTCTGGGTACTGATTTCTCAGGAACTATACACCCAAACTGCATGAAAATGTAATCACATGTCAGTTCTACTATATTTGTCCAATGAATACCCGTTTGTCATCTGCATTTCTTCTTGTTGTAGCAATTTTAATGGCCAGTAGTGTAGAATCCCGTCACCCTCTGGTCTCTCCACAACTCCTGAACCCTGGGCCTCTGCTGCAGCAATACCACCATATCCCTCCCTCCCTACACCTTCACCCACCCACATCCTCTCTCAGGGTAACTTTCGCCACCTCCCTTCCCGGATGACGCCCTCCGTCCTGATATTTACCATCCTATCAGCCCTTATCCCTCTCCTCCCCATATGTTACGTGCCTCTCTCTCCTCCCACTCCCCTCCTTTCCCTCCCCCGCTTGGATCTCCCTTCCCCTCCCTCTGAGTTCTTACATTTTCCTTCCCCACTCCTCCACCACTTCCATTCCTGCCCCTCCGCGCCTCCCCTCCTTCCCCTCTCTCCCTGTGTGATCACAGTGCTTTACTTTTAACCGTGCATTGTGCTAAAGTGTTGTGACAGTGTCAAGTTGTGAGTGTGATTTTAAGACATCAGCAACCGCCGCATAGGCAGAACAATGTGTTGCCATGATTTTTATCGTCTCTCTGTACTCGTCACCGTTAACTGTGCAAAGCCTGTGTTTTTTAGCCACCGTGGCAGTTTTTAATACTGATTACGTGTGTTTTAAAGCCATCACTTCATTGTTTTTAAATCGCCAATTTTATCTCCTGTTTTATTATTAAATTCAACATTCAGTTTCTCCTGTTCTAAAAACCATTACCGACGGTTAAACTCATATGTACTCTGCGCTGAAGAGCAGCGTACGAGGCTGCTGCCAGCCTGCCCCCCTCAGGGCATTAAAATAGAATAAAGAAAAAACTATTAAATACTAGGCAGATGTGATCGTATGTACATTATATGCATTTAACTCTGTTATCTTCTGTTGGTTGTACATTCGCAGAAAATGTTCTGAGGATGGCAGCTAGATCTGCTGAAACTAGTAAAGTGAAATAAATAGTTCATATACATATGATGGTGCAAAAAAAATCGTACAACATCGCCGGCCTATATAAGTTATGTAAATCTTTTCTGATATCGTCATTTCCAATCACCCCTCTTTTTGTGCAGTCCTTTGTCTTTCTCAGGAAACTGCAGTTTGAAATTTACTCCCTAGGTTCTCTTTTATTCCCTTTATTACATCCAGCTTTCGTTTCCTTAGGCTAACACAGTAACAGTCATTACTTTTTTGAAATTTCACTAAGATCTCTTTTCGCCCTTTATGGTCACATGTTCTGCAAATGGTACTATAGCACTATAGAATCTGTGTGCTTTATTTTCAGTGTCGAAATAATAGTCAAAACATATAGCACACTTACCAGAAATGTATTCGCAATTGCGAATATCTATCAGCATCAGCTGTCTGGTTTTATGGTGTGGCGGCCGCGGTGGCCGAGGGGACTGAGGCGCGCCAGTCACGGTCTGCACGGCCACTACGGTCGGGGATTCGAATCCCCCCTCGGGCATGGATATTTGTGCCATCAAAAAAAAAAAAAAAAAAAATGTTCAAATGTTTGTAGAACTTATGGGACTTAACTACGGGGTCATCAGTCCCTAAGCTTACAAACTACTAATGAACTAGCTAACACTAAGGACGGCACAAATATCCATTCCCGAGGGGGGATTCGAACCCCCGACCGTAGTGGCCGTGCAGAACGTGACTGGCGTGCCGCAGTCCGCTCGGCCACTGCGACCGGCATTTAAGGAGTGGCTGGTTGCCCTTCCTACTGCCACCCTGTTACCTCCCTGAGAGGAAATAATGATTATAATAACTATATTACGTTATAATGTTTATTATGTGGATCCCAGCTGTGTGCGTATAGTTTTATACGTGTAAAAATCTTTTCCTTAAACTTTACGAATAGTGAAACTGAAGTGGGGCTTGGCTAGCAGGCCGGTATTCACCTCGTGGATGTGGAATTCCGCCTAAATAGCACCTCCAGACAGGCCGGCTTTCTGGCCCAATGATGTAGAACCGCCATGTGGATTGAAACCGGGGCCGGCACACCTTCCCCTGCCAGAAAGCGGCATTCATCCACACAGGTAGCGAACAAATGCAGTACGTTGCAGTGGTGTTTGTGTACCTGCGAGTGCGTTAACTGAATGTGACGTTGAAGAATTCTTCATGTGCCCTTTCGTAACCAAGATAGCACAAGTGTTTGGTGTTGGGAAGTTCGAAGATACACAACGCATGTTCAGTAGAGACAGGCTGTTCTTCAAGAGCACTGCCATGAAAAATAAGAGGAAGGCCGCTGAAAGAGTCACTGTCGCTCTCGTGAAACCTGGAAGTTAAAAGATAACCCCGAGGGAGCTCCGTGACAAGGGTACTGCAAACCGAACTGGAATTCCAAAGCCACTGACACTGATGAAAATGCCTATAATGGTAATACCTGGTGACGAATCCATGAAGCAGGAAAGTAAGAAAGTCGTTCAGTCAGGTGATTCATTTCATAAGGGTGATGATGTGTTCCAAGACAATACAGGCCCAGTTCACACACCTCGCATCATCGAGGACTGGTTTTGTGAGCTCAATGATGAATTGTCGCATCCACTTTGGTCACTCCAGTCACCAAATTTTAATATCGTTCCGTATGTATGGTCTTATCTGAATAGAAGGCCGTGTTATCGCTAACAATCTTTTACATCAATACCTAAACTTCTCACTCTTTTGCAAGAACAATCCGTACATGTTGTATTTATCAGTTAAGAGAATTAGTGTTTGTGAATTTGGTACTTACACATTTTTGTCTACCCCCGAACATCTCAACTGAGCGTGAACTCTCCTCGGAAACTCACTAGTGTTAAACAGCTACAAAAGCGTAAATATTATATAATTTTAACTACAAAAATATTTTATTACCGCAGAACTCTTAGGAATTTTGTAGCGAACTGGATCAACTCCTGTGATTTCAACCATACATTGTGTACTAGTCGCCTCTACCTTCTAGAGAATGGAGTACAAGTCGAGTAATCGTTACCGTCACCGTACTTGAATGAATATTATTTATTTTTTAAGTGCAGCGTAGAATGACTTTCGGCATGTAGCGATAGGTGTTATTACACAAGATTCTTGGAATAGAGACATACTTACGGGAGTTGCCGACATTATTTACGACGCAGCAAAGTTGTAGGTGAGGCAATTTTTATCGTGCAGGTCTTGTGGGAAGGTTGCCAGAAAGATGCCTCCTCCAGAGTTTTCTACCGATGGGAAATCTTCTTTCCGACGGTGCTATTACGGAGACAGTTATTAATGATCATGATGTCCTTATTTTGGCGACGGTTAATAAAGTTAATAAAGCCGTCAGAATGAATAGGTCAGTATTTCTGCTGAAAAGAACAGATAACTTCATGTCAGCATCCTACTTACGCAGTAAATAGACATAATGTAATTTCAGGATGATTGACACAATTATGGGCGACGTTCAGACTGGTTGTAAATCTCACCCTGGAGAAGTATGTGTGGAGTAAGTGTATTAAGGACTGAAAAGACTCACTGAGGCTCATAAAATTCAGAAACTGTGGCTGCTGTGCTCTTGTTATAAACACGACGGTGAATATGTCGACAGCCAAAAGGTATAAGAAATTCGTGCGTTTATAGCTCACAACTACTACACTTTCATACAGCAACGAAGAATCTTGGTCGCGGCGGAATAGTTGTGCGCACTGAGGCGCCGTGCTGTGGTGCGCGCGGCCGTTCGCCGTGGAGGTTCGAGTCCTCCCTCGGGCATGGGTATCTGTGTGTTGTCCTTAGGTTAGATTAACTTAGTTTAAGTAGTTTGTAAACCTAGGGACTAATAACCAAGCAATTAAGTCCCATAAATTTACAAATATTTGAACATTTTTTTAAGGATCTTGACGAGAACTCGAGAAAATTTTGGTCCTATGTGAAATTACTGAACGGGTCGAAGGCTTCTGTCGAGTGACTGGCAACCAGTGTGGTGTGTCAATACAAGACGTTTAAAGGAAAACTGAGGTTCTTAATTTCGCCATTCTTCATTGGATCAAATCTCGTCTTTGTTGTTGACTTTAGCAGTGCGGCTAGGTAGTCCGTATACCGGCAGAAAATTCCAAATGTCGAGAAGTGTGTGGCACGTGACGCTGCTTTCCGCTTATCCGAGGCGCACAATGGCCAAGCTTGCCCCAAGGCTCTGTTTTTATGCTCTTTTCAGCCGCTTCGCTTATAAATTCTCCTCCGTTTGCTCTCGCTAGTACGGGCGGCATTGTTGAAGGTTCTTTCCTACTCCTCACGCAATCCTACATATATATGCATCTGGAAGAAATGTTCTGTTCCTTCTTTCCGTCAAATATAATTCTCCAGGTACAATGGGAAAATAGTTGTTTACTTGACACGCACGAAGTTATCACAAATTATTGATTCCACGTGGCTATTGCGAGGGACTCCGTTCACACTGATTTTGTTTTTGTTTTTTTACATCAGTCGGAACCCACGATACTTCCAGACGTTCTTCGTGCATAGCAGTTTCAGTTCCGAAAAGAAAGACATTCCATACTGCACAATGTTTAGATTTATTGTCCAGTTTAAAAACAACTATTTGCAAACCTTTTATCACTGTGTAAGGTATTAAAATTATTTTGTGTTTAGTTTATGGTTTTGTTTGTGGTGCTCCTCAGATTCGACATGTTTACGTCACTGCCGGTATTTCCTAGGAGTTTGCCGAGAATTGGAGCCTCTCTACATGATGAAGTTCCATGGCTTGAGCTATACATCTCCACGACTGTTTTTAGGAACAAAAGAAGAAACTGTATATTTTTATGTGTCAGATCGAAAGGTTGATGTAAAAAGCCCTTCTGGTTTTATACTGAAGAATAAATTTAAAAGTTTATTAACAGAGAAAGTCATTCATGTCGCGACTAAAGTTGCATTGCGGAATGGACTTCCGGAAGTATCGAAGATTGCATCTGATGCAAGAAAATAAATAAATAAATAAATTCAAGTCAAGATTAATGCAGCCTTTACACTGTTTTCGACGACACTGTATATAAGTACAGTACTTGATCACACTGATATCTGTAAAGAGGGAATTCAGAGACATTTTACACCACGCTTATACGGAATTGTGCACTCTGTTAGGGTAACAAAGATATATAATGTCCTAAACTGAGCGCGTAGTGGTACGCAAATAATGGCCCAAACTTTATACATTTCGTTTCTTAATTCACATACATTACTTGTAACAACTTTAGCTAATAGAAACTGCCTGTAATACATGTTCGATTTTTGTATAATATTGGGGTACAGTTTTAAATAATATTTTGCGGCGTTTTACAATCATCAATCTTGTTACAATTTCTTGAATTCTGACCTACTACGTTAGGAACAACATCTGTAGCACAAGCTTTACGAAGTTAATTTAATTTTTTAGTATTAGTTACAGTTGTTTTGTGTTACTCCATGTGTGTCAGCATAGAGCTGTTTGCGTGTTCTCCAGGTGGATGTATAATTGGTTGTTAATGAACACATTCATATCACAACTTCACTGTGTATTCGTTTTGTGAGGGTTTGTTTACAATGTGTAGAGTTGCCACCTGTCGCTTTTCAACTGTATTTTGTTTGTGTTCCTAGTATTTCTGAGCGTATCAGCTGTTTTTTGTTTGTGTTGTTTACTGTGTAGATGTGTGTGTTGTTTGCTGTTTGTGTTAAGTTTTTGTGTGAAAGTGGGGAGGAGAGAAATAAAGGAGGCGGGAGAGCATTTAATGTATTTCACTGTTTTTGTGGCCAGCTTGATCCGTGAGTTGTTGCTTATGTTGATCTGATCATTAATCACTTTCTTATTCATTGTCAGGGCTCTTTATATATGGAAGTTTTCCTGTAGTGTGTGGAATTTCTGTCTCGATTATTGATTCTGATAATTTTCATATCTTGTTCCATTTTGGATGATTCATGACAGTGTTCTCTCGGGTGTTCTGCAAATGTGAAAGGGCTCTTTTCATTCTTCCAGCTTGTTACACGTTCTTCATGTCTGGTTTTGAAGATTCTGCCTGTGATTCCCAGATATACTGATTTACATTCTTGGCATTCTAGCTGGTATATACCTGACTCTTCATATATGTCTGGTTAATCTATTGTTTGCAAATTTGACAGAAGTGTGTTTCTTGTAGTGTAGGCAATTTAAACCTTGTTTCTTTGGTATCTTTGCTATTTTGTGTGTTAATTTGTGTTTATATGTTAAAGTGTACCATTTATTTTTGCTGTTTGTGTTATAAGTGTTGGTGTTGTTTGTCTGTGTGTGTTACCTTGACTGTGTTTGTGAGATTTTTTGGTGTTTTTTGTGCTTCTTATAATTTCTCATTAGTTGCACTCTGATTTTTTGGTTGAGTCTTTCTGCTGTTTGTGTGTTATAACCTTTGGTTTTAGCTATAAGTTTTATTGTTTTTAATTCTTTGTCATAGTTTCTTTGCTTAGTGGGACTTTGTTCAGTCTATGTAACATACACCGTAGAGCTGCTAGATTATTATTATTATTAATATTATGGGGATGGTTAGATGTGGCATGTATGATTGTATCTGTTGCTGTTGGTTTATTGAAGATGTCAAATGTGTGCTTATCATATTCTCTCCTTATTCAGTGTTCAAATGTTTGTATAGCTTATGGGACTTAAACAAAGTACTTATAAACTACCTTATACTAAAGACGGTACAAACATCCATGCCCGAGGGGGGATTCGAACCCCCACGGGGAACGGTCGCGCATTGCAGCATAGCGCCTCAATGCACTCGGCCTTCTCTTAATTGCTATGCCCAACTAGTGTTTCGGCATGTTTGTTTTTAGCATCAATTTAAATAAGAAATCCTGTGATTAAATATAGCTTGGAGTATACTTACCGTAATCTAAGGGTTTTTTTTTTTTTAAGGAATGCATGCTCATGACATGACGTGCGGTGAACAGTTTTTACACAAGCGTAATCTTGTAAACTACATGGCGTGCAGGTTATTTCTGAGTTTGAAATGCAGCTAACTACAGAGCTAACCTGTCCGTGTACTCTCACGCGATGCACATGAGGAAAAATGCTTGCGGCCGCTTTAGGAATTCCAATTCTCATCGGATGAATAATATTAATGTGTGAATGATAAAATCCAATTCAAGGTAGGTCCTTATTTATAATTCTCCTGCTCATTCTTCGTTCACTTCGAAGTGCCCGAAATATGCTCAGTTGTAACTATATATATATAGGGTGAATCTAAATTCGCGCACTCTGGCTTCGCAGCGTGATTTCTCATGCTAGCAATAAAAAAGTCTCTCTCTCAAAATTTCGTCCTGCGCATATTTCCGGCAGTAAATGGACGTCGAAGATTGAGATGGGTGTGTGTTCCATACATCAGTGTGTTTCAGAATTACACTACTACACCAACAAACTTCTAGGGGATGTGGGAGGTGTCTTGAGGTACAAAGTGAGCGTAGAAATCCATGCCCGGAAACGTCATCCAGTGACGCTACACAGCGTCGAAGTTGCTGGAGGGGATGTCTAGCGGCAGGAGCTGGTACCTGTAACTTTGACTCTCCGTAGTGTCGTCGAATGGCGTTTCCGGGCATCGGTTTCCACTCTCATTTTGTTCCTCAATACGCCTGATACATCCCTTACACGTTTGTTGGTGTAATTATGAAACATACTGACGCATGGAACACACAGCCATCTCAGTCTTTGACATCCATTTACTGGCGGAAATATGCGCAGGATGAAATTTTCTGCGAGACATTTTTCATTGTTGGCAGGTGAGGAATCGCACTGCGAAGCCCGAGTGCTCGAATTTAGAATCACCCTATAAAAAGAATTTTAATTTACTATGTGAGAGATAAGCATGAATCAATGAGACTTTTGTACCTTAAGGACACGGGTCAAAATTTTTTTGTTATCAGAATTCTGAAAGATCAGCTGTTTTTTATTTATCTGCAACAACGAAAATAATTACAAAATAAACTAGCTCTACATAAATACTTTGCAACATCACATGCCTTCACATGTTTTACAAACTATGCTCTACTGGCCCAACACAACACACGCATGATGGGCTATGGAGGCTCTGTTAAGGATGTAGTCTTAGGGTCCAGCCGTAAACTTCTGCTTTTTGCCCGGCAACTACAATAGTTGCAAACCGTACCTTGTAGCTATGACCCTACAGTCGAACACTCTACGCATAGGCAAAAATTTTCGAAGTAATAATGAGATATAAAATATCTGTTAATAAAAGAGGTTTTATTCAAACGTTTGCAAATGATGTAGGCAAAGCCAGATAACTCAGTTGAATAATATGTATTCAAACAACAGTTTTGAACTGTAGGAAGTGGTCCTACACAAACAAAAGTAAAAAAATCGAAATAAACCATATAAAATTATCAGAATAGATGAGTTTAGTGCGTTATGAGACTGGGAGTAAGATCTAAAACTACGTAATCATTGACGATACTCAGACACTAAGTTCATTTCACGATCACATAGCACGAAATAATCGTCAGATCAAATCGTTCAAATCTTAGTCTGAAAAATAACGTATCAACATTCATAAACTCTAATGTATAATCACATACACTGTTCAATTACAATTCTGACATGGGAGTGGGAAATACTGAAGTCCTTAAACTGGCACTCATTAGCCCTTGCCATAGTCAAAGTTCCGACAAAGTGGCTGTTCGCCACACCGATTCTAACACTATCGCAAACGAAGCACTTCAGCTAACCAGGCAGATCCTCTTTCTTCCAAGTCGAAATATTAACTGTCCTTCCAACCCTAAGGAGGTCTCCACAGCAGCCTTCTGTCCTAGTCACTCATTAGCAGATCGCCATCCCCTCCAAGAGTAGCAGAATTCTTAATATAAATGATTTGTTTTGAGTCAACTTTGACCACTTCCACACTAACTTAATATTATACAATATTAAATAGAAAAGTCACGAGCATTTAGTCACCTTGTGACTATTTATCAGCAGTACAAATGATGTATGAAATAAATAAATAAACAAACCGGCCTTCATAAGCTTGACCGCTCACACAAATCAATATTTACGAAAAGTTTCTGGCAAAAGGGACAGATATTCATTCATGAACATGAGGACAAGAGGTGCTTGCAATTGCTGAGTTACTGCGGAGGATACGATGATCTGACTATATTTCCATCCCACACTTATATAAAAATTGTAATAAATCCTTTAAAAGTATATAGGAGTGTGTTGTTTCCGAGATGATAACTTGGGGTAATAAGCTAAGTGTAAGTTTAATTTGTGAGCCTTAACGTTTTCAAGATATTAAAAATAGTGTTGGTTCATGAGATGCGTCTAATTTTTCTGACATTGTATATGCTTTCAGAATTGATGGGAATATAACATCAAGCTTTATTATTCATTTCTAAGTTAAGGTAGTGCCCATATTTTAAGCATCTGATGAAGCGACAGGGAAACCTCTTAAGGGACGCTCTAACTCCCCTAACATATGGTTATCCATATCCAGCAGTTCGCCATTATCCACTTGGGTCTCTGGGGTGAAACCCGCTACCTGGTCGCTTGTTTGGCTCTGCAACTGACAGCTGCACGCCTCACCTGCCATCATGAGTTCTGCTCTGCCTTCCATACAATTTCAGAATTACAATAATTATGACACATGGAGTATGGCATAACGTGGAGACAAGTCGAAGAACATACTCGTGATTTCATTGTTGTACAGTAAATAATCAGTAAATACTAATACTGTGGGAGGTGATTTACTATTATATAGCGGAAAGAATAATTAATGTTCATGAAAATCACTTATGTGTCATCTAAATTGTAAAACACATATCTGTAGATTCTTATATGAAAAATTACAAAAACTGATTTATTTTACGTTTGCTACCAGAAGCCGGCCGCGGTGGGAGGGGACTGAGGCGCTCCAGTCACGGTCTGCACGGCCACTACGGTCGGGGGTTCGAATCCCCCCCTCGGGCATGGATATTTGTGCCGTCCTTAGTCTTAGCTAGTTCATAAGTAGTTTGTAAGCTTAGGGACTGATGACCCCGTAGTTAAGTCCCATAAGTTCTACAAAGATTTGATTTATAAGCTGCAAAGTTTTCCTTAAGGCCTTGTTACACCGTAGCCTCTTATAAACTACGAAATATTTTCCGTTGGTTAGTGGTAGCTTTTTGTATTCATTCTTCCAGCGAAGTTGTTGGAGCGCCTCTTACGGATCGAGCGGTCTCCTGCGTCGGGGGTTCGAATCCTCCCTCGGGCATGGATGTGTGTGTTGTCCTTAGGTTAGTTTAACCTAGTTTAAATAGTTTGTAAGTCTAGGAACTGATGACCAACGTAGTTTGGTCCCATAGAATTACAAACATTTGGATTTGGAAGTTGTTGGATATAGTTCACATTTCATCCTTAAACAGTTCACAGGTACACCAATCAACGCTTTCTGAGTTTCTGTTCACATCAGGAAGTTTAGTTCACTGATATACGGTTCTTACCCATTCCCTTTCTTCCATAATGAGCCAGAAGCAGATCTTTGACCTATTCTACAAGTCGTCAGTTGACGAGGTTACGTGGTTCATATTTAAGTGTGTGGCATGAAGGTCAATATTAATTTCCGTCCTGATAAACTTTAATACTGTTGTCTCATAAACTCAAAAGAATGTGGTGAGATCCATACTTATTCAAAAATGTCTGTAAACTATGACGAGTCACTCAGCAGGTTTCCTGAAGGAGAACGCTGTTTGCCATATATACCTTTTCAAGGCACTACTTGTGAGGCAAATGTTGGTTATTATCGTTAAATGACATTGACGCTCCACTTTACGATGGCTCGGAAAAAAAAAGTTACTAAGTTGAAGTCGATTTCACAGACTGGTCGATGTAGTAGGGAACTCTTGGTTCCGTTAAAAACGAATTTTCAGTGCGTTTTACTACTGTTTGTCAGAATATTAACTTCAAATGTGTGTAAACCTAAGTCTTCTACATGCGATATTCCACGAAGAACTCTTCTATATAATGGAAACTGCTTACTTTCAAATGGTATTAGTGAATACCACATAAAAATTGATATTTCACAAGTTGTATTAACACCAGTATGCTTTTCATCAGTGATAGTTAACATAGATTTTTCATAGATGTTCCACTACTAATTGTGGAATTGCTGTAAGCTGTGTTTGATCAGCTGATTTTGACATGTTTGTTTATTGTCGTTATACAGCTATCACTAGAGGAAATTGCTGCTGTTTTCTTGTATACGTTCAGTGAATATAGCACGCAATGCCACAAGATTGTTTCATGATGCCGTTGTTGAACAGACTGTCGTATACGTCACAGACATTGTATGAAGTGTAGCAACCTCGCTGAGCACCACATTTTATTTTACATGCACAGTGAGTGTTGCTGTCGCCCGGACGATAAATGTCACGTGGGCAGCGGCCTGGCGCATAATCAGATGATTTGCAGCCGAGGCGAGCATCTGATGGCGCGCGCCGCTGCTGTTTTTATTTGGAACGATCATGTATGCAGTGTTATATGGCTGGAGTTAACATGCTCGGCCGCAGTGTAACATATTGAACCGCTCACACCGTCATGTTGCTTTTCGTATTTCCATTTATCATGACAACTGCAACATAATTCGCATGTGGATCTCTGCATGTTTACCGAGTTTGTTGCTTGAATGGATACAATCACTGGAGGAAAACCTTGTTTTCCACGCAGCTTTTGGCAAATAACTGGGGTCTTCTCTAATTTAGCTTCTTTCCTTCCTCTGAGAGGGACGTCATTATTCCAAGAAGGCTCTCGATATCGATTTAATCCAACCAGTAGCACTGAGAGTAGAAATTATGCGACTGCATTTGATTCTTTATAGACTTATTTTCAATTAAAAATCGTGCTTTATCACTACTTATTATTAATTGTTGCTTTCATATCATTTTTCTGCCTGTATGTGAAGACTAATTCAGGATGTACTGTAGGATTTTGATACGTTTTGCACTGACAGACTGATTCATGAGAAAGGTTTGTGTGTATACCGTTTCTAATGACTACCTTGTCGAAGGGACGTCAAACCCCAATCCTCTTTCTTTGTGTACCATTTATTATCATTGAGCCGGCTGTAGATGGTGTTAAACGCTTATGGCCAAGGCGCATCGTTTGTATTAATATAACAAGACACGTTGAATTAAGTGTGTTTGCCGTAACACTTTTCAGTTTCTCGCCTGCCTTCAAATGTTTAGTTACCTGTTGTTATTCTGTTTACATCATCTTAAACGCTGGAGCTGTCCATGACAAAATAATAATCGGTGTAGGCACCGTGTTATTAGAGTCATCTGTTGACGTCACTATTATCGTCATTATTATAAGGAATCTATAATTAAAAAGTTTTATCGTTTTCTCGAAACGCTTCCACGTATCTCATCGTTTCCTCGACGATAATATCTCTCTCTCTCTCTCTCTCTCTCTCTCTCTCTCTCTCTCTCTCTCTCTCTCTCTCTCTCTCTCTCTCTCTCTTTTTTCTTTTTTTTACAGATGGTACCAATAAGTTGTATTTCGTATCTTTTTTTCTACCTACATATTGGCAGCGATGTTACTCTTGATGATATATGCACAATGGGGCTATTTTTAAGCAGTTTGCGATAATTGTACACTGTTCGCTTATTACACATTGCATCTTTCTTCATTCTCTTTCTGTTGGTGAAAAGCAAAGAGCAACAGCATTTATGTGCAGACTAGCGGCACATGCTCCATACTTCGAGCTAGTTGGTCATCAATGGAGCCTGTTTTGTGCAGTGATCATTACATATTTTCTGTAGTGGAACGAGCCGGATAGTTATTATAAGATAAATCGATATTCAGCATTGCTGTTGCAAAGTTAGTTCCACGTTGTTCCAAGATTTCTTTGAAGTTCTCTATTTAAAATGATAAAATAACGTATACATTATCCAGACAGTTAAGTGTGAACTGCAGAGCAGCCATGTAGACCCTAAACGGCTATGGTTGCAATTCGATATTCTGCTAATAATTAGAAAGTGCTCCAACCACAATTGTTAATTCTTTTCAAAACCCATGAAATGTTTCTCTTGTCTGCCAGAGCCTGATAATTAGCAAGTACGAAAGTTGTTGCAGTCGGGCACTCCAGCGGTTAGACAATGGGTTCGGATTTGGAGGAATCATGTTTTCTAATGATCTCCGCAAGTGTTAAAACGATTTGCCGTCCCGGCCACATCACGGTGATTAAAACCTACACAACGGCCGGGAGTGCGGGGCGCTGCCCACGTCCAACACCACCCAGAGACCAGGCCGCGGCGCTCTCCTGTGACGTCATGCAGAGTAGGTTGCACGCGCATAGCTGACTGGGTAGCCGCTGGGGCACGGCCCACTATGCCGAAGCAGCGAGCCAGTCAGCTATGCGCGCTCAACCTACTCTGCCTGCTCTCTGGGTGGTGGTGCCACTTCCTCCTCCGTACCGCATCGGTGACTTCGGTCGGAAGATGACACGGCGGCCGGTCGGAACCCGGTGGCCTGTGTGGGTCGGAGTTTAGTTTTAGATTTTAGTATACATATTGTATTCTTTGTGCTGCGCATTTTTCGAGCAAGTAAACAGAGCGTATTTATGACAGCTATCTCTCATTGTCCAGTTCCATCTACCTGCCTACTCGGGTTCTGATTACTATACATGTCTTGCATTTGGGAGGACGGCGTTATAGAACCACACAGTCAATTAAAATTAAAGTTTCCTGTAGTTTTCCCATATCATTCAAGGAACATTCTGGAATCTTTCCTCTCACAAGGACACATCCAGCGTCCTTCTTCATAATCGGTGGCTAATTTACCCTCGATATGTTGGCATAATTACGTATTCAAAACCGGCGGCAAATATAAAACATCGTCCGAACTAGTTCTGAATGCTTTTTCTGAAAACTACTTCGAACAGTTAGTTCATGAACCCACTAGAATAGTAAGTGGTTGCGAAAATACCCTTGATCTCCTAGCAACAAATAATCCGGAGATAGTAAAGAGCAACAAAACAAATACAGGGATTAGCGAACATCGAGTTGTTGTAGCGAGACTAAATGTCGAAATTCCCAAATGCACAATAAATAAACGAAAAATATATCTATTCAATAAAGCAGATAAAAATTCGCTTCACGCTTTCCTGAGTGATAATCTCCAGTCTTTCAAAACTAAAAATGCGAATGTAGATCAGTTGTGGCTTACTTTCAAAGACATAATATCAGTAGCAATAGAGAGATTTATACCAAATAAATTAATAAAAGAGAGGGCCGACCCCTCGTGGTACACAAAACAGGTCAGATCACTGTTGCAGAAACAAAGAAAAACGCATGCAAAATTTAAAAAAACACAGAATCCACAAGATTGGCATTCTTTTACTGAAACACGAAACCTAGCGCGGACATCAATGCGAGAAGCCTATAGTAGTTACCACAACCAAATCCTATCTCGTAATCTTGCAGAAAATCCAAAGAAATTCTGGTCATATGTGAAGTACACTAGCGGCAAAACACAAACAATACCTTCACTACGCGATAGCAATGGTAATACTACCGACGACAGTACTGCTAAGGCAGAATTACTAAACACAGCTTTCCGAAATTCGTTCACCAAAGAAGACGAAGTGAACACTCCAGTATTCAATACAAGAACAGATGCCAGCATGCGAAACTTAGAAGTAGATGTTCCTGGAGTAGTAAAACAACTTAAGTCACTAAACAAAAACAAACTTCCGGGCCAGATTGTATACCAACTAGATTCCTCTCAGAGTATGCCGATGCAATAGCTCCGTACTTAGCTATAATTTACAACCGATCACTCAGCGAAAGATTTGTACCCAAAGACTGGAAAGTTGCCCAAGTTACTCCAATATTCAAGAAAGGCAATAGGAGTGATCCCCAAAATTACAGGCCTATCTCATTGACCTCGGTTTGCAGTAGAATTTTGGAACATACACTTTGTTCGAATATTATGAACTACCTCGAAGAGAACGACCTATTAACGAACAGTCAACACGGATTCACACAGCTCGTTCTTTATTCACATGAAGTGATAAGTGCCATCGACAAGGGATCTCAAATCGATTCCATATTTCTGGATTTCCGGAAGGCCTTTGATACTGTACCCCACAAGCGGCTTCTAATGAAATTGCGTGCTTATGGAATATCTTCCCAATTGTGCGATTGGATTCACGATTTCCTATCAGAAAGGACACAGTTCGTTGTAATTGACGGTAAGTCATCGAGTAAAACAGAAGTGATTTCTGGCGTTCCACAGGGAAGCGTTATAGGTCCCCTACTCTTCCTCGTGTTTATAAACGATTTAGGAGACAATCTGAATAACTCCCTTAGACTGTTCGCGGATGATGCTGTCGTTTATCGGTTAGTGAAGTCAACAGAGGATCAAAAGCAACTGCAAAGCGATTTAGACAAAATTTCTACTTGGTGCGAAAATTGGCAATTGACACTAAATAAAGAAAAGTGTGAAGTAATACACATGGCCACTAAAAGAAATCCACTGAACTTCAATTACGCGTGAAATCAGTCAAACCTTAAGGTCGTAAATTCTACCAAATACCTAGGAGTTACAATTACGAACAACTTTGACTGGAGAGAACACATAGAAAATATTGTGGGGAAGGCGAATCAAAGGTTACGTTTCATTGGCAGAACGCTTCGAAGATGCACCAGCTCCACCAAAGAGACTGCCTACATCACACTTGTGCGTCCTCTCCTGTAGTACTGTTGCCTCTTGTGGGACCCTCACCAGGTGGGACTGACGGAAGATATTGAGAAGGTTCAGAGAAGGGCAGCTCGTTTTGTTTTATCACGTTACGGGGGGGAAAGCGTCACGGAAATGTTGCACGAATTGGGGTGGAAATCATTAAAAGAAAGACGTTATTCATTGCGGCGTGATCTATTTGCGAAGTTTCAATCACCGACTTTTACTTATGAAAGTGAAAATATTTTGCTAGCACCCACCTACTTAGGGAGACATGACCATCCCAATAAAATAAGAGAAATCAGATCGAAAACGGAACGATTTAGGTGTTCCTTCTTCACGGGCGCTATTAGAGAATGGAACGGTAGAGAAAAGTTATGAAAGTGGTTAATAAACCCTCTGTCAGGCACTTAAATGTGATTTGCAGAGTATCTATGTAGATGTACTAGATGTAGATTTTCTCAATTCTAGTTTGGGGTCGGTGTTTACTGACCCGTCATCGGTGGTACGATTAAAAATAATCTCGCTTTCATGCATCGATATTATATTCTCAAATACTACCTTGCCAGCAGTTAATTGCCGAGAAATTCTGGTATATGTCTGCTGTTTTAGCAGCTCAATGTACGGGTCTTCCTTCCATCCCACGGCGATAGTTACTCCAATTAGAATTGCACGCATTTGTTCTGTACATTATTTTTCTGATTAATACAGCGTGCTTTACCAAATGTTTCATTCAGATTTTGGAGTTCTATAACGTGTATCTTCCACATTCGATCATAACCTGTAAACAGTGGTAAACTCTAGCTTGGAAATAATACACAATGATACAACCTCTAACAAATTTCGGCGAATAGTCCTGTAACATTAATGTAGATGAACTGTGAACTACAGTAACCTTACTGTCCTTGAAGTACTCACCTCCTATAACAATGCACCTCTGAGCTCCGCGATATATGTCCTGAAAATTTTGCACGATGTCTTCGTTTGGGATGGTGATAAAATAATGAATAACACGGAAGTGTCTGTCTTCGACGCCTAAGTACTCGTAATATTCAGTAGTTATGCGGATGATATTGTAACACAGCTAGTGGTCCACAGTAAAACAATTTGACTGTAGGAGAAGAATAAAGTTATTTTCCCTTCTAAAATGGTCCGTTCCGCTCTATTAATACTGAAAAGTGTCCAACCAAAACTGGACCTCCATTTTGATTCATTATTCAAATGTTTGTAACGCTATGGGACCAAATTGCAGTGGTCACCAGTCCCGAGACTTACAAACTGCTTAAACTAACTTACACTAAGGACTAGACACACGCACAAATGCGGAGAGAGAACTCGAACCTCCGACTGGAGCGGCCGTCCAGTTCGAGCATGACGCCTGAGACCACGTGGCTACTCCTTGGCAACCTCCATTTTTAGTTTAAAGAAGAGATAAAAGGAAAAAAAATATGTTTCTGAAATACTTAATATTAATTTTATTATATTATTTTACTCTGCAATACATAAAAAGTGATAATGACTTAAACGTATTTGGAAAACCTTATAGTTACCGAGTTGCAAACATAGTTGCCATAATCGGACATTAAACCAATTGAGAAAAAGATTTTGAATCAGAGAAAATGACCGAGTTTCAAAGATGATATGACAGTAATAGTATAATTGCTCTCTGTTTTCTTTACTGAAGCCAAGAGTCTTGCTACAGTATATCCTAAAAAGTTTTGGTCCTGAGAGTTTAGTATTATGGCCTTTAAGAGAATGACTAATAAACTTTTTCCTAGCTATTTCGTCTCTGGATGTGTGTTTAATGTTACCCTTCTTCGCCAATTGTACGGGCATTCATCGCATATCATTAGGAATAACCCCGAAGAAAGGAGCTGCCATAACAAGACAATAGTAAACCAGCTCTTCTTTTAGAACTTTACCAAAAATTGTAGCTCTGCCTAGTTTTATTTATGCTTCTTCCACACATCTCCTGTATTTCACTTTGTACAATCTCTGTTGGCTATATTTCTTCAAGCCCATCTTCTTTTTCTGAACTGCATCAAGCTTTAGTTATCACAGACAGAATCCACATTATTTGATCATCCTTCACCATTATCCTTTTGATATCTGCAAGAGTATTCTTAAATAAGAAGAGTGAGTACTAAGAAAGGCAGACGTTGAACATAAACAGTAAGATGTCCAGTTTAGGCGACTAAATACATTTTCTTGACAGAACAAATAACTATCAAAGCATCTAAGTTAAACACTTAATCATAGATATTATCTTCAAGAACTTATACTAGTCGAATGAACGAATCTGACAATATCTAGGAGAAATAACCAAGAATGTAGCACAAACTAAGCACTTTCCCATTTCCCAAACATTTCATTTGTTTTACGTTTTTGTTGTGCAGTTGTAAATTCAGATAAAAGTGTTTGTCTGATGAAGAAACCCATAGCGGGTGTCGAAACCACTAAATGTATATAAATAGGAATTAAATTGTTCATTGGTAATTGCATCAATTAAGAATGGCTGTTTTTATTTTATTTTATTTATTTATTTATTTATTTTTTATTTACAAACGTTCGTAAGTTTTTACGTAGGTAAACATTGGAATAGTTTCTCGGAAATTGGAAAATTCAGGAAAAATTCGAAGTTCATTTTGTCAATCTAATGTTTATACGTACTAAAGACCATAACTGACGATTCGAACAATGTTCAAATGTTTGTTAAGCTTTTGGGACTTAACTGCGGCGTCATCACTCCCTAAACTTACAAACTACTTATAAACTTACTTATGCTAAAGACAGCACAAACATCCATGCTAGAGGGAGGATTCGAACCCCCGACAGGGAACGGCCTCGCTCATCGGAGCATAGCGCCTCAATGCGCTCGGTCTCTCCGCCGCGGCTTCGAACAATGAATATGCATAATTATTATCATTATTATTTGATTTGTGTTGTGGTATTGTAAAATTTTCAGAACAAAATATTGTAACACTTAAAACGATGAAACATCGTAAAATTCGGACAAACCCCAAATATCCTTTTAAGCAATCTCGAGCCAAGTGGACTAGAAGAGCAACACATTTGATCGGAGCAGTGACCATAAAATTTGGCACATACACATAAAAAGTGTTGCATCACCTCGGCCCAATGTCTACTTAAGACTGACGTTGTATGTGTTAATTATATTAAGAACACAGTTCCTTAGATTCCCTATAGTGTCACTCAACCCGCACCAAGATGTAAACAAGTACGCACCTATAGTGCCAATGTGACGGAGTGGATAGGATGGCGGATCAGTTCCAGTCATAATACTAGGCAGGAAGTACACTGTTTGTGTTGACTGTAGCTCTACTGTGCCTAGAAGGCCAATTCCGAAGTTTGATCGTATCCGCATAGTAAATTTACGCCAGGAAGGACTCTCATCAAGGGAAGTTTCCAGACGTCTTGGAATGAAACAAAACGATGTTGTTAGGACATGAGGAGGTACAGACATACAGAGACTTTCGAAGGCTTGCATCGCTCTGACCACAGCAGCCGATGACCGCTATTTACGGATTTCAGATCGGAGGAACCTTGATAGAAACAGCACCATGATAATTAACGATTTTCTTGCAGACGCAGGACGTTGTGTTTCGAATCAAGCTGTACGTAATAAGCTGTATGACATGCAACTTCACTCCTGTCGTCCATGGTGAAGTTAAGGCTTGACACCTAGACAGCAGGCAGCGCGGTACAGATGGGCCCAGCAACATGCTGTATGGCCTCGTCAGAATTGTCATCAGATGCTATTCACAGATGGGACGTGCACTGCATTCAGCCAGGCATTCATCGGAGACGTTCTAGGAGGCATCCTGGTCAGCTTGAACGTCTC
This sequence comes from Locusta migratoria, assembly GCA_026315105.1. NCBI lineage: Eukaryota > Metazoa > Arthropoda > Insecta > Orthoptera > Acrididae > Locusta > Locusta migratoria. The sequence continues at coordinate 238,656,355 of CM048755.1, forward strand.
AGACACACCGACCAAACGTCTCTAATGACCAAGTTGTCGACGGGACGTAAAACCCTAACCTTCCTTCCTTCCTTCCAACTAGTGCAGTAAGTTGTTAATCACAACGTCTTCGTAAGATTAGAATAGTCAGCATGTTCTCCAGACATAAACGCTACCTAACATGCATGGGATAAATTGAAAAGTACTAGTTTTCGACCAGACGACCCACTAACTAATCTGAAACCTCTACATCGAATCACCGTTTAGTGTGACAATCTGGACGAACAGTCCTTTAATGATCTACTGGACAATATGCCACGAAGATTACAGGCATGTATCAGTGCAAGAATTGGAGTTACAGAGTATTAGAGGAGCTGGTGTATGCTGCAATTGAAACAGAAATTCAGAATGTCCTGGTTATCGTTATACAACTCGTCAATTTCTGTTTTCATGAGCAATAAAGAGAACTGAATTTTTTTTTTCGTGTCTGTGTGTGTGTTTGTGTGTGTAGTTCTTCATGGAGGAGGATTGTATAGCCTCTAAGCCAACGTATAATACACAGCAGAAGTTCAAACCAATCATCATAAAAGTTAGCAGATCTATTTAATTTTTTCATAAATTTGAGGAGGAGTAGACTGACTGATAGATGGGGATGATGCAGAGCGGGAGTGGTCGAGCGTGCTAAGGCGCTTTACTGTGGTGTGGACGGCCGTTCCTCATCGGAGGTTAGAGTCCTCCCTCGGGCATGACTGCGTGTGTTGTCCTTAGTGTAACTTAGTTTAAGAAGTTTGTAAGTCTGGGGACTGATGAACATAGCAGGTTCGTCCAATATGTTTAACCGAGCGAGGTGGCACCGTGGTAATGAACTGGACTCGCATTCGAGAGGAAGTTCACCTGCGGCCATCCAGATTTAGGTTTTCCGTGATTTACCTAAATCAATACAAGCAAATGCCGGGATAGTTCCTTTCAAAGGGAACGGTCGCTTTCCTTCCCCATCCTTACCCAAAACTCCGAGCGTTATCTCCGTCTCAATGACCAAGTTGTCGACGGGACGTTAAACCCTAAGCTTCCTTCTTCTTTCTCCCAATAGGTTTCCAAACAATTGAACAGTTGGGGAGAGCAATTATGATGGTATGAGAGAGAATGCGGAGTGGATGGGCAGAGAGTAGGATGAGAGGGCGTTTGTTAGAGGAGTGAGGAGGTGATCAGACAGTGGTGGCGGAGAATATCATAATGAAGGGCAGGAAGAGATGGCAGAGAGGGGGGGGGGGCAGGTGAACAGAGAGAGAGAGAGGGAAGGAGTAGGACAACTGGAGGATTTATTTAAATACACAGTATAGTAAAAGATACATCTAAAATTGTTTACATCAGAAGAAGGAGCCGCGGTGGAGTAGCCGAGCGGTCTAAAGCACCTCGCTGCGGAGCGCGCGGTTGCTTGCCGTGGAGGTTCGAGTCCTCCCTGGGGCATGGGTGTGTGTGTTTGTCCGTAGGTTAGTTTACCTAGGTGTAAGTAGTTTGTAAGCTACGGACTGATGACCACGCAGTTTGGTCCGATAGATTTACAGACATTTGAACATTTTTGAAGAAGGAGAGGAGGAAACAGACAGAGGATCGATATAGGTAGGAGGAGATAGAGAGGTAGAGAGAGTGAGTGTTAGAGAAAGGAGATGGAAAGACAGTAAGAAGAAAAGGAGGAGATGGTCAAATGAGGACTGGACTAAATACGTACCATGGCATTGTCCAGTTAACTTTTGGTACAGTACTGCAAAATTTCTTCAAACGATGTTCAAATGTTTGTAATTCTATCGGACCAAACTGCGTGGTCATCAGTCCGTAGCCTACAAACTACTCAAACCTAGGAAAAAACTAACATAAGGACAACACACACACCCATGCCCCAAGGAGGACTCGAACCTCCACGGCGAGCAACCGCGCTCTCCGCAGCGAGACGCTTTAGACCGCTCGGCTACTCCACCGTGGCTTTCTTCAAACGTTTGGCAGTCTTTGTAGTAGTATTAAATCAATAGCGATTACTTAATAAGTACGGTGGGCGACTTTTGCACCGCGCTACAGTGTAAGAAGCATAAATTACTGAGTCCACTTGCTCCCACTAAATTTTGGTAAGACGTTGTTATAAGATACGAGGGAGTACTATTTAGGGGCTGGGGGAAAGAGTCTAGTTTTCCTCTGTAATTTGTACTTGAGTTTCAGTGTTACATTTTATTGAGTGAAGTGAAGGATTTGGCTATTTGAGTGTTATAAGAGCTACTGTCATGTTGCAGGCGGAGCTGTCGGTGCAGGGGGACGACTTCACGCGCCAGATATGGCAGATGTACGCCGCCTTTGAGGAGCTGGTGGAGGCCCGAGATGGGCGCGCGCCACGAGCCTCCAAGCCGCGCGCGCGCCCGCGACACGGCCACTCCAGCGCACACGCCCACCACAGGTCAGTCGACACATCACAACATCACAGAGATGTCAGCGCACACGCCCACCACAGGTTAGTTGCTACATCACAACATGAGCACAGTCACAGAGACGTCAGCGCACACGCCCACCACAGGTCAGTCGACACATCACAACATCACAGAGACGTCAGCGCACACGCCCACCACAGGTCAGTGGCTACATCCCACCTTCAGCACTGCCACGGCAACACCAGCGCACACGCCCACCTCAGGTCACTCGCTACATCCCAACTTGAGCACTATTACAGCCACGCTAGCGCACACTCCCACCACAGGTTAGTCGCTACATCACAACTTGAGTACAGTCACAACAGTGCAGACGCCCACTACAGGTCAGTTGCTACATCCCAACTTGAGCACTGCCACAACCACATCAGCACACACACACACACACACACACACACACACACACACCGCAGGTCAGTCCCTGCATCCTACCTTGAGCACATTCACAGTCACATCAGTGCACATGCCCACCACAGGTCAGTCGCTACATCCCTACTTGAGCACTGCCACAACCACATCAGCACACACACAAACACCGCAGGTCAGTCCCTGCATCCTACCTTGAGCACATTCACAGTCACATCAGTGCACATGCCCACCACAGGTCAGTCGCTACATCCCTACTTGAGCACTGCCACAACCACATCAGCACACACACACACACACACACACACACACCGCAGGTCAGTCCCTGCATCCTACCTTGAGCACATTCACAGTCACATCAGTGCACATGCCCACCACAGGTCAGTCGCTACATCCCTACTTGAGCACTGCCACAACCACATCAGCACACACACACACACCGCAGGTCAGTCCCTGCATCCTACCTTGAGCACATTCACAGTCACATCAGTGCACATGCCCACCACAGGTCAGTCGCTACATCCCTACTTGAGCACTGCCACAACCACATCAGCACACACACACACACCGCAGGTCAGTCCCTGCATCCTACCTTGAGCACATTCACAGTCACATCAGTGCACATGCCCACCACAGGTCAGTCGCTACATCCCTACTTGAGCACTGCCACAACCACATCAGCACACACACACACACACCGCAGGTCAGTCCCTGCATCCTACCTTGAGCACATTCACAGTCACATCAGTGCACATGCCCACCACAGGTCAGTCGCTACATCCCTACTTGAGCACTGCCACAACCACATCAGCACACACACACACACCGCAGGTCAGTCCCTGCATCCTACCTTGAGCACATTCACAGTCACATCAGTGCACATGCCCACCACAGGTCAGTCGCTACATCCCTACTTGAGCACTGCCACAACCACATCAGCACACACACACACACATCGCAGGTCAGTCCCTGCATCCTACCTTGAGCACATTCACAGTCACATCAGTGCACATGCCCACCACAGGTCAGTCGCTACATCCCTACTTGAGCACTGCCACAACCACATCAGCACACACACACACACACCGCAGGTCAGTCCCTGCATCCTACCTTGAGCACATTCACAGTCACATCAGTGCACATGCCCACCACAGGTCAGTCGCTACATCCCTACTTGAGCACTGCCACAACCACATCAGCACACACACACACACCGCAGGTCAGTCCCTGCATCCTACCTTGAGCACATTCACAGTCACATCAGTGCACATGCCCACCACAGGTCAGTCGCTACATCCCTAATTGAGCACTGCCACAACCACATCAGCACACACACACACACACACACACACCGCAGGTCAGTCCCTGCATCCTACCTTGAGCACATTCACAGTCACATCAGTGCACATGCCCACCACAGGTCAGTCGCTACATCCCTACTTGAGCACTGCCACAACCACATCAGCACACACACACACACACACACACACACCGCAGGTCAGTCCCTGCATCCTACCTTGAGCACATTCACAGTCACATCAGTGCACATGCCCACCACAGGTCAGTCGCTACATCCCTACTTGAGCACTGCCACAACCACATCAGCACACACACACACACCGCAGGTCAGTCCCTGCATCCTACCTTGAGCACATTCACAGTCACATCAGTGCACATGCCCACCACAGGTCAGTCGCTACATCCCTACTTGAGCACTGCCACAACCACATCAGCACACACACACACACCGCAGGTCAGTCCCTGCATCCTACCTTGAGCACATTCACAGTCACATCAGTGCACATGCCCACCACAGGTCAGTCGCTACATCCCTACTTGAGCACTGCCACAACCACATCAGCACACACACACACACCGCAGGTCAGTCCCTGCATCCTACCTTGAGCACATTCACAGTCACATCAGTGCACATGCCCACCACAGGTCAGTCGCTACATCCCTACTTGAGCACTGCCACAACCACATCAGCACACACACACACACCGCAGGTCAGTCCCTGCATCCTACCTTGAGCACATTCACAGTCACATCAGTGCACATGCCCACTACAGGTCAGTCGCTACATCCCTACTTGAGCACTGCCACAACCACATCAGCACACACACACACACCGCAGGTCAGTCCCTGCATCCTACCTTGAGCACATTCACAGTCACATCAGTGCACATGCCCACCACAGGTCAGTCGCTACATCCCTACTTGAGCACTGCCACAACCACATCAGCACACACACACACACCGCAGGTCAGTCCCTGCATCCTACCTTGAGCACATTCACAGTCACATCAGTGCACATGCCCACCACAGGTCAGTCGCTACATCCCTACTTGAGCACTGCCACAACCACATCAGCACACACACACACACCGCAGGTCAGTCCCTGCATCCTACCTTGAGCACATTCACAGTCACATCAGTGCACATGCCCACCACAGGTCAGTCGCTACATCCCTACTTGAGCACTGCCACAACCACATCAGCACACACACACACACTGCAGGTCAGTCCCTGCATCCTACCTTGAGCACATTCACAGTCACATCAGTGCACATGCCCACCACAGGTCAGTCGCTACATCCCTAATTGAGCACTGCCACAACCACATCAGCACACACACACACACACACACACACACACACACCGCAGGTCAGTCCCTGCATCCTACCTTGAGCACATTCACAGTCACATCAGTGCACATGCCCACCACAGGTCAGTCGCTACATCCCTACTTGAGCACTGCCACAACCACATCAGCACACACACACACACACCGCAGGTCAGTCCCTGCATCCTACCTTGAGCACATTCACAGTCACATCAGTGCACATGCCCACCACAGGTCAGTCGCTACATCCCTAATTGAGCACTGCCACAACCACATCAGCACACACACACACACACACACACACCGCAGGTCAGTCCCTGCATCCTACCTTGAGCACATTCACAGTCACATCAGTGCACATGCCCACCACAGGTCAGTCGCTACATCCCTACTTGAGCACTGCCACAACCACATCAGCACACACACACACACCGCAGGTCAGTCCCTGCATCCTACCTTGAGCACATTCACAGTCACATCAGTGCACATGCCCACCACAGGTCAGTCGCTACATCCCTAATTGAGCACTGCCACAACCACATCAGCACACACACACACACACACCGCAGGTCAGTCCCTGCATCCTACCTTGAGCACATTCACAGTCACATCAGTGCACATGCCCACCACAGGTCAGTCGCTACATCCCTACTTGAGCACTGCCACAACCACATCAACACACCCACACACACCGCAGGTCAGTCCCTGCATCCTACCTTGAGCACATTCACAGTCACATCAGTGCACATGCCCACCACAGGTCAGTCGCTACATCCCTACTTGAGCACTGCACAACCACATCAGCACACACACACACACCGCAGGTCAGTCCCTGCATCCTACCTTGAGCACTTTCACAGTCACATCAGTGCACATGCCCACCACAGGTCAGTCGCTACATCCCTAATTGAGCACTGCCACAACCACATCAGCACACACACACACACACACACACCGCAGGTCAGTCCCTGCATCCTACCTTGAGCACATTCACAGTCACATCAGTGCACATGCCCACCACAGGTCAGTCGCTACATCCCTACTTGAGCACTGCCACAACCACATCAGCACACACACACACACACCGCAGGTCAGTCCCTGCATCCTACCTTGAGCACATTCACAGTCACATCAGTGCACATGCCCACCACAGGTCAGTCGCTACATCCCTAATTGAGCACTGCCACAACCACATCAGCACACACACACACACACACACACACACACACCGCAGGCCAGTCCCTGCATCCTACCTTGAGCACATTCACAGTCACATCAGTGCACATGCCCACCACAGGTCAGTCGCTACATCCCTACTTGAGCACTGCCACAACCACATCAGCACACACACACACACCGCAGGTCAGTCCCTGCATCCTACCTTGAGCACATTCACAGTCACATCAGTGCACATGCCCACCACAGGTCAGTCGCTACATCCCTACTTGAGCACTGCCACAACCACATCAGCACACACACACACACACACACCGCAGGTCAGTCCCTGCATCCTACCTTGAGCACATTCACAGTCACATCAGTGCACATGCCCACCACAGGTCAGTCGCTACATCCCTACTTGAGCACTGCCACAACCACATCAGCACACACACACACACCGCAGGTCAGTCCCTGCATCCTACCTTGAGCACATTCACAGTCACATCAGTGCACATGCCCACCACAGGTCAGTCGCTACATCCCTACTTGAGCACTGCCACAACCACATCAGCACACACACACACACCGCAGGTCAGTCCCTGCATCCTACCTTGAGCACATTCACAGTCACATCAGTGCACATGCCCACCACAGGTCAGTCGCTACATCCCTAATTGAGCACTGCCACAACCACATCAGCACACACACACACACCGCAGGTCAGTCCCTGCATCCTACCTTGAGCACATTCACAGTCACATCAGTGCACATGCCCACCACAGGTCAGTCGCTACATCCCTACTTGAGCACTGCCACAACCACATCAGCACACACACACACACCGCAGGTCAGTCCCTGCATCCTACCTTGAGCACATTCACAGTCACATCAGTGCACATGCCCACCACAGGTCAGTCGCTACATCCCTAATTGAGCACTGCCACAACCACATCAGCACACACACACACACACACACACACCGCAGGTCAGTCCCTTCATCCTACCTTGAGCACATTCACAGTCACATCAGTGCACATGCCCACCACAGGTCAGTCGCTACATCCCTACTTGAGCACTGCCACAACCACATCAGCACACACACACACACCGCAGGTCAGTCCCTGCATCCTACCTTGAGCACATTCACAGTCACATCAGTGCACATGCCCACCACAGGTCAGTCGCTACATCCCTACTTGAGCACTGCCACAACCACATCAGCACACACACACACACCGCAGGTCAGTCCCTGCATCCTACCTTGAGCACATTCACAGTCACATCAGTGCACATGCCCACCACAGGTCAGTCGCTACATCCCTACTTGAGCACTGCCACAACCACATCAGCACACACACACACACCGCAGGTCAGTCCCTGCATCCTACCTTGAGCACATTCACAGTCACATCAGTGCACATGCCCACCACAGGTCAGTCGCTACATCCCTAATTGAGCACTGCCACAACCACATCAGCACACACACACACACACACCGCAGGTCAGTCCCTGCATCCTACCTTGAGCACATTCACAGTCACATCAGTGCACATGCCCACCACAGGTCAGTCGCTACATCCCTAATTGAGCACTGCCACAACCACATCAGCACACACACACACACTGCAGGTCAGTCCCTGCATCCTACCTTGAGCACATTCACAGTCACATCAGTGCACATGCCCACCACAGGTCAGTCGCTACATCCCTACTTGAGCACTGCCACAACCACATCAGCACACACACACACAAACACACACACCGCAGGTCAGTCCCTGCATCCTACCTTGAGCACATTCACAGTCACATCAGTGCACATGCCCACCACAGGTCAGTCGCTACATCCCTACTTGAGCACTGCCACAACCACATCAGCACACACACTCACACACACACACACCGCAGGTCAGTCCCTGCATCCTACCTTGAGCACATTCACAGTCACATCAGTGCACATGCCCACCACAGGTCAGTCGCTACATCCCTACTTGAGCACTGCCACAACCACATCAGCACACACACACACACCGCAGGTCAGTCCCTGCATCCTACCTTGAGCACATTCACAGTCACATCAGTGCACATGCCCACCACAGGTCAGTCGCTACATCCCTACTTGAGCACTGCCACAACCACATCAGCACACACACACACACCGCAGGTCAGTCCCTGCATCCTACCTTGAGCACATTCACAGTCACATCAGTGCACATGCCCACCACAGGTCAGTCGCTACATCCCTACTTGAGCACTGCCACAACCACATCAGCACACACACACACACACACCGCAGGTCAGTCCCTGCATCCTACCTTGAGCACATTCACAGTCACATCAGTGCACATGCCCACTACAGGTCAGTCGCTACATCCCTACTTGAGCACTGCCACAACCACATCAGCACACACACACACACACCGCAGGTCAGTCCCTGCATCCTACCTTGAGCACATTCACAGTCACATCAGTGCACATGCCCACCACAGGTGAGTCGCTACATCCCTACTTGAGCACTGCCACAACCACATCAGCACACACACACACACCGCAGGTCAGTTCCTGCATCCTACCTTGAGCACATTCACAGTCACATCAGTGCACATGCCCACCACAGGTCAGTCGCTACATCCCTACTTGAGCACTGCCACAACCACATCAGCACACACACACACACACCGCAGGTCAGTCCCTGCATCCTACCTTGAGCACATTCACAGTCACATCAGTGCACATGCCCACCACAGGTCAGTCGCTACATCCCTACTTGAGCACTGCCACAACCACATCAGCACACACACACACACCGCAGGTCAGTCCCTGCATCCTACCTTGAGCACATTCACAGTCACATCAGTGCACATGCCCACCACAGGTCAGTCGCTACATCCCTACTTGAGCACTGCCACAACCACATCAGCACACACACACACACCGCAGGTCAGTCCCTGCATCCTACCTTGAGCACATTCACAGTCACATCAGTGCACATGCCCACCACAGGTCAGTCGCTACATCCCTACTTGAGCACTGCCACAACCACATCAGCACACACACACACACCGCAGGTCAGTCCCTGCATCCTACCTTGAGCACATTCACAGTCACATCAGTGCACATGCCCACCACAGGTCAGTCGCTACATCCCTACTTGAGCACTGCCACAACCACATCAGCACACACGCACACACACCGCAGGTCAGTCCCTGCATCCTACCTTGAGCACATTCACAGTCACATCAGAGCACATGCCCACCACAGGTCAGTCGCTACATCCCTACTTGAGCACTGCCACAACCACATCAGCACACACACACACACCGCAGGTCAGTCCCTGCATCCTACCTTGAGCACATTCACAGTCACATCAGTGCACATGCCCACTACAGGTCAGTCGCTACATCCCTACTTGAGCACTTCCACAACCACATCAGCACACACACACACACACACCGCAGGTCAGTCCCTGCATCCTACCTTGAGCACATTCACAGTCACATCAGTGCACATGCCCACTACAGGTCAGTCGCTACATCCCTACTTGAGCACTGCCACAACCATATCAGCACACACACACACACACCGCAGGTCAGTCCCTGCATCCTACCTTGAGCACATTCACAGTCACATCAGTGCACATGCCCACTACAGGTCAGTCGCTACATCCCTACTTGAGCACTGCCACAACCACATCAGCACACACACACACACACCGCAGGTCAGTCCCTGCATCCTACCTTGAGCACATTCACAGTCACATCAGTGCACATGCCCACCACAGGTCAGTCGCTACATCCCTACTTGAGCACTGCCACAACCACATCAGCACACACACACACACCGCAGGTCAGTCCCTGCATCCTACCTTGAGCACATTCACAGTCACATCAGTGCACATGCCCACCACAGGTCAGTCGCTACATCCCTAATTGAGCACTGCCACAACCACATCAGCACACACACACACACACACACACACCGCAGGTCAGTCCCTTCATCCTACCTTGAGCACATTCACAGTCACATCAGTGCACATGCCCACCACAGGTCAGTCGCTACATCCCTACTTGAGCACTGCCACAACCACATCAGCACACACACACACACCGCAGGTCAGTCCCTGCATCCTACCTTGAGCACATTCACAGTCACATCAGTGCACATGCCCACCACAGGTCAGTCGCTACATCCCTACTTGAGCACTGCCACAACCACATCAGCACACACACACACACCGCAGGTCAGTCCCTGCATCCTACCTTGAGCACATTCACAGTCACATCAGTGCACATGCCCACCACAGGTCAGTCGCTACATCCCTACTTGAGCACTGCCACAACCACATCAGCACACACACACACACCGCAGGTCAGTCCCTGCATCCTACCTTGAGCACATTCACAGTCACATCAGTGCACATGCCCACCACAGGTCAGTCGCTACATCCCTAATTGAGCACTGCCACAACCACATCAGCACACACACACACACACACCGCAGGTCAGTCCCTGCATCCTACCTTGAGCACATTCACAGTCACATCAGTGCACATGCCCACCACAGGTCAGTCGCTACATCCCTAATTGAGCACTGCCACAACCACATCAGCACACACACACACACTGCAGGTCAGTCCCTGCATCCTACCTTGAGCACATTCACAGTCACATCAGTGCACATGCCCACCACAGGTCAGTCGCTACATCCCTACTTGAGCACTGCCACAACCACATCAGCACACACACACACAAACACACACACCGCAGGTCAGTCCCTGCATCCTACCTTGAGCACATTCACAGTCACATCAGTGCACATGCCCACCACAGGTCAGTCGCTACATCCCTACTTGAGCACTGCCACAACCACATCAGCACACACACTCACACACACACACACCGCAGGTCAGTCCCTGCATCCTACCTTGAGCACATTCACAGTCACATCAGTGCACATGCCCACCACAGGTCAGTCGCTACATCCCTACTTGAGCACTGCCACAACCACATCAGCACACACACACACACCGCAGGTCAGTCCCTGCATCCTACCTTGAGCACATTCACAGTCACATCAGTGCACATGCCCACCACAGGTCAGTCGCTACATCCCTACTTGAGCACTGCCACAACCACATCAGCACACACACACACACCGCAGGTCAGTCCCTGCATCCTACCTTGAGCACATTCACAGTCACATCAGTGCACATGCCCACCACAGGTCAGTCGCTACATCCCTACTTGAGCACTGCCACAACCACATCAGCACACACACACACACACCGCAGGTCAGTCCCTGCATCCTACCTTGAGCACATTCACAGTCACATCAGTGCACATGCCCACTACAGGTCAGTCGCTACATCCCTACTTGAGCACTGCCACAACCACATCAGCACACACACACACACACCGCAGGTCAGTCCCTGCATCCTACCTTGAGCACATTCACAGTCACATCAGTGCACATGCCCACCACAGGTCAGTCGCTACATCCCTACTTGAGCACTGCCACAACCACATCAGCACACACACACACACCGCAGGTCAGTTCCTGCATCCTACCTTGAGCACATTCACAGTCACATCAGTGCACATGCCCACCACAGGTCAGTCGCTACATCCCTACTTGAGCACTGCCACAACCACATCAGCACACACACACACACACCGCAGGTCAGTCCCTGCATCCTACCTTGAGCACATTCACAGTCACATCAGTGCACATGCCCACCACAGGTCAGTCGCTACATCCCTACTTGAGCACTGCCACAACCACATCAGCACACACACACACACACACACCGCAGGTCAGTCCCTGCATCCTACCTTGAGCACATTCACAGTCACATCAGTGCACATGCCCACCACAGGTCAGTCGCTACATCCCTACTTGAGCACTGCCACAACCACATCAGCACACACACACACACCGCAGGTCAGTCCCTGCATCCTACCTTGAGCACATTCACAGTCACATCAGTGCACATGCCCACCACAGGTCAGTCGCTACATCCCTACTTGAGCACTGCCACAACCACATCAGCACACACACACACACCGCAGGTCAGTCCCTGCATCCTACCTTGAGCACATTCACAGTCACATCAGTGCACATGCCCACCACAGGTCAGTCGCTACATCCCTACTTGAGCACTGCCACAACCACATCAGCACACACGCACACACACCGCAGGTCAGTCCCTGCATCCTACCTTGAGCACATTCACAGTCACATCAGAGCACATGCCCACCACAGGTCAGTCGCTACATCCCTACTTGAGCACTGCCACAACCACATCAGCACACACACACACACCGCAGGTCAGTCCCTGCATCCTACCTTGAGCACATTCACAGTCACATCAGTGCACATGCCCACTACAGGTCAGTCGCTACATCCCTACTTGAGCACTTCCACAACCACATCAGCACACACACACACACACACCGCAGGTCAGTCCCTGCATCCTACCTTGAGCACATTCACAGTCACATCAGTGCACATGCCCACTACAGGTCAGTCGCTACATCCCTACTTGAGCACTGCCACAACCATATCAGCACACACACACACACACCGCAGGTCAGTCCCTGCATCCTACCTTGAGCACATTCACAGTCACATCAGTGCACATGCCCACTACAGGTCAGTCGCTACATCCCTACTTGAGCACTGCCACAACCACATCAGCACACACACACACACACCGCAGGTCAGTCCCTGCATCCTACCTTGAGCACATTCACAGTCACATCAGTGCATATGCCCACCACAGGTCAGTCGCTAAATCCCTACTTGAGCACTGCCACAACCACATCAGCACACACACACACCGCAGGTCAGTCCCTGCATCCTACCTTGAGCACATTCACAGTCACATCAGTGCACATGCCCACTACAGGTCAGTCGCTACATCCCTACTTGAGCACTGCCACAACCACATCAGCACACACACACACACCGCAGGTCAGTCCCTGCATCCTACCTTGAGCACATTCACAGTCACATCAGTGCACATGCCCACCACAGGTCAGTCGCTACATCCCTACTTGAGCACTGCCACAACCACATCAGCACACACACACACACACCGCAGGTCAGTCCCTGCATCCTACCTTGAGCACATTCACAGTCACATCAGTGCACATGCCCACCACAGGTCAGTCGCTACATCCCTACTTGAGCACTGCCACAACCACATCAGCACACACACACACACCGCAGGTCAGTCCCTGCATCCTACCTTGAGCACATTCACAGTCACATCAGTGCACATGCCCACCACAGGTCAGTCGCTACATCCCTAATTGAGCACTGCCACAACCACATCAGCACACACACACACACCGCAGGTCAGTCCCTGCATCCTACCTTGAGCACATTCACAGTCACATCAGTGCACATGCCCACCACAGGTCAGTCGCTACATCCCTACTTGAGCACTGCCACAACCACATCAGCACACACACACACACACACACCGCAGGTCAGTCCCTGCATCCTACCTTGAGCACATTCACAGTCACATCAGTGCACATGCCCACCACAGGTCAGTCGCTACATCCCTACTTGAGCACTGCCACAACCACATCAGCACACACACACACACCGCAGGTCAGTCCCTGCATCCTACCTTGAGCACATTCACAGTCACATCAGTGCACATGCCCACTACAGGTCAGTCGCTACATCCCTACTTGAGCACTGCCACAACCACATCAGCACACACACACACACCGCAGGTCAGTCCCTGCATCCTACCTTGAGCACATTCACAGTCACATCAGTGCACATGCCCACCACAGGTCAGTCGCTACATCCCTACTTGAGCACTGCCACAACCACATCAGCACACACACACACACCGCAGGTCAGTCCCTGCATCCTACCTTGAGCACATTCACAGTCACATCAGTGCACATGCCCACCACAGGTCAGTCGCTACATCCCTACTTGAGCACTGCCACAACCACATCAGCACACACACACACACACACACACACCGCAGGTCAGTCCCTGCATCCTACCTTGAGCACATTCACAGTCACATCAGTGCATATGCCCACCACAGGTCAGTCGCTACATCCCTACTTGAGCACTGCCACAACCACATCAGCACACACACACACACCGCAGGTCAGTCCCTGCATCCTACCTTGAGCACATTCACAGTCACATCAGTGCACATGCCCACCACAGGTCAGTCGCTACATCCCTACTTGAGCACTGCCACAACCACATCAGCACACACACACACACCGCAGGTCAGTCCCTGCATCCTACCTTGAGCACATTCACAGTCACATCAGTGCACATGCCCACCACAGGTCAGTCGCTACATCCCTACTTGAGCACTGCCACAACCACATCAGCACACACACACACACCGCAGGTCAGTCCCTGCATCCTACCTTGAGCACATTCACAGTCACATCAGTGCACATGCCCACCACAGGTCAGTCGCTACATCCCTACTTGAGCACTGCCACAACCACATCAGCACACACACACACACCGCAGGTCAGTCCCTGCATCCTACCTTGAGCACATTCACAGTCACATCAGTGCACATGCCCACTACAGGGCAGTCGCTACATCCCTACTTGAGCACTGCCACAACCACATCAGCACACACACACACACCGCAGGTCAGTCCCTGCATCCTACCTTGAGCACATTCACAGTCACATCAGTGCACATGCCCACCACAGGTCAGTCGCTACATCCCTACTTGAGCACTGCCACAACCACATCAGCACACACACACACACACCGCAGGTCAGTCCCTGCATCCTACCTTGAGCACATTCACAGTCACATCAGTGCACATGCCCACCACAGGTCAGTCGCTACATCCCTACTTGAGCACTGCCACAACCACATCAGTACACACACACACACCGCAGGTCAGTCCCTGCATCCTACCTTGAGCACATTCACAGTCACATCAGTGCACATGCCCACCACAGGTCAGTCGCTACATCCCTACTTGAGCACTGCCACAGCCACACTAGCACATACGCCCACCAGGGCAGTCGCTACATCGCAGTTTGAGCACAGTCACTGTGACATCAGCACACACATACACACCACAGGTTAGTCGCAACCATCCAGCTCGATAACAGTCACGTCAGTGCACACGCCCACCACAGTTAAGTCGCTACATAACAACTTGAGCACTGCCATAGCCACACCAGTCCACATGCCCACCATAGGTCAGTCGCTATATCCCAACTTGAGCACTGCCACGGCCATGCGAGTGCACTCGCCCACCACCGGTCAGTCACTGCATCTCAACTTGAGCACTGCCACAACCACACCAGTGCACATACCTTCTACAGGTCAGTCGCTACCATCCAGCTTGAGAACAGTCACGTCAGTGCACACGCCCACCACAGTTCAGTCGCTACATGCTATCATGATCACTGCCATGACCACGTTAGTGTCCACGCCTACCACAGGTCAGTCGCTACATACCAACTGGAGCACTGCCACAGACACGCTAGTGCACACTCCCACCAGGTCAGTCGCTACATCGCAGGTTGAGCACAGTCACGTAAGTGCACATGCCCACCACAGGTCAGTTGCTACCATCCAGCTTGAGAACAGTCACGTCAGTGCACGCGCCCACGACAGCTCAGTCGCTACATGTTATCTTGAGCACTGCCATGGCCACGCCAGCACACACGCCCACCACAGGTCAGTCGCTACATCCCAGTTTGAGTATTGCCACAGTCATGCCATCGCACATGCTCACCAGGGCAGTCGCTACATCATTGGTTGAGCAGTCACACTCAAGTCAGCGCACACACCCACCACAGATTAGTCGCTACCTCCCAGCTTAAGCATAGTCACAGTCACGTCAACGCACACGCCCACCACAGATTAGTCGCTACCTCGCAGCTTGAGCACAGTCACAGTAGCGGACACGCCCACCACAGGTCAGTGGCTAAACCCCATCTTAAGCAGCACCCCTGCCCACAACAAGTCAGTGGCTATGCCGTGATTTAAGTACTTCCATGACCACGCCAGTGCATATGCCCACCACAGGTCAGTGGCTAAGCCTCGAGTTTGGACATTCTTTAAAATGTATGACGATTTTGAGGGTAAATGTTAACCTGTTTTAAAACATTTGTGGGAAAGCAGCCTTTGCGCATGTGTAAGGTTAGGAGGGGGTGCTGCTTACAGTGTCACATGACCCAAAGGAAGCTTGTCTCTTCATCGTAACAGATTCATTTTGTTGTGTCACTTAACAGTGTAATTATGTTTTAGTGTTCATGTGCATATCCACAGAGTCTTGGTGTTTATTATCAAAGAAAAATGAACAACGTTTAGTATCTTTTGAAACAAATTACTTAGCTTTAATCTTGGAGCAAAAGTGTGAAATAAAGAAGCCTGGTAGGCCGACGCCTCAGCTCGAGTTGAAGCAAGTGGAAACAAGCCCAGTAGATCTTTTTAACGAAAATATATCTATAGGGGGGGGGGCGAGAAACTTCCCCCGGCGCCACTCGCAGAGGTGAGCCAAACCGTCTGTTTGGACGCCAGGGGCGCCGAAACATCGACCCGCCGAGATTTGGGGTCGGTACTCAAACCCAGTCATGTGAAGCACCAGCCGCCACTGTTTATATCTCTAGAGCGTTTCATGCAAATGCTGGGATGGTTCTACTCGAAGGGCATTGCCAATTTCCTTACCCCATTCTTAACAAAACCTTTCAGAACTCGTGTTCCAATAACAATGTCGACATGACGTTAAATCGTAATATTCCTTCCTTCGACTGCCTGGATATTGTCTTCTGTGGTCGATGTCCATCGAATTTCTTATCAATCAGTGTCACTCCTGTGCTGATTTGGTCAGTTTTGTGGCATCATTTTACCTACAGTTGGACCCGTCACTGCATTTTCCCCAAGTAACACAAGACATTTAGAATTGAATCTTTGAGCAATGTACACATTTGGATGACAAGGACCGTATCTGGAATACGTTTTCAGTTGCGACTCTGTTTCACTTCAGCACTAATACAGCCTCTCTATCCACACGGTGGAAGATCTGTACGTGCAGGAAACGGAAAAGCGTAGTCTCTCCTGACAGCGTGTCACTGTTTTACTCAATGCTCTTGCCTGTAGCTTGAGACAATCATGTTGACTTCCTTACATAACTAGTTGCTGAATGACAATTATCAAATGAGCCCCTTTTTGGGATGCGTATCTTCCTCCAAAAATCGCTTTAGATCTTTGTGTTTCCTTTGTTGTTTAGAATCTTCTGACTTAGGGCTATATAAATATTTTGTGGTTTGGGTTTTTGCACGACCCATCTTAAAACCTTGCACCCTGTAATAATTTGTTACGTAAAGATCACCTAATTACTACAAACATTGACATTACCAGTTTCAGCACTTTATTGTCATCACTATTTGGGATAAACATCCAAAAATACTTTCGGCATGACGTGTAAATTATACAGAAACTTATCGCGAAAAACAGTATGATAACATAAAAAAAATGTTTGTAAATCTATCGGATTAAACTGCGTGGTCATCAGTCCGTAGCTTACAAACTACTTAAACTAAGGTAAACTAACATAAGGACAAATACACACACCCATGCCCCAGGGAGGACTCGAACCTCCGACGGCGAACAATCGCGCGCTCCGCAGCTCGCACCGCGGCCGTATGATAGCATGCCAGTAGTTTTAATGACATGGTTTATACCACTTTAATGATGTTCAGTTTATATATGTCTAGTGTCTATACTTAATTACGAAACTGCTGATAGAGTTTTGCCAGATCTCAACATGACAATAACACTCTAAAAATAAAAATGGGAATTTGTTGTTATGTTAGCATCAACTAGTTGCAAGATTGATATGGTTTTATTTTTTCAGGTTTCGGGCAGTTAGTGCCCTTCTTCAGAAGTTATGGGAGTCCATGTATGTTCCGTCCAAAGATAATTGAAGGTCATCATTGTACTTCTCAAAAAGATCACTAAGTGCCCGAGGGAGAGAACATACGAGGTCACCGATATAAAGGGTGATTACAATTAAAGTTAACTTTCAGAACGCTGTAAAAATAACACCACTGGTCAGAATGCAAGGGAATAATATCGCACAAGGAAAAAAATAAATAGTGTGAAAATTGATTATTAGGTTGCGCTGTATGTGTCAGAATATGTAAGTGAAAACACCTGTCGTGCGCACGACCCATTGAAGTCAGTATAAACATGCTGGGTACACGTCTTTTCGTCATTTCGCGTCTGAGACGTACTCCATGACTGTCTCGATGAAGGATCGCCCTCTACTTGTAAAGCTGGTTTACAAGGATGATGACTGTGCACAAGACGCTCAGCAGCAGTTCTGGACACTAAATGGTTTGAAAAAAATGGGGTTGGTCCGACGACTGCCGGGGGTCTGGAGAAAATGATTCGGAAATTCGAAAAGATGGGATCCTTTGGAGTGAAACATGGGTAGGGAGAAAACGAATTGATTCGACGTCTGCGGAAGAAGTGGCCACAGCAGTGCTGGAAGAGCCGAGTGGTGGTCTACAAACGTGTAGTGCACGGAGAAGTGCTCTAACATCGGACAAACGGGCGAGCACCATGCGCAAAATCCTACGAAACATCCTTCTCTGCTATCAATTCAAAATTACGCATGTACACGAGTTTCTTCCTGGTGACCTGCCAGCGAGAGAGACATTTGCTTTACAATTTCTTACTCGCATGGAAATGAACGATGCATGGCCGTGGAAGATTTTGTGAACAGAAGTAGTCCACTTCCATCTGACAGGATAGGTCAGTATACAGAATTGTCGGTTATGGGCAACCTAAAATCCATCCACAAATCAACCAGTACCGCCTTATCCTGAAACGTTACTGTGTGGTGCGGATTTACGGCATCATTAATCATAGGTCCAAATTTTTCGAAGAGACAGGAGCTTCTGATACTGTTACGTGTACCGTCACTGGTAACAGCTAAGAGTGTCTTTTGCGCAACTACGTCATTCCAGTTCTTGGATGTGTGGATGGGATCATTTTTATGCAAGATGGCGCACCTCCACACATTGCAAATCCAGTTAAGCAGCTGCTGAAGCGGTGGCCGAGGGGACTGAGGCGCCTCAGTCACAGTCTGCACGGCCACTACGGTCGGGGGTTCGAATCCCCCCTCGGGCATGGATATTTGTGCCGTCCTAGTTCGTAAGTAGTTCATAAGTAGTTTGTAAGTTTAGGGACTGATGACCCCGTAGTTAAGTCCCATAAGCTTTACAAACATTTGAACCTTTTGAACATCATTTCCCTAGAGCCTTGCCGTCACGATAACTTGATCTTGATCCGTGTGACGTCTGGCTGTGGAGGTAGCTGAAAAGTGTTGTTTTCAGTGTTCAGATTGCGAACTTAGCTGCATTGAAGGCACACATTACGCAACACATTCTGAACGTGAACCTGGAAACACTTCCATCAGTTGTGGAACATGCTGTTTCTCGATTTCAGCTTTTAGCAGAAAAGGGTGTCTAGCATACTGAACGTATTTTGCTCTCATCACTCGGAAATCCAAAATCCAATTGGATTTTGATTGATGGTTTTTATGCGGTTTTTGGCCTCAGGATAATTAAACACCGACTTTTCCCATCCGATGTGATATGACCTTGCCGTGGTGGATGGGCTTATGTAACTAACAGTATCACACATATACACCCATGATCACTGAGTACCACAGTTCGTTTAACGTCTAATTTAAACCTAAGGCATTGTTGTGTAATCCATTTTTCATCTGTAGTCGACCACTATTAAATTATGATGCTTAAAGCGCCATCTATTGATCAATTTTCACACTATTTATTTTTCTTGTGCCACACGTTTTACCCCTTCTCCGATTATCTTCCGTAACAATTTTACGTCGTTCTGACCAGTGGTGTGTTTTTACAGCGTTATGAAAGTTTGATTATAATCACCCTGTACTTCTGAAGGACATTAGGTACCTGAAACCGGTAAAAATAAAACCATTTTACATTTGCATATAGTTGCTGTTTTTACGAAAAAATTATAGCTGCTGTGATGGAAAAACTATTACAACTGGGAATGCTTGTATTCTAGCTGCTTCCCAATATATTCGCGCAAAACTCAATAACGGCTGTTCTCCATACTTCAGAAAGAAAACGTAGTTAATGTCTTCTTGAAGTTCAAACGCGGTACTATACTGCTGCTCATAATTAAAGCAACAAACTGGTTTCCTCGTCTTGTGTGGAATTCACGATATAATCATACAACCTGTTAGCAGATTTTCGTAAACTCTCTTTTTGTCCAGAAGACTGCACTCCGGTCAGCGTACAACCATGCCAACGATGACGTCGCGGAACCTATCAAACGGGCCAGTGTTTGTAGCTGGGTAGTCCCACATCCTTTACATCCACATAAATACTCCTCTACAAATCACATTTAAGTGCCTGGCAATCGAAAAACTGTGGACATATTCCAAAACCCCGTAATTTGATCAGAAGACACTTGTGATGAACAGTGTCATAAGCCTTCTGGAAATCTAGAAATATGGAATCGATCTGAGATCGAAATGTTCAAATGTTTGTAAAACTTTAGTCTCTGTATCAGAGGGCCATAGGAAGATTGGAGCCGGCCGCGGTGGCCGAGGGGACTAAGGCGCTCCAGTCACGGCCTGCACGGCCACTACGGTCGGGGGTTCGAATCCCCCTTCGGGCATGGATATTTGTGCCGTCCTAGTTCGTAAGTAGTTCATAAGTAGTTTGTAAGTTTAGGGACTGATGACCCCGTAGTTAAGTCCCATAGACTATACAAACATTTTGGAAGGTTGGAAGTGGGACAGATGTCGACTAATGGCTTCATGTGAATCGTTCTGTCGTTTCTCGGATATTGCAGTATATTATAGAGACGAAAACTATACCCCGAAGACCAAAGCATGGCCTACCACGTATGACACGAGAAAGAGAATACTTATTTAGCTGTAATGGCACTCGGTACCACCGTAATTCTGCACGACAACTTGCTTATGAACTCGCAGCATCCATTGAAACTATTATATCATGGCAAACAGCGTTCACGCAGCTTTGATCCGGTGCAGTTTATTGTCGGAGACCTGCTGTATGCTTAACGCTGATGCATTTTCACAGAAGGTAACGTCTCGAATGGAGTCGTCAACGTGCCACCTGGATTGTTAAATAGTGGACCAATGTTCGTTTCATAGATAAGTCCCTACTTTGGTCTGGAGAATAATTCTGAACGGATTCGATCTGGCGGAAACGGGGAACACGATTTTGGGACCGAAATAGATGGAAAGTGACTGGTATCGAGAAGAATCCCTAAAGGTGTTGGTAGAGATTATGCTGATCACTCGGTACTACTTCTTGATATTGTACAGGTCACTCGGCAAGGTTTAATCGTTCTCAGGTATCGTGATGATTTCTTCGAACTTGGTGTACGGCGTTTGCGAGTTGCTGTGGACCAACACTTCGTACTGATGGACGATAATGCTCCATCACATAGAGCATTGGTGGTTGATCTTTTGTTGGAAACAAGATAAGCACGCATGATGAGGTCCACTCGCTCTCCCTATTTGAATTCCACAGATAAAGGGTGGGATACACTAAGGAGACGGGATGCATCACATTAGCATCCACCAACTACTCTCAAAGACGTTGGAGCAGCTGTGCAGGAAAAAGGAGGTTACTGCCTCAACGTGAGGCAGATGATATCACTGGCAGCATGCCAGTTGTTGTCGAGCGTGAATTGCTGTCAGAGGTGGTCACATCCCGTGATGAGCACATTAACCAATCGTCAGAATGTGTGTGCGAATCTGTTAAGTCGGAAAAAATTAATCAAACAATGTTGTCAATCGTTACGCATGTTGCAGTGGCTTCCGTTCTGTATTAATACTTTGGTAAAGTAAACGCAACCTTGCAATATTTCCAAATGTTGCTTTAATTTAGGACACCAACAGCTAGGGAAAAAAGGAATAAAAAAAACACCTCATTTCCAAAACATCCTGACAGATTAAAATTGTGTGCCGGAACCGGGATTCGAACCTGAAACTTTTGCCTTTCGCGGACAAAGGACCCAGGAAGACTCATATCAGCGTACACACCGTTGCAGAGTGAGTATCATTCTGACCTAAAATTACTTTGTACCTTTTTATTGGCGTAGAACGTTATTATTAGTTGTCATTTAAGACAATGGAGAGTCCCTTGAAACTGCATTAGAAAGGTGAATTATTTACCGTCAATGAACCCTGTCATTATCGTGCCTCGTCTATTTTAGCTTTGAGTACATTGAAGGAAAGAGCACCGGCCTCGTAACTCATCAATTTCCGATCCATCGCGACGTTTCTTCTGCATTTCCAGTTGGTTTTTTTTTTTTTTTTTTTTTTTTTTTTTTACTGACGCACCACTTCACGAAACCGAATGACTTTATCCTGTGCAAGTCGTACCTCTCAACTACTGAGATCGTCAAACCGGGGACAACACAAACAAGAACCTGTCCATTACGACTTGCGCAGACGTCGTGAAAAACGAGAAATCGCCGTTTAGATAAGTGCGGCGCAGTAAAACGCGACGCAGAGAATGGAGAAGTTTATTCGTCAAGTTGTAGCAAGTGAATGAGGGAGACTTTCGCAGCACACATGGGTAATTTGCACTGATAGTTATACAGAACCTCCACAGCCAGTTAAGTGTTGTAAACGGAAGTAAAATCTGTACGGCGCATGGCAGCTCATCTTTCTAACGGAGGTTTAAGTAATTGCAAATGTGTAAGTGAAAAGTCGCCTTCAGTTGGTAAGAGCAGCAGTGAATGCTGGCCATTGCTAGAGCAGACAGTCGTCACAGTGTATTTATTGGTAACAGAAGATTCTCGGCGATATCTACATTGTATTATTTCTAAATACACCGATACACTTTCTGTGGCTAGTCTACTTGTAACATAATTATTAGAGGACCCGTGCAAATGACAAAAAAGTTAGGAAAAAATGGAAGTAAAGTTGAATGTTCACGGATAGCTTTCTTCAGAATCAATCAAGGCAAGTGTGTAAAAGCGTACATGAAAGAACTTGAACTTGTTATGTCAAAAAGAACTGCGTACTTAATTAGAACCGAAGATATCGTAAAACAAACCGATTAAAATATTTAATGCAAGGACAGAAGGATACCGCGTTTGAATAAAATAAAGGGTAGAGAGACTTAATTCAAATACTTGATGACATATCTACGAATGAATACCTTTCGTTTAAAGGAAAAAGGAAAGAAATCAGTCGGATAGAACGGCCTGACCGACTGACTTTAGTTTACAGCAAGGACATCCCCATAAGAAATACAAAGAAGGAAATCGCGTTTGAGTGTAGAAAAAGGAAGGCGAGAGTTATGTAAATTCTGATACTTGATGACAAAGCTATGGATGAATACCTTTCGTTTAAAACGAAAATGAAGGAAATCGGCCGGTTAGTTTGGTCTGGCCGACTGACTTTAGTTTTCGTAGATTCTTTTAATATAAGCTATAAGATGTCGCGTGGTCTGAAGCATCATGTTACGGATTGCGCAACTGCTCCCGTCCGACGTTCAACCCCTCCGCAATTTTATGGATGGATCATCTGAGCAGTTTCGTCCCTTAGATTTACAAACAATGAACATCTGTCTTTTTCACCACAAACTAACGTACTAGTTTTTTTTTACATGTTGATTATAAAGTCTGGATTGAAACTTCCATGCCGGCCGCGGTGGCCGAGGTGACTGAGGCGCTCCAGTCACGGTCAGCATGGCCACTACGGTCGGGGGTTCGAATCCCCCCTTGGGCATGGATATTTGTGCCGTCCTAGTTTGTAAGTAGTTCATAAGTAGTTTGTAAGTTTAGGGACTGATGACCCCGTAGTTAAGTCCCATAAGCTTAACAAACATTTGAACATTTTTTTTTTTTTTTTTTTTTTTTTGAAAATTCCCTACCGCTGCATTTTCTCATTTTCTTCCTTGTGAAGAACATATTTGTTGTTGTTATTATAAACTTTTTTTATTTCAGCAGTAGTTTGTGTACCATATACGAGGGTCGTCCACAAAGTAAGTTCCGTTTCTATTTCTATCCGCGGCAGCGCTACGATCGCAGTTCCGAGCATGCGCGGCAGTAATTAGCCTGACTCAAGGAGAAGACATGTACGCCATTGTCAGATCGCTGCTGCCGACGTGTGCTTTGTAGTGCTTCTTTATCATGTCAGCTGTAATTAAAAATGCCGCCGTGTGTGAAATCAGATCTGTGATTGTTTTTCTAAATGCAATGGAAGTTAAATCAAAGGAAATTCATCGGCAAATCTGCGAGGTTTACGGACAAAATGTTATGAATGATTCAATGGTTAGAAGCTGGGTCAGACTGTTCAGTGAAGGACGTGATAAAGTGTACGACGAAGAACGAAGTGGACGCCCGTCTGTGGTTACTGATGTACTGCTTCACACATTATAGCAACTTTCATCTCTTCTTTACACCTAAAATTTATCCTTGGTGGTCAACACTTCAACGATGATGACGAGCTGAAAGAACATGTTACCACATGGTTGGATACACAGGCGGCAACCTCCTATGAAGAAGGTATACAAAAACTTGTGCCATGCTATGACAAGTGCCTACAAAATTTCGAAAGCTATGTAGAAAAGTAGTTTAACTGTTGTAGATTTTTGTACAATAAATATTTTTTTCTGTATCTGTATACGTTTGTTTTATATAACAAAACGGATCTTACTCTGTGGACATACCTCGTAGACAAGGCATATTCGGTTGAAATCAACGGATTTACATTAAAATGAAACTCCGCTATTTCAGCGTTTTAGTGTTGCTTTGAATTGGAGTTCATCGATAGGTATAGTCCTTTCAGATGATTATGCGATTCGCAACAAAATGTGTCACAAATTGCCAGAAAACTTTCGCTCCATTCAGACGTGCTCATCCGTATAAAAAAAACAGCACTGTTATTAAAATGGTAGTATTTGTCATTTTCCTATGTTTGTAATTTTTCCTGTCTAAGGAGAGATACTGCGAAGCAAAAATGCTTCGCCTGGTTTCATAACGGCTCCGATTTAGGTCCCAGTTTGGAAGTGAAGAAGAGCAGGTAACGATGCGCGGGATACAGGGCGGCATTACGTCTTTTGACAGGGCATATCGTTACTGGATGTGACCAAAATAGAGGCAAGAAATCACTCTTTAAGGCTTCCAACTAAAGCGAGATTTTCTACTTTGCGACTTGCGTCAAAGGCGGCTTGTCGCTCTGTAGCAGGAGATCCGTTAACAAGCTTCCTCCAGCGAGCTCGCAGCGTCCTCCGAAGCCACTTCACATCCGCGCCTCACGGAGAGCGGTTGTGCGTAGTATTCGTCGGTTGCCGATAAAATGAGGTATATAGCTCTTCCGTTTTATGTATTTTGATCCAGTAGAAACACTTCGTTTCACGGTTGAGATTTTCATTTGTATAATTTTGTAAATGCCTTGTAACTTAGCTTTATTTTGTATGTGTTTTGTGGGTTTTGTTTCCTGTGCGTTCAATAGTGTGCCAATGTTCTAGCATTACGTTTTCTGGTGAAATTACCTGCTGTAATTTAGTATTGTAGTGTGGTAGCACAACTTGAAAATTAATAATACGCATCTTTTAAATGTATTCATCCTGTTAAACGCGTCTATTTTCTGATCATTCAATGAGAGTGGTGAAACGAATAAAGGGCCATGGTTGTACAGAAACTAGCTCAAAAGCCATTATGACTCTTACGCCTGCATTGCCGAGTGCGTCACTTAATTAGCGGTAAGCTGTTTTAGTGGTGACTAGTACACTGTGCATTCTGTGGCTCAATCTATATAGCCCCGTGTTTTGTCTGCAGGTTTGCTTGTACTACCATTTACATACAAAGTGTTTCATATAAGATGTTTTCACTGTAACTTACCGAAGGAAAATTATTTAGATAGTAGTCTGTAGTAGTCTTGTGTAGTTCTCGAACGAACTAAATCGGTAGAGCGCTCCCACAGGCGAACTACGCGAACTAGTTCACAGATTGCTCGCCTCTTAGTTCGTCCGCTCCTTTTCCGAAGACTGGCGGGGAACAGAGAGGGGACGCGAGAGCGCGGAGAATCGCGCGATTCCCTTCTGCCAGTCACCATCATTTCTAGCTGAGATGCAATCAGCTGTAGTTTTATAGGCATTGCCCAAAAAAATGGGTAATAGCACACGCTTGGGCAACACTGATCATTATATAAAAAAAAGCTGTCATAACAAAAGAAAGTGCTCTTTTAGTAGCGGTAGCAAAAGCCAAAAAGAGCGGACGAACTAAAAAGTGCGACGTAATTCGCGGCTGAGATGCGAAATAAAAGAAGAGCTACCGGTCGCGAACTAAAATATGCGCGATCCGTCGCGAACTAAAGTATGCGCGATCCGTCGCGAACTAAAATATGCGCGATCGGTCGCGAACTATAATATATGCAATCGGTCGCGAACTAACACATGCGTTATCGGTCGCGAACTATTATGCCAAACGTATCTTCTTCTTAGTTCGTTGGATTCTTTTCCGAAGACCGACGGGCAATAGCGTGAGGGCACACAGCAGAATTAAAAATCATGTGTTTGCCTTCTTCTGATGAGAGCCATTTCGAGGTGAGCGTCTGCCTGCTAGATTACATAGTTCAGTGCTACAAAATTTCTGTTTTGAAGTATTCTGCACTCTGCAATATCTGACAAATAAATTCCATAATACCAAGATATAAAGATAACTCTAAACATAAACGAGAGGAATTATCCACAAACTGTTTATTTTAGGTCTGCGTGACATCGTTAGCGGCTCACGCAGCAAGCGCATGAAGCAGCTAGGTGGAGGAACTTCTCCCTCCACCTGCATGCGCAGACCACGCCGCTCAGCCGTCACTGGGAGCGGACGAACTAAAAGAACGAACTAGTTCGCGACAGTCTAGTGTGTAGTTTCTGCAGTTTTGTGGATATAGTTTACAATTACCTGACATGGTCTGAGGAAGAGCGCGGCCTGTATTAATTCAATAATAACATTCTTTTAATAGGTTATTTCCAAATATTGCAATTTTTCCTTTATTTACATCTTGATTAATAGTTTCGCTAAATCTCAGTCATCATCTGCAGATAAAATAACAATATTACACCGTCCCAGGTACTCATTCACGCACTTTTTTCAACTTGTACAA
Source organism: Locusta migratoria (assembly GCA_026315105.1). Taxonomy (NCBI): domain Eukaryota; kingdom Metazoa; phylum Arthropoda; class Insecta; order Orthoptera; family Acrididae; genus Locusta; species Locusta migratoria. The sequence continues at coordinate 238,684,136 of CM048755.1, forward strand.
CTTCGGACCAAGTGCATGGTCACATATTTGGCAGGTTGTAGTATTATTATTTGATCTGAATATTACGACTCAGATTCATCGAAACGACTAATCAAGATGCAAATAAATCGAAAATTGAGTTCTTGTGAAATAATGTCTTATAAGCAGGTTCTTCTCAACATTATTGTTTATTATTTAGTTTCCATAGCTGGAGCAGCCAGTTATGACTTTCGTACAAAGCATAATTTCTTCTCCCATTTAACTGATGTCTTTAAACCAAGTCTACACAAAACTATTAGAACGAAATTTCTATCATCTACATCTGCATAAATACTCTGCAAATCATACTGAAGTGCATGCAACAATGTTCATCGCACTAGTTTTCTGATATTTCTCTACCGTTCCATTCTCTGATATCCCGCGGGAAAAAGGAACCCCTACATCTTTCCGATTTCGATCTGATTTTACTTATTTCATTATGATGATCATATCTCTCTCTGTCTGTGAATGCTAACAAAATATGTTCGCATTCGTAAGAGAAAGTTGATGAAAAAAATTTCGCAAATAAACCTCGCCGCAACGAATAACGCCTTTGTTTTAATGATTTCCACCCCAACTCGTGCATCACATCTGTGAAACTCTCTCCCATGTATCAGTATAATACAAAATTACCTGTCCTGCCTTGACCTTTCTCTGTATTCCCCGTCAGTCCCACTTGAAGGGGGTCCCATATTCGCAGCAATACTCCAGAATAGGATGCACGAGTGTAGTGTTCGCAATTTCTTTAGTGGAATTGTTGCATCTTCTAAGTGTTAGAGTTAAATTTCTAGTTTCTGAAAAATATTGCCAGTCACGGGTATTTAGTGTCTGCTTTAATTTCCCACGATTCTAATTTTCTTTAACAAGAGTGATCTAACCTGTATTGTGTACCACGGCATATCAGTCCCCTCTTTTGTTAATTTGTTTGTTATAAATCTGTCGATATTATTTCTTTGAATATAAGCCACATCTGATCTACACTCACATTGTTAATTTCGAAAGACTGGAGATTCTTACTCAGGAAAGTATTAATCGAATATTTTACCTGCTTTTTAGAATAAATACATTTTTCGTTTAATTTTGATCGATATGGGAAGTCCGATATTCAGTGTCGCTACGACAACTCTGTGTTCAGAAATAAGCACGAATACGCACGATCCTTTGCGAGAATACAGTTAGGCAGCGAGCAAGATGAATTAATTGGCAGTGTCACCACAATAGTAGTGTGCATTACGTCTAGAATTCGTACAGGATGGGAAGCGTTCCTGGATAGCCTAAGGCTGGTTGCACACACACCGATTTTGGACGGCCGATAAAATATCGGCCGGTAAAATATCGGCCGTCCACATTCCAGCAGCGCACTATTGGTGGGCATTACAGCTTGCACACTGGCCGGCCACGGACCGGCACCGGCAAAAAGCCGGTCAGCTGCCGGCCATACAGTGGCGTACGTAGGCAAGAATGGTAGATTGCACACGCACCGATATTTTACCGGCTGCCTGCCCTACCACAGTTCTCACTATGCCTGCCCGCCATACAGTCGACTTTGACAATTTAGCTAAAATGTAAAATATTGATTCAGCATCGAATTATGTATACAATACATTTCAAATATTCCAGCCTCTAGTCTGTTTCGGGACAGCGAATTAAATTCAATGGCGAAGTTGAAATTTTATGCCGGACTGGATTTCGAACACGTTTTTTTTTCGCGTAGATTGTGTTTTAGTTGTATTATATTCGGTCCAGACCCGTTTCTCGTCCTACCCAAATGATCAACTAATCGCGTCATACAGATTTATCTGTATTCCCGCAAGGGATAGAACTTGTATTTTCATCGCACACAAATGGTGATTTGACAGTCTGAGTCATACATACAATTACATATGTATACGATTGCAATGCATTAAGTGATTTAGAGAGAAATTATATACTTATTTCGGTAGCTGAAGTACGACCAGCCGCTGCGGAGTGGCCAACCGCATTGAGGCGCTACGCTACGATGCGCGAGGCCGCTCCCCGTCGGGGATTCGAATCCCCCCTCGGGCATGGATGTTTGTGCCGTCTTTAGTATAAGCTAGTTCATAAGTAGTTTGTAAGTTAGGAACTGATGACCCCGCAATTAAATCCTTAAGCTTAACAAATATTTGAACATTTGAAGTACAACTAGTTCTGTGGAACAAAACTTTGGACACTTATAAAAGTGAAATGGCGACTAGAGTTACATGGAGGCAGGTTTCCTGCGAACCGAATGAGGATTTGCGGAAATGAAGAACAAAGAAAATAGCGCATTTCGTAACAGGTATAATAATTTGCGATACGGTACTCCATTACTACCGAGCGAGGTGGCGTAGGGGTAACGGCCTGGACTCGTATTCGGAAGGATGATGATTCAAATCCACCTCCGGCCATCCAGATTTAGGTTTTCCGTAACTTACCTAAATCACTCCAGGCAAATGCCGGCATGGTTCCTTTCAAAGGACACGGCCGATTTCCTTCCCCTTCCTTGCCCAACACGCCGAGCGTTAGGTCCACCTCTAACGACCAAGCTGTCGACGGGATGTTAAACCCTAAGCTTCCTTCCTTCCTACTTCATTACTTCTTTGTATCATGTTAGCAATATTTGAAATATAATATTAAGCAAAATAGTATGAAATTCATTAATTTATGTTAGGAATCAAATTCTCTCAACCACGACAGCCGAGCGACTGTTCGTTTGATCGGTAAAATTCCGGCGTGTGTGCAAGCAGCGCTCCAACGATAAAATACACCGACCGGTGTGTGTGTGTGTGGGCAACCAGCCTAATGAATGGGTTGATTCCGGCACCGTTAATTTCGTCCAAGGCACAGCCGCGACTCCCGCGCTATTTATGCGGAGTGTGTAGACATGCCATTTAGCAGTACACACATCCTACCATGGCGTTATCACACCTTAAGTCGACACTGAGATTTAGAAACGATTGATAGGAGATGTGCTAAATCGTGCTCAGCAGCGTCGTATGTCAAGCCCATTGATGAAGATTCCCACAGACAATTTTTGAATGGGAGCAACCAGGAAGAAACTACAAGAAGAAGACATACAGAAGAAAATTTGGGGAGATAAGAGACAAAAATGGAGAATGAAAATCAGATATGATGTATAATCTTGGGAATCTGAAAATGTAAAGTGAATTGCATTGTGAAACCGGATAATAAAAATAATAATTTTTGTCCGACGTTTTTGCAAATACGAGCCGTAAGAGAGACGAGTGCGATTTTTATAATTCCTTTAATCAGATTTTTCTTTGACCTTTCCCTTCAGTTTTATATTAATTTGTTTACTTAGTCTATCATGCGAAACGTTTTATAATCAGTTTTATATATACACTACTGGCCATTAAAATTGCTACACCAAGAATAAATGCAGATGGTAAATGGATATTCATTGGACAAATATACTAGAAATGACATTTTCACGCAATTTGGGTGCATAGGTCCTGAGCAATCAGTACCCAGAACAACCACCTCTGGCCGTAATAACGGCCTTGATACGTCTGGTCATTGAGTGAAACAGAGCTTGGATGGCGTGTAGAGGTACAGATGCCCATACAGCTTCAACAAGATATCACAGTTCATCAAGAGTAGTGACTGGCGTATTGTGACGAGCCAGTTGCTCGGTCACCATTGACCAGACGTTTTCAACTGGTGAGAGATCTATAGTATGTCCCGGCCATGTTAGCAATCGAACATTTTCCGTATCCAGAAAGGCCCATACAGGACCTGCAACATGCGTTTGTGCGTTATCCTGCTGAAATGTAGGGTTTCGCAGGGATCGAATCAAGGGTAGAGCCACGGGTCGTAACACATCTGAAATGTAACGGCCACTGTTCAAAGTGCCGTCGATGAGAACAAGAGGTGACGGAGACGTGTAACCAATAGCACACCATACCATCACGCCAGGTGATAAGACAGTATGGCGCTGATGAATACACGTTTCCAATGTGCGTTCACCGCGATGTCGCCAAACACGGATGCAACCATAATGATGCTGTAATCAGAACCTGCATTCATCCGAAAATATGACTTTTTCCATTCGTGCACCCAGATTCGTCGTTGCGTACACCATCGCAGGCGCTCCTATCTGTGATGCAGCGTCAAGGGTAACCGCAGCCATGACGGTAGATCCGTATGAAGAATATCTCTATACATGTGTAAAACCTTTCACACTAAAAAGATGTAAAAAGTTTCAAACAAACGTTACTTGAAATAAAATTCTGAACTACTTTTACTTGAAAACGTTTTAGATCCGACGCATAATATCTGAGATGGGGCATAGTGCCAAGCTCTATAGGCGACCGGCAATGCCGCCTGAGGCGAGGTTCTGGTAGCTGGCGGCCAACATAAACGACTGTAAAATTTGCTGCCGATCGGGTGAACGGCGCGACCTAAAAAGATGGAACACGTTGCCCTTTGCTTTCTTCCTTCAAAATGTTCAAATGTTTGTAGAGCTTATGGGACTTATCTACGGGGTCATCAGTCCCTAAACTTACAAACTACTTATGAACTAGCTACAACTACGGACGGCACAAATATTCATGCCCTAGGGGGGATTCGAACCCCCGACCGTAGTGGCCGTGCAGACCGTGACTGTAGCGCCGCAGTCCCCTCGGCCACCGCGGCCGGCTTTCTTCCTTCCTTTTGCAATTCATGCTTTCAGTTTTTACGTTGTTACTCACGCACCAAAATACTCAGATGCGCCAGAACCTTATGGTTAGCTACCTTCAATCAGATAAACCCATCCAGGAGATACAGCATCAAGTGTCAGACAGATACGCGGTGCCTGCTGTATCAGTGAGAGTGATGCCTGTCTATAGAATGTGGAAGACGTGTAATCTACTGGAGTTTGACAGAGGGCAGATTGGGATGACCCAGAGGTTCGACCAATACCACCTAGAGAACAGGCCTCACAACAGACCGTCCCACGCCACACCGACCAGGCCCCGGCCACCAGTTTATTGGTCTGCTGCTACAAGGCAGTGGGCTGTGCCCCAGTCATCAGCCATTCAGCTGGCGGCCGCGGCCTGGTCGGTGTGACGTAGCACGGGCTATTGTGAGGCCTTGTCTGCAGGTGGTGTTGGCTGGACACGATTGTTTCGGCAACTGCTCAAATTGTCGGGCATTTGAGGAGGGTTGTGGTGGCTTCAACAATATATGGCAAAAGCACGGTGACACCACATCCAAACACAGAGTCCTCATGACAGGTGTCGAACGTCGTGGGCTGGGCAGAGTAGTAAAACAGCACAGTTGGCAGAACTAACATTAGTCAAAGTACAACTGTGTCTGAACACACACTGCACCAAACACTCCAATGATGGGCCTCAGCTACCGACGACCCAGACATCACCAATGTTAAGAACACGACGTTGCCAACTACGATGGAAATGGGCACGTGACCATCCTGACAGGACGTTTTCCCAATTTCGTGGTCTGATAAATCCCAATACCTTCTTCATCATGCCGATCATAGAGAGCGAATCCTTTGCCTTGCAAAGGAACAGCTCGTTGACACATTCACTGTGGGACGGAGACAAGTTGACGGCGGCTCAGTTGACTAGGTAACATTCACGTGTGCCTCAGTGAATCTAATGGAGCTCGTGCAAGGCACCATGATACAAAGAAGTAGAGTACTCTGGTTGCTGACCGCACACACTCCTTCATGACGATTATGTTTCCCAAAGATTGGAGCCTTTTCCAACAAGATAATGCACAATGTCACAAGGCAAAGAGTGTGATGGATTGGTTCAAGGAATAACTTCTGTGCTGGCCCACTAAGTAGCCAGATCTGAACCCGACGGAACGCATCTGTGATGTGACTGAATGTGGTATCAAAGGTCATCGCCCCTATTCCCGCAATTTACAGGAATCATGTGACTTGCGTGAGCAGATTTGGTGCCAGCTCTCTCCAGCGACCTCCCAACGCCTCATCACGTCCATGCCAAGACATGTGGCGGATTTTATGCATGCCAAATGGAACATGCCGACTATTAGGTAGGAGGTCATAATGTTCTCGCTCATCAATTAGGCCCGTTCGCAGCACCATATCGGAAGCCACGTCAGAGAAGCGGGAAAGTCCACCGAGCGATGTGCATGCCATGTGATACCTCAACCAGTGTTATAAGTAAATAAAAAAATTGGAAAGTGTTCTGTTTGCGACGCCTTCTTATTACTATCTGTCGCTAGCATCGAGATCTTGTCTTCTGTTTCATTCTAAGTTTATACAGCCAAGTTGTTAGAGGAGAATTGTTAGATCTTGAATTCAGCCCATTGGGAATTATTGAATATATTAAGTGGAATATGACAAACTGCCGTACATCGTTGTTTCATAATCTCGAGTACTCTAACGCAGACGCTTAGCCACAGCACGAAGTAAGTTGCACAGAGAATCAGTATAACAGTCGTGTGAGTACAGTATTACCAAACTGCCTTTCTTTAATATCCATTTAAATAATTAAAATAAATAAATCGCATTTTTCAAAAACTGAATGTTTATTGAAAATAAATGTTTGTTATTCAGTATTATATTAGAATACGAAGGACGTTTGAAAAGTTCCCGCAAAAATAAAAACTACTAACGTGTTTTGGAAAAAACGTTTTTATTTTTCGACGTAGTCATCTTTTAGACTTATACACTTCGCCCAACGCTGTTATAATTTGTTGATCCCTTCCGAATAAAAGGACTTGTCGAAGCCTGCTAAATTGCTATTAGTTTCTGCAATCATCTCCTCGTTTGAATGAAATCTTCGTCCCGCCAGCCATTTCTTCAAATTGGAGAGCAAATAGTAGTCCGAGGGAGCCACGCCCGGAGAATAGGAGGGATGTGAAACGAGTTGGAATTCTATTTCCAATAATTTTGTGACCACATCTGCTGAGGTGTGTGTTGGTGATTGTGATGGAAAAGGACTTTTTTGTGGGCCAATCGCCGGAGTTTTTCTTCCAGCTCGGTTTTCAAACGGTCCAAGAAAGATGAATAATATGCACCTCTAATAGTTTTACCCTGTTCCAAATAGTCGATGACGATTATCCCTTGCTAATCCCTAAAGACCGTCGCAATAACCTTTCCAGCCGAAGGATCGGTCTTCTCCTTTTATGGTGCAGATTCTCCCTTGGTAACCCATTGTTTAGATTGTTGTTTGATCTCAGGAGTATAATAATGTAGCCAAATTACATAAAAAGTGACTAAACGATGTTTAAAGTCCCGTGGATTCTACCTGAACAGCTGCAAACCTTCCTTGCAACACTTCACACGATTCCGTTTCTGGTCAAGCGTGAGCAATCGCGGTACCCATCATGCGGATGACTTTCTCATGTCAAAATATTTATGCAAATTATTATGTCCCCATTCATTCGAGATCACCACAGCACTAACAATCTCACGCACCTTAACTCTTCTGTCATCGGTCACCATATCATGGATTTTATCAATGATTTATGGAGTCGTAACCTCCACAGGGCGTCCAGAACGTTCAGCATCACTTGTGCCCATATGGCCACTCCAAAATTTTTGATACAGCTTATAAACTGTTCTAATCAAAGGTGCAGAGTCACCATAATGTTTACAAGCTTCTCTTTAGTTTCCTGATGCCTTTTGTCTATCATAATGTTTAATCACCACACGAAATTCTTTTTCGTCCATTCTTTGACAATCACTCAACTTCCTTGATTCACACGAATGCCAGACCCAAAGAAATAGACCAATATGGCTGAAACTTGGTGTAAGTTCTTTCCAAATATGCTACTAACTAAACATGACCTCGATACGCGCCGGTGGTGCCATCTCTCGGACTTTGCATGTACTTTTCTAACGCCCCTCGTACGTAGTAGTAAACTACTAAAGAAGAAATAACGTTCATTTAAATAGCCAATTTCTTTCCTGTCTTATTTACTGTACCGCTTGGCTGGCATTTGGATTGGTCACCGCCCGTGTCTGCTTAGCGATATTGGTAACTTGTTGTCACTCAGCCCTTGTCAGACAAACTGAGGACCTACTTGGCTGAGAAGTAGCGGCTCCGGTCACGAAAACTGACACAGTACGGGAGGACAGCGTGTTGACCACATGACCCTCTACACCGCAATCGAGGATGCTTTAAGCCTGATGATGATTCGCTGGCTGGTCCACAACGTTGGGCCGCCCAGGCCTGTTCGGACTGAGTTAATTACGTTGCAAATGTTATATAGCAGCACCTTAATTTTACATCAAGGAATTAACAATTCGCCGGCCGCGGTGGCCGAGGAGACTGAGGCGCTTCAGTCACGGTCTGCACGGCCACTACGGTCGGGGGTTCGAATCCCCCCTCGGGCATGGATATTTGTGCTGTCTTTAGTATAAGGTAGTTCATAAGTAGTTTGTAAGTTTAGGGACTGATGACCCCGTAGTTAAGTCCCATAAGCTTAACAAACATTTGAATTAACAATTCGACTAAGAATGTGGTGGTAAAAGAACCTGACCTGACGATGTTCACTGAACTACTGTCTCCGAGGAAGCGACGTGCAATCGTATTTTTGCACCGCTGTGAGGAGTTGAGGAGTAATTTTAGACTTGTGTCTGTGTGATCTTGTTTATAGGTTCAGAGCTTGTCTGTCAACTCTTATAAAAAATAAAAGAAAAAAAGAACGCTTCACAAATACAGTAGTGCAGAAAGTTGCTCCGGTCTCTTTGCTTTCCTTTTGCCAGCAGCATTGTAATTACGGGGCTCGGTGCACCGCCATCGCGTGCGTCCCCGAAGCCCACGAGTCGCTGCACGGACACGTTTTCGCGGTTACACTCAGCCGAGGATCGGAGCAGGAATTTGTTACACGAACCAGACTGCCAGATGGCACCAGGGTAGTGCCCAACACGCGTGTGGCCTTGACAAGGAAACAGGTTGAGCACAGACACTAATGTGGCTTTTCGACACGACATACTCGTTGGCGCTTGTGGTTTCTGGACAATGGAAGGCGACGGAATGGCATGCGTGCCACGGGTCCAGTCCACGGCAGATGGTGGCCAAGAATCCACATCGCTAGTGTTCCAGCTTGGAACCACTCCTGTGAACCAAGCAGTGCGCTGCGGTACGCCGCAAGACCATCTGTTGGTATGGTCACGTTGTGAGCCCAGCCATTGTCACCGTATCTCCTCTAGCTTCACATACATATTACTGTCACAGTAGTCTGCCCTGTCGAAATATCACAGGATAATAAACACCTTCACAACTGAATTAGAAATATTTTAACACCTCCGTTGTTTCAGAGTACTTAATTTCAAAGGCGAAATTGAAAATTTGTGCCGGCACGGAACTCGAACGTGGATTTCTTGCTTTGAGACAGCGGTTGCCTTAACCGTTAGGCTATCCGAACGTATTTTTCGTATTGCTCAAATTCTCAACTGACCGCACACTACGATTGTGCGTGTTGTTTCCAGAATGAAACTTTTCACTCTGTATCTACATTAATTATCTTAAAAACACATTTAGTTTTTGGAAATCATCTGTAACATACTTTCTGGGTAAGATTATATATTACAAGTTGGTTCAAAAATGTTCAAATGTTTGTTAAGCTTATGGGACTTAACTACGGGGTCATCAGTCCCTAAACTTACAATCTACTTATGAACTACTTACGAACTAGGACGGCACAAATATCCATGCCCGAGGGGGGATTCGAACCCCCGACCGTAGTGGCCGTGCAGACCGTGACTGAAGCGCCTCAGTCCCCTCGGCCACCGCGGCCGGCTACAAGTTGGTACAACAAGTTTTGGTAGTGTACATCGATCAATAATTACAAGTCATCTGCTATTTAAATTTGCAAGTAAAGCCATTCATTAGTAATACTTAAGATATGTAACCTAATTACATTATTACTTATAATGTTAATTATGAATTCACACACATGTAGGCGAGCTGTGAGGCATCTGTTAATAGTCGTATGACAGTGGAAAATTCACGTTCGCCCCACCAGAGTTCGCTGTAATGTTTCCTCCGCCCTCCACCCAACCCACGGCGTCAGGATGCTGGGGAAACCCCACGCAAGCTCCAAACTGACCTGGCTGGAACTGGATCCAGATCCTGTTGTTCGCTTCACCATCACCCCATCCATACCTGTTCTAGGGAGATCAGCAGGCACCATGACCCTGTCGTGAAAATACATCTCTAACAGCATATTTAAAGTTGCTACAGGGTCACTACATCAACAATATCGTCATCTTTTTATTTAAACAATTTCAAAAACCAAGACATTCAACTCTGAGAAAGTTACATAAACAGTCTTTCTGTTCTATTGAAGAAGATTGCTATATGTTTGAACTTTTAATCCTGCTATTTTTACTAAACATTATCCATCAGGAGCATTGATGTAAACTTATTTGTCAAACCTTTCTGGTTATCGCCATCTCACTTACATCAACGCCTTAAACAAATTTCTGGAGCCAGCTAGTCTTCCCTCCAAATAAGACAGCGATCTACCGTGGTGTGAAGTGCAATAGCAGAGCTCTTATCAGAAAAGAATTAACGTTTTTTGCTCTGTGGGCCAACGCAAGAGTTCATGACAGATTATAACCGTGCCTTAATGACTGTCACCTCCACAAATCTGCGAACTTACTTCCGTCGTAATAATCACTCTCTCGATTTATTGATGTGCAAGTCCATCTCATGCAACAACTACATCAACAGAAGAAGACGTCTTGTTTATTAAGGAAAAATAATCGAATTTACTAGAAGTAATAGCGATAACCGGTGAATGAAATAATTTTCCTATATTTCTTGTTTGCCCTCGAAGTTTGGGTAAAAACTATGGATTATAAACACTGCTGTTTTACTCCCAATATGTTATCCATAAATGCTACCGTTAATAATTGCAAAAGTCTCGCAACGCGTGCATATACATACTCCTGAATTCCTCGGAAAACCACTCTATCGATGTTTGCGCTTCAGTTCTGTCAAACATCAGTAAGTTCGCGCACTAAATATATTCGAAGAAAAAAGCACACACACGAACTCAATTACGTTTTGTACCAAGTCACGGTACTAGACCGTGAAAAAACTTCTGTTCGTGACCAACACAACTTCTTGTGCTCTATTTTGTAACGAGTATCTCACCTGTACTGTAAGAGTCCAATTTCCATTTACACACGAGCACCGCATGTTCGAAGTATTCTGAAAACGCGAAACATCTTACTAGAAATGTCCAAAGTCTTTATTATATTTAACTGGAGCATGTCGAACGTACAAATACTGACAGTCGTGTACTCCAGAAGGCAGATATTCTGGTTCCATTTGAGTGTTTAAACAAAACGAAGCACTCTTGTACAAGTAGCATGAAGAAAAGTCCTCAGAGAAGCACAATCAGCAATTAAAATTTCAATGAAATAATATAAGATCACAAAGGAAGTGATTTCCATTCCACAGAACCAAAAATTCTTCAGAAACTATGTCCTGGAGGATCTCAAACGTCCTTTGCCCTCATCACGTTGACCATCCCCTTCTCACAGCCAATGATAGACACAGTCAGGACTCTTCCCTATCTGAGACCACATAATAGTGAACGCAACATGCCTCATTCAAGCATGGAGCTATGTTTATCATTAACACTCCCTTCCCCACTGTATGGTCCAACTTGAAGCCATATCAGCCCTTTATGCAAATCATAGATTGTCAGAGAGAGAAAGAGGAAGAATCATATTTACCCCATACATTTCGATACTAGTTTAGAAAACATTTTTGGGAGAACAGTGATCGTTCAGGAAATACTATTTTTTTTTAAACAGAGTCTCGATTGCAAGACTCCGATCAACACTGTGCTTTTTTTTTTTTTAAATAAATAAATAAATAAATAAAATAAAACAAAAAATAAAAACATGATACATTTCAGTGTCCTTTTGTGTTAGCTATGAATTTTCATCCCACTGAGCTAAAAGCTTAATTTTTTAAAACCAATAACTAAACGTTTTTCTGCCGAACTGGGAATAGACTTGTATTCAAGTCGGCTCTAATACATGGGATGATCTGGGTCTATCTTGGTAGGGGCGTAGAAGTATTAGGACTATTAGGACACCTGAACACTGACTACATATGAAATAGTTCTCGGTTTTCACCATCTATTGTATTAAATGTGTCCTGTCGCCTTTTTGATGTGTTTTATGACTTACTTCTGAAAGTAGTAGGTGGGAGATGTAAGAAATCTAGTGCTGTGTGTGCTGGGTGTGATTGTCCATAAAATAGTTTAAAAATTTCAAACAGTGATTCCACTTGTATTGTCTTATGCCAGTTGAATGAAACAACGTAATTCTATGACACATTGCTTTTCTTCCTGTGTCGAAGTGTTCGATGCCTTCTGGAGACCTAATATCAACGTAAAATTGTTGTCGGTTGTTCGCGGTTTGTTGTATTAAATGTATCTTGACGTGCTAGAGCGTGTTTTATTACTAACCGCCAACGTTGAAAGGTGGGACTGCTGTAAAGAATCCAATACTCCATAGATTGTGTGTGGGTGTGCATCAGATAGTTTAAAGTTTGCAGATAGGGATGCAAGGCTTATTTCCTTACGTCAAGTAATCAAGATGTTCAAATGTTTGCAAAGCTACGGGAACAAACTGCAGTAGTCATCAGTCATCTGACTGACAAACTACTTACACGAACTTATGCTAAAAAAAAAAAAAAAAAAAAAAAAAAAAAAAAAAAAAAAAAAAAAAAAAACCACACACACACACACACACACACTCCGACGTGTAATAGCTGCACACTCCGCAGTAAGGCGCCTTAGAGCGCACAGCCACTCCCCCGCGGCCTATGCCAGGTGAGTGATGGAGCAAACTACTGCAGAATGCTTTTGTTATTCCTCTAGGGACTGATGACCCCGTAGTTAAGTCCCATAAGCTATACAAACATTTGAACAAACATTTATTCCTCACAGTAGCTCACTACGTTTCTTCTGCGCGAACTTATATTTTCTAAGGTAGAATGCATGTTGTTCCCAATACTGGATTGGGTGCGAGGGCGTGAATTCACATGCCTTACATGAAGTGAAAATGGTTAAAAATACGCAATAGAGGAGAATACCGCTAGTGAGATCCGAAAGTAAATAGGTTGAATCGAATGAGAGAAATACATGCAGGGTCAGTGTTCAGGGAAGCATCTATATACATAATCTACACAAACATTTAAGTGCCAGACAGAAGGCTTATCAAACCGCTTTCATAATATTTCTCTAACGTTCTATTCTCCAATAGCGCGAGGGAAAAAGGAACACTGAAATCTTTTCGTTTTATATGTGACTTATTTTATTAATATGATCTTGTCTCCCTGTGTAAGTAGGTGCTAACAAAATATATTCGCATTCGGAGGAGGAAGGTGGTGAGAGAAGAGTCGCAAATAGCTATCCTCGCGATGAATAACACCTTTCTTATAAAGATTTACACACCAGCTCGTGCATTATTTCTGCAACACACTCTCCACCGTAACGCGATAATATGAAACCTTTTCCATGACTTCCGTCAGTCCCAGCCGCTGAGAATTCCATAATGCGTAGCAATACTCCGAAATAGGACGTACAAGTGTTCTGTAGGTACATTCATTAGTAGAATTGTTGTATCTTTTAAGTGTGCTGCCAGTGAAATGTAGCCTTTGGTTCGACATATCGTGTGTGTTCTCTCCAATTAAAGTTGTTCGTAATTATAATTTCTAGGTATTTAGTTCAATTTACGGTCTTTATATTTGACTTATTGTGAAAATGCAGTTTAACGGACTTGTTTTACAGCTCATATGGTTGAATTCACACTTTCATAATTTAGGTTCAACTGTCAATTTCTGCGCAATTCAGATACCTTACATAAAATGTTTTGCAGCTGCTTTCGATTTTCGGGTGATTATACGGGATATTTTGCTGAGGGAGCGATTGTATATGATAATTAAGTACGGAGCTCTTGCATCAGCATACTCTGAAAGCAACCTAATTGATATGCACTTCGGACCGGAAGACTTGTTTCATTTAAATTGTTTTACTACTACAAGAATATCTTCATCTAAATTAAGCATACTGGTAGCTGTTCTTGATTCTTATTCTTGGGTATTTGTTTCGTCTTATTTGGTAAAAGAGTTTCTGAAAAATGTATTTTGTAATTCAGCTTTAGTAACACTAACATGATTTGCATCACTATTGCTGCCGCGTAGTGAAGGTATATATAGTGTTTTGCCGCAGTTGTACTTCGGATTTTCTACCAAATTGCCGTCCGCGGTGGCCGAGGGGACTGCGGCGCGTTAGTCACGGTCTGCACGGCCACTACGGTCGGGGATTCGAATCCCCCCTCAGGCATGGATATTTGTGCCGTCCTAAGTGTTAAAATGTTCAAATGTCTGTAAATCTATCGGACCAAACTGCGTAGTCATCAGTCCGTAGCTTACAAACTACTTAAACCTAGATAAACTAATCTAAGGACAACACACACACCCATGCCCCAGGGAGGACTCGAACCTCCACGGCGAGCAACCGCGCGCTCCGCAGCGAGGTACCTTAGACCGCTCGGCTACTCCACCGCGGCCCTTAGTGTTAGCTAGTTCATAAGTAGTTTGTAAGGTTAGGGACTGGTGACCCCGTAGTTAAGTCCCATACGCTATACAAACATTTGAACATTTTTCTACCATATTACGTGACATGGTGTCGTCGTGGAAACTATTATAAGCTTCTTTCATTGAAGTTTACGCTAAATGTTGAGTATCTGCAGAAGATTACTAGTCTATGGGATTTTGTCTCCGTTTAATTTTGGCATACTTTTTTTATTGCTTTGCAAAAGTCATCTAATCTGTTCCGTGTACCATGGCGTGTTAGCCACCTCTTTCGTTAATTTATTTAGTGTAAATCTTTCAATAGCTGTCGATATTATTTCTTTGAACGGAAGCCAAAATTGATTTACGTCATATCGTTAGTTTCGAAATACTGGATATTCTCAATCAGGGAAACGTTAAGCTAGTTTTTATCTGCTATTTCGAAAAAATATACATTTCGTTTAATTTAGATGGATTTAGAAATTTCGACAACTCTGTATTCACTAATCCGTTTGTCTGTTTTGATGCTCTTAATTCACTCTGTATTATTCGTTGCTAAGAGGTCAAGTATGTTTTCACGACCATTTACTATTCCAGTGCGTTCATGAACTAAATGGTCAGGATAGTTTTCGGAGAATGCATTCAGTACAATTTTGGAGAATTCTATGCTTGCCTATGGTTTTGAACACACATTTTTGCCAACATATCTAGGGTAAGTTCAAGTCACTACCAATTACAATTGTATGGTTTGGGTACGTTTTTGAAATTTGATTAGTAAAAGAAAAAATAAATGCGAAGTATATAGGAGATAATTCCACTGAGAACATGGATGGCTTGGAGTAGAGTAGGCTGTGGAATGTTCAATTCATTTGGTATTTTACTCTGGAGATGGCGAAGTCAGAGTCACCACTGCACTGTAAAGTTGAGATGTCATACAGTTGTAGACACGCCTAAAGATACGAAGTATAATCGTTGTGCGAGTGTGCTGTTGTATACACCTCACCGGTTAGTTGTACAAAGCATTGAAGCATCACGGTAGTGTACCAGAAATGATTGAGGTGGTAAATTCTTCTTCATCCGAGAAGAATAGGCTTCAAATCTCCGATAGTTTGGTGACTTAATTTGAACTAGTTAACATTGGGAAGTGTGGAATAGGTGTACATATTTTTAATCTCAAAAGGATTGCTCGTAACAGTCATTATAATTTTCAGACATTGTAGAAGGTCGATTGTGATAGAATACACAGCACTAGGGCTCAGAATGACTTGATACACAAGAAGAAATTGTAGTTTATGTAGAGATCTTTCCTGGTAAACTGTTCTTGTGTGTCGTTTATTTTACGATGTATTAGTGGTATTAAGTGCGTTTCTCTTTTGACGACAAACGCGCGATACTGTGGATCGTCAAAAGGCACGTGACGTTGGCTGTTTGTACACAAGAGACTGTTAAATACATGAGCTAACTGGTATCATGACTGAAAGTAAGCGAATGAGAAATATGTTCTGGTGGACTATGCATAGCGTAAGTCACTGGCTCTTTCGACATGTTACTAGTTAGGTGTTGCGAATGGATCCAACGAATCTGACTGATGGGTGGTAAGAGATCGAAACTTTATTAAATTGCGTTGATAGTCACTTGTCAGATAAGGATTCTCTGTTATCGAGAGTTAGAAGAGGGGTGGCGTGTAGAAAATGTAAATGCAACACATTTATGTTTTAGTGATATTGTGAAAACAGATGGATCTACAATCATACAGGAGAGATTTTGTTCCTGTGTTCGATATCTGCAGTAACATGTATGCGTCCATTCAAAAATGTTCATATGTCTGTAAATCTATCGTACTCAACTGCGTGGTTATTAGTCCGTGGCTTACAATCTACTTAAACTAAGGTAAACTAACCTAAAGACAACACAAAGATCCATGACCGAGGAGGGACTCGAACCCACGACGGCGAACGGCCGCGCGCACCGCATCACGGCGCCCCAGAGCGCACGGCTAATCCGCCGCGGCGCTTCCATTCTAGGGAGAGAACTGAAGAGTGGAAAAAATCCCTTTGTGTAGGTTAATGACAGTGTCCTGGAGGACTCTGTCACTGGGTTGGACATCGCTGATGCTAGGCTATGACTGATTACAGAGAGTACTGCAGACCAACTGGATCAAGTCGTAACTTCAGTAAAAATTATTAGAAATACTCTAATTAATGGAAGCATTGACTGTTTGCTTTGGAAGATATTACTGCGTTACGTTGGGAACCTAAAGAAATGAGCTCAGAAGTATTGACAGGTGTCTGTGGATTTTAGTCTTGGCATTGTCTTCGTACAGTCTCTAATAATTTGGTTGATGTGAACAAAATCGTGTGCTTATTGGCTTAAAAAATTCAAAGTTTAACCTGGAGGGAAGGGTTTGAAATGGAAAGGTCTCGTCACCCTTGTGCTGTGCTCTGCTTACATTTCTACATATATAAATGGTTGTGTGTATCCCGATGGTTCGAAGTATGTGGGTGCTTTAGTGTGGTCATGGCTGGGAAACTGTAGTCATACATTTAGTGGATTTGTCCCATATTCATTCAGGTTGGGTGTTGATGAAACCCCAGCCAATGGAGCTTACAGAACGTTACGTCCGCATCACGTACTGTATCGACACTGTGTTTCCTATAAGGACATGGTGACGTCGTTTCGCTTGTCCTTGCGGTGTTTTGGAGTAAATGTTGGTTGCAAATTCTAGGTCCCATCCAATAGTCTCCAGTCATGTCTGCAAATCAGGGCGTCACTGTCAGATGGCACTCGGTGAAAAAGCTACATTCACGTAACAACTAATTTAACACTTTCTTCATTTAAAACTTCCGGGTTCATAAGCCGTGGTCGATTTATAAAACTTTCCCCTAACGTTTCATCTTCGGCTGCGGAAGACATCTTCAGAGGTAGAATGGCGAACTGCGATGAGAACTTGAGGGAGCGCCGTATATATAGGCAATGTAGAGGGCACCACAAGACATCACAGGTGTATATAAAATTCCCTGCAGCTGTGGTTCAGTGTACATTGGAACTACAAAAAGGAGCGTCAATACTCGTCTGGTCGAACATAAAAGGAATTGCCGCCACGGAGAAATCGGCCGTAGCGGAACATGTATACCAAGATGGCAATCATGAAATTAAATTTAATGAGACTAGTGTCATCTCAAAAACTTCGCAATATCATGCGCGCACATATAGAGAAGCAATCGAGATCTATAAACATCGTAATAACTTTAACAGAAAAGAGGAAGCTGTTAAATTAGACAGAATTTGGACTTCTGCCTTACACCAGCGAAATGACAATCGATTCTTCTCTGCCAAGAATGTTGGCAATACCAGAGATAGTGTGGTACCAGACGTCACGTGATGTCTTGTGGTGCCTTCTACATTGCCTATACATACGGCGCTCCCTCAAGTTCTCATCGCAGTTCACCATTCTACCTCTGAAGATGTCTTCCGCAGCCGAAGATGAAACGTTAGGGGAAAGTTTTATAAATCGACCACGGCTTATGTGCCCGGAAGTTTTAAATGAAGTTGACGCCGGCCGTGAAAGCTTACATTGTATGATTAATTTAACACTGTTGGGAGTCTGCTTCCTGTAGGTGTAAACTACACCTTGTAGATTAGTATCTTCATTGTTGTGTGCCTGAGTAGTGTACCGCGGTTTGTAAAAAAAACACCCACACACACACTATTACCTTCGTTAGGTACAAAAATTTATGGAACTTCTTTGGTTATTAGTTCCAAGGCTTACAAACTACTACAAAGGACAACAAACACACCCATTCCCGAGGGAGGACTCGAACTTCCGAAGGCGTGAACCATGCGCTCCGCAGCAAGGCGCGTTAGAACGCTCGACCCAGCCACTTCACCGTGGCACAAAAAACGTTCTAGTAGTAGTAATCTTTTTTTCCTAACGAATGAAGTGCGAGTGTTTGGCTGGGTTCCCACTGACGCGCCCAGTCGCGCGCATCTGATCGCGTGCGACGTTGTACGCGCGACATTTTCCATACGACTACACATGAAAAGAATGCCTTTCATATTCTAAATCGACGCTGAAGAGTAAACCACTCTGTTAATCCATCATATTCGTCGCCGTTAAAAACAAAAAAGGTTTTGACGGTACTGGATACATAATATGTTCTTGGAACGCACCACAAAAGTTGCCTTCTTTTAGCTCTACACTGGTTTACGAAAACATAACTCAAGTTACTCAATTTTATAAGAGTGAGTATGAAATCGTTTGAATAAGTATTAAAACTTACAAAAGATCAAACACAGGGAATGGATACCAATTTTCACCAGAACATACGCCCAGAAGAAAAACTCATCGTTACTTTTAAAGTATGTAGCTACTATCAATTTCATTACCTTCTTATATTCGCAATAGAAAATTACGAAAATAATGTAATACGTAGTTTTACTCATTTGAATACGGTGTAGCGTTCTTAAGTGTAATTATGGCGCAAAATAATTCTTCGTCATATGTGTTACCGAGAAATCATATATTTAAAAAAAAATCTTAACTTATACGGATTTATCCAAATTATGTAAAATGAAATTCCTTTTTTCGTTACTTAAATGTGATAATGCACAAAAATATTCACACCTTCAATTCATTGTCATCATAATCTTGCGAAACAATGCCAGAGGATACATTTGAATGCGTAGGAAGGTCTGTTATCGAAGCGTAATCTTCATGAACCGATGTGCAGCATTATCGCATACACTCTGTTGGGAACTGGGATGAATCACATGTTGTTGCTAGTAATTGCCCATGGCCGGCCACGGTGGCCGAGGGACTGAGGCGCTCCAGTCACGATCTGCACGGCCACTACGGTCGGGGGTTCGAATCCCCCCTCGGGCATGGATATTTGTGTCGTCCTTAGTATTAGCTAGTTCATGAATAGTTTGTAAGTTTAGGGACTGATAACCCCGTAGTTAAGTCCCATAAGCTATACAAACATTTGAACATTTTTGAATATGTACGACGTTTTTCTTGGAGCCGCTACATCACTTCGTTCATTCTGCATTCGTCTTATTTCTCTCAAGTAAGAGTCCCTTAAGTTTGTCCACTGCTTCTGCGACACAAGAAACTTCTTGACTTTCAGGTATTTATCATTGCGATGCGGATTTGGAGCTTTAAGCCAGTATTTCAGACTTCGCAATACTGTTTGCATTATTATAAGGCAAGTCTGTAGCGCTTTATAGGCCAACGTGACCGACATTTATTTATGGCAAAGTAAAGATGATGAATGGAAAAACATTGCAGAAACGTTTGACTACTGCGCACAGTTCCCGAACTGAATGGATGCTGTCGATGGAAAACACATAAAATATCACACAGCCACCTCGTAGCTAGTCATACTCACGAAGTTGTTTTTCTTATACATCCAGTAGCTGACCTGCAAATTTTTGCACTACATCGTCTTTCGTTCATTTTTGTCACTATGTTCCTTTGCAGTCCCACAGTGCAGGCCTTTGTCTCAGTAATATTATGAGCTATTTTGTAATGATGCAGTTCTCTGCTAGCTCCATTTTAAAACAACTACAGCGGTGTTTTGATGTGCTGGCCGCGGCAGTGAGTTGTTTCGTGTTGTTCACTGTTTGTTTAGCCGCGGGCAGCCGCTTCGTGGCGCGCTACTTGCTAATGTTCTAATGTTTGTAGAGTCTATGGGACTTAACTACGGGGTCATCAGTCCCTAAACTTACAAACTACTTATGAACTACTTACAACTAAGGACGGCACAAAAATCCATGCCCGAGGGGGGATTCGAACCCTCGACCGTAGTGGCCGTGCAGACCGTGACTGGAGCGCCTCAGTCCCCTCGGCCACCGCGGCCGGCGTGCTACTTGCTAGCCGCAATGAGTTTTGAACCGTACAGTACTCTGTAATTAACAGACGCACCCGGATTGCTGCGTGAAGCTGGTAGCATACTGTTACAGAATGTCTTCGTGGTGTAAAAATCATCGTAACTGATTTCAGAAAGTTCGTAGTTGGTGTGGAGAGCTCCTTGGGTCTATTAAGAACTCTTTGTCTCATCTTGGAAGCCGAAAGACTTCCAGGATAGCTGAAGTGCTTCGCTTGCGACGTTGTTAGAATCTGCGTGGCAAATGGTCGCTTTGTCAGGACTTTTACATTGGCAAGGACTAATGAGTGTCACTTTGAGAACTTTAACTTTTTTTCCTGATTGCATTACGTTATTGTAACTGAACAGTGTATAGGATTCTACAAAAGATATTACGAGTGATGACATTCGTTGGTCTAAAATTATGCCTGTTTCATCAGACGATTATTTTGCGTTGTGTGATCGTGAAACGGACTTAGTGTTTAAGCGTTGTCGACGATTAATGAGTGGATGGAACGCCTTACAGACGGGTAAACAAATTTCTAAACGCTCTTCAGAAAGTGTACTTTTGAACGAGGGGTACCCTTGTTTTGCATGTTTTATTTTAATGCAGAGTAGTGCGAAGTATGTGGGGCTAGGTGTATAGTAGCGAGCGTGAAAAATATGTTTAACAACCATGTCAGTTAGAATCCAAGTTTACAGAGTAGACATCTTTTGTGGCAGACAAAAGCATGTAATTATTGGTTTAAAAAAACGACATTCCTCGCCCTATCTCTATCTATATTCTGCACAAAAGGCTGGCCGTCCTTCAAGAGTATACAGACAGAAATCGAGTATTACTGTAAACATGAGTCTGCCCTGGATTCCACTGAATGAGTCAGGTAGCGTTCGCTATTATGTGGTCTCGCTTAGGGAACATTTTTGTATACTGAATGTGTAGCTTCTTGAGTCAAAGAAATGGTCACGTCGATGAGAACAGGTCGTTTGAGATCCTCTAGGTCATGTTTTCTGAAAACGTTTTACTGCAGGTGAATGGAAATCGGTTCCTGTGTGATCGTAAATTATTTTATTACATTTTTCTTCTTTTTTATATTGTTTTTTGTGTTTTTCTGAAGGCTTGTCATTGTGCTACTTGTACGAGAGGGCATCGTTTTGTTTAAACATTGAGAAGGAACCAGGGTATCAACGTTGTGGACTGCACGACCGTCAGTAGTTCGGCGTTTTCAGAGTACTTCCAATACGCGGTGCTCGAGTTTAAATGGTTGTTAGACTCTTACAGTATAGGTGAGAGACTCGTTACATAATAGAGTCGTCTTTAGTATAACATAGTTCATAAGTAGATTGTAAGTTTAGGGTCTGATGACCCCGCAGTTAAGTCCCTTAAGCTTCACAAACATTTGAAGAAATAAATACATAAGAAAAAATGTTCAAATGTTTGTTAAGCTTAAGGGACTTAACTGCGGGGTCATCAGTCCCTAAACATACAAACTACTTATGAACTACCTTATACTAAAGACGGCACAAACATCCATGCCCGAGGGGGGATTCGAACCCCCGACGGGGAGCTGCCTCGCACATCGTAGTATAGTGCCTCAAAGACATAAGATTCCACTAGTAAATTCGTTTAGATTTTCCTTTAAGACATCATCTGCCGTTGATGGAACTGTTCTTGCGTGAGATGGACTTGCACATCAAGAAATCGAAAGACTAGTTTCTAAGATGGAAGCAAGTTCGCGGACTTGTTGAGGTCGCGACCGTTAACGCACTTGTGATATTCATCGCGCGTGAGGTGCGCTTTTGTGTGGGGCCCGCATTATAAAATATTAACGACATTGCTCTGTCCGCCACTCTGGGTCGCAGTTGAATTTTTGGAGGAGATACTGCCTGTAGAAATTTAAGGCATTGATGTAAGTGCGATCTTGGACCATAATAAGTGTAACAATGTCTGACGAATAAGTTTACATCATTGTTTTTGAGGGTCATTATTTAGTAAAAACAGCAGGGTAAAATCTTTAAAGGTATAACTATGATTATCGATAGGACAGAAAGATTGTTAATGTAACTTGCTGGGAGTGCAATGTATGGTTAACAAAACTGTTTAAATTAATGGATGATGGATTTTCCTAATTATTGACCCTGTAGCAAGTTTGAATATTCTGTTGCAGATGTGTTTCCATGGCAGGGTCTTGCACGCTGATCTCTCTAGGAGGAGGACAAGAATGGATGAGATGATGTGGGGGGAACAACTGACTCTGGATCCAAGTTTTGTCCGGAATGTTTGGGGATTATATCGTGATGTACCCATCGTCCGGACGTTATGGGTTGGATGGAAATAGGGGGAAGCACATTACAGCGAACTCTGGTGGAGTAAACACGAACTTTCCATAGTCATAGGATTGTCAACAAATGGCTCACAGATCGCCTGCATTACTGTGAATCCATTATTAACATTATAAATAATAGGGCAATTAAGGTAAATGCCTGAGATATTATAAATGAATTTCTTTTCATTCCGTCTACGTTTACATGCAAATTTGCATAATATATGACATGTAATTAAGGTTCAAACTACTACGTTACCCAAAGTGGTTGTACTGACTTGTAGTATATAGTCTTTGATGGTGTGACCAGTGGCTCATAATCAAACCTGAAAGAACCCAGACAATCTTTGTAGGTTGTACCACCCCATCCTTCCAGCTCCATGATTTCCCCGTTACCATACACAACCGTCCTGTCTCCCTTGCTGCCACCCTCAAATACTTGGGCCTCAGCCTTGTTCGCATCCTCTCCCGGATTCCCCATCCCATATCCATTCAACCCAAGACCCACAACTGTATCCTCTCTGGCTAGACTTAGTGACTGCAACCCTCCACTATCCTCCACACCTACAAATCCTTCATCCATCCTTCCCTCTGCTATGCCAATCCTGCTTTGACCTCGACCCCACTAAAGTTCTATCACTCTCTCCAAGTCATTGAACGCCATGCACTTTGCCTTGCCTATTGTATCTGCTTCCGCTCCCCCAAGCAGCTACTGTATGACCTCATTCCCTCTCCCCACCTGCTCTTTTTTTTTTCAAACATATCCGCCTTAAGTACATTTCCCATAAAATAGAATCCCATAACCCCCTGGTCTCACCAGTCCTCACAGTTCCTGGCCAGTTACCATGCCTCCATCACTGCGTCCCTCTAGCCCTCCATCTCCACATCTCTCACAGGGCAAATTCCATCAACTCCGTCCCAATATGTATCTTTCCTATCAGATTTGGCCCCGTTCCTCCTTGTGCTCTCTCTCCCATCCTTCCCCTTCCCCTAGGGCCCCTTGGTCCACTGTTCCCCTACCTTCCGTAATCACAGGCCCACCACTGCAGCATTCACCACCAGTAGTGCGCCCTGTTTGTTCGTCCTGTGAAGTGTGACGTGTGATGCGTACCTCGACTTGGTGTAACTGTGTGTAGAGTGTTGTTTTATTGTGTGTGGACGGCCAACTCGCAGGCGCCGTGAGTGTATTTTAATGGTCTCGATCAGAGTAACAGTGCATCGTCTGATTGTCATCGCCTACGCCGCAGTTATCTCCGCCACCATCGACATCGCTCCAGCCTCATCACCATTCGGCGTCATCCAGTGTACTGTGTTTGTGCGCACCAATTACTGTCGCCATCATGTATTACCGTGTAGGCCACTATCGCCTCCATGCATCTACATTGCTTGTCACCATTATTGTAATCCTTTCTGTAATTTGTTCTCTTCCTTTTTATTTATAAATTCATAGACTGAAGAGCGGCATATGACGCTGCTCAAGGCCCGTCTGTTTTTGTACAAGAATGAAATGACAAGGTTACAAATGATTTCCGAAAACGACATGTTTTTGGAAATAGTTAATGCAAACATAGCTTTCCCAAATGTGATGTCAGTGATATCTGTTTAAACAAGTCTTCTTGCCTGTTTATAAATAACACTTATGCCCCGCATGGAGCTGCTACTAACGACATCTTCACTCGGTTGTGTCTTGCACAGAGTGAAAGAGTTTCCAGCTAAATTCACATTAGGAAGGGAGAGGGCGAGTGGAGGGGTCTGTGGTGGCAACATCTAATTTACCGCCGTTAAAAAGTGGTTGACAGCCAATAGCAAGTGAGGAGAATTCAAAGTTTCCAGTAGATGCCATCGTGATTTACGTAGTAAATTCAAATGTTTGTAGAACTTAACTACGAGGTCATCAGTCCCTAAGCTTACAAACTACTTATAAACTAGCTAAGACTAAGGACGGCACAAATATCCATGCCCGAGGGTGATTCGAACCCCCGACCGTAGTGGCCGTGCAGACCGTGACTGGAGCACCTCAGTCCTCTCGGCCACCGCGGCCGGCTTTACGTAGTAAAATTCAGAATTCTCTTCATGGGGGATTGATCGGATTTCTGAATTTTCGCTGGCAACACTGTGTAGGGCTGGACTCGCGATCTCCCAATACTAGTATGTCGATATGAAATCGTATGCCGCATTCTCTAAAAGCAGCAGCACTATAGCCATTGCAGAATCAATACACAAATACTATATCAGCTTGTGTAAATACGTGCGGCACGTTTACACACTGTACTACAATATCCATGGCCAACAAATCACAATGAAAATTCGATGTAAATTAAATAGCGACCTCACAGCTTTGAACATCAACACTCTACTGATGATATTCCTTATATTAGCACAAATCAACCGGTATACCATCACACAAAATAAAAATGATCTGAAATCAGCTGTATCTCTGTACTAAATAAAAATTGTCACATTTTATATGGCATTTTACTGCAATTCGTCTATACTACCATCTCCTCAAACATTTACTATCCCTCCTGAAACACAGTGTACAACTGTAGATATGGTGTCAGTTCTTTGGACACGTCTAGAAGAAGAGACACCGTACATTTTATTTTATTTTTATCATGTTCTACAGGACCGAATGGAGGAGCAAATCTCCATGGTTATGGAACAAGTCAGTATATCCATTTGTTACAAAGGAGAAGTAATTGATAAAGTTAAATGTAAAGCAATCGTAAGAACACGGAAGGTATCAGCACAACATTCAAATATCTTCTCAGTACAGTGGTTAGAAACATCGATAGATTCGACTTTAATACCGGTTTTGTCGTACAAAACCACTCCTCCACACCGCAAAGAACTCTTAGACAGATAACTTGTGCCCTGGAAAACGAAGCCTCTGAATTGTGACATTATTTAAAAAGTGCTCTGAAATAGCAATAACATCAGAGTCAACATTTACAAGCAGTTCACTAACTTTATCTCTAATACCTTGTATATTTTGGTGAAATTTGCTAGTTACTCTATTATTTGGTTACATCACATTTACGTCGTTCCTTTGTTACAAGGACTTCCTTTAAGCATGATTACCTATTAGTTGACATCAGTTTAAAAAAGGGGGGAGCTCTAACACCCACTGCTACAAGAATTTTCCCATGGGTGATCCACCTCCCACTACACTGTCACCTACAAGCTTTCCTAACCTTTCCTTCCCGTAGATATTGAGGTGTAGGACGAGCCTAGTGAAACTTGGCCTGCACATTGACTTAACTGGTACCACTAAAATTTGAGCCGTCAGCACCTTTCTGAGCCTCATGTTATATGATTATGGCTGTTCACATGATTTAAATCGTATCAATAATTTCAGAACTGCGATAAAGAAATATCATTGAATAAGACAATTGATAACGGGCTCCTTAAGCCCACGCACAAAATGTATCCATGCAGGACAGTTATAATAAAAGGTCTAGACAATTTATGGCAAGCGGGCCTTATAGATAAGAGATACTAATCACGCGACACTAAGGATTTAAAATACACTGTTCAAAACAGAGGATCAGGTAAGACATCATACACAATATACATGTGGTAACGTAATTTATTCTGATATTGGTTGCAATTGTAATTTGCGTGTGATGCAGTACGTTATTTTGCTGTCTCAACTCTTTACTTGATGTTTACACGGCGTTAACTTAGAGTGAGGCACCAGGGGGCTACCATAATAGTGAAAAAGTCATTCTCGTTGCCCTCTAATATGGCGTGTGATCACCTCGGTCGCCAGTACAGTTGCACACTTGCGTGGCATGGACAGTATGAGGTAAACAATCAGCTCTTGAGGGATATTTGACCATTCTTCCATGAGTGCAATATCCAGCTGTGCAATTGTTGTGGAGCTGCTGGTCTGACTGCATTGCGTCTGCGAAGTGCAGCCGAGACATGCTCAGTCGGGTTTAAGTTCAGTAATCAAGCTGCCCCAGCGGCTACCCAGTCAGCTATGCGCGCGCAACCTACTCTGCCTGACGTCACACGAGATCGCCGCAGCATTCTCTCTGGGTGGTGTTGCCGTAGTGGCCGTGCAGAACGTGACTGGCGCGCCGCAGACAGATCGGCCATTGCGGCCGGCGGTTTGTCTTTCCTTAACCTATCTTCTAAGATAAGTCGTAATGTGAGTATTGTCTCCCGTGTTCCTACATTTCTCCTAAATCCAAACTTATCTTCCCCAAGGTTAGTATTTTGCAACTATGACTTATTAAACTGATAGTCCTGCAATTTTCACATTTATCTGCACTTGCCTTCTTTGGAATTGGAATTACTATATTCTTCTTGAAGTCGGAGGGTATTTCCCCTGCCTCATACATTTTGCATACGAGGTGGAATAATTTCTTCATTACTGGCTCTCCTAACGATATCAGCAGTTCAGACGGAATATCGTCTATTCCAGGGGCCTTGTTTCGACTCATATCATTCAGCGCTCTATCAAATTCTTTTCGCAGTATCTTATCTCCTACATCCTCTTCCTCCACTTCGTTTTCCATTTCTAGAATACTACCTTGAAATTTATTTCTTTTGCACAGGCCCTCTGTATATTCCCTCCACATTTCAGCTTTCCCCTCTGTGTGCTTTTGTGGAGAAGAGTTTGATACTCCGTAAGCCACCGTGGCGGGGATATCTGGAAATAAACGGCGCGACCTTTTCACTGCTGAAAGTAGACACAGAATGTCCGCGATCGGTATGGAACGACGTGAGGCAGGCCCTCTCGCGTGACGCAGCAAGAGTGTGGAGTGTGTGGAGTGTGGGCAGACGAGCCACGCGGCCCGCCACCAGCCGCTACCGCAGCGCCCGGCCGCCGCCTGCGGCAGGTCAGCGCAACAGTCGCGTGGCCGCGCGTCTGCTGCCGACACTTCGCAAACGCTTCTGCTTTGTTCTGTGGGTCTCTCTCTATCCAGTATAATGACAAACAATTTTAACTAACATCTTTATTCATTTCTGTTAACGATTTGCTCCGCAGTGGTATTCTCACAATACCACTATTTCATTAGCTTCTCCGCCTTTTAAATGTCTTAACAAGGAGACCACATGAGTATCGTATTATGGACTTTCTTTATATTTATGGCACGTGAAGTTCAGAACTTAAATAACAATCAGCCAAAGCCATTCGACGCAACTCTAAAATATTTTCGAGAAAATCGACATCAAATTTTCGCAAAGTACTCGTAAGTATTAAGTACTAATAATTAAAGCAGTAGCTGCTTCTGTGCGTGTAGCTCAGGTGGTAGCGTTCTGGTCTTCCAATCTCTAGGTCAGTGGTTCGAATCCTGTCCTGGCAAATATTTTTTTTTTATTTTTTCCTGTTGTGTTCGAATACTTACACAATTTTAATATCTAATGGTAATTTTTACGGAAGGTGCATGTCTTTTTGTTTATTCGTAATTTTCTATATTTTATGGAAGGTTGTTAATAATGACAGTCAATCAAAAAACATAAGTTACATTTTTTACAGTAGTGGCTTCATTATTAGTTGACGTCGGTAGACTTTAATCGTTCAGTTTGTGAAGAGCTACGGCACTGTATTTGGAAAGTCGTCTCCCTAGATACTAATGGCTTTCCAAGAAGCTACCCTACTCAACCACCGTTTTACGTGACGACAAGTTTTTCAACTAGTTTACATACGCATAAACAAAAATTGACACAACAAGTGGAATTAGTGATCCGTAAATGTTTTATATAAGTGATTGTGTAAACGGAAAAATATACATGTCCCAGAGGGTTTCGAACCTCCGTCTCTATGGTCGTATCGCCAGTACGCTACCACCTGATCTGTGTTTTGGTAGATCTATGGTTCGCGGTCGTTTGTTCAGCCCCTTTACCGGGCGCGCTGAGCAAGCTAAACCGACAGATGCAGCAACCGTTCTAATTACTGGTACTTACGTGCACTTTGCAAAATTTCAAAGTCGATTTTCTCAAGAAGTTTTGAGAGTTGCGTCGAATGGTTTTGGCTGATTGTTATTTAAGTTCTTAACTTCATGTACCATAAATATAAAGAAATTCTAAAATCCAATACCCATGTGGTCTCCTTGTTAGGGAATTGTGAGAACACGGCCACTACGGTCGGGGGTTCGAATCCCCCCTCGGGCATGGATATTTGTGCCGTCTTTAGTATAATGTAGTTCGTAAGTAGTTTGTAAGTTTAGGGACTGATGGCCCCGTAATGAAGTCCCATAAGTTTAACAAACATTTGAACATTTGAATTGTGAGAACACCACCCATATTTTTGTAATTATGCGAAACAAATTTCTAAAAATAAATTTACATATAAACATTAGTGGTCTCTTTTGTTACTTTGTGTAGAACAATTGCTGATTTTGAGGAAAATTTAATTTGATGTGCAGAAAGGGTTAATCTTAGCGACTTTCCCCTCCCCTTTTTTTTTAACCTACTCGGTCAAACTGTTTGTTCTACAAACTACATGCAATACAGAATGAAACTTTCACTCTGCAGCGGAGTGTGCGCTGATATGAAACTTCCTGGCAGATTGAAATTATGTGCCGGAACCGGGACTCGAACCTGGGACCTTTGCCTTTCGCGGGCAAGCGCTCTACCAGTCTGTGGCTGTGGTTAAGCCATGTCTCCACCATATCCTTTCTTCCAGGAGTGCTAGTCTTGCAAGGTTCTGTGAAGTTTGGAAACTAGGGGGCGAGTTACTGGCAGAAGTAAATTTGTGAGGACGGACCGTTAGTCGTGACGGGATAGCTCAGTGTATAGCGCTTGCTCGCGTAAGGCAAAGGTCCCACGTTCGAGTCCCGGTTCCGGTACACAATTTTAATCTGCCAGTAAGTTACTTACAATGCCTTACACTAAGACACTAAGGACAACACACACACACCCATGTCCGAGATAGGACTCGAACCTCCGGCGGGAGCGGCAGCTGAGTCCATAGCACGATGCATTAGACCATGCGGCTACTACTGAATTTCCAATCGCAAGAGTGTTGAGTACTGAATTAGGAAAACTCAAAAACAATTGTGTGAAATATCATACCGATAGAGGTATTATGTGCCATACATATTACTTAGTCTACTTTTCTGCTTCGCTGACGCTAGTTGCAACCCTGCGCCGCTAGAGTGCTCCGAATTGTAGCATTTAAAGGTGCAGTGTGTAACGGAACTACGTCGATGTGTGAAAAACGGCGTGTTATAACGGCCCGACTACAGCGTGGTTGTTAGAGACGGAGCACAAGCTCGAATTGTGTTAATAAGGTTGGGGAGGAAATTGTCTGTGCCCTTTCAAAGGAACCATTGGCCTGGAACTATTTATGACAATCACGGGAAACCTAAATCTGGATGGCCGGCCGAGGGGACTGAGGCGCTTCAGTCACGGTCTGCACGGCCACTACGGTCGGGGGTTCGAATGCCCCCTCGGGCATGGATCTTTGTGCCGTCCTTAGTTGTAGGTAGTTCATAAGTAGTTTGTAAGTTTAGGGACTGATGACCCCGTAGTTAAGTCCCATAAGCTTAACAAACATTTGAAAATTTTGTACACTACAGAAGTGATGTGCGACTCTGAGTTGTTCATCCTCGCAATGAAAGAAATGGTGTCGCTAAAACTAAAAGTGAGCAACAGAGCTCGTCTCCAGAACGTAAAGAGTGCCTTCGAGGGCTTCACATTGAAACTTTTGAAGTAATACAAGAAGTGATGTTGTGACTCCGTAAATAACTCAGACATTCTACCGTGACTTGGTGTCGTTGAGAAAAAAGTGTACGTCGGCAAGGTGGCTGTGTCTAGAAACAAATAAGTAAACATGACGAAAAAAGGTTTAGAACGTCAGTCAAGCTTTGTTATCTAAAATATCTAAGTTTTTTTACATGAAAAATTCAAAGGCATCACTTTTAGCACGCCCTTGGAACTTTTGTCAGACTAAAACTGCTGTATATGACAGACCGAGACTCGACATAGGGTAGTTGCCTTTCACGGACAATTGTCCCGTTTTGCCGTAACATTTTCATCTGTTCGGAAGTTTGTTTCACACTGTTTAAACCGTTTAAATGACAGTCCTCTCTTGGGATACTCTGAAGGTTCTTAAAATATCTCATTAAAAACGCCGTAATGATTTCTCTCGATTCATAAGTCCTAATTTCACTAAGAAAACTGTTCCGATATTTTTAACATTGTAGTTACCAGTCTGTGGCAGTGTTCAACTGTCTTATGAAAGTTACTGGCTGCTGCTTCAGATGTCATGATACAGAGGTATCTACCACAACGTGATCCAGGTTTCTTTAATGACAAGCCACGCAGGAAGGCCGTGCGATTCTGGCGCCATGTCAGGGACTGCGTGGCCGCTCCCGCCTGAGGTTCGAGTCCTCCCTCGGGCACGGCCGTGTGTTTTGTCCTTATGTAAGGTTTAAGCTAGTTAAAGTAGTTTGTAAATCTATGGACTGATAATCACCGTAGTTTGATCCCATTCGTTTACAAATATTTGAGGTGGCCGCGGGGACTGAGGCGCTTCAGTCACGGTCTGCACGGCCACTACGGTCGGGGGTTCGAATCCCCCCTCGGGCATGGATATTTGTGCCGTCCTAGTTCGTAAGTAGTTCATAAGTAGTTTGTAAGTTTAGGGACTGATGACCCCGTAGTTAAGTCCCATAGACTATACAAACATTTGAACATTTTTTTACAAATATTTGAACATTTTATGACAATCTGGCCGTGAAAAAATGAGTTGATTTATTATGTTGTTGTTGATCTCCGTAACACGACTAATATGATGTAGTCCTCGCTTGATGGCCCATCCTTTGAAATTCTTTTCATCTCCGTAAATCTTCCACAACCTACATCCCCTTTAACCTGCTTACCGTATTAAATTTTTGTCTGTATCTCCAATTATTACCCCTTACACTTCTCTCTGGCATCAAATTAACAATTAATTGATGGATGAGAATATTTTCGATCAAATAATTACTTACTTGAATCAAGTCGTGCAGGGAAGCTGTTTAATACTTCATTAGTTACTCAGTGAAACAATTTCATGTTCAGCATTTTTCTACAGCTCCACATTTCAAACGGTTCTGTAATCTTATTGACCTTTTTATCGTTCTCAATTCACTTCCGTACAATGATTTACTCCAACCAAGCTCTCCCAGAAAACCATTGGTAAAACTGAAACTTCATGTTAAGAAATTATTGTACCTCAATTATTATTATTACACTCCTGTCCATTAAAATTGCTACACCACGAAGATGACGTGCTACAGACGCGAAATTTAACCGACAGGAAGAAGATACTGTGATGTGCAAATCATTAGCTTTTCAGAGCATTCACACAAGGTTGGCGCCGGTGGTGACACCTATAACGTGCTGACATTAGGTAAGTTTCCAACCGATTTTTTATACACAAACAGTAGTTGGCCGGCGTTCCTGGTGAACTTTGTGATGCCTCGTGTGAGGAGGAGAAATGCGTACCATCACGTTTCCGACTTTGATAAAGGTCGGATTGTAGCCTATCGCGATTGCGGTTTATCGTATCGCGACATTGCTGCTCGCGTTGGTCGCGATCCAATGACTGTTAGCAGAATATGGAATCGGTGGGTTCAGGAGGACAATACGAAATGCCGTGCTGCATCCCAACGGCCTCGTATCACTAGCAGTCGAGATGACAGGCATCATGGCTGTAACGGATCGTGCAGCCACGTCTCGATCCCTGAGTCAGTAGATGGGGACGTTTGCAAGACAACAACCATCTGCACGAAGAGTTCGACGACGTTTGCAGCAGCATGAACTATCAGCTCGGAGACCATGGCTGCGGTTACCCTTGACGCTGCATCACAGACAGGAGCGCCTGTGATGGTGTACGCAACGACGAACCTGGGTGCACGAATGGCAAAACGTCATTTTTTCGGATGAATCCAGTTTCTGTTTACAGTATCATGATGGTCGCATCCGTGTTTGGCGACATCGTGGTGAACGCACATTTGAAGCGTGTATTCGTCATCGACATACTGGCGTATAACCCGGCTTGATGGTATGGGGTGCCATTGGTTACACGTGTCACCTCTTGTTCGCGTCGACGGCACTTTTAACAGTGGCCGTTACATTTCAGATGTGTTACGACCCGTGGCTCTACCCTTCATTCGATCCCTGCGACACCTTACATTTCAGCAGGATAATGCATGCCCGCATGTTGCAGGACCTGTACGGGCCTTTCTGGATACGCAAAATGTTCGACTGCTGCCCTGGCCAGCACATTCTCCAGACCTGTCACCAATTCAAAACGTCTGGTCAATGGTGGCCGAGCAACTGGCTCCTCACAATACCCCAATCACTACTGTTGATGAACTGTGGTATCGCGTTGAAGCTGCATGGGCATCTATACCTGTGTACGCCATCCAAGCTGTGTTTGATTCAATGCGTAAGCGTATCAAGGCCGTTATTACCGCCAGAGGATGTTGTTCCGGGTACTGATTTCTCAGGATCTATGCACCCAAATTGCGTGAAAATGTAATCACTTGTCAGTTCTAGTATAGTATATTTGTCCAATGAATACCTGATTATCATCTGCATTTCTTCTTGGTGTAGCAATTTTAATAGCCGGTAGTGTATTATTATTATTATTATTATTATTATTATTATTATTATTATTATTATTATTAAAACCAGTGGTAAAACAAACGTGATATTAAGAAACTGTTATACCTGAATTATTATTATTATTTTCACGTTGCTGCATTCTTCATCTTATTTTGTCTCTACCTCGATCGAAATGCTTATTTTGCTAATGAAATACAGAAACGCATCTACAGTTTAAATCTATTAACTGTATTTTCCTTTTGTTAATGGCCACGCAATGCCATGCGTGGATGACCGCGCGGTCTGAGGCACGATGTCACGGACTGCGTGGCTTCCGCCGGGGCTTAGGGTCCTCCCTCGGGCATGGGGCATGGTTTAAGTCGTGTGTAGTTTTAGGAACTGCGCCGACCTCTTCAGTTTGGGACCTAGCGTTGGGGGAGGGAGGAAGGAGGTCCACGCGTTATTGTTAATTGACCTCCAATCATGCCGTCCAACATGAATAGGTCTTTCCACCTTTATGGGGAAAGGGTTAATTGTGTTGTCAGTCAGTTACTGTTGAAGTATGACACCACAAGTACAAACCATCTGTGTTCCATCTCCGGCTAATCCTAAGATTTTTACGAATTGCAAATATTCTAACATCACGACGTTTACAGGGACTTTAAATAAATTCAATGCCGAAGTTGAACATTTGTGATGGAGCGGGATTCGAACCCGGATTTTTGCTACGCGTCAGCAGTCACCTTAACTAAACCGTGTTGCGCAAATTCTGAACTTATAGCACACTACGATGGCAATGTTCCTTGCTCATTAGTTCCTCTTGCTCTCAGCCAAACTGTATTCGTGCAAGGAATCTAACGAATTTTTGAAACCGCATAGAAATTGTCAATTGCCTGTTGGGGGCATATATATAATTATTGATACGATGTCTGCTGTTTCGGACGTGTCCGAAAGAACAGACGCCATATTTATAACTGTTCCTAAGATTTTTATTTGACACTTGTAACTGTCCTCATCTCTGTCCTTGTATGTGATATGAGAAATGAAGGATTGCACCATAATCCGTAATCCACGTTAAAATGTCCTTCCCCTATAATTGGTTAGGTAGGACAGTTTAAAAGTCTGAAGAAGGCAACGACGGAAATACCACCTCCACCATTCGACTCTAGTAACTGCTTTCCGGTTTGCATACTCCCTATATTTTATTCCTGCTACCTTCAGAATTTGAAAGAGTGTATTACAGTCATTGTCAAAAGCTTTCCCCAGATCTACAAACGCTAAAAACGTAGGTTTGCCTTTCGTTATCATATCTCCTAAGATACATCGTAATGTGAGTATTGCTTCCCGAGTTTCTACATTTCTTCTAAATCCAAACCGATCCCCCCCCCCCCCCCCAAGGTCGTATTCCACCAGTTTTTCCATTCGTTTGTAAATAATTTGTGTTCGTATCTTGCAACCATAACTTATTAAACTGATAGATGTGAAATTTTTACACTTGTCTGCACTTTCTCTCGTTGGAATTGGGATTATTATATTATTTTCGAAGACGGAGAGTATGTCCCCTGTCTCATACATCTTGCATGCCAGGTGGAACAATCTCTTCATGACTGGCCTTCCTAACGATATCAGCAGTTCATACGGAATATCATCTACTCCATGGGCCTTGTTTCGACTCAAAGCTTCCAGTGCTCTGTCAAACTCTTCTCGCAATATCGCATCTCCTATCTCATCTTTCTCTCTTTTCTCTTACATTTCGAGAATACTGCCTTCAATTTTATTTACTTTGTATAGGCCCTCAATATATCCGTTCCACCTTTCAGCTTTCCCTTATTTGTACTGTGGTCTATTTCTTAACACTTTAATGCATAGTGTAACTGATCAGCTACACACTTTATTTTCCTATTATCTCTCAAACTGAACGAAATTTTACCATAAATTCATTTGAAGCTGCTTGTATTCATAGTGTTGCATATGCTAGTAACTCGTCCTAGAAAATATAAATTGCAGAGCGCTACTGAATCAGTTCGGCAGTTATCTGCATTGAGTTATTTCTAACGTGTGCGTTTGTTTACTTTAGTATTCTCCTCCTTTGACATGTAGTCAGTCACAACTTCTGTTGCATTAGGAGTTATTTCCTGGAAAGGTAAGAGACACAATAGTGACATTTACTACATCGGATACATCATGGAACCACTAATCTGCTGACAATCTATGAATTGTTGCCAGTAGTGCATAATAATTTTAAGGATTTTTTTTTTCAATATTTTTCTCTGTATACAGGGTGTTACAAAAAGTAACGGCCAAACTTTCAAGAAACATTCCTCACACACAAAGAAAGAAAATATGTTATGTGGACATGTGTCCGGAAACGCTTAATTTCCATGTTAGAGCACATTTTAGTATTTCTCTTTAAATGTAAATTGAAATAATTCGTGCAGACAATTGTCAAAATACCCAATTGTTTCGTTAGTATGAACTGTACTTCCTCGATTCATCGCCAGTTGGCCCAATTGAAGGAAGGTAATGTTGACTTCAGTGTTTGGGCAGCAATTGTTGATGTCTTGATTGGACCTCATGTTCTTCCGCCTACGCTCACTGGAGCACGTTGTCATTATTCAATTCCATGACGACCTTGCTCTCCTGACCTCAACCCTCTTGTCTTTCATTTATCGGGGCATTTGAAAGCTCTTGTCTGCGCAACCCCGATACCAAATGTAGAGACTCTTCGTGCTCGTATTGTGGATGGCTGTGATACAATACGCCATTCTCCAGGGCTGCATCAGCGCATCAGGGATTCCATGCGACGGAGGGTGGATTCATGTATACTCGTTGACGGAGGACATTTTGAACATTTCCTGTAACCAAGTGTTTGAATCAAGATGTTCAAATGTTTGTAGAGGATATGGGACTTAACTACGGGGTCATCAGTCGCTAAACTTACAAACTACTTATGAACTAGCTACAACTAAGGACGGCACAAATATCCATGCCCGAGGGGGGATTCGACCCCCCGACCGTAGTGGTCGTGCATACCGTGACTGACAAATGTTTGAAGTCACATACTGTTGCTGTGTGTTTCCATTCCATGATTAATGTGATTTGAAGAGAAGTAATAAAATGAGCTCTACAATGGAAATTAAGCGCTTCCGGACACATGTCCACATATTTTCTTTCTTTGTGTGTGAGGAATGTTTCCTGAAAGTTTGGCCGTACCTTTTTGTAACACCCTGTATACGCATTATACATCAATCGAGGTTTTTTTTTTTTTTTATAGCTTCAAATAAAATATCATGCATTAAAGGGTTAAGTAGTAATCGAGCCAGTAGCAGCTCTGCGAATCTATTTTAAATGCTCGTAACTTCATTACACGTCCACAGTGTGACAGCGTTCAAACGCATTTCGGAAAGTCGGCCGCGGTGGCCGAGGGGACTGAGGCGCTTCAGTCACGGTCTGCACGGCCACTACGGTCGGGGGTTCGAATCCCCCCTCGTGCATGGATATTTGTGTCGTCCTTAGTATAAGGTAGTTGATAAGTAGTTTTAGGGACTGATGACCCGTAGTTAAGTCCCTTAAGCTTAACAAACATTTGAACATTTTTGAACATTTCGGAAATGAAGAAATATGCAGTCTGCCTATTGTCCTGCATCCATGGCACGCAAGATATCATGTCAGAAAAGGGGTGTGATTTCTGCAGCTTGGACACAAGCTTTTCCGTCTCAAAGAAATTTATTTTATTGTCTGGACCGAATCCCTTTCCAAATGTTTGCTTTACCGTTAGATGTTTGCTGTACTCGTTATATGTTCAGCTGGAATAACTTGGGGTACAGACTAGGACCCTGCCCCACTGCCTTCTCGTCTTCGCGCCTCTGTACTGGTAACTGCAGCGTGGCGCGACAAGTGTACACGGGTCGTTATTTATAGTCGGGCAGAAGTTGAAATGTTGAGATGCGATTAGAAAGTTGCAGGAAGTGCGCGGCGCGGCAGCGCGTGTGCGGCAAGGCGCGGCCGCCAGGGTAGCAATTACCCGGGGCGGCAAACCTGTTCTGGCAGACGGGACCTGTTCCTCAAACAGCCGTCAGCCGTCACACGCCTTCTTTTTCTGCTCCCGCGGCGTCCAGCCTGCACGCAAATAGACGTATTTCCCTTTCGCATGTTCACAAGCTGTAGGCGCGTCCCCTATCCGCCGTACTCCAAACACAGCACCGCCGTAATCAGACGCCCCTCACGCCTTAAGCCGTCCTAGCACCTTGCGCCTAACTTTGACGCGGACGTCTTGGAATCCAGTCTCACGAGACACGTGGGACGTGTTGGCGGTCCCAGACAAAACAGAACCATTTGTCAAATTTTACCTCGATTGCTAAACATTTGACAGTGGGCGATGGTGTTTGATGTGTCAATCAAACATATAACGTTTCTGACGTGTTTCATATCTTATATATTAAAAGAATCTACGAAAACCAAAGTCAGTCGGCCAGACCAAACTACCCGGCCGATTTCCTTCATTTTTGTTTTAAACGAAAGGTATTCACCCACAGCTTTGTCATCAAGTGTCAGAATTTACATAACTTTCGCCTTCCTTTTTCTACACTCATACGAGATTTCCTTCTTTGTATTTCTTATGGGGATGTCCTTGCTGCAAACTAAAGTCAGTCGACCAGGCCGTTCTATCCGACCGATTTCCTTCATTTTTGCTTTAAACGAAAGGTATTCATTCGTAGATTTGTCATCAACTATAAGAATTAAGTCCCCACCCTTTATTTTATTCAAACGCGGTATCCTTCTGTCAAAAATGTTCAAATGTTTGTGTAGCTTATGGGACTTAACTACGGGGTCATCAGTCCCTAAACTTACAAACTACTTATAAACTACTTACGAACTAGGACGGCACAAATATCCATGCCCGAGGGGGGATTCGAACCCCCGACCGTAGTGGCCGTACAGACCGTGACTGGAGCGCCGCAGTCCCCTCGGCCACCGCGGCCGGCGTATCCTTCTGTCCTTGCATTGGCTGGCCGCGGTGGCCGAGGAGACTAAGGCGCTCCAGTCACTACGGTCGGGGGTTCGAATCCCCCCTCGGGCATGGATATTTGTACCGTCCTAGTTCGTAAGTAGTTCATAAGTAGTTTGTAAGTTTAGGGACTGATGACCCCGTAGTTAAGTCCCATAGACTATACAAACATTTTTGTCCTTGCTTTTAATATGTTAATCGGTTTCTTTTACGATATCTTCGGTTCTAATTAAGGTACGCAGTTCTTTTTGACCTAACAACACTCAGCGGATCATATCCATCATTGGTGGTGGAAACGGGACAGCCGCTGGTAAAGATTCTGAAGGAGCTGAGATACCAACAGCCGTATGTATAATAAAATATTTATTGTATCACATCCAGTTTCGGCATTCCACTACGCCATCATCAGGTCCCTACCTGGAGCATAATATCCATAAGTAGGGATACCAAAACTGGATTCGTGGACTTATGTCTCTTAGTGTTGTTGTTGGTTTCCACTGAGAGACAGAAGTCCACGAATCCAGTTTTGGTATCCCTACTTATGAATATTATGCTCCGATGTAGGGACCTGAAGATGGCATAGTGGAATGCCGAAACTGGATGTGATACAATAAATATTTTATTATACATACGGCTGTTGGTATCTCAGTTCCTTCAGACTCAGCGGATCAAGCTCTCTCATTTTCGCTTTTAAACACTTGCATTGAGTGAAGAAATCTATGCGTGAACATTCAAAATTATGAATTAATTTATACTGCAGCACTTTTTACTAATATTTTTAGTAGTACGACGCGTTTCGGCAGAAAGCTGCCATCATAGGATGCTTTTCACAGTTACAGGTTCATTACTGTTTTGTTATGTTTTGTGTTGTGGGTGCCAGTGAGGTTATGGTTGGACATTTTAAAAGTTTTGTCGGTAATCTTGTTATCTGGCACACACAACACAGGAACACAGTTATGTACACATATTACTTCTAATACAAAATGTCTACATGTGACGTGTACATAACTGTGTTCTTGCGTTGTGTGTGCCAGATAACAAGATTATCGACAAAACTGTAGGTTTGGCTGTCTGGCCATATTTCGCAACAGCTGTTAAAATTGATTATAAGAGATAATCTGTCTTATGCTGAATGCAATTAAGAGATTTATTTTACACCAGACGCGTTTCCCTTTTTTTTTTTTTTTTTTTTTTTTTTTTTTTTTAAAGCATCTTCTGTGATCTGTAAATGATACAAAGGTTTGTACAGTTTGTTTTCGATGAATAGATTAAAAACAGTTTTTAATAAACATTTTGCACGTTATACCTAAGTGTTTTTAACTTAATATTCGGTCTACTCACTGTGAGTATGAACTAGCTAAGACTAAAGACGGCACAAATATCCATGCCCGAGGGGGGATTCGAACCCCCAACCGTAGTGGCCGTGCCGACCGTGACTGGCGCGCCGCAGAGCGCTCTGCCACCGCGGCCGGCTGTGAAATTTCCTTCAACAGGTTTTCACGTGTGTATATAATAATTTCCTCTGTCATCTCTGAAGATGTTTTATTTAACTTGCGACCGGTTTCTGGCTTGCGGCCATCGTCAGGTGGCCTAACATGTCCATTAAATGTGTGTATGTCTATCTCATTTTAAACCATTCTCTAGACTAGTGTCTTCTTCTTCTTCATCATCATCTTCTTCGTTTCTTCTATACACTGCCACAAATGTTCAAATATTTGTAAAGTTATGGCACCTAATTGCAGTGGTCATCGGTCCCTAAACTTACAAACTACTTAAACTAACTTATCTTAAGAACAACACGCACACCCATGCCCGAGGGAGGACTCGAACCTCCAACGGCGAAAGGCCGCGCGCACCTCAGCAAGGCTCTCTGCCGCGGGACACTGCCACAGTCAATGTTAAAATGCTTTATTTGTTGCTTGTTTGGCGGCAGCTCTCAAGCAAGCAGCACCGACAGCACACAAAAGTAAAGTACCAGCATACTATTTTAATTTACTTGTCTGCTCTACAATTTTAATTATTACATTCGTTGCTTGTTTTTGTATTTAGTAGGCCCACTCTCACGGTTTTTTTTTTTTTTTTCAAATTTGTATAATTTAATAGCTGTGTATTTGCTCCTCCTTTATTGCCACAGTCATCTTTGCCGGCCGCGGTGTCCGAGGGGACTGAGGCGCTCCAGTCACTGTCTGCACGGCCACTACGGTCGGGCGCCAGTCACGGTCTGCACGGCCACTACGGTCGGGGGTTCGAATCCCCCCCTCGGGCATGGATATTTGTGCCGTCCTTAGTATTAGCTAGTTCATAAGTAGTTTGTAAGTTTAGGGACTGATGACCCCGTAGTTAAGTCCCATAAAAAAAAAAAAAAAAAGAAAAAAAAACTACGGTCGGGGGTTCGAATCCCCCCTCTGGCATGGAGATTTGTGCCGTCCTTAGTATTAGCTAGCCGGCCGCGGTGGCCGAGGGGACTGAGGCGCTCCAGTCACGGTCTGCCCGGCCACTACGGTCGGGGGTTCGAATCCGCCCTCGGGCATGGATATTTATGCCGTACTTAGTATTAGCTAGTTAATAAGTAGTTTGTAGGTTTAGGGACTGATGACCCCATAGTTAAGTCTCATAAGCTATACAAACATTTAACAAGCAGTCATCTTCGTTAGTCCCAATGGTCTAATTTTGTAGCTCGGTTTCTTACTTCTTTTTGTGATCGTGTTATTTCTCACGTGTTCATGACTTACCTACTGTAGAGTCCTATGCGTGCCTTTATAGTCGTTCGTTACAATGTAGTCTTGGATAGGAACAGTGAGCGCTGTGTTCGGATGCAAGCTGATGTGGTGACACTTCGCTCCCAACTTAAGGCGGTGTTGACTTCAGTTGCACAAGTGGAAACTGCAGTTGATGGGCGCTATTCTCGTCAGCCAGTCGTAGGAAACCAGCAGACATCCATCACACCCCGATAGCCCACTGATCGGCCTGCGGCTGCGGCCAAGCCGGTTACTATTCACAGTAAGTCAGACAGCCCTCCCGCTGTCGATTGAGAGATTGCGCCAGATCGTGGCAGGAAGCAAGGTACTTCCCGGGGGACGGATTGAGAGGCCTCCCTGGTTCGTCTTACCAACGGGTTTAAGGCGTTATCTGTTCTGGACAGTGTTCTTTATCCAGATGTTGTCGCTAGTCATGAACTCACCTCTCAGCCTTCAAGATCCGGGCAATCGCAGAAGGCCGCGCGAGAGTAGGCGAGCGGTCTGGAGCGCCACGTTACGGATCGCGAGGCCTCCCGCGTCGGAGGTTCGAAACCTCCCTCGGACATGGAGGTGTGTGTTGTCCTTACGTTAGTTTAACTTCGTGTAAGTAGTCTGTAAGACAAGGGACTGATGACCAACGTAGTTCGGTCCCATAGAATTTCAAACATTTGAGCAATCGCAGAGGCTGGGGTTTCTTATAGTTGGCAGATCCACCTTTAGGCAGGTAATGGGGCCCCTTCGGAACATGGCTGCTAGGGAGGGGAAGAAATCCAGTGTTCACTCTGCGTGCATCCTGGGTGGAGCCATTCCAGCCAACTGCAGCTGATGTGTCATTTTGGATTAGAAGAGATTCTCTCTAGTTTTGAACGGCTATGTGAAATGGTAAGGACTACCAGCCTCCTTTGCAAGACGAATGTGGGCAACGTGCTTGAAGCTGAGGGAACTTGAACGAATGGAGTGGATTTAAACTCGATTGAGCATGTCTGGAATGCACTTGACGGACGCATTGCAGTCAGTCCATACTAACCATAACAATTTTAAGGCGTGTAATCTACAATGCAAAATCCACCAAATACTGCCTTCAATTGAAAATGGCTATCCGGCCGCGGTGGCCGAGGTGACTGAGGCGCTTCAGTCACGGTTAGCACGGCCACTTCGGTTGAGTCTCTTAAGCTTAACAAACATTTGATCATTTTTTGACTTACACATCTATTTAAAAACAGGTAACGTGCACAAAAAAAGTTTTTAATCTCCATATGCGAAAACGAATTGTGCAATCCTATAGCGTGTTATCAAAAAATCAGTATAAATTTGAAAACTTAATAAATCACGGAATGGTGTACACAGAGAGGTAAAAATTGACACACATGCTTGGAATGACATGGGATTTTATTAGAAAACAGAAAAAAAGTTCAAAAAATGTCCGACAGACGGCGCTGGACAGTAAAAGGTCAGTGACTGCGCATGAAAATCGTCTATAAAAGGAGCTGTAATGAGAGAGAGAATCAGATGCACCAGCAGTCGCAGTATGTTGACGGAATGTGCTAGTTCAGCGTTACGATCCTATCACCATAGGAAGGGGATTCGAACGGGTCCGTTTTGTCCGTTGACAAATACAGCTGTGGCGAGAACTATTTCGAAGTTCGAAGCCACGGCTTGTTTAGACGATAGACCCCATAGTGACCGACCGAGCACAAGGCGTAATGCTGCTGAGACAGTTCAGGATGAAATGGAGACTGTAGCGGGTTCGTCAATGCAAGGGGAAGTCAGCGCTCGTTTAGTCGCACGTCGCACCGGCATTCCATACACTACTGTTTGGTTGGCACTTAGGCATACCCTCCGATGCTATCCTGACAAAATCCATCGGCATCAGGAACTGTTACCTTGCGAGTTAGTGAAGCTGAAAGCATTTGCGGTGTGGCCGTTTCAAAAGATGGCGGAAGATGACGATTGGTTGAGTAACATGATGTGGACCGACGAAGCTCATTTCACGCTCGGAGGGTATGTCAACGTTCACAACTGCAGAATTTGGACTACCGAAAATCCTAGAACTGTCGTGGAAACTCCATTGCACGATGAGAAAGTCACGGTATGGGTTGGATTTACCACGTCTACCGTTATCGGGCCTTTTTTCTTCGAGGAACTGCGTGATGCTGGTTTTGTAACTGCTACCGTGATGGGTGAGGGGTACGCCGATATGTTACAGAATCGCATCATCCCCAACCTGGCTGATATACACCTGCTAGAACGTACGATTTTTATGCAGGATGGCGTTCCACTCCATATTGCTAGACGCGAGAAAGATATCTTACGCGCGTCGTTTGGTGATGATCGTGTGCTCAGCCGACACTTTCGTCACGCTTGGCCTCCCAGGTCCCCAGACCTCAGTCCGTGCGATTATTGGCTTTGGGGTTACCTGAAGTCGCAAGTGTATCGTGATCGACCGACATCTCTAGGGATGCCTCACGATAACTCCAGACATGTTTTACAGTGCTGTTCACAACATTATTCCTCGACTACAGATAATATTGAGGAATGATGGTGAACATATTGAGCGTTCCTGTAAAGTACATCGTATTTACTTTGTCTTAATTTGTTATGCTAATTATTGCTTTTCTGATCAGATGATCTGTCGGACATTTTTTTTTGTTCTAATAATATCCCATGTCATTCCAAGCATGTGTGTTAATTTTTACCTCTCTATCTACATTATTAAGTTTTCAAATTTATACTGACTTTTTGATCACCCGGTATATCATTTACAGAGCCTCAGAAGAGGCTTCTCTATACTTGTAAGACGCATTTGTTGTCTGTCTGTCTGTTCTGTTATAATTTAATACCCAGACAACCAAATAACGTGAAATTTGGTAGGCGCACACAAAATTACATGGGGAAGGTACTTAAACAAGTTTAGTTCCATTTTTTGGAAAATCAACCGGAAAATTTGAGAAAAAGTGAAAGTGCGTCTAAATGTGTCAGTGTAAATCTGTATTTTCGCACGGATTTTGATGAAATTTTGCGCAATTGACCTTCAAAACAGGAGGAAGGGCACTGTCTACATAAAATTTCGTTC
The DNA here is from genome assembly GCA_026315105.1 of Locusta migratoria. Classification (NCBI taxonomy): domain Eukaryota; kingdom Metazoa; phylum Arthropoda; class Insecta; order Orthoptera; family Acrididae; genus Locusta; species Locusta migratoria. The sequence goes on from CM048755.1 coordinate 238,728,255, forward strand.
AGTGCATGGTGGAGGATACTTATGGATTTCGCTAAAATCCACAGTTTTGCTCCGACTTGATGAAATTTTGTACACTTGACCTTGAAAACAAGATGGTTACTATCTACATAACATTTCGTTCGGTGCATTGCAATCTCTATACATATAAGACATATAAGAAGCTTCTACAGAAAACCTTATTTTAAACCCGGCCAAAGCTGGGTACTTGCAGGTAGGCCGGCCGCGGTGGCCGAGGAGACTGAGGCGCTCCAGTCACGGTCTACACGGCCACTACGGTCGGGGGTTCGAATCCCCCTCGGGCATGGATATTTGTGACGACCTTAGTTGTAGGTAGTTCATAAGTAGTTTGTAAGTTTAGGGACTGATGACCCCGTAGTTAAGTCCCATAAGCTTAACAAACATTTGAACATTTGAACTTGCAGGTAGTTAAAAATAAAAGCGAAACGCGTCTGATGTAAAATAACGTGTAAATAGCAGCCAGAAAAAAAAAACTGAAAACTTCTTGTAATTAAATTCAAAAGCTGCAGCGGAAGATGGCCACAAAACCACACAAAGAAATTTACAAAAACGTCACTCATATACGTTTATAGAGTGGTAAACGTCCATCTTTAAATCTGCTATTTTGTAAATTATAAAGCCACTAAAATTTTTACTTTCGTCTTCAGCATGCATAGTTGCCCAATAGAAAGCAATGAGATTGTTTTAACAAGATCTCTTAACTGACACTCTATCGTGACGACGCAGTGGTTAACACGCTCGACACGCATTGAAGTTTTATGTGATTTCTCTGAATCGCTGTAGGCAAACGTCCGAATAATTCCTTTCAAAGCGCACGACAGACACCCTTCCCCATCCTTCAGAAAAAACAACAACCACCACCACAGCTTGTGCTCCGTCTCCCATGACCATGTTGTCGACAGACGTTGTATCCTAATCTTCCTTCCTTATTTTCATCTTAGCCAAAGATAAAATTATAAAGCCTTGTTTCAAGTATGTGAGGTGAGGATAGCCTCTCGACACTACCTATGCGTATAAATAAACAAAGCAATGTGTTTTCTTTCCAGAATTTAAATCGACTATTGATATGGTACTTTTGTGTCTCGTTGCCGCCGGTTGTCCTAGGTATCGGTGGCCGAGTGTAGAGAGACCGACACGGGGAAGTAGGATGCACGCGTGTGCGGGTACGGTGTCTAAGGTGACCAGCCACTGGGACAGCAGAAACTAGAAACACTAAACAAGATGTATATTTCGTAGAAACATCATAATATTCAACTTTTACAAGTTTCGTAAGTGTAGACTAGTGTAATGCTGATACAGTTTCACTAGGTAGAGGTTGCCTACTGAGGAGAGTTATCTAGTGCCTGCCGTATTGCCAAGTGGCCGATACAGTTCAGTGGTGGCCATGAGCGGGGTTGCAGCAGAGGGCGCTCGTAGCCGACTAAGACGACGTAAGAACGCCGCGCCGTGCTTGCATGGCGGCGCGCGGCGAAAGTACGTGGCGCGCACTTCAGACTTGTGCGACACCACAGGTACAATTATTGATATGGTATCTGTTCTTTCGGAAATGTCCGAAATAAGACACCATTTGCTACCATGAACGGTCGTTATTTTACAAATTCAAAATATTGAAACTTTTCGACCATTTCGGGGCGTTGAAAATTTTATGCTGGACCGTGATTCGAACCCGGATTTCCCGCTTTGGGCCAGCGGTCGTCTTAACCAATGAGACTATCCAGGTACTCTTCCCTTCCATCCCAAATTCTTAACTTCTAGCCCCCTGGCCATTGATTCATCTTGCTTCCCGCAAGGGATCGAGCGTTTGAATGCGTCTGCATTAAAACTGTCAGTTGCCTTTTGGTGGCATATTTCACAATTTTAGATATGGTGTCTATTCTTTCGGACATGTCCGAGATAACAGACACCATTTGTTGACATTAACGGCTGTAATTTTGTGAATTCGGATTAGTGAAACATTTCGACCGACATGTCCGAAACAACAGACACCATATCAATAACTGTAAAAATACGCCACCAACAGGCAATTGATAATTTCATTGCGGACGCATTAAAACGCTCGATCCCCAGTTTAGGCTTCGAGTAAGAGGAATCAATGGGCAGTGGGCTAGAAGTTGAGGATTTGGGTTGGAAGGGAAGCGTGCCTGGATAGCCTAATTGCTTAAGGCGACCGCTGGCCCGAAGTGGGAGATCCCGGTTCGAATCCCGGTTCCGCACAAATTTTCAACTTCGACGTTCAATTTACCTCAACGCCTCGAAACGGTCGAAATGTTTCAATATTTCGATGCGTAAGTAGTAGTGATCTGTAGACAGTTTCAGACCAGTTCCTTAGCAAATGAGACGAACAATGAATGCGGAATATTGTAAGAGTCAAAAGAAAGAGGAAACAAAACTGAGTGCTAGTGAAGTTGAAAATCATATGTTGAAGCCTCCTGAGCTGTGATTTAGATAATTACCATGCCAATTGGTTTCATAACCTCCATCCTAATCTGGAAGACCACAAATATGGCGCTTAAAGGTTCAATGTATAACTCAGTGAGGTTCCTAATTCGGTAAGACCCAACTGAGAGTGGTTGGACAGTAATTTGAAGCCTGCTGTCTCGAAATGCCAATCCGGAGACTTACTCACTGATCCATATAACCTCGAATAACCTGGGAGACGTTGCAGCGCGTTTATCTGAGACGCTGTCAGAGTTAATAATCGCATAGAGAGCTAAAGCGTTTAAGATGATGACTATAAGCAAGGCTCGTGCCAAGCTATTACCACAGAACAGAAAACCTGCCCCGCCTGATATAAATGCTGATGAGTTTGTTAACAGACAACCAAAGGCCATATGTTATAGAAATGTTGTCAGACCACTTACTACCTCAAACAAGAATCACACTATGACTCGGAGGAAGGTAGGTCTGGTTGAAGTCAAGGTCATAAGAGACAGAGATGAAACACAGCTGTAGGATTATGGAAAAAGGGATTATCCATTATTATACAGACAGTGTGAACGAAACAGAACCCCTACCAATGTCACACTAGGAGTGACTGATTTCTCCTAAATTGGTGAATTACCATTGGAATACGTTCCCTCGTAAGCGTTCTTGGAATAATAAAATTACGCATTATAAAATAAACAAGATAGACTGTTCCCAGAATTCACGGAATGTTCCACTCACTTGGATTGAAAATGTTACTGATATTACGTGAAAAAATATCAAATTGGCTCTGGGATACTACACAATGACAAGCTGTGAGCTGTAAAACAAACCCTACAATCAATTACCGTCTTTCAAATTTAAGGTTGTCTCACGCTCTAAGAACTTGTTGTCAATTCGTTCATTAACGGATTCTGCATGATACACGTGTTTCACAAAAACATTGCGCAAAACTTAAAAAAGAATAACAACATTAACTTTGTATAGATAAACAAAGGCGTAATACTAACAAATGCTGCAGGAATATATTTATATATAGCAATAAGTGTAGAAAACATAGAATGGGAAATTACGTATCACCACAAAAAGAACCTATTACACACGTAAATAACACGAGAATTATAAAACAAATGTAAGCGGAATATTTTGCACTTATATTTTATGTTTTTATTCTTCTTAAATGATTAAAAATTTTATAAATGATCTGGAGTTCGTTACGTAAATCTTTATTTCAAACACATTACAAAAGAAGAGCTACATAACCGTCAGAATTGCCCGATAAACGCGTTTCGTCATCTCACATTTGACAGTCCAAACATCATATTCCAGTGGTTTAGTTCGTATTAGAAAGCCGCTCGGAAGTAGCCACATCGTCTAAGGCAACATGCTACGGACTGGGTGGCAGCTCCTGTCGGTGGTTCGAGTCCTCCCTCAGGTATGGGCGTGTGTATTGTCCTTCGTGTAAGTTAGTTTAAATAGTTCGTAAGTCTAGGGACTGATGACCATAGCAGTTTGGTCCAATAAGTTTACAGACATTTGAACTTATTTCGTATTAGGTGCTATTGGACTAGAGCACAAGTTCAAAGTATTCCCCATAATTTTAATAAACATTACAGAGACATATAACAGAGATTTTAGTCATCAATACACGGAAGTGGAACACTGTCGACTGTGTTTAAACACTCTTCATCAAACCCCGAAAAATCTTCCTGAACGTGGAAAGTCATTTGGGTCAAAACGATCCACCTCAAAATCTAAAAACTATTTTCTTACTGTACTCCGTCACATGGAATATTCCCCATACACGGCGCAAATGTCTGTGACTACCTCCGCAACTGTCACCCCTACCCCTACGTTTAACTCAAACAGGAGAAAATGTTGGATCTATCCCGAATTCTCGACTTGGCATTTCATTTGTAGCATCCACAGCTCCACTATCTCCAAAATGATAACATGTAAATTCCAGTAGTAACAATGAGCTAAAAGTAAAAAATGACAATCAGTAAATAAGCCTACACTAACTGGAATGCCAACACGAGAAACAGAAACGCTGCGAACATTATGCACCCATGTAAGACAACCGCATTTGTTGTCTTACAGCTGGCACATTTATCGCCATACAGTATAATGTACGTTATGTGCAGTCTGTTAGTTAAGTTACCGCTGTTAACGCTGCAGAACAACAAATTTCACGCAGTAAACAGGCTATGCACTAAATTCATTGCATACAAAAAGCGATCTATCTACTGCACTAACTTTGCAGCTTTAATATTACTTTATAAGGTCACAATTGATGACAAGAAGCACTGCAATTCACTACATTTTTAATTCATAGCACGGGATAAGCATCTAAAACAACATACGTACCTGTTCCACCCTCACACCATTGCGTTGATTACCGACTCACAACGTCGTGTGTCTACATCCTTAACCAAACTGTGTTAGAGTCACACTACTACTCATCAATACAGCACTAAATATTTCCACTCCCTTTCTCAGAATACGGATATAAATACAACTTTTTAGAATTTGTCGATACTAATATGGAGTTTAGACACGCATCGATCGAGGCCGAGCTCAAAATTAATGCCTTCACTTTATTTTAATCGTATATATATATATATATATATATATATATATATATATATATATATGTGTGTGTGTGTGTGTGTGTGTGTGTGTGTGTGTGTGTATTGTCCTTTGCATAAGACAAAGTTAGTGTAAGTAGGTTGGAAGTACTCTTGCTCGTAAATTAGGTAGACGTTAATTATCTAATTCCTGTCTCTGAATAAGCCACGACACAGGAACTGGACGCCGCGTACATCGATTGTAGCCAATGCTCAAGGGGTTTATTAACGCCTAAACTAATGACAAATGGCCCTGGAGTTAGAATGCAGACAATTTGCTAGCAACGCTAATACAAGAACTCTCCATATCGACTCCAAGTTCTGTTTTATATTACATAATTACATCCCAAATCGGAATAATGCAACACCCGAAAATTTTCAAGACAGCTACGATCCCTCCCTTTCAGAATAAAGAAATTTTGCACCAATTTCACACTGACCATTTTGAGCCACCAAACTAATCAAGATTAGAACTCTTTGTTACTCGTCCGAAGAACAATTTACAATCTCAATCATCTCCCGTTCACTACTGTAATGCCATCATTGTTGTCATAAGCACCAGTAACCGGCGAGCTGTATACATTATATATGTCTACAATTGTACAGTATATCATATCATTAACTAGATTTGAACCCGATAATTTACAGTGGGAACTCTGAATTTCCTATCTCCTGAGCAAATTCCCAGAAACCCTGAACATTAGAATCACTGATGCATCCATCATACAAGACACCATTTTAGAATATACCTATCCGGTGAATTGCAAACGCTACTGGTTACACGACAGTACGCCTAGCCGCACATATTCGCAGTGTCTCAATACTCCGTGTTTTCTCCTTCCTTTTTTAGAAATCACTTGAACGTTTCTCTGCACGGCGATCTTGCAACGCATTTATTCCGTTCGATTGATGCTATTGCAAAAATATTTTTCCTCCTCCCAGGTTAGCTATCCACTGCTTTCTTTCCACATCAGTTCAAATGTTTAAGCTTATGGGACTTAACTGCGGGGTCATCAGTCCCTAAACTTGCAAACTACTTACGAACTAACCTATACTAAGGACAATACAAATCTCCATGCCCGAGGGAGGATTCGAACCCCCGACGGGGAAAGGCCTCGCGCATCGGAGCATAGCGCTCGGACACTCCGCAGCGGCTCCACATCAGTGTCCTTTTGAATTCACTATGAATTACCATCAAAACTGCTTTTATATTACATCCTTCGAAAAGTAAATGACAAAAAGTAAATGACTCCCACCCACCAGCTATGCATGCAGCAAGTAGTGAAACATGTTTATAGAGGAAATATTAACCAACGTAGCAAGCAGTAGTAGATCATCCATCCATCCTCATAAGAATCAAATTTAATTCTCTGTTACACCCCTGTCATGCTGGGATACATTTAATACAGCAGTTCGCGACTAAACGAGAACTATTTTTCGTTGATCATCACCCTCCGCAAAGGTATCCAACACTTAGACAGAGGAACACACCAAATTCAAAAGCATGCTCCTACATGTAACGACGTTTTTTTAAAAAATGTGGATCACTAGCGCATGCAACATGACACACTAATGCCACTCTGAAAGCTATTTCCAGCACATGAATTGGAGCATTAGTAGCACTGCGAACAGCCTGCTAGTGACTGTAACTGATACAATACAGGCACAGTTCTGTAACAGTATGATTTTTTTTTACACAGGAAGGGGTGAAGCGTTGTGAAAACATACAGATGAAAACGTAACTCTCAGAAAACAACAACAAAACTAATAACCTACCGAAACCTAAAAAATGAAATGTTTGTAAATCTAAGGGACTTAACTACGTTGGTCATCAGTCCCTAGTCTTACAAACTACTTAAACTAACCTAAGGACCACACACACATCCATGCCCGAGGGAGGATTCGAATCCCCGACGCGGGAGGCCGCGCGATCCGCTAGTTCCAACAAAAATAATGTTAACATTAATAGCAACGTGAACCGTACGATATCAATTGTAAAACATACAGTTTTGTTATGATAATTTTTCAGCGATCCTCGTTTCAAGAATTAGACTGAATATAAGTTTTATAATATGAGTGTGTATTTGGATAACTAACTTTGAACGTGAATCGTGCCGCCTGTTTTTTTTACACCACAGAGTTGTGGATGAATAGAGATAAATACTCGTATCTAACTATCAAGTAACAGGGTGAAGGAATAAATAACAATATATTTATTTTCGTTTTTGCAAATTAAAAGTAATTTTACATTTTTACATAAATCACTATCAATACATACAATATTATCGCAATAAATACCATTCTTATTGTGTCACAAGTATGCAAGCCGAGCGGTCTGGATCGCCACGTTACGGATCGCCCGGCCTTCCGCGTTGGAGTTTCGAATCCTCCCTCGGGTATGGATGTGTGTGTTGTTCTTAGGTTAGTTTAACTTAGTTTAAGTAGTTTTTAAGACTACGGACTGATGATCAACGTAGTTTGCTCCCAAAGAATTACAAAGTTTTGAACATTTTGAACAAGTACGCAAGTTCTTCTTCCTCGTGCAGCATCGAGAACTACGACGGTGACGATGACAAGGAGTTCCATTCTATCGGGACATGCAAACACTCCAGCGATGAGATCTGTTTTATGTGGACATCCTTACAGACTGAACATGCAGTGTACTTACTCAGTCTGTTCAAGCAGGACAATGATCTCTTCCTCTCATCCATCCATGCATGTATGATCCTCTGTACTGTAACCAAAAGTCCAACTATCTCATGTACACACCCACGACACAATGCTCTTAATTTTTTCAAATTCACGGAAAGTATGAAATTAACCACGAATGGATAAAATTGAAAATGTGTACCCAGCCGGGACTCGAACCCGGTCTCCTGCTTTCTAGGCATTTGCGATGACCTCTACACACTGGAGACACAGGGATCACCACAACTGCGCGGAATTAGTCAAGTACACCTCCCATCAGATACAAATTCTCAACTTTACCCCTGCCCACGAGTACTCAGACTCGTAGTTATTGTAAGCTAGCTAATCACACACACACACACACACACACACACACACACACACACACACACACATAGGGTGTTTCACTAAGTGTGTTTGCCTCTGTAACTTATAAAATAATAGGTGACGGGAAATTTTAATTCGGTAGGTCAACACAAGAAATGTTACACTTTCTGCGGAGATATGAACATCGTTTATTGTATCATTTTCCAAAGAGTTACAGCACAAAGATATATTTTTTTAATGGAACAATAGTTTTTTTCTATCGTGCATTGGATTCGTTGAAACCAGCTGCGTCCAAATCAATTTAAACTACATTCCTATCACTGTTAGTTTGGGAGCTACAACCCTTCAAAGTTTAGGGGGCGGAGGCTACGACAGCGTAGCTAACTGGCTGGTGGTCATGAGACAGTGGGACAGGGGATGGCCACTCGGCCAGTGAGCTACGCTATCGCAGCCTCCGCCCCCGGAACTTTGAAGGGTTGTAGCTCCCAAACTAACAGTGATAGGAATGTAGTTTAAATTGATTTGGACGCAGCTGGTTTAAACGAATCCAATACACGATAGAAAAAACTATTGTTCCATTTAAAAATTTATATCTTTGTGGTGTAAGGCTTTTGAAAATGATACAATAAACTACGTTCATAGCTCCGCAGAAAGTGTAACATTTCTTGTGTTGACCTACCGCATTAAAATTTCCCGTCACCTTATTATTTTATAAGTTACAGAGGCAAACACACTTAGTGAAACACCCTGTATATATATATATACCGATGACGTGCAATGATCCATTCTTCAGTACGGAGGCACTCTTAGGCCCTTCTTACACCTAAGGGGATTGGTTACAACTACTAAGAGTCTGAGTTCTCGTGGGCAGAGGTAAAGTTGAGAATTTGTAGCCGGCCGCGGTGGCCGAGGTGACTGAGGCGCTCCAGTCACGGTCAGCACGGCCACTACGGTCGGGGGCTCGAATCCCCCCTCGGGCATGGATATTTGTACCGTCCTAGTTCGTAAGTAGTTCATAAGTAGTTTGTAAGTTTAGGGACTGATGAACCCGTAGTTAAGTCCCATAAGCTTAACAAACATTTGAACATATTTTTGAGAATTTGTATCTGACGGGAGGCGAACTGAGTTATTCCGTGCAGGTGTTATGATCACTGTGTCCCCAGTGGTGTAGAGGTCAGCGCAAGGGCCTAGAAAACAGGAGGCCGGGTTCGAGTCCTGGCTAGGTCCATATTTTCTAGTTTAACCATTGGCAGTTATTGCCATATATTCCGTGAATATGAATAGATAATAACTGCAGGATCAAAGTGCTTCTGTTCTTTCGGACGTGTCCATATTTAGTTTTGCTTAGTGTGGTTCTATTAACACCCACCCTGATTTTTAACTTATATTTCAAATACACTTTGGGCTCTACCATTTCTATCTTCAGTCACTAATTTCACAGATACAGAGATGATACGTTCTCTTATTCTAGGACTTATCAAATTTTACCCCTGTAAACTACTTTTAGTCGCTCTAAGAATCAGCTCCGTTTCTTCGGTTATTTCTTCTAGGCTCAGGCATTTATGTAGTTTAATTTCACATCTTATTTCCTGCTTGAATAGGTCACTAAAAGGCTCCTGGCAGTGGTCTGCAACGGCCGGGTACCGAGTCATTTCAGGCGGGTACGTGGCCGCCACTGCCGGGTCCCTACCCGAAAGCCTATACCCACCCGATACCTAACTCACACCAATATTGCGGTTTGATTTGCTCATATCATTCCAATCACAAGGAGGACTTCTTCATATATATCAGTTTATCCATGTGTATGTTTGTGGGCTTGTGAGATTGTATTGCATGCAGATCTACGGTTTTGTTCCAATTTTGATAAAATTTTCCACACTCGATCTACAAAACAAGAGGTAGATCACTGTCTTCATAAACTTTGGTATAGTGTGTGGCGTGTGGTACTGTACAACATATTTCAACACTGCCTGACCAGTGACAGTGGAAGTTTGTTTTCAAGGAGAAGAGTTGTATACTGCGGAGGCCACGTATGGTGCATGGCGGAGGATACCTTGAAATAAATTGCGACACGGCTTCACTGCGACAACGACCAAGGAAACTCGGCGGGTGGTATGAGGAAACCACGTGCCCAGGGTGAAGCGGCGGACCAGACGGTAGCGTATTCTGTGCTCGCTGCCAGACACGTGAACTGCCGCTGCCAACTGCTGCAGCTGGTTCAAATGTTTAAGCGTAAGGGACTTAACTGCGGAGTCATCAGTCCCTAAACTTACAAACGACTTATGAACTAGCTAATACTAAGGACGGCACAAACATCCATGTCCGAGGCGGGATTCGAACCCCGACCATAGCGGCCGTGCAAACTGTGACTGGCGCGCCGCAGAACGCTCGGCCACTGCGGCCGGCGCTGCAGCTGGTCTCCAACAACTGTAACACTCTAATAGGGACTACTGCCAGTGATCCAATGTTTCTGCTTTAGTAACGCTGCACAGTGATACGAAATGTAACGAGCAAATAAAGACAGTCGTGGGGAATGCGGATGGTCGACCTCGGTTTATTTCGTGAATTTTGGAAAGATGTTATTATTCTGTAAAGGAAGAGACCGCGTATAGAACGCTTGTCCGATCCCGTTTTGAGTATTGCTCAAGTGTTTGGGATCTCCACCAGATCGCTTTAAAGGAACACGTAGAACGATTTTACGTTTTTATTCCAACAATCACGTTCGACTAGACTGACTAATTCCCTTTTTGAGATTCTCATAATACTTTTCTTGATTGTTTTTTGTCACTACGTGCGTAATACTAGCAAAAAGTGTTAAAATGTTTGTATAGCTTATGGGACTTAATTACGGGGTCATCAGTCCCTAAACTTACAAACTACTTTATACTAAAGACGGCACAAATATCCATGCCCGAGGGGGGATTCGAACCCCCGACCGTAGTGGCCGTGCAGACCGTGACTGGAGCGCCTCAGTCCCCTCGGCCACCGCGGCCGGCTAATACTAGCACCTTACCTTGTTTTAAACAAAAGGGATGACGTGATGTTACTCACGAAAAATTAGTTACTCCTGCGTGGCATGGCGTAACTACAAGGGAAATCATTGGTTTGGGATGTTTAAGGATTGCATTTGAAAAAATTACGAAGTAATGAAATTATGTTACTGAAGCGAACAATATGCTACTGGATTCTGCAGCTATTCAAGGAATTATTGCACAGTTGGCAACAAGGGCATCTGATAAAACGATTTAGGGGGTAAGTGTATGTATGTTGTGTGTCGCGGGTGTATTTGTTTCGTGAAACGAATGACTATCGAAGGGACGAAGTGAATACATAGACCGTAGTTACTACTGAAAGTTTGCTGGGGAGCGAAATGTTAGATATGGCAAACTGTTTATTTGTAAAACGTATCGTTAAAGATGAGTAACATTTAACAGTTGCTAACAGTGACATGTGCGAGAGTGTGAGCGGTAGACACCGTAATAAGAATACGACTGAAGACGCACGTTTGTATCGAAAGGTATGCTAATGTCATCTAAGAAAGAATGATTTCAGCGAACATAGGTTATTTCCAGAAGTTTCCAGATGGCCTGAATAGTAATTAATTCGAGAAAGAAGTTGAAGCCGGCCGCGGTGGCCGAGGGGACTGAGGCGCTCCAGTCACGGTCTACACGGCCACTACGGTCGGGGGTTCGAATCCCCCCTCGGGCATGGATATTTGTGGCGTTCTTAGTATTAGTTAGTTCATAAGTAGTTTGTAAGTTTAGGGACTGATGACCCCGTAGTTAAGTCCCATAAGCTATACAAACATTTGAAACATTTGATTTGAAAGAAGTTGAAGTGTACCTTATGAGAAAAATTTAAACACGCATTAAGACAGAGTAGTTTGCGTGACTTTCCGTATGCTTTAATGGCAGTTATACATAACTTTCGTGATGCGCAAATGTAGAATAGGTGTAAATGCACTACGACATGTGTGTAACAGTGAAGGATCAATCTTATTTTAAAATGTATTTCCTGATGAAGTAGAAGTTGGAACGAATCTCTCCGTGCTTAAAACACAAATTCCTCGTCTGCCGTCTTCGTCGTGTAAAGTGCATGTTGCCGGAACACGGGGGATGAAAAGCAGTTCAGATCAAACACAAGAGGTGGAGATTGATTTATGACCAAGGCGCAGAGTGCGGGGGATGGCCAAGTCCCTTGCCTGATAATGGTCTGGAGGGAAGACTTCCATAATGGCTGCCAGAAGAAGAGGGGGAAGCACGTGCTAATGCTTACACCGCCGTAGCGGCTTACTCGGCTACTTCGCAGAGCGGTGTGCTGTCGCTAGCTACCATACCCTTGAATACAACTGCGATACCCGATCACTAATATCTATGAAGTTCTGACATAAACTTAATATAGCGCAAACCAACGCCGGTTAATCTATATATGTGATTTGCTGTTCTTTAGTCTCTCTAAAACTCGAGAACGGCTGAACCGATTTGGCTAATTTTAGTCTTGAAATATTCGTGTAAGTCCATGGATGGTTTAAACGGTGATAAAATATGGGCCGGCCACGGTGGCCGAGAGGTCTGCGGCGCGCCAGTCACGGTCCGCACGGCCACTACGGTCGGGGGTTCGAATCCCTCCTCGGGCATAGATATTTCTGCCGTCCTTAGTATTAGCTAGTTAATAAGTAGTTTGTAAGTTTAGGGACTGACGACCCCGTAGTTAAGTCCCATAAGCTCCACAAACATTTGAATGAAATATGGAAAAGTTGTCCGGAAAAGAGGAAAATCGGGAAAAACTCAAACAGCTTTTTCCAGTGAGCTATCAATACCGCAATATCCAATTGCGATAAAATTTTGTACATTTCATGTTGAAAACAAGAGGAAGGTTCGCATCAAATAAAAATTTGGAAAAGTCGTCCGGAAAGTAGGAAAATTTAATAAAAATCAATTGCCACATGGTTGTAAGAGCATCGCTTGAGTACGGCTTGACAGTACGAAGTTTGTGTGAAATAATTTTTTTTTGGAAAATCTACCGGAAAATTGGAAAATTTGAGAAAAACGGAAAGTTCTTTTTTCAATGTGTTTTTGATTGAATTCAGAATTATAACTGACTATTCGCACGAACGGAGAGGGGTAATTCTTTTGTTGTTTTGTTCATTATAGTCTTGGAAAAGTTTTCAGTAAAATAAAATAAAAAGGGACAGTTAAAAAGCAAAGTCGCAAAATTCGAACTAAGTGTCTTTTTCAATGTCTTTCTAAACGTACTCAACACTATAAGTTGTGAACCGTTCATTCGATTGCGATAAAATTTTGATCATTTGACGTTCAACGAAAGATGAACGTTCTTATGAACTAAAAATTCGGGAAAGTTACCCGGAAAACTTGGAAATTCGCGAGAAAATGAAAGAGCTTTTTTCATTGGGATATCAATATAATTCGTCTGGTTGTGATAAAATTTTTCATATTTGACGATCAAAGCAAGAGGAACGTTCTTATGAAATAAAAATTTGGAAAAGTTTCCCTGAAAATAGGAAAATACAGAAAAAATAGAAAGAGATTTTTCTATGAAATATCAATACCATTCATCTGATTGCGATAATTTTGCACATTCGGTGTTCAAAGCGAGAGGAAGGTTTGACTGAAGTAAAAGTTTGGAATAGTTCGCCAGAAAATAGGAAAATTTGTGGAAAACTGAAAGAGCTCTTTTCTTTGGGATATCAATATCATTCGTTCGATTGCGATAAAATTTTGCACATATGACGTTCAAAGCAAATTCCTTTATAAAGCTACCGAGTCTAAAATACATATGATTTAAATTAATATGTTTTATATTAAGAGGTAAGTGATACGAAGTCACTGGGTTATCTAGTAATGAATAAAAGCTTAGATCCAATTAAGCATAACCTATTTACAGCCGCAGAATGTCAGTATTTTCCATCCTTCTAAGGAGGGTTTTAAGTTCCTTTCACCTGTAATCCATAATCCTAAGAAATGTACAACGAACACAGCAGTTAGCAAATTGCTAATATGATGGTCAAAGGTTCATAGGCAACTGATAAGAGAAGTGCTCAATAATACAATGTGTAACGCTCTACTTGGAGCAGTTGTTATTTAAAGGGGACTAAACTGCGAGATCATCAGTCCCGGAGCATGAGTACTAACTGCATCTAGCATTAGTATTCACATTTACTGACATTGAGAAATGGCGCAGCGGTGCCGTTTTTGCATTGCTTTACATCGCGGATAATGACAGGTCGCCTTTAAGCAGATGCGGTACTGTGTGTTAACAATAAACTCCATAATAAGATATGGCGACAAAGATAATAAAGTGAACGTATAAGCGTGGTAATAATTAAATGTGTACATTTTATGTGGTAAAGGGTTATTTAATAATCATTGTTGAATGGAGAAGCACACATTTGATGAGTATGTGTATGGTGTTCAGGGAAGCTGATCGTGCCAGTCTCTCGAACATAAGGCGTAGCTTGCCTTGAACGTAGCTCATAACTAGTATTTGCTACTGACGGAAGTGGTTTCTTCCTTCTCTTTTTAGTTTGCTTAGAAACAGAGGTGCTTGGCCAGGCAGAGAAGTCGAATTTTCTACTCGGCCGTGTTAAGGTTGTAGCCTGTCAAAGTGGACATTTAACGTTCTGTCCTCTAGCTGTAACTCAGCGTTGACTGGGGAGGTCACGCATATGATTTCACGACGTCCCTCGTAGAGAGGTATGAATTTTTGGTTCGGCCCTTTTTGATCGCTGTATCCCTGAGTAATACGAAGCCATCAGATTTGTATTGTGGCAGAGAGGTATCTTTATTCCTTCTCTGTACTTGTTTCTGAGTGATGTTGACGTTATTATGTCAGAGTTTTTGGCAAATAAATTTCAATCATCTGGATAGACCTTCAACCTCCTTGACGTCTACTTGAGGTAGGAGTTTGTCAAGTCCGAAATGTGAATTCATGGGTCTTCCATAGACTGATTCATGCGGTGAATACTTCTTGGGCTCGTGTGTTCTCCTGTTGTGTGCTCTTTCGATAACTTTTATGTACTTATTTCAGTCTGAGTGTAATTTGTTTATGAATTAAAATCAAATGTTTGTAAATCTATGGGACGTAACTATTGTGGTTATAATCCTTAGGCTTACAAACTACTTAAACTAACATAAACTAACCGACGGACAACACACACGCACCCATGCACTAGAGAAGACTCAAACCTTCGACGGGGAGCAACCGAGCGCACTCCAGCAAGGCGCCTTAGGGCGCTCGGTCATTCCACAGTGGCTTACGTAATAAGATAGCATTTTATTAGCTTTGCGGGGCACGCGTTCGACACGACCATTAGTTTGCAAATGAAAGGCCACTTCATAATGCAAAATAGTTTGCACACTTGGATTAACAAAGTGGACATAAAGTGTCTTTCCCGACCCGTCAAGGTTGCTTTAGGTCTGCAAATGGTAGTACTAAGCGTTCTGCGAACTGTTTAGCGACAGCCTTAGCAGACACGTCAGCTAACGGCTTTGCGCACATGACAAGCAGCTTCGTATTTATCAATCAACATTGCAGTGACTATTTTTTCAGCAGTATAGCACAGTGATAAGGGTGTTAGAGGCATGTTTGCCACTGTGACATGCTTGTAACGTGTCATGATATTGTTGAATGATTTTTGTTACAATTTTTGAGCACTGCAATTAAGTACACTATATGGTGGTGCAATATTTTATCTTTTTTATGAATTGTGGTTGATTTGAGTAATTTTTACTTTGGGCATCCTCCTGTTAGTCTTCTTTGAGATTGTCTCTTAAGACTTCTTCAGCTAGGATTACCCGAATCTTTTGGCTTAGGGCATTGGCATTTTGATACAACTTTCCTCGCTTATCGCACACTTGAATGTTGTATTCTGACAATTTTCCCGGGCAGCGCAGTAATCTGCTGCTAGGATCTTTTAAACAACCGTGAATTTACGGCCGTGCAGTATTCTGCAGCATCCATTTTAAATAAGCTGCCACCAGAACTCAAGAATCTTCGTACTAACCCACGCGCTTTCAAATCTAAATTGAACAGTTACCTCATGGCTTACTCCTTTTCTTCTGTCAAGGAACTCCTGGAAAAGTTAAACAATTAAGATAACTACTTTTTAGTTATTGATTCTTTTCACTTAGGCTTAACATTGTCACGTGCATAGGACTACTTAAAGTTTTTCTATCGCCATTCTTGTGTTAAACTTCATGTATTGACTTGTTCCATGACCGTGGAGTCTTGGTCCGCAATTGGGTCCTGCAGAACAGAAAACCATATTATTATTATTAATACGATGTGCAGTGTCCGTGTTTATTGATATAACTAAGCAAATGTCCTTCAGGCATTCATGCATGTCTGAAAGACATTTGCTTTGTTATATCAATAAACACGGACACTGCACACCGTATTTAAAATCAGTCATAGCAAGGCTTGCGACAAATGTACTAAAAAGGCTCACCCTGTGCTGGAATTACATCATAGATGTACGAGCACTCATGGGCAGTAGACAATGTGTGGCAAATGAAGATTTGGGTCGTTCCGGGAAGCGTGCGCGGGTAGCGTAATGGCAACGCGACCGCTCGCCATAAGCAGGAAATCCGGGTTCGAGTCCCGGCCCGCCAAAAATTTTCATATGTCACCATTACACAGTACAGCTGATGCTGATTAATATTCGCAATTGCGAATACATTTCTGGTATTATTACTATTATTATTATTATGCGAATCAGCCTCGTTGCGGTCGGCGGTCAGCTGTTAACCGACGCTCTCCCTGGCTGCGGCTCGCGTAGCACGTCAGCCTGGACAAGAAACTTGGTGCGTCTGCAACTTCACACAGCTGTAGCTGGCCGTACAAAACGACGGAACGTACTTCGGCGAACTTTCTAGACGTTACTCCTACCGTACCAAACAAAGATGGCGATTGCAAAGTGGATTCGAGATTCCAATTCTGACGCAACATATGTGCCTGGAGTGGGAAAGCGTCTATCAGGATTCTATAAGACACAGGTTTATTTGCGAAAGAACTACAACATTTTAGAGGGCGGGGCGAAGAGGGAAGGGTGTAGAGGTCGATTACTAATAAGGTTGCATGTCTAAAAAGAAGGGAAAGAAAAGGTGCTTCAGCCAGAGCCGGAGGCACGGAGGCAGAGTCAAGAGCCGGCCGCGGTGGCCGAGGGGACTGCGGCGCGTCAGTCACGGTCTGCACGGCCACTACGGTCGAGGGTTCGAATCCCCCCTCGGGCATGGATATTTGTGTCGTCCTTAGTGTTAGCTAGTTCATAAGTAGTTTGTAAGTTTAGGGACTGATGACCCCGTAGTTAAGTCCCATAAGCTATACAAACATTTAGCAGAGTCAAGAGAGGCGATTCCGTTGAACCGACTCACTCTCCAACGCACTTCACGTACCCAAGTGATCTATAGGCTACAGGGGCCATGGACTGGCGACCGCATCCGCCTGAAGCTACCAAGGGTAGCGGAATACGGACGTCAGGGCTGTGCTAGGCAATAGCATGTGTGTTTGCATGTGTCTAACTCTCACTGTCCGTGTGATCACAAGTGGTTGGGTTGGGGTTCGGTAGTTTGGTTGGGATAGGGGGAGTAAACTGCCAAGGTTATCAGTCCCCCGGTCGGGAGGGGAAGGAGTGATAATAGGAAAGGAAGGGAGGGGGAAAGACAATGCAGTTCGGGAAGTAAGGAAGGAAGACTGCATTAGCTCGGGGCCCCGTGCTCGCCACGCACGTACTCACGAAAGAACCGTGAGCCCCCTGGGGGGGATGTGATCAGATCCGGCTACATGGGGAGCCGACTGCGAGAAAAATTTGAAAATTTAGTATGGATCCCTTAATTAGTAATTGGCCCTGTACAGCATTTATCTATTTTTTTTTTTCTGGAATCACAATGGAGTCTTCTGTTACTTACTATTTGTCACTGTTTCTCCACAGTTTTATTTGGTTTAGTACCCATTCAGCTGCCTTTCACGCCTGTTTCTTTCCTTTTGTTCGACATTATGTAATAACATCTGTGGAAGACGCCATATTGAACCCATTACCACGGACTTTTAGCAGACAGAAAGTATATCAGCATTAGGATATGCCATTTTTACTCTGTGAATGTGTTATTTTTCACCACGGACAAGTTTTAAAAGAGAAAAATGAGAGCTGTGGAATATCCCAATTCATCTGATACCGCATCACATGAAAGGTAGATGGCACGAGTGCACAGTTATACATGTCTCAAAATTCGAGTCTGTTGGTATCTACCGTTTTTATTTTGAACACCTCAATTATAGATACGTATAAAAATACGAAGTAAAATTGAGAAATGCCTGTACGAGTGTAATGTTACAGCTCGCCGGTAAGTGGTAGTTGCGACAAGAATGGTGGCACTTCGGAAGTCTACCGGAGATGATTGCGACGGTAAATTGTTCTTTTTACGAGAAATAGAGGATTCAACATTCTGTTAGTTTGGTGACTCAAAGTGGTTTATGTTCCACTAATGGGGAGTATGGAATAGGTGTACGTATGTGTAATCTCAAAGGGAGAGTGCTTGTAGCGGTCATGAAAATTGTCGGATGTTGTATTAGTTCGATTTGGGATGAAATGCGTTGCACTAGGGCTCCGACTGGCGTGATATAAAATAGAACTTGGAGTTTATGTAAAGACATATTTTTTCCTACTAAACTGTTGTGTGTGTCGTTCATTTTACGATGATAGTTGTTGCATTGGTTAGTTGTACTGACGACAGTTGAGTGTAAAAAAATGTCGGTTTTAATATACTCGAGCTGTAAATAGTCAGTTGAAAATGCATTATGTTACTATGTCAGCTGATGGACGGAGTTGTGATTCCAAGTAAAATAGTCGGGATAGTAACGTGATTCATTTCTTCTTCGCAAATTTTGGTCGTGAAATGCAGAAAAAAGTTAGATATTTGTTCTGTCACTCCATTTGCTATAGACAGTATTTACAGAGGACGAGAGTTATATGTTGCAGTTGAGTATCATCTTGGACTATTGCTGCGCATTGTGGGATCCCCACCAAGTAGGACTGATGGACGATTTATATAAAGTTCAGAGAAACGCAGCTCCTTTTGTACTATCGCGATATAGGGGAGTGAGTGTCACGGAAATGATGCGCAAGTTGTGGTAGAAATCATTAAAATAAAAGCGTTATTTGTTGCGGTGAGATTTATTTGCGACATTTCTTTCACCAACTTTCATTTCCAGATGCGAACATATATTGTTCGCGTCCACCTACATAGGGAGACGAACATCGTAATAGAATAAGAGGAATGGGATCGAAAACAAAAAGATTTAGATGTTCCTTTTTCCCGCGCGCTATTAGATAATGGTGTGATAGAGAAATATCATAAAAGCGGTTCGATGAAGCCTCTGCCACGCACTTCAAAGTGAGTTGCAGAGTAATCATGTAGGTTTAGACTGATGTTACGAGGGGAATTCAAAGGAAAAGGTCGAAACGTGTTAACAACCAGACCGGTTGAAATTTGAATATGCCGCTTTGGGATAACGTATGCGACATCTAGGGACGCGAAACATGCGTCGTCACCTCCCACCAAAAAAAAAAAAAAAAAAAAAAAATCAAGGCTGTGACCTCAGCAGGCAAGGTGATGCTCATCGCCTTTTTCGACGTCCGAGGTCCGGTACTCACCGAATTTCTCGAGCACAGAATAACCATTAACAGCGACATGTACTGTGAGACACTTCGTAGCCTAAGCAAGTCCATCAAGAACAAACGGCCTGGGCTGCTCACGGAGCATGTCGCCCTGTGACTTCCATCTGTTTTGTGCGCTAAAAGACGCGTCAAAAGGAAGCGATTCAACTCGGACGACGAACTGAAGAACACAGTGGAGGATCGACTCTTGTCACAACCACAAGAATTCTGGTAACAGGGACTCCTCCGGCTCGTTAAACAGTAGGATAGTTGTGCTTTGGCGTTATGGAATAAAATCGTTGTAACTGAGAATTTAAAATTCATAACTGCACTCAATACAAACGACATCAAAATACGCGGGAGTTTATGTGTGAACTCAACTCAAAGTAGTTTAGTTTTGATGACGATTGGGATATGGTATATTTGAATCTTACTGTTTGAGAAAACGGCCTGTGTCACGACTACACCGCATTTGATTCTTCCCCTCGCCCCGCACCTTCTCTCTCTCTCTATCTCTCTCTCTCTCTCTCTCTCTCTCTCTCTCTCTCTCCTTAGTAAATGCATGGCCGTGCTTAAAGCTGCTTGCGGCAGCTCTTCACGGTAGACAATACAGCC
The DNA here is from genome assembly GCA_026315105.1 of Locusta migratoria. NCBI lineage: Eukaryota > Metazoa > Arthropoda > Insecta > Orthoptera > Acrididae > Locusta > Locusta migratoria. The sequence continues at coordinate 238,748,628 of CM048755.1, forward strand.
AGAAACGGTAGGTTACAGTAAACATGGAGCCATGCTGAGTGCTGCCGTTGCATTCCACTGACTGTCTCAGGTAACGATCAGATTAGCCATTGTGTGCGCGAAAGCTCTCGCAGTACAGCTGGTCGGTTAGGGGAGATGATTTACGGCGAATCTGCAGTCAGTAGCTTCGTGGCATCCGAGACAGGATGTTCCCTTCGTGCAGGAGAATTCGTTTGCGATCCTCCAAGATATAGTTTTCGATAAATATTTAGTGTAATTGAACGGGAATCGGATCCCTTGCGATATTAATTTCAGTGACTTCTTTTTTCTAATTTACATTCTGGTTTGCATATTTTCGTGATGTTTGCCTAATACAACTAATATCGAACGAAATATGTAGGGCATGTTGTGGTGAGGGTAAATAAATTGGCGAAGATTGTGTGTAGTGTACTGGAGATGATTGCAGTGGTAATTTGTTCTTTGGCAGAGAAATAGAATGTTCAGATCTCTGATATTTTAGTAACTCAGAGTAGTTTAGTGTCCACCATTGGATAAAGCGTGTAGCGGATGTAAGTACTTTAAGTAACAAAGGAGGATTTAGGCGCTCATTAACTTTGTTTTCTTCTTTTGTCTCGTATATCGGTCAGACGTCGTGTCATATGCTTTTGTGAACTGATGCCTACGGAGGATAGAAGCGTAATGGATTGATTTTGATGGTTATATTAAGAAGAGAGGATACTAACCACTAACCACGAAGTTGCTGGGGGGGGGGGGGATGTCTAGCGGCAGGAACTGGTGACTGTAACTTGGACTCTCCGTAGCGTCGTTGAATGGCGTTTCCGGGCATGGGTTTCTATGCTCACTTTGTTCCTCAAGACACCTCCCACGCCACTACGGTCGGGGGTTCGAATCCCCCCTCGGGCATGGATATTTGTGCCGTCCTCAGTCTTAGCTTGTTCATAAGTAGTTTGTAAGTTTAGGGACTGATGACCCCGTAGTTAAGTCCCATAAGCTATACAAACGTTTGAACGTTTTGAACAGACACTACGCCATTATTTACGTTCCGAAAGGACAAACACCACACCAGTATGCACACACATCAAAACAGTTGTTGCAGTGAACACTAACGTTCAACGCATAAATTGGTCAAGAACAGAGTTCCGTTGATTGTCCATATATGTCACTTAATCCGCACAAATATGTAAACAACCACGCACGAGTAGTGCTAATGCGACGGAGTGGGTAAACAGCAGATCAGAATAACTCCAGTAAGGAAGCACACTTCTTATGTTGACTGTAGTTCTGTCATGCTAAGGAGGTCAATTCCGAAGTCTGACTGGATCTGCATTGTTACGTCTCGGAATGAACCACAGTGATGTTGTTCGGACTTGATGGATGTACAGAGATACAGAAACTGTCGATAATTTGTCTCACTCTGGCCACCCAAAGGCTGCTACAGCAGCTAATGACGGTTACTTTTGTTTTACAGATGGTAGGAACCCTTAATTGAGCATTATCATGCTGAATAATAATTTTCATTAACCCATCGAAGGGCGTGTTTCAACTCAGACTATACGTCACCAACGACGTCCCCGGCGAAGTCCAGCTTTGACACCTAGACATTATGCAGGGCGGTACAACTGGTCCAAACAACATGATGAATGGACTCGTCAGATTGCCATCGAGTGCTATTCACATTCTCACGATGTACTAAATAAAGGTACAATAACGAAAAGTTTTCCCTGTAAATCTGGAGTGTCATTCTATCTGAACCTGGTGATGCATTTGTTTCCAACACTTTAGTTGCTGTTCAGCACCTCTGATAACAAGTTTTGTGTCGTCCACACGGGAGTCTGTCGGACGATCAAACAGTAGTCTCTACAACGATTTTCCTATATGAAAGAGTTTTTGTCTTTGCGCAAAATTTAAAACATCATATTTCCTTTTCCTCTCTTCTGTTGCCACACACAGACTCGTCGATGAGTGAGTGGATAGAAACCTTCGACACGAGTAGTGATTATAAATACAATCAGAAGTGTTCCCGGCAAGATTTTTCGCTCACTTCTGAGGGTGTAAATTGTTGTATGTCTCTAACAGCAGTGTTTTTGAAGCCGCACTGATGTTCGCTAAATTTTACCTGTCGATATTTCCGCGTTTTGTTTTTTATCTTTTTTACCTCGTGTGCAGCAAGCTCTTCATCCTCAAAATTTTCCAAATACTTTTATTGAACCACGATTCTTATTTCCTTATTCGGCATATACTATTCCATAGCACGACTATTAATCAGTTCAAACGTTCCTATATGTTCATCAGAAGAGACCTAAATGATCTTCATTCATTATCTAAGTAGGAAACAAAGAAATGCATATCTGCATTTTTCAGCATAAAAACTGTTCTAGCTTCCTTGATCGAGTTTTGTATTTTATTAACCATCGTCGCTATGATTATGCTCATTAATCCCTGTCTCTATACTGGCACTGTCCATGATATCAGGTCTGTTTGCTGCTTTACGATCTAAAATATTTCCGCTTCGCTTCGGTGTCGAACTAGTTGTTTCAGACTGTTTACTGAAAACGTTTTCGTAACTGGTTCACAGGACTGTACGTCTATATCACCTACAATGTATCCATATATGATGCTGTCTATACTGAGTAGGGTAAAATCGCCTTCGATAATATTGCATTCCTAGAGGGCATTAAATTCAGGACCTTTATTACAAATAATCGGAAATACATTATCAAAATGTTGACATTTGAAACGTCTTTACTTCGTACACAATCTGACTTTTCCTCTCTTGTTATCAGAGAACTTCGAGCTATCACCTAGTCCAGCGGTTCCCAACCTAAGGGGCCGCGGGTAGCCTTGCACTAAGCCGCGAACGCTCATAGAGTGTCAAAGACGAGATAAAAATTATCGGTAGATTCGTGGGTTTCACTCGTCAGTTGCCAAGGTCAGCGAGTAAAAAAATAAAATAAATGTCCTATAGATACCTGTATCACTAGTAAGTCGTCAGTTACATCAGTCGCTCCCTTGTTTCAGCGGACACATTGTAACATACATAGAGGGGCACTTGCAGTGAAAGGTTTGGACGAATATATCTAAAACTTTTAACGATGCAGGAAAATTATCAATTTTATTAAACCAAGGTAAATAAATTCGAGGCTGTTTAGTGTTCTGTGTGATGAAATGGGGAGTGAATTTCAATGGCTGTCGAGAAGTAAAGTATTGTCAAGATTGTTTGAACTCTGTGATGAACTAAGATTTTTTGTTTTGGATGAAGGTTGTGCTGGAAAACGTCCACGTTCCCACTTACACAGTGTGACCAAAGAAACCTTGGATACGCAGTAAGATTATTCCACGTGTTACCTCTCTCCTGCACCACTCATCAGTCAACCTTCCGCATCCTACCCTCCCTTTGCAACCTCAGGGTTTGTCAAAAATTGAATAAGTTCTAGTAGTACGCCAAAGGATGAAACCCAGTGGAGTAAAAATCCCTTTTAATTGGATTACTTTAAAAAATTAAAAATTTTATCAGGTGAAGAAGACTTTTCAACTAAACTATCATGTGACCATGGCTTAAAATCGTTTTTATAAAACAACGCCATTGGTCCCATATTGGATAAGGGTTCGGCAAGACCATCCAGCAATTGCTGAAATTGCTCTGAAACACCTCAAAGGCTTTTTCGACAACCTGTTTATATGAACGAGCCTTTTCAACTTAACTCTCTTAGAAAAAATTGGAATAGACTGATTGTAGAGAGTGATTTTAGGCTAAAGTTAACCAGTTTTAATCCAAATATTGACTGTCTTGTAAGTGACAGTGTCAAATATTCCACTGAGCTTTTTTAACATTGCCTACTCGATTTTGAATTTTCGTATTCTTGTCATAATTCAATGAATATAATAAAAAAACTTGTATGTTAGTGTTGGTGATTTTTAACTTTTATTTAGTTACTGGGCCTCCCAGATGTTTTTATGCAATGGGTGGGCCGCAGAGCAAAAATTTTTGGGAACCGCTGACCTAGTATTAAAAACTTTGTGTACTCCATGAATTCTCTGCTATCCAGATAGGTGCTTCTTGTTTGTTGTGCCCCGTCGCAATTCTTCACGAAATAACACAAATCCAGAAATCAGCTGTCAAGACCATCACAAAATCAATGGAGCTTCTGGATGAGAACTTTCACTTGACTATAATCCAAAGCACCTCTGTCAATTCTGAGGTATAATACTGTGCACCCTGCAAACATGGTCAGTAGTCTTCACCACTTCTACCAGCTACCCGTACGCATTGAGGATGGCTTCAGAACGCAAACCCGATGCTTCCTTGGTACGGACGTTAGACACCACTTGATGAGCACCCGCTGGTCCCTGGATAGGCGCAGACAGTGCCTCTACGTCTCGAATAAGGAAAACATAGCGAGCGCACATTGGTCTTACATTTCTCTAGCACTGGACGCTACTTTCCTATGGCACTCCTCTATGAGCCTAGTACTGCAGCTGACAATAGCTAGCAAAATGCCCCCCCCCCCCCTTCCAGTGCTTGTTCAGATCCTGTGGAACGGACGGCCATTTAAAGATACTCCGTAAGCGGCAGTATGTTGCGTAATGGAGGTTACGTTGTATCACTGCTGGTCATTTCATTGTCCACTCACAGAATGAATGGGCGACGCCAGGAATACCAGTCCGCACATTAACTCTCTGCCTCAAGAAGCGAGGCGAATGTTTTACAACCCGTCACTCACTCTACGGTGAGTGATTCGCCCCATGTCGGGTATGCAGCAGAGATCGTGGGCGGGACAAGATACACCTGATGAGTCCCATGCGACGCAGCATGGTCGGATATTTCTAGTTTGTGCGAAGAATGGCAACTAGCTCTCAATGTAAAATGTAAGGTGATGCGCATGAGTAGGAAAAACAATCCCATAATGTCCGAATACAGCATTACTAGTGAACTTCTTGATGCAGTAGCGTCGTTCAAATATCTAAGCGTAACATTGCAGAGCGATATGAAATGGAACGGACATGTAAGGACAGTTGTGAGTAAGGCGGACAGCTGACTTCGGTTTATTGGGAGAATTTTGGGAATATGTACTTCACCTGTAAAGGATACCGCGTATAAAACGCTTGTACGACCACGTTTTGAGTATTGATCAAGCGTTTGGTACCCGCAGCAGATCAAGTCAAAGGAAGACATGGAAGCAGTTCAGAGGCGAGCAGCTAGGTTTGTTACTGGTAGGTTCGACCAATGTGCGAGTGTCACGGAAATGCTCCGGGAACTCCATTGAGAATCGCTGGAGGAAAGACGACGTTCTTTTCGTGAATTTCTGTTGAGGAAATTTAGAGGGCCGGAATTTGAAGCTGAGTGTTGTACGATCTTGCTGCCACTTACTTACTTTTCGCGTAGTGATCACAAAGACAAGATAAGAGAAATTAGGGCTCGTACGGAGGCATATAGGCATTCTTTTTTCCTCGTTCTATTTGGGAATGGAATAGGAAAGGAAATGCCTAGTAGTGGTACAGTGTACCATCCGCCACGCACCTTACGGTGGATTGCGGAGTATGTATGTAGATCTAAAGATCGGTTAGGATGGACTCTTTGTTTAGAAATTGACATATATAATTGATGAGCTCCAGTAGAATGGGATTTTACTCTATTATGGAATTAGATGACATGACTTTCGTGCTTGACCAAGTAATGGAAACCATTGGAAAGTTGAGAAATTTTGTCAAGCTACAAGCCCAGTAGCAGGTATACGACATAAACTATTCTTCTATGGTTGAAGGAAACATCCAAGTGTGTCAAAACGACTGAGAAAACTGCAAGGACTCACGACCTGAAAGAAGCACTGCTTCCTAGCATGGATAAGACACCTGCAGACAATACTCAAAAAAGCTACGCGTGAACAGACTTTTATGCGCAGTATTCTATGGGGGTTAAATGCTTCTTACCGTTCATAAATAAGACCAATTCTTAACTACTGCTGACTTCGAACTTCTCGGTTTGTTCAACGTATGTTTTCTATAATATGGTGTGTCTGATCCATGATTTCCTACACATGTATTTGTCTCAGATGAATCCTGATTTACCATTCACGGAAGTCAATAAAAGCCGCAAGACGCAGGATAAGCCTCCCATAGTTGTATATTATACACAAATATACACGCGTTCATATATGATAAAATACATACAGGATACGAGAGGAAATAACCATATGAATTATATTATTGTGTGTTATGGGATTACAGGGGCCTCCATAATTCTGCAGTAAAATATTGCAAAAAGCCGTGAAGCCTAGGTTTATCAGTGTCCAGTGAGAAGCTCAGGCAGGCAGGTGCTAAAAATGTTGAAAAATCAAATATTTCTCAGAAAAGTTAAATAAAAAATAATGTTAGCATTTTTCACCAGAATATTGGGGGACTAAAGAATAAAATAGATGAGCTTTTAGTTTGTTTAGATGGTATAGAAACTGATAATGTAATAGATATACTATGCCTGTCTGAGCATCACATTGTCACCGGTATGGAAAATGTGAATGTCAGTGGATATAAATTAGTCTCAAATGTAAGTAGAGATAATAAGATAAGAGGAGGAGTTGCCATTTATGCCAAAAGCTATCACAGTGTAAAAAATTTAGAAACAAAAAAGTTTTGTGTAGAGCAGCATATTGAAGCATGTGCCTGCCAGCTTAAACTTAATGATGATTATCTTATAATTGTAACAGTATATAGGTCCCCTTCAGGGAACTTTCAGTTATTTCTGGAAAACTTGGATGCCTTGTTGTGCTATCTGTCAGATAGGGGGAAGCAAATTATTATTTGTGGTGATTTCAATGTAGATTCACTGAAAGAGTGTAATAGGAAGAAAGACCTGGAAGTCTTACTTGGCTTATTCAATCTGACATCCGTTATTGATTTTCCTACTCGGGTAGTAAAGGACAGCAGTACATTGATAGATAACTTTTTTATAGACCAAGATAAGTTTAACAACATAAATGCTTGTCCCATTGAGAATGGTCTTTCGGATCATGGTGCACAGCTAGTAACAGTATATGAAATAGCTCCGTTCAGTAATTCGAAACTGTCCACCAGAATTGTGCGCTCGATTAATGACTTAACAACTAAAAATTTCAAAGAAAGTCTACAGCAGTTAGACTGGGATGAGGTTTACATGTAACCTGATGTTAATTTAAAATATAATTTATTTCACGATACATTTGTAAGTGTATTTGATAACAGTTTCCCCAAGAAATTAGTAAAATTTAACTCTAAGAAACCATGCAAAAAACCATGGCTTACTAAAGGAATAAAAATATCGTGTAACCGAAAAAGGGAACTATATCTGTCCGCAAGAAAGAGTAATAACCCAGAAACAATAAAATATTATAAAAGCTACTATGCTACATTAAGAAAAGTTATTAAAAAATCAAGAAGCATGTGCATTATGTCTGAGATTAGCTCCTCTGATAATAAAATTAAAACAATTTGGAATATTATTAAAAGGGAGACAGGGCAACCAAGAGCAGAGGAAGAGGGTATTACCATCAAAACAAATGAAAACTTTATTAACAAAAAGTCAGAAGTTGAAAACATTTTTAATGATTACTTTTTAAATGTTGTGGAGAAAATAGGATCTAAATGTTCATTAGAAGGAGCAAGGCAATTAATGGAAGAGGCCATACCCACACAATTTGATACAATTGAAATTCCACCCACCTCACCTTCAGAAATTAGGAAAATAATAAACTCTCTCAAGAGTAAACGGTCATATGGAATTGATGGCATTTCCAGCAGGGTATTAAAAACTTGTTCCCAGGAGATAAGTAGGATTCTCAGTCATATTTGTAATAGCTCATTAAAGCAGGGTATTTTCCCAGATAGACTGAAATATGCTATCGTTAAACCTTTGCATAAAAAAAGGGGATACATACGATGTCAACAACTACCAGCCCATCTCACTTCTGACAGCTTTATCAAAGATTTTTGAAAAAGTTATGTATTCTCGAATTGCTTCACATATTAGTATAAATAAAGTTCTAACAAAATGTCAGTTTGGTTTTCAAAAAAGCTTTTCAACTGAAAATGCTATATACACCTTCACTGATGAAATATTAAATGCTTTGAATAACCGGACATCACCAGTAGGGATTTTTTGTGATCTTTCAAAGGCGTTTGATTGTGTAAATCATGGGATTCTTCTAGATAAGCTTAAGTATTGTGGTATGAGTGGGACAGTGCACAAATGGTTTAAATCATACTTAACTGGAAGAGTGCAGAAAGTTGAAATAAGCAGTTCACATGATGTAGATGACACAATTAATTCTTCTAACTGGGGAGTTATTAAAAATGGGGTCCCACAAGGTTCGGTCTTGGGTCCTTTGCTGTTCTTAATATATATTAATGACTTGCCATTCTACATACATGAAGATGCTAAGCTAGTACTTTTTGCTGATGATAAAAGTATAGCTATCACACCTGACAAACAGGAATTAACTGATGAAATTGTAAAAGATATCTTCCAAAAAGTCATTAAGTGGTTCTCTACAAATGGACTCTCATTAAACTTTGATAAAACCCAGTATATACAGTTTCATACAGTAAATGGCATGACACCATTAATAAATTTAGACTTTGAACATAAATCTGTAGCTAAGGTAGAATATTCAAAATTTTTAGGTGTTTGCATTGACGAGGGACTGAATTGGAAGAAACATATTGAAGATCTCCTGAAACGTCTGAGTTCAGCTACTTATGCTATCAGAGTCATTGCAAAATTTGGTGATATAAATCTCAGTAAATTAGTTTACTACGCCTATTTTCATTCACTGCTTTCATATGGGATCATATTCTGGGGCAATTCAACATTGAGTAAAAAAGTATTCATTGCACAAAAGCGTGTAATCAGAATAATTGCTGGAGCCCACCCAAGAGCATCCTGCAGACATTTATTTAGGGATCTAGGGATACTCACTGTAGCTTCACAATATATATATTCACTCATGAAATTTGTTATTAACAATCCGACTCAATTCAAAAGTAATAGCAGTGTGCATAGCTACGACACTAGGAGAAAGGATGATATTCACTATTCAAGGTTAAATCTAACTTTGGCTCAAAAAGGGGTGAATTATGCTGCCACAAAAGTCTTTGGTCACTTACCAAGTAGCATCAAAAGTCTGACAGATAGCCAACTAGTATTTAAAAAGAAATTAAAGGAATTTCTGAATGGCAACTCCTTCTACAATGTAGATGAATTTTTAGATAAAACATAAAAAAATATATAAAAAAATAAAAAAAAATAAAAAAAATTTTACAAAAAAAATTCTTAAAATATAGATTGTCAAGTATAGACATAATTTACTAAACTGACACGTTCCACATCATTACGAAATGTCGTATACATGATCTAAGGAACAAGTATTAATCTAATCTAATCTAATTCGCCAGACCATTTTACTTTCGTCTAACCATCATTGGTTTTTCACGAATGACATCTGTGCAACAGGCTATTGGTTGTGATAAGCTCTGACATTACTCCACGACCACCCATATTCAGATTATGCAGCTCATTTCGGACATAAATTGTTCAAATAGTTTGTTGAAGACGTAATTTAGATAAAGATGTTGTTAAATACATAGTTATTCCTAAGTGACTCGAGAATTCAGCAGATGACTGCACATAATCTACGAGCCATGTCGTTTAACAAAGCATTTCTGTTCAAATATTCAAATGTTTGTAAAGCTTATGGGACTTAACTGCGGGGCCATCAGTGCCTGAACTTACAAACTGCTTATGAACTACATTATACTAAAGACAGAACAAACATCCATGCCCGAGGGGGGATTCGAACCCCCGACGGGAACGGCCTCGCGAATCGCAGCATAGCTCCTCAATGCGTTCGGCCGTTCCGCCGCGGCTGCATTTCTGTAAGTTTTAACTCCCGTCAGGCGCTCAATATAGACACTGCTTTTTACGTGGCACATTTTAAAGCGTACGATTCATTGAAGTCGCTGACATTAAATCTCTACGACTGAATGTCAATATCCACCTTAGGATGCCTGTTGATTAGGTTTAGTACTAGTAAAAGGGGATCGTTTCTATGCGATAATACTAGCCGTATGATTTGTTTACTTACTCCAATACGCGTACATATTATTACAACTATGCCATCGTAAGTATTACGAATCTAGACCTGCAACTATATCACAATGACGTCTCCTTATACTCTTTACAAGACATCTCTGTCGTCGATGGAAGTTTCAATATTCAGTTTTAGATTCAGTTGTTCAGTTTGCTTCAGGCCACTTGCGATATTTGTAATGCAATATATTTCAGCTTACAGCACGGCACTGTAGTAGGAAACGGCAGTTCTAGCACATTATCATCTCTCTAAGGTGCTACTGAGTGAGACGACGTTAATGTCGTTACATAAAACACATGGTTTTCAGATTCCCGTTTAAATAAACAGATAATTCTGTTTGTTTGTAATGTCTATGGGACTTAACTACGGGGTCATCAGTCCCTAAACTTACAAACTAATTATGAACTACTTACGAACTAGGACGGCACAAATATCCATGCCCGAGGGGGGATTCGAACCCCCGACCGTAGGGGCCGTGCAGACCGTGACTGGAGCGCCTTAGTCTCTTCAGCCACCGCGGCCGGCACAGATAATTCACGAGTTTCTTAAGCTACTTTACGAAAGTGCTAAGATGCTGAATATGTCGACGGACGAAGCTGCATCGAGGGCAGGGTCTGTAGGATTAGTGGCTGAAACGCCACACTGCCTCATTACCTCCGCCAGCCTTGCATGGCGAACGACGGAGGTCACAATATAGAGCAGGCAGCCAACTCGAGCAGATCATCGCTCATCACATTACGTCCTCCTCGCGTCACTGCCCCTTATTCTGTTACGACGTCGCTCCTCTCCGCTAGACTCCGTCACATTTCTGTCGTCCTGCAGTACTCAGGGCTGATTTCAGGACCAAGGGACATGAGCCGTCGCTTGAGGCTTCAAGCTGACAGGGACGCCACAATCAGGGCCGTAGCTAAAGGGGGAGGGAGGGGGATCAATCGCCCCCTCCCCCGAAATTATCTTGCAATGCTTTACAAGTTAGAATATATGTCAGATTTTATTGTCTGATATTCCCTCGACGCTGGCCACAACCCAGCATATGATAACTAGAAGCGACCAAGTTGAAAGACGCTCCAGGAGGAGAAAAGTGCATGCCACAATTACTACCAAAATAACAGAACTGACAAACGTGAACGATGGAAAAGGAGAGGTGCAAAACAATGATATTTCTGTGGGAAAAAAAGTTCCCTAACCGACCTTGGTCCCATTACACACTGAGATGACAAAAGTCATGCGAAAATACAACCTAATATCGTGTCGGACGTCTTTTCTGTCGGCTAAGTGCAGCAGTTCAAGGTGGCACGAAGTCAACAACTCACTGGAAGTCCACTGCAGGAGTCCTCAACAATGCTACCTCTATAACCGTTCATAATCGTAAAACTGATGCCGATATTTCTCTACATTCCACACGCGGGTAAAAGGAACAACTAAGTTTTCGATGTGATTTCTGTTATTTTGATGATCATGTCTTCCTATGTATGTGGGTGCTAACAAAATATGTTCGCATTCGGAAGAGAAAGTGGGGGGTTAGAGTCCCCCCTTGGGCACGGTTGTTTGTGTTGTCCTTAGGTTAGTTTAAGTAGTTTGTAAGCTACGGACTAATAACCCAGCAGCTGAGTCCGATAGATTTACAAAGATTTGAACAACTTAAAAAAAACTGAACCGTTTCGTTAATGGTACCACTGTTAGCCCGAAAGTCAATGATGGCCATCAGTGCAGAGCGCCTCCACTGTTATTTGTGTTTGCCACCACTTCTAGTGCATCAAGTGTCTACTTCTTGCACGTTAACGTCGCACATAGGCGCTGACTGGGCCGCGTAATTCTTCAACGGCTAATTCATCCAATTCATTGTGAAAAAACTTTAACATTTCGCTAACAGATTAATGAAATAGTTGAGAATTTTTTCACAGTTTCCAATTAATTTTGTAATTTTTCGTAATATCTGCGGGTTTACTGCTGTACCATGAAATCAAAATGATTCCATATTTTGGCGAGCCAACTGTTCACCATACTTAGGAACGCCGAGTCCCGCTGAATACTGCAGAGATTACGAGCAATTATTACGCCGGGAAAGCCTACGAAGACACGTGAACGTCTAATGCTTGTTTAATCGGCCGATATAAATCCCTTAAATTTTACATCATTTATTGAAAACCTGTGATTTAATAGCTAACTACATGTATTACAATAAAATATAAGCAACAATACAGGTCACGGGCAGGAGTCTCATAGCAAAAAGAAACATTACACGGGCGCGGCGAAAATGCTGCTATCATTTTCAATAAAATGTTGTTCAATATTGCAATGTATTGGTGTTAATGCCACACTAAAATTTCCTGTTAACGTAATAAATATACAAGTGGAGGCGGTGAAGGCGTAATACATTGGACTATTGGACTACTGTTGGTTCAAAATGTTCAAATGTTTGTATAGCTTATGGGACTTAACTACGGGGTCATCAGTCCCTAAACTTACAAACTACTTATCAACTAGCTAATACTAAGAACCGCACAAATATCCATGCCCGAGGGGGGATTCGAACCCCCGACCGTGGTGGCCGTGCAGAACGTGACTGGAGCGCCTAAGTCCCCTCGGCCACCGCGCCGGCTATTTCCTTCCTCATTCTTACCCTATCGACGGGACATTATATTCTAATCTTGCATCTTCAATTTTTATTTGGATGTAGGGAAGGGCATTTTGTAGGTTCTGTTATGAGTGCTCGATTACCGTCGCGTTAGGGATTTATAATACCGCGACTGCATCAAAATGATAATAAATGTGTTGAGAGCTCGATCGAAGACTTTCACACAAATCTGTCGTTGATATATTATTTTGAAAATAGAATTGCCTTGAACCTCATTGCAATAGAATACAATTGTGCTACAACCAACGTTAGCTTGTTGCCTTATTCTCACAAGGAATTAAATCACATTACAGATCGACAGGTAGAGAGTGTATTTTCAATGACTCGCACTTTTTCGTTTGATTGCACTGCGGTAGGTATGAAAAGCGAACTGGTAAACCGTGGTACAGCAGCGGCCAGCTCTAGCTTTATAACCTCGAAGGTTCTTTCTTAAACCTAAGTGCTATGTTGTCTCCTTGCTTCAGAATTATGACGCTTGACACACAACTGCCGACAGCTGTGCTCTCTAACAAATGAGACACGCGTGATTATTTAATAAAAACGGAAACGCCTATATTCAATAGCACAACATCTTGATAAAGAAAAATGACATGCGACTTTCATTTCTCGTCGACATAGAAGTCAGCTGAGAAATAGCTCGGTTCGTCTAGATTAGCGAGGTAAATCCCTATACTATTTTTCAAAGAACCATATGTAACCTACAAAAGATAAATAAATTCTGGCCATCAAATACATTAACACTGTTTAAGTCGCGTCCGGAACAACGTGAAGTCAAGAAGAAGATAAGAGAAACAGAAGGAACTGACATTTCCAGGTATGGCTAGTTAAGCGTCTATGGTATGAGGTACTCCTTGACACCTTTTAATAACATGAACATATAGGTCACGGTAGCACAGACATTCCGAGGAAACGTTTAAGTGTTTATTACTTGTTTTCGAAAAGTTCGAAGTTCAAATGTTCAAATGTTTGTATAGTCTATGGGACTTAACTACGGGGTCATCAGTCCCTAAACTTACAAACTACTTATTAACTACTTACGAACTAGGACGGCACAAATATCCATGCCCAGGGGGGATTCGAACCCCCGATCGTAGTGGCCGTGCAGACCGTGACTGGAGCGCCTCAGTCACCTCGGCCACCGCGGCCGGCGATGTTCGAAGTCTGATGTTAGTTGTAACGGAGCAGAATCACGGGGACGCTACTTCAGTAGTAGTTTTTGATACCAGCCCCGGATACCGAAATTTCTCATATCAATTAATTTTCGGTGCCATTTTTACATAACGTACACAAGAGAAACCTTGGGGTTCAATACATTAAATTGCAATATTACACACAAATGTCAGTCTTTTTCAAATTTTCTGCTGTATTTTGAAGCATTATTTCTCATATTTTTTTAAACGAAATAGCAGGAAGCAAATTTTTCTATAGAGTTTCATGTAAACTGTTCAACTGTAGGTGCTATACATTCACACATTAAGACCAATTATGAGAATTTCTTACTTACGAAAATTGTCCTTTTATATAGTATAAATAATTTTAATGCTACGGTTTTCTTGGAATCACTGATCATTTACGAGGGAAGATCGAGGTTTTTACCTACTTTACTAGAGAGTCACCTAGGTTCGCAACACGTTTCTGCCATCGTGGTACCAGTTTGGAAATGTCATTTCTTAAAGTCAGTTTAGTTGGATTATATCCATCTGCGGACTACGGATTTCAGTTCCTTATACGTCGCAATGCGTTGACTAGTCTCAAAATTTGGCATAATACCAAAGGGTTGAAAGACTGACGCTGTAAGGTGCGGATTGTATGGTGAATGCCGCAGCACCAACCGAATTAAAAAAATGCGCTTAGGATTTAATATTGTGCTCACTGGAGTCGGAACTCATGCTCGGATTGTTTTGGTAATGATGGGGAAGAAACTCCGTCGTGCTCTTTCAAAGTTACCATACCGGCATTTGCCTGGAGTGGTTTAGTGAAAACTTGTGACAGGGCTACCTCTTATATACGTGCCTTATCCTGAATATATTTTTCAACCGACTCTCCCAACTCTCATTATATGAGCTTCAATTACTGTCACATTCATTATTCATTTACTTGGCAACGAAACACCTGCTGAAGAAACGAAGTCCTATGGCCTGGAACAGAATATCTTTAGGGAACAATGTTAGTTTGTGCTTCTTCAAAGATAATTATTTCACCTTCTATTAATGCAGACACGTAAAACAAAAGAATTCCGCTACAGTTGCTTCCATCAACATCCACGGAGTACAGACGTGGCGATCTTGACAGGACTGACTCGGTTTAACAGCAGCAAATTTTTCTATTTGTCGCGATTGGGGTTTTTAGCCGTTCACTGCAAATACTGTTGTTGGCCGGTCTTGGCAGTCTTAGCAGTCTCTTTCCCGTTTCCATTTCTCTTTAGGTGGCGGCCGAGATCTAATTCTAATAGGCAGCGAGAGAGCGGATTCTCATTCATCTACATCTACATTGGATACTCTGTAAATCACCTTTAAGTGCCTGGAAGAGGGTTCATCGAACCACCTTTATACTATTTATCTCCCATTCCATTCTCGAATAGCGCGCGGGAAGAAAGAACACCTGAATCTCTCCGTTCGAGCTCTGATTTCTCGTATTTTATTCTGATGATCTTTTCTACCTATGTAAGTGGGAGTCAACAATATATTTTCGCATTCGGAGGAGAATGTTGGCGATTGGAGTTTCCCGGGTAGCCCATGCCGCAGCGATAAGCGCCGTTGTTGTAATGATTCCCATCCCAGATCCTGCTGTCTCCCCTGTATCGTGACAATACGAAACGAGCTGCCATTCTCTGGACTCTTTCGATGTCCTCCGTCAAACCCACCTGATAAGGATCCCACACTAGGCAAGAATACTCCAAAAAAGGACGGACAAGCGTAGTGTTTGCAGTCTCTTTAGTAGTTCTTTTCCATCTTTTAAGGGTTCTGCCAATAAAACGCTGTCTTTGGTTCGCCTTCCCACGATATTATCTACGTGTTCTTTCCAGTTTAAGTCTGAAGTAATAGTAATTCCTAGGTATTCTGTGGAGTTTACGGCCTTCACTTTTCATTGATTTATCTTGTAAACAAAGTTTAACGGATTTCTTTTCGTACTCATGTGGACGACTTCACACTTCTCATTATTTAGAGTCAAGTGCGAAATTTTACACCATAGTGATGTCTTATTGAGGTCGTTCTGCAGTTGGTTTTGATCTTCAGATGATTTTACTAGACGGTAAATGACGGCATCATCTGCGAACAACCTAAGAGAGCTACTTAGATTTTCCCCTAAATCTTTTATGTAAATAAGGAACAGCAGAGGACCAATAACAGTACTCTATGGAACACCCGACATCACTTCTGTTTTAGTCGATGCCTTACCATCGATTACTACGAACTGTGTCCTGTCTGACAGGAAATCTCCTATCCAGTCGCAAATTTGGGGCGATATACCATACCCACCCTCTCTGATGGTGAGGTATAGGTCAAGGCCAAGAGATTTTGTCTTCGTAAGTGAATTTTTGATAGTTGATAGTGTTCGTTTTGCTAGTGAGTATATCTACGTAGCGTACCTTGTGAGACTCAGATATGACGTCATTGGTCAAAGCCGATGGGTTGTATCGTGGTCTTCAATTGTGCCTTGCAGAATGCAGAATTGAGTTGAATGAGGTGCACTCACGAGGTGCACAATTTGAAGAACTGAATACCATGAAAGACTCACGAGGTGTAGAAATGCGTGCCAAATGTTCAAATGTTTGTACAGTCTATGGGACTTAACTACGGGGTTATCAGTCCCTAAACTTACAAACTACTTATGAACTACTTACGAACTATGACGGCACAAATATCCATGCCCGAAGGGGGATTCGAACCCCCGACCGTAATGGCCGTGCAGACCATGACTGAAGCGCCTCAGTCCCCTCGGCCACCGCGGCCGGCAAATGCGTGCCTTCTGGAGTATGGAACTGCGTGCACAACATTAGGAAGTTCGCTCGAAACTGAATAATTGGTTTGAAATGCAATCGCGCGGAGAGAAAATTTGTCGGACTGTTTTGATGTGCAGGCGGTTCATTTTCAAAAGCAGGGCGAGGTGTTAGACCAGATTTTGGCTGTAACTAAGGCAGCACGGCATAATATTGAGGAAAATCTCGGTTTACTATAAGTAATTGATCAGCAGATAGTAAATACCCCTGTGAAATTGAAAAATCTAGAGAGTAATCTCGAAGTGATGAACGAACGAGTAGAAGAGCCCGGTACCGTCATTTCCGATCATTCTGAGGTGTACAGTACTCTCGAATCTCACTTTGAGTTAGTAGACGAAACGCAATGAGAATCTGAAATCAGGGTTGTAGAGGTGGTCTCCGTACAGTAGTAGAATTTGAGTAGTTGTTGTTTGTTGTTGCGGTCTTCAGTCCGGAGACTGGTTTGATTCAGCTCTCCACCCTACTCTATCCTGAACAAGCCTCTTCATCTCCTCATAAGACCCGCAACCTACATCTGTCCGAATCTGCTTACTGTATCCATCTCTTGGTCTCCCTCTGCGATTTTTACCCCACACGCTTCCCTCTATTGCTAAATTTACGATTCCTTGATGACTAAGAATGTGTCCTACCTATCGATCCGCTCTTTTAGTCAAGGTATACCAGAAATTCCTTTTCTCTCCAATTCTCTTCAGTACCTCTTCATTAGTTACGCGATCCACCCACCTAAACTTCAGCATTCTTCTGTAGCACCACATTTCAAAAGCCTCTATTCTCTTCCTGTCCACACTGTTTATCGTCCATGTTTCGCTCCCATACAACGCCACACTCCACACAAATGCCTTCAAAAAGGACTTCCTTACACTTAAATTAGTATTCGATGTTAACAAATTTCTTGTCCCCAAAAACGCCTTTCTTCCCATTACCATTCTGCATTTTATATTCTCTGTATTGCGACCATCGCATGTTATTTTACTGCCCAAGTAACAAAACTCATCTACCACCTTTATTGTTTCGTTACCTAATCTAATTCCCTCAGCATCGCCAGATTTTCTTAGACTGCACTCCATTACCCTCGTTTTGCTCTTGTTAATGTTAATTTTATACGCACCTTTCAACACACTGTCCATTCCGTTCAACTGCTGTTCCAGGTCTTTTGCTGTCTATGAGGTAAGAAGTTATAAGAAGTTAAGGAGTAGATTCACTGATATGACTGTTAGTGTAGCGCCTGTCCATCACGTATCTGAACCGGGGACTGGACAGTTGTTGCTGGGTGAGGTGCAGGGCAGGGATAAGGTGCGACCAGTCAGGGGCAGACACGCTCACCACCCCTCTGTCGGAGGCCGTGGAAGCAGATGGACTCCGGTCATCTCCAGCGGCTCTACCAGCAGAAATGGCTTCCGGAGCTCCTGGTCTTCCACTGAAAGAGCCACAACAACTTCGCTAAGACGAGCAATATGAATTCGTTTTAATGGGAGTTAAGACAATCTCTTGTGATGAAAGTTCGTATCCGAGGCAGAATTGTTGTGGCATCGCACAAGTCAGTGCCTACTGTCATCATTGTTGAATTTTTGACTCGTAGCCACACACTTATTGATTGTGAGGGCGAAACAGATACTCAAAAGGTTCAAATGTTTGTTAAGCTTAAGGGACTTAACTGCAGGGTCATCAGTCCCTAAACTTACAAACTACTTGAGTGGCCTATTATCAAAGACGGACATCTATCGTTTGCCACAAAATGAAATGTACAAATGTTCAAATGTTTGTAAATCTTATGGGACTTAACTACGGGGTCATCAGTCCCTAAACTTACAAACTACTTATGAACTACTTACGAACTAGGACGGCAAAAATATCCATGCCCGAGGGGGGATTCGAACCCCCGACCGTAGTGGCCGTGCAGACCGTGACTGAAGCGCCTCAGTCCCCTCGGCCACCGCGGCCGGCCCACAAAATGAGATAAACGTCATTTTTATTGCGAAACGTAGAGCTAATATATTTATAAGCTTATTTGAGCATTATCAACTTTAATACTCGAGGATTTATATCTGGAAGTGGCTAATATCAATTTGATTACTCAAGAACCTTCAAATACAGATGTCCGTCTTTGAAACCAAAACGTGTAGGTGTCCGCTTTTGATGTGAACACGCTTTCAGATGTTCGTTTATGATTCACAGAGATTCGCTTACTGCTGACGAGAATCTTCAGCTTTCTCCATTGAAAGGGAAATAATGTAAGCCTAAGAAGCGTACCGTGTAGTTGCAAAGTAAACGCGTATGACAGACAGTTTATTTTCATTTCCTTTTGTTTTAGTTTTTAGGGCAACGATTAACAAAACTACGACTTTCGTCTTTCCTATTGTTCTGTGTCGGACGAGATGTTTCTAATTCATAGGTGAAATACGTAGAAAACTTTTTATACTTGAAAGTTTACGAATTGTCCTTCTTAGGATTACGTGTATATTTCCGAAAAAAAAAGGGGAATAGTATACCATTAACGCCCAGATCTGAGTTTGGTGTTACAAAAATTGGGTATTTGCCTATCTCCCTATATTGTTTTCATCTTATTTTCCGAACTTTCAATTTTTTACTAAAGTATGTTTTAGAGTTTTGTTGCACACTCTTCAGAATGTTACTTTATATCTTAGGCCTATCATACGCCTCTTTTTCTGTACCTTTGGACATCCAGACTGCAGTACATATTTGTTATTTTAGCAGAATGATTGTTACATACCTCTGTCTTCTTAGGAAATTTAAAAACAGACAAATGAGGTATTTTACAGGTGTATAGTCTCGGAAATTATACTAATATCGACATAAACTGGAAAATATTAAATTTTGAACTCTTATTACATATTGTAAAAATGAAGAACTACAATAATTATAACAATCTTTTTAATTTTATATACAAAATGAAATGTTACGGGACTGAATCTCTAAAATTATTAACGTAAAGTCTGTTGAAACGGTCGCCAGATTTTTCCGTAAAATTCTTATGTTATTTCTGACATCGAAATTCTTTCCAATACGTGAAAATTTCGTACAACACACCTTACAATATAACAGTGTAGTTTACAAGCTAGTCTTACCTTTGTTTCTTTTCAATATTTATTTCTCACTTTTCAGGTTTTCTCAACCGCTTCCTAGCTTTTCCTTCGGATACTGGTGATGTATTATGTTCCATTTCACTCGCTTCAAAATGGTTATTAGTAGTAATACTATAAAAAACTACTGAAAAACTTAAGTACGGGCTAATATGTCTTAGTACCTGGCACATAATGTCGCCATGTCTGATTTTCGAGGTCATGTGATCAAATACTGTGTTGCCATTGGTGCACACTGCTTTATTCAACAAGTGTCCTAATTTGATATCAAGCTCTTATGTAGGTGTCCGCTTTTGATGTGAACAGTCAGCTTTAAGGTGTGATTTATCACATTTACGTCAATTTTTGGAAACATCGGACTTCACCAATGAAAAGAGAGGAAAAACTTCCCCCAGGATCGACTACTAACTAAATTTCGACCATTAGGTCAAATGTCCAGGTTTGATATTAAGCTACTCACTTATGAAGTACCTTATACTAAAGACGACACAAACATCCATGCCCGACGGAGGATTCGAAACAGATAGTATTTGACTGAAAGGGAAGAGGCGCGCTGGCATTGTGTGCGGAACGCAGGCCCCCTGCAGCGGCTGGTTCTGCACGGCCAGACGGCGCTGCAGCCAACGCCGGCCTTCACAGGCGAGACAGTCCCCCACCTCTCGCGGCCAGAAAACGCACAGGAAAAGGATTAGGGAAGGTCGCCGCCTTGTTTGGCGAGCTCATACTTCGCGGCGGCGTGTTAACAGACGGAGCTGGCAGATAAACAAGTTTCACTTGTCGTCACAAAGTAGGAAGGAGGGGAAAATTTTATTTGTGTCCCTGCCCCATCCCTCTGTCAAATCGGGAGTTAGTGGAAAGGAAAATAGAACAAATGTTCAAATGTTTAAGCTTAAGGGACTTAACTGCGGGGTCATCGGTCCCTAAACTTACAAACTACTTATGAACTACCGTATGCTAAAGACGACACAAACCTACATGCCCGAGGGGGGATTCGAACCCCCGACCGTGTTGCGAAACACAGCTTGCCCTTTATTCACATAAAGTGTTAAGTGCCATCGACAAGGGATCTCAAATCGATTCCATATTTCTGGATTTCAGGAAGGCTTTTGACACTGTACCCCACAAGCGGCTTCTTATGAAATTGCGTGCTTATGGAATATCTCCCCAATTGTGCGGTTGGATTCACGATTTCCTATCAGAAAGAACACAGTTCGTTGTAATTGACGGTAAGTCATCGAGTAAAGCAGAAATGATATCTGGCGTTCCACAGGGAAGCGTTATAGGTCCCCTACTCTTCCTCGTGTTTATAAACGATTTAGGAGACAATCTGAATAGCTCCCTTAGATTGTTCGCGGATGATGCTGTCGTTTATCGGTTAGTGAAGTCAACAGAGGATCAAAAGCAACTGCAAAGCGATTTAGACAAAATTTCTGCATGTTGCGAAAATTGGCAATTAACACTAAATAAAGGAAAGTGTGAAGTAATACACATGACCACTAAAAGAAATCCGCTGAACTTTAATTACGCGATAAATCAGTCAAACCTTAAGGTCGTAGATTCTACCAAATACCTAGGAGTTACAATTACGTACAACTTTGACTGGAGAGAACACATAGAAAATATTGTGGGGAAGGCGAACCAAAGGTTACGTTTCATCGGCAGAACGCTTCGAAGATGCACCAGCTCCACCAAAGAGACTGGCTACACCACACTTGTGCGTCCTCTCCTGGAGTACTGTTGCCCCTTGTGGGACCCTCACCAGGTGGAATTGACGGAAGACATTGAGAAGGTTCAGAGAAGGGCAGCTCGTTTTGTTCTATCACGATACGGGGGGGGGGGGGGGGGGGGAAGCGCCACGGAAATTTTGTACGAATTGGGGTGGAAATCATTAAAAGAAAGACGTTATTCATTGCGGCGTGATCTGTTTGCGAAGTTTCAATCACCGACTTCTAGTTCTGAATGTGAAAATATCTTGCTACCACCCACCTACTTAGGGAGACATGACCATCCCAATAAAATAAGAGAAATCAGATCGAAAACGGAACGATTTAGGTGTTCTTTCTTCCCGCGCGCTATTAGAGAATGGAACGGTAGAGAAAAGTTATGAAAGTGGTTAATAAACCCTCTGCCAGGCACTTGAATGTGATTTGCAGAGTATCTATGTAGATGTAGATGTAGACGTGCAGACTGTGACTGACGCACCGCAGACCGCTCGGCCACAACGGCCGGCGAAATGGAACAAATGATAAATAGAAAGTGAATAGGTGCTCCAAACATTCCTATAATATGCGATATTAGCTTTGAATAAAGAAGAAAGTAGTTTTCACTTGGCTCAAGATGCAACACCTCTCAGCAAGAGGCTAATTAGAAAACCAGACCGATCGGAAGACGTAGACGACCTTCTAGCGCCTTGATCACTGGACTGCAGCAGCGATGGATCACGCGCAATTCATTAGACATGTGTTCACCACGCAGCGGCGAACCCAATTGAACGGTGTTTCCGCGAAGTCGGCAAAGAGACGAAAATTAACTCTTCAACTCGATACACCAAATGGGTAGAGTATATTACCTAGTTTGAAACGATTATTTACATTTTTGTCCATGATAGAATATGCTGAGATTATGTTAGAGAGGCCGATAATCACGCAATTGAGAGCCGCTGTTCGATTACCTCCTCCTGCAGAAGAGGAATTAAAAGTTTTGTCTCCTATATGACGATCCATACCGCGTCCAAAACGTTGCAGATAACCACATAGTTGTCGACCCAGGCACCAGAGCCGAGTACGGCATATGGGACATTTCAAATATCAAGTTTTCGTCAGCTCGATCCCTTCGCGCCCATAGATTAATATAATAAACAAAAAGAAAAAAAACACAGGTCTGTGCAGCGCATTAAATCTCCATTTGTGTTGTAAATGTAGAGAGAAGTTGTAATTAATTCTTTTCTTGCTTTGTGTGTCTAATGTGATGTGATATCTAGTAATAAGTTGTGATTTACGTAACAATGTTATGTTTAACGAGTACTAGGAATGAAACAGAAAGGAAATATAAGAGTTCAATGAGGACAGACAGCTGACACCATCGTAAAAAGGCTTGGGAAGAGTGGAGAGTACAAACCGGGAATATAGAGCACATGTCTCACAGTGGGGAAAGTGACAAGGGTTGCACAGCGTGGATTGTTACCCTTGAGGCAAGAGGCACTGAGAATGTGACTGCCTTGCGTAACAGGCGCAATCGTAAACCACTAGCCCGCGAATATTTTAGAAGACAGATAAGGTGAGAACCGATCTGTGAAAATAAGGCCTTCACCACAGTGATGAGAAGTCCCACGGAACCACACACACACACACACACACACACAAACACGTGCGCACGCGCCACTGAGTGCCACTATAAGGAAAGAAAATATACATTTTAGTAAAGTTAACCTTACGCCAGGGAATGTGACGAAGGGTGTTCATATGTTCAAATGTTTGTAAATCTAAGGGACTTAACTACGTTGGTCATTAGTCCCTAGCCTTACAAACTACTTACACTAACTTTAATTTACGCTAAGGACAACACAAACATCCCAACCCGAGGGAGGACTCGAACCCCCGACGGTGAACGGCCGCGCGCACCGCAGCAGGGCGCCTCAGTGCGCATGGCTATTCTGCCGCGGCAAGGAGGGTGTGACGAGTCACGAATTTTCAGGGTAATCTATTTAACTGTATGTCACGAGATTCAGAAGCATGCTAGCCAGAGACATCACAAAGGATACATTGGAGAAAGCGCAAAGTCAGAGGAGGAAGGCACAATGTGGGGGGTAAATGGCTTCGGGAAACGGAATAGCCAAAGATAGAACCTAAGGATGTCCTGGTGGTTGTATTGGTCTCGACGAACAGTTCGTTCAGCGATTCTAGGAAACAAACTGATTTGTGAAGGGAAAGGCCGTCTACTGATGAGATTAATATCTGTCTAGGAACCTCGTGCAGAGTCAGTGATTTCGAAAGAAACCGCAACCTGTGAGAGAGGCGCTGATAGATGAACGTAGAGTAACAAGGAACGCTATTGTTCTAAATAAAGAGAGACAATAGAGACCAAAATTTAACAGTAGCTTAATAAATGTAGTACCATCGCTTAAGATCCTACCGCCCAGAAACTGTTTATCGCAAAAAAGGACATGATTTGACTGATTCTTCCGTCGCTTCTGTAGAACATAATCAAATACATGAAAAAAACACCATTTTGTGTGTGTTCTACGAGTTTATTTTTGACTTAACCGGTTTTCGGTTTATAAGGCTATCTTCAGAGTTTTGACTGCTGTGTCAAAGAGGTTACCATGGTTTGATATTGTACTGAAAGAGATGACAGACATCTACACTTAGATTGACATACAGTAAAACACATCTTTGACATTGTGTTATTACAATTGGGAACTTAAAAACAAAACAGTAATAAATGTGTGTGGAGGATAAAACAAGGAATAAATTTCAACCGCCGGCCGTTGTGGCCGAGGGGACTGAGGCGCTCCAGTCACGGTCTGCACGGCCACTACGGTCGGGGGTTCGAATCCCCCCTCGGGCATGGGTATTTGTGCCGTCCTTAGGATAAGCTAGTTGATAATTAGTTTGTAAGTTTAGGGACTGATGGCCCCGTAGTTAAGTCCCATATAAAAAATTCAACATAACCTGGCTGGGAACTGGGACTACCTATTATGAACAAACTGATAATGCTAATAAATATAAATAAGTGCCCTGATAATAATTTTGGGCAATAATTTTAGATAGGTGTTACATATGACAGTTATAAGGCCACTCCAAACCTGGCCTTACAATGATGATGATTATGATTGACATTCTTCTTATGTACTGACTACTTGATATTAATATGCAAAAGTGCAAGTTTTTGTGGGCCCACAGGGCTTGGATTCTAGCACTGAGGATGGTCAGACACTGACCGAAATCGATCTGTCTTATATATATATAATAAAGATTTCAATGCAGCCAAAACTGGTTCTTCCAATTTTAATAATTTTAATGTGGTCGCTCTGCACCAGACTTCGGATGGAGTCGCCTACATGTTTAGTTTTTAAGTTGCCAATTGTAATATCACAATATCAAAGATGTGTTTACTATTTATGTCACTCTAGGTGTAGACGTTTGTTATCTCTTTTAATACCGTATCAAAACATTGTAACCTCTTTGACACAACAGACAAAACTCTGAAGATGGCCTTATAAGCCGAAAACCGGTTAATTAACCAAAAATATACTCGTGGAACACACACAAAATTGTGTTTTTCATTTAAAAGACTTATGTTTCAATAATATACTGTACGAGTGCTGGACACAATGATTGCTGCAGCATCGCGCATACCACAAAGAAAATCGACGAATAAGTAAGGATATGATTAGTATGTTTATTTTTTGTTTAACTGTGCCACCTTAGACTACGAGAGAAGTTTCGGCAGCTGGGTCAGCACCGCTCGTCCGTCGCTCAGAACGGCAAAACGTAACCTCGGAGCGCGTTGTTGACCCGGAAGACTAGAAAGCGACGGCAGCTGGCACGCCTGTCAAGGCCGCGGCAGTGTTGAGGTACTGTTCCAGCGCAGGGTCGCTGACCGCGCTCACCAGTTAAAGGGCCCGCCCACTCGCCGACTCCTCCCAGCCTCAACCGCCGCCGCCGTTGTCCACAGCTGCGGGCGCCCCTTCTGTTTACCTCTGCCACTGCCAGTGTTTACTTCTGGACGCAAAGAGCCAAACCACAGTCTAACATACCAGTAAAAACTAGACCGCTCGCTAGCGCTAGTGTCGTGCCCCCACATTGAACGTGACAGAAGCCGCCATTTGCAGGGAAACAGTGCGTAAACATGGTTCGTTCGTGTGCTGCTTTTAATTGTATCAGTAAGATTGGTAGCAAAGCCGAAGTCGGATACGGTGTTACATTTCACAGATAAGTCATTACTTGTATACCGTATCGTATTTTCTTGGTGAAATAATAAATCATGAGCGTTATTTTTGTTTAGGTATTCTCTTACAAATGATTCTCTAGAACTGATAAAAGTACTTTGTTTCATGTCTAGTACTTATATTTTATTTGCATATAAATTATTCAAAATACTAACACGATTTATGTACTAAGTTGACCTGAATGAAGAACTAGGCGTATAAAAGGTATTTACATTTTTAATCATATATCGTATGATGCAGTAGGAGGTCGAATAATTGCTTTTAGCCGGCCGCGGTGGCCGACGGGACTGAGGCGCTTCAGTCACGGTCTGCACGGCCACTACGGTCGGGGGTTCGAATCCCCCCTAGGGCATGGATATTTGTGCCGTCCTTAGTCTTAGTTAGTTCATAAGTAGTTTATAAGTTTAGAGACTGATGACCCCGTAGTTAAGTCCCATAGACTCTACAAACATTTGAACATTTAATTGCTTTTAGGTACTTAACAAGTGGTGATTGTACTTCTCAACTGGCCAAATATTTCATAGAATGTTGCATATTCAGCCACTTTGAGAGGTACTATCTCCGTTAAAAAGTAATATGCGAATGAAATGTGTATTTAAAGTTGTATGGGTTATTACAATTATTCATATCCAAATTCGAGGAAGTTAAAAGAAAAATTCTATGTAATATGGAAAGGAATGTAGACAAAACTACGCTATGCAAAAATAAGCGTGCAAAACGTACAGAGTATTCGGCAAAAAGTAAACAGGACCTGACAGAAAATTACGTGGATTGAATAATAATCGCACTGTCCGCTACTTCACAAATTTCATGGAATTATCTTATGCAAATACCTCGATGCAAAATCGCTCTACCTTCTCAGAAAAGAGCCTTATACCCTTAAACTTCGTGTCTCTCTATGCAGGCGTATTTCGGAAATTGGGAAACTTCATTCACTTAAGAATACTTTTTAAACAGACTGCAGTACTTAGTAATATTTTTAAACAAACATGCGTTTATTTTGTGCTTCATTTTGCTCCTGTTGCGTTTAATACAATTGAAGTCATAATCACAGTACTAGGATTCTTCCCTGCAAATGGCGGCGATCGGCCGCTTCAATTCGGGGATACTTGCCTCGCTTCTCCGCTACGGCGTGGTAGGGGCTTGAATACCAGTCGCGACACTGGTGTAAAATCTGTTACCGCCTGACAGCTAAGACGACTCTAGCGCTCAAAGCGGAGAGCAAGGGAGCCGCCTATTAACGTAATATATATCGTATGAATAATACTTTATTCTCGCACCCTTTTCTACGTAATTCACGATACGATTGGTTTATTTTAGATTCAAAGTTTTTAGTCTAATATCAGACGAAACGGATGATGCCTAAATACACATTAGTGGAACTAAAACAGATGAATGAAACGATGAAAGCTAAAACCTACCCACGTAAAAACATGTGCCTCCGAATATTTTTGTAGCTTTCCCCATTAAAATAATGTAAGCCTAAGAAGCATACCGTGTAGTTCCAGAGTAAACGTGTATGACAGACAATTTATTTTCATTTCCTTTTGTTTTACTTTTTAGGACAACGATTAGCAAAACTACGACTTTCGTCTTTCCTATTGTTCTGTGTCGGACGAGATGTTTCCAACTAATAGGTGAAATACGTAGAAAACTTTTTTATACTTGAAAGTTTACGAATTGTCCTTCTTAGGTTTACGTGCATATTTCCGAAAAAAAAGGAATAGTATGATCATCGACGCCCAGATCTGAATTTGGTGTTAATATTTTCTACAAAAATTGGGTATTTGCCTATCTCCCTAGATGTTTTTCATCTTACTTTCCGAACTTTCAATTTTTTACTAAAGAATAAGGTTTCAGAGTTTTGTAGCACACTCTTCAGAATGTTACTTTATATCTTAGGCCTATCATACGCCTCTTTTTCTGTACCTTTGGACATCCAGACTGCAGTACATAGTTGTCTTTTTATCAGAATGATTGTTACATACCTCTCAGTCCTCTTAGAAAATTTAAAAACAAACAAATGAGGTATTTTTTCTGGTTCTTCCTACATTTTATTGCGCTACAAGCGTTCCTCGTTCCGGAAAGCATCACGAAAACGAATATAAGCTACAAGTAACCCGACGTACAACGCACGAAATACCGCCAACTCAGTGGTGTCCCCTGCTGGCAGCTTGGTGCGCAGCTGTCGCGGTTGGTAACAAAAATTCGCTCGCGTGTCGTGACTGGTATGTTAGACTGCGGCCAAACGAACTCTTGTTCAGTGATTCGAACATTACGACTACAGTCGCCCGCACGAACGACGGCTGTCGAGTTTAGCCTTGATCTGCGCATCTACGTCACGCATTCGTCGACAGCCAATGAGCGTTCAGTAATGTCCCGAACGCTCTGCTGCAACTGTCGTAGGCACGGCCAACATAATACTTGATTGTAGCGAGTTATTCAGTGGATTTTATTCTATTTGTTGCAAGTTGTCATCGCTGATGGTGCTGGCATGTAATAAAGTCTATCTAAGCGAGAGCCATTATTAAGGTTTCTTCAAGCGCAAAGCACGTTTACAGGGTAGGGATGGGAAAAACCGACCGGTTAAAACCTATACCGGTATTTTAGTTTTGAATAACCGGTTTTTTCGGTATTTATTTGTCGTCGGTTGTAACCGGTCTTTTTTAGTTATTGCCAAGAACCGGGTAAAAAACCGATACAACTACTTTCTGTAGCAGTGATTCAAAATGTGTGTGTGTGTGTGAGGTTTTTTTTTATATAATAATAATAATCTGATGAAGACTGACTAAATGTGCCGAAAGCGGCCATTTTAATAAATGAGTTTTCTTGACTTCTTTTACTATTGGATATTAAAGAACAGAGTGTTGTTAGCTCCTCAACACGTTGGTTAAAACTTTAAATGTATTACATTGCTATGCTAACAAGTTTTATTAATTGATTGCTTGAAACTGAGGGGCTTTTTTTAATAACGAATATGGGTTTAGGTAACATTGATCATGTCGTCTCTAATGACCAAGGTGTCGACAGGACGTTAAACACTAAGATTCATTCATTCAACATTGATCATGTGATGCCTCGCGAGGTAGCCGTGCGGTCTGAGGCTCCATGTCACGGACTGCGCGGCTGCTCCAGTCGGAGATTCGAATCCTCTCCCTTCCCTCGGTCATGGGTGCGTATGTTGTCTTTAGCGTAAGTTAGTTTAATTAGTTTGTAAGTCTAGGGACCGATGACCTAAGGGGTTAGATCTCATAAGAACTCACACCCATTTGAACATTCTTTGGGCATGTGGTATACAGCTTTTCTAGTTCAATTTGCGTAAATTTACACTAACAACAATCATACTGTTAGTCGGTACTGTGACATTATTTTTCAAAATACGCCGACCGCGGTGGCCGAGGTGACTGCGGCGCTCCAGTCACGGTCAGCACGGCCACTACGGTCGGGGGTTCGAATCCCCCCTCGGGCATGGATATTTGTGCCGTCCTAGTTCGTAAGTAGTTCATAAGTAGTTCGTAAGTTTAGGGACTGATGACCCGTAGTAAAGTCCCATAAGCTTTACAAACATTTGAACATATTTTTTTTTTTCAAAATATTTCTGCAGCACTGATTGAAGTTCTTTTACTGACTGTATAACGAGATATTCATATGCGCTGGCTCACAAGTCCAACTGAAGGAGCAGTTGGCTCAATATTCGCAACTGCCGGATGGAAATACTAGGCCAGTAAATCTCCATGCTTCGTATATCGTCTTCTACAGACTCCTGGCTAGGCTTACACACACACTCAAGAGGGCGTAGTATTCGTAGGGGATCTTGCAAAATATGGAAAGAGTAGTCATTTGTCGTATAACGTAAATTTACCTTAATTTTAACTAAACTTCCTAAGTTTCGTTTTCGGCCGAAACTAGAAGAACCGACAATTCGATTACGGTTTCTGTTTCGGCTGCCAATTAAGTTTCAGTCGTACTTTGCTGGAAATAAAAGCAATAAAAAACCGAAAACCGGTTATTTAAAAAACCGGTTATCTTGAGCAGTTTTTACAGTGCGGTTAAATTGGTGATGAAAAGAACCGGTATAACCGAAAACCAGTTGTTTCAGCGATAACCGCCATCCCTAATACAGGGTGGTCCATTGATAGTGACCGGGCCAAATATCTCACGAAATAATCATCAAACGAAAAATCTACAAAGAACAAAACTTTTCTAGCTTGAAGGGGGGAAACAGATGGCGCTATGGTTGGACCGCTAGATGGCGCTGCCATAGGTCAAACTGATATCAACTGAATTTTTTAAAATAGGTAGCCCCATTTTATGACATATTTATCTAGTACGTAAATAAATATGTTTTATTTGGAACACTTTTTTCGCTTTGTGATAGATGCCGCTGTAATAGTTACAAACATATTAGTACGTGGTATCGCGTAAAATTTCGCCAGTGCGGACGGTATTTGCTTCGTGATACATTACTCGTGTTAAAAAGAACCGTTTACCAATTGCAGGAAAGGTCGATATGGTATTTATGTATGGCTATTGTGATCAAAATGCCTATGCTATGTATGTTGATCGTTATCCTGGAAGACATCATACAAGTGTCCTGACAAATGTTCAAATGTTGGAAATCTATCGGACCAAACTGCGTGGTCATCAGTCCGTAGCTTACAAACTACTTAAACCTAGTTAAACTAACCTAAGGACAACACACACACACACACACACCCATGCCCCAGGGAGGACTCGAACCTCCACGGCGAGCAACCGCGCGCTCCGCAGCGAGACGCTTTAGACCGCTCGGTTACTCCACCGCGGCAAGTGTCCTGATCTTTCGTCGGATAGTTTCGTTATGTAAATAGACAAGAAGTGTTCAGCCGCAAGTGAAACGTCAACCACGACCTGCAACAAATGATGATGCCCAAGTAAGTGTTTTAGCTGCAGTTGCGGCTAATCCGCACATCAGTAGTAGACAAATTGAGCGAGAATCGGGAATCTCAAACACGTCGGTGTTGACAATTCTACATGAACATAAATTTCACTCGTACCATATTTCTATACCCCAGGATTTTCACAGCGAAGACTTTGAACGTCGAGTATAGTTTTGCCACCGGTCACAAAATAAATTACGGGACGATAACAGATTTTTTCCACGCGTACTGTTTCGTGACGAAACAACGTTAAAAAACAGAGGTAACGTAAACCGGCATAATGTGCACCATTAGGCAACGGAAAATCCACGATTGCTGCGACAAGTGGAACATCAGCGACCTTGGCGGGTTAATGCATGGTGCGGCATTATGGGAGGATGTTGGCCCGCTAGATGGCGCTACCATAGGTCAAACGGATATCAACGGCAAATAAAAATAAAATGTTTGTATAGCTTATGGGACTAACTACGGGGTCAACAGTCCCTAAACGTATAAACTACTTATGAACTAGTCCAATAGATTTCGGGAATGCAGCCGTGTGAAATTCACTTCTTCTGCTGATATTTCGGCCGCGTACCTTCCGGCCATGTTCAGAGTGAGTCGAAGACTGTCTACGAGGTGCCGGGCGCGGCCTTATAAGCCTGATCACGGTGGCAATGCGCGTGCGCGTCACAGATGCTGGTATACTGCATATCGAAGTACTCACACGCGTGTGCCCACCGTGGCGGAAGCGCTCCGATGTTCACTTATCGATATATGCTCGGCGGCGGCAACACCTTCACGTCTTCTCTGTGATTTCAATACTCCAAGTGCAGGGTTCCAAGCTTTGTCTAAATTAAAACCTATATCTCTGTTTAATAAGTTGTTGGCCAGTCTAATTTCAACAGCTTCCTTAAATATAGCATCCCAAAACGAAGATATGGGTGTCAAAATCTTCACATCGCTATAGTTCATTGAATGACCAGTTTCTATGCAATGTTCAGCCACAGCTGACTTGTCTGACTGCAATAGGCGAGTATATCTTCTGTGTTCAACGCATCTCTCGTAGACAGTGCGTATTGTCTGGCCTATATATGAATTATCACAATTTCCGCAAGGGATCTGGTACACACCTGACTTGCGAAGCAACAAATCATCCTTCACAGACCCGAGTAAGGCTGCAATCTTCACTGGTGGCCGGAAGATAACCTTAACACGATGTTTGTCGAGAATGCGGCTTATCTTTGACGAAAGAGCGCCCAAGTAAGGTAAGAAGGCTCTTGATCTATAACTATTATTTTAGTCTTCTTCTTCCACGTCTCGTGCTTGCATTCTTGGACTCACATCGAATGCTCTGCGAATCTGTTGCTGCGAATATCCATTTGCTTTGAAAATGCTCTTCAGGTGTGTGAGCTCTTCCTGCAAGTTGTCATCGTCTGATATACAATGTGCTCTGTGCACCAATGTCTTAAGGATCCCTGCAGTTTGTGAGGGATGATGGCAGCTACTGGCATGTAAATACAGATTCGTATGGGTTGGTTTCCGATATACTGCATGTCCTAATGTACCATCAGCTTTTCGACGAACAAGTACATAAAAAAAAATGAGGCAGCCATCTTTTTCCATATCCATAGTAAATTTGATATTAGCGTGGATGGAGTTCAGATGGTCAAGAAATCGATGTAACTCATCCTTCCCTTGAGGCCATACTATAAA
Organism: Locusta migratoria; assembly: GCA_026315105.1. NCBI lineage: Eukaryota > Metazoa > Arthropoda > Insecta > Orthoptera > Acrididae > Locusta > Locusta migratoria. Next base: position 238,781,049 of record CM048755.1, read on the forward strand.
CGTGTCATCCACGTATCTCCAGAAGACCGTTGGTTTAAAACTTGCCGAGTCCAGAGCCTTGTCCTCGAAGTCTTCCATGAAGAAATTCGCTACCAGAGGGGATAGGGGGCTTCCAATAGCAACTCCGTCAATCTGCTCATAAAAGTCACCATTAAACTGGAAATAAGATGACGTCAGTACATGTTCAAATAAGGCGCTGATATCCTTGTCAAAATGTTGGCCAATTAGATAAAGAGAAGCTGTACAGGTACCTTGGTATATAGTGATACCACGTCGAAACTCACCAGAACATCTGTACTATTAAGCCTGAGTTGGCTGAGTCTTTGAATAAAATCTACAGAATTTCGGATATGGTGACTACATTTTCCTACCAATGGCTTTAACAGTGAAGCCAAATACTGTGCAGAACCAATTGTGCTTGTTATTGACCGCATAGGTAGATCCTCCAGACGCTCATCCTTATCCAGTTTGTGGACTTTAGGAAGCCCATAAAATCTCGGTGGTACAGCACCTCGCACTTTTAAACATCTTATAACTTCTGGTTCTAGTGACGAAGCATTCGGTAAGGCAGGAGTCCTTATCGTCACCTTGCTAGTTGGGTCTTTGTTGATCTTCCGGTACGCGTCAGAACTTAATATACCATAGATCATTTCATTGTAGTCTTCCCGAGGCAGAAGGACGGTGGCGTTGCCTTTGTCAGCACGGAAAACTACTGTGTCTGTGTCCTCACGGATGTACTTGTTCGTCGAAAAGCTGATGGTACATTAGGACATGCAGTATATCGGAAACCAACCCATACGAATCTGTATTTACATGCCAGTAGCTGCCATCATCCCTCACAAACCGCAGGGATCCTTAAGACATTGGTGCACAGAGCACATTGTATATCAGACGATGACAACTTGCAGGAAGAGCTCACACACCTGAAGAGCATTTTCAAAGCAAATGGATATTCGCAGCAACAGATTCGCAGAGCATTCGATGTGAGTCCAAGAATGCAAGCACGAGACGTGGAAGAAGAAGACTAAAATAATAGTTATAGATCAAGAGCCTTCTTACCTTACTTGGGCGCTCTTTCGTCAAAGATAAGCCGCATTCTCGACAAACATCGTGTTAAGGTTATCTTCCGGCCACCAGTGAAGATTGCAGCCTGACTCGGGTCTGTGAAGGATGATTTGTTGCTTCGCAAGTCAGGTGTGTACCAGATCCCTTGCGGAAATTGTGATAATTCATATATAGGCCAGACAATACGCACTGTCTACGAGAGATGCGTTGAACACAGAAGATATACTCGCCTATTACAGCCAGACAAGTCAGCTGTGGCTGAACATTGCATAGAAACTGGTCATTCAATGAACTATAGCGATGTGAAGATTTTGACACCCATATCTTCGTTTTGGGATGCTATATTTAAGGAAGCTGTTGAAATTAGACTGGCCAACAACTTATTAAACAGAGATAAAGGTTTTAATTTAGACAAAGCTTGGAACCCTGCACTTGGAGTATTGAAATCACAGAGAAGACGTGAAGGTGTTGCCGCCGCCGAGCATATATCGATAAGTGAACACCGGAGCGCTTCCGCCACGGGGGGCGCACGCGTGTGAGTACTTCGATATGCAGTATACCAGCATCTGTGACGCGCACGCGCATTGCCACCGCGATTAGGTATATAAGGTCGCGCCCGGCACCTCGTCGACAGTCTTCGACTCACTCTGAAGATGGCCGGAAGGTACGCGGCCGAAATATCAGCAGAAGAAGTGAATTTTACACGACTGCATTCCCGAAATCTATTGGACTATACATTACGCCGTGAAAAGTTGAAAATGTACTTATGAACCAACTAATACTAAGGACGGCACAAATACCCAAGCCCGAGGGGGGATTCGAACCCCCGACCGTAGTGGCCCTGCAGACCGTGACTGGAGCGCCTCAGTCCCCTCGGCCACCGCGGCCGACCCTAACGAAGACTTACCATATTCGGTTGTTCCTTAGTGCCCCGATAATTGATAGACGAGATACATCGCAACGTAAAAGAGATTGGGTGCAATTTTCGAGTAGAAAGATTAATAACTTTATGCCACACCTTAAGTGAAATTCACTCATATTATTAAATGAAAATGACGTGAAAAACCAAGTAAATTTCTCAGTTTAATACTGTGCTAACCAGGAAGTAAGTCACCGCTCACTGGCCGCGGCGGAGCGGCCGGTCGTATTGAGGCGCTATGCTGCGATGCGCGAGGTAAGTCCCCGTCGGGGGTTCGAATCCCCCTTTGGCATGGATGTTTGTGCTGTCTTTAGTATAACGTAGTTCATAAGTAGTTTGTAAATTTAGGGACTGATAACTCCGCAGTGAAGTCCCATAAGCTTTACAAACATATGAATAGCTCACTGAGTTGCCAAACGTAATCAGTACTGCTGCCAATTCTCCATTAGACCACCGATACGCAGAATACGTTAGCTCAGCATCTGTTCCTCGCTCTGGCTGGCTCTAATGAAGACCACGGCTTCGAAGGCGCGGCGTGCAGCATGCCACCGTGTCGACGAAGAAGAGAAATACCTAGCGCATCAATGAATCTTAACCGTACTTCTTTAAGTGTGAGTTGTGTTGAAAACGAAGTTACGAATAATATCCGGATGTGATGACCGCAACCCCAACAACGTAAATGAAGCTCCGGGCCGCGGATGGCTTTGATCCGGCTCAAATTCAAATGTTCAAATGTTTGTAGAACTTATGGGACTTAACTAAGGGGTCATCAGTCCCTAAGCTTACAAACTACTTATGAACTAGCGTATACTAAGGACGGCACAAATGTCCATGCCCGAGGGGGGATTCGAACCCCCGACCGTAGTGGCCGTACAGACCGTGACTAGCGCGCCGCAGACCGCTCGGCCACCGCGGCCGGCTTTGATTCGGCCCGCGCATCAGTTTCAAGTAGGTTCCTGGCTGTATTTTGCTTTAATGATTTCGTATTGTTTGTTTCGTTCGTTCGTTGTAGCGTGCCCCTTGTTACGTAAGATTTTCTTTGTTTCTGAAATTTATATGATTTTTTTTTTTTTTTTTTTTTTTTTTTTTGTGCCGAATAAGTGTACACTGTACAGTATGTCGGTTGAAACGAAAAAGAGAAAAGTTGATGCCTAGTGTCGACTATTCAGTAAAACATGGGGCGTGAAATAGTTCGTCACAGCGTAAAGCCACAAAGCCATGTATATAATCTGCAATGAACTTGTAGCTGTGCTCAAGGATTTAATATCCATCGTCATTATGAAACAAAGCATAGTGCACAGTTTGATGCGTTGAGAGACAATATACGTGAGCACAAATTCGAAATGTTAAAACGTTGACTGTGTTTGGAACAAAACGTTTTTTGGAAACGTGTCCATGAAAGTGAAGCCGCTACGAAAGTAAGCTTAAGAACTGCCCATGAAATTGCCAAACGAGGCAAACTATTCACGGATTGTGAATACATAAAGAACTGCATTCTGATTACAGCTGAAGAATTCTTCCCTCGCCAAACGGAACAATGTGAAGTTTTCTCTCTATCAGCAAATAGTATGGCGCGTCGAGTTAGACATTGCTCCTGCTTTAACAAATCAGTTGCAAGAAAGGTATTTTATAGTCCTGGGCGAATATAGTGAAATTAATAATAATGCCCAAGTTATGTTGTTCTTTAGAGGTGTTAGCTCAAACTTTGAAGCAACTAAAGAACTGGCAGAACTGATTTCCCTGTATGGTACAACAACGGGTGATGACAAATTTAAAGAGGTGCAGTTCAGCCACGAAATGCAATATTCCCCTATCTCGGGTGAAACATATCTCAACTATGAAGGGAGACATATATGTGGCAAATTTGTAGGTTTTGTTAGCAGAATAAATGCAGACTATGAAGCAAACGTACTCTCAAACCTTTGACAGGCAATGAGTTGTTCGCCAGGAAGAATTTTGTGCAAAATCCGTGAATATGTCTTGTGTAATGAGGCCTGTAATTTCTGCTGCGAACTTTATTTGAAGCCACTGAATCAAACAACACCAATTAAAGTGTTTCCTAGAACCCCTTCTAAGTTCTATCGGGCCAAGAGTAGCTATAGAAATTAGCTGATGTTGCTTTCCATTTAAAAGAATTGAAAAAAAGCTTTAAGGGGAGGATAATATTATTTGTGACCTTTACATGCACATCAAAGGTGACGATAAAATTATTTGCGATCTTTACATACACATCAAAGTTTTCCGATAGAAGCTAATGCTTTTCAAAAGTAATATCAAACAGAAAATGGTTTCACAGCCAATTGCCAGTCACTAAATGTGGTTCAAGTTTACCACGCTCTTTTTTCCTGGGATTTATTGGTGATCTGAACAAAGAGTTGTCTTGTGCACACTCGAAGGAAATACGAATTTTACACAACCCCTTCTCCTATGAACAGAAAGATGTTCCTGCAGTGTTGCAAATGGTAATAATTGATTTACACGCACATGAGACAGTGAAGGACAAATTTAATAAAGGCAGTATTGTGCAGTTTTATAAGTTTCTTCCGAAAGAAAACTATCACCTCATCAAAGACTTTTCACAAAGTTGGTTATTTGTATTTGGCACTACACACAGATGAGAAGAAACATTTTCGTTGCTCAAATTTGCCAAATCCAAATACAGGAGTCACCTCAGTGACGAACATTTAAGAGACATTTTGTTGATACAACAAAGTTGGATTTTGGAGTAAAAAAAATAATTTCACACTTATCACTAAGAGTTCTGAAAAGTAATCAAGTGTACCTGATGTATACACTGAATTTCGTGTTGGTAAAATTTTACTTATGGAAGAAGTTGTTGCGTATGTTAATGTTGGCAACAAATGATAATTAATTTACTAACCGTATCGGGGAACATAAACGAACCTGTTAATCGTACAACACAATGAACACTAATTATTTATTTCAACACAAAGATCATTGTCCGCATTCTGTGTGGTTGAGTTTTTAATGCATATTTTATTGTCGTTTCCATGATCAGCATACTACGCCACCGCTGCTGGAGGTAAAATTATAGCCTTGTGTTTTTGTAAAACCAAAATTTAAAAAAAAATTCTTCTTTTCAGAAATGTGGGATCAACAAAACGTTATTCTGTAGTTCGCGTTTGTAGCCAGTGTGTTGAGTTAAATACATCGCAGTTAATAAATTTGTAGGTTTGGTGACAGCTGATTCTAGTTGATATAATGTTGGTAGAGACGTGATGAATGATGGGAAGGCAGCTAATCAGACTGTTAAGAATGTCCTTACTCTTTTAAAACAAATCGGGGTTGTCGACGCAGAACTGTTTTACTAGTAACATAGTAAAATCGTGACATTCGCATTGAAAATTCATGGTTTGGGAAGATTTACTTGTAAATGGTATTGCTGATCGTTTTACAGGTAGAAATTAATTCTGGTTATTAGGGACGTGCTTAACAAAAGTCATTACGTTCGTTGAAAATCTTAAAAAACACACACACAGAGGAACAGTTACTACGTGGGCGTGACTTTAATTTTGCAGCTTTGAGTTGTAAACGTCTTTTAACTTACCAATAAAATTAAATATGCACAATTTCCATTTATTAGAAAATCTGCTAACATCCGTGTAATAGCTGGTTTTTTGTGTAATATTTCCATTACGATCGTATTCCCAACAGAGTTCTACACACTTTGCAACAACAGATAATTTCGTAATTAATTCATGCCATGGGAGAGAAAGAAAGACATTCTTATTGTCTGAACGCCACTCCTGATTGGTTGCCTTCAATTCCAATTATTCATCGTGCCAGTGCCAATATGGGTAACCACTGGCGTACCCCTTGGATGTAACCAATGACAGACGTGACACGACTGAACGTGTTTGTGGTACGGGAGCTGAAGCGACTGTCTGATATATTTTTGTGAGTGTCTGTTGTACTTTCGTGGCGTTATAACAGACCGTTCGATTGAATGGATGGAACTGAGTGAAGGGAGGAATTATTTTCTTTTTCTTTTTTTTACAAATGTATCGTTAGATTTTACAGCACAGACTGATCCATTCACCTTCACGCAGAGAAATTATAAAATACTAAGAATTTGGAATATGTTTGCAATGGACATTACATTGTGGTGAAAATTTAATATGTCGTCATAAATTTCGTCGGAACACGACTGTTTCACTCGACGCTCGCAAACAACTGAACAGCACAACTGTCCCTGTGTACTGCACAGCTACCGCTGCAGCAACATTGTTATGAAAGTGCAGTACGCCGCTATCGGTGATCTGAACTTTTACCATCAACAATATACAAATATTAAACAGAATCAGCCTTTATCTAAACTGCATTTTAACCTAGTTAACATGTTATTGACCTTTGAGGGCGTAAAGAGTGATATGATAATACTGTGTTCAGATTAAATTGGGGTTTCTGCCTTATAAGTGACGTCACAGGTCAAAGTAGTAATAGTCAAATATGGTATCCGGCCCGTCCTGCGATTTTGAACTTGAAATGTAGCCCTCGTGGCCTAGTAAACTGGAGACTCCTGCTGTAGATCGTAACCGCTGCGTCACGCTCACTTCTTTAGAACACGCGTCTTACAGCGTGCGGTGAACTTCAGTATCAATTTTCTCGAAAATGAAGGCCGTTGTTAAAAGACCAGATAGCCTCATACTCAGGGTATGTCCTCCTACAGTGTATCCGTGACCCACCCAAATCCGTTATTTACACTTGTGATGGTCCCCTTGTAACTTGACGTTTGGGGTTCAGTCTAGAGCTGTGAAGATGTCTAGCGCCCTCATGGTGCGCTCAACCTGTTTGGAGGGAAAAACCCCGAGCTGGCACGTATTCTGCACATCAGGTCGCCGCGCTGTGGCCGCATTGTGGCCAAACTCGCGTTGTGTCCAGCACGCCACATTGAGCCATGCATGTAGCACTTCAAACCGAAATCTAATTCTTGTCCTTCATCTTGCCGACGAAGGGGAACATTTGTCTTTTACAGATCTGAGGGCTTGGGTCTTGGGATATCTTCTTTGTTGGTTTGAAAATCGGTCTGGTGTTAAGATTCTTAGAATTTTTTCTAGCCTAATCCGTTACCTTACTAATAATGGGGTGAGAAATCGTTTCACTCCATCGTTGTGTTATTTCCTTGTCCTTAGGCCTACTGTTATTTGGTCGTAAAATTCGATTTACTTCTTTCGCTGAATAACCATTATTCTTAAAGGTCTTCTTCAGATGTTGCCACGCGTAGTAGCCGAGCGGTCTGGAGCGCCACGTTACGGATCGCGCGGCCTCCCGCGTCGGAGGTTCGAATCCTCCCTCGGGCATGGATGTGTCTGTTGTCTTTAGGTTAGTTTAACTTAGTTTAAGTAGTTTGTAAGTTTAGGGACTGATGACCAACGTAGTTTGGTCCCATCAGAATTACAAACATTTGAATTCAGATGTTCACCTTCCAGATATTTTTGGTTCCAGGAAGGATAACCTGTTGCCATTTCCTATTTCCATGGTAAATTGGATTTATACTATTCAGCCGGCCGCGGTGGCCGAGGTGACTTGAGGCGCTTCAGTCACGGTCAGCACGGCCACTACGGTCGGGGGTTCGAATCCCCCCTCGGGCATGGATATTTGTGCCGTCCTAGTTCGTAAGTAGTTCATAAGAAGTTTGTAAGTTTAGGGACTGATGACCCCGTAGTTAAGTCCCATAAGCTTAACAAACATTTGAACATTTATACTATTCAGATAAGCAAAGAATTCTTCTAAAGCTTTTTTACCATGACTCGAAGCCGCAAATGTATCATCGACAAACCGATATCATCTAGAAGGTTTGTGATTTGTTTTTTCCGGAGCATATTGTTCAAATTTCTCCATATAAGAATTTTCAATTGCAGGACCTAGTGGGTTACCCATTGCTTCGCCGTCGACTTGTTCCTAAAATTCATTGTCCCATTGGAAATGGCTGGAAGTAAAGCAGTTTCTGAAAGGACTAGTCAGAGCATAGTGATAATTTCAACGGAAAAGAAGAGTCTATGAAACTCAGCGACATATGGATTTTGGCTCTGCTCTGCAATCGATGGATTGTTTCATGCCGCGGTGGAGTAGCCGAGCGGTCTAAAGCGTCTCGCTGCGGAGCGCGCGGTTGCTCGCCGTGGAGGTTCGAGTCCTCCCTGGGGCATGGGTGTGTGTGTTTGTCCTTAGGTTAGTTTACCTAGGTTTAAGTAGTTTGTAAGCTATAGACTGATGACCACGCAGTTTGGTCCGATAGATCTACAAACATTTGAACATTTTGAACATTTGATTGTTTCAACTTCGACACGGTTCGATAGTATAGCTTCATCTTCAACAAGAATCATCTCTAGTTATCACGTGGAGCTTCGCCACGCGCCGATTAGACGGTATTTAAGCTCTCAGATCTCCGACCCATCAGTCGGCAAGACTCAACAGACGGACAACGTCCGAAGCATCGACGCAGCATCGGACGAAACGTAAGGAAGCAGCAAGTTTCTTAGAATTTGCCTCACAACCCAGAAGATTTATTAACAAATATGTCAACCAGTAGTGAAATCCTTTATCATTAGCAGATACTGTTTCATCAAGAGGAAATGCATTCGATTACGGTATTGATATTACGCATGTTAGATTTTTCCTGTCGTTATCGGATAAACACTATCGGATAAACACGAAATTTGACGTTTGTGTGTCTGCTATAAGATGTTAGAATTTTGATGAACAGTGAGTGAGTGACTTGCTGACAAAAATAGCAATTGTTGACTGCCAATATTTCGTAAACTATAAGGTGTAGAATACTGTAATTTGGAAATGTAGCTAGTTATAGTCGATACTCTTGGTGACCGAAAATTAAGATTTCTAGCTTTATCCACAACGAAGATAACAGTGAAGTCGAATGTCCGTGAACGGCTTCCAGAAAAGGATGGTACGGCTGTGCGCGCTCGGGAAGGCACTACCGTGCTCCCAGGTGTATTATTGTGGTGAATATCTGACGACTCCAATCTTCTAGCTCCAGCATTCAAAATTCAGTAAAAACTATTGACAAAACTGTGCATATAACTGATAAAGAAATTATAGACGTAACAGGCAGAGTGTAGCGAACTCTGTCATCTGACGATTACGAACTCAAGTTTTTCATAGGATTCCTTTAGTTGAATCAGTTGCGGTATGTTTTCAATTAAAATAGAGGAAGTGAAAAAACATCTAGCTTTAAAAATACTTTTCTAGTGGGATCTTACTGTATGGTTACATTTACAGCAATACACAGCAAATGACATATCGTCGAGAATGATAAACATTGGTTTAATACAGATTAAGGCAGAATTTAACAGTTTTAGTTATTTTATGTTATATTTAGCAAACTGAAATCAATTTCAAGCATTTTCGCTCAGTATTATGTATTTATGCATGGTAGTTGTTACTTAAAGATAAATTTGCAGAGATTTTTCCCAGCCTACCAGAAAGGAATAGGTGTGCCATGTTGTTCAAAATGTTCAAATGTTTGTATAGCTTATGGGACTTAACTACGGGGTCATCAGTCCCTAAACTTACAAACTACTTATAAACTATCTTATACTAAAGACGGCCCAAATATCCATGTCCGAGGGGGGCCGTGCAGACCGTGACTGGAGCGCCTCAGTCCCCTCGGCCACCGCGGCCGGCGTGCCATGTTGTCCAACCGTTATAACAAAGAGTGTGTGTCTTAATTCAATACTTATTATTTTTCTGGTGATGATTTCTAGCAAAATTACGAATCAATTTGTTTTATCACATGGTTTGGTGCGATTAAAATTCAAAAAGTTCACAAAATTATACGTCAGTTATACCTTGTGAAACTAAGTATACGTGGCAATATAATGTCATCAATAGCCCTGTAACGTGATTCACATCAATTTGACAGAGGGTAGCCCCATAACAAAACAGTGTCTAAGGAAAGGATGCCGTTAAGACTGTTTAATCCGAGAGCTAGATATATTTTCCCAAATCACATTATTGTCTTAAAAAAACGATTATCCTAATACACATTTTTGTAATATGGAACTGAAAATGAACACCTCAGATATGCAACCAACTGAATTAGTATTTACCTTGAGCTATTACACGACACAGTAATTAATATGTCGTTACCTAACGGCAGCGTTTTTGCAAATATTATATTCATTTGATCATCTGTGTCGTCGTATTACAACCCAATAATTTATTCTCATAGGAATATTTTGGAAGCCCAGAGGTTTTATTCATATGAAAAAGTCAGCGGTTAAAACTGAACACCGAGTACTAGCGGCCTAGAATATCAGCACCACGACAAGCTTTGTAAACCTGTTGTTATTTTGGGTTCTCTTTGTCTCGAGCGTATTGCATATTAAAAGGGTTTTCAATACTTGCGCTGTTAGCTTTTATCGGAAGCGGATTTACTGTAACGGTAACGAACAGGTAATATCTCGTTGTGTCAACATTTGTAGACTGGATGACAGTTGGGCTCACAGATGTCTGCGTAATGTGTCCCTTACCTTAGGTTCTGACTAATAAAGCACTTCTTGCTTGGGAACTTTGTTATTTCTAGCTTACGACGTCTTTCCGTAAATATTCACTATTTGAAATAAGTGCTCTATAGTTGTCTTTTCACTCGTGTGTTTTTCTATGGCAGCTGTACCATTAACAGCCATATCAAGATAGAAAATATCTAAGTCTATAATGAAAGATTAAAGTGTTCCACACTGCTAACGTTTATAGTATAAGCACTGAAGATGCTCGAAAAGGAATATGAATCGTGTCTGGTGAAAGAGCTTTTGTTTTCAGTACACTTAAGATGGAAAAACGCCCTAGTTGTGACAGTCATTGATTTATGATGTATGCGGTAGGTGCATATGTGTATTATGTACTATTCGTGTGTACGCTCTGTTCCTTGAAGCTAGTTACAAAATACGAATAACACTTATTGCAATATACCTTAGGTGGTTTGGCCCTCGGTAGCTGCACGAGCTGTAGTCACTTTATAATCCAGTCGACAATTACATCGCCGGCCGCGGTGGCCGGGGGGGCTGAGGCGCTTCAGTCACGGTCTGCACGGCCACTACAGTCGGGGGTTCGAATCCCCCCTGGGGCATGGATATTTGTGCCGTCCTTAGTATAAGGCAGTAGATAAGTAGTTTGTAAGTTTAGGGACTGATGACCCCGTAGTTAAGTCCTATAAGCTTAACAAACATTTGAACTTTTTTTTTTTTTTTTTTTTTTTTTTTTTTTTTTTTTTTTTTTTGACAATTACATCAGCTGGCATTCTTCCTGAAACTTGACAACAAAGCAAAGCGGGAATTAGTACAAGTTTGAGTACTGTGGGCAGGGTAGAGCTGGCAATTTGTGTCTGGCGGGAGGCGGGCTTAGGCAGTCCTTGCAGTTGCGGTGATCACTGTGTTCCCAGTGGTGTAGTGGTCAGCGCACTTGCCTAGAAAGAGGAAGACCCGGGTTTGAATCCCGGCTGGGTACACATTTTGAGCTTGGCCCATTCGCAGTTGATGTCATATATTCTGTGAATTCTGTGTGCTTGATTGGTTGAGGCTTTATCAACACCCGCCCTGAGTTTTTAATGTAGGGCACGTACATTAACGAATTGATTACATTTACCCCAACAGGACATACATCGATCTATCCATCCTTCATACATAGGAGCTTTTGAATTTGTTCAACATGTCGAAGACAGCACAGTACGATAAAGACAAGATATTTCGATTTCAAACCCTTCCCAATGGGTTGAACTTTTAATTTTTTACCCAATATTCACACGATTTGTTTCTCTCAAACGAAAATGTCTATTCCTTATTAGAGAATATCAACATCCAATCAAAAGTTTCTATAACTTAGACACTGCCAAGTCCAATATCCACAGCCACATGACCATACATCTGAACTTAATTATTTAGAGCGCCAATGTAAAGGAGCAATATACATCACAGCAAACAGGCAATGATTAGACGAAACATCCGATAACAGATTATATTCTAGAGTCACATTCTCTCTAACAGAAATATTGCCTCGTACGGTATACAGCCACTTGCACGGAAAAAATCCACTCGCTCTAATTAGTTACTTTACATTGTACACCTTCCAGTGACTATGAACATTCCACACCTAGTTCGGTGTAGTACCCATCATTATGATCGAAAACCATGGTAATACACGACTTGTTCTCACCTACACAATCGCCCATACACTCTCTAAGTATTCTATATTTCTGTTTCATGTAGTTATTTCCACATTAGTTGGATACATTCCGAACACCCAACTAGTAACTTTCCGCCTAAAGATCCAGTAACTTACGTTATGCATAGTCCACCAGAGCATATTTCTGAACCTCTTTCTATAAGTCATCATACCACTTATCTCGTACGTTTAACGATCACTGGTGTACAAACAGTCTACGTCATGTCCTCCTGACGATTCACAACAGTGTGCATTCCTCGCAGTTGTTACTCTCGATAGACGCACGTAACACCAAACCAAACACATTGTAAAAAGTGAACGACGCACAGAGCAGTTTACTAGGAAACATAGATCTATACATCGGCACGATGTATCCCCCCCTCCCCCCTCATATCAAGTCACTGAGAGCCTCCAAAGTGCAATGTATTCTATTCCAAGTAGATATAATTAAACACACGAAAAATTTTATAGACCGCTACAAGCAATCCTTTTGAGATTGAACATACGTTACACATTGTCTATCCACCCTCATTGGAGGAAACTAGTTCACTTTTGTCACCAAACTACTGGAATTTTATTGAACCCTATACCACAAAACAATTTACCAACACAATAATCTCATGTACGCTACCGAGGTACTTCCATTCGTATCGTAACTACCACTGACAGACGAGGTTCATACACTACATGCCTCACACATGTAATGAGGCATGTAGTGGTGCTCTACCAGCACAATGGTAGAGTGTCTGATAGCCGCGATGGAGTGGCCAAGCGCATTGAGGTGCTATACTCCGATGCGCGAGGCTGTTCCCCGTCGGGGACTCGAATCCCCCCTCGGGCATGGATGTTTGTGTCGTCTTTAGTATAAGGTAGTTCATAAGTAGTTCGTAAGTTTAGAGACTGATGACGCCGTAGTTCAGTCCCTTAAGCTTAACAAACATTTGAACATTTAGTGTTTGATTATGAATCCAAAGGATTAGATCTCCGCCAAGCCCTAGGATTTTTATCTGTCACTTTTCACTTCTGGCAATGTTGTTTATGTGAAAAATTGCTGAGTAGCTCCGTGGTTCGGAATCCACGTTAAACTGTAAGTCGTCCTATAATTAGCTGTGTAAGTCAGGTCGGAAGAAGGCAACGGCATACCACCTCCAAACAGAACCATTCCGGGTAAAGCACAGATATGTCTTTACCAATCTTTGGATTACTGACTGCTTTACCTTTTTTATGCACATCTATAACTGTGTGGCACCTATGCTTTACAGCATATCGTATCATTATCCAGTCCTAAACTCTATATTTTGTATTGGAGGAATCTCACTTCGCTGTCGCCAGAGCTAAATACCAGAAGGATTTAACATTCCATAACGTACTCGACAGTACGTCAATTCAACCATGTTCGCAACGCCATTACCCCGCCCATATACTTCGTGTTGTTTTATCTTCTACCAGTCAGGTGACTGCTTATCTGCACACCGATCGTGAGACACATTTGTCCCTTTCGATTCAACCTGGTTACCTTCGACCCCACTGGTGCTTTTTTCTCTATCGTTTATTTTTAAGCGTTTTTGCTTATTGTAATTGTAGTATCACAGCTCGAAACTACACATAGTCGACCGCGGCTAAATAGTTTAGTCATCGCAAGAATGCGACTGTACCGCCATCGTGTGTCTAGGTCGGTCATGCCGCATTGCACTTAGCATCTCAGTTCTAATAGCTCGCGAGCACAGTGCACGAAGAACTCTTTGCTTAGCAGAGCAGTTAGCGACGAGAGCCATCGCATCCGCTGATGAGGATCCTTAGCCTCTCTCCTGTTTCTGCAGCAGTTACAGTTAGCAAGTGTCAATTATCACTCTCCAAACTAATAACCAGTACCATGATTTGTCCTGTTAGGTAGATTCGACTATGTCAAGTGCTTCAACGAACTTCCACGAACTCCTTCGAGAAGACATCACTAAAAATTATGCATCAAGTGTAACAACTGCTTTTCGTGTAACTAAAAAAATGCAACTTTTACAGACAGCCGTATCATCCCACGTCCTTCTACCTAGCATTCATCTATTGGGTGTACGCCTTGTGGAACTTTAAGCTTCTGCCGCCGCGAAGCGTACACAAAAGTAAGATTTCTGAATACTGCCTCTCACACCCTATCCAGCACTTGAAACAGAGAACACGGTAAAAAAAAAAAAAACCAATTGCCAAAGAAGAATAAGAAACGCATTGCGCTACTGTGCGGAATAAAAAATCAACATCCTCCACTATTTGCACTACCCTCTATTAGTTTGCTCCATCACTCACCTGGCATACGAACATAATCTTTACATCCATGTCTCCCAACTTTAAACTATTCGACTCACATTCACACCCAGCACGCGCAGCACTGGATTGTTTACGTCACGACACATTAAGTACAACAGATAGCTGATAAACGAGATCTGTTTTAAATTAATGTTAGGTCTGCAAACAGACATACAACATGCCGATTCACCCAAATGACATTTGTTTCTAGTGAGGCAAGCACGCATCCTCATGCGTGTTAACATCTGGTATTTAACATCTATTCGTGCATAGAAAGGACGTCGGTGGGTTCGGGGTTTCGCCGGCCGCGGTGGCCGAAGGGACTGCGGCGCGTCAGTCACGGTCTGCACGGCCACTACGGTCGGGGGTTCGAATCCCCCCTCGGGCATGGATATTTCTGCCGTCTTTAGTGTTAGCTAGTTCATAAATAGTTTGTAAGTTTAGGGACTGATGATCCCGTATTTAAGTCTCATAAGCTATACAAACATTTGAACATTGCTTCGGGGTTTGATTACCGATCAGGCATAACGAACTTATATATTATAACATATTCAAACATTTCGCTGCTGGTGAAAAATTCTACTACTAACATTTGACTTCAGTTACTTATCATCCAATTAGGTATTGAGTTCGTCACTCTCGCACAGGACTTTACTTTATGGCACTTTGTTACTTGTTACTAGTGACAATCGTGTTTATTGCGTGCCTGGTCCAGTAAAATTAAACATAAAATAAGAAATTTGACTTGATTTTCAAGTTTATGTTTGTGAACTGATACTTGTGAAAACTCCGCTGTTTAACATATGTTTATGCCATGTCAGTTAAGATAATCTTTGTTATGATCGAGAATCGATAAGAGACAAATGATTTGGCTGCAGGCGATAGGGTTAAATCCAGAAACTGAACGAGATAGTTTGTTATTTCATTCAAAGTTCAAAAATGTGTACAAATATTTGTTCAGTAATTAGTACAGAGAAACTGTTGGTGATACGCTGTTAACGCTGAATTTTCCATAGAGGGTTTGCCACTGTTAATGAGTTATTACCTGGTTACTTCCAAAACCGGTTAATAGAAAACCGCTCGTTGCAGAAACGACGTGTCGTTCAAATGTTCAAATGGTTGTAAAGCTTATGGGACTTAACTGCGGGGTCATCAATCCCTAAAGTTACAAACTACTTATTAACTAACTTATATTAAAGACAACACTAACATCCATGCCCGAGGGAGGATTCGAATCTCCATCGCGGGAGGCCGCGCGATCTGCAACGTGGCGTTCCGGACCGCTCGATTACTCCCGCGACGCTATAATTTGTTTCTGCCCGTGGCGGGATTTACCGAGCGAGGTGGCGCAGTGGTAACGCACTGGACTCGCATTCGGGAGGATGGTGGTTCAAATCCACCTCCGGCCATCCAGATTTAGGTTTTCCGTGATTTCCCTAAATCACTCCAGGCATATGCCGGGATGGTTCCTTTCAAAGGGCACGGCCGATTTCCTTCCTCATCCTAACCCAAAAACTCCGAGCGTTAGCTCCGTCCCTAATGGCCAAGCTGTCGACGGGACGTTAAACCCTAAGCATCCATCCATCCGTGGCGGGATTTGAACTGTGGACCGCAAGCGATCTGCGATGCTAACCACTGCGCCACGCGCTCCGTCCGACGTTTCGTAGTTGTGACAAAATGATTCAGAGAGCAAAAGTATTTCTAATTGCTATAGAACTTCATAAATTCCGATACTGTCGTAAAATCTGTTGTTCATAAGAATAGTAAATGTTGTCTAAGACTTAATGTTTATTGCAGCAGAGTTTGTTTTATCGGACTCTAATCAGTGTGGTAATACTTTTGATATGTCAATTTTTGCAATAAAGTGAAGTTTAAAAACATTAAGAACTTTATAACGTGTTTTCTTTTATTTTCAATAGCGTGGTGTTAATTTACATCTGGAATGATTGGCATAAAGAGCAGTTTTCTCTGGTGGATCCATTTTGAATAATAGGGTAGTTGGCTCACCCTTTTTTATCGCTGTGGTCAGCCGGCCTTGGTTCGCACCTTAGTAGTTTTAACTCTTTCTCCAGCTTTTTCCCCATCTTCAATTCTAATGTTCACCTATGTATTTCACTTCAGCTGCATATGTTACTTGCTGGATCGCTGTCCTTTATTTGTTTCCTTACTGTCGCACTTGTTGGTTCTTATATTCTTTAATTTGATAGGGCGCTGAAGACCTAGATGTCGAGCGCCCAAAACCCCCTATCATCATCATCATCATCCATTTTGAATAGTCCAACGACTATACTGTGAAGCCATTAGAGAACCTGCATGACAGGTACATTATTTGGGATGCATGCGTACATGGCGAAAAGCAATTCAGTTCATTCGGATCTTTCGCGCATGATAGTACATATGGCTCCTGAACGACGTCAGAGTTTGTGTGATCACTGTGAAGGATACGGAGATGCGACGTACAGACTTGTTTCAACCGTATCAGTATTTGAGACAGTTTGAATAAGGAATCGTTTCGGTCTCAATTTGGTGGGCTGCTCGAATCGTGAAATATCTAGATGTGTGGGTAATTCCAGATTGACAGTGTCCTCATGTTGGACTGCCTGGAATGGCATGGCCGTCGTCAAGTTCTAGTCGACCACGTCCGACCATCACAAGGATCACCGTATCACAAAACAAGCACATCTTACCATTCCGTTCACCATTTTCTTTTACTGTGATTTGTTGCACATACTCCTCTCGAGGTACCAAGCGTCATGACGTAATGCGTAGTATATTGGACTTATGTTCAAATCACCACTCATCAATTTTTTTTAGTATTTCCGTTGTCTTCCTAAAGCGCTGAAGGCAAACACCACCGTTCTTTCTTTGAAAAGGTAGCGGACAATTCTCTTCATATACCAGTTTATAAACCGACCGTGCAAATGTCGTGGGATAGGCACGAAGTATGGTGTGGGGCATCGTCTGGGCCTGTAGACTACAGTGAGACATCGTGCAAGTGAGTCTACGAGTCCAGGGCAGCCGGCCGCGGTGGCCGAGGGGACTGAGGCGCTTCAGTCACGGTCTGCACGGCCACTACGGTCGGGGGTTCGAATCCTCCCTCGGGCATGGATATTTGTGCCGTCCTTAGTATAAGGTAGTTGATAAGTAGTTTGTAAGTTTAGGGACTGATGACCCCGTAGTTAAGTCCCTTAACCTTAACAAACATTTGAACATTTTTTAGTCCAGGGCACTCCTCCAGACGCAGCTGACAGGGTGACAGCCAGTCATGGTCTATTCGTAGGTGCAGTAACCATGGAACGGAGCTTTCGTTCCATGACATGCCAGATATGCTCAACGGAGTTCAAACCGTGGCTCCCGGGTGGCTGCCTTAGTCTTCGAACCTCCCCTGAATGCTGCTTGAATCATTCCCGGCCGACGCAGACCGATGTGGCGGCGCGTTATCATCTTAAAACACCGCACAACCCTCAGGTTGTTGGTAGGCCAAATATGTGGCATATCCAGCTTGTAGCTCAACATACCACGGACTATTCTAAGTCGCTACTAGGGAGCCATTCCAGGAAAATGCACTCCACACCATAATAGACACAATACCTTCTTGGCAGGTGAGAGTCATCGATTCATATGGTTTGCGACTCGCACAGCACCTCCCATCGGCATGATGGAGTTGAGAACTTGATTCGTCCTACCATGCGACATGCTTCCATAGTTACAGTGTTCATCCCTGGTGATTGGTAACAAATATAAGCCGTTGTGCCCGATGACTTTGTGTTATCAATGGCACCCGTGTGCAGCGCCGGCTCCCATATCCCAAGGAACCCGCAGTTCTACAGATTGTCCCCTGGAAAACGTATCTAGCACGTATCGGGATGAAGTGATCCGTGATTTGTTGTACTGTTACTCTTCAGTCACTACTGACAACTTTTCTCAGGTGTCAATAGTTACGGTTTCCGAAGGTATGTGACCGGCCGGTAGCTCTTCTTTAACACCCTCATGCAGCCATTCACGGTACACGCTGGACACGGCTGAACGTTGCTTCACCACTGCGGATGCTGCAGTTGCCATCCGCCGAACTGTGAGTACCGCGTACTCCGGGCACAAGCAACTCACCTGCCTCATCTGTGCCCCACGTTCCTATGAAATTTGTGAAGTCAGTGTATTTCGCCTGTTTTTTTTTTTATTATTATTAGTTTGCCTTTCTCGATTTTTCTTGCAGTTTTTGAATCACTATACTTAGCCGCCGGCCGCAGTGGCCGAGTGGTCTGCGGCGCGCCAGTCACAGTCTGCACGGCCGCTACGGTCGGGGGTTCGAATCCCCCCTGGGGCGTGGATGTCTGTGTCATCTTTAGTATAAGGTAGTTCATCAGTAGTTTGTAAGTTTAGGGACTGATGACCCCGCAGTTAACTCTCTTAAGCTTAACAAACATTTGAACAACACTATACTTATTTTTCATGATTTGCTTCTTCGTCTTTCTGTGCAAACACAAACAGTTAATACATTTATATGAATCGTCATTCATGAAATATGACCGATTTGGAATTTGTAAGTGTCCATGAAAGTAATACTTTGAACTAGACTGAAATACATGATGCAATAAATCTATTCGTAATTGCGAATATGAATCAGAATCAGCTGTAGAATTTATGCATGACTCGTGTAACTTATGTTGATTATCAGTACGTAGACTTAAAACTATTTACACTAACTTAAAGTAACTTATGCTAAGGACAACATAAACATCCATGCCCGAGGGAGGACTCGAACCCCAGACGGCGAACGGCCGAGCGCACCGCAGCTGATCGCCTTAGTGTGCACGGCTATTCTGCCACGGCCGGGAATAATTAGACGTTCGCTACGTGAAAGGGTTCCGTGAAAAACGAGTGATCGTAAGACATCGAAATTTTGCTTTGTTTCACTAAGTGTGTTTGCCTCTTTAACTTATAAAATAATAGGTGACGGGAAATGTTAATGCGGTAGGTCAACACAAGAAATGTTACACTTTCTACGGAGCTATGAACATAGTTTATTGTATCATTTTCCAAAGAGTTACAGCACAAAGATATCATTTTTTAAATGGAACAATAGATTTTTCTATCGTCCATTTGATTCGTTGAAACCAGCTGCGTCCAAATCAATTTAAACTACTTTCCTATCACTGTTAGTGTGGCAGCTACAATAATTCAAAGTTTAGGGGGCGGAGGCTAAAACAGCGTAGCTAACTGGCTGGTGGTCATGAGACAGTGAGCCGTGCCCCAGGGGAAAGCCACTCGGCCAGTTAGCTACGCTATCGCAGCCTCGGCCCCCGGAACTTTGAAGGGTTGTAGCTCCCAAACTAACAGTGATAGGAATGTAGTTTAAATTGATTTGGACGCAACTGATTTAAACGAATCCAATGCACGATAGAAAAAACTATTGTCCCATTTAAAAAATTATAACTCTTTGGAAAATGATACAATAAACTATGTTCATAGCTCCGCAGGAAGTGTAACATTTCTTGTGTTGACGTACCACATTAAATTTCGCGTCACCTATTATTTTGTAAGTTACAGAGGCAAACACACTCACTAAGGACATGTGAAATCGCTGTAATGAACAAACCACTGAGAGGACCGTTTGTTAATTCTGCACTAAGTTTACATTCTAAGTTATTAACGTTCCTCTATGGGACGATCAACTGCATCCACGACAGCCTAAATGCCATTCACAATTGTTTGCAGCACTTTCTGTGCTCTGATCCGTGGAATGTTGATCAGTCGTGGCAAATGGCGCAACTCGCCATCAGCCTTTCCCTAGAGCAATTCCCAAATCACCATTTCATTAGAACTTTCAAATCACGTTTTTAACTTTGATACATAAGGAAGACCTCTCCGTATTCCTCTGGTAAGCCGATACTCTTAGAGCAGTGCCACTATTATCGCCTTACGACAACCAGTACTATTAAGTTATTAACAACACCAATCCTGTAGCGCAAAGTTTGAACATAGTTTCCATAAATCTGGGAGTCCATACAATAAAAAGTTATTCTAAGTTAGCTCAAGTAGCGAACGTTAAATTCTAACTTTCCAGTAGATGCACTGAGCACGGAGACAGTGATTCGACGGTACCATTCGCGAAGCAAGTAACGACACCCTTGGCCAACTAGTACTGATTTTAGCACGAAAGAAAAAACTAAATCTTAATCTGTATCTTGTACACAGATTCAAGTTAGCTGGAAGATCCCTTAAGTTATATGCTGTTCCAAAAAGCGAGTAAGTGAAGTAGATGTCTGTCAGAAACGCGTGTCATTCGGTACCCTTCAGTCTTTCTTCCAGTTTACATGCAGTTGTTGTTGCAGCGCTTTAGAAGATATCAGTTTTTCTGCATATATGTGTCAGCACAATTGTATTTTAAAGGCGTCACCACTTTTGTCACTGACGATTTTAAATTTTTGAAGGCATCTACATCTACATGGGATACTCTGCAAATCACATTTAAGTGCCTGGCAGAGGGTTCATCGAACCACCTTTATACTATTTTATCTCCCATTCCATTCTCAAATAGCGCGCGGGAAGAAAGAACACCTAAATCTCTCCGTCCGAGCTCTGATTTCTCGTATTTTATTCAGATGATCATTTCTACCTATGTAAGTGGGAGTCAACAATATATTTTCGCATTCGGAGGAGAATGTTGGCGATTGCAGTTTCGTAAGTAGCCCACGCCGCAGCGATAAGCGCCGCTGTTGTATGCTCTGCTCCCTTATATTAACAGTAGCGTAAATTCGTACACTTGAGAGCATCATACATTCAAACGATGCGTGTTTTCTGAGTACAGAACAGAGGACGCAAGTCAGTTACGTGGTCGTTCACCGTCATCAAATCCTCGTTATGCTCTCCCATGGTCATAAACACTCCTCAGTGCAAGGTAATTAACGGCCAGCATTTTAATGACAGCTTCCTGTCGCGGTTTTATTTGTCATTTAGAACAATGTGAGTGGAAACCGCCAGGAAAGGGAGTGCGTAAACCGCAACTGGCTCCTTTTATCACTATAATAGCAACCAGTCCACGATACACCGCGTCTTTAGAGTCTGTAGCACGAAGACCAAATGCTCCCTGATAAAGTGAGATGTACCACAGACAAAGGAAATTCCAAAGCAAAATGTTCAAATGTTTGTATAGCTTATGGGACTTAACTACGGCGTCATCAGTCCCTAAACTTACAAACTACTTACAAACTAGCTAATACTAAGGACGGCACAAATATCCATGCCCGAGGGGGGATTCGAACCCCCGACCGTAGTGGCCGTGCAGACCGTGACTGGAGCGCCGCAGTCCCCTCGGCCACCGCGGTCGGCCAATTCCAAAGCAAGCCAGACGCCAAGAACCGTGTGACCTTATCCATAGTGCAGATTTTTACTACAAATTATTTAAATCTACAAGTAGGAATGTGAACAGCAAAAGCAGCCCCATCAAATCCATACACATTTGTACACTAAGTGGAAAGACAAAAGTGGGAGGTGTCCTGTAACTGAAGAAAAGAGTCACAGTCTAATGAACATTATCTAGACAATAGCATGGCAGCTTGTTAAACTCCGACTTTCTGGAGCTACATAGTTGTAGCTGTGAGTCAAAGTTGAAACTTTGTAGAGCTAACTGCGAAATTTCAAATTCTCTCATCTTCACGTAAAAGCTGCGTCATTTTCTCGGAGATGATTGTTGACACAAACGCGAAACATAACACCAAGCTGAATGCTACCCGTCTCATTGTGGCATCAACGATGTACAGGGATTGGACAGAAATATGCACAGCGCAAGAAATCAATGCTTCAACATAAATGCGTACGCGAGTAATTTGCACGTACTGGCGATATTGTATCTGACCAAGAACAAGTGTACAATGTCCGCAACAAGTTGGAAAGTGTCATAGCGGCCAGAGTAGTGTTCTGCGTAGCTGTAAGGCATTACGCCGGGGCCGTGGGAATCATAACGTGCGCAAATACACTGCTGTCCAAATTTACAGCAACAAACCGCTATTGTCCCGTCCCGTGTCGAATTTGCATTTAATCATACAAACCGTCAAGACATGTGCGTATGAGGATGTTCCGCAAGGTAGATGGCATTCTGCTCAGCGTTCAGCCATGCGAACTATGACATGAAGGCACCTATCAAACGCGTATTCTCTGGGTACTCCCACATCTACAGTCATTTTGTACACATTCAGACGGTGCAGTATGGCACACACCAAGCGCCTACATCTACATTTACATACATACTCCGCAATCCACCGTAAGGTGTGTGGCGGAGGGTACACTGTACCACTACTAGGCATTTCCTTTCCTATTCCATTCCCAAATAGAACGAGGAAAAAAAGAATGCCAATATGTCTCCGCACGAGCCCTAATTTCTCTTGTCATTGTGATCACTGAGCGAAATGTAAGTAGGTGGCAGCAAGATCGTACTACACTCAGCTTCAAATTCCGGCCCTCTAAATTTCCTCAACAGAAATTCACGAAAAGAACGTCGTCTTTCCTCCAGCGATCCCCAACTGAGTTGCCGGAGCATTTCCGTGACACTCGCGCGTTGGTGGAACCTACCAGTAACAAACCTAGCTGCTTGCCTCTGAACTGCTTCCATGTCTTCCTTTAAACTGATCTGTTGCGGGTCCCAAATACTTGAGCAATACTCAAGACGTGGTCGTACAAGTGTTTTATACGCGGTCTCCTTTACAGATGAAGTACATCTTCCCAAAATTCTCCCAATAAACCGAAGTCGGCTGTCCGCCTTATTCACAACTGTCCTTACATGTTCGATCCATTTCATATCGCTCTGCCCGCTCTGTCTTCGAATATTTATTTGTGACTTTTCACTTCTTTCACCTCTGACAACGTTGTTAATGTGAAAAATGTCGAATTGTGCGGTGCAACCTAAACTTTAGGTCCCTCTATAACTGGCTGGGTAAGTCAGATCAATGGTTGAAAGTAGGCAACATCATGCCACCTCCAAACAGGAACATGCCAAGTTAAGCACTGTGGTGTTCAATCCACTCTTCCAATTGTTGATTGCTTTACCTTTATTTATGTTATCGTGTGCCTAGCATTAAACATTTTAATGAGATACCGACTATGAATCAATCACTTGCAACTGTGGCGGTTCACAATCCACTCTCACAATTGGTAGTTTCAAGTGCGTTTACCATTTTTATTCGAGAAATTGCAATATTCGTTTCCCTATTGCATGTGCACTAAGGAAACGATATTTATAAAATTAATAACCACTATACTCTTACACTCCAGGTATTTTTGTTTCTTTGTGTACCGTACCGTTAGAAGTCTCCAAGTAGCTTTTGATAGTAATACGAGGCGTGTTTTTTTAAGTAAGATCAGTTTGAACAAAGTACACAACGAAAGATTATTTCAAAAATATTTCAGAAAGTCCATACTTTATTTTTCTACGTGGTTGGCAAGTTTTTTCAAACACTTATCATACCTCTCAACCAATTTTAAAAAACCCTCTTCATAAAAAACCTGTCGCCTGCTCCGATAAGAGTTCGCACTGCCGTTTTCTCGTCGTCGTCATAATTGTAACGGTTGCCACTGAGGTGTTGTTTGAGGTGTAGGAACGGATGGTAATTGCTAGGCGCTAGATCAGGACTGTAGGGTGGGTGGTTTAAAACTTCCCAGTCAAAACTGTCCAACAAATCATGGGTCTGGCCTGCAGTGTGAGGTCTTTCACTGTCATAGAGAAGTAATATCAAAAAGGAACAACTTCCTGATGTTCTGTAAAACTTTTTTATTGGTCACAAACCGGCTTTCGGCTTCTTAGGCCATCATCAGGTGACAACTGAATGTAGTACACATGTTTTCAACGATGTTAAGATTTACAAAGATGTTATCACAGACAATCGATACTTCACAGGAAAGTTCATCGCAAAAACTTATTTATGAGACTTATTAACATTTATATAAAAATATAATAAATATGTGTAAAGAATCAAAACTAATAGGATTATTTTTGTGGGAAAGGAAGGTTGAAAATAAAACTTATTTTAGTAGAGATGTAGAGGGGAACTGGATCTGATCGTTTAATACTACACTAGCATCCTTCATAGAGAAGGACAATTCCCTTTGTCAGCATGCCGCGTCTTTTGTTTTGAATCGCTCTGCGCAGCTTTCTCAGGGTTTGGCAGTATGCTTCTGCATTGATGGTGGGTCCTCGTTGCATGAAGTCGACCAACAAAGCACCGTGCCTGTCCCAAAACACTGACACCATGATTTTGCGCTGGGACAGTGTATGTTTGGCCTTCACGGCGACTTAGTGTGTCTCCATTCCATGCACTGTTGCTTCCATTCGTGCGTGATATGCGAAACCCATGTTTCGTCTCCAGTTGCGATCTGATTCAAGAAGTCGACACCTTCTTCGTGATAACAAGTCAAGAACTTCATTGCACGCTCAAATCTTTGGTTTTTGTGGTCCTCTGTTAGGAGTTTCGGGACCCAACGGGAGCACAGTTTCCTAAACTTTAGGTGTTCTGAAACAATTTGGTAAAGCACTAATCTCGACACGTTAGGAAATTCGTTTGAGAGACCTATTTTTGTGCAACTCGTGTTCCCAGGAATCCTCGCTTCAACTGAAACCACCAAATCGTCTGTAATCGAAGAAGGGCGACCGGAGCGGTCCTGATCGTGGACGTTGTCACGCCCATCTTTGAATTCTCGTACCCACTGACGCACTTCGCTTTCGCTCATAGCAGTATCATCGTACACTTCGCAAATCTGTCGATGAATTTCTGGAGCAGACAGATTCCTTAGTGACAAAAACCATATCACTGAGCGAACCTCACACGTGGCGGGAGAGTTGATAGTCTTAAACATCTTGAAAGCACAGAAGAGAACGGTACAGGTTAGCTACAGAGCTGTAACAGAGCACAGTTGTTCCAGAGGCATGCCGGTACATGACGCACGCGCTCGTTGCGGTATGCGCGTGAACTACAAGTGTTTACAACAAAACGAACTTTAGTATTACGCCAGGATGAACTGTCATTAGTAGTAACGCAGATCTTTGATGTTTGTCTAATTTATACCAAAATTTTAGTTACATCATCAACCAAAAGTGTTATAACCAGTGGAGATCTCAATTACGATAAAATCAAAATGTTCAAATGTTTGTTAAGCTTATGGGACTTAACTGCGGGGTCATCAGTCCTTAAACTTACAAACTACTTGTGAACTAACTTATACTAAAGACAACACAATCATCCATGCTCGAGGGAGGATTCGAATCACCGACCGGGAACGGCCTCGCGCATCGGAGCATAGCGCCTCAATGCGCTCGGCCAGCCCGCCGCGGCACAATAAAATCATCACTTGGAGAGTAGCACCAGCGATTCACCACGCCAATTGTGAGAAGAATGTGTCTGTCGTGAATTGCGTAAAATATAGAGAAAAAAACGTGCAAAACATTTTCTACAATCCATTTGCGAGGTCCGCTTAATGTCGCACGGAAAAAAACGCGCGCATTGTATAATTGTCTGCGATACTCGAAGATAATTGTTTTCCTCTCATGTTTGGTGTCAGGTACCTGTGTAATCAACAGTATGTACGAGCATGTGTCCTAACCGTTTATCCTTGTAGAAGACAGTAAAGCTTTGCGGTTGAGCGTAACGAATATGTGGGGGGTGTCACGTATTATGTCACCGAGTGTACCTTTGTTCAGTAACTAAGGATAACACAAAACACACTTTTTTTCTTGTTACTAAATGAATGTTAAGCTGTTTCTAATCTTGTGTAATTCCTGCCATTCCACAAGTGCCGTGTTGTGCCCAAATTTTAACGGCCCGTGATGAGCGAGTATCGAGATTGCTAGCTGTTAATAACACGCTGGAGCGCGTGGCCGAGTGTAAGTACACAAGGAAGTTTCTCCGTTATGGCCCTCCCCGCTTCTTAACGAACGTGGGCGTTGAGTGCGTGCGAATCTGCGTCCAGTTAGCAAGGACGCACTCCCGTGGCCATAAAAAGCTGGAATTGTGGCCCGGGCAGCGCGATTACGGTTATCCGAAGGAGCCATCTTGATTTAAGCCTTCCGTGCCTGCCATAAACCACTGGCGCTGAATTCCGGGCTAGTTCCTTAATTAGGGTCCTGCCGTCCTCCGTTCCTGTTCCTGGAAAAAATTATCAAATAACTTGGTGGACTAGATCAGATATAGTATGGAAAATAAATCGTTGTTAGCACTTACGGCGCCGCTTTTTTACGCTGGGCAGTCTCGCTAGGTGTCTGGAAGCACAGCGTCCATCACTGGGTGACATGCATAGCTTAAACAGTCTCTCTCCTCCACGCTATACGGCTAGCAATTATTCCACTGACTTCATGAGACAGATTTTGTTTTTGACTGCCAGATTACATCTGCAACGCTGTTTACGCAGCTGACAGAGACGGTCATATCGTCAGTATTTTCTATCAGTTTCCGATTTAACATCATCCAGTCACAAAGGATCAAGCAGAAAGAACTGGAAACTGTATCTTGAGCCATGTAAATGAGGTACGTACTCAGTTTCAGATTTAGAGTAATCAATCAGCAGTAGGTGTGACTCGAAATAATACATTCTAAATAACATTACTCGAGCTCGAATGGAAACATATTGACAGTCACGACCTCACTTAGTTGAAAGATAGCAACTGGCAGACTTTTTCTCTTCAAACGTTAAATATTCCGCGATAGCTTTCTTGTAGTTCCTAAGTTTCAGTAAACAGTATTCAGTAAGGAATATAGAACTGTACCACTACACATTATGTTTCTCACAAAGGAACAACGAACACAAGGAGAGCGTAATGCGACTGACATTTTGAGACAGTGGCTCTGTTTCCCCCTGATGTGAAAATTCTTCAGTGTAGTGGTGTCGTTTAAAATACTACGCAATTGTGTTGGAATAATAACAGCTTGAGTTCGCGCAGGAGTGAATGGTATGTGAATATTTTTTATTAATATACCGGGTGATCAAAAAGTCAGTATAAATTTGAAAACTCAATAAATCTGGGAATAATGTAGATAGAGAGGTAAAAATTGACACCAAAAACAAAACAAAAAGATTCAAAAATGTCCGACATATGGCGCTTCATCTGATCAGAAAAGCAATAATTAGCGTAACAAATTAAGACAAAGCAAAGATGATGTTCTTTAAAGGAAATGCTCAATATGTTCACAATCATTCCTCAACAATAGCTGTAGTCGAGAAATAATGTTGTGAACAGCACTAAAAGCATGTCCGGAGTTATCGTGAGGCACTATCAGTTCCGATCGGAAACTTCACTTGAATGCCAGTCTCGTTTAAACAACTGTATTACAACACCAATGCATACACTGTTACCGAAACATTCAACACCTAATTAATCATGGGTAAAACTTATGACCTAGAAGGATTTTAGTAGTGAGAGCTTGTCATCTACTGCGACTCTCATTAATGTTTTTACTCCGTCATTTTATTTAACTTTTTTTTTTTTTTTTTTTTTTTTTTTTTTTTTTTTTTTTGTTCTAATAAAACACCATGTCATTCCAAGTATGTGTGGCAATTTTTACATCTCTATCTACATTATTCCGTGATTTATTAAGTTTTCAAATTTATACTGAATTTTTTTATCACCCAGTACATTCTAAATAACATTACTCGAGCTCGAATGGAAACTTATTGACAGTCACGACGTCACTTTGTTGAAAGATAGCAACTGGCAGACTTTTCTCTTCAAACGTTAAATATTCCGCGATAGCTTTCTTGTAGTTCCTAAGTTTCAATAAACAGTATTAAGTGAGGAATGTAGAACTGTAGTACTTCTCATTATGTTTTTCTCAAAGGAATCAACGAACACAAGGCAAGCGTAATGAGACTGACATTTTGAGACAGTGGCTCTGTTTCCCCTTGATGTGAAAATTCTTTGGTGTAGTGATGCCGTTTAAAAACTACGCCATTGTGTTGGAATAATAACAGCTTGAGTTCGCGCAGGAGTGAATGGTATGTGAATATTTTTTTATTAATATATGTTCTCACATAAAGCACCACACAAAAACCAAAAAGTTTTGCTAAGTGGAAGACGCGTTTGTTTTGGAGCACTTAACCCCATCGCACGTTGTTCCAAATGAATTACTGCCACATATAAACGTAACTCGCGCAAAGTTTTTATTATTATTTTAAGCACATCCTTAAATGCCCCTCAGCACCCTGCCGGTAGTTTTACTCTCTGAAGATTTTCTTTTAAGCCGCCCTGAAGCCATCAATTAACTGATACAGTGAGCAGCATGAAAGCTACCGGTTACAGTAATATCTAGACCGCGGATCTTTAGGTTGTAACCTATTGTTTCCCTTAGTTCCTAGTTGCAAATAAGCTTGTAGTTGGCCGTTTCGTGACTAACTAAAACCGAGACAGCTAATTTTATAACACCTAAAATAACCTCTTTCGACGTTTAACGCTTATTTTTGCCTATTTCAGCTTTAAAATCCTAAAGGCTCCAATTTCTTCTGTTTTCAAAGGACTTGCTTCGAAAAATCGAAGGTAGAAGCACGTCTGTACCGGCAGAGTTGCGTAAAAATTATGTAGCCTCAATTTACACGGACGTATTGCAAAGAATCCGATAAGGTATTGCAGAGTCTTGCATATGGATTTCTGCAGATGAAACTAAGGGACACTAGAAAAGTGACTATTAGCAAGTTAGCTGCAAGTCGCCGCGGCTTGTTTGATTTGTTTAAAGCAAAGCCCCAAGACTAAAGAGCAAATTACGGCACACTTTGTCAACACTGGGTTGAGCATGCTATATTCAAATGGCTTAGATGAAAATAAAGTGCTTGTGGCTTTGAAAGATGCAACACAGCTAGTCGAAGATCCATCAGTTCAGCGGGACTTGGCTTACATTAAAGCCAACTTAACATTTATGCGACACTTATTTCAGAATTATAAGGCTCAGGTAGGCGTATCAAGTGCCAGGTGAAGTGGGAGAAAAAGTACGGGAAAAATTCAATACGTTTGCCAGAACGACAACGGAATGGAGGGCCTTTGACAAAAATTCAGTTCCACTGAATGCTGCGTTCCTGCCCAAAATTTAGTGAAAGTGATGTACGACCAGTCACATCCGTAAATGTAGAACGTCCGTTCTCGGCATTCGTGGCCTTTCTGCAAGTTTGAAACCACTAGTTTATACAGCGTTTATTAAGCTGTGTAAGCCTATTACATGTATTTCAACATATGGATTCTGATCTTCATCGTATTTTTATCTCAGAAAGATATAAAGGTTTTGATTATTAATGATGTGCGATGTTTTTCTTATTAAATGAATAAAAATATGCTCGTAAGTCAACACTACGTTTTTTATTTTATGTTTATTTCGTTGAAATGAATTCTTTTCAGGACCTATTTTAGATTTTCTTTGGCCTTAATGAGGTAATGAAAGTGCCTATTTTAGGCGCCTAAAATGCGCAATCTAGTATCTTTGCATTCCCTTCATGGTTTTCGATCCCCTTCTACTCAACATAGCATTTTTAGCTGGACAAGCCATAATCAATATACAGCAGCATGGTGATGAATTTTATTTGATAACTAAGGCTCCACAAGAGCAAATATTTACCTTATATAACAAAATTTGTTATCGTAAGGTACAAGAATTGTGTAATCTGTATGTGCACATATCTTACCATCTAAAAAATTTCACACACTATTGGTGAGTTGAAATTGTACCATAATCAACTGCGCCTGATCTGCCCGCAATGGAAACACATGTATACTACTGAGTCCAGGTCACTCTGTCTGCATCGCTACAGTTCAGTCAGGTGCCGAGCATCAGATGTCTAAGTAAAAGCGAGTTACCTGATAACAAAGTACCCGTATGTTCGTGTGGTGTAGTTTGCCACTGTCATTAGTATGGATAGGACTGTGATTAATATGTTTGGATACGAGCTGATTTGGTGACCCTTCGGCCAAACCTCCAGGCGATGTTGGCATTGGTTACCCAGTTACAGACCAATGGGATCACTGTATGGGAACCAGTCGTTGTGGTCCAACAAATCTATGGGTCCGACTAGATGTTAAATCCTGAGCTTCCTTGGATTGCAGTCGCTAGTACGTATAGCTACCACTAGATCTCAGACTCAGCAAGTTGTTCATTTCCGTAATGTGAAAATAACTGCAATGTATTAAAGCTTTTGTCGAATTTGTTACACACTCTGCATGTGTTTACTCTGTTCAGACAGTTAAAGGAATGAATTGTACTCCATTAATCGTAGATATAAGTATTTATCGCACAAAAATGACATTATCAGCATGTATCACTTCACTTCACCGCAGCTTGGGAGGGTGGCTGAACGACGGGAGTTGCGGATTACAAATGTTCAAATGATTGTAAAGCTTATGGGACTTAATTGCGGGGTCATAGTCCGTAAAGTTACAAACTACTTATGAACTAACGTATCCTGAAGACAACACAAACCTCCTTGCCCGAGGGAGGATTCGAACTTCCGAAAGGGAGACCGTGCGATCAGCAGTGTGGCGCTCCAGCGCGCTTTTATTTGGTAGATCTATGCATCGCGGTCGTTGATTCAGTTTGTTCTTTGTTCGTTGAATATTAGGCCCAGCTTTTTTATTATAGAGAGCGTTTAGTCCCCTGACCGAGCGCGCTCAGCCACGGCGCCAGGTGAAGAAAGGAGTCAACAGCACCCGGTGTTACCAGGCGGTCACCCATCCAAGTACTAACCGTGCCCAATGTGGCTTAACTTCGGTGACCGCTCGGC
Source organism: Locusta migratoria (assembly GCA_026315105.1). Taxonomy (NCBI): domain Eukaryota; kingdom Metazoa; phylum Arthropoda; class Insecta; order Orthoptera; family Acrididae; genus Locusta; species Locusta migratoria. The sequence goes on from CM048755.1 coordinate 238,812,262, forward strand.
TACTCCCGCGCGGCTTGCGGATCACCATTGTATCAGTCCCGTGTCAGACCTCTATCTCCATTTTTTTTTTATATATTTAAATTATGTTTCCTGTCTGATGTGTCGGCTACACAAATGATACGGGCGTGGAAGCAGCGCTAGAACATACGTTCTCATTAATAGAATAAGTTTATGCGGTAGACATTTCTGAACTTGTTCTTACGTGAAGAGGAACAGTTGTTGCAGAGTTACAGTGACAAGCAATGGTAACTGTTATTGCTGCTGGTGGCCGGCCAGCAGCCTCCGGCATTGGGTGTGGCCGCGCTTGTTGCAGCGCCTGCGTTCAGGCTGTGCTGCGCCGATCGGTTGTGTAGTCGATACTCGAGGACTCCACACCGTCAACTTGAAATTATAATAAATAAATGGGAGTCGTCATTTTCTACTGAAAATTCACTATTTATTTTGAATTATCTACATCTACATGGGTACTCTGCAAATCACATTTAACTGCCTGGCAGAGGGTACATCGAACCACCATTATACTATTTATCTTCCATTCCATTCTCGAATAGCGCGCGGGAAGAAAGAACACCCGAATCTCTCCGTTCGAGCTCTGATTTCTCGTATTTTATTCTGATGATCATTTCTACCTATGTAAGTGGGAGACAACAATATATTTTTCGCATTCGCAGGAGAATGTTGGCAATTGGAGTTTCGTAAGTAGCCCACGCCGCAGCGATATGCGCCGTTGTTGTAATGATTCCCATCCCAGATTTTTTATCATTTCCGTAACGCTGTCTCCCCTGCATCGCGACAATACGAAACGAGCTGCCCTTCTTTGGACTCTTTCGATGTCCTCCGTCAAACCCACCTGATAAGGATCCCACACTGGGCAGCAATACTCCAAAAGTGGACGGAGAAGCGGAGGGTATGCAGTTTCTTTAGTAGTTCTGTTGCATGTTTTAAGGGTTCTGCCAATAAAGCGCAGTCTTTGGTTCGCATTTCTCACGACATTATCTACGTGTTCTTTCCAACTTAAGTCTGAAGTAATAGTAATTCCTAGCTATATTGTGGAGTTTACGGCCTTATAGGTTACTACGTAGGGATGCTGAAAAGTAATGCCTCCGATTTTTTTTCCGGGAATACCTTACGGCTTTTGAAATAAACCAAACTGTATTACAATACCACATCTTTATTAACAATTTCTACATATTTATTTCTCAACATAATCACCCTGGCGACGAACACATTTCTCCCAACGAGAGACCAGTTTGTGGATCCCGTCACTGTAGAAGTTTTGACCTCGTTGTCTGAACCACCGCCTCACCTAGACTTGCACTGCTTCATCAGTTGTAAAGTGGACACCGCGAAGGCGTTATTTAAGCTTTGGAAAGAGGTGAAAATCGGATGGAGCCAAGTCTGGACTTTATGGAGGATGATCGATGACAGTGAATCCAAGGCGGAGGATGGTTGCAGATGTCGCAGCGCTCGTGTGCGGTCTGGCATTATCATGCTGAAGGAGAGAGTGTTCTATGTGGGGATGAGTTCTTCGAATGCATGCTTTCAGTTTGCGGAGAGTCTCGCTGTACCGTGCCGAGTTTATGGTGGTGCCTTTAAGTATGAACTCCATATGCACGACACCTCGAACATCCCAGAAAACAGTGAGTTTGATCTTGCCTGCCACCGACATGGTCTTGCACTTTTCTTGGGGCTGGTGATCCGTGGTGGCGGTAATCCTGTGATGCTCGCTTGCTTAGGGGGTCAAAATGGTGCACCCAGCTTTCATCACCAGTCACAATGTTGTTAAGGCCCCATCACCCTCCTGCTCAAAACGCAACAGCAATTGTTGTCATATGTCCAGTCTCCTTTGTTTCATGTCAGGGGTGAGCATACGGTGCACCCCCGCGCACACATTTTTCTGTACCGCAGTTCTGCAGTCAGGGCCTGTACACGCCCCCATGATACGCCACACTGCAGTGAGAGTCGTTCCTGTGTTATCCGATGATTCTCTCTGATGAGTTGATCAACCCGATTTCGATGAGTTTCGTCTGTTGCCGTACGCGGTCGTCCACTCCGTGCTGTGTCACGGACGTTGAGGTTAGGACCGTGTTTACGAGCAAGGGCAGCCTACCGGCGCGCATTGCTGATGTCGATGCACTCGTCACCGTACACAGTTTTCATTCTTCTGTGGATCTCAATTGGATGCGTGTTTTCTGCGGTTAGAAACTCGATTACAGCACCGATATAGTCACTTTACAGACAGCCATGTTACTCGGTACTACACGAAGCCCTCTAGCTGCAGAGGGTTGTACTTTGCGTCAGCTACGCGCCAAGGACAACCGAGTAATATACTTTTGCAAAGGATAGTTAAAGGAAGGGAAGGAAGAAGGATAGGAAAGAAAGGATTGACAGTAGCTGCATTTGGGCATTGATATTAAGCAATGGCGACAAGTGAAAATGTGAGCCGGACCGGTAATCGAACCCGGGTCTCCCGCTTCGGGCCAGCGGTCGCCTCAATCACTTGGGTACCCGTGCTCGCCTCCCGTCCGTCTCAAATTCTCACAAGTCGCACGCTATGTTTGTAGCGCCCCTATCGTCCATGCCCTCTTACACTTGCCATTACGGATTCCCGTGCGAGGTCGGACGTATGACCGCATCTGCGGTGAAATAATTGAAGCTAACGCCGTCGTCGCGTTTAATACTTATTGTGTTGGTGTGGTGTCTGTTCTTTCGGACGTCCGAAAGAACGGACACACACCAATACAACGAGTAATATGCATGACATGCAAAACCTCAACCATACTCCGAATAGACGAAAAAAATTTGGAGGCATTATTTTTCAGCATCCCCTCGTATTTAACATTCGATACAGATAAGTAAAAAGCCTTCTGTGCATCAGTATTAGTTACTCCAGAATTCACACTTTTCAGTGTAGTGTAGGCTGAAACAAAATATCCTCGCAATGTTTAAGATATTTCATCAGTAACAAAAGTGTTAAATTGGTTGTAAATTTATAGGACTTAACTGCTTTCGTCCCTAGGCTTACAAACTACTTAAACTAACTTAATCTAACCTAAAGACAAAGACATACATCGATGCCCGTGAAACGACTCGAACGTCCGTCGGCGAGCAGCCGCGCGCTCCGCAGCAAGGCGCCTTAGAACGCTCGACCACTCCAACGCTGCTAATCAGTAACACTAGTGTTATTTCTACATATTCATTTCTCCACAGAAGAAAGAAAGAAGAAATTATTGAGCATTGGCTTTAAACATAGGATTTATAAAACGCCCATAATATTCATTTGCAGTTGATGTACAGAACTTTCGTCAGATAGTGTCCAGCTTTCTGAATGTTTACGTCCACTAATGTCCATTACTATAAATTGTTATGTTTAGTATCAGCAGTAAGCTATGCTAGTGAACTGCAAACACATTTTCCTGGGTATTGTAAAAAGTCTCTGTTTTGTGCCTCTCAATACATATTACCTTTAATGTCGGTTTTTGTCAATAATACATGACTATTCTCAAGAGTTAGCAGCTTTCACTCACTTAATACTATACCGTTGCAAAGCCGTCTGGGCCTCTGATTCAGACCCTCCACCCGGCTCTGTACCAAAGAACGACAGTCAGTCCTGTCAACTACGCTGGAGATGCTAATCTCTCCATTCATCGTGCAAGCAAGACTGACAGCCTTACAACTTCAGATACCAGTCCAAAACGGGAGAGACTTTCTTCTGAGCCGACCGCAGTGGCCGAGCGGTCTGCGGCGCGCTAGTCACAGTCTGCACGGCTGCTACGGTCGTGGGTTCGAATCCCCCTTCGGGCATGGATGTTTGTGTCGTATTTAGTATAAGGTAGTTCTTAAGTAGTTTGTAAGTTTAGGGACTGATGACCCTGCAGTTAAGTCCCTTAAGCAACACGAACAACAACTACTCTCTTCTAATCCAAAGGGACACAGATCGTTGTTACGACATGAACCACACGACCTGCAGCTGGCTGCACCCCGTGCTCTTCGTGGCATCCGGAAGTAACCGTTCCACATCTGGAATGACTTCACCCAGTATGCATACAGATTAATACTGAATTTCTTTCCCCCGCTAGCAACCATGACGTTGGAGCTCCCAACTACAAGCAATGTCACAATCTGTCATCGCCGGTCCTTGAGGATGAGTGGCGACCTCAGTGCAAGCGACACCATCTGGCTCAGCGACATTGTCCGGTACAGACTGAGCGCTTCGGCGGCCATTATGGTGGCAAACTTGCGCGGGAACTTTAAATAAGCTTAAGAATTTTTTGATTAGAGTGTGTATTCATTTGAGTTAAGTCGCGAAAACTATGTCTCATTTAAATATATAACTGCAAAACAGCTTCAGACTGTGTAAATTTATTACACATACGCTGTAGAGATCGACCAACAGCGTTTCTTCTTCCTATCTAAACCGAATTATGACATTTAGTTTTTTAGCGTGCAACATTTAAACTGAATTTATCGTTAGACGCGATTTTTTTGTACATCGTGTATATTCTACGATGGTGTACAAACAGTAATTTTAGAAGAGATTCATAACACTTTACGTCTTTGCTTGAGTGCCTGCTGTATATTTAGATGCATCAAACATTGCCTGAAACAGTTAATGTTAAAAATCGACTGTGAAAATGAAACACCTTATTACATACTTAACTGTAAAATAGCGTCTTGCCTTGTGAATACAGCAACCACCCACTACCAAATTATTTTAAGAACACGAAGTATGCCATAACGTTTTCTTAACTAAGTGATCTAACATTGGCATTAGGGTATCTAGCACGAATATTAGTATTTTTAACGCTGCAAGCCAAATACCTTACAGTAGTTTGAACAGCTCAGAAGTTAGCAACTGTCGCCATAGGGTTCAACTTCACCATATCCATCCAGTGTGTCTATATGTCATTCATATTTCCAGAAAGCTTTTGACACCGTACCTCACAAACGGCTTTTAATCAAATTGCGTGGTTATGCTATATCGCCCCAAATTTGCAATTGGATAGGGGATTTCTTGTCAGAGAGGACACAGTTCGTAGTAATCGATGGTAAGGCATAGACTAAAACAGAGGTGATATCGGGCGTTCCACAGGGTAGTGTTATTGGTCCTCTACTATTCCTTACTTACATAAACGATTTAGGGGAAAATCTAAGTAGCTCTCTTAGGTTGTTTGCAGATGACGCCGTCATTTACCGTCTAGTAAAATCATCTGAAGATCAAAAACAACTGCAGAACGATCTGAATAAGATATCAGTATGGTGTAAAAATTGGCAATTGGCTCTAAATAATGAGAAGTGTGAAGTCGTCCACATGAGTACGAAAAGAAATCCGTTAAACTTTGTTTACAAGATAAATCAATCAAATGTGAAGACCGTAAACTCCACAAAATACCTAGGAATTACTATTACTTCAGACCTAAACTGGAAAGAACACGTAGATAATATCGTGGGAAAGGCGAACCAGAGACTACGTTTTATTGGCAGAACCCTTAAAAGATGCAACAGAACTACTAAAGAAACTGCATACACTGCGCTTGTCCGTCCATTTTTGGAGTATTGCAGCCCAGTGTGGGATCCTTATCAGGTGGGTTTGACGGAGGACATCGAAAGAGTCCAAAGAAGGGCAGCTCGTTTCGTATTGTCACGATACAGGGGAGACAGCGTTACGGAAATGATACAGGATCTGGGATGGGAATCACTACAACAACGGCGCTTATCGCTGCGGCGTGGGCTACTTGCGAAACTCCAATCACCAACATACTCCTCCGAATGCGAAAATATATTGTTGACTCCCACTTACATAGGTAGAAATGATCATCAGAATAAAATACGAGAAGTCAGAGCTCGAACAGAGAGATTCAGGTGTTCTTTCTTCCCGCGCGCTATTCGAGAATGGAATGGGAGATAAATAGTATAATTGTTGTTCGATGAACCCTCTGCCAGGCATTTAAATGTGATTTGCAGAGTATCCCATGTAGATGTAGATGTAGATATACGGTACCGTACGCAGTTCTGCAAACCCCTTTCAGTTGTTATACCTATATATATATATCTTGTGACCCAATAGTTATTTTACACAATCATCAAATGAAACTTTTTGAACTTCCTGTCCACCAATCCTGCTTAAAGTAGCTCGTTTTAAGAGCTACCAGTATTGTAAAAGCATGTTATTTATTTCATTCAAAATCCTACATTGTCTCGACTAAGAGCCTGTTAAACAAGAGTAACTATTTCTGAACACAAGTAGTAGGGCTACTTGTATTCCTGAGAAATATAAATGGGAAGACAGTATTCGTTCTTTTTATTCCTTTCTAAAATCTATTTGTGCAGTTAAACGCTGAGCAGCTCTTCACCATCGTGCTTCATGTATACTGCAATAGTAAAACAATACAGACGTGGCTTTGAACTGAACATATATACCGCTGCAGCTATTTAATACACGATTTATCTCCTAACAACACTCTTAATTATCTGACGCTTGTCACTATCATGGAGGCCGGCCGAAGGTTTAAATTATCCCGCGACAGCAGCGCCGTTAGTGAGTCTAGTTATTTTTACAAGGTCGTTGGGTATAGACAGTGCTAAGATGTACTGGGGAGGCCTCTATATCGGTTCGTTGGGAAGTCTTTTACTGCCTGCCACGTCCTGGTGCGACCTCCCACGTGACCACGGAGGAATGCCTGCCTCGCTGACAGTAATAGGGCTGGCGCAGCCGTGGGCTGATCGCTGGAATATACTGGACGTCCACTGGTTCCCCACGACGGCGGTCCCCCTCGTCTGAGCTTCCAGCTGTGCAACCCAAGTTAACACTGCCTGAAGGTGGGAGCGAAGTCACCAGCTCAGCTCGCATCCATATACAGCAGTCGCAGACCCCATCCATGACCACAGTACTCAGAAAAACGTACTACTATGAAGACGCGATAAAGAAGTCAACTGTAAATAAGTATGTAAACGCGAGAACTGCACCAAGAAGTTCGACAGTTACACAAAGGTCGAAAACTAAAGTATGAAATTATACAAGTGCGACTAACTAACACGAAAAAATAAAAGTTAAAATGTTTGTTAAGCTTATGGGACTTAAAATACGGGGCCATCAGTCCCTAAACTTACTAACTACTTATGAACTACTTACGAACTATGACGGCACAAATATCCATGACCGAGGGGGGATTCGAACCCCCAACCGTAGTGGCCGTGCGGCCCGTGACTGGAGCGCCTCAGTCCCCTCGGCGACCGCGGCCGGCTAACTAACACGATGTCACGGTATAGGTAGTGCAAATACCGTCATGAAATTGCATGGTTTTCAAAAAATTGAGAGTGGGTCTGCTAGTACATTCAAAACAAAAACAAACAGACCACTGTCGCGAGTTACATCGAGGAACAATACGCAGTTACTTAAATGCGAATCTGAGCACACAATAAATTTAGAAACAGAAAAAAGCACACAGAAAAAATCATAATACTGTATGTCGCTTCTATTCAGAAGTCGGTTACACTTTCAAAATATTAAGGTGCGCTGTGCTCTGTACACGACGACGGAACACTCAGCGACTGAATTCAATCTCTACAAACTGCTACTGTATTCAAAAGAGAAGCAGACGTCTGTCGTGAGTCACTCAGAAGAAGAATATACTGTTACTTAAACGTGAATCTAATGTACACGCGAGCACACAATAAATTTAGAAACTGAAAGGAAATGAGCACACAAAATCTTTAAATACTGTTCGTCGCTTATAGCCACAAGCTGGTTACACTAACAAAACGCTAAGGTGAGCTGTGATCTGTACAGTATGGCAGCCACTCAGTGACTGAATGAATCTCTACCAACTGCTATTATGTTGAAAACAAAAACAGACCCCTCTCGAGATTCACTCGGAGAAAGAATACACATTTACTTAATCCCGATTCTTAGTCTAATATACACGCAATCACATAAACTAAAAAACTGAAAGAAAAAATCAAAATACTTTACATTACTTCCAGTCAGTGCCCAGTTGCACTTACAAACAGATATGGTGTCCCGTGCTCTGTACGCAAAGACGGCCATATATCTGCCTGAACAGACGCCGCAGTTGTTAATTGTCAGTCTCCATGTCAAGAACTAACCCGTGTTCCAGTGCGGATGCACACGACAAGTCTCCCAGCGGGAATACAAGGTCATCTGCGAGCCGTGGACTACAATAACTCAAGTGGGACGGCGTACGTGCTTGGCTAGTGTGTTGAACCCGTGTAACTGTGATGGCGCAATGGCTTACTGCAACTGCCTGGTAAACATAGGGACCCAGGTTTGAATCCTGGTCCTCACACAAACTTTCATATATCAGTACGAAAAATAGCAAAATTCCGAACTGAGAAAACTTTGTGGAAAAACAAGAAAAAAATTCTAAGTTCTGCAACAAGCTTAAATTAGACCAAGACTCGCACCGACTGATCACAGGTAAAGTTCCATACGCAATCCAAAATACTTCAAAGGATCACAGAGAATGTCCAAAATGAAAGTTCGCGTGACTTCGCGGTACTTGTTAGAACAAGGCGATGCCGCCACTCATCATCACCGAATTCGTCCAAGTTTATGCTACATGTGAGACATAAGTGTCGCAAGTGGGAACTTTAGATGGCCAAGCTTTTAGGAAATAATAGGAATTTTGATACGGATCTAAATGTTCAAATGTTTGTAAATCTATCGGACCAAACTGCGTGGTCATCAGTCCGTAGCTTACAAACTACTTAAACCTAGGTAAACTAACCTAAGGACAAACACACACACCCATGCCCCAGGGAGGACTCGAACCTCCACGGCGAGCAACCGCGCGCTCCGCAGCGAGACGCTTTAGACCGCTCGGCTACTCCACCGCGGCTGATACGGATCTATCGCCATATGCACCTTATCAGTTGTGCCTGTGACTGTGTGCAGGAAACAGTGTTTGACGCAGCGGTCAGTCGGCTTTCGGCTACGGTGAGGCAATACGGAATTCGTGCCTGTGACCAAACAGCTGCCGCGCGGGAGTAGCCGAGTGGTCTGAAGCGCCACGTTACAGATCGCGCGGCCTCCCGCGTCGGAGGTTCGAATCCTCCCTCGGGCATGAATGTGCGTGTTGCCCTTAGGTTAGTTTAACTTAGTTTCAATAGTTTGTAAGACTAGGGACTGATTACCAACGTAGTTTTGTCCCATAGGTGTACGAACATTTGAACATTTTTGATTTTTGAACCAAACAGCTTTGGCTCAGATAACCCATTACACTGCTGGCCATACAGTTGCAACAACCTGAAGGAAGCATCCAAATATGCAGCTTTTGTTTGAGGTCATAAGTTACTTTAAGTAATTTGCAAATCTAGGGACCGACGACCTCAGCAGATAGGTCACATAAAAAATTTAAAAAATAAAAATAAAGTTATTTACTTATTTATTTCGCTGTCATTTATAATGTCCTGCCATCTAAATATTAAGAGGTCGTATTTTACACTGATACGCATAATAATATCTTCTTATATTTACGATACAGAGCTTAAAAAGTGGCGGAAGAAACTGTAAATAATAATTAGAAAAAATTTAATTAAATGACTTATATGGAAGAGAGATGCACACTTTTACCATTTCAACGCAGGCGGACATCACGGCCGTGCGGGAGTAGCCCCGTGGTGTAAGGCATCATGCTACGGACTGGGCGGCTGTTCCTGCCGGAGGTCCGAGTCCTCCCTCGGACATGGGTGTCTATGTTCTCCTTAGTGTAAGCTACTTTCAGGACTGATGACCACAGTAGTTTGGTCCAATAGGCTTACAAACATTTGAACATTTTGGACATCACGGATGCTCGAACCGCTACCCACAAGCGCTATACAAAGGCGGAACAGATGGCACTGTGAATGTGTTACGATTATTGTTTCGTACGGTAGCTTTGCGTAAGCAGCTTCAGTATGTTTTGTAGAAAATAGCGAGCGTCTTTCGAGCAAGTCTCAGAGTTGGACCAGGGAGAATAGCTGCCGACGGGGACTGAGGATTATCCTCCAGATAAATTGGTAATCGTGTCGGACGTAACCATACAATTGTGATGCTGATTTGTAATCGCTATATGCTGGAACGAGGGACCTCCGGCGGATTATACTCACATTGTGGCGGGCACATTGTGAGTATTACAGTGATGGCTCGCTCTGTCACGTCACGATCCGTATCACAACAAATGTTGTCTCTTGTGTAAAAAGCAGTGTCGACGCGTACAGTTCGACGCCGTTTGCAGCACAGTGAACTATACGCAAGGCGTCCATTGCTGCGTTAACCACTGAGGCAACGCCACAGGTGTCAGCGCATGCCGATGGTCAGATTACAACAGGAAACTCTAGACTTCTTCGTCGCCCATCGGACTGCATTGTTCCCGTGGTCTCCCTCTCGTCCCAATCTGTAACCTATTGAAACTGGCAAACACTATCCTCTGCTACATCAGCCCAACTATATGTGGAAGCATCGTCGACTGTTATACCCAAAAACACATCCAGAGTCTCTTTGATACAATGCAGAAGCGTGCAGCAGCGGTTATTGCCAACAGTAGTGACAAAACCCGATGCTGATATTATCTTCTTCCAATGGGGCTATATTTTCAGTCTTGTGCGCTTTGTGCATTGTGTTATCTCTCAAATAAATTACCGGTCCTTTTTGGTGTTGCATTTTGAATGGCCGGGCGTGTAAACTGTGTCTAGTATTAGGTCTTATCTTGACTCTCTTGCTGCTCAGTCGTGTATGTGAGTGTTTTCACTTGCAGGCGTGCCGTAATCGGTGGGAGCGCGTTGGAGCTGGGCGCCATGTCCGGCCCCGCGGCGCCGGCGCCGGCGCCGTCTACGTCTGCGTCGACGTTGGCGTCTGCGACGGCAGCCATCGAGTTCAGCGTGGACGCGGACTCGGTGGCGGTGCCACAGGGCGCCAAGGACGACCTGAGCATCGTGTACCAGCCCTGCAAGCGCTACCGGCGCCCGCCCGCGCGCCGACACAACCCCCTGCTCGACACCATCAGCTGCATACAGGTAGGCCTCTCCTCTCTCCCACTCTCAGTAAACACACTGGACAAAAAGGTAGGATACGTAAAAAGGAATAATGACACGTTTCAGCCGGCCGCGGTGGCCGAGGGGACTGAGGCGCTCTAGTCACGGTCTGCACGGCCACTACGGTCGGGGGTTCGAATCACCCCTCGGGCATGGATATTTGTGCCGTCCTTAGTATTAGTTAGTTCATAAGTAGTTTGTAAGTTTAGGGACTGATGACACCGTAGTTAAGTGCCATAAGCTGTACAAACATTTGAACATTTTTGAATAATGACACGTTTCAGCCGGCCGCGGTGGCCGTGGGGACTGAGGCGCTCCAGTCACGGTCTGCACGGCCACTACGGTCGGGGGTTCGAATCCCCCCTCGGGCATAGATATTTGTGTCGTCAAATGTTCAAATGTTTGTAAAGCTTATGGGACTTAACTACGGGGTTATCAGTCCCTAAGCTTACAAACTACTTACGAACTAGCAGAGACTAAGGACGGCACAAATATCCATGCCCGAGGGGAGATTCGAACCCCCGACCGTAGTGGCCGTGCAGACCGTGACTGAAGCGCCTCAGTCCCCTCGGCCACCGCGGCCGGCCGCCAAGGAAAGACTTGAGATGTAAGAACAGATGAAAGTCGCTAGGAGCGAGGTCAGGGCTGTACGGAGGATGGTCAAACACGTCCCAGCCAAGTAGGAGGTTTTTCGTCACATTTGCAGTGTGTGGTCGTGCCGCGTGGGTCAAAAACTCAAGTTCACTACCCATCCGTTGTGTTTTGTGTTGCTCAGTGAGAATCTTTGGTACTCACCGTGAGTAAAGTTTACGGAATTTCAGTTGTTTGGTAACGATTTCATGCATAATTGGTCGTGAAATTCGGGGGAAGTCCATAGCGAGAGCACTAATTGTAAACCTACGGTTTTCCTGGATCTTGTCATCAATCGCGTGAACCAGTTCTTCTGTAACCAAAGGTGGACGCCCACTTCGTTCTTCATCGCGCACATCACTACGCCCGCCATTGAACTGTCGGACCCATCTTCTCACCATCGAATCACTCATCGCATTTGGTCCGTAAACATCGCAAATTTGCCGATAAATTTCACTTTGTTTCACTTTCCTCGCATTCAGAAACCGAATCACCGACCTGAGTTCACAGGCGGCGGGATTTTCAATGAACGCCGACATTTCTAACAAGCACAACAAAACGTACGTAACTGACAGCGATCTCCAAATGGCGCACGTTCTTCTCCTTGATACACATAATCTACAGCGCATGTGCGGAACTGCAATCGCAGCGCTGCATCGGAGATAAATTGAAACGGAACATAATTTCTGGACGCGCCTCGTAAAAAAAAAAAAAAAAAAAAAAAAAAAAAAAAAAAAAAAAAATTGTACATGTGATGTATCGTTTGTATATTGATAATATTGAGTTGGTTTGACTTGATAATGGGCCCAGGAAAGCCCTAAACTAGTTGTCAATAAAAAGAACCAACTGTGTGCAACTTTGGCTGTTTTTTGAAATTATTAATAAAAAGGTAGGAGTTTTGGCGCTAATCTACTGTTCTTGATCCTTGTATTATAGGCACTCAGACGTAGGTTGGCATGGTTATATTATTTTGGTAGGGTTAGTGAATATGGTGACCGGCTGCCCATCCTGCCTCTATCCCTTCCCTCCCTGGAGGAAAAAGTTGTTCGCAACTATCTGCATATAGCGTTATACACAATTGTTGGAACGTTGTCATACCTCTGATAAAATGGACTCACCCGTCCCACGTCACCGGCGTACCCACATTCGAGGGAGACAGTCACTTCTGAGCAATCGCTCTAACGTAACGGTGTTACTATGTTTTCGAAAGCCGCGGCGGAGTGGCCAAGCGCATTGAGGCGCTATGCTCCGATGCGCGAGGCCGTTCCCCGTCGGGGGTTGGAATCCCCCCTCGGACATGGATGTTTGAGCTGTCTTTAGTATAAGTTAGTTCATAAGTAGTTTGTAAGTTCAGTGACTGATGACCCCGCAGTTAAGTCCCATAAGCTTAACAAACAATTGAACATTTTTGTTTTCGAAACAGAAACAACGGAGTTGGATCAAGATTGAATGTGTCAGATGTGTCAGAGCACGACAGTGTCATCAAGGTCATCAAGGGGCGCGCGGCGAATCAGAATTTTCGAACTGAACAGTGGCACGTTGGGTAAAAGCCTTCAACGAAGGTCGGCAAACTGGTAGACATGCATTGGGCAGCTCTGCCTAGCGTCTCTGAAGAGGTAGTGCATACTGTTGCTGCGTTAGTGTACAGTGATCGACGTCAGACGATTCGTGACTCGCCACGAAAACGGATTAGTGCATACGACTGTGTTTCGCATCCTGAAGGAACGCCTGGGCATGCGAAAAATTCTACACGATGGGTTCCGCATGAATCGACGGAACATCACCTCCGACCAGCTTTGCGAAAGAAGTGGCAACACTTACTGCGCAACCCACCCATCATTTTGCACGACAATGCGCGGGCGCATACAGCGTAAGGTGTCGCTGCTCCGTTTGGTCGATGGAACTGGGAAGTACTCTACCATCCACCATATTTCACGGACTTACGTCCTATTGACTCTGATTTGATTCCGAAGATGAAGGAACCACTTCGTGGCATTGGCATCAGAACTGTTCCAGAGATTCGACAGGCAGTAGACCGCTCCATTCGCACCATCAACAGATCAGGCTCTGCTAACTGTATACTACGCCTTACACATCGCTGGCAACTGGTTCTACACAACGTTGGTGACGGCTTTGAAGGACAGTAACAGGTGCCAACATGTAACGCTTTTGTATCGGTTGTGAATAAATAGTTGCCACTATTTAAGTTCCAACCCTTGTATGTTAAATTGTATGGACTCTTTCTAAATTTTTGCGAATCGTGCAACTGACGCGGGACTTGAGTACCCTCCCGGTATTCACGTAGTGGGATGTGAGAAACCGCCTAAAAGAAAAGTTGAGGCTGGTCGACACACCGGCCCTCGTCGTTTATCTGTCGGGCGGAATGAAATCGGGTCTGGCGTCACTCCAAATGTTCAAATCTTTGTAAAGCTTATGGGACTTTATAGGGTCATTAGTCCCTAAACTTACAAACTACTTATGAACTAGCTAATACTAAGGACGGCACAAACATCCATGCCCGAGGGGGGATTGGAACCCCCGACCGTAGTGGCCGTGCAGACCGTGACTGGCGCGCCGCATAGCGCTCGGCCACCGCGGCCGGCAGGCGGCACTCCCCGTTACGCTCGACTATCCAAAAGACTTCATTATAATACCGTGTAAAATCACTCTGACCTTCTCTTTTACTATCTTTTCTTCAAATTGTAGATCTGTTTTTTTTTATTATTATTTTCTTCACTTTCTACATTCTGACCTTAGAAACTTCTATAAGCAGCGTGTGAGAGTAGTTTTACGTCTGCTTCTGTGTATGTTTTAGTAATGTGCTTCTGTACCTGAAACATTTATTTACAAGTATGAAATCAATCTGGTTTCTCACACATTTCCCAGGTTTGTCGATTGGAAACATCCATGCATACCCTCTTCTAGGCGGAAGTTTAAATCAGGTGTTCATAAATAAAATGTTCAAATGTTTGTAAAGCTATGAGACGTCAGTCCCTAGACTTAAAACCTACTTGAACTAAGTTATAGTAAGGACAACAAACAAACCAAGCCGCGCTCTTCGCAACAAGTCGCCTTAGAGCGCACGGCCATTCCAGCGTGGTAGGGGTTCATAATCAATAAATCATGTGACACCTGAGTACAGAAGTAAATATCACCACCACGCTACTGTGGAGGAGTGAAATCAAGTTGCAGCTACACGACATCCTTGAAGAAGGCCATCAAGAACGCCGTCCTCTTGCACATCTCACAGGAAACTGTCGTTTCTGTGTAAATGAACGCCGTAACAGAACTAGTGATGCCGCCTCCTAAGGCCTTTTTCATGTCCACTCTGGACGGCGGCCCTTAAATTCCTTTACGCAATATATATAGCCAGCGGAGTCAGCAAGGGCATTTTTGTACTCTTGTTTTAGAGCGTTCTCATTTTTTCTGTTTATCGGGAAAAAATATTAAATATATACGTTATTTTGGGATTCAACCAATCCTCAGAGAAGTATTTCTGACTACATAGAACTTTCTCTCAGTAAAAATATATTTATTTTATGGATGGTTACAATTAAATTCTTGTCCATACATCACCACCGTGACTGCACTCGTCTTGCCTCGAAGTCTCGCTTTCGATCTGAAGATACAACAATAAAAGCAGGATCAGCGTAGGTAACCACCCCATGCGAGTAGCCGTTGTAATAATCGCGGCAAAACGCAGTACTGATATACACATCTTCCTCATTTCACTTGGGGCTGTCTTGTAATCTTTGTACAACATCCAAAATAATTTGCCTGTAATATCTTCGGTCCTTGATGCTGCCTTCTGGATGACCAGCAGTACAGTATATTGTGATTACAGCATTAGTGTCAGTAGGCTGGAGAGTATCAGCACTACCATGCACAATCCAACTAGTTTTGAACTGTTGTGTCGATGATTTATTTGACTCGATTGCAGGATGAGTAACGTTCTTAACTTGTAAAATACGTGGAACCTTATACAGTGTTCTTATTGCAGCTATATCAATGGAAATATCTTCTTTTTACCTTTCACTGCCGGCCGCGGTGGCCGAGGAGACTGAGGCGCTTCAGTCACGGTCTCCACGGCCACTACGGTCGAGAGTTCGAATCCCCCCCTCGGGCATGGATATTTGTGCCGTCTTTGGTATAACGTAGTTCATGAGTACTTTGTAAGTTTAGGGACTGATGACCCCGTAGTTAAGTCCCATAAGCTTAACAAACATTTGAACATTTGTACCTTTCCCTTCGCCTCAAAATGGTATTTTTTGCTTTCCAAGGGGCAGAAACAAAGCAACCACCATTTTTCTAGGTGCAAATACTGAAAGCCACGGCGTAGCGGCCGAGCGCATTGAAGCGCTACGCTACGATGAACGAGGCCGTTCCCCGTCGGGGGTTCAAATCACCCTCAGACATGGATGTTTGTATCGTATTTAGTATAAGCTAGTTCATAAGTAGTTTGTAAGTTTAGGGACTAATGACCCCGCAGTTAAGTCCCTTAAGCTCTACAAACATTTGAACATTTGAATATAGAAATTATTTATATACACCTTTGTGCCTAAAATGCCATGGATTGAATGTAGTTTCATTGCAACGGTTACAATTAAGGCATTAAAATAATTAAAAGTCCGTATTCCTGCTACTTGCCCTATTGTGATTACCGTATTTCAGTATCACTCTAATATACGCCGTTGATTTACTACAATTGAAACAAGCAGGTGAGACTCTTGTGTTGCGCCTAATATGCTGGAGTGCGAGTTTTCTATTCACAAATGCTGCCCTGCCAGTCGCATGATATTCTGAGGTTTGGTCTTTCTCTCGCAGGTGTTGAGTCTGCCTGAAGCGTCAACGAACGTGAGGGTGAAGTCGAGAGGCACCATACTGTCGCATTATTACGAAGGAAGCTTGTAAGCATTTTCAAGCAAAAATTTTAAGTTTGATGTAGTAACGGGAGACAGTTACGGAAAATCGGAAAAGTGACCCTTCAATATGTTTGTCTAGTGTGTGTGGAGAGAACGATTTAATATAGAACGAGCTCATAGAAGTAATCGCAGATAAGGAAGAGACCACACCGAGATTCATTGGAGGAATCGTTGGAATGTGCAATCTGCCACAGCAGAGGTAGCTTAAAACAGACTCATTCAACCGAAACTTGTATATTAGCCATCAGTCTAGGTTCCGTATCAGAGAGGATTGATAAAGGAAATAATAAATAGCAAAATAAGAGCAATATGTTTTGTTACATGTTTGTTCAGTAAGCATTAGTGCGCCACAGAGATGCGCAGCCAACTACAGTGGCACAAGCTTAAAGAGAGGCTCTCCACACCACAATCTGTTTTACTATTAAAACAGCAAGAGCGAGGTTTCCTCGGACAGTTTGACAATGCATCTTTTCGTCCTGCGTACGAGCGTTGGAACTTAAATAGAGGCAACTATTTATTAACAATCAATACCAAAGCGTTACAGGTTTGCACCTGTTACTGTCCTTCAGAGTAGTCACCAGCGTCATGTAGAGTCCGTTGCAGCGATGTGGAAGGCGTTCTATACCGTTGGCAGAGCCTGTTCTGTTGATGGTGCGAATGGAGCGGTCTACTGCCTGTCAAATCTCTCGATCAGTTCCGAAACGTATACCACGAAGTGGTTGCTTCATCTTCGGAATTAAATCACAGTCACAAGGACTTTAGTACTTCGCAGTCCCATAGGCCGCACAGAGCAGCCACAACTTGCGCTGTATGCGCCCGCGCATTGTCGTGCAAAATGATGGGTGGGTTGCGCAGAAAGTGTTGCCGCTTCATTCGCAAAGCTTAAGTCCTTATGACTTTGATTTGATTCCAAAGATGAAGGAACCACTTCGTGGCATTCGCTTCAGAACTGTTACAGAGACTCGACAGAAAGTAGACCGCTCCTTTCGCACCATCAATAGAACAGGCTATGCTAACTGTATACTATGTCTTCCTCGTCGCTGGCAACGGGTTCTACACAAGGCTAGTGACTACTTTGATGGACAGTAACAGGTGCAAATATGTATCGCTTTTGTATCGGTTGTGGATAAATATTTGCCACTATTTTTAAGTTATAAACCTCGTGTACCTCGTGAAAGTACCATGGACGTAAAATTAGAGACATTCAACTTTAACCAGAGGATAGCCAGCAACTGTGTTTCCCGCGAACAATTAGCGACTGTAACTGAAAACGGAAGAACTGACAGTGTGCTCAAAGTACTACAAATAAGGTGGCTTGTAAAGGATCAGTTGATCTGCAGCATCGCACGTCACTCGTTTTGGTTATGACCTTTACAGAAATACATACATTTATCTGGCAAATGCACATTTACACCTGGCTGTTTTTGTGCTCGTGCTTGTGACTATCTTATCAGAGTAGTCCCTACTGTTTTGCATATTATTAGAGCCGGACGCACACCTATATAACAATTTTTACTTTGTATTCTTTAGAACATTCTTCCTGATGATAAAAGGCAAGAGTTTGTCATTGTTAGTGAGAAATGCGTAAGCCTTCCACGAATTCATAGAGTCTTGAAAATGTACTGAAACGATGTTTGATATACTTTGTTTTGCGTTTTTGCTTTTACCTTATTTGTACGATTTCTTGCTCAATATAGTAAACATGTATTTTTTATTTTATTTAATCACTCCTCCTATTTTACCTGCGAGGAACAGTTGGTAGGTGTCTATTAAAGTTATATGAAGACAGAGACTTTTTAATGTAGTCAGAAAAGATGCAGTGGTTCTCCGAAGCTGTTTCCACACTGCGAGGTCTTACAGGGCTACGCGGAAATGATTGCACGGTCTGAGAATTGCGCGGCCGCTCCCGTTGGAGGTTCGAACCCTGCGTTTGGCATGTGTGTGTGTGTGTGTGTGTGTGTGTGTGTGTGTGTGTGTGTGTGTGTGTTCTCCACAACATAATTTATAGTAATTTGTAAGTCTAGGGACCGATGACCTCAGCATTTTGGTCCCAAATGTTTACAAACTGCCGACAACTTACGTTTCGCGTAAAGACGACAAAGATAAGAGCAGAGAGATTAGGGCTCGTACAGACGGATACAAGTATTCATTTTTGCCTCGTTCTATATGGGTGTGGAACAGGAAAGCAAGCAACTAGTAGCGGTACTAGGTACCCTCCGCCGCGCACCTTTGGGTGAATTGCGGAGTATATACGTATGTAGATCCCCTGTAGTTTTATTCACACATGTGCCAGTTTCGTGTTCACTGCGATCACTCCACAGGAACGCGCAAAATGTAAGGGCTACAGGTGCATGAACAGCCTTCGTTGCTTTTGCTGATGCTGAAATTTCGTCCAATGGTTTTGAGCGGTGCGGCACCTAATGGTGCACGCTCCACAGCAAGGAACGAATTGTAGTCGCGCTACACACCGAAGGGTGGGGTTTCAGATCCACCACAGTCATCTGGTGGTAATCATACTTAATTTCAAACATTGTCAAACACCTCGTCCTGTTGTTCAGCGTACTATGAACTGCTTTATTTCGACGCCAGAATGTGTGAAAATGCAGGAAAGATTTCATAATTCCTTGTGGAACGTGATCCGTGTACAGTGGCACTGGTCATAATTGTGATAAAGTTTCTTTTTGCAAAATGACATCGTTAACCCACCCTGGGAATTGTGACGTTTTTCTGCTTGTGTTTGAAGCGTCGCCGAGAATGCGAGTAATGCCGTGAGCGCCAGGCTTTTGCACTCTTAAGAGGAAGGTTGTAGACCCCTGTGAGTCAAATTCCAAATTTGTGAGTTGCAGTGAGAAACAGATGCGGGATTTCGAAAAGGCGATCGTTTACTTGTGTTGCGTAGGGCTGTGGGACGTAAACAAACTGACCGAAATAAGGTAACGCCCGACAGGTATGCATAACTATAAACGTCTAGGTAATACGGGTCGGACCATCACCACCTAGAGAGAAGGCCGCGGCACTCTCGTGTGACGTCAGGCAGAGTAGGTTGCGCGCGCATAGCTGACTGGCTCGCTGCTTCGGCATAGAGGGCCGTGCCCCAGCGGCTACCCAGTCAGCTATGCGCGCGCAGCCTACTCTGCTTGACGTCACACGAGAGCGCCGCGGCCTTCTCTCTAGGTGGTGTTGGTCGGACCGAAACTGAACAACCCTACCGGAAAACTACCGTACACCCAAACCTCCAGATGTCAGTCAGATCAAATGTTTGTAAATCTAAGGGACTTAACCATTACTCGGCAAAGCCAAGTGGTAATCTCGCGAAGGTGGCAGCTTCGTCGTGTTTACGACGAAAAACAGGGGTTAGCAGTATGGCGTACATGTACGCTCCAGTACTCATGTAAGTGGACCGCTGCTAGCCTGTTACACGCAGCGCGTTTACTCACGATTCATTTTGCGGAAGACTAAATATAATTTGGAAATTCGAATGCAATGTTCGATACTGTGGTTAGATGTTAAGTCTGCATTGATTTTACTAATCCTTTCAATGGCGGTTTCCGAGTGTTTTATTCTTCTCACACTATGAAAAAAATTGCGCAGCAATCATTGGTTGAAGATTACTGCGGTGAAGCAACACCTAAGATGGCTAAAAAGTATTCCGAATGGATAAAGACGTTGCAAGTACTAAATCAAAAGTTCAAATGTTTGTTAAGCGCCGGCCGCGGTGGCCGAGAGGACCTAGGCGCTCCAGTCACGGTCTGCACGGCCACTACGGTTGAGGGTTCGAATCCCCCCTCGGGCATGGATATTTGTGCCGTCCTTAGTGTTAGCTAGTTGATAAGTAGTTTGTAAGTTTAGGAACTGATGACCCCGTAGTTAAGTCCCATAAGCTATACAAACATTTGAACATTTTTTGTTTGTTAAGCATAAGGGACTTAATAGCGGGGTCATCAGTCCCGAGACTTACAAACTACTTATGATTACCTTACACTAAAGAGGACACAATCATCCATGCCCGAGGGTGAATTCGAACCCCCGACCGTAGTGGCCGTGCAGAACGTGACTGGCGCGCCGCAGATCGCTCGGCCACTGCGGCCGACTGCGAGTACTCAGAAGGGGTAAAGACAAAGCAGGTAATCAAAACAAAATATTCCTTCCAATGTACAACATTGAAAATAAATTTCAGTAAAAACAATAGCTGGAATACTGATTCTACGATATATTCCTGACAGCAGTATTTTACCGCAGCTGTTCACGCAGCTTCGCTGGCAGTATCCGTAGAACTGCCTCCCATGCTGATCTCGGGTTCCCCAGTTGTCTCTGTCGATTAATAGTCTGCCGATTAGGTCGCTGACGAAAATTATTCGTCACTTGAATCCAGCCCGACTGATATTATTATTTTTTCTATTTCTTCGTCCATTAGAGCATCTCTTTTCCAATAGTCCTCGCGCACTTTTCCTATGTGTCATACCTCATTTCTCCAATCTTATAATGTCACATCATCAAAAGCATCAGCTGTAAATTGTTTCAGCTCCGTGAGCGAAACGCTTGAGATATTCTGAGTACTGATTTTATGTTTTACAATATTCCAGATTAATTCGATGGGATTGACTTCTGGATGGCACGGAGGCAGTCGGAGGGGTACAAATACATTCTCTTGCAAACTTTTGTCACTACAATAAACTGGAGACGTTTGGTGCCCCTTAACTACTACCAGAAGTTCGGCTTTCCGTAGGTCGGAGTCATAACGTATGTTGTTGATCAGCCAGGATTTTTAGAGAGCTAGAGGGAGGCGGTTTATTCTCTTGTTTATTGTGATATAGAGCATTATCAAGAACAACAATAAGCCTGGCATAAGTTGGGTTTCAATGCGTTTTTGAAAGTTTTTGCTATACATTTCTGAGGGATAGTCGGACGTTGTGGTTTTTTAATCATATATGAGAAGTGCACCCGGAATGAAACCCGTGTCTTCACCTGCATTAACAACAATTAAATGGTGACTGGCACTTTTGTTTGACAACACTCGTCACACACTATCACTTTCTCAACATTTACTGTAAAATGCGTGTGAATCCATGTTTCATCTAAGTAAACCACTGGTCGCTTTGATTCTGATGCTAGCTTTTTACGTAAAAACCTGAGAAAGTAAACCCTTTTAGCAACAATGTCCTCTCGTTCACACAAAACAACACGTTTATTTTGGCACCTTCTAAAACGAAATCCCATAGACGAAACAATTTTTCTAAGGCTTTTTTTGATAGCTTGAAAACTCAGTTCTGTTCGACAAAAGTTGTGCAGTTTTCGCAAAGTTGGTATTTTTTTTATATTGTTCGTAATACCGTTGAAATTTCT
Source organism: Locusta migratoria (assembly GCA_026315105.1). NCBI lineage: Eukaryota > Metazoa > Arthropoda > Insecta > Orthoptera > Acrididae > Locusta > Locusta migratoria. The sequence continues at coordinate 238,834,188 of CM048755.1, forward strand.
GCCAGATAAAAGGGCAGCGCCGGCCGCGGTGGCCGAGGAGACTGAGGCGCTTCAGTCACGGTCTGCACGGCCACTACGGTCGGGGGTTCGAATCCCCCCTCGGGCATGGATATTTGTGCCGTCCTTAGTTGTAGCTAGTTCATAAGTAGTTTGTAAGTTTAGGGACTGATGACCCCGTAGTTAAGTCCCATAGACTTTACAAACATTTGAACATTTTCCAGATAAAACATTTATGCATACCGTCGATCACATACTTATTGTGAGGTTCTTGCTGCTTCTTCTTCGGCGTTGAAACGCGAATTCCAGTCTGCTCGGCATCGTGTCCTTCTTCCCGTAATTTGGAAACCAGCCTCTTGCTCAGCTTTAACATTTTGGCAGCACGTTCCGCCGCCTTCTACACCGGCATGGTGAATCCCCTCTGTTTCTCGTCGCCAACGAATTTCATTACGTTAACCGCAAGCCGCCGCGCCTGCCGACGAAGACACTTTCCACGTTCACCTTCCATTCTCGCAGTTACAGGTAACAACGCCCCATCTTTACCTCGTCACGTGACCAAGTTAGTTCCTGCCGCTGCTGCGTTACCACTTCACCTTGTCGGGTAATCAGTCCCTAGGCTTACAAACAACTTTAACTTAAAGTAACTTATGCTAAGGACAACAGAAATACCATTGCCCGATGGGAGGACTCGAACCCCCGACGGCGAACAGCCGCACGCACCGCAACAAGGCGCCTTAGTGCGCACTGCTATTCTGTCGCGGAACAGTCAGATCGATACCTTACGTTGTATATAGATTGAGTATAAACCAAAACGCCGTTACGATTCGTGATATGTGCTGTCGTCTAGGAGAACTTGGATAATGTATAATAATAAGTAACAGCAGACCTAAGGAGTAGAGGTAAAATACAAGGAGATGCCCTAACACTGAAAATGTGAAGGCAGCAAAATGCGCATTCCGGCATTTGTTTGTGCCCAAAACATTGGTCGTACAGTGTGGTAAAGTAGTTGTAGTCGTTGAAATGTATGTCATATGTAAGTAAATACTCCAATACGACTATCAATTTAGTAAAGAGGGCGATATTCACACAGGATTATAAGCGAGAAAGTCTTGTTTTGGGCACAAAAACATGGACCCCTGGCTTCAACCAATGAATGTTCTCAGAATGTATAACGCCACCTCCCTTCATTCTAACCTCCTTGGTAAAATATAACTGTGAGAGCATATCATCTTGAGCTTCTGTGGGCAATGTGGCAGAGCGTACGCCGAGGGTCCTGGGTTCAAACCCTGCTCATGGCACTTTCTCTTATCGCAGCGCGCTGGCAATTGTTATATGGGGCAACGTGTTGCTGACATGTAAATGACTTCGCATTTTATAGCACTGTGTTTATCGGCAGTTCGCTGTTGTTTCGTTTAAAGTAGCAAACCTCTAGCGTTTATTCGTAGTTTCACAGAATAATCAAACACAGTTGGAACGCAAGAGTAAATAAAATGCACATATGTAGCAGCAGTATTATTATTATTATTATTAATACTATTAATACTTCCGCACCTGTGGTGCAATTGTTTCTTTATTCGTGTGTTCCGAATGCTCCTGTTTATTCTCTGAAACAACGAATATACTCTACAGGTTTGCTACTCTCAAACAAACGAAGAAAAAGCAAACTGCCGATAACATAGTGCTATAAAATTCGTACCCCCCTTTTACATTTCAGGAACATGATGTCCCATGTAATACTCAGTGTACCTACGAGTAGATCTAGAACAATATCGAAGAGCGACTCGCTGCGGAGCGCGCGGTTGCTCGCCGTGGAGGTTCGAGTCCTTCCTGGGGCATGGGGGTGTGTGTTGTCCTTATGTCAGTTTACCTAGATTTAAGTAGTTTGTAAGCTACGGAGTGATGACCACGCAGTTTGGTTCTATAGATTTACAAACATTTGAACAATATCGAAAGTAATACAAGAAAAAAAGGTTCGCATCAGTACGGCTTGAGGGGAGGTCAATACGACGTGCTCTCACAGATATATGCTTTCCCTCTACTCCGTAGGAGAGGTGATACTCACTACTTCCAGTTTACACATGTTCTCCTGCACTGGAGCAACGTACAACGTTTGGTAACCATCTAACTGTCTGACATCTGAAATTTTCGGTGTTAGTCAACGGTTAGGTATGATCCTTTGAGGTAGTTTTACGATGACTTCTGTGGGGCCGTATGGTGGGCGACAGTCCGCGTGCTGTGCTGAGCGTTTACGGACATAACTTCGCTAGTCGGTGGGGCACACTTCGAAGCGGGACCTATCACTTAAGACAATAAGATTTCGAAATTACCCGACCCAATTGTAAACGGGCTTGTTTCTCTATAGAGGTAAATGATACAACTCAGACCCCTTCCTCTGAGGCACCTCTTAATGGCCCACTCGGTCACTGATACAATACTTACATGTCAGATCGATGTAATGATGATTGTTCCGCCCTTACATACTGTGGTCTACGTCGAGCGCTTCCTTCATCACGCTGCGTTCGGACATTGTTCACGTAATGCTGCCAACTCCACACAGTACACGGAACGAAATTCGGAAAATATTTATGCCCTCGTATCGGCATGTCCCATTTTGACTCTCCTTGCCAACTGCGCTGTGAAATTGTGTTACGGCGTCACAGACACAACCTGTGGGCCGCCACAGTTAATAATATTGTATTTTCCATTAACGTAACTTTTCCCACATTCTGGAACGCTGGATCTTCCATTTAATTTTTCTCTCTTCAGAAGAAGTAGAAAACAGTATTTGACAGCTACAGAGCCAGAGGCAGTAGTAGCACAATTCGCCATTTATTGGCGGACATCAGGTACTCTCTTCTCTCCTTTTACATCTATCATCTGTTATCAGCCAAGAGGTAGTGAATTGACATAGCTGCCAGAGCGCTATCTCTGTGTTCCGTGTAAGGATCCGTGTGATTCAACGTGTGAAGCAAGCAGACGCCATACCACTGAGACGCTCTCGCGATTGCTACAGCTCGTTGCGACAGTCACGTGCTCATTCTCACAGCCGTAGACGGGGTTCTGGACGTCCATGCAGCACAGACATCCGCCAAGATGCTCGAATTGTAAGAGCACAGGAGGCAGATCGTACAGTTTGCAACGTGCCGAGTAGTAGCTTCAGCTTGTTTTGCTTATGGCTACTAACCCAACTTAGGGCATGTGAACAACCGAAATAAGAATACTCTACTAATGGCTCGCCTATTAAGGGGGCGGTTGTAAAAGTTGCTTCTATAGAATAAGGTGGTACAAATTCGATATAGGTACAATTCTGATCAACATAAATTTTCGCGCCATTTGTCAGTCTCGTAGTGTCTCGTTGTGTGGCATTGTAGCGTAACAGTTTTCTACAGCTCCTCTTGTCTTTTCCAAGAATACACCACTTTGTGCTGAGGAGAGACTTTTTTCCCGTTAGGAGGTAAGTGAAGCTACTTAGTCTAACGAGCTCTTATAAATTTTCTATTTAAGGGGGACTAGATTCTCTACCCAAAATGCAATGTTTGGTACAACGAAGTATGCGTTGGTGCCTGACGGAAAAGTGCTTTTTATGTGGAAGATGCCCTTAGTCAAAATTCTACTAGGAAGTGATCACAATTGTACCTAGTGTGGTACATTTTCGAGCGATTTTTCTCAATTCTGTAACTTTTTTGTGTGTATATATACATGTGGCGTCTGTTCCGAAAGAACAGACGTCACTTCTGATCCTGCAGTTGTTATTATTTAATATTCACAGAACATATGACATCAACTGCGATTGGGTGTCTATACCGTCATTTGTAAACGTCTAATACTTGTGTTACATATTAGTTAAACATCCAAGAACAAGTGCTATAATTAAAATTACATCTTTTCTCAATATATTTACATTTACAACAACATTTGTCCGAAATGATCGAAATTGTACCACCTTACCCTACCCATTGTTTTATTGGCCTATGAGTTTCAGTGAAAATGAAACACGCAACACCACAAATACTTTTCACAATGTTCACATTTATTACAGTTCTGAGATTTTCGCTACACAGTTTTGGATAGTAAAATTGTCTATAAGTCTGGTAACGTGATTTGTTGAACCGTTGACACCAGAAAAACACTTATTTCTTGCATGAAATAAACGATTCCACGCGTAAGTAAAGTTTCGAGCGGCACCCTGCCGCCTAAAAACGACCTTACCCAGCACCCCTCGGCGACCTGCGCCAGCCAAAAGACCACGAGTCCCGGCAAAAAACCCACAGCTCCACAAATGGAAAAAACATTCAAAATATCGATTTCACAGATCTTAAACTGCAGACAATTACTGCAAAAATTTTTACGTTAATATTTTAAAAACAAATCAAAATATCGATCAATTTTTTAAAATATTTATCTTAAATGCAAACATATTTACTGAAATGTCTTCATTATTTTGTTGCATAAATTACGTTCGCTTCTCAATGAGTCTCTATTGTAAATACTCTATTTTAGCGGAACAATCTTACGATTTTGCAACTTGGTGATATTCTAGGCCTACTTGTCATCTTATAAGTTTTTGTATACTCGTTTCGGGATGCTATTCTGCGAACGGTAGGTTCAGGAGGTGGGCCGTGGCTAGCTAGTATTGTGGACCAGGTCTGCAACTGCAACTGAAAGAAGCGAATAGTTCACATATACTTTTATTATAACTGATATAAATACTCAACTTGTATGTCATGTGCTTATGGTACAAATCGGTTCTGCAATCATCTACTTCGGTCAGTCAATAGCAATGTTCCAGCTTTCTGTAGACGGCTGGCTCGTTGTACTTGCTCCGTTGACTGGTCATAGTCCTCCGGTATCCTCCTCGTGGCTGTTGGTGCACCGGCCCATCTAGCCGAGCCCTCTTCTTCTGACTGGCCGGCATGCGAAGCAAGGCAGAGAGGTACGATAGAGAGCCTACATAAGGAGAGAGTGGCCAACCAGCCGATGGCCGCCATGTTTTTACCAGGCTGCGCGCGGGACGGGCGTTTACATAGCACCCCTGGCAGAAGTGTAACCACTTGACGTTTGAAATAAGTCATCAGTTCCACCCATGACACCAAATCACATCTTCTACCATATAATGCATTTTAAGTCTGTTGTCGATCTTATAACATTTTTCTAAACTAGGAAATACCTAAAACATTATTCTGTAGATACTTGTAGGGACTTTGTATCACAGAAAATCGGAAAAATACCAATACTATCTCTAGTGAAACAGCAGAAACAAACTCAAAATAGGTAACTAAATATCTACAATGAGTCAATACTTTCTCCCCCCTCTCTTTCTCACGTCACACCCCGCAACCAGTTGTAGGATTGTGAATAGCCAATAATACACAGCCAAGGGGGAGGTATCTAGCCATGTTAAAACATACCTGTAGCACGACATGTCAAAAACCAAAACCATGAACTAACAAGAAGTTAGAAAATGCTGTTTAAAAATTTACCGCTTAGCATATTCGAACTCACGACCTTCACATTATGAATTCAGTACGCAACAACTACACCACGCGGGAATTGCGGAGGCAGTGGGAGGGGGAACAGAAAATATTTACTTTACACAGGCAGGAATAATTCGTTGGTTTCCACAAGTAGCATTTACGGTTACCGCTTTCTCAGTTAACTTTCACAGCCCACTGTTCCCGTATGTCCTCATTCCTTGCGAACACAAGCATCATATAACAATCTTTACTTCGGTTTTTACAGCCAACAGAGAAACGAGTCATTTCTCTTGATTGCCTTTAATGATTATGTAATACACATTATTAATTACACTCAGTAAATCACTTCAAACCAACATATAATGTTAAAAATTGCCACGAAGTTCTAAGGTTATCGCCAACGACCAACAAACAACAAGTTAATTTAGTTATATACAAGCAACAAAAGACGTGCAAAAGTGGAGTAGTGCCTACCGTAATACAAACTGTACGTAACTGTACAGTGAAATCGCTGTCAGTACAGAAACGTACACTGTACCTATTCACTCACATGTAAAGCCCGCCAAATCTGGTAAAAACATGGCGGCCTGCGCTCTCATTCAGTCAGGAGCGGTCTCATGCATGGCCACTCTCTCCCTATACAGGCTGTCTGAGGTACAATGACTTAGGGCGCCCCCGGCTGATCAAGTATTGTGGGTATACTTGCCGCTCGTCACCTACTTGCGCGGACCGCCGGCGTTGTGGCGGATGGCAACAGTTACCACAGTACAAAGTAAGAAGGTTTGTGAACCAAGAAGTGCCAACGTGAACAGTTACCAACGCGTTACTAGCAGCGGGGCTTCAGGCACTCACTCCTCTACACAGTCTCCCACTCACGCCGCAGCACTGATGTGCTCGGAAAGACTGGTGCCGTCAGGGGGTCACTTGCAAGAGGAAATGGCGGAAGTGCCCGTCAGTGACGGATATAGATACTGCACTGTTTGAGGCTTTCCGTACGTATTAATTCTTTGCGCGGTTCACCGACGTCTCGCCGGATGATATAACCAAAACTGCACAATGTATCTTCAGGTGCTAAGATAATGTTGTACTTCTGTTGTCTCGCCTTTATATTTTGTGGCTGGCTAGAAAAGTGCTGACGCCGGGACGGTGGTTGGGCAATGACCGATTACATCCGGAGTCCCCTATCTGAGAAACGTGCCGTGGTCTACAGGTGAATGACGCGGCAAAAAGCAGAGACAGAGGATTTCAACTCATAAAGGCATGGGAACCAGCATTGGCGGTACACAGACATCGTCGGTCGCATCCAACGAGTTGTTGCTGACGAGTCATCGAAGTTACAACATTTAAATTGTGCGCCACACTAACCGTGACTTCAGGCCGCGCTTCTTCCCTCGTCCCGCACGCGTAGACCACGACCCGTTCCTCCATAGAGGACTGTGGACGTTATCGACAGTGATCCGTCTACAATGACGTCAATGCCCCACCATCCGCTTGGTGCCTGCACTTTTCTAGCCAGCTACAGCATACGAGGGATGGAACTTAAATACTGCCGACTATTTATACCCAACCAAAACAAAAGCGTTACACCTTTGCACCTGTTACTGTCCTTCAAAGTAGCCACCAGCGTTGTGTAAAGCCCGTTTCCAGCGATGTGGAAGGCGTAGTATACAGTTAGCAGAGCCTGTTCTGTTGATGGTGCGAATGGAGCGGTATACTGCCTGTCGAATCTCTGGAACTATCCTTCACCTGCGGAATCAAATCAGAGTCACAAGGACTTAAGTTCGGGGAGTATGGTGGACGGTACAGTACTTCCCAGTCCCATCGACCGAACAGAGCAGCCGTGCATTGTCGTGCAAAATGATGGGTGCGTTGCGCAGAAAGTGTTTTCGCTTCTTTCACAAAGCTGGTCGCAGGTGATGCTTCAAAAACGAACAGTAATACTGCGCATTGACGGTCTGCCGAGGAGGAACGAAATGCGTTAGGATAACACAATCATAGTTGTACACGAGAATCACCATTACTTGCTCGAATTTCGAGGCGACGCATAATGACGCCACTCGTTGAATTCGCGTTTCAGTTTTGGCTCGTACGATATGGCCCATGTCTCATCCACTGTTATGATACGACGTAAGAAAGCCTCTCCAATCCAACTAATGGCGTCATTATAGGTTGCCGCGAAAGTCGAAAATGCGTCAGACTCCCAGTACGATGAAAGTTATCGTGATTCTCATGTGCGACTGTAAGGGTGTAATCTTAACGCATTACGCTCCTCCGCGGCAGACCGTCATTTCACTGTACTACTTTTCTTTTTTTTAGCATCACCTGCGACCAGTTTTGTGAAAGAAGCGGCAACAGTTTATTCGCAACCCACCCATCATTTTGCACGACAATATGCGGGCGCATACAGCGAAGCTGTGGCTGTTCTGTTCGGTCGATGGGACTGGGAAGTTCTGTACCATCCACCATTCTCTCCGGACTTAGGTCCTTGTGACTCTGATTTGATTCCGAAGATGAAGAAACCACTTCGTCGTATTCGCTTCAGAACTGTTCCACAGATTCGACAGGCACTACACCGCTCCATTTGCACCATCAACAGAACAGGCTCTTATAACGGTATACCACGCCTTCCACATTCTCGACAACGGGTTCTATACAACGCTGGTGACTACTTTAAAGAACAGTAACAGGAGCCAACATAACGCTTTTGTATCGGTAGTGAATAAATAGTTGCCACTATTTAAGCTCCAACCCTTGTATGTTAAACTGTATGGATGCTTTCTAAACTTTTGCGAATCGTGTAACTGACGCGGGACTTGGGTACCCTCCCGGTATTCACGCAGTGGGATGTGAGAAACCGCCCAAAATAAAAGTCGAGGCTGGTCGGCACACCGGCCCCCGTCGTTAATCTGTCGGGCGGATTGGAATGGGGCCTGGCGCCACTCCCCGTTACGCTCGACTATCCAAGAGGCTTCACTGCTGGTGACTACTTTGAAGGACAGTAACAGGTGCAAACGCGTAACGCTCTTGTATCGGTTGTGAATAAATAGTTGCCACTAATTAAGTTCCAACCCTCGACAAAGATATAGATGACGGTATTATCGCGTACACAAGGCATAAAAGGGCAGTGCACTGGAAAAGCTGTCATTTGTTGTCCGGTGAGTCATATGAAAAAATTTCCCGAAGTGATTATGGCCGCAAGACGGAAATTAACAGACTTTGAACGCGGAATGGTAGTTGGCGCTAGACGAATGGGACAAAAAATGTTCAAATGTTTGTTAAGCTTATGGGACTTAACTACGGGGTTATCAGTCCCTAAACTTACAAACTACTTACGAACTAGGACAGCACAAATATCCATGCCCGAGGGGGGATTCGAACCCCCGACCGTAGTGGCCGTGCTGATCGTGACTGGAGCGCCTCAGTCACCTCGGCCACCGCGGCCGGCACGAATGGGACATTACTGTAATAATACCACAGTATTATTACGAATAGAGCTGCGGTGTTCTTCCTCCTAACGCCATCGAATACTTCACCCATATCGTAAATGCCTGCCTAAAACTTCTATACTTTCCCAAACCCTGGAAAACCGCCAGGGTAATCACTCTTCCAAAACCAGGGGAAAACCACCTTTTTCCCCAAAACTACCGCCCCATCTCCCTACTCAGCATCCTCAGTAAAATCCTCGAACGAATCATCCTGTCCTCACTGCAACATTTCCTAACTTCAAACAACATCATTATCTCCCAGCATTTCGGTTTCAGAGAAAACCACAGCACAGTGCACCAAACAATGCGTCTGGTAGAGCATGTCTGCAATGTCAGGCAAATCAAGCGCAGCACTGGTGCTATCCTTCAAGACACTGGAGAAACATTCGACAAGGTTTGGCATACAGGCCTTATATTCAAACTCCTTTCTTACAACTGTTCCCTCCACATCGTTCACATCGTCCGATCTTTCCTCAGCAATAGACTATTCTATGTATCAATCCTACGATCCGTCAGCCAACTCCGTCCAATAGCTGCAAGGGTCCCCCAAGGTTCCATCATGGGTCCCTGTCTATACTCAATCTATACCAACGACATACCACAGCAAATGTGTGGTCAGCTAGCCCTGTTTGCTGACAATACAGCGATCTATCGAAGCAGCCACAACCTTCCGTAGATTGCAAGGAAACTCCAGGAACATCTCGAAGACATACACCTCTGGGCGAGCCGTTGTAAAATCAAAATCAACGCCGAAAAACACAAGGCATCCTATTCAAATATAGACTAATTCCGGACAATGCATAATCATCCTGAACGGCCACGTCATCCCATGGAGAAACCTTGTTAAGTACCTTGGACTAATAATCGACTCCCGATTAACCTTCCAAATGCACGTTGAATACATCTGCAACAAAGGACAAGTGATCATCTACGACATGTACCCACTCATCAGAGGTCAAGGCTTAACCTTAAAATTCAAACCCAGACTTTTCAATGTATTTATCCTACCAGTCATCACATACGGATCTGAGCTGTGGGCTATTGCAGCCATCACTCACATCAAGAAAGTCCAGGTGATACAGAACAGATTCCTGCGAATAGCAACTGATGCTCTCCGTTACCTTCCAAACACAGTAATATACACTCACCACAATATTCCTAAAATTCCGCAAATCATCAAGCAAAAGAGAAACATTCTTTGCCAGAACCCAAACTTCTCCTCACGACCTCATTAAATCTCTTGGTTCCCTTCCGCCTGATCCTATAGCAAAATTCCCACGCCTAATACTTGACAGAGATTTCACCCTCTAATCCCATAACCTCGGACCAGCAATAAAACACTCCTACGAGATCCTCCATCCGCCTAGACACTCCAAATTTCCGACAAAAGGAGAGAGGCTGATTAGCCGCGGACCTTGAAAAGAAAGGGGTCCTGTACACATCCGACGTACGGCATCCGGCATTACCTGTCATCACGGGCAACGCGGTGGCCAGCGGCCTGCATATAGTGACCGAGAACAGCGGCGTTTGCGCAGAGTTGTCGGACAAACAAAACTGCGCAGAAATGACTAACATATCCCTAAGGGCAGTGCGGTGTAACGTGTGGTTGATGGTCTCTGGCAGCAGACGACCGTCTCGAGGGTCTTTGCCAACGCCACGACATCTCCTGCAGAGTCTCTCCCGGACTCATAACCATATCGGCTGGTTCCTAGACGGCTGATAAACCGTGGCTTGGCCATGTCAGTCACGATCGCAGTTTGTGAAAGTTGATGAAAGGATATGAGTACAGTGTTGACCACACGAAGCCATAAATCAAAGTAGTCGACAAGGCATTACGCAAGCTGGTGGCGGCTCCCTAATGGCATATACTGTTTTAAAATGGGACGGACTGGGTCCTCTGTCCCAATTCAATCATCAGTTTCTGGATGTGGTTAAGTCCGGCAACTTAGAGACAATTTGCAGGCCTTCATAGACTTCATGTTCCCAAACGATGATGGAGATTTTGTGAATGATATAGCGTGATGTCACCGGACCACATTTGTTCGCTATTGAAGAACATTCTGGACATTTCTAGCGAAAGATTTGACCACCCAGATAGTCTGCCATGAATTTCAAATAGATTCCGTGTTTCTAGATTTCAGAAAGGCTTTTGATACTGTACCTCACAAGCGTCTTCTAATCAGATTGTGTGCTTACGGAATATCACCACAGTTGTGCGATTGGATTCGTAATTTCCTGTCAGAAAGGACACAGTACGTTGTAATTGAGGGTAAGTCATCGAGTAAAACTGATGCGATATCTGGCGTTCCCCACGGAAGTGTTATAGGCCCCCTACTATTCCTTATTTTTATAAACGATTTAGGAGACAATCTGAGTAGTTCTCTTAGACTATTCGTCTTATCCGTTAGTAAAATCATGAGAAGATCAAAATTAACTTCATAATGATTTAGATAAGATATCAGCAGGGAGCAAAAAGTGGCAATTGACCCTTAATAATGAGAAGTGCGAAGTCATCCATATGACCACTAAAAGAAATCCATTACATTTCAGTTACGTGATTAATCAGTCAAACCTACAGGCAGCCAATTCTACTAAACAATTACGAGAAACGTAAATTGGAAATAACACAGAGAAAATATTGTAGGAAAGGCGAAGCAAAGACTGCGTTTGGCTGGCAGAACTCTTAGAACAACAGTTCTACTAAAGAAACTGCCTACACTACACTTGTGCGCCTCATTTTGGAGTATTGCTGCGCATTGTGGGATCCCCACCAAGCGGGACTGACGGACGATTTAGAGAAAATTCTGGAAATGGCAGCTCGTTTTGTATTATCGCGATATAGGGGAGAGAGTGTCACGGAAATTATGCATGAGTTGGAGTGGCAATCATTAAAAGAAAGGCGTTATTCATTGCGACGAGATCTATGTGCGAATTTTTTTCACTAATTTTCTCTTCCGAATGCGAACATATTTTGTTAGCATCCACCTACATAGGAACACATGACCATCAAAATAAAAGAAGAGAAATCAGATCGAAAATGAAAAGATTTAGGTGTTCCTTTTTCCCGCTTGGTGTTATAGACTGTATCTGTAGAGAAATAATATAAAAGCGATTCGATGAACCCTCTGCCATGCATTTCAATGTGACTTGCAGAGTATTTATGTAGATATAGATGCCATGGAGAATTTATGGGTCACTCATGACAGTCCAGGTCCTGTACCGACAGCACTTTTCTTTTGCAGATATGGCTGTAGAAGCACAGTGCCTTATTCTTTCTGCTGGAGACTTGCACGACCTCTTAAGTCCATGATTCCCAGAGTTTTTGCCGTCCGACACAATATTAGGAGGTATAACGTGTCTTTTTGTCACTTCTTTGTACATCGGACAGGTACAGCGCTGTATTATTCTGCGCTCCATACAACACACCATGTACGTTCGCCTGGAACAGAAAGACATATCGAGTGTGGCCGAGTCCAGCTCGGAATAAAAGTGATTTGTCTGATCTGGAATGGACGCGAATGCTGTGGAGGGCTAGAGGGGTTTGCGAGAGCGGACTACAGAAGTCACCAAAATTACGACTAACAATAGCCTCGGAGACACACACTACGTGCTTGGGACTCCGTTACTGGTTACACTATGCTGCAAGCGCTCTCACGCTAGTGAAATCCGTACTGCATGTGACATATACGCCGAGGACTCGTAAAATGTTCAGTTGTTTCTAAATATAAGAGACGTAACTACGTTGGTCATCTGTCCCTAGGCTTACAAATTACTTGAACTAACTTAAAGTGACTTGTGCTAAGGACGAGCATCCGCGCGCTCCGCAGCAAGGCGCCTTAGAACGTTCGGCCACTCCACCGCGGCCGTCGGGGACTCGAGCAACCTATTTGTGTGACACTTCATCTACATCTACATACATACTCCGCAATCCACCGTAAGATGCGTGGCGGAGGGTACACTGTACCACTTCTGTGTCTAGCTGTGATTGTCAGAACCCAAGTCTCACCAAAGCCTTCGTCTATGTGCCTTCTCTGGCATTTCAAAATGAAGTCTATACTATGAGTATCGTCAGGAAGCGTCCCTTTACAGTCACCAAATCAAGTCTCCCACATTACGACGATCTCTCTCCTTGAGTTCTGTATGGCTGTCTTTGTGGCCGTGGCCTTTTACCTCATTGGCCAGTTTACATTCTTCTTTTACACAGTTTTATTTTGCAGCTTCATTGTTAATTATTTCGTATCGTCGTTAATTCTAGCAACAGAAAAATACAATTATAACCTCCTTGAAAGTTATTACTAGAAGACATTCTCTCACTTTCGTAACTGCGTGATGTATCCCTTATTGTGTTGACATGGCCATTTGTCACCTCTACCTGTATATATGCAAGCGTCGACTTTCGCTTCAGACTGACAATGTGTGTTGAAAGCAATATGGTATGTGCAGAATCAAGGACTTTCCGAAAATAAGTTTCGTCGTTATTTTTCTCATGTAAACTTCACTGCCAAAAGCATGCACCGTGGAATCATGAACTATACGCATTGTACTATTTCGTGACATAGTCGTAACCGACATTGAGGCATATGTCGAAGTAGTCCATTACTTTAAAGAACCGCTCCGGAAAAATTCGGTGCTCTGGGATACAAGGAATTGTCGCAGACTGCTCCCCCCTTCAGGTCCTAGATAACCTGTAGAGGGTAAGACTCTTTTCCCTACTGGTTAACTGGAATGCTTAATATTATTGAAGAGGGCTTGGATATTGGGTGAAGTGGTGCACTGGTGTCTCATCGCCTGTGATGATTCTCAAGAGGAACTAATTTTCCTCTGCCACGTGCCGTATGATGTAATCGAGGCTGATTTCCGTTGTGATCCGGACGCAGGCATTTCGGCAGCCATATATCGGACACACCGATCTGTTGCCCCTCCCTCGTCCTTCTTGTTCGATGCTATGCGCATGCGTCATTCCTACTTTGTTGAAGTCCTTTCGCCCTTCCGTCGTTGAGCCAGTAACGGGCGCGATTCATATGGTGTTTGTTTGTGCCGCCTAGTGTACCAATTTCTCTTTCATAAACAGTGGCAGAACTTACATTCAGAACATCCCTAGCAGCCTTCAATGTGTTATGTGTTATGCTCCTCATAAAACAAATGTCTGATTACACAACATAAGCGAGTGCAATGCAGATCTTCGATCGCACGAGAAAATAGAGTGCAGTAATTTATCCCTTCTCTGGAGTTTTATTAATAACTGATCGATGAGTTTGGTCATTGTCGGCAACGAATATTCCATCACAGGGAGAGCAGCAACTTGGCTGTACAACAGGATTCATTTATTATGAGATGGTGTTCATTCCCAACTTAGCTTTGATTTCTTCATTATGGACAATCTCTTGCCATTGTTCCCATCTATTAGTACCTGCAGTCATCCATTCTAATTTCATATCTCTAACTTCAACCTTATTAACAAGGTACCCTGTATCCACCCAGCTTTCATTCCCATAGAACAAAGTTGGACAAAGGTTGAACGGTGCACTGCTAACTTAGTCTTGGTACTGACTTACTGCTTGAAGAATATAGCAGATAGTAGCTGAGCGCTTACTGCATTAACTTTGCTACACGTAGATTCTAGTTCTTTCACTATGTTGCCATCCAGCTAGAAAATACATCCTAAGTAGTTGAAACTGTCCACCTGTTCTATCTCTGATCTCCTATTTGGCACTCAAACTGTTTAAATTTCTTTCCCACAGACATCATTCTCGTTTTGGAGAGGCTGATCTTCATACCATAATCCTTACATCTCAGCTCCGAAATATTATACTGTTACTTTTAAAGTGAATCTGCAATCACAACTAAGTCATCCGCATATGCAAAACTGCTTGTTTTGTTATCATCTATTTTAATCTCACCCTTCCAGTCTGTCGCTATCAACATATGATCCATATATAATATCAACAACAGTGGTGATAGGTTTCAGCCTCGCCTTACCCCTGAAACTATCCTGAATCATGAACTCAATTTAACGTCCACTCTACGTAAAGACCTTTAATTGCCTGCAGAAGTTTGCCTTCTATTCTATAATGATGTAGAAATGACTATAGCTCGCTCTAGGAACACGGTCACAACCATTTTCTAAATCCATAAAACATAGCTACTTTTCCCTGTTCCACTCATAGCCCTTCTTCAAACAAAATGTTGAAACGTTTGTAAATCTGTGGGACTTAACAAACACACACACACACACACACACACACACACACACACACACACACACACAGACACACACACACACGCCCAAGGGAGGACTCAAACCTCCGACGGGGAGCAATCATGCGCTCCGCAGTGAGTCGCCTTAGAGCGCTCGGGCATTCCGCCGCGGCAGCCCTTCTTCATTATCTGCCGTAAGCTAAAGATCGAATCCTGACAGCCTCCAAGAGGCCAAAACCAACGTTGATTTTCATCCATTTTGTCTTCCACTAATATTCTCACTCTCCATTCAACCATACCTGAAAAGATACCGGTGAATGGTCTTTGTGATAACTAAACCCATACTGGCGCAGTCATGAAGAGCTGTTTTACGTTTTACGTTTCTTTTGGCCTCCACGTCATTTCCAAACTTACCCATAAGCTTTTCATGCCATTCTGTTCGATTTACTATCTTGGCATTGAAATCACCCATGAGCAAATCGCTGTCCTTGTCTTTTTCTCTAATAGATACATCATTGAGTGCGTCATAGGAATTGTCGATCTCATTTTGATCGGTCACTAGGCGAATAAATTGACAAAATTCTATTTTCTTGCTGGAAACTACCAAATCTATTAATATCAGTCGTTCGTTTGCATACCTTACTGCCATTACGCTGGGTTCAATTGCTTTCCTGATGTAAGGCCCTACACCCCACTGTTGCTCTTCTTGCTTTGCCTCTTGACAGGTCAACCTTGTATTCTCCCACTTTGTCTTCTTTCTCTCATTTACCGTAAAGTCACTAACAGCTAAAAAGCCGCGGCGGAGCGACCGAGCGCATTGAGGCGCTATGCCGTGCGCGAGGCCGTTCCCCGTGGGGGGTTCGAATCCCCCCCTTGGGCATGGATGTTTGTGCTGTCTTTAGTATAAGCTAGTTCATAAGTAGTTGTAAGTCTAGGGATTGATGACCCCGCAGTTAAGTCCCATAAGCTTAACAAACATTTTAACAGCTAAAACGTCTAACCCCATCGTATTTGCAGCTTCTGCCAGCTCTAACGTAACTTAGCGTACCGTAGCCCCGTTGATACCAATAGCTCCGCAACTCATTCCAAACGGTTGCCAAGTTGTATATGAGGATTTCCTGGACTGTCAATTACAGAATGGACTCAATCACCTCCAAAGATTCGAGGCATTTTGCTTTGATTGTTGCCACCATCAGATCGTATTACCTGGGAGGCAAGTTGCTAGCCTTACTTGCCCAGGGGCCCATTGTGTTTTACCCTTAACAGTTGAGGGACTAATCGGAGGATTTGGTACTGTTTGCCCTCTGAGCACAAAGGTGACCACGACTCAGAATATGTCCGAGATGCCCAAACTTATTCCAAAGTAAACGGTTTGTCAAACGTCAGAACCACTTATTTGCCCAGTCATACGTTACCCATGGTTCATGAACTAGGACATGCCTACAGGAACCCACACGATGAACCAATCATATTTATAAAGAGCACAAAAATTTATATGTTTTACAGGGTTAATAAATAAAATTAACTAGTTCTCGGCTTGCAAGGGCGTCATTAAAGAGGATACAGCACTGATGAAATACTTGAAAAAATATCATTTCTTTCTGCTCTTAGTCTAATACAGCGAAGGCATGAGCCGCGACGGTGACATAATTTTCATACATCTACTAGCTCGACTGATGAAGACACCGAGAAAAAACTCTGAGATAAAAGAAATTATTCAGCAAAGGAAGGAGCTACGAAATTATGATGGGGACACATATTTAAAGCCACGAAAGTTATTTGCATGCATGAAAGATGAAACAGGAAATTTTCATTCGGCATTCGGAATTAGCCAAATAAACGTTAGAATATGTGCATGAATCCTTTCCTTCCGAATGAACGGCCAGTACATTAATTACGGCTCGTCTCGCTCAATTAGTATTACCAAGAGATATACGCAGTATACTTGTATAACTAGTGCAGTGTAATAAAAGACTGTTACTTGTACAAAGCTCAGAAAACTAATCTCTACTAATTTCTTCAGCGGCTTCTTCTCTTCTTATTCGTCGTTCAGTTACTGGTAAGCTGCCGGCGAACAAAGAACAGATTCGTCAAACACGATAGAGAACTTCTAGAGGTTTTCGTTACACAATTGTAAAATACTTTGTTAGAAACCTTATGCCGGTGTCACAGAAAATCTGCTGATAACGACTGGGCTCCATTTCTTAGCCGTATCCGGCGCTTTACGAGAACGCTGCATTAACTCATTCAGCCGAAGGCAGTAAAATAATATAGAGTTCGTTCATACTGCCACTTTACATTAGCAAAAGATTCTTTTAGACTGTACAATACAGTAAAAACATATTTCTCTTGTGAATACTAATGCACCATCTCATTACGTTCCGGTGTATTGCTATCGTGTCGTAGAAGAATTATTCCCGACGATTAGACACTTAATCATTTTCTCAGTCAAGAGCAGTACGTAATACCACAGACTCTTCAAGATAAATAATGGCAGCGTTGAAAATCTTCTTGCAACTCGAATAACAGGTTTATTAAGATGAGTGTCAGCCTTGTTGCTCGACTGGCTGGGCTAATTATTTTGTAGCAGTTCATTCAGACTTGCTGTTTATGCGTGTTTATCGCAGCCCGTGCAGCGCAGACGAGCCATAAAATATAAATGAAATATTGAGGCATTTATAGACAAGCGCCCCATTACCAAATCTCTTCTGCTTCGCCTCAGACTTTTCGTAGCTAATGTGCGACTCTACATGAAAAATTCGTAATATTTCTTTGTTACTCATCATAAAGGAAAGTAATAGGCACAGCAGTACCTTGTAGTGTCAACATTACTCATACTCATGATATCTATCTCTCTACGGAAAGGCATTCATGCACTTTGATCTAAGTCGGTGTTGACTGAAGTCTCAGGGATGAAGTAACAGCTAACGAGAGTGCATGTCTGTATAGCTGGCGATGACTAGCGTTCTAAGGAATGAAGTACTTTCAGATCAGTTGAAATCTAAACCTTCCGCATTCCAGTCTGTCTTGCTGTTCTGTAGGAAAGTGAATGCCAATAGACAACAAAACAGTAACACATACTGCAATCTAATACTTAATCTATTTTGAAAATGAGTTGGCATTTAGAGTGGGCGGTGAAAGCTAGTTGAATGGTACAAAATCGTCAACGTTATATCCTGCTCATGTACTGCTTTTGTTGGCTTATGCTAGGCTAGGCTAGGAGCCGCATGAAATGGAGACACAGAACAAAGATACCCATATCTGCCATTACAAGGCTAACTGTGTGGAAGGAGAATTGAAAGAGAGAGTTGTGTTTTATCCTGCTCGGTGGATCATGAGAAAAGTAGAGAATTTTCTACATAAACGGATGATGATCTATGATGGAACAAAACCCGTACTAAGAAATGGTAACACACGTCGTTTTTGCCGCACATACGCGAGGTATATAAAAGGCATCTACAATTAAACTTTCACTTTAATTCAGCTCAAAGTTCCCAGCGATTGGTAATAAGCGCAAGTGACTCCCGTTTATAAGAAAGGTAAAAGAACTGATCCACATAACTACAGGCCAATATCGTTGGCATAAGTTTCCTGTAGAATATTGGAGCTTATTCTCAGCTCGAATATAGTAAATTTCCTTAAGACGGATAAGTTTCTTTCTTTGAATCAGCACTGGTTTAGGAAACATCGTTCGTGTGAAACTCAGCTTACCCTTTCCTCACATGACACCTTGCGAGGCATGAATGAAGAGCAACAGGCAGATTGTATTTATCTAGATTTCAAAAAGGCATTTGACGCGGTGCCATACTGCAGACTGCTAAGGGACATACGAGCATATGGAATAAGTTCACAGATTTGTGATTGGCTGGACGAATTCCTAAGTAAAAGAACGCAGTACGTTGTTCACGACAGCGAGTGTTCATCAGAGACGAGGGTATCGTCAGACGTGCCCCAGGGGAGTGTGATAAGACCGCTGTTATTTTCTATCTATATAAAGGACCTGATGGACAGAGGAACTTGTAATTTGCGGCTGTTTGCTGATTACTTAGACAAATTTTCTAGTTGGTATGAAGAAGGAAAAACGATCCCATAATGTTCGAATACAGCATTAGTAGTGATCTTCTCGATGTAGTCGCGTCGTTCAGATATCTAGACGTAACATTGCAGAGCGATATGAAATGGAACGAACATCTATGGACAATTGTGAGGAAGGCGGACAGCCGACTTCGGTTTGTTAGGATTTTGGGAAGATGTACTTCATCTGTAAAGGAGAACGCGAGTAAAACGCTTGTACGACCACGTCTTGACTATTGCTCAAGTGTTTGGGACCCACAGCAAATCAGTTTAAAGGAAGACATGAAAACAGTTCAGAGGCGAGCAGCTAGGTTCGTTGCTGGTAGCTTCGACTAATGCTCGAGTGTCACAAAAATGCTCCGGGAACTCAAATGGGAATCGCTGGAGGAAAGTCGACGTTCTTTTCGAGATATTCTGTTGAGGAGATTTAGAGGGACGGAATTTGAAGCTGACTGTAGAACGATCTTGCTGCCGCCTACTTACATTTCGCGTGAAGATCACGAAGACAAGGTAAGAGAAATTAGAGCTCATACAGAGGCACATAGACATTTTCTTTTCCCTCGTTCTATTCGGGAGTGGAATAGGAAAGGAAATTCCTAGTAGTTTTACAGTGTACCCTCCGTCACGCACCTTGCGGTTGATTGCTGAGTAGGTATTTATGTAAATGTAGCCACATTGCTTAAGGTGAGCGTTATCCTGAAGCGGAATATCCGTGTTCAAATGCTAGTCCAACACTGATTTTCAACTTCGTCATTGACTTTATGCCAATGTCCTATAAAGGGGTAAATAAATAGTGTGGAAGTGGTTCGTTGACATCTATGCTGAGGAATAGGAATAGCACAGTAGTCATGCAGATGTAGAAGAACAACGTTTGTCGCTATGGGCCGCCGACCTCTCCCACGAGAAATTCCACAAAACGTTTGTAAATCTATCGGATTCGACTGCGTGGTCACTAGTCCATAGCTTACAACCTACTTAAACTAAGGTAAACTAACTTAAGGACAACACAAACACCCATGCCCGAGGAGGGACTCTAACCCCCGACGGCGATCTGCCGCGCGCACCGCAGCACGCACCTCAGTACGCACGGCTAATCCGTCGCGATCGAGAGAAATTCCGAAACAGGCTATTAATGATAACTTCGGGGTGATGATGTTTAACCCCGGAGGACCTACACGCATTTCTTTAATCCGTTAGTATTCGTGATGAGCAGTAGCACTATTGTCCTTCTTTCGATTAAAACAGCTTTTCCAGTCCCATGTCTGTCTGCAATATTAATGCACATTTATGATTGTTTTTCAGCAGTACATCGCCATAAGAGTGCCCAGTTCTTACAGCAAGTCTTGACACTAACACCGATAACAATGAAACTCCTGTATTGCATAATCTGAGGACGATTCCTATGATCTCGGGTACCTATAAGGTAAATATTTTTCTTTCTGTCTCCGGAAATAAATTATTAATTATAACCAGCCTGAACATTATGCTACATACATAAGTTTTTACTCCGATGTGAGGTGATAATGTCCAAGATGGAGAAATAAGTTAACTGCTAAATTATAAAATAAAGTTTTTATTTCTAAACTGCACAGTGGGATACCCCGAAAAATAACTTAATTCCCGGGATTTTTGTTGGCTCTAGACCTGTGCATAGAAAAGACTTACCTACACAAATGATTTTGGTTAAGGCGTATGGACACTGTACCGAGCGATATAACAAAAGTATAAGTCAGCAGATTTTCATTCTGAAGGTTGTCAAATAACAATCGTTGTCTAGGCATCCTGTATTATGTGTTCAGCGATTTTTATAAATCAATTAATATAAATAATGAGATGATTCCTCTGGAAACATCCCAGTCCGACCTTGTCTCCTTCCTTAGTGACTCTCCTTCATTTCTTTATCCCTTCCTTCTAGGTGAGTTTGGAATAAAAACGGAATGGAAATGGGATTTAGAGAGTTTTAAAAATTATCTTGGATGTTTGTTAAAAACGTTTCTCACTTCCTGAACGTGGGTGATAGACAAAGGGTAGGTTTCTTCTAGAGAGCAAAAGACGTAGGTTGCAGTCGTGATTTAGAATGGCAAGGTTGTTTATAGTTCGTAGTATGTGTAAGTTTTAGCCATGAATTCACGGTCTGGCAGCATATTGCAGGTGAAATGGAAATGGCTATCGTACCGAGAATTTAGAAATGAAAATGCGGCAAAAATGACGTGACAGGAGGCACATCGAAGACTATGGATGTATTAGTGTGTTGAGATTCAGGTTTACATGCGGAGTTGTTGGAACTGTTTTTAGGAGCTTTCGAAAATCTGTGAGTTGGTTACTCTGATACGTAAAGTGAAGTGGAGTGCGTATAGCGCGAGGAATTCGATGGAGTAGGTAATAAAATGTGGGTAGACCTGGGGTTCATGTTGCATTAAGACCTGACTTCATTACATGCTTGCAAAAGTAACTGCTGATGAGGTATTGGGACAACTGTTCCTGGTAGTAATGAAAGGGGAGCCGCTTGTGGAGCTAGCGTAAACGCAGGAGATACGGAAGACGGACAGGACGAAGTGGTGTGTTTGCAAATTCTGTGTTTTTATCTGAACTGTGGGCTCAGAGGAGAAGTAGGATAAATTCGAAAGATGGGAAAAAAGAAGGAATAACGAATACAGGATAAAATCTAAAGTTCTTATAGGAGAGGAGTACAAGTGAGTGTAGATTAAGGGGGATATAGTTGCAGTGGAAATAAGAATCTGTATATGGACGTGGCATCGGGCCATTAGTTGTGAAGACCGTGTATAACAATGCGGCAAGGACTGGAAGAAGAAAAACAGGCAATGATAATATCAATCAATTGATGTTCCCTGGAAACGATTCATTGAAAATGTTGCCAGATGATACAGGAGCTGTTATAGGCGATGGATTATCAGATCGGTGGCAGTACACAAGCCAACGCAAACGATGTCGGTGGCCGAAATGCAGGCAACATACGTAGATGATTACGGAGGCACCGGATGCCAACCACATGATACCACAAGTGATGAAACACGCAGAGGAAGAGTGAACGTAATAACTTTCACATACACGATAAATGATTCCTAGAGTAAACACGATAATTTTTCTATAATTAATGAGAAGCCGGCCGCGGTGGCCGAGGAGACTGAGGCGCTTCAGTCACGGTCTGCACGGCCACTACGGTCGGGGGTTCGAATCCCCCCTCGGGCATGGATATTTGTGCCGTCTTTAGTATAAGTTAGTTCATAAGTAGTTTGTAAGTTTAGGGACTGATGACCCCGTAGTTAAGTCCCATAAGCTTAACAAACATTTGAACATTTTTGAGAATCTCCAACTTGCAAACTACGTCTGAACTTTCCTTCGTTTGTCTCCTTTCTAAGGAAGTGGAATGTTAACGACCACTTTGCTGCTCATGCGTCTTCGTTTACAGAAAGGAAAGCAATACAGTAATCAGTTGTATAGAATAACGATGAATTTTTAGACATGATGTTTATGGGGTTGTTTCTCTCAGTAGGGATGTAGACTGTGTAGTTTTCTGGCTCAGTAGTTAATAAATTGGGTTGAGAAAGACGCGGGGAAGGATGTTATATAAAGAAGGCTATATAATGTGTATGCACCAATGCAGTGAAACATGAAATGAATAAAGTAAGAGAGAAGTACGGTTGTTGTTTGGCAGGAAAAGGATGGCTGGGAGCCTTCGTTTGGTGCGTAGGTTATAGCTGATCAAGGAGTAAACCTCCGAGATTATTTACACATCTTTTCTCATTTCCTTCTAGGGGTATCTCATGATACACGTGAGGCATTTAATTAATATTTCTGTGGGGCAGAAAAGAGTAAAAGATGTGAAACTAAGGTGATATGTGCTGATACAGATCCACAGCACCCTGGGTTATCAATGATGGGAAATCAAAAAGAGTGTATGGAATTATATTTAACATAAACATTAACGACGATGAACTAGCTGTCTGAGAAAGTGTTGGAAGTTTACCTTATTCGTCTTCTTCTTACTCTGCCTATTCATTAATGGATGTTGGTGGCCAAACTATGCATCTGCCTCCGTAATCATCTACGTATGTTATCTGCATTTCGTCCAACGACATCGTTTGTGTTGGCTGTATCACCTGGAAACGTCTTCAATGAATCGTTTTCAGCGTACATCAACTGATTGATATTATCATCGCCTGTTTCTGTTCTGCCACTTCTTGCCGCAGTGTTATGCATGGTCTTCACAACCAATGACCCGATGTCACGTCCATATAAAGATTCTTATGTCCACTGCAGCTAAATCCTCCGTTATCTACTTCTACGTGTACTCAACTCCTTCAAGAACTTAGGATTTCATTCTGTACTCGTTATTCTCTCTCTTTCCTCCCATCTTTCCTATTTATCCTGCTACTTCTCTGATACCACAATTCAGCTAAAAATTGCACCCATTACGTCATAATTAATTATTACTTCGTGATCATGTCCACTGCTTTATATTATCGAACCTCTTCGCCATTTTTTCTTTTACTCTCGATTTCCTCTTCCTCTATCAACTTAGGAAGTGTACAGTTGGTATGCCGCATGTCCAGATGTATCGTCACAGGCATTAGTAAGCATAACACCTACAGCTTTACTCAGCAAGCCACCTTATCGTGTGGTGATGTGAAGGGTACTTTGCGGGCCGCTTTCACTTCCTCCTTTTCCTGATTCGGGGTAAAACATTTAAGCCTCTGTGTGAACTCAAGTAACTGTAATTTTATCTTCACAGTCTTCCCGCGAGATATAAATAGGAGGAAGCAATTGCTATTGGCCATCACCTCTCTCTCTCTCTCTCTCTCCTCTCTCTCTAGTTTTTTTCTTTTTTTTTTACGAGAAAGCTTATCACCATCCTGTCCCCTCCCTCCCCCACTGTGAATTTGGCAGGAAACTCCGTCACTCTACTCCAAGACATAGCCGAGTGAAGACGTCAGCAGCAGCAGTAGCCCAAGCAAATTAGACTTTTGCTGTCTAAACATTAAGCACAAGTCGGAAATAATTTTAATCGAAAATAATCCAGCATAATACCTCCAGTTGCAGATATCGCTGAATTATGTCTGGTACCTACAAACAACGGCATTCCATAACTCCAGCAAAAAAGAGGAAATATATCGTGCGCACTCAAGCTACTTCCCATTAAAGAAATTACACCCCTAAATGCAGTTTATGTCTTATGTGCATCAAAAAAGAAAACTGGAAATGGAGGAGATCGAAGCAAGTAAAGGAAACTCGAATATATGGCTAAAGCAACTGCCGTAAATGACAACTACAAAATAATGCTGGAGAAAGAAGAAGCTATAGCGGTTGTGCAGGCTGTATTTACATATGGCTTTAAACAGCGGGTCCGGGAAAATCTGGCTACCACTGAGACTTACAAAATATTCGCTTGCACATTAAAGAGCAAGGAAGATTGGTCGCGTATCGGAGTACTGGCTGAAGTTAATGAAAAAGAGCATGTATTCTACAGTAAAGGGTACAGGAAAAATGTGTTTATAAATATACACCCTGGTTTCGATCTGCTTAATAGGAACTGATACATTGTATCTAAATGTGGCGGACTGTATGTTCTCCATCTACTCACAGAGAAACCATTTGCGGAGAAACATATGGTCGAGCGAGAACTGATTTGCAAACGTCGTAAAACTAAAGTTCTATACTTAAATACCACAGGATCGTGTATCAGAAGATTTGGAACCGTGCACACAGGAGAATGTGGAGTGCTATAAAAATTATGCCATGCAGGAAATAAGGGGTAAAATGAAAATACCCAAATGCTCTCGTCTAGAAGGATTGCCGAAAAGTGCAGAACTGTTTATTAACGCCAGAAAAGTGTGGTATTACAAGAAAAAGCGTAAGAAGTAAAAGGCTTCTACTTTATGGGTTAATAAATTAAAAATAGCCTTATGTAATGACCACTGTGTTGGATAAAGGATCTGACTGCGATCTTTTATTAATCACTGCATATTAAGTGAATCCATCAGCATCGACAACCTACGGGTCTTGTCTATGAACTCCCCCCCCCCCCCCCCCCGAAAAAAGCCACAAATACAATTGCATTGAATGAAGATGGCGTGAGGGGGCTGAAAAAAATGTTCAAATGTTTGTAGAACTTATGGGACTTAACTACGGGGTCATCAGTCCCTAAGCTTACAAACTACTTATGAACTAGCTAACACTAAGGACGGCACAAATATCCATGCCCGAGGGGGGATTCGAACCCACGACCGCAGCGGCCGTGCAGACCGTAACTTGCACGCCGCAGACCGCTCGGCCACTGCGGTCGGCGAATGTAAGTTCTGCCACTGTTTATGAAAGAGAAATTGGCACACCAGGCGGCCTTAGTGGCTGTGCAGACGGTGACTGACGCGCCGCAGTCCCCTCGGCCACAGCGGCCGGCTATTTCTTACCGATCATGTCGTATTTATGGTCATCACACCTCATCTGGGGTCGAGTTCAGATTGCCTGTAGTTTTTTAGCTGACGCCACTTCGGCGACTTGCTCGTCAATGATGATAAAATGATTACGAGGGCGACACAACACCCAGTCCCAGAGAGGAGAAAACCCCGACCGGACATCGAATCCGGGACCCCTGTGTGGCACGCCAACACGCTGTCAACTGTACCACGGGAGAGGACTATTTATTGGTATAGATGGGGCGCAAGGGTCACATACGTGATTACAGTATTGTTAATATTCTAAGCTAGGGGGAACCAAGGCTGGGGGTCGGGGGTTATCAAATAATTATGGTTCTTTAAGAACTGGCACGATTGTAAATCAGCAATTTATGGAAACCTGTGACAAATGTGGGCCCAGTGAAGTATAGACAGTAAGTTTGTAGCTGAATTGCTGCGGTGCATTACCAGTGTGTGCTCAGTAGGTGATAGGTAGCGTCGTGTTGGTGCTACCGACAAGCAAGTAGGTTTCAACGAAGACTGAAAATCCCGTCGCGGAATGATGTAATTCCGTTGTGCAGATCCTTAAGGGATGTTTCTTTTAAAAATAAATAAATAAATAAATAGGACCACAGAGATTTCCCACGCACTATACATCTACATAAATTCTCTTCAAATCTCACTGAAGTGCATGGACAGAGGGATCATTGAAAGGCTTTGATGATATTTCTCTACCGTTCCATTCTCTAATAGGGAGCGGGAATAAATAACACCAAAATCTTTCCGTTTTAGATCTGATTTCTTCTATTACGATGATCATGTCTCCCTATATAGGTGGGTCCTAAAACATATTTTGGTCTTCGGTGAATGAAATTTCGCAAACAATAACGCCTTTCTTTTAATGATTTCCACACCAACTCGTGCATCACTTCCGTTACAATGTCTCCCGTATAACGCGACAATACAAAACGAGCTGTCCGTCTCTGAATTTTCGCTATGCCTCATGATGCTCCTACAATGCGCAGCGGTACTCCAGAACAGAACGCACAAGTGTAGTGTAAGCTGTCTCTTCAGTAGAACTGTTGTATCTTCTTAATGTTCTGCCATTGAAACGTAGCCTTTGGTGAGCCTCTCCTAAAATATTTTCTATGCATTCTTTCCAATTAAGTTATTCCTAGGTATTTAGCTGAATTTATGGCCTGTAGATTTGACAGATTTATCGTGTAAATGAAGTTTAACAGATTTCTTTTAGTTCTTCACACTTATCATTATTTAGGGTCAATTCCTCATTTTTGCATCATGGAAATATCTGATCTAAATCCTATTCATTTGCTTTTGATCTTCTGGTGACTTTAGTGACCGATAAATAGTAGCAGCATCTGCGAAATCGTTTATAAAGATTACAAAAAATAGTGGCCCTATAACACTTCCCTGAACACCAGATATTACTTCTGTTTTACTCGATGACATTCCGTCAATTAAACCATACTGTGTCCTTTCTGAGAGTAAATCACTAATCCAATCGCTCAATTGTGGTGACATACCATAACCACGCAATTTAATTAGAAGTCGCTTTTGAGGTACAGCGTCAAAAACTTCAGGAAGTCTAGAAATATGGAATCGATTTGCCTCATTACATCATGCGAGTAAAGAGCTAGCTGTGTTTCACAAGAATGATACTTTATACAGGGTCTTACAAAAAGGTACCGCCAAACTTTCAGGAAACATTCGTCACACACAAAGAAAGAAAATATGTTATGTGGACTTGTGTCCGGAAACGCTTAATTTCCATGTTAGAGCTCATTTTAGTATTTCTCTTTAAATGTAAATTGAAATAATTCGTATTGACAATTGTCAAAATACCCAACTGTTTCGTTAGTATGTACTGTACGTCCTCGATTCACGTCATCGACACAGATTTTCTGTGAACGTTTGGGCAGGAATTGGTGATGTCTTGATTGGGCCTCATGTTCTTCCACCTACTGGAGCACATTATCATGATTTCATACGGGATACTCTACCTGTGCTGCTAGAACATGTGCCTTTACAAGTACGACACAACATGTGCTTCATGCACGATGGAGCTCCTGCACATTTCAATCGACATGTTCCTACGCTTCTCAACAACAGATTCGGTGACCGATGGATTGATAGAGGCGGAGCAATTCCATGGCCTCCACGCTCTCCTGACCTCAACCCTCTTGAGTTTCATTTATGGGGGCATTTGAAAGTTCTTGTCTACGCAACCCTGATACCAAATGTAGAGACTCTTCGTGCTCGTATTGTGGACGGCTGTGATACAATACGCCTTTCTCCAGGGCTGCTGCATCGCATCAGGGATTCCATGCGACGGAGGGTGGATGCTTGTATCCTCGCTAAGGGAGGACATTTTGAACATTTCCTGTAACAAAGTGTTTGAAGTCACGCTTGTACGTTCTGTTGCTGTGTGTTTCCATTCCATGATTAATGTGTTTTGAAGAGAAGTCTACATCTACATCTACATGGGATACTCTGCAAATCACATTTAAGTGCCTGGCAGAGGGTTCATCGAACCACAATTATACTATTTATCTCCCATTCCATTCTCGAATAGCGCGCGGGAAGAAAGAACACCTGAATCTCTCTGTTCGAGCTCTGATTTCTCTTATTTTATTCTGATGATCATTTCTACCTATGTAAGTGGGAGTCAACAATATATTTTCGCATTCGGAGGAGAATGTTGGCGATTGGAGTTTCGCAAGTAGCCCACGCCGATGCGTGGAAATGCCTGGAAATTAAGCGTTTTCGGACACATGTCCACATAACATATTTTCTTTCTTTGTGTGTGAGGAATGTTTCCTGAAAGTTTGGACGAACCTTTTTGTAACACCCTGTATATGCGTGTTGACTATGGGTCAATAGGTCCTTCTCTTCGAGATAGCTCGTAAAGTTTGAGGAAAGTATATGTTCTAAAATCCTGCTGCAAACCGACGTCAGTGATTTAGGCCTGTAGTTTTGCAGATATCTCCTGTTGTCTTTCTTGGACACTGTAGTGACCTGTGTACACCTTTCCAGCCTTAGCCGGCCGCGGTGGCCGAGGGGACTGCGGCGCGCCAGTCATGTTCTGCACGGCCACTACGGTCGGGGGTTCGAATCCCCCCTCGGGCATGGATATTTGTGCCGTCCTTAGTATTAGTTAGTTCATAAGTACTTTGTAAGTTTAGGAACTGATGACCCCGTAGTTAAGCCCCATAAGCTCTACAAACATTTGATTTCAACATCCAGCCTTTTGAGGCGGATCTTTCGCTGATCTGGGTATGGAGCTATTGCGTCAGTATACACAGAATAGAACCTAATTGGTATAAAATCGTGATCGGGAGACTTACTTTCGTTAAGTGACTGCCACGGTGGAATTACCGAGCGCTCTAAGGCGCCTTGCTGTGGACCACGCGGTTGCTCCCCGTCGGAGGCTCGAGTCCTCCCTGGGGCATGGGGATGTGTTTTTTCCTCAGGTTAATTTAAATAATTGTAAGTAGTTTGTAATCCTCGGGACTGAAAACCACAGTAGTTAGTCCCATAGATTTACAAACATCTGAACATTTTTCTTAAGAGGTTAAGTTTCTTTAATACACTAGGGATATCTGCTTATAAATTACGCATGCTGGCTCCTGTTCTTGATTAGAAGTCTGGAGTATTTGTTTCGTCTATTTTGGTGAAGTAATTTCGGTAAGCTGTGTTCAGCAATTCTGCTTTAGCACAACTGTCATCAGTTGCATCACTGTTGCTATTGCGTAGTGAAGGTATTGTTCGTGTTTTGCCTCTAGTGTACTTTACATTCGACCAGAATTTCTTAGGGTTTCCTACTAAATTACGTGACAGGGTTTCGTTGTTGAATACTATTATAAGATTCTCGAATTGAAGTTCGTGCGTAATTTGGAGTTTCTGCAAAAGATTGCAAGTCTTGAAGATTATTTGTCTACTTACATTTGTCACTTTATTTAAAATTTGATTTTTCAAGAGTGATCTGACCTGTACTACAGGTGCTACAGGAGATTTTAGCTAAGGCATTCGGGTCGGTTGTCTGCTGCCATCTGTCATTAACATGAAATTGTTCCACACTGTCCTAGCAGAAACGATCGTCGTACATCCAGGATTGATTTCTGTGGTTGTGTTGTATGTGTGTATGTCATCAAACATAACTGTAATCAAACGGCGCTGCTCTCGGTCACTGCGTTATCGGTAGTGTGAGGTAATGCCTGAAATGTGATAGTGACGTTCTTGGCACTCTCTGGACACCGTGTATCTCGGAATATTGAATTCCCTAACAATTTCCGAAATGGACTTTCCCATGCGCCTAGATCCATGTAAAATACCACGCTTAAAGTCTATTAAATCCCGCCGTGCTACCATAAACGCGTCGTAAACCTTTCTCACTTGTATCGCCGGATAACATGGCAATGGATGTAGAGGAATTGTGGACTAAATTTAAATCATTGTAAATCAAGGGTTAGAGAAATATGTGCCTGTAAAGTCGATTAAGGATGGAAAAGATCCCTCGTGGTATAATAATAATGTTAGAAAGCTACTGAGAAAGCAAAGACTGTTGCAGTCTTGGGTCAAAGAAGAACACGCAATTGATGACAAGCAAAAGTTAATATAGATAAGTGCGTCTATCAAAAGATCGATGTGTGAAGCATACAATAATTACCACAGCCATACCTTAGCAAAAGATCTTTCCGAGTACCCGAAAAAATTCTGGTCCTATCTAAAATCGATAAGCGGATCAAAGCCCACTATCCAGTCACTCGTTGATCATTCCGGGGCAGTAATAGTGGAAAGTAAACGGAAAGCTGAAGTTCTAAATTTAACCTTTAAGAAATCTTTCACGCAGGAGGACCGCACAAATGTACCATCATTTGATCAGCGTGCTAACTCCGAAATGGAAGACATAGTAACAGGTACTTACGATGTAAAGAAGCAGCTGAGAGAGCTAAATACAAAAAAGTCTCCTGGGCCGAATGGAATGCCAGTTCGGTTTTAGAATGAGTATTCTGCGGCATTGGCCTCTTACTTAGCTTGCATTTATCGCGAATCTTTAATTCGGTGCAAAATTCATAGTGATTGGAAAACAGGGTTAGAGACTTCCGTTTATAAGAAAGAAAAGAGAACTGACCCACATAATTACAGGTCAATATCGTTGACATCAGTTTCCTGTTGAATTTTGCAGCATATTCTCAGCTCGAATATAGTAAATTTCCTTAAGACGGAAAAACTTCTTTCTAAGAATCAGCACGGGTTTAGGAAACATCGTTCGTGTGAAAATCAGTTTATCCTTTCCTCACATGACATCTTGCGAGCCATGGATGAAATGCAACAGGCAGATTGTGTTCATCTCGATTTCAAAAAGGCATTTGACGCGGTGCCACAATGCAGACTGCTAACGAAGATACGAGCGTATGGAATAGGTTCACAGATTTGTGACTGGCTGGAAGACTTCCTAAGTAGTAGAACGGAGTACGTTGTTCTCGACGGCGAGTGTTCATCAGAGATGAGTGCATTGTCAGGCGTGTCAAAAATGTTCAAATGTTTGTAGAACTTATGGGACTTAACTACGGGGTCATCAGTCCCTAAGCTTACAAATTACTTACGAACTAGCTAAGACTAAGAACGGCACAAATATCCATGCCCGAAGGGGGATTCGAACCCCCCCGACCATAGTGGCCGTGCAGACCGTGACTGGAGCGCCTCAATCCCCTCGGCCACCGCAGCCGGCTCAGGCGTGGCCCAGGGGAATGTGATAGGACCGCTATTATTTTCTATCTATATAAATCATCTGATGTACAGAGTAACATGTAATTTGCGGCTGTTTGCTGATGATGTTGTGGTGTTTGGGAGGGTGTCGTCTTGTAACATTGCAGAGCAATATGAATTGGGACTAACATGTAAATGATGATGATTGGTGTTTTAGGGCGCTCAACAGCGAGGTTATCAGCGCCCGCTAACATGTAAGGACAGTTGTGACGTCGGTTTATTGGGAGAATTTTGGGAAGATGTACTTCATCTGTAAAGGAGAGAGACCGCAAATAAAACGCTTGCACGACCACGTTTTCAGTATTGCTCAAGTGTTTGGGACCCGCAGCAGATCAGTTTAAAGAAAGACATAGAAGCAGTTCTGAGGCGAGCAAGTAGGTTCGTTACTGGTAGGTTCGACCAATGCGTGTCACGGAAATGATCCGGGAACTCAAATTTGGATCGCTTGAGGAAAGACGACGTTCTTTTCGAGAAATTCTGTTGAGGAAATTTAAGAGGGCCGGTATTTGAAGCTGAGTGAAGAATGATCTTCCTGCAGCCTACTTACATTACCCGTAATGATCGTAAAGACAAGATAGGAGAGATTTGAGGGTCGTTCGGAGGCAGAGACATTCTTTTTTTTCCTCTTTCTATTTGGAGTAGAATAGGAAAAAATGCCTAGTAGTGGTACAGTGTTTCTCCGTCACGCACATTACGGTGGATTGTAGGGTATGCAGGGTGAATCACCAAACACTTGCACCGAAAATATTGCGGAAACGGAAAGTGCGATTGATGTGCGGTTTTCACAGAATGGATTGGTAGTCAGGGGCTCGTATTTTTAGCCAACTAACAGATTGTAATATTACTTATAAGGTGTATTTTATGCAAACATACAGTTTTTAAATGGAAAAATGGTTGTTTCAATCATGCACTTGAATTTTTGACACCAGCTGTGTAAGAAGAATTTTGAAAGACATTTTCATCAGGTTTAGTTTGGCAGCTACAACCGTTCAAAGTTTCGGAAGCTCAGGCTGCGATAGCGTAGCTGACTGGCCGAGTGGCTAGCCCCTGGAGCACGGCCCATTGTGTCATGACCACCAGCCAGTGAGCGACGCTGCCGTAGCCTCTGCCCCCAAAAGTTTGAATGGTTGTAGCTGTCAAACTAAACGTGATAAAAATATCATTCAAAATCCTTTGTACACAGCGGGTGTCAAACATTCCAGTGCAGGATAGAAACATCCATTGTTCTATTTGAAAAACTGTATGTTTGCGTAAAAAATA
Organism: Locusta migratoria; assembly: GCA_026315105.1. NCBI lineage: Eukaryota > Metazoa > Arthropoda > Insecta > Orthoptera > Acrididae > Locusta > Locusta migratoria. The sequence continues at coordinate 238,866,879 of CM048755.1, forward strand.
CACTTTCTAGGTATTTTTACAATCTGTTTATTGGGTAACAATACGAGTCCTTGACTTCCAACCCATTCTATGAAAACCACATACCAATCGCACTTTCCGTTTCCGCAATTATCTATGGAACACAGAAGCTGAAGTAAAATTTGTGACGTGGAAGGAAGTCGTACTTAGACTATTCCGAGGCGCCTTAATCGTTAGTGATGCGGTGGTCTAGCGGTGCCGGGCGCCGTGGCTCAGCGCGTCCGGTCAGGGGGCTAAACGCCCTCTGTAATAAAAAAAAAAAGCTGAGCCAACCGTTGAACGAACAAACACGAACGAACTGATCGTACGACCGCGATCCATAGATCTACCACATTACAAAAAAAAAAAAAAAAAAAAAAAAAAAAGTAAGACGTCTGCCCAGTAATCATGGAGGTCCGGGTTCGATTCCTGGCCACATTACAAATTTTAATTCATGTAGATGTAGAATATCTGAGTTGGCCGCAGTGGCCGAGCGGTCTGAGGCGTGTCAGTCACGGTCTTCACGGCCGCTAAGGTCGGGGGTTCGAATCCCCCCTGGGGCATGGATGTTTGTGCCGTCTTTAGTATAAGCCAGTTCATAAGTGGCTTGTACGTTTAGGGACTGATGACCCCGTAGTTAAGTCCCATGAGCTCTACAAACATTTGAACATTTTTGAGAACATCTGATAGCTGTGCCGCTGTACTATCATTTTATACTAAGTGTATATGAAACTCCCGTCATCTAGAACTGTGCATGTCGCCCTCCCGCCACTTCAGCGTGTTACTAGTTCGATGTAAGCTAGCTCTCTACGCCCTTATGTTATCAATTAAAATAAATGAGTAAATGAATATGTATTTTTTCAGGACGCGTGTGATTCGGACCAGGAGGTGGGCCCGCCGGTGGGCGCGCCGGGGCGCACGGCGACGCAGAGGCTGGAGAACGCGGACAAGGACTCGATCGGATACGCGGGCTCCAACTCGATCGACTCGGGCTACAAGAGCTCGTGCCCCACGCCGGAGCCCGCCGACGCCGGCCTGCTGCTGTACGGCGACAGCAAGCGCTCCTCCATCGCCGCCGCCGCCGCCGCCGCCGCCGCCGCCGCGCAGAAGCCGCGCATCGCCATGGGCACCAAGGTCATCAACAGGTCAGACTCTAGTCTTGTGTAGTTCGGAAGAGCGCTCCCACAGGCCAACTACGCGAACTAGTACGCAGATCCCTCGCCTCTTAGTTCGTCCGCTTCTTTTCCGAAGGCTGACGGGGAACAGCGATAGGACGCGACATTGCCCAAAAATACGGATAATAGCACACGCTTGGGCAACACTGATCATTATATTAAAAAGCTGTCATAAAAAAAGAAAGAGTTCTTTTAGCAGCAGTAGCAAAAGCAAAAAGAGCGGACGAACTAAAAAGAGCGACCTACTTCGCGGCCGAGCAACGAACTAAAAGGAGAGCTACCGGTCGCGAACTAAAATATGCGCGATCGGTCGTGAACTAAAATACGCGCGATCGGTCGCGAACTAAAATACGCGCGATCGGTCGCGAACTAAAATATGCGCGATCGGTCGCGAACTAAAACATGCGATACCGGTCGCGAGCTATTATGCCAAACGTATCTCCCTTCTTGGTTCGTTCGATTCTTTTCCGAAGACCGACGGGCAATAGCGAGAGGACGCGCAGCAGAATTAAAAATCACGTGTTTGCCTTCTGCTGATGAGAGCCCTTTCGAGGTGAGCGTCTGCCTGCTAGATTACATAGTTCTGTGCTACAAAATTTCTGCAATATCTGACTAATAAATTCCGTGATGCCAAGATATAGAGATAACTCTAAACTTAAACGCGAGAAATTATCCACAAACTGTTTCTTTTGGTTTGCGTGATATCGTTAGCGGCTCAAGCAGCAAGCGCATGAAGCAGCTAGGTGGGGGGAACTTCTCCCTCCACCTGCATGCGCAGACCACGCCGCTCAGACGTCACTGGGAGCGGACGAAATAAAAGAACGAACTAAAGTGAGCGCTCCCGATCGCGAACTATTATGCGCAAGTCTATCAGGCACCTCCTCTACCCTCTCACGTCGTTTTGAAGCGCTCCTCGAGTCGCACTTGGTGCCAGTTACCGAAAACCTTGCGCCCTGCTACTGCTACACACACGCGCTACAACAGAATTAAAGATAATAGCTGCCGGTAGCCATCGAATTATATAAATGGCGAAAGTTGAAAATTTGTCCCGGACAGGGATTCGAACCCTGGTCTCCTGCTTTTTTAAAAATTTCTTTATTAATAATATTATACAATGTAACCCATCACCTGTAACAAAAAATGGGTCTTGATGTTAAACAAACAATGATATTAGTGACTTAAGTTTCTTCGTGTTTTGAAACCACTAGCCAATTTGATTTTATTAAGTTTTACTCTATATCTAATGCTATTACCAACTAATCTACTTGCTGTAGTGTTAAAGCTGAGCCAATAATGTTACAAACCTACGTTGGTGGCCAGCTCACCGAGCGAATCCCAGTGAGCGCGCCCCTGGCAATGGGCAGGCCAATTTTTGTCACCACCGCCCCACACAAAAGTTATCCCCAGTTGATATCAATCTACAACGATAAGAAATTACCTGCATCTAACATACGTCTAAGTCAAAACCGGGTGTTGCCACAAAATGTTCATATGTTTGTAAAGCTTATGGGAGTTAACCGCGGGGTCCGTAAACTTACAAACTACTTATGAACCAACTTATACTAAAGGCGACACAAACATCCATGCCCGAGGGAGGATTCTAACCTCCGACGCGGGAGGCTGCGCGATCCGCAACGAAGCGCTCCAGGCCGCTCGGCTACTCCCGCGCGGCAGGGATTGCCACATGTAGCCTCCAAATCCAGGGTATGGCGGATGCTGTCATTTCTGATGTTCAAATGTTTGTAGAGCTTATGGGACTTAACTACGGGGTAATTAGTCCCTAAGCTTACAAACTACTTAGGAACTAGCTAATACTAAGGACGGCACAAATATCCATGCCCGAGGGGGGATTCGAACCCCCGACCGTAGTGGCCGTGCAGACTGTGACTGGCGCGCCGCAGTTCCCTCGGCCACCGCGGCCGGCGTCATTTCTGACGATCAGTCCAGCTCCCGGCGGCATGGTACATGTGGCTGTCATAGTCGGGTGAGTTTTGTCAGAGTCGGGTTATGTATTCTGGATGAAGTCGTGTAGTACCTTTTTTGAGATCTCATCAGCAAGTGTGTTAAGTGTACGAAATGTGTCAGGATTCCTGATCAGCTCATACGTGTTTGTATTGAACAGAGCCCTTCTCAGGCCCGCAGCCACGCTGTGAGGAGACAGACACAATATGGTCTGGAGTTCCGTCCTCAGCACCGCAGGCACACGCTGACGTAGCCTGTTTCCTGAGCCAGCATAAGAATGCCGGGTAACGCCCATGTCCAGTGTGAATGTGCAGCATTTCCCTCGATGGTTCAAAATGTTTCATTCTGAATCTTTCTGTGATGTCTGGTAGGAGAGCATGTGTCCTCCTCCCAGACTTCCTCGTCCCATGATTGCTGCCAGAGTTGCAGCCCCCTTCTCTTGATATAAAATTTTGTTTCTACCCTAGGATTTCAATGACCTTCCCTCTCTCTCCTTTCTTTACCCAGAACCAAGCTCCTTGCTCCCTCACCTTGATGTCAAGGGGCCACAGCCCCATTAACACCAAGAGAGCTCCGCCAGGAGTGGTCCTGTACGCCCCAACTGAATGAAGGAGGATGTCCCGCATGCTTTTTTTTTTTAATTCTTTATTCTCGTGTTATACAATAGCCCATCACCAATTATTTAATGGGTCCTAGTTTACTACAATTTACTAAATGTGGCAGTGAAGTGTTAGTGACTCTATACAATACAAAGTTAACTGCAACGGCTACTACTATTAGAGTTTTTAAATCAGGAGGTTAATTCTACTAAGAATCTAGCTACTGGACTATTGCAGTGATTACAGGTGTGCCAGTGATGTATAAACCTAAGAGTGGCCAAAGTCCACCGAGCTAAACCCAGTGGACTTGCCCCTGGCACTGGGCTGTCCATGATGTTTGTTCACTGCAGCTGCTGAAGAGTTGTTCATGATTATTATTTGAGACTTACATCTAAGAAGTATACTAAGCTTAACCTACAGTCGAAATCGCTGGTCGCACTCAGTCCCCATGGACCCGAGTGTGGCGGTTTCCACCAGTTAAACTGGTGGCCAGTCCACACCCCGGCGGCATGGCATGAGTGCGTTGGTCACGTCCGTGTTGACTTGTTCACTGCTGATCCCGGAGGAAGTCCTCTCGCACCTTGTTTGATATAGCGTTTGCGAGATCGTCCAGGATCTGGAAAGTGTCAGAGTGTCTGATCAGGTTATAAGTATCATTATTTGGTTGTTATCTCCATTCGGAAGCAACCCTATCGTATGTGAGTCAAGAGTATATGACGTGATCACAGTCACACTCAGGCGTCGTCCTCTTCCTAAACCGACATAAGTATGTCGGATAGGGACCATGGCCAGTGAGCAAGTGTATCATTCCACGACTCGGTTGGAAGTGTCTCATGGACAGTCTTTCCTGCACACTCGACAGGAGCTCATAGGTTCTCCTTTCATCCTGATCCCATTGTTCATGTTCCGCCTGCTTACTGGTCAGTGGACAGCATGCTGATAAGAATCAAATTAGCATTTATATCTCAGTTTCCGACCTCCTTAGAGTCAAATTACCAGTCGCGGGATGTCAGAAGCATAGCACTAAACTCGGATTTATTATTTTTTTTTTTCATGAAAGCCATTTCTTTCCAAAGTAATGTTATCGTAACGAGGCCCCATAGAACTGTTTTCTGCCCGTCACCACATATGGATTCTTGAGCTCTTAAAGATTTAGAAAACCATTTTCGGGTAAAAATGTTCGTCAAGGAGCTACTGCAGCCGTGGCGGAGCGGCCGAGAGCATTGAGGGGCTATGCTATGATGCGCGAGGCCGTTCCCCGTCGGGGGTTCGAATCCTCCCTCGGGCATGGATTTTTGTGCCGTCTTTAGTATAAGCTAGTTCATAAGTAGTTTGTAGGTTTAGGGACAGATGATCCCGTAGTTAAGTTCCATAAGCTCTACAAACATTTGAACATTTTGAGCTACTGAAGAAGCCGTAGTAGATGTCCGATAAAATTGCTTACTAACTCGTGGCATCATAGTTACGCTGTTCAGATACGTATTTGTGGACATTAACATGCGATAACGACAAAGACAATGATATGTTAGAAATGAAATGAGCTGAAAGAAAGCAATTACCATGGTTGTGATGAAAAAGATGTTCTAGAATTGACGAATGTCGAAAATGCAGATTGAAGGTACCAAATCATGCAGAATAGCAAAATTGAAAACCTCGTCACTGATGAAGCTGGCGCCGCCATGTCAGGGAATGCGCGGCCGTTCGCGTCGCAGGTTCTACTCCTCTGTCGGGCATGGCTGTTCTTAGAATAAGCTAGTTTAAGTAGTTTGTAACTCCAGGGACCGATGACCACAACAGTTTGGTCCCTTAGGGTTACAAACATTTGTACATTTAAACATTTCGAAATCATGGAAAACCTAAATCAGGTTGCCGGAGGTGGATTTCAATCTCTTTACTCCAGAATGTGTTACCACTTTGTCACGTCGCTTCGGTGGAATGTATTACGTGCAGCCTAATAAACCAATAAAGTAATACATGTTCATTTTTCATGTGCAATACACGTGTATTGAATTAACACTTAAGAAGTACGCCTGAATAAACCTAAGCACTTGCGAGCAGCTAAGCCACGCGCGTTTTTTGTGAACTGATATTTGATACTACTCGCTAGCATCTTGAACTGCAAATCATCTCAAATCAGTGTCTGAACTTACAAATGCTTAAGAAGCAGTTGGTATATTATCAACTTCATTTTCTTGACCATTTGTTAACGAGATGCTGGCGGCGTCAGCTTCATCAGTGACGAGGTTTCCAATTTCGCTATCCTGCATGATTTGGTACGCTGAATCTGCGTTTTCGACAGCCCATTTCTAACATATCATTCTCCGTAATATTCCGTTGCAATTTAACGCCATTCTGACCAGTGGTATTATTTTAACAGCATTTTGAAAGTTTAATCATACTGTTCTTGGTTCTGCAATAATAAAATGAGATTCGTGTTATTGTAAAAATGTGTGGTTGTTATTGGTAAATGAAGATTATCCGAATGAACTCGTTTTCCGAGCAACACCTATGTTACCAGTTACTTCAGATAATCGACTCTTTACTGGATTTGTTTGCTAAAAAGCATGGTAGTGCAAGTTGAAATATATTTCAGTATTACAACAAAGCGTTATTTCCTGTAAAATAGTGTAACGAACGTAGCTGATATTTGTAATTGATTATAGAATTTTGTGCCAATGCATTTCTGATCCTGGCATTATTTACCAGACCACAGTGCAGCCCCGAGAGCACATCTCCACTCGTACGTGAAACTGATTTCTCATCGAAAGCGACATATTCTGTTCTCTGCAATTCTTCCTTCAGTTTCTCAAATGCTTAGTGTTCTCTTGTATATATTACATTCAAATGCGCGTTAGGTGTCTGGTTAGTGTATTTTTCCATGTGAATCGTGACAGACGTATGATTTTGTTTTGAACCTAGCTATTGTTGGTTTCGTACTGTCACCTACCAAGCAGGCAGCATCGAGAGTGTACAAAACTTAAGCACCTACGAGCTATTTTCATTTACTTGTCTGCTCTGCAGTTTTAATTACTTTTTTTATTTTGCAAGCCCCCTCTCGCGTTTTTTAAATTTTTTTATTTTTATTTTTATTTATTTATTTATTTATTTTCAAATTGGTTTAGTTTGATAGCTGTGTATTGCGTCTTCTTTACCGCGACAATCATTTAGTTTGTTTTCGTTGGAGCAGTTCCGGCACTAGTCGTCTTTGTTTACTTTAGTTACTCACTGTACAGTCTATTTCGCGCCTTCTTAGTCGTTCGTTTTTCTGGATACTTCAGTCATGGATAGGGACTGTGACTGCTGTGTACGGATGCAAACTGAGTAGGTGACACTTCGCTCCCAGCTTCAAGCGGTGTTAAACTCGGTTGCACAAATTCAGGATGCGGTCAAGGGGAACCGTTGTTTTGGACTGGCCGTGGGAACCAAACGAACATTAATCACGCCCGGCGTGTCCACCGATCGGCCTGCTGTGGCGAGCCCTGTTACTGCTTGCAATGAGGCAGACAACCCCACCCGTGGTCGCGTGGGAGGTCGCCCTAGGCAGCGGAGCAGTTTCCGGGGGACCGATCGGGAGGCCTCCCTGGTTCGGATTACCAACAGGTTACAGGCGCTGTCTGTTCCTGACAAACTTCCTGAGCTGGATGGTGTTGCTTGTCCTGACGTCACTTCCCAGCATGCAAGATCTACCCCAGTGGCGAACTAAGAAGGCGGTGGGGAGGGGGGGGGGGCGGAGGGGCCTCCAAATACCTCAAAAGAAAGAGTTCTTTCCTTTTTTTTTTTTTTTTTTTTTTTTTAGCATGCTTGGCATCTCGTTCTGCTGTGGGCTCCAATCCTGAAAGCTATTTTTTTAGACTGTCTCGTACCTCTCGTCATGGGGGGAGAGGAGCCTCCAATACATGTATTTCCAAGTAGACGAGGGACCTCATTTTGTTTCGCCGCCGCCCTGGACCTCCAACATCCTTAGTCCGCCACTGATCTGCGCTATCACATTGGGTGGCTTGGCCAAGGTTAAACGGGTTATGGAGCCCTTTATAGATATGGCTACTAGGGAGGGGAAGAAGGCCAATGTGAACTCCATGTGCATGCCTGGTGAAATTCTTCCGGATGCCATGAAGAGTACATGGTGCAGCCAACTGCAGGTGGTGACTCATATTGGTACCAACAATGTGTGTCGCTTTGGGCCAGAAAAGATTCTCTCAAATTTTGAGCGGGTATCTAAAGTGGTACTAGACTGCCAATCCTGCTTATAAGATGAATGGAGACCTCACAATCTGCAGCATAGTTGATACTACCTACTGCAGACCTCTGGTACACAGCCGAGTGCAGGGTCTCAATCAGTCTCAGACGGCTCTGCAACCGTGTAGGTATTTCAGGTTATAGGGCTTCGGGAACAAACAAAAAGGGTTACAATCTCAAAGAATACAGGTCACAGGTATAACGAACACAGATCTAAAAACCACTGGTCTAGCAGTTGTGAATTGTCGTAGCTGTGTAAGTACCAGATCCCCAAGCGCTAATAGAAAGTACTGAATCTCAAATCATTATAGGTAGCGAAAGCTGACTAAAACCGGAGATAAGTTCAGCTAAAATGTTCACAAGCGGTTTGTCCTGTAGCGTAATTGAAGTATTTTTCCAATGTTTGTAAATCTATGGGACTCAACTGCTTGGTTACTAGTCTCTAGCTTACAAACTACTTAAACTAAGTTAAACTAAACTAAAGACAACACATACACTCATGCAAAGCGGGGCATTCGGACCCCCGTCGACGAACAGCCGCGCACACAGCAGCACGGCGCCCCAGTACTCACGGCCATTCCACCGCGGCGAAGTATCTTTCCCGTGAGTTGGTATAAGTAGAAGTTATACCTGACAATCGGAATATATTAATATTTGGTTCGTAAACAAGACTCACATACTCTGATTGCAGAAAGGTATAAAATTGTAAAAGTACCCAAACATAAAATTTTATTAGATGGCGACTTTTAACTTACCGTTATTATGTTGACAAAAATATATATTCGAAACAGGAGGCAAGCGTAAAACATTGCCCGAAATTGTATTGCATGCATTCTCCAAAAATTAACTCGAGAAATTTGTTCATGAACCCAATAACATAGTAACTGGTTGTGAAAACATACTTGGCCTCCTAGCGTCAAATAATCTGGATTAGTGAACACAGATTCATCGTAGCGAGACTGAATATCAAATTTCCCAAATCCACCAAACTTAAACGAAAAATATGTGTATCCAAAAAAGCAAATAAACATTTGATTAACGCTTTGCTGAGTGAGAATCTGTAGTCTTTCGAAACTAACAATATTATTGTACATCAGATGGGGGTTGCACTAAAGCTCCTTGCTGCGGAGCGCGCGGTTTTTTGCCATCGGAGGTTCGAGTCCTCCATCGGGCATGGGTGTGTTGGTTGTCCTTAGGTTAAATGTTCAAATGTTTGTAAAGCTTACGGGACTTAACTGCGCGTGCATAAGACCCTAAACTTACAAACTACTTACGAACTAGCTTACACTAAAGAACATCCATGCCCGCGGGGGGGGGATTCGAACCCCCGACGGGAAACGGCATCGTAGCATAGCGCCTCAATGAGCTCGATCGCTCCTCCGCGGCTCCTTAGATTAGTTTAAGTTAAAGTAGTTTGTAATCGTAGGGTATAGTAACGATAGTAGTTAAGTCCCATGATCCATAGCTTTATAAACTTTTGAATTTTTGGCTAAAACTATTAGAAATAATATCGACAGCTAGCCGCGCGGGAGTAGCCGTGCGGTCTGGAGCGCCATGTTGCGGATCGGGAGGCCTCCCGCGTCGGTGTTTCGAATCCTCCCTCGGGCAGGGTTGTGTGTATTGTCCTTAGATTAGGTTAACTTGGTTTAAGTATTTTGTAAGTCTAGGGACTTACGACCAAAGCAGTTTAGTCCCATAAGAATTACAAACATTTGAACATTTTGAACATCGGCATCTATAAAGAGATGCATATAAAAAACATTAACAAAAGAGGGGACTGACCCTCCGTGGAACACAAAGCAGCTTAGATTACTCTTGCAAAACCAAAGAAAAAAGGATGCCAAATTTCAACAGAAAGTAATTTCCCCATCCGTGCAAACTTTTAGAGAAACTCGAAATTTAGCTGGAACTCCAGTGCGACGAGCTTATAATAGTTTCACAACGAAACCCTGTCACGAATCAAATGTTCAAATGTTTGTAGAGCTTATGGGACTTAACTACTGGGTTATCAGTCCCTAAACTTACAAACTACTTATGAACTAGCTACAACTAAGGACGGCACAAATATCCATGCCCGAGGGGGGATTCGAACCCCCGACCGTAGTGGCCGTGCAGACCGTGACTGAAGCGCCTCAGTCCCCTCGGCCACCGCGACCGGCAACCCTGTCACGTAATTTGATAAAAATCCTAAGACATTCTGGTCGTATGTAAAGCATACCACAGCTTTCCGGAATTCCTTCACCAAAGAAGACGAATCAAATGCTCCGGATTTCAAGTCAAGGACAACGGCCAACATGCTTAATTTAGAAGTATATATCCCTGAAGTATTAAAGCAGCTTAAATCACTTAACAAAAGCAAGTACAGCAGTCCAGATTCTATACCAATTAGGTTCCTTTCACAGTATGCCCATGCTCCCATACCTAGCTATGATATACAACCGCTCGCTCAGTAAAAGATCCGTACCCAGAAGTCCAGAGTTGCACAGGTTAATCCAATAATCAAAAGAGGCAAAAGGAGTGATCCGCAGAATTACAGGCCTATAAAATCTTGAATGAAACTTCACTCTGCAGCGGAGTGTGCGCTGATATGAAACTTCCTGGCAGATTAAAATTGTGTGCCGGAACCGGGACTCGAACCTGGGACCTTTGCCTTTCGCGGGCAAGCGCACTACCGACTGTGCTATCCCGACACGACTCACGATGCCGCCTCACAACTTTACTTCCGCCAGTACCTCGCCTCCTACTTTCCAAACTTCACAGAAGCTCTCCTGCAAACACGCAAGACTAGCACTCCTGGAAGAAAGGATACGGTGGAGACATGGCTTGGCCACAGCCTAAGGGATGTTTCCAGAATGAAACTTCACTCTGCAGCGGAGTGTGCGCTGATATGAAACTTCCTGGCAGATTAAAATTGTGTGCCGGAACCGGGACTCGAACCTGGGACCTTTGCCTTTCGCGGGCAAGCGCACTACCGACTGTGCTATCCCGACACGACTCACGATGCCGCCTCACAACTTTACTTCCGCCAGTACCTCGCCTCCTACTTTCCAAACTTCACAGAAGCTCTCCTGCAAACACGCAAGACTAGCACTCCTGGAAGAAAGGATACGGTGGAGACATGGCTTGGCCACAGCCTAAGGGATGTTTCCAGAATGAAACTTCACTCTGCAGCGGAGTGTGCGCTGATATGAAACTTCCTGGCAGATTAAAATTGTGTGCCGGAACCGGGACTCGAACCTGGGACCTTTGCCTTTCGCGGGCAAGCGCACTACCGACTGTGCTATCCCGACACGACTCACGATGCCGCCTCACAACTTTACTTCCGCCAGTACCTCGCCTCCTACTTTCCAAACTTCACAGAAGCTCTCCTGCAAACACGCAAGACTAGCACTCCTGGAAGAAAGGATACGGTGGAGACATGGCTTGGCCACAGCCTAAGGGATGTTTCCAGAATGAAACTTCACTCTGCAGCGGAGTGTGCGCTGATATGAAACTTCCTGGCAGATTAAAATTGTGGGCCGGAACCGGGACTCGAACCTGGGACCTTTGCCTTTCGCGGGCAAGCGCACTACCGACTGTGCTATCCCGACACGACTCACGATGCCGCCTCACAACTTTACTTCCGCCAGTACCTCGCCTCCTACTTTCCAAACTTCACAGAAGCTCTCCTGCAAACACGCAAGACTAGCACTCCTGGAAGAAAGGATACGGTGGAGACATGGCTTGGCCACAGCCTAAGGGATGTTTCCAGAATGAAACTTCACTCTGCAGCGGAGTGTGCGCTGATATGAAACTTCCTGGCAGATTAAAATTGTGTGCCGGAACCGGGACTCGAACCTGGGACCTTTGCCTTTCGCGGGCAAGCGCACTACCGACTGTGCTATCCCGACACGACTCACGATGCCGCCTCACAACTTTACTTCCGCCAGTACCTCGCCTCCTACTTTCCAAACTTCACAGAAGCTCTCCTGCAAACACGCAAGACTAGCACTCCTGGAAGAAAGGATACGGTGGAGACATGGCTTGGCCACAGCCTAAGGGATGTTTCCAGAATGAAACTTCACTCTGCAGCGGAGTGTGCGCTGATATGAAACTTCCTGGCAGATTAAAATTGTGGTACTGGCGGAAGTAAAGTTGTGAGGCGGCATCGTGAGTCGTGTCGGGATAGCACAGTCGGTAGTGCGCTTGCCCGCGAAAGGCAAAGGTCCCAGGTTCGAGTCCCGGTTCCGGCACACAATTTTAATCTGCCAGGAAGTTTCATATCAGCGCACACTCCGCTGCAGAGTGAAGTTTCATTCTGGAAACATCCCTTAGGCTGTGGCCAAGCCATGTCTCCACCGTATCCTTTCTTCCAGGAGTGCTAGTCTTGCGTGTTTGCAGGAGAGCTTCTGTGAAGTTTGGAAAGTAGGAGGCGAGGTACTGGCGGAAGTAAAGTTGTGAGGCGGCATCGTGAGTCGTGTCGGGATAGCACAGTCGGTAGTGCGCTTGCCCGCGAAAGGCAAAGGTCCCAGGTTCGAGTCCCGGTTCCGGCACACAATTTTAATCTGCCAGGAAGTTTCATATCAGCGCACACTCCGCTGCAGAGTGAAGTTTCATTCTGGAAACATCCCTTAGGCTGTGGCCAAGCCATGTCTCCACCGTATCCTTTCTTCCAGGAGTGCTAGTCTTGCGTGTTTGCAGGAGAGCTTCTGTGAAGTTTGGAAAGTAGGAGGCGAGGTACTGGCGGAAGTAAAGTTGTGAGGCGGCATCGTGAGTCGTGTCGGGATAGCACAGTCGGTAATGCGCTTGCCCGCGAAAGGCAAAGGTCCCAGGTTCGAGTCCCGGTTCCGGCACACAATTTTAATCTGCCAGGAAGTTTCATATCAGCGCACACTCCGCTGCAGAGTGAAGTTTCATTCTGGAAACATCCCTTAGGCTGTGGCCAAGCCATGTCTCCACCGTATCCTTTCTTCCAGGAGTGCTAGTCTTGCGTGTTTGCAGGAGAGCTTCTGTGAAGTTTGGAAAGTAGGAGGCGAGGTACTGGCGGAAGTAAAGTTGTGAGGCGGCATCGTGAGTCGTGTCGGGATAGCACAGTCGGTAGTGCGCTTGCCCGCGAAAGGCAAAGGTCCCAGGTTCGAGTCCCGGTTCCGGCACACAATTTTAATCTGCCAGGAAGTTTCATATCAGCGCACACTCCGCTGCAGAGTGAAGTTTCATTCTGGAAACATCCCTTAGGCTGTGGCCAAGCCATGTCTCCACCGTATCCTTTCTTCCAGGAGTGCTAGTCTTGCGTGTTTGCAGGAGAGCTTCTGTGAAGTTTGGAAAGTAGGAGGCGAGGTACTGGCGGAAGTAAAGTTGTGAGGCGGCATCGTGAGTCGTGTCGGGATAGCACAGTCGGTAGTGCGCTTGCCCGCGAAAGGCAAAGGTCCCAGGTTCGAGTCCCGGTTCCGGCCCACAATTTTAATCTGCCAGGAAGTTTCATATCAGCGCACACTCCGCTGCAGAGTGAAGTTTCATTCTGGAAACATCCCTTAGGCTGTGGCCAAGCCATGTCTCCACCGTATCCTTTCTTCCAGGAGTGCTAGTCTTGCGTGTTTGCAGGAGAGCTTCTGTGAAGTTTGGAAAGTAGGAGGCGAGGTACTGGCGGAAGTAAAGTTGTGAGGCGGCATCGTGAGTCGTGTCGGGATAGCACAGTCGGTAGTGCGCTTGCCCGCGAAAGGCAAAGGTCCCAGGTTCGAGTCCCGGTTCCGGCACACAATTTTAATCTGCCAGGAAGTTTCATATCAGCGCACACTCCGCTGCAGAGTGAAGTTTCATTCTGGAAACATCCCTTAGGCTGTGGCCAAGCCATGTCTCCACCGTATCCTTTCTTCCAGGAGTGCTAGTCTTGCGTGTTTGCAGGAGAGCTTCTGTGAAGTTTGGAAAGTAGGAGGCGAGGTACTGGCGGAAGTAAAGTTGTGAGGCGGCATCGTGAGTCGTGTCGGGATAGCACAGTCGGTAGTGCGCTTGCCCGCGAAAGGCAAAGGTCCCAGGTTCGAGTCCCGGTTCCGGCTCACAATTTTAATCTGCCAGGAAGTTTCATATCAGCGCACACTCCGCTGCAGAGTGAAGTTTCATTCTGGAAACATCCCTTAGGCTGTGGCCAAGCCATGTCTCCACCGTATCCTTTCTTCCAGGAGTGCTAGTCTTGCGTGTTTGCAGGAGAGCTTCTGTGAAGTTTGGAAAGTAGGAGGCGAGGTACTGGCGGAAGTAAAGTTGTGAGGCGGCATCGTGAGTCGTGTCGGGATAGCACAGTCGGTAGTGCGCTTGCCCGCGAAAGGCAAAGGTCCCAGGTTCGAGTCCCGGTTCCGGCTCACAATTTTAATCTGCCAGGAAGTTTCTATAAAATCTTCTCAAACATTATGGACCACCTCGAAGAGAACGTTATATTGACACATATTCACTTGACGTTATGAGTACTATCGACAAGGAATTTCAAATCGATTGTATAATTCTATATTTTACGGAAGGCTCTTCTAATCAAATTTTTTATGGAATACCGCCACAGTTGTGCCACTGGATTCGCGATTTCCTGTGAGAAACGACATAGTCGTTGTAAGTGACGGTAAGTCATCGAGTGGAACAGAAGTGATATCTGGCGTTCCCCAGGGAAGTGGTATAGGGCTCCTATTGTACCTTATTTTTATAAACGACTAGCTAAAAACCCGGCGTTGCCCGAGTATTCATTGATTTTCATAGTCATGCCTGATGCTACAGTTTTACGGCATCTACAGCGAAACTGATGTGAGCGGTATACTTCTTTTCGTTCAATCATTTTGTGGGGACGAGGGCCAGTTACAAAATGCTTCATAAACGTACGAATTTACACGCAAACTTTGTTGCACGTCCCTAAATACTCCAATTTTTTAATAATTGACGCATAAATTTGGGTATTCTCATCCGGTGGCCTCTCATTATTTATGACGTCATATCTTCTGAGCTATGTGTCGTGCTCTTTTGTTTTTGGATCAGCAACCTTCGTGGTCGTGCGGTGAACAGTTCACCAAAGTTTCATTGGAATCGAATGAATGGTTTATGAAAGCATAAAGGACATACAGACATATATATATATATATATATATATATATATATATATATATATATATATATATATATGAGTCAATATGAGTAGCTCTCTTAGACTGTAGGCGGATGATGCTGTCATTTATCGGTTAGTAATGTCAGCGGAAGATCAAAAACAACTGATTTAAATTAGATATCAGCATGGAGCAAAAATTTGCAATGGACCCTAAACAGTGATAGCCCTAAGTGTTAAGTCAACCATATGACCACTAAAAGAAATACGTTAAACTTCATTTACACGACAAATTAGTGAAATCTACATGCCGTAAATTCAGCTAAATACCTTGGAATAACAATTACGAACAACGTTAATTGGAAAGAACACATAGAAAATATTGTAGGAAAGGCAAACCAAAGACTACATTTAATTAGCAGAACACCCAGAAAATGCAACAGTTGTACTAAACACACTGCATAAACTACACTTGAGTCCTATTTTGGAGTATTGCTGCGCATCGTGGGGTCCCCACCAGCTGGTGGGACTGACGGACGATTTAGAGAAGGTTCAGAGGACGGCAGCTCGTTTTGCTTTATAGCGATATAAGGGAGATTGTGTCACTGATATGATGCACTACTTGGGGAGATAAACGTTAAAAGAAAGGCGTTATACGTTGCGGCGAGATTTGTCAAATTTGCCGCGGTGGAGTAGCCGAGCGGTCTAAAGCGTCTCGCTGCGGAGCGCGCAGTTGCTCGCCGTGGAGGTTCGAGTCCTCCCTGGGGCATGGGTGTGTGTGTTTGTCCGTAGGTTAGTTTACCTAGGTTTAAGTAGTTTGTCAGCTACGGACTGATGACCACGCAGTTTGGTCCGATAGATTTACATACATTTGAACATTTTTTTTGGTCAAATTTCGTTTTCCAACTTTCCCTTTCGAATGCGAAGATATTTTGTTAGCACCTACCTGCATAGACAACATGATCATCATCATAAAATAAGAGAAATCAGATGAAAAAAGGAAAGATTTAGGTGTTATATTTTCCTGTGCGCAATGAGAGAATGTAACGGTGGAGAAATATCATAAAAGCGTTACGATGAACCATCCGCTATGCACTTCAATATTATTTGCAGAGTAATTACATAGATGTAGAAGTAGAAAATTTTGAATTGATAACAACGTGCGTTATAAATGTTCAAACTTCCTTTTTGAACTCTTAATAGATGCACGATAATACGAGGCAGTGTTTCTAAAGAGCTTTATGAAGAATGTGCACTCTTGGCCATTGCAATTGATTCACCAGACGCGAAATTTAACCGACAGGAAGAAGATGCTGCGATATGCAAATTAGTAGCTTTTCAGAGCATTCACACAAGGTTGGCGCCGGTGGCGACACCTACAACGTGCTGACATGAGGAAAGTTTCCAGCCGATTTCTCATACACAAACGGCAGTTGAGCGGGGTTGCCTGGTGAAACGTTGTTGTGATGCCTCGTGTAAGGAGGAGAAATGCGTACCATCACGTTTCCGATTTTTATAAAGGTCGGATTGTAGCCTATCGCTATTGTGGTTTACCGTATCGCGACATTGTTGCTCGTGTTGGTCGCGATTCAATGACTGTTAGCAGGATGTGGAATCGGTGGGTTCATGAGGGCAATACGGAACGCCGTGTTGGATCCCATCGGCCTCGTATCACTAGCAATCGAGATGACATGCATCTTATCCGCATGGCTGTAAACGGATCGTGTAGCCACGTCTCGATCCCTGAGTCAACAGATGGGGACGTTTGCAAGACAACAACCATCTGCACGAACAGTTCGATGACGTTTACAGCAGCATGGACCATCCGCTCGGAGACCATGGCTGTGGTTACCATTGACGCCGCATCACAGATAGGAGCGCCTGCGATGCTGTAGGCAACGACGAACCTGGGTTCACGAATGGCAAAACGACATTTTTTTCGGACGAATCCAGGTTCTGTTTACAGCATCATGATGGTCGCATCCGTGTTTGGCGTCATCGCAGTGAACGCACATTGGAAGCGTGTATTCGTCATCGCCATACTGGCGTATCACCCGGAGCGATGGTATGGAGTGCCATTGGTTACACGTCTCGGTAACCTCTTGTTCGCATGGACGGCACTTTGAACAGTGGCCGTTACATTTCAGATGCGCATCGACCCGTGGCCTTACCCTTCATTCGATCCCTGCAAAACTCTACATTTCAGCAGGATAATGTACGACGTCATGTTGCACTTTCTGTACGGGCCTTTCTGGATACGGAAAATGTTCGACTGCTGCCCTGGCCAGAACATTCTCCAGATCTCTCACCAATTGAAAACGTCTGGTCAATGGTTGCCGAGCAACTGGCTCGTCACAATACACCAGTCATTACTCTTGATGAACTGTGGTATCGTGTTGAAGCTGTATGGGCATCATCTGTACCTGTACACGCCATCCAAGCTCTGTTCGACTCAATGCCCAGGTGTATCAAGGCCGTTATTTCGGCCAGAGGTTGTTGTTGTGGGTACTGATTTCTTAGGATCTATGAACCCAAATTACGTGAAAATGTAATCACATGTCAGTTCTAGTATAATATTTTGTCCAATGAATACCCGTTTATCATCTGAATTTCTTCTTGATGTAGCAATTTTAATGGTCAGTAGTGTATATGTCCTAAAATCTTGCTGCAAACTGAGAGAGCGCTTGTATATGGTAGCTATGTATAAAGCTAATGCATAAGCATACTCTACAAGAACCTAATTGGCGTACAAACTGGACCGGGAGATTTGCTCGTGTTAAGTGGTTTAAGTTGCATTAATACTACAGGAATATCTACTTTTACTTTAAGCATACGGTCGGCTGTTCTTGATTCAAATTCTGGAGTGTTTGCTTTGTCGTAATTGGAGAAGGAATTTCGGAAAGCTATAATTAGCATTTCTGCTTTACTAGCACTGTCATCAGTAACATCGTCACTAAATCGAGTAGTGAAAGAATTGAATGTGTTTTGCCACTAGTATACTTTACATGTGAACATAACTTCTTTGAATTTGCTACCAAATTACGTGACATGGCTTCGTTGTAGAACTATTATAACCTTTTCGCATTGAAGTTCCTGATTTCGAGTTTCGGTGAAAGATTGAATTTCGAGAGGATTTTGTGTCTGTTTTAATTTAGTATGATTTTTGTTTTTGCAAGAATGATCCATTCTGTTTTGCGTACCATACAGGGTTAACCCCTCTTTTGTTAATTTATTTGGTATAAATCTCTCTCGCCGCGGCGGATTAGCCGTGCGCACTGCGGTGCGCGCGGGTGTTCGCCGTAGGGGGTTCAAGTCCTCCCTGGGGCATGGGTGTGTGTTGCCCTTAGGTTAGTTCACCTTAGTTTAAGTAGTTTGTAAGCTACGGACTAATAACCACGCAGTTGAGTCCGATAGATTTACAAACATTTGAACATAAATCTCTCAATAACTGGCGGTATGCCGGCCGCGGTGGCCGAGGGGACTGAGGCGCTCCAGTCACGGTCTGCACGGCCACTACGGTCGGGGGTTCGAATCCCCCCTCGTGCATGGATATTTGTGTCGTCCTTAGTATAAGGTAGTTGATAAGTAGTTTTAGGGACTGATGACCCGTAGTTAAGTCCCATAGACTCTACAAACATTTGAACTGGCGGTATTATTTCGTTGAACGTAAGCCACATATCCTCACTCACATTATTAGTTTCAAATAACTGTAGATTCTCACTCACTAAAGCGTTAATGGAAATTTTATTTGCTTTTTTGAAGAGACATATTCCTCGTTTAATTTTGTGGATTTGGTAAATTCGATATCAGTCTCGCTCTGGGTCTGTTTTGATGCTCATTATTAGCACCGAGTTATTTGTTGTTAGGAGCTAAATTGTGTTTTTACAATTAGTTATTTTTCTAGGCGTTCATGAACTAATTGCTTCAGATAATTTTTGGAGAATGGGTTCAGTACAAATTTCGGACGATATTTTGTCCTTGCATCCAATTTTGCACTATTTTCTTTTGTCAACATATCGAGAGTAAGTTAAAATCACCACCAATTAAAATTGTATACTTTGGTATGTTTTTATATTTGATCCAAACTTTCTTTGAATATTGCTGCAATTGAATCGTCCGATTCAGGGGTCGCTAAAAAGAACCAATTATTAATTTATTGCGGTTGTCAGGTATAACCTCTACCCATAGCAACTCACAGGAACTGTCTCCTTCAATTTTGCATTTCGCTACAAGATAAACCGCTTGTGCCAGCAATAAGTATGTCATATCCATTTTATTGAGTCTATCCTCTATGAACACCATTTGCCCCTTTGTAAAAATTTCAGTTGATTTTTTCTCCGTCTTAGCCAGTTTAAGTACCAATAATATTTTGTGCTTCGCGCCTGGAACTCTGGTAGTTTCACAACAAAGCTACGGAAATTTACAACGGTTAGACCAATGGTTCTTATATCTGTGTTCATCCTATCAGTGACATGTACCCTTTGAGTCTGAAACTTCTTTTGTGTCTTCCCGAGGCCCTTTAACCTAAAGAAAAATATAGGAAAAGGATTCGTCCAGACCACGACGCAAAATCCCCGCTAACAGTGCAGCTGCTTTCTGCTTGTAGTGAACGCCTGAACTATTCAGCGGAAACCGAAACCACGCCACGCTATGGCGCAGGTCGAGGATTCTGCTGCCTACACGGTCACAGAACCGCCCGAGTTTCTGATTCAGACTCTTCAGTCGGCTCTGTACCAGAGGTTGGCTGTCGATCCTGTAAGATATGCTGCTGATTGTGAATACTACCTTCATCTTGCAAGCAAGACTGACAGTTCATACCACTGCAGATAGCCGCTAAAACGGTAGATAATCTCTTCCCATCCAAAGCGACATATCATTGGTACCTACTTGAGCCACCACATACATTTGGCTGCACCTTGCACTCCAAATGGCATCCTGAGGGACCTTTTCACAACTGGAATGACTCCATCTGGTATGCACACGTAGTGCACACTGGCCTTTTTTCTCTTCCTAGCAGCCATATAAAGTCGCTCCATTACCCGCCTAATGTTGGAACTCCCCACTACAAGCAATCCCACCGTATTGGATTGCTGTGATCTTGTAGGCTAAGAGCACAAGCGATACTATCCGGCTCAGGAACACTGTCCGGCTCGAATCTGTTGATAAGACGAACCGGAATGACCTGGCGATTGGTCCTTAGGGACGTCTTTCACTGCATGCCACACACTGGCGCAACCTCCCACGCGACCACGCGTGTGGTGTCTGCCTCGCGGCGAGCAGTAAGATAGCTGTGCGCAGCCGCGGGCCGATGGGTGGACATATCAGACCGAGCTGGACGTCCTCCGTTTCCCCACGACCGACCCTCAACAACGGTGCCCCTGGACCGCAGCTTCCAGCTGTGCAACCGACGTTAACAGCCCGGAAGCGAAGTGTCGCCAACTCAACTCACATCCGCACGCAGCAGTCAGTATCTATCCATGACAACAGCGCGCAGAGACGCAATATAGGACTCTATGGTAGGTAAGTTCCGTAAACGCGAGAATTGCGCTAAGATGTAAGGCTATAACGCAGAAGTAAAATAACTGAGCTAAGAAAATACACAAATGAGACAAACTAAAACGACTGTCGCGGTAATCGATGTGCAAATAGACAGATATCAAACTACATGAGTTTGAATAAACGAGAGAGTAGGCTTACTAAATACAAAAACAAGCAACGACCCTAAGAATAACAACTGCAGAGCAGACAAGTAAATAAAACGAAAACCTCGCTGATACTTTACATTTGCGCTATGTCGGTGCTGCATACTTGATAGCTGCTGCCCAACACCCTACACTACCTCCCTTAATCTCTCTACCCATAACTTACCTCATCGCTATGCCTATTTCTTACCTTCCTGGCCGGCCGCGGTGGCCGAGGGGACTCAGGCGCTCCAGTCACGGTCTGCACGGTCACTGCGGTCGGGGGTTCGAATCTCCCCTCGGGCATGGATATTTTGCCGTCCTTAGTCTTAGATAGTCCTCTTCCTGTATGAACTATTTGTCGTCCATGTTTTACAACCACACAAGGCAGCACTCCACACAAATGCCTCCCGGAAATATTTCCTAACACTTAAACTGATAGTGTTAACAAATTTCTCTTTTTCAGAAAAGCTTTTCTTCCCATTTCCATTCTGTATTTCATATCATTTGTGCTCCGACTATCGTACGTAATTGGTTGAACGAGTAATTTGTAAGATACCTATTTTGTTGATGAATTCCCTTCCTGACTATTCTTCCAACGAATCTGCCTTGCTAACTATTATTTCTATGTAGTTGTTTCACATCATATCGCCCACACACAGGCTGATGGCTAGTCGTTTTTCGCGTAAACCATTAGCGAATACAATAGAAAAAGGAAAAAGTGACATCAGAAGATAAAATAGTCTCCTCCACGCATCATGAACTGGCTTGCGGTATACAGATGTAGATGTGAACAGTTATATCGTGGAGATGTTGCGGATAGAGGCGTATTGTTGAATACATGTGTGAACATCTTACTAGACAGCAACAGTCTACAACATCATTTTGTACATTCCAAGCGAAATGACAGAAATAAGCGAGAATATAATGCACCGGAACGCACAATCTTTTAACCACCACACAACTTCACATCTAAACGCGTGCATTCGCGTATACGGTGCTGTTAAACGCTCAGAAACGACTTGATATGCAAATGAGACGTGTGCCTCACCATGGTACACGCGATCACAGCACGCGCCAGCAGGATTTGTCCAACCCCACAAATCACAGTGTTTACGTTATGGATGGGATTAAAATTTCTGCGTTAGCTATATCAAAAAATTCACATTTCTTTCTTTGTATACTAATCTAATTGTTCTATCTATAATATAGGTAAATGAAAAACGTTTCAATATCCACCAAAATGTTATAAGGCGAAAAGGAAAGTTGTAGTCTAATCAATAAGGTCATCGGCTTATAAAAGTTCCGTTATAAATAGTGCTATATACACTACTGGCCATTAAAATTTCTACACCAAGAAGAAATGCAGGTGATAAACAGGTATACACTGGACAAATATATTATACTAGAACTGACATGTGATTACATTTTCACGCAATTTGGGTGCATAGACCCTTAGAAATCAGTACCCAGAACAACCACCTCTGGCCGTAATAACGCCTTGATACGCCTGGGCATTGAGTCAAACAGACCTTGGATGGCGTGTACAGGTACGGATACCCATTCAGCTTCAACACGATACCACAGTTCATCAAGAGTAGTGACTGGCGTAGTGTGACGAGCCAGTTGCTCGGCCACCATTGACCAGACGTTTTTCAAAATGTTCAAATGTTTGTTAAGCTTATGGAGCTTAACTACAGGGTCATCAGTCCCTAAACTTACAAACTACTTATCAACTACCTTATACTAAGGACGGCACAAATATCCATGCCCGAGGGGGGATTCGAACCCCCGACCGTAGTGGCCGTGCAGACCGTGACTGAAGCGCCTCAGTCCCCTCGGCCACCGCGGCCGGCAGACGTTTTTCAGTTGGTGAGAGATCTGGAGAATGTGCTGGCCAGGGCAGCAGTCGAACATTTTCCGTATCCAGAAAGGCCCGTACAGGACCTGCAAAATGCGGTCGTGCGTTATCCTGCTGAAATGTAGGATTTCTCAGGGATCGAATGAAGGATAGAGAGCCGCGATGAAGTAGCCGAGCGGTCTAAAGCGTCTCGCTGCGGAGCTCGCGGTTGCTCGCCGTGGAGGTTCGAGTCCTCCCTGGGGCATGGGTGTGTGTGTTTGTCCTTAGTTTAGTTTACCTAGGTTTAAGTAGTTTGTAAGCTACGGATTGATGACCACGCAGTTTGGTCCGATAGATTTACAAACATTTGAACTTTTTTTTTTTTTTTTAAGGATAGAGCCACGGGTCGAAACACATCTGAAATGTAACAGCCACTGGTCAAAGTGCCGTCGTGCGAAAAAGAGGTGACAGAGACGTTTAACCAATGGCACCCCATCACGCCGGGTGATACGCCAGTATGGTGATGACGAATACATGCTTCCAATGTGCGTTCAGCGCGATGTCGCCAAACACGGATGCTAACAGTCATTGGATCGTGACCAACGCGAGCAGCAATGTCGTGCTAAGATAAACCACAATCGCGATAGGCTACAATCCGACCTTTATCAAAGTCGGAAACGTGATGGTACGCATTTCTCCTCGTTACACGAGGCATCACAACGCCGGTCAACTGCTGTTTGTGTATGAGTAATCGGTTGGAAACTTTCCTCATGTCAGCACGTTGTAGGTGTTCCCATCGGCGCCAACCTTTTGTGAATGCTCTGAAAAGCTAATCATTTGCATATCACAGCACCTTCTTCCTCTCGGTTAAATTTCGCATCTGTAGCACGTCATCTTCGTGGTGTAGCAATTTTAATGGCCAGGAGTGTAAGTTTAGAATATCCCTCCATACAAGATAGAAGTTATTATACAAACCCCACTTCCTAGTAAAATCATGAGATCATTCATATTTGATCACTGTTTCTATTCAGTATTAGAATATTTAGAGAATAAAGTACAAGATTTAAAACTTTTTGTTAAAAAATTTTTTTTTCTTATTCTCACACTACGCTTGTATCTACTACTTACTAGCAAATTTCGTAACTGGGTATTTTGTTTGAATGTACTAACCAGTCATTAGTCTCACAAAATTACTTTGTAGTTCAAAAATCCTAGATGACTTGCTATCCTACATACTTTTTCTGTTTTTCATACATGGGTTCATTGTTCAGGTTTAGATTTTCTTTTTTAATCATCCAGCCACAAGGTCTAAATTTCTAAATTCTAACTCACATAAGATTTACTTCTCAAATTCTGCTTTTTAGAATATTGGCTCTTCATCTTACCTTACCTTCGAAGTTAATTTGTAACAGAGGCAGGGAATACCGCGTAATCACACATAAATTGAACAAGATGGTAACAACTATCGTAACTGATAATTTTTGCATGCCACATCATCGTGACTCACTGACACACTGCCAGAGATTCACTTGTTGAGAACCATTGCCTCCTCCATCGAAACAGTTAAGTGTATCGCTTTTCCCACTACACGCTGCAGAAGTATCCTTTGCACCGCGATTGTCAGCATGAAAAAAATGATATAAATCCCATTCCCGTGATATAAATCGTTGGGAAATTTTAAGTTCTAAAACAATGTAAAGAAGTTACTTTTGGGGCAGAAAAGTTCAGAGGTTTGAGTCACTCTGCGTTCCCCAGAAGAAGGCACTGCTTCTCTCAAATTAATCACAAGGTATCAGACCCTATTATAAAACGCTAAGGTGAGCAGAAGAAAAAAAGTTGAAGGGAATGAGATGCGAACCAGTAAAATTTTAGCGTCCGTAACTCATCTATTTACTCTACGCTGAGAACGTGTAATGCACAATAACATTTTGTATATTACTATCTCCGGAAAGCTTTTATCATAGATATGTTTTTGACTAACATTTGATTATAACAAATCTTACCACGAACAATGTTTTTTTGTGGATCTTTAGTGCATTGAAAAGGAATCCTTGCATAATACGAAAATACTTCTACCACCATTATGTCGTTTCCCGTCATGTTATAACAAAAAATAGTACCTGTAACGACGGGTTATTGAGATATCCTCCATCTGCTGGTGCTTTGAAACGACGTCTATTCGCACGCCGTAAGTTACGACCAAAAACTTGAAAGGCAATATGGCCTTTCCGACTCTGGACTAGAAAGACATAGCTTGCATGTGACGCAGGTGGTGTTATTCTATTTTATTGATCAATATTCAAACGCAAGTTCAGAATATCTCAAGTGCTTGATATTGCTCTGCACGTTTCGTACTGAATCCCATATGTGCGTTTTCCACGCTGCTACGTCAGACATCGGAACGCTCAACGCCGACGTTGACGGTCTGTATGCCGATGGATGAACGGCGTGTGCGTGAACTGACCTGACCTGGCTTAGCCTTGCCTGGCGTGCCGAAGAAACAGCCATCACTAAAATGTGTGCGGCACGTAAAGCGTTTAGGCTCGTGGCTTTCAGCCTTCCGCATTTTGCAGCAAACATCAAATATCTCTGCAGCACTCAACGAGTGACTACTTGATGTTACTACATTGATATGCAAATAAGGATTCCATTAAAATGCCCTATGTACATTCAGGGTTATTTATTTAAACAGTTATCACGGAAGTCAAGCAATTTGGCCGCGGTGGAGTAGCCGAGCGGTCTAAGGCGCCTCGCTGCGGAGCGCGCGGTTGCTCGCCGTAGGGTTCGAGTCCTCTCTGGGGCATGGGTGTGTTTGTTTGTCCTTAGGCTAGTTTACCTTAATTTAAGTAGTTTGTAAGCTATGGACTGATGACCACGCAGTTTGGTCCGATAGATTTACAAACAAACAATTTAGAGGAACTATGTGCGCATTAACTCTGACTAAAAATGTTTAGTTTTCGGAATTCGTTTCTGACCCGATGCCTCCGGCGAAACTGTATATTACATCATGCTACATTCTGTTTAGGTAATGTAATGCGATGAATCTTAATTAAAAATCGTGTGGCAAGCAAATTTGTATGTACATATAAATGGGACATAAACAAATTCATCTGTAATGCCATAGGTACGAGCACTATTACTTACAATCCTGAATCCAATTTCACACATGCGCATGCAATCTGTAAGCCCTGTTTCTGCTTAATTTCACGCCATCAGCCACGCTCTTCGTATAAACGATGTGTGCGACAGCCGGCGCCCGCGATTACAAGAATTATCTTGACCCCACAAACGCGCAACCCGCGCACGTTAGATAAGACATGCTGTAGCAGTCGCGACCTCCACAAGTATGCGAACTTGTTTCCATCTTAATAAACACTCTTTCGATATCCTGGTGTGTAAGTCCACATAACAACAACAACTACTACAGCAGAATACGCCTTGTTTATATAAAAAAAAATTACGCTAACCACTCAAATATGCAGGCGACCATATTGTAAACCTCAGTTCTTCTCTCTCTCATACACTGAAATAAAGTTCATGCAATAATCATATTCGGAATAAACCCACACAGACGAAATCAATAGCGCGCGTTCCTGAGTCACAATATTAAACACTGCAAACAACGTGTATTCGCTACCTACACACCTTATCACACTCTGTTATTCACAACTCAAACATCTCTTCTCCGAGGCCAACGAAAAAGACAGGCCGTGGCGCATACGTCATATCACGTAAGCCAGGTAGCCCTGAGTCGGCGCGATTGCTAGCTTATCGGCCGGCCGCTGGGGCACAGCCCACTGCCTCATAGCGGCCAGCCATTCAGCTAGCGTACGCGCCGGCCCAGGACTACGTGCTTACGTCGCATGATGTGCGCCTCGCTGCGGAGCGCGCAGTTGCTCGCCGTCGGAGGTTCGAGTCCTCCCTGGGGCATGTGTGTGTGTGTGTGTGTGTGTGTGTGTGTGTGTGTGTGTGTGTTGTCCTTAGGTTAGTTTACCTTAGTTTAAGTGAAATGTTGAAATGTGAAATGTTTGTTAAGCTTATGGGACTTAACTATGGGGTCATCAGTCCCTAAACTTACAAACTACTTATCAACTACCTTATACTAAAGACGGCACAAATATCCATACCCGAGGGGGGATTCGAACCCCCGACCGTAGTGGCCGTGCAGACCGTGACTGGAGCGCCTCAGTCTCCTCGGCCACCGCGGCCGGCTTAGTTTAAGTAGTTTCTAAGTTACAGACTGATGACCACGCAGTTTGGTCCGATAGATTTACAAACATTTGAATATTTTGACGTGAGCGATGCGGCCTGTCTTTCTCGTTGGCCTCGACGTCAACAGAAAATGTTTGAGCCAGCGCAATCGCTAGCTGACTGGGTGACCGCTGTGGCACAGCCCACTCTTTCATAGCAGCCACAGTCAGCTAATCAGAACATTTTGACATGTCCAAAAGAACAGACACCATTTTTGTACAAATGTTTGTAAGCTTATTGGACGAAACTGCTATGGTTATCAGTCACTAGACTACTTAAACTAACATACACTAAAGACAACACACACACACTCAAGCCCGTGGAAGGACTCGAACCTCTGGCGGAAACGGTCGCTTAGTCCGTAGCATGTCGCCTTAGACCACGCGGCCCATTTTCTTTCCTGCAGTTATTACCACCTAGACACAAAGAATTTACAACAATAACTGCGACTAGGCATTGAAATAATTCAGTGGAGAAAGATGAAAATTTGTGCCCCAGGTCAAAATTCGAAATCGAGTCCTTCAATTTACTAGGCAGAAGCGCCGACTATTATGCCATATTTTTCATTGTATTTTTTTCGGACCTTCCATCTCCCCTTATACCCCAGCCATTCTGTCACCTTCTATGTGTTCTTAGTTTTTTCCCTGTTGTTTTGCTAATGTAGTTGAGACTATGAACGTTTGTGCTTTGTGTAGAATGAGTAGTTTTGTTCAGCGGACTGGCTTCTTCAGTGTTCGTCTTCTCGGGATAATCTGTTTTTCCATAGCCTTTCCAGTTGCCGTTCTCTAAGCAACCTGTTTAATTTTTTCCCCCTTAGTCGGCTTCTCATGACTTGGATGTCGCCTGCCTACCAGAACTGTGAAGTGTGCTACTTTAATTACTCTGAGCGTTATGTAATGATGTGACCTTTATTGCGAATATTAGTGAAACTTAACCTTTTTCCCCTTAAGAAATAAAGGGAATAAATAAAGTAGTATCACTTTTCTTCTCTCTTTAGACTGTTAAAGCTGTTAGAAAAGGTATACTTTCCCTCCTCACTTTCAAGTCATTCCGTTTGTTGTAATTAACAAAGTAAAGAAACAAGACGTTTGTGAGCTGTTTAAGAAAAATATAGACGAAACGTAAAGTAGTAACGTATATAAATATAAAATTAAAGAGAAAATGTAAATTCCCTCTGAAGTCAATGATACATATCATATAATGACTCTTGTTTAAATTCTCATAAGCTGTGATGAATAATATTATTCTCTCTGAGAGTAGCTTCTAGGAATTGAGCATAGTTTTCCTGTGATTTTTCGTTTTTGTCTTTAGATGGAGTTGTCATGTCATGCACATCCAGAACGTTTCCGTACTTTTCTTTTTGTTTGTCAGTACGTTATTTACTGAATGACCCTTGAGCCAGTTGATGGAGTTTCGTTTCGTATTGGGATGCGCGATCTTTTCTGGATACAGGAAGTGTACAGCAATAAAATGATTCGCGGGTGTCCTAGTGATCATTGTCAACTTTTGTCTGATGTTTCATACATCTTTGGCATTTTCGCACACAAAGCGATTTTTTTTCATTGTCAATTAAATTGCATGTCGTACACAAAGCGGAGTCTAACAAGTCTGAAGTTGCTGGGAATTTCTCGGTTCACCGCTCGATACCAACACTTTCTCATCATCGTTAGCAGATCACGGCAATGTCAATTCTTCCAGATTACTGGCCATGTGTGGTTTGGATATTTTTGTTCGACGATGTTCCTATTCATGTGTTCCATGAGTTTCTTATGAACCGTATTCACCGTCATAATTTCCTTATCGGGGGTTTGCAGCTCGGCCGCGCGGGAGTAGCCGTGAGCTCCAAGGCGCCGTGCTGCGGAGTGCGCTTCTGGTCCCCGTCGGAGGTTCGAGACCTTCCTTGGGCAAGGTTGAGTGTGTTGTTCGTATCATAAGTTAAATTAGTTTGTAGGTCTGGGAACTAATGACCACTGCAGTTTGATCTTAAAGCTTTACAAACATTTGGTCTGCAGCTGAATGTAGCTTAACTCGATTTGGAAGGTTTTAAGATGGAGCAGTGCATTCAGAATATGTCGGACATTAATGGGTGGTTGTAGACTGATCGGTACTATTACATTCAACAAGTGGGCTGTTAAACTGTTTTGTAACATCTTCCACAGTTTGTACGTGTGACACACGTATAATGCTCTAGAGTCTAGACTTGTTTTGCACGTCTGTTAAATTTTAATCCTGCATCTCCTATGGCTGAATTTAGTGTCAACCTTGATGATATATCCACGAGTAACAAAGTGGCCTAAAGCTGACATAATTCGCTTCATTGTTTCTTGTGACATTGGTAGTATTTTTGCAACATTGTTTATTTTACACATTATATAGACATTAGCCAAGATATCATCATGTATTTTGTCAAGACTCCTAACACAACTGTTCTGTGTGCATGGACGCTCACTCGCTAGAAGGTCCTCTAGTTTACAGCAACCGTTTGTCTTATATTATTGCTGTATTCAATGCCTATGCATTTTAGTTAATGTAGTAATGGAAGCAGATTATGAGGCTGTAGAGAGATGCCAAGTCCTATATTGATAGCGCCAGACTTCCGTTCATTCAACTTTGTTCCTGAAGCAAGTACATAATTATTTATTAACAATCAGAAGTGCTTCCTCTGGTCCATGACTGTCTGTTTCAAGTAATCGTACATCGTCAGAATATGCTTTACGAACAAAGTTTTTTCCATTGATAGTTACTCACCATAGCTGTTAGTCCAATATGGCAAACAATAGTTCAATGGCAATGGCAATGACATCCATCGACATTAAACAATCTACATCTACATACATACTCCGCAATCCACCGTAAGGTGCGTGGCGGAGGGTGATGGCGGAGGGTACACTGTACCACTACTACATATTTCCTTTCCTATTCCATTCCCAAATAGGCCATAACACCAATTTTGCGATGTGGACTGTTTTTTTCATTTTAACTATTATGTCAACATCACTGTTTGTCTCCAGTATGCTTTCTAAACTTACAAATTCGTCTAAGCCCAGAATCGAAACCTCCACCTCTTGCTAGCTACGCCCATCTTTATTTACTGCACAGCACTACCACTATCTGCTAAGAGGCAGTCAGCGTACACGTGATTAGTCTTGTCAGATTTTCATTTAATGCCGAAATTTTGTGAAAGACTGCTAGAGTGCCGGGTCAGCCCCAGACGAGTGTGGGAATTAACAGAAATATTGATCACAACTTGCGCGTGCAGTGATATTATTGCAACGGCGGAGTCCTGCGACATCAAGTGTGCTTTAGTATCACTTGTTTTTGCAAAGCCCTTTGACAGAGTGGGTTCCCCATATGTCATAAATATAACTCTCGCTATGGGATATCTCCCACAATTTACTAATTTAATACGTGAACTTCTCAGTAAAAGTACTACAAGAAAACTGATTAATGGTCAGTTGACTAAAGAAATTCATATAAGCAGCTTAGTAATAGGTATTTCTGGTGTAGAGAAGCAGCTGAGAGAGCTAAATACTAAAATGTCTGCTGGTCCGGATGGAATACCATTTCGGTTTTACAAAGAGTATTCTGCGGCATTGGCCCCTTACTTAGCTTGCATTGATCGCGAATCTTTAATTCAGCGCAAAGTTCCTCGTGATTGGAAAAAAGCGCAGGTGACTCCCGTTTATAAGAAAGGAAAGAGAACTGACAGGCCGATGGCCTGTTGTGTCAACCACCACCCGCCTGCCACCATAGGTATAATCTTTTGTATTTTTATTGTTATTTTAGGTGTCCCTCTATAACAGATTTGCTGTTATGGTATAAGTTCCCTGAACTTCTTTATTGCTTTACAGTGGTATTCATCTGAAGGTCGTCTATGTGAAACCGGTTTCACAGGCCATACAAACGTGAACTGTTGGTGAGAACAGTGCAGCTATGACGCTCCGGCCATCGCACATTATGTGTTGTTAGTGTTAAACAATCAAATACACACAACATAAAAGTAATAATTAAAATTAGTTACTTGTTATACAGTGGAAAAAATACTTCAAAAGTTTCTTACAGTTACAGATCTACATGCCAATTCTAGGAACTAGCTGAGGACATTTAAAATTCTACACGAAATATTACACAAAAATAACCATTAAAATCGGCGGTAGATGCAAAGATTGCCATCTATGGGCGATTGTCAACAACGTGTGCTCTCAGCGACAATAGTAGATTCCATTGCATAGTGTCTCCACAGCAGTGTTGCCACTATTTACACTACTGGCCATTAAACTTGCTACACCAAGAAGAAATACATAGTTTCTGAGAAATAAGTACTCAGAACAACCAACACCTTGATACGCCTGGGCACTGAGTCAAACGTTCATCAAAAGTAGTGATTGGCGTATTGTGACGAGCCGGTTCCTCGGCCATCATTGACCAGACGTTTTCAGTTGGTGAGACATCTGGAGAATGTGCTGGCCAGGGCAGTAGTCGAACATTTTCCGTATCCAGAAAGGCCCGTACAGGACCCGCAACATGCTGTCGTGCATTATCTTGCTGAAATGTAGGATTTTGCAGGAATCGAATGAAGGGTAGAGCCATGGGTCGTGACACATCTGAAATGTAACGGCCACTGTCAAAAGTACCGTCGATACGAACAAGAGGTGACAGAGACGTGTAACGAATGGCACCCTATACCATCACGCCGGGTGATACGCCACTAGGGCAATGACGAATACACGCCTCCAGTGTGCGTTCACCGCGGTGTCGCCAAACACGGATGCGACCACATGGTGCTGTAAACAGAACCTGGATTCGTCCGAAAGAACGACGTTTTGCCATTCGTGCACCCAGGTCCGTCGTTGCGTACACAATCGCAGGCGCTCCTGTCTGTGAAGCAGCGTCAAGAGTAACCACAGCCATGGTCTCCGAGCTGATAGTCGATGCTGCTGCAAACGTCGTCGAACTGTTGGAGCAGATGGTTGTCTTGCAAACGTCCCCATCTGACTCAGGGATCGAGACGTGGCTGCACGATCCGTTACAGCCGTGCGGATAAGATGACTGTCATCTCGACTGCTATTGATACGAGGCCGTTGGGATCCAGCACGGCGTTCCGTATTCGCCTCCTAAATCCACCGATTCCACATTCTGCTAACAGTCATTGGATCGCGACCTACGCGAGCAGCAGTGTTGCGATACGAAAAAAACGCAATCGCGATAGGCTATAATCCGACCTTTATCAAAGTCGGAAACGTGATGGTACGCATTTCTCCTCCTTCCACGAGGCATCACAACAACGTATCACCAGGCAACGCCGGTCAACTGCTGTTTGTGTATGAGATGTTTAAATGTTTGTTAAGCTTATGGGACTTAACTACGGGGTCATCAGTCCCTAAACTTACAAACTACTTATCAACTACCTTTGTGTATGAGAAATCGGTTGGAAACTTTCCCCATGTCAGCACGTTGTAGGTGTCGCCACCGGCGCCAACCTTTTGTGACTGCTCTGAAAAGCTAATCATTTGCATATCACAGCATCTTCCTGTCGGTTAAATTTAGCGTCTGTATCACGTCATCTTCGTGGTGTAGCAATTTTTATGGCCAGGAGTGTAAGTTTAGAATATGCCTCCACACAAGATAGAAGTTATTGTACAAATTTGGCCGGTCGCGGTGGCCAAGGGGACTGAGGCGCTTAAGTCACGGTCTGCACGGCCACTACGGTCGGGGGTTCGTATCCCCCCTCGGGCATGGATATTTGTGGCGTCCTAGTTCGTAAGTAGTTCATAAGTAGTTTGTAAGTTTAGGGACTGATAACCCCGTAGTTAAGTCCCATAAGCTTTACTAACATTAGAACTTTTTTTTATTTTTATTTTTTTTCATTTACTTGCCAGTCATTATTCTCACGAAATTACATTTCACTTCAAAAATCCTAGATACCGGACGTTTATTTGATTTGCTATCCTACGTACTTTTGCTTTTTTTCATGCATGAGTTCAGTGTTCAAGTCTAGATTTTCTCTTTTAATCATCCAGCGGCAAAGTCGAAATTCCTAAATTGTAAGTCACATAAGATTTATTTCTCAAATAAAGGAGTGTAAGTTCCACACTCGTACATCGGCCATTCACCGTACGTAATGTTCTTGTGAGAATGTCCCCTAGATGTATGACTGGGCAGCGGTTGGTTGGCAGGCACTCGCACCCGCAGTACGCGGGCCGCGACCTGGACCACCTGATGTACCTGCGCCAGTCGATCCTGAGCGCGATGCAGCGCTACGAGCGGCAGGGCGGCAGCCCGCGGCGCGCCGCGCGCTCGTCGTGCCCGCAGTCGCGCACGCAGTCGCCGTCGCCCGCCGGCTCGCCCGCCGCCTGCCGCCTCGCCACGGCCGAGGAGGACATCGACACGCTGCTCTACGGACAGCCCTGCAGCTACGTCACCATGATCGAGGACAAGTACCGCCGCTCCAGCGTCGCCAGGGTCAAGAAGCTCAGAGGTAACTCCGCGGCCACAGCTGACGCGCACTTTGCTGTAGCTTCCCACCTACTCTGCAGCTGGCATTTAATCCATTAATACATGAATGTTTCAAATCAAAATGTTCAAATGTCGGTAAATCTATCGGACCAAACTGCGTGGTCATCAGTCCGTAGCTTACAAACTACTTACACCTAGGTAAACTAACCTAAGGACACATACACCCATGCCCCAGGGAGGACTCGAACCTCCACGGTGAGCAACCACACGCTACGCAGCGAGACGCTTTAGACCGCTCGGCTACTCCACTGCGGCAAACAGTCCAACTGGATTCAATTCGGATAAGTTGTGGGGTACCACATCAACAACAACTCACCACGATGTTCCTCCATCAAACCCCCAGCCTTGTGACACAGCACATTATCTTGTTAAAAAAGTCATTGCTTTTGGGAAACATGATCATTTTGGAAGGGTTAAATAGACTGCAAATAGGTAGTTTACTTCTTGGTCATCATGGCACCTTGCATTAACTCCACTGTATCCGTGGATGTCCATGTGACTGTATCTCAAAGATAATTGTGCTGCTGTCAGCTTGTCTCTGCCTGCAGCACAGGTGTCTAGGAGTTCTTTTAATGGAAGATGACTGAATCACACCCTCCCATCAGCATGACGAAAAAGGTATCGGGATTTATCAGACCGTGCAACACACTGCCACTGCACCAACATCCAGTGATAATGGTAACATGGTCATTCCAGTGGTAGTTGCCGATGTGTTGGTGTGAGCATTGGCACATGCATTGGCCATTGGCTGTGGAGACCCACTGATAGGAGTGTTTTCTGCATTGAGTGTTCACACACACTTGAACTCTGTCCACCATTAAAGTCTGGTGTTAGGGCCATCTCAGTTCACCACATGGCCTGTTTTATCAGTCTACGCAGCCTACTATGACTAAATCTCTAATGAGGGGTGGTTGCCCAACCGCTTATCATTTGCACTTGTTGTCATCACTTGTTAGGCACTCACCACAAGTCATACAATTTCTCAAATGCTTGTGCCAAACGTCTGGACCATCACAATCTGCCCTCAATCAAACTTAGATAGATCATGTGCCTTCCCCATTCTACACACCAACAACCTGCTCACACTGTGCATGTGCTTGACTGTCACTCTCTCTCTCTCTCTGTGTGTGTGTGTGTGTGTGTGTGTGTGTGTGTGTGTGTGCGCGCGCATGTCACTAGCAGGCCTTCATCAACAGGTGACACTACTATTGCCTGGTTGGGTTTATATCACCAGTAGAGTAGGTAGGTCGTCATTATGTTCTGGCTGATCAGTGTGTCTTCAGGACCTATTTCAAATATTGAGTGTAACTATTTTTACTGTCAAAGTACTGTTCACTGTATATGAAATTGAAACGTCAAAGTTTGCTTGCAAAGTTAATTTTCGTTCTCCATATTCTGTGGAAGAGCTTTCTGGAATAAATTATTTATTTAATCTTGCCATCAGGCCCATGCGACATTTTAAAATCCATTCACTATGAAAAGTATGTTTTATGTTATATCTAACATAGAATTCCAAATTCAGAAATTACTATAACATAAATAATACAGAATACTGAAGTTTAAATCTGTTCATCAAAAGAACAGCTCTAGCAACAATGAGCAAGGGAGGTGAGGTAGCAAATTAAAGCACAACTAATGACGAGATGGGAAAAGAAAGTGGTGTGACTAGGAAATGAAAATAGCAGGAATAGTTATAGTACTCTGAAATGTTTGTACAGTACTGGGTAGCTTGTCTCAGAGGCAGGCAGCAGCAGCAGGGAGGACTCGAACGTCCACGGCGAGAAACCGCGCGCTCCGCAGCGAGGCGCTTTAGACCGCTCGGCTACACCACCGCGGCATGAATGTTTATTTGAAGCTATAAAAATACCACCATTAATTCATAGTACGTATACAGAGTGTCCCAGCTGTCTTGCTCACCGAAAATATCAAAATGTTCCAATGTTCGTTAAGCTTATGGGACTTAACTACGGGATCATCAGTCCCTAAACTTACAAACTACTTACGAACTAGGACGCCACAAATATCCATGCCCGAGGGGGGATTCGAACCCCCGACCGTAGTGGCCGTGCAGACCGTGACTGGAGCGCCTCAGTCCCCTCGGCCACCGCGGCCAGCCCGAAAATATCTTGGGAACAACAACAGCTATTGTAAAACGACTTTCACCGGTATCAGTGTAAAGCTGGGGCTCATGAAAGTACATACCGGGTGATCCAAAAGTCAGTATAAATTTGAAAATTTAATAAATCACGGATTAATGTAGATAGAGAGGTAAAAATTTATATACATCAGGTTTTATTAGAACAAAAAAAAGTGTTCAAAAAATGTCCGACAGATGACGCTGGACAGTAAAACGTCAGTGACTGCTACCGTGACGGGTGAGAGGTACGCCGACATGTTACAGAATCGCATCATCCCCAGCCTGGCTGATAAACACCTGCTGGAACGTACGATTTTTATGCAGGATGGCGCTCCACCCCATATTGCTAGACGCGTGAAAGATCTCTTACCATGATCGCGGGCTCAGGCGCCACTTTCGTCATGCTTGGCCTCCCAGGTCCCAGACCTCGACAAAAACCCCAAGGGATGCTGAAAGACAACATCCGACGCCAATGCCTCACCATAACTCCGGACATCCTTTAAACTGCTGTTCACAACATTATTGCTCGACTACAGCAATTGTTGAGGAATGATGGTGAACATATTGAGCATTTCCTGTAAAGAACATCATCTTTGCTTTGTCTTAATTTGTTATGCTAATTATTGCTTTTCTGATCAGATGAAGCGCCATCTGCCGGACATTTTTTGAACTTTTTTTTCTAATGATACCCCACGTCATTCCAAGCATGTGTGTCAATTTTTACCTCTCTATCTACATTATTCCGTGATTTATTAAGTTTTCAAATTTATACTGACTTTTTGATCACCCGATATTTTGAAACATTCTAAAACGAAAGCATGTGTGTTTTTTAACACAAAATCATGTTTTTTTAATGGACATCCTATATTATTACTTCAGCAATCTATAGCATGACAAATAACATAAATAATGGCGTTGATTGTATCGCAATAAGCCAATTACATCCCGAGATATTGCGAAGCGAAGTTGATGCTTGAAACAAGAAACGCGCGGCTAGCGCACGGTGTGATACTCAGACGTGAGTCTCGCTTGAGTCTCGGGACGCGCTAGCTGCGATCTTCATATACTTCAAGAGTCAACTTCGCTTCGCGATATCTTGGGATGTAATTGGCGTATTGCGATGCAATGAACGCCATTGTTTATGTGATTTGTCCTGATATACATTGCTGAAGAAATAAAAACACATATGCTTTCGTTTTAGAATGTTTCTAAATATGTACATTCAAGAGTCCCAGCCTTACATTGATACCCGTGGTGAAAGTTGTTTTACAATAGCTGTTGCTGTTCCAGAGATATTTTGGGTGAGCAAGATAGCTGGGACACCCTGTATACTGAGAAAAATATTGAAAAAAATCCTTAAAGTTATTATGAACTACTAGCAACAAAATGTTCATAGTTGGTCAGCTGTATAGTGCTTCTATGATGTATCTGATGCAGCAAATGTCACTATTGCGCCTCTCATCTTTCCAGAAAGTAACTCATATCTCTGGAATTCTGACAAACAACATATGCCTTTCATTGCCTTTCCCTGATTCTGATTTTGTGTAATAGTCAGGGGCGGCTGCTGGGGCAGTGCCGCTGTGCCATAGCACCACTTTCATCAAAAAGGAAGAAAGAGAATTCCACACAAACTGCGCAAAAACATTGTTTCCGAGTGCGTGTTCTTTGATTTGAACAGACGCATTTGAACGTGTTTACTTCACTGAATGGTTTCAAATATCCAAATGTTTGTAAATCTATGGGACTAAACTGCTTGGTTATTAGTCCCTAGCTTACAAACTACTTAAACCAAGGTCAACTAACCTAAGGACAACACACACACACACACACACACACACACACACACACACACACACACACACAAACACACACATATCCATGCCTGAGGCATGTCTCGAACCTCCGACAGGGAGGAACCGCGCTCTCCACAGCAAGGCGCATTAGAGCGCTCGGCCATTCCACCACGGCTGAATGGCTTTATAAGCCTTTATCACACGTAAATGAAGTGTTCATACTTCAGGTGGTCTGCAGTACATACATACTGTTGAAGGTGCCCCCAGAGACTGTGGCCGGAGAACGTGCAAGAACTGGTAAACCTGAATATTCCCGTCAGGTATGGATGAAGTGGTCTACCTTTTACGGTATTTGCGGAACAGGCCCACCATCTTGAAATCGGAAATCTTGAATCCAAGTCAGATTTTTTTAAATGGAAAGGTGTTCGTGTGATATATCAAATACTATCATTCTTGTAAAAAGATTCGACGTAGCAGTAATGGTTCGAAATACAACACATTTTGTATGGAGGTGCAGACTGGACTGGTCTCCATAAAGAACAGTCATATAATATATTCTTTATGGAGAACAGTCCAGTCTGTACCTAAAACAAAATGCGTTGTAGTTATTGAACCGTGACTGGTACGTCAAATCTGTTCACAGGAATCAACTTGTCAGAAAATGCTGATGTTAGTTAACACATCAGACGATCCCTTTCCCATTAAAAAAAATTAGATTCAAAATGGCTGATTTCTAGATGGCGCCCATGTTCGGTACAAACCGGAAAGGTAGACCGCCTCAGCCATACCTTACAGGAATATTCAGGTCTCATAATTCCTGCAGAGGTTTTGAAATGGAACGGTGTACTGCAACTTTTGACTCAGCCAGTAGAATTTCAGCCAACATATTTACCTTAAACTGATGTTGATGTCTAGGCTAAACTGTAGCATGAGGACTACGATCGTCCCCTAGTTTTTAAATGTGAAATTCGTTATTCCGTCTCTGCCGATCATTGTTTCGTCAGTAAACAAAACCGAAGAAACAAACAACTTATTGGTAGCTTGTGTAACAGACCACGTAAGAAAGTGGTAACATGTGGGTAATCGTCTTGCATGCATTTAAGATCGAAGGATACGTGAGTTGTAGCTCGTAAAGTATCCTCCATCCAAAACTTGATAATGCACCTCACTTGTTTTACTCAGGTACCTGGCTCCTTTTCGACATCACATAGAATGTTTTCTTCGTTCAAATTCAAATGTTTGTAAATCTACGGGACTTAACTTCTGTGGTTATCAGTGACTAGGATTACAAACTAAATAAACTAACTTATGCTAAGAACAACACACATAAACCCATGCCTGAGGGAGGACTCGAACCTCCGACGGCAAGCAACCGCGCGCTCCGCAGCAAGGCACTTTAGAGCGCTCGGAGACTCCACCGCAGCTATTCTCTTTTTGGTCAGGCATACAAGTACAGCGTGGTCTTAATCAGTAGTCCCTAGTGCTACAGATAGTGTATCTGCAAGATGATGATACACAGCTGCAAAGTGCTACGACTCGACTGTCTTCGTTCGGGAGACGCCTTCTAATACAGCCCCGGAACCTACAAGCATCAAAAAAACTTGTTGAATCACCTTGTTTCAAAGTTCTCCTGAACGCTGAAGTTGAATTCGGGAGGATGGTGGTTCCAATCCACCTCCGGCCATCCAGATTTAGGTTTCCCGTGATTTCCCTAAATCACTCCAGGCGAATGCCGGGATGGTTCCTTTCAGAGGGCACGGCCGATTTCCTGCCAAATCCTTACCCAAAAATCCGCGTGTAAGCTCCGTCTCTAATGACCACGTAGTCGGCGGGACGTTAAACCCTAAGCTTCCTTCCCTTCCCTTCAGGAATAAAGTTCCTTAGATTGTCCATAAATGTCACTCAATCCACACAAAAATGTAAACAACACACGCATGAGCAGTGAAAATGCGACGGCGTGGGTAAGTCGGTCCATCATATCCAGTTATAACACCAGGAAGGGAGTGTGCTGCTTTTTTTAACTGTAGTTCTGCCATACCTAGAAGGACAATTCCGAAGTTTTATTGTATCCACATTGCTACTTTGTGCCATCAAGGGAAGTATCCGAACATCTGACAAGGAGGCCACATGGGTATCGGATTTTATAATTTTTTGATTTTTATGGTACGTCAAGTTCAGAACACAGGTAACAGTCAGCCAAAGCCATTTGACCCAACTCAAAAAATTCTCGAGAAAATCGACTGTGAAGTTTTACAAGTACACATAAGTATCGGTTACTAAAACATCTACACCATCTCTCGGTGTAGCTCAGGTGGAAAGAAAAAAAAGGTGGTAGCGTTCTAGCTTTCTAACTATAGGATCAGTGGTTCGAGTCCTGCCGAGGCAGGTTTTTTTTCGTTGTATTCGAATACTTACACAACTTTAATATCTAATAGTAATTTTTGCGAAAAATGCACGTATTTTTGTTTATTCGTAATTTTCTATATTTTATAAAAGTTTTGTTAATAATGATGGTTTCAATCAAAAACATAAATTTTTCAGTATTGGCTTCACCATTAATTAACAACGGTAGTCTTTCTTTAGTTTGTGAAGAGCTACGACGCTGTTTTTGGAAAGTCATCTCCATAGCTACTAATTACTTTCCAAGCAGCTAACCTACTCAACCATCGTTTTGCGTGACAAGGTGTTCAGCTCGTCTACAAACACATAAAAAAACTGACACTACACGTGTAATTAAAGATCCCAAAATGTTTTATATAACTAAATTCGAAAACAACGAGGAAAAAACCTGTCGCAGCGGGGTTCGAACCACGGATTCTATGGCTGTAAGGTCAGAACGTTAGCACCTGAGCTACACCGAGAGATGCTGCAAGTGTTTTACTTATTGGTACTTACGTGTACTTGCAAAATTTAAAAGTCGATTTTTTCCGGAATTTTTTTAGAGTTACGTCGAATGGCTTTGACTGATTATTATCTGTGTTCTGAACTTCCTGTACCATAAATATAAAGAAATTGTAAAATCCGAAACCCATGTGGTCTCCTTGTGAGAGTGAACAAAAGCGATGTTGTTCGGACGTGCAGGAGGTAAAATACGAGAAGGGTCGATGATTTGCCTCGTTCTGGCAGCCTAAATGCTATCGCAGCAGCTTTTTATTATTATTATTATTTATTTATTTATTTATTTTTTTTTATTTATTTATTTATTTATTTTTTTTGAGCGGGCTTGGCATCTCGTTCTGCTGGGGCCTTCAAATCCCTAAAGTTATTCTTTTTACTTTTTACACTGGCCCATGCCTCTAGTCCTGTGGGGGCCTCCAAATATCCAAAGTTACTGTTTTATAGTTATATATTTCCAGGTGGACGGGGGGGGGGGGGCTCATTTTGTTTCGCCGCCGTCCCGGGCCTTCAACAGCCTTAGTCCGCCACTGCTCCCGACGTCCATGACGAGGTCCATGTTTTAAACCTACACACCATGCAGTCAGGTACAGATGGACCAAACAACGTACTGAATGAACTCGTCAGACTTGGCATTAAGTGCTATACACAGATGAGACTCGTATCTGTCTTCAATTAGACAATCGTTGGAGAAATTTTTGAAAGCAGCCTGGTCAGCCCGAACGTCTCAGACACACCATCTAGCGTTTGCAGCAAGATGGTGGTTTGGGGGTGGCATTATATGGGGCCACACCGTGCCTCAGGGGATACACCAGTTTCCGTTACATCACTCAAGTTACACAGTGTTGGACTCGGTTAGAGCTTTAATCGGTCACTGTCCAGTTCTGC
Organism: Locusta migratoria; assembly: GCA_026315105.1. Taxonomy (NCBI): domain Eukaryota; kingdom Metazoa; phylum Arthropoda; class Insecta; order Orthoptera; family Acrididae; genus Locusta; species Locusta migratoria. The sequence continues at coordinate 238,907,903 of CM048755.1, forward strand.
CGAGCGCTGTTGGCAAGCGTGTTGCACTCATGCCTTGCGTGACCAACTGAGGAGCTACTCGATTGAGAAGCAGAGGCTCTGGTCACGAAAATCCTCGTACTATTGAATTCCTTAACGATTTTCGATTGGAATCTCGCATGCAGCTAGCTCCAACTGTTACTCCGCGATCAAAGTCCGATCCTGCAACCGTAATCACGTCGGAAACATGTCAACTCGAATAACCACAGTACAAATGATAGCTCTGACAATCCATTGTCATTTTCTATCTGACGTACCCTACACTACAGCCCTCTGTTCCTGTGCAGATCCCTAACAGACGTCTTTTGCCGCGTCAGTATATTCTGAACGTTAAGTTGTAAGTTTCAGAATAATTTTTTGCTGAGGTGAAGTTGTACTTTTTTTCTTTTCTTCCTTTAAGGGGCGTCGTGCGGCCCTATCTCTACAATGTTAAATTGGCTCTATGAAAGCCCCGTTTTCTCAGGAACTGTTGAGTTTATAAATGTGGCGTTTTATCACCTGTTCTTGCATGTTTTTTTGACTGTATTGCTCTACAGTCACTGTAAAATATGTTATGATTTTTCCCTAAACATATAAATTTTTGTGTAAATTTTAACACTTTTAATTTCAAGAATTTTAAATATTACAGTAAATACTACTGAATTACAGCTACAACTTCATTGCACTATCTATATTATGTGGAAATTAATTCATTGATGTAGATTCAGAAGTTTCTGAGAAAAAGGGGTATTTATTACTAAAAATTGTCATTTTGAGAAAATTGCGTTTAAAGAAAACATTTTAATATACAATCAACTCATACATAAAAAATATATTAGAATCATCTTGAATGGTTGTCCTGATCTCCTCCATCTTCCTCGCCCAGTGCTGCTCTCCATATTATGGATCTGGCTACTTTTGACATATTGTTTGTTCCAATCTCTGCCTTCATGATTCGCAGTTGCTCCAAGTCCTTCACACTTTTAGTGCTGGGTATCATTTATGAATTCCAAGATATTCTAAAACCTGTAGTCTTCCAGAACAGCCATCGCTGAAAGTAAGAACATAAATAATGGTTTAGCCATGATGAAAACCATCACTGAAAAAACAGAAACTAAAACATGGCTAGTGGATAACTGTTGTTGTCAAACACAAACAAAACTACAGTTCAAAGAGTTCACTGTGAAGTACCTCCAGTGTAGGCAATTTAAGAAACTGGCAGTTCTCTACAAAACAAAAGAAACCACAGCCTTCTAGACTATATAGTTCCCGAGAAAAATGCCAATATGCGAAATGATGGAAAACAAAATTCTCAGAAATGTCAGTGCAAATTTATTTTCAAATATTTATTTGTGTGGTGTTGTGGTCTTCATCCGCAGATTGGTTTGATGCAGCTCTCCATGCTACCATGTCCCGTGCAATCCTGTTCATCTAAGCCGGCCGCGGTGGCCGAGCATTCTGCGACGCGCCAGTCGCGGTCTGCACGGCCACTACGGTCGGGGGTTCGAATCCCCCCTCGGGCATGGATATTTGCGCCGTCCTAGTTCATAAGTAATTTGTAGGTTTAGGGACTGATGACCCCGTTGTTAAGTCCAATAAGCTCTAGAAACATTTGACATTTGTTCATCTGAGAATAAGAACGACAACCTACATCCTTTTGAATCTGCTTACTGTATTCGTCCCTTGGTCTCCCTCTACGATTGTTACCCCACACACTTCCTTCTAATGCTAAGTTGACAATTCCCTGATGTCTCGGAATGTGTCTCACCAGTCTATCCCTTCTCTTAGTCGGGATATGCCAGAAACTCCTTTTCTCCCCAATTCGGTTTAGCACCTCCTCATTAGTTACGCGATCTACCCGTCTAATTTTCATCATTCGTCTGTAGCACCACATTTCAGAAGCTTCTGTCATCTCTTTCTCTGAACTCCTTATAGTCCACGTTTCACTCCCATACAATAGTACACTCCAGACAAACGCTTTCAGAAATGACTTCCTAACATTTAAATTCATATTGGATGTTAACAAGTTTCGCTTGTTTAGAAACGCCTTTTCCCCATAGCCACTCTGCATTTTATATCTTCTTCACTTCGGCCATCAGCAGTTATCTTGCTACCCAAATAACGAAACTCATGTGCTACTTTTATTGTCTCATTACCTAATCTAATTCCTTCAGCATCGCCTGATTTTCTGACATTACGTACCATCACCATCGTTTTACTATTGTTAAAGTTCATCTTATATCTTCCTTTCAAGGCACTGTCCATTCCATTCAATAGCTCCTCCAGATCCTTTGCAGTTTCTGACAAAATTACTATGTCATCCGCAAACCACAAAGTTTTTATTTCTTTTCCCTGAACTTTAATTCCCTCTCCAAATTTGTCCTTGCATTCCTTCACAGCTTGCTCAATGTACAGATTGAACAACATTGGGGAATGGCTACAACCCTGTCTTACTAAAAACGTTTATATGTTTGTAATTCTTATGGGACAAAACTACGTTGGTCATAAGTCCCTAGACTTACAAACTACTTAAACTAAGTTAAACTAACCTAAGGACAACACACACATCCGTGCCCGAGGGGGGATTCGAACCCCCGACGCGGGAGGCCGCGCGATCCGTAACGTGGCGCTCCAGACCACTCGGCCATTCCAGCGCGGCGCTAAGAACGTAGGTTTGCCTTTCCTTAGCCTATCTTCTCAGATAAGGCGTAATGTATTGCCTCCCATGTTCCTACATTTCTCCTAAATCCAAACTGATCTTCCCCGAGGTCAGATTCCAAAATTTTTTCCATTCGTCTGTAAATAATAATTTGTGTTAGTATTTTGCAACCAAGACTTATTAAACTGGTAGTTCCGTAATTTTTACCTTTGTCTGCCCTTGCTTCCTTTGGAATTGGAATTCCGACATTCTTCTTGAAGTCGGAGGGTATTTCCCCCTGTTTCATTCATCTTGCATACTAGGTGGAACAATTTTTTCATGACTGGCTCTCCTAACGATAATATCTACACCAGGGGCCTCGTTTCGACTCAAATCTTTGAGCGCTCTGTCAGATTCTTCTCGAAGTATCATATCACCTATCTCATCTTCCGCCAATTTGTCTTCCATTTCTAGAATACTGCCTTCAAGTTTATTTCCTTTGTACAGGCCCTCTATATATTCCTTCCACAGTTCAGCTTTCCCCTCTTTGCTTAGTACTGGTTTTCCGTCTGAGTGCTTGGTATTCATACAGCTGCTTTTCTTGCATCCAAATATCTCTTTATATTTTCCTGTAGGCGGTATCTATCTTTCCCCTAGTTATACATTCTTCTATAGTTCTGCATTTGTCCTCTAGCCTTTGCTGCTTAGCCAGTCTGCACTTCCTGTCAATCTCATTTTTCAGACGTTTGTACTCCCTTTTACCTGCTTCTCTTGATGAATTTTTATACTTGCTCCTCTCATCAATTAAGTTCAGTACATCCTTCTGCCTATATTATCCTCTGCGGCCTTAACTACCCTATCTCTCAATGTAGGGGATATAAAGATCTAAAATACCGGGTGATCAAAAAGTCATTATAAATCTGAGAACTTAATAAATCACGGAATAATGTAGATAGAGATGTACAAATTGACACACATGCTTGGAATGACAAGGGGGTTTATTAGAACCAAAAAAAAAGTAAAAATGTCCGACAGATGGCGCTTCATCTGATCAGAAATGCAATAATTAGCATAACAAATTAAAATAAAGCAAAGATGATGTTCTTTACAGGAAATGCTCAATATGTCCCCATCATTCCTCAACAATAGCTGTAGTCGAGGAATAATGTTGTGAATAGCACTGTAAAGCATGTCCGGAGTTATGGTGAGGCATTGGCGTCGTATGTTGTCTTTCAGCATCCCTTGAGAGGTCGGTCGATCACGATACACTTGCGACTTCAGGTAACAACAAAGCCAGTAATCGCACGGACTGACGTCTAGGGACCTGGGAGGCCAAGCATGACCAAAGTGGCGGCTGAGCACACGATTATCACGAAACGAAGCGCGCAAAAAGATCTTTCACGCGTCTAGCAATATGGGGTGGAGCGCCATCCTGCATAAAAATCGTACGTTCCAGCAGTTGTTTATCAGCCAGGCCGGGGGTGATGCGATTCTGTAACATACCGGCGTACCTCTCATCCGTCACGGTAGAAGTTAAGAAACCAGAATCACGCAGTTCCTCGAAGGAAAAGGGCCCGATAACGGTGGACGTGGTAAATCCCACCCATACCGTGACTTTCTCGTCGTGCAATGGAGTTTCCACGACAGTTCTAGGATTTTGGGTAGCCCAAATTCTGGAGTTGTGGGCGTTGACAGACCCTCTGAGTGTGAAATGAGCTTCGTAGGTCCACAACACGTTACTCAACCAATCGTCATCTTCCACCATGTTTTGAAACGCCCACACCGCAAATGCCCTCCGCTTCACTAAATCTCCAGGTAACAGTTCATGATGCCGATGCATTTTGTAAGGATAGCATCGGAGGGTTCGCCTAAGTGCCAACCAAACTGTCGCGTTTGGAATGCCAGTGCACTGTGCGACTGCACGAGCGCTGACTTCCCCGTTCATAGAAGATCCACTACAGTATCGATTTCTTCCTGAACTGTCTCAGCAGCATTACGCCTTGTGCTCGGTCGGCCACTACGGGGGCTGTTGTCTAAATAGCCCGTGGCTTCGAACTTCGAAATCATTCTCGCCACAGCTGCATTTGTCAACGGACCTTTACCCGTTCGAATCCCTTCCTATGGCGATAGGATCGTAACGCTGAACTAGCACATTCCCCATTCTGATAATACAGCTTCACTAAAAGCGCCTTTTCAAGTAACGTCAACATGCTGCGACTGCTGGTGCATCTGATTCTCTCTCATTACAGCTTCTTTCATACACGATTTTCATGCGCAGTCACTGACGTTTTTCCGTCCAGCGCCATCTGTCGGACTTTTTTGAACCTTTTTTTTCTGTTCTATTAAAACCCCATGTCATTCCAAGCATGTTTGTCAATTTTTACCTCTCTATCTAGATTATTCCGTGATTTATTAAGTTTTCAAATTTATACTGACAAGGAAAGTACTTAGGCTCGAACAAACAAAAATACACCAATATCGTATGATAGATAATGTAAAGGTCTCTTATTGCACTATTGATACTCCCGCATCTGTAAAACTCTGCAGTCGCCCATTAGAGGCCTCTGCTTGTGCTATGTCGCATTGCACTTTGACCTGCCGGTACGCCAGTAGTGACGGTGCAGTGTGCCTCTGAAATTGCGTTTTGTGACGTTATTTGTGTGGTGAAGTGTCGGATGGGACGGCGATTGGTAATCAATCCTGCTAATATAGTGTGACTGGTTGAGGTGAAGTTACGAAGAAACCTTCTTCGTGTAGATGGTATTGGTGTAGAAGATGAATCATTCACATGTTACCTATTATCTATTATAGTGTTTCTAATCTATGGTCATATTTCTGCGCTATAATAGATACCAGAAAACATGTGAATGATTGTTATTCTACAGCAAGACCGTATTCACGAAGAAGGACTCTTCGGAATTTCATCTCAACCACATGCAATACATTAGCAGGATTGATTACCAATCGCCGAGCCGGCCGCGGTGGCCGAGGAGACTGAGGCGCTCCAGTCACGGTCTGCACGGCCACTACGGTCGGGGGTTCGAATCCCCCCTCGGGCATGGATATTTGTGCCGTCCTAGTTCGTAAGTAGTTCATAAGTAGTTTGTAAGTTTAGGGACTAATGACCTCGTAGTTAAGTGCTATAAGCTGTAGAAACATTTGAACATTTGAACCAAATGCCGACCAATCCGACGCTTCACTACACAAATAACGTCACAAAGTGCAACTTCAGAGGCACACTGCAACGTCCCTACTGGCGTACCGGCAGGTTAAGTGCAATGCGGCATGGCACACGCAGAGGCCTCTAATGGGCGACTGCAGAGTTTTGCAGATTCGGGAGTAGCACTAGTGCAATAAGGGACCTTTACATTATCTATTTTGGTGTATTTCTGTTTGTTCGAGCCCAAGTACTTTCCTTGTGAGTTTTGATCACCCGGTATATGCAGAAAAATGTTGAAATGTTCAAATGTTTGTATAGCTTACGGGACTTAACTACGGGGTCATCAGTCCCTAAACTTACAAACTACTTACGAACTAGGTAAGACTAAGGATAGCACAAATATCCATGCCCGAGGGGGGATTCGAACCCCAGACCGTAGTGGCCGTGCAGACCGTGACTGGAGCGCCTCAGTCCCCTCGACCACCGCGGTTGGCTGGTAATCAGTCCTGCTAATGTATTGCGATTGGTTGAGATGAAATTCCGAAGAGCCCTTCTTCGTGAAAATGGTATTGGTGTAGAAGATGAATCATTCGCATGTTTTCTGGTATCTATTATAGTGCAGAAATATGAGCATAGATTAGAGACTCTGTAATAGATAACCAGGTAACATGCGAATGATCCATCTTCTGCACCAATACCATGTTCACGAAGAAGGATTATTCGTAACTTCATCTAAACCAGTCACACTACATTAGCAGGATTTTGTGCCAATCGCTGACCTATCCGACGCTTCACTACACAAATAACGTCACAAAGCGCAACTTCAGAGGCACACTGCAACGTCCCTACTGGTGTACCGGCAGCTCAATGTGCAATGCGACATGGCACACGAAGAGGCCTCTAATGGGCGACTGCAGAATTTTGCAGACGCGGGAGTATAGCTAGAGCAATAAGGGACATTCACATTATCACTCATACGCTTTTTAGGTATTTATATTTGTTCAAGATCAAGTACTTTCCTTGTGAATTTTGATCACCCGCAGAAAGGTGGGTAACAAAAAAGTGGGAGTGACACATAAACACACGTGGTAGAAAATGGTCTTTAAATGCTCTAAATTTTTTTTTAGCAAAATCCTTTTCAGAGTGCTTAAATAAAACCTTAATCTAACAGTATCCGAAGATTGGTTTGAACACCACAGTGCTTTACTAGGCATGGTCCTGTTTGGAGGACCTTTGAACTGACTTACCCAGCCAGTTATAGGGGGACCTACAGTTTAACGTGGATTCCGAACGACGGTGCTACTCGGTATTTTTCACATGAGCAATACTGCCACAGATGAAAGAAGTGGAAAGTGAGAGATAAAAATCCTAGGACCTGGCCGGGATCGAACCCGCGACCTTTGGATTTGTAGTCTGGCACTCTACCACTGTACAAGCGAGGCACACTGCAAAAACTTATAAAACTACAAATCTAAAGTGGGCCGTAAATCACGTCAGTGCGATTTTTTTATAGTGATTTTCCGCAGGTGGCAGTAATTGTGCATGATGAAATGATTGAACACTCGGGTGTCGTATGCATGTTCTGTCCGTTGAGAAACAATGCTTCTGAAGACACCATAGAAGTTTTGTACACATTTTGTAGCCAGAGGGTCCGAAAGGGCCGGCCGCGGTTCTACAAACATTTGAACATTTGTTGATGTTGATGTTTGTTAAGCTTATGGGACTTAACTACGGGGTCATCAGTCCCTAAACTTACAAACTACTTATGAACTACTTACGAACTACGACGGCACAAATATCCATGCCCAAGGGGGAATTCGAACCCCCGACCGTAGTTTCCGTGTAGACCGTGACTGAAGCGCCTCAGTCCCCTCGGCCACCGCGGCCGGCTAACTACATTTCCGTGACGCTCCCCCCCCCCCCCCCCCCGTAACGTGATCAAACAAAACGAGCTGCCCTTCTCTGAACCTTCTCAATATCTTCCGTCAGTCCCACCTCGTGAGGGTCCCACAGGGGGCAACAGTACTCCAGGAGAGGACGCACAAGTGTGATGTAGGCAGTCTCTTTGGTGGAGCTGGTGCATCTTCGAAGCGTTCTGCCAATGAAACGTAACCAACCTTTGATTCGCGTTCCCCACAATATTTTCTATGTGTTCTCTCCAGTCAAAGTTGTTCGTAATTGTAACTCCTAGGTATTTAGTAGAATTTACGATCTTAAGGTTTGACTGATTTATCGCGTAATTGAAGTTCAGCGGATTTCTTTTAGTGGTCATGTGTATTACTTCACACTTTTCTTTATTTAGTGTCAATTGCCAATTCTAGTTGGCTCATGATGACTGTGTAGATGAGAGGGCTGTGTGTGTTGCAGAGAAGAGCCGCGCGGGCGGTCCGGCGGGCGCGGCGTCGTCGTCGAGCAGCGAGGGCAGCTGCGCGGCCAGCCCCAGCGCCAGCCCCACGCGCCAGCCCGCGGCGTCGCTGCCTCTGCCGCTGCCGCTGTCGCTGGCGCCGCCCGTGCTGCAGCCCTGCGCCGCAGCCTCCTCCTCCTCCTCCACTGCGGCCGCGGCCGCATCCGCGCCGGCCGGCGGCGCGCGCTCGGGCCGCTTCTCCGAGGTGGCCAAGTGCATGCTCGAGATCATCGAGGACCTGCAGAACCAGACGCAGCCGCCCGCCGAGCCGGCGCCCGAGCCGGCCACCGAGTACCACGTGTACGAGGAGATCATGTACGAGCTGACGACGCGGCCGCGCGACCACCCCGACGGCGTGCCGCCGCCCCTGCCCGCGCGGCCGCGCAGCTTCAAGCCGGCCGCCAGCCGGCCCAAGCAGCGCAGCAACCTCTACTCGCTGTTCCGCGAGCCCAGCGCGCGCCGCAACATCTCGCAGTCGCTCGAGAAGGAGTTCCGCCGCAACAGACACGACTCCTCCTCCTCGGACGAGGAGTACGGCTTCCGCGTGCACACGCAGTAGGCCGCGCGTTTTTCGTTCGTGTAGTGCCCGTTGTCGTAGACGCCCTTAGCGACCTTTTGTACAATATCGACAGTTCACTTACCTCGGGACTCGGAAGTGTTACAGGTGAAGGAACATTTCCTCTTCGACGTGAACGCGACAATATTTGCAGGCCCCCATGTACGTCACTCGTCGGAAATGACAAAACCGTACCGTGTGCCGCTATAACTATCGTGACAATACACTACGAATTTTGAAGACGTATCGAATGTACACACATTTTCAGTGTGCGAGGATAGACACGACGTTTTCTCACCTAGGCGCTGTCACCCGAATCTTTTTTGTTCGTCAGTACGTGTAGAATCCTTTTCTATTTTTCTTTTCGTGCGAATTATTCTGTCGAACATCGCAGGATAATCTTGTGTACAACGAAAAATGTCACAGATAGCTCCTGTTGTTTCACTCTCATTATACACGGTTGTGTGCGTCGATTTACAACGAAGACTGTATATGTGACCCTCGTTCGATGAAAGAGACTATGTTATAACCTCGTGAAAATGACACCTTTAATCAAAATTTCTCACGTGAACCGGGTTCGAAGATTTACTAGCTACCTCACACAATAATATAAAGTGTGTAAATAGTACGAATTCTGTAGCCCTTCGACCATTATTATATATCTGTTATACTTCCAGGGCTACTCCTGATTCAGTTGTTACACTTCATATGTCCTCTAAAATATCTCTGACGTATCTAGAATTACTACCACTAAAATCTTATTTTACGAAAAATATATTCCAATCGAAGGAACACGGATTTTTTGAAAGCTTAAAGTTGAAATGACAAATGAGTCGATTAACAATGGTTATAACTTTCGTTTTTCTTGGCAAAATCTACTAACATCACAGCCGCATGTTGTCTGACTGTCATTTGCTCAAAACTGACTCGATTCAAAATTCGAAAAAGGCATATATTTCTTAGTCTCTCAAAATACGACCTCAACTAGTATCGGTATTTTGTAAATAATATAATATGGGTTTATTTCCGGTGAATCATTATAATCTTCAGAATCCTTTGCCTGCAACAGAAAGGCACGAAAGAATTTATTCCAAATTTTCATACAAAATGTAATTTACAGCCGAGCAAATATATGCTTAGGACTCACCGTATGAGTACATACATAAATTTGTAAAACTATATGCATGTGTAGTTCTATGCCTGCTGGAAGTGTCATCAATATAAAATGTTGGCTGTTCTTTAAGAATATTACCTTGTCTGAAAGGAAAATAGAATCGGCAGTGACATCAAAGTCTTCATTACTGAAGGCACAAGAATTGAAATGACAATGTTTTGTAATCCTTAGATGGAGATAGTAACTAAAATTGAAGTATCAAACAATAATACGGTTTCAGAATATTGTAAAACTGTGCCCTCTATGAGTAGCAGCTATGACAATTGTTCAAGAAAGTCAAGACTGTATTATTATGCTGGAGTTATTTATCATAACGTTTTCAACTGCAGTTAGGCTTATTTAAGTTTTTTAAGTATCAATCCTGTTCCTCAACTTTGAAACATCCACAACAGGTACTGAGCATTAAAAACCATATATACATGTTGTTTGTAATGTTACAACATGTTGTCAGCATAAATGAACTGAAAATCTCTCACAGACAGTACCAAGTCCAACATGAGTATACATATGAAAATGTGGAAATTACTCTTCACATAGACCTGTACATTTCAGTTTCATATAATTTGGCATCAAAATTCATCTAATACTTTTAGTTGTATGTATTTTTATCAATGCAACCGCTGGATGCCTAATATATTTATTATACTTCCAGTAAGGTTATTTAATGTAATGTATAGTACTCACACCAAGTAATCGATCACAATTCAATGTCAGCGAATCTTTTAGCTTTTATCCATTCCTTTTAATGTCAATTTGCAGTGTGCACACATTTCATTCCTGTTTTTTTCATTGAACATCATTCCTAGACACAAATAGTAACTCAAAACAAAACTAGTTGCATTTGTTATAATAACATTGTCCCAAAGTGAATTTTATCCACAAACCAGTATTGACACACGATTTCCTCTTTCATTTATATTTCACTGAATTTTTCAGTAGTATATTGTGCAAAAAAATCCAATTACTTTCTAAAAGCACCAAATTGCATCATATAAATACATTAAATTAGTCCTCCTTAGAAATTTTAATGTATTGAACAGAACAGTTCCAGTCTTAGAAATACAAGGGAATGCAACAGGCAAGGTGATGCAGAGGTACAACATTTGACACACATTTGGGAGGATTGCACTTCAAATCCTCACCCAGAAGTTCAGATTTAGCTGCCTTGTGGTTTTTCTAAATCACTACATACGACTGCTGGGACTGATCCTTGAACAGGATGTGGCCAATTTCCTTCCTTATCCTACCCTAGTCAAGATTGTACCGAAACTCTAATGTCCCCACCATCAACAGAATATTCTACCATAATGCTCCTGCCTTCCATTCAAAGAATTACAGTCTCTGTGCATTTAAAAATACAGACACTCCACTATCTATTCAAAGCTGTAAATGAATGTTAACAAGTGGAACTTTTGAAATTGCCATTCAAATAATAATTAAGTAACTAATGAGTACTGAATTTATTAAGCAATTACATGCTTTGTTCAGATATTTTCTAGGGACTATTTCTTGTACTTACAAACCTATGTCAAATTTTGTACAACTGAGTCATGAAACGAGAATACGTATTAAGATCATGATTAAATACAAATTGTTATCACTTAATGTTGTAAGTTAAACAAACCTATGTGTCCATTTGTACCTCAGATAGTGATACATAATTACTTCCCAGCATCTGTGTGGTGTTATATTAAAATCACAGAATCTACAGACTGTTTATTTATAAATCTTCTTACTGAAATCAGATGTAGTCTGTTCTGAAGTACGTTAACATATGCAGTAGAAAATTCATCTACTATGCCACACACTTCACAGAATTTGTTTTTTCTGCATACTAGCAGAGATGAAGATTCAGAGATTTGTCTCCAATAATAAATTGTGTATGAAAACCATGCCCAAGCAGTGCAAAGTGGTCTGCATACCTATATGAACAAATATGACCATGATAAGTCTGGGCATCAGAAGTAAAACTATCATAAGTGCAAAAATGATGACTGTGAGGTTTTGATAGATTGTAGTTTGTTTAAATGATACTTTCGTAGAGGTAAACTACTGTATGTATATGTTAATTGTAAATAAAGATGGCTTCAGAAATATATTAAAGGTATAATATAGTAAATGCAATCTCCCCCATAATAGTTTGTAAAAATTTCCATAAGACAAACTACATGTACAGAATACTGGGATGGGATAGACAGCATCTTCATAACTGTGTATCTGACTTCACACATACCAAATTCCCCCAATACCTTCTTTGTACTATAAAGACAGCCAAATGTCACTTACAATAGTTTACCTCTGAGGTCCAGAAGTGAGACGTTAGGAAAAAATATTGTTTAAGTGTCTTCCAATTAAGGGAGGTAATTTTATTAAAAATTCATACATAAATGTGTTTTAAATGTTAACTCTGAAGATGTCAGAAAGAAAACTCTGCAAAGAATATGTCATATCTCACAGAAGTGGAAAACATGTGTCAGGATTTTATGTTACTGGAGTACAGAATAGGGTGATTATTATTAGTTTACAGCTAAGGGATGTACCTCATAAATTTAAGACAAGAATCTACAGATGTATTTAGCCTGCTAACCCACAACTGAGACTCAGGTGAAACTGTGTGGAAAATCATTTCATTTACATGGAATTGTGTCAAAGCCAGTTTCAGACTTCCCTACCATGATTCTTGAAACATTAGTTTCGTGATACTAGGGTGTTAGGAATGACAACCACTAACCACATTGCGGAAATGTTTGGCAGTAGCCAACATCAGTAGATATTAATGTAATTCATAACTGAGGTTACCAGAAAATTTGCCACTTTTTACCACACACATCATTACATATTTTCACACAGTGAAAAGTGTATCTGTATCAGATACTACTCTTTATTATTCATGATCATTATTTTCTCATTATCAACAAGTTCCCTTAACTTTGCACAGGTCATTTAAAATTGAATGTCTACTTTTGAGTTTCTCTTCCTACACATTAATATTGTCATTAGAATTTTTCCTTACTTCCTCTACATATTGACTGTTTTCTCTTATATCTTTATTTCTATTGAGTTCAGATGATTATATTACTGCATTTATATAGCATGAGTCAGATCACATATTACATTTATTGTTGAAAGCTTTTTGTAAGTCTCAAAATTAAATGTTCCTAAAAATTAATTATACATTAAATAAATTTATTGTGCCTCCATACAAAACTAACTTAATGAACTGTGTACATGCAACACAGTTAAGTATAGCATGTGAATGGATAGAACAACAGGATATTTGGAGATACATGCTTCATTTTATTTTAGAAACTGAAAAATAATCAAGCCGTCTGTTATGTGTATCTGAAACATAATAATCTCTTCTTCAATCTACTCTCTGTTGTAAAACATATTAATTTCTTTGACACTCAGAAATAGAACCACATTTGTTTAACTAAACCCCTTTTCTTTAACAAAGATAGTAGTGATGCAAATACATTACTAATTTAAAACATAACAGACTGACAGCTTGGTGTACATAAATGAATATTTTTTTTTATATTTAGAGTACATACTGTGAATTCAATAATCTCATATTACTTCCATGTACTTTTTGGAATCTCCTCACTGAACAATGTAAATAAAATATATATGGATGGACTGTTTTCCAACTTTACGCACTTAGAAATTCACTGTCAAAAAAAGGAAATGTATTAGCAAAGCACTAAACTAACATGAATAAGACAGCTTCATTTATCTTAAACTGAATGAATATTTTACATTAAGTTACTTCGTCATTCAATCTATTACAGACCAATACTTCTTTTTTATCATTATTTTGTTTTGAAAAATAATAGCTGAAGTTCTTTCCTTTTGGAGGTCATGGACTTTAGTGCATAATCCACCACTGAATAGTGAAATATAACTAGAACAGTTTCCATAAATCAAGGATGCAATGAATAAATTTATTTTCAACATTAAACTTTTCAGCCAATGACAAAGAGAGTGACTCATAATGTTACCTAGCAGAACCACTGTCACAAATTCAAACTTTTCTTTATAAAGCGTGAAACACACACACACACACACACACACACACACACACACACACACACACACACACACACACACACAAATATGCGCCCGCGACACCTTACTGAATTAGTTGCAGTAATTATGGGAAACAATGGCTGTTACTGTTCCCAAAATGCCTGAAATGACAGTTAACAATTCCATTGTATTCTGTACACATTTGAACATTCTCCTTACAAAATACCAAACCAGCATATATTCTCATACATACACACACACACACACACACACACACACCACATATAACTTTGCCTTGTGTTGTATAGCACTTGGATAATTATTTCATTTAAAATAAGAGATCAATTTCAGATTACATTCTAGTCTTTTATTGTTCTATACCTACAAATATAACAATAAAACATGATTTCACATAATCTAGAGCAACATTCAAAAGATTTTAATAAAGGAACTGATATTTTTGCTATTATCATTTAACTGTTTCCTAGATAGAGTATTGTACTTTCATTGAGAACAGATTTTTACGTTTATATGTACCATTACAAGTGAGAAGTATATAGGATTCTGTGTAATTTAATTTACATAATTGAAGTCTACTAAAATTCTAGACTGGATGCACAAATTGATCATGTTTAGCAAAAGGTATATACATTGTTTGTGAATGTTCGTTTTCAATTCATTGTTATCTATTTAGGTGCACCAGGTTGTTGCATATTACCTTTGGAGAAAGAGAAAGCCAGTATAAAATGCTTCACTGAAGTACACTATTTATGAGTCTTGTATTTATTGTATTTATATTTGTTATATCGCAGCAGCATCATGTAAGGTTTTATATCACTTTATACACATATTTATCATCGAAAGCTTATGTTTAATTATTAGCAATCATGTTGTAAGATATTTGGATATACTTGTTGTTAAGATACATCAAGTTTGTGTGGAGTGGTAATTTAAAAGTTACACAAAATACATTTCTATTTGTACATATTATTTTAATACTCTATTAGACTGAGTCCACTAAATAGTATTGATGGAGAGAGAATTCATTAGATTCTGTGTGAAAAATGAGTTTACAATGTATAGCATTTACCAAATAACAAATCGTTTAAAACATGGTAGTGTATATAATGTGATTATGGTTTAAATAAGTAAAATTCTCATGGAAAAATTACCTTAGTAATTTTCTCTGTGGTGGAGAATTGTGCTAAAGTTCCTGCAAAATTATTTCACTGACTGTTCATACCTTTGTCATATTTCTGTCAGAGTAGAGACACTTGCCTTTTCAGTGAAATAACACAAAAATCAGGAATGAAATGAGTTTTAAATGTAATATCAAAACACTGAAGATGAACTGTTGGTTCACCTTCAATTTTATTTATTTCTCTGTAACCCAATGGAAGTATCACCAATATTACACAGATTCAGCATGTTTATCATTAAAGTTGCAGCAGTACCCAGAATGTTAACCAACAAATAAAATAAATTCATACAATACCACAAATTCAACAGAGTCCAGAGAACAGAATATTGTCATAAAGCAGGCTGTGTTATCACTTACATTAAAAACACTGTTTTACACTAGGCCTATTTTCCAACATGTAACCATCAATTATCTATGCAAGTTGAACTTTTCTTATTTGTTATTGATTTTTTAATATCTGGCAGTTCTACACTACTTTCCTATCTAGTTATAATCAGAAAATTTAGCTGATGTAATGTACAACATAACAAATATATTTTCCATTATAGAAGACACTTCGTTCCTAAATCCATTACTTTTTACAGAATGAAATAAACCAAATAATTTGATGACAATAGTGCATGTATTAGCAAACAAGATCAAATTATAGATTATTACCTGATGGGAAAGAGTGCTAAAATTGTCTGCATAATTTTGACGGTAAATTATGACTTATAGTCAGTTATAAAAATATTGTTACTGTTACACTAAACAGATACCATTCAATGAAGATTTAATTCAGGTTGTGTCGAGTTAGCTAAAAGTATTGTGTGTATACACAAATGGATAAACAGTAATGTCCGACAGTACTACAAAGACCGAAGGTATAGTGTTGATACTTACTACACAAGCTGAAAAAGCTGATTGTGGAACTATCTTAGAAAGCAAACACTTAATCTATGACTTTCAGTAAACAGTCCCTCAAGAAGTCTGTCAGCTGATGTGAATGATAGGCAACAGATTTAGTTTCTTTCTAGTTACATGTGTTTTGACACAAAGTTTTATACTATTGTTTAGAAAAATGCACCTTACAAAACACCTAGAAAAATAACGCCAACACCACAAGATCCTCCAATAACTTTTATTACAAGATTAATACTCGATATATTATGTAAGTGGCCATGTTAATGAGCTCCATCAAGATTGAATGACTTCAGCTTATTCAGCTCTTTTCATCGCTGTACAAAGCTCAGGATCACTGGTGGTTAATATTTGTCATTTTTATACATTTGGTTCACTATTTCTTTGTTTTATCTGTACATGTAAAATAGCAAAAAGCTGCATAAAAAAGTTGAGGGCATTAGCTTATATTCACAGGTTTTATTTAAATTCCATTGTGGCTGGCAACCAAATTTATTGGATCTTTAACAACATTCATCATCAGAATGAAAGAGCATTGAAGGAGGAGTACTTTATATTTTAGATTATGCAGATTAGTACTTGGCACTATGTCTGGTACAAGTGAACAATTTCGAACCAATAACAGAGAATGAACTCTAAAACATAAGCATTCAGTTATGTTGTTTTATATGTATTAAATAACTCTGTTAAAGAACGCTGTCTCCCTAAACATGAATGTGAACTTTGAATACTGCACACTCAGAATGCTTGGAAAACTCTTGTCAGGAAATTGTGGAGAAGTTTTCAGGGAGTGTTAATGAAGAACGTAAAGTGCTTCACATCAAATTAATAACAGCTGTAGTCACAATAATAACAGTGCTCAGTGTAACTTAAAATTCCTTTCCAGTTATTCACTCTTCACTCCATTGTCTTCTTAAAATTATTCAAGCACACGAGCTCTGAGATTTTGATGTGTGTATTATTACACTTCCTTACGATTTCTATCTATAATTTGTACCAATTTCCCATTCTTCAGTGTGTAGCATATGTATCTGTGCTGAGTCTACTGAATTTGCACTTGTACAGTAGTACCTATACCATAACATGAATGTTCTTCAGTAATTTTAAGAATTACATATTTTTCATGTTCGTATTGGTTGTGTAGCTATACTGATGTAAGCATTTATGTTGATACTTAAATTTGTTAGAAAATATATTGACTATAATTCTCAGCCCCTGAGATTTCAAAAATTAATGGTTGTTACTCAACTATTTATAATGCCAACTTTTAACTATTTAACGTTCTTTGTTAATCTTTGAAATTAGATTGTATCTTTGTTATTGAACCGTATATCAAGTATTTTCGTCAACTGAATAAGAATTGCTGCTATGTAAGAGAGCACTTTATATTTGTTATACCTATCCACCTGTTCACTCACTTATTATTATAAAATGGCTCCTACGTAGCCTCTATTGCACAACACATCTCGTGATTCCACACTTGAAAACATATGAATCGATGACCATTTAGTTAACGCTTTATGTTTATCTGAAATGGAAAAGTAAGCATTGTTGTCTATTGAAATACAAAGGTGTAAATAATTTCTAAAATATGACAATATATTAAAGGGAGCGTATGACATATTAATATTTAGGAGATTCTGAGGGAAAGTAGGAGTATGTGTAAGACAAAATTTTATATACATTGTGGTAGGTAGTGTCTTGAGTGTTAAATAGTATCTAAATGTTGCAATATACACATATAACTTAGTTTGAAACAAAATATTGTAAGTCTGTATCACATATAAATGCCCATGTTTTGGACTATATTTGAGAGAGAATTAAATGTAAATTATGGCAGTAGCTAGAAAAATATTTGAATAAATGTTTGTACTGACTCTAATGTAGGTATTTATAAGAGCATCCGTTCCAACATTGGGCTGTTGTATTGGCGGTAACAACATTGTTGCGTGTTCGTAGTGGTTTTTTTTTTTTTTTTTTTTTTTTTTTTTTTTTTTTTTTTTTTTTTTTTTTTTTTATCATTGCAGGGCTTCGCATCATTCTGTACTCGTACTGCTCTCATTAATATTTCATTTTTCATACGTTTCATCGAGTGACTTAGACAGTGCATACCTACAGAAAGAAAGTTCCTAAATCTGTAGGACTTAACTACTGTGCTTATCAGTCCCTAGGCTTACAAACTACTTAAACTATTTTAAACAAACCTGAGGACAACACACACGTCCATTGCCGAAGGAGAACTCGAACGTC
Organism: Locusta migratoria; assembly: GCA_026315105.1. NCBI lineage: Eukaryota > Metazoa > Arthropoda > Insecta > Orthoptera > Acrididae > Locusta > Locusta migratoria. The sequence continues at coordinate 238,926,212 of CM048755.1, forward strand.
CGATGGAGAGCAGCCACGCGCTCCACAGCAAGGTGCCTTACAGCGCTCGGCATTCCATCGCTGCATACCTACTGATTTTCTGTCGAAAATACGCTCAAACCTTTGAAAAATTCTTATGTACAAACCTTTACTTTGTTCGTTTTTAAGACATAATCGCTCCCCAAGTGATTTTTACGTTTTTTGCGCTCAATGAGAAACGTTTTACTGGTAGTCTGGAAGCGCATGAAGCCGATCGAGCTAGAAAGTCTTCAAGGTTGTAATTAAAAACAGATTTTGTTCTGTTCTAAGGTGCTCAGGGCTCATTCATCGCCGCCTAACTTCTTTTGCGATGTATTTCTTGTTAGTTCCTTCTTGCGAACTCTACCTTAAAAATGAACCTTTATGTCTCTGATACATCTTGAGATTAATAGAATTTGTTGAGACGTCTGTTTTTTAGAGTCTCTCCGGAATTAGTGTTGTGTTGTAAATCTGTTGGTGTGGGAAGGTACGGAGATGGCAGACAAGCCACACTTTGCATCTAAATGGTTCAAGCCCTCCAGCCAGAGTGCTCAATTTATATGCACTATCCTCCCAAAATTACGCCACTTAATAATACACTATGGACGTGCTGGCTCGGCAAGATAAATGCTGCTGGCTTCTTAATGATGATTACGTGGAATCACAACCAAATAATTGCGCATGAATTTATAATAATGCACAGCTGGTCAATGCCCCAGTGATACCGAGTATAAACACTCAACCATGACCCCACCGTCAAGGCTGGTACGTAATAAATAATGATAACGCAAAGCCATATGCAGTTTACCCCTTTTTCGTGGCATATTTGAGGACGATCGACTGCCATTAATCAAAGGGAAAAAAAGAAAGATTAGCGTTTAACGTTCCGACGACAACGTGGTTATTAGAGACGGATTAATGAAGAGATTAGTTATGAATGGACTGCGTAGAAATCATATATTATACAAGAGAAGTATCTGGCTTATGGTGAAAAACACTACGTTTTACTGTCAGACGTTTTCAGTAATTGTGATATTTTCCTCCGTTTCAACAAGATGATCCTGCGAATCTACATGCATGAAATATTCTCAGGAAAAACGCGCTTTCATATCCAAAACTATATTATATCTGATACAAAATCTTAACTCATAAAAAATGACGCCAGAGAACAAATTCAATTTATGATCATTTACTATAAGCAGACACGATTACCAGTGAAATGGTTACTGAGCACCTCCACATTTCAACTTCTAGTCCAAAACAGTCTAGGAAGGAAATTTAGGATGTAACGTCCTAAGACGTCATTAGAGACGAAGCTTACGCTAAGAATGGGGAAGGAATTCGGACCTACCCTTTGAAAGGAACCATCCCGGCGTTTACTTGGACTGATTTATCACTGAAAACCTAAATCTGGATGGCCGGAGGAGGATTTGAACCACCGTCCTTCCGAATGCGACTCTAGTGTCTTACCACTGTGCCACCTCGCTTGGTAATGCATTTAGTATTAAGAATTCTATATAGAGTCATTCCGCACAAGAACATGACGCAAGTAAGTTTGCTTTAAAAATCATCAGCGTTATAATTGCAGTTAGATAAATAAGTAAAATATCTGTTCTATTATTGATACTCAATACCGCATCTACGATAATTGACCTATCTGAGAAATATAATTACTTGGCTGTTCATATTTTATTCCTCTAAACATATTCAGCGCCTTAAAGTTCTGATAAACAACATTGTTTTCGTTATTCGTGTGCTTTCCTCCTTGATGTGTTACATAGAGTAATTACCGAAATATTTCCAAATTCCACCGAATCACTTTCATCAACCACTTTGTTTTACACTTCTTTACACTGCAATTCGAGAAAAAGTTGTCAACTTCTATTTTTTTAAATGTCGAAACCTTTGCGTCATACTCTATAGCAGTAGCGAAATCGGTTAAAATTTTATCATATCCGTTCTGATAAGCAATTCATTTTCGACATAACAGAAACAGGTGATGGTGCAGCCATATCGCTTCCTGTCTGCTCGTGTTACTGTTTTCTCCACCATTCCAATAACATAGCCGCAGAAGTATTAAGACGTTTACTAGATTTTACAGATGGAATATCGAGAAGTTTTTTTTTCTTTTGTATTTTCTGAATATGAGTGACCTTTATCATTTTTAAATATTAGTAACGTCATTCATTTATTAAGATCATTTAGATTATTTTCATTGTTAGGCAATGTTTTTCTGCAATTCGTTGTCGTTATCATAAGGTGAGGTTAGATAAAGACGAGCTGTAATAGGCACTCTCTGGAATCAAACGGCTGTTTTAATGCAAATGGGATTGAATCGCATAGTGTATTGTGATCGCTTTTTTTCAGGGTTAATTATTTGAAATGCTCGGGAAGTTATGTACACATAGAGTGGCTGGAAAGTATCTTAATTGCGATATTGTTTAAAATTCAGCGCCGCGCGGGAGTAGCCGAGCGGTCTGAAGCGCCACGTTGCGGATCGGGCGTCCACCCCGCGTCGGAGGTTGGAATCCTCCCTCGGGCATGGATGTCTGTGCTGTCTTTAGTATAAGTTAGTTCATAAGTAGTTTGTAAGTTTAGGGACTGATGACTTCGCAGTTAAGTCCCATAAGCTTTACAAACATTTTATTTAAAATTCAACGAACATGTTGTCTTTAAAGGTTACATTTAAATTTGATAAATGCCAGTTTCTCATTGCGAAAAATATCAGCTACGAGCACCAACAGCGTTATTCAGTATTAAATTTATTTCAATTTATCAGAAACGTCTAGATACTACTTGTGGACATACAAGTGGTTAAATCTTGGCGTTCTCGCAAATTATTTATGTTTGTAACATACTCGAGGATATAACACTACCTTAAATGAAAAGCGCGTAGCAAAAGGAGACTTAACAAATTTTCATATGTTTGTAAATCTATCGGACCAAACTGCGCGGTGATCAGTCCGTAGCTTACAAACTACTTAAACTAAGGTAAACTAAGCTAAGGACAACGCAAGCACCCATGCCCCAGGGAGGACTCGAACCTCCGACGGAGCTTTAGACCGCTCGGCTGTTCCACCGCGGAGACTTAACAACAAAAAATAAACCAGCAAAATTTATATATGGTGAACATATTATATAACTTTACGAGTCAATAAGCGTCTAACTTACCGTTTAGAAATTGTTAAATGCATTAGAAATGTTAGTATACGAATACGAGAGTACGAAACATTGTGAAATATAGAGAAAATTTGACATGGCTCACTTAATTAGGCACTCTGCTAACCCCACCATAAAGAAGTAACATGAAAAGAAGTTTTCCAAAAAGGAAATGTGTTTGGTCACTAATGATATCGGCATTAAAGCTTAAAGTTATCTTTTTTCATCACTGATTTCAACTTCAGTATGGAGTATTCCTACAGTGCGTAAGAAACAAATGGAGGTGGCTGAGCAGCAAAGTGCTGGGTCCGTTCATGGAAGGATCTAACTTCAAATCTGGATTCGGTCACATACAGGATCGAGATTTGTTTTCGGTATGGCTGCGACACTTTTTCTCCTAGTCCGTTAAGCCGTCGCTACTAAACACACTGTCTATTGGTCGTTAAAACGAAACAAAATTTCACTTACGCGCCTCCAGTTATCTAGTCGGATTTAATCTCCTTTTTATAATCACTAGGAATTTGATATGCACACATTTGCGGACAAGGAGACTGTGACATTAAGTCATAGACCCAAATTCTAACACCAACGTGGTACTCCTGCACCTATGTTTTGTGCTCAATTAGTCAACTGGTGCAGCACTTTCGGCTACATTTAAGACAAAGCAAAATTAATAAAAGAAAGAATTTTGGCTGCGAGCTACATTTCTATTGACGTGGGGTAATTTTTTTCGTTGCATAATATTTTCATGCAGCACGTGCTTACAACTGACATGCAGTATACAGATCGCATTAAGTACAATTTCTTTCGCTGTAGAGTTATTTGAAATACTTATCAACTCTGCCCAATCTTATATGTGTAATGTAATGCCCTCTGCATTTCACACTCAGATATTCTCTCCAAAAATTTCCCATTTCCTTCGTCACAGACAAAATGATTGTTGTAATTATCTCTGCATTTCGATGAGTATTTGTAAATGTTTCAAATATGGAGTTATTCAGCTTTTAATGTCAATTCGCCAACTGCCTTAACTACCTGTGTTATTATTATTAATACATATCACAATTACTTCTCTTTGTGAGATGGCCGGCCGCGGTGGCCGAGGGGACTGAGGCGCTCCAGTCACGGTCTGCACGGCCACTACGGTCGGGGGTTCGAATCCCCCCTCGGGCATGGATATATGTGCCGTCCTTAGTGTTAGCTAGTTCATAAGTATTTTGAAAGTTTAGGGACTGATGACCCCGCAGTTAAGTCCCATAAGCTTAACAAATATTTCACATTTTTGTGTGAGATTTATCTTTGATGAACATGGTTACTTCTCACAGTGTGGAAAACTATATCATAGGACAGGAAAGCGTTCTCTATGCATAGCGTCGGAAATAACTTACAAGTCACTCATAAGTAGTAAAGAGGAAGCCACTAGACAAAAAATATGACACAAGAATTTTAATCAAAAATCAAAATCAACTATTAATTTCAGTCCCTTCTCGAGCTCACTGGCTCTGCAGATGTTTTCTAAATATGAAACACATTTACGAAAACTCATGATATAGTTGCTAGTTCACAGTTCTGAGATTTTCTCTTGGTTATTTGTTTCAACTTTGTCATAAGGTGACAGAAAGTTGTATGATTTCTGAACTTCGCCATTGATAAGAAAGGTAACATCAACATGATACAGTAATAATTTTTTCTTTCGTATTGCAAAACTTACTAAGAGCTCACGTTCAATCACAAGTGACGTTTGTGTCCTCCATGTCTTATGGAATGTACGTGATGTCTCCTGCCAAAATGTTGCAGCGTTAATGTCCTGTCAATAAGCAAATCAGTCAAATGAAGCAATATGTAGTCAGAAAACCATCTCTGAAACAGCTGTCTGACGTGAAACCCAAACATATGACTCAAAATTCATTTTATTCTATTAATCTTCGAATCATTATGCCCTATCAATAGATATCTTCCACTAGAATGAGTAATGTATAACAAAACGTTCATTTCTTTGATTACAGTTTTTTTCAACATGTAGAATCATATTCTAACGGAAAGAAAAACATAAGAAGCCGTGATAAATTTATTATTTTGTAGAGAAAATGACTCCGTGTGAATCTACACCGTACATATATGTTTCCACTGCATAATTATATAAGATTTTGTTGTGAATAGCGTGTATACATCATACTGCTATACTCATAAATTTTAGGGATATTTCTTTGAAAAATAAAAGCAGAGAGGTATTGTATTACATGGATGATCTTGATATTGCAAATAACAGTAATTACAGACAAATAATTGGACTGTTTCGCGTTCTTATTTGAAAAGAGAGGAGACAAGAAAATGTTCAAATGTTTGTAGAGCTTATGGGACTTAACTACGGGGTCATCAGTCCCTAAACTTACAAACTACTTATGAACTAGCTAATACTAAGGACAGCATAAGTATCCATGCCCGAGGGGGGATTCGAGCCCCCGACCGTAGTGGCCGTGCAGACTGTGACTGGCGCGCCGCAGAACGCTCGGCCAACGCGGCCGGCAGAGGAGACAAATCCCACAAAAATCTTATTATCTGTTAATCTAAAGTGAATTTATATGACAATAGAGGTGTAACAATCTGTGAAGTGTTGTAGAACCGTAAAATGAAAACGACTAATCACAGATAAATATTTCAGTTGCCATTTTTAGTAAACTAAAACATCACTTATGTAGACCTAAATGTCTCACTCATTCTGTAATCTCCATTCTCTGAGAATGTATGATGTTTTATTTTCCGAAAATAATGGATAATTCCATGTAGATATGCCCTTGGTCAGAAAATAACTTAAGGATAAATATTAAATCCAACGTGTTCAGTAGTACTCAATGAGTCAGGAAAGGTACTACCACTGTGTGGCGTTTAGTTGACGTCAAGAGCACTAGAAAGTAAACAACTCATATAGCAATGAAAAAAGCTCGTAAAACTTATCGTTAACTTATCAACAAGCAGCCACATGAGAGTGAACGGATCAAAGCCTTATAAAGAAATTAAATATGAACCACAACATACGTGCCACTTACGTTTGTGCTACTAATCATTTATTTACTGTGTTACCCATTCTGCTTCTATCATAGTCAAAGAAAGATCCTTGCTTTTCATTCTTATCATGTTCCGGTCGACACTACTGCTCTGTCTAATCACTTTTAGTTATTTTATTTTAATCTTTTATTATTTTTTTATTTTTATTTTTTTACTTTTCTTTTGTATTGTTATCCACAAGATGAGATCTTGGAGGCCCGCCCTTTGTTCAGCATAGCGTGACAGCCTACAAATCCGTGAACCTCCTGCAAAAATATTTTTTCTTCTCTCGTCCCATTCTTGCTCAGCCACCTGTAGAACACACTTTTTTTTAAATTGCTGTCTGAGGAACTATTGCACACAGACTCCCTAAATCCTTTCGTTCATACAATGTTCGTTGTGATAGTGTGCCTGAGCTAGGCCAGTTCAAATAATAGAATATGTGCAAGGAACAGACGGGGTGTTCAAGTCAGTTCCACTTATAGCGAAGACTAATGTCGCAGATTTACTGGTAGTTAATAGCCTTCCGAAGAGTGGTGGTTGCCACTCCGCATTCTGTTCACCGTTCGAAGCTAATAACGATATTGGCGACCGAACTTCAAGCTCATTTTCACAAGCAGAGCAAAGAAGCTATCCCAGATTACAGAAATATTGTCTGCATAAAAAAAATTAAAGAGGGAGAAGTATTTATATCCTTCAGAGGTGATTCATCGTGAAAATTTTATGTCGACTTTTCTCCTTCCACCGGTGATAGTGTTCAGGCAAGCCACTTAGGAAGTTACGACCCATGTCCGAACATAATCTGTGTTTGACTCTCATGATTGGGGCTCACAATATATTTATTGAACACTACGTACCACCAGCAATAGCTGTTTGGAATACTTTGCAATGAATGGAATCCAATCGAAAACTCCTGGTTTGCACCCTGCAATTTCTGCAACCGTTAGCTTTGGCTTAGACGAAAGTGATGCAGCTCCCTGCACATTTAGCAGATTACATTCGTCAAAATTATCCACTTTTTATGGAAATAACTCATCTGTCTACAAGCGCTGGGTAAAAAGTAAGATTGAGTACGAAGTCTTGCACGGCGACACTTCTGCATAAAACTTTCTCGGACTTCTTGCCGCGTCAATTTTTGATAAAATTTCAAGCTTTCGAAGATACCCTCCATCTTTTTCGCCAGTCAGCAGCTCCTGACGAAGAAGATGGAGGATATCTTCGAAAGCTTGAGAATTTTATCAAGAATTGACGCGGCAAGAAGTCCGAGAAAGTTTTATACAAAAAGTAAGATTATTTTTCTCTAAAACGGCTTTACTAACAGAGTTATTTACCTGAAATACAATGGCCCCTTTATTTATGACCTTTTGCGAAATTTCCAGAGGGTATCATATACCATCTGCGCGACTGTTCTTGTTGATGTCCCCTATGACATGGATGTCATCTCTGGTGTTGCACTGGATGTCTCGTAGTGATTCTTTCATTTTCGCAAAGACATTGTAAGCAAGAGGACTAGTGTCAGGTGAGTACGGTGGATGTTCCAGAAGCGCCCATTGTCATTGGCGCAAGAGGTCCTAGATGGCAACAGTGGTGTAGCATGGTGCATTGCCATGCAGAAAGATGGGGTGCTCTTCCATGAAAAGTAATCGCTTTTGCTGGGCGACCTGTATAACGATATTTCATGGAGCATCACCCCATATTCTGCATTACAGTGGACGATGTTCGCGCTGCTGCTATCGCAAGACCTCATGTGCTGCTGCCAATAGGAGATCCTTAAACATCATCTGCTGCTCCCCGACATAAATTCCCGTGAGTACGATCTCTTTTATGAAGAGAAAGAACCACTGTGGGCGGTTCGGTACAACACCATAGACGACGTTATCCAGGCTATAGGGAAGTAAATAAGAGACATCAGCAGAAGTATACGCTCAGATGGTAAACGCATAAATTTGACAAAAAGTGTGAATAATGGGGACGGTTATAGTGAAGGTGTGCAACTATAAGCGCCTGTGCCAATAAAGTCATTTCAGAGAAAAATACTAGTTCTCATCACTCTTTATCCAGTTCTTCTAGAACCAGTTTAATTTTCCGTGATTTAAGGAAAAATTTGCAAATTTACGATATGCGTGTAAAAACACAGTATCACCGTGTCCACCCATTCAAGATACCAGATAACGTTCGTAGGTGGGTTCCTTTTACATATCTTAAGACCAAACTGTGTAAAAATAACAAGTAAAAAGACGTCGGGGTCCGTTGGATTGACCCTATATCCACGATTTAATATACCATATACAGAACCAAATTACTTGAATAATGAAGCATATTTAAGTTTTATTAAGATTCCCGAAGGTGAAAATAGTAGCTCTGTATGTCGATGACGAAATGATTACAGGAAAAACAATTCTTCTTTTATATTAAGTTTGGCTTTTTATACAAGAATTCGTAACGGATTTATGAAAAAGCTGCTTAGTCACAGTCTTAGTTTCCCCTTGCGTTGCATATCGTATGGACAAATCTGGACAAAATTACCGTCCTGGAGAATGGGTTCTAAATTGCACTCAACAATAAGTGGACCCAACTTTCTTACGCAATCATTTCACCCTTAAACATACACAAAACAAATTTATGGGATGTATAATTAATATTCTACATACCTTAATTGTGATTGAACATGTAACTTCTGAAGTTCTATTTACAAAAATTTAGTTGCGAATGCCCAGCCGTGTTGAAGATTTCAACTGACGGCTATGCTGGAAAACCGGAAATTTTGTTTACGTTTATGTGTATTTATGTATAGTATAGAGATTTTCGTAAATTTACTGCACTTCCGCACGGTATCGGCTTCTTTTAGATGAAATAAAAAAAATAAAAAGAATAAAGAACACTCAAAACATCACTAATTTCGTAATCGGAGCTAAAAGTTCATTTTAAAAATTTTAGAATCGTCCTCTTCCATTATTCCAGTGGATACCCTCAAAATTCCAACACTGTATTGTTACTCATCGGAAAGTGCTTGCCGCGCGGATTGGCCACGTGGTTTAAGTCGTCATCCTACGGACTGGGCGGCCCTCCTCATTGGAGATTCGAGTCCTCCCTCAGCCGTGTGTGTGTGTGTATGTGTTGTCCTTAGTGTATGTTAGTTTAACTAGTTTATAAGCCTAGCGACTGATGAACATAGCAGTTTCGTCCAATAGGTTTACAAGTATTTGGACATTTGTAAACTGATTTTCAACGGTATTCAATAGATGTTTATAATTTATTAAATGCGCTAGCCATACTGTTTCCGGGTATTTGAAAGGAACTGGTAACTGTTTGTCCAGTAGTTCAAAATATTTGTTTCGCACTAGTTTTCATTCAATGACGATTAATACCGCAGTATTACGTCTCTATGTCATCTGACTACTGTTCCAAAGGTAACTTGCACCAATGATAGTATTTTAAGTTGGCACCAATGGTGTATTCGCTTTTATCACACATATTACGTTTCTAGGAAACACCAGACTTCTCAAGAAATACATCTCCGCTTGGATGGAATCTAAGGCACCACTACGACGTAGTGCAGGTCTGACATTGTACTTCCTTAATTTCCTCCATTTCCTGAACACTGTAGATTAATTTTAGCACTTGACTTACTGTTATATTTCTGAGTACGTGTCAAATCTGCTGTGTTTTAGCGTCATATAAGCATATCTGTTCTTTTGCGTTTGTTTTCGCCCTATATGGCTTAATAAATATTTTCCTTTCGAACCACCAAAACGGCAAATTGGTGTTTTTTTTTATATAATTATTGTCACAAACGTGTGTCAGAGTCTGCAACACTTTCATTTTACGCGCGATAAAGGTTTTTACTTTTATTTTCTGTCTCTTTGCGAAATGCACTTCCAGACAACGGTTGATAACATATAATTTATACATTAAAACAACAACGGGAAAGAGCTCTATAAACGTTACTGTTTGAACAAGACGCCACGTCTATATATCATGATTCCAAGTCCGTATATCGGTATTGATGTTTGCGGGTTATTTGGCTTTTAGTTCAGTTCACCAATCTACCCTGATCCATAACAGCTGCATCATAAGAAGTAACTGTACTAATGTCCATTCCGAACAGAAGACAAACGTTCAGTCAGTACAATGTTCGCACCTTTATTTGCTAGAACGTGTTTCGTTTATGTGGGTAGATATTTAGCTTTGTCGTCCCACAATTAAGTACTTCAGAACATGAACTGCTATAAAATGAATAAGAAACTGCTTACATTTCTTCACAAGTTGAAGCAGTTCCTTGCTGACAAAAATGTTACATCAGTTAAAACGAAAACACTCATCTCCTGGAAAACCACTCTCGCATTAAAATGTCAACAACTTTCTGTTAATTGCGCTTGGAATGATAGAAAGAAGTGATGTGACTGAACTCTTTACTTCCTTCGGAATCACAACAGTTGTAGGTCAGTCTTCGTATAACAAGATTTTCATATTTGGCCTGCTTGATAATTATCAAAATTCGATTGTAGTTGACGCTTTACAAAAATTATTGGATTTTAATTCATGTATATATTTTCCATTCTTGTGGAAGTAATTATCTATGACATGTTTCATCTAAAGAATTAAAATATTGCACTTATTAAATGTTTTAAGGTAAAGACGAACCAAAAATAATGTCTCAAACTTATATGTTGTGTGTTAAATATGTTTATGGGATTCGGCGATTTTGAAAATAATTGTTGAAACCGTGTTTTCTGTAAACATTATTTATGAGCAGTGTGTTAACTTGCTCTTATATGAAAACTTTAAATGTGTAACGTTGCCTAAATGGAATTAGTAGTGTAGTGTAACATGTGTATAATCGTATAATCAGTTGTTGTACCGACTATTTTACGGCCGACATTGTTGTCTAGATTTTCTTCTCTGCTGGCTCGCTATAGTAGTTAAGAGCGAATGACCACACTGAGAATCGTATCTTGACATTTGTTGGTATCTATTTCCCAGAAGAAGAAATTTAAAATAATCAGATCAAATGATCTAGTATTTACAAAATATTTACCATTTAAAAAATATCTGGGGAATGCTGATTCATGTATGTGTATCCTTGTATAGCCGTAATTATTCTTAAAGAGTTCTTTATGTACCATATACTTTCAATGTATATTTTGTTATTGTAATTCATGTTTGATATAAAATAAATGTCGTTTATGTTGAGAAAACTGTTTTAATGTGCATTTGACCCGAACTGTCTCTATTGGTAACACTGAATTGACACAAGTTACGTTTACAATAAGCCTCCATGTACAAAATCATTATTGATAACAACGTTTAGAGAACCAGAAAAACACAGGAATAATTATTACTTAAGCAGGTTAAAGAACAAGAATGTTCTAGTATTAACTAGAAGAATAGTACCAACAGCTCAGTGATTACATCGATGCCTGTAACAAAATATATCGTTATCTATCTACAGACGATTTTTTACTGGAGATAGCTATCCCAGGATACTGCAGCAACTTGAAGGAGTCCTCAGATTCCATTTAAATTTGTCATAAAGTAATATAAAGAAGTAATTAAAAGCATAGATCAATAAAGGAATCCTACCTTCAGGAAATAAGTATCTGATTAAGTTCCCAGTTGCTGCGATGACACCCTTTATAAAGCATGGTGTAAAATCAAATCCCTTTTGCTGTGTTTATGAAATAACACTTTGCTACCATCTAAAATTTTAATTTTACTTATTTTATTTTACTTATTTATTTGTTTTGTATGACGACTTACAGTAAATTATTTCTATTTTGAAGAGTGTTTTCTGTGTGCTGTACCATTTACTCATGTTGTTTTTTATGTGTGAAGTGTTCAAATGTTTGTTAAGCTTATGGGAATTAACTGCGGGGTCATCAGTCCCTAAACTTACAAACTACTTATAAACTAACTTATACTAAAGACAGAACAAACATCCATGCCCGAAGGGGGATTTGAACCCCGACGGGGAACGGCCTCGCGTATCGCAGCATAGCGCCTCAATGCGCTCGGCCACTCCGCCGCGGCGTGAAGTGTTCCAGTATTCTGTCATCTTCACTGTAATGTATTGAAATTTGCGCAATGTTATTAACAATCGATCTTAGAAATTTAGAAAGAAGTACTTCTTATTTTTGTGCTGAAACTCACTCATATTACACATCATACAATATTTTTTGTTCAGTACATATTGAAATTAGCAAATATACGTAATCAAACAATTACAAAGATCTTTTACATGTAATTAATAGAGATAAGCTATAGGTCATCTATATAATATGTACACTTTCGCAAAAATACCTGTTGTACGAAATTATACAGGGTGTGCCACTTTCAAAATAGTGTATAAAAAGAACCTTGGGGCAGAATGACTACAGATTTGAAATGAACAACCTTAACGAAAAGGGAAACGCAATGGCATTCACAAAAGAATACCTAACTTTACTCATGGATGGAGATGTAAGCGACAGCCGATGCTAATCACGGGACATGTGCACAATACATTGCATTCGACGTAAACACCCTGGTTTCGTGTCGCTCGCCTCCTATTGCATATTGTCAAGAGTCTCTCATTACAGGAAGAGCTCTCTTGTGAAGTATTTCTTTACATGAAAGACGAATGTGCGATGGCAGCTTTAAGAAAATTCCGCTCATTAAAAAACGTGAGAAAGGGTGTGTCCAATGACTACAATGGCTCTGAAGAATATGGCGAAGTAGTTCGAAGATATAAGATGAACATTAACAAGAGTAAAACGAAGGTAATGGAATGCAATAGCAGAAAATCAGGCGATGCTGAAGGAATTAGATTAGGTAACGAGACAATAAAAGAAGTAGATGAATTTTGTTATTTGGGTAGCAAGATAACTTCTGATGGCCGAAGTAAAGAAGATATAAAATGCAGAATGGCTATGGGAAGAAAAGCGTTTCTTAAGAAGCGAAACTTGTTAACATCCAATATTAATTTAAATGTTAGGAAGTCCTTTCTGAAATCATTTGTCTGGAGTGTAGCATTGTATGGGAGTGAAACGTGGATGATAAGAGGTTCATATAAAAATATGATACAAGCTTTTGAAATGTGGTGCTACAGACGAATGATGAAATTAGATGGGTAGATCATGTAACTAATGAGGTGCTTAACCGAGTTTCTGGCATATCCTGACTAAGAGAAGGGATATATTGGTTGGACACATTCTGAGACATCAAGAAATTGTCAACTTAGCATTAGAAGGAAGCGTGTGGAGTAAAAATTGTAGAGGAAGACCGAGGGACGAATATAGTAAGCAAATTCAAAAGGATGTAGGTGGCCAAACGTATTCTCAGATGAAGAGACTTGCACAGGACAGGATAGCGTGGAGAGCTGCATCAAACCGGTCTGCGGACTGAAGACCACAACAACAATAACAGTTCGAAGAAACAAGATCGTTTCAAGCGCAATGTGGCAGAGGAAAGAAGTCAATCCCTTCGGCCTCTGTAGAAGATGTGGTCATGGTGTTAGAGGAAGGAACAAGCACTGATGCACAACACTGCAGTGCACGTGGAATTGCCAGCTCTTTAGAAATGCCTCCCAGCACGGTACGTACAATTTTATGCAATATTCTGCATTGCTATCCGTATAAAATTACGCATCTGCAGGAATTGCTTCCTGTTGACCTGCCAGCGAGACACACGTTCGCTCTACAATTTCTTGCACGTGTGGAAGTGGGTAACTATTGGCCATGGAATATTTTGTGGACAGATGAAGCCCATTTCCACCTTCAAGGCTATGTCAATACCCAAAATTGCAGGATATGGGCAACGTAAAATCCAGTTGCATAGGAAGCAGTGCCACTTCGTTCTGCAAAGGTGACTAACTGTATGGTGCGGGCTCACAGCATCCTTTATCACAGGGCCCATGACTCCTGCAGGTCCCATTGCCTGTACCGTCACTGGTAACAGGTATAAAAATCTTCAGTGAAACAACGTTATTCCAAGGCTTCAGCAACGTGGATGCCTGGATGGTACAGTATTCATGGACGATGGCCCCCCTCCGCACATTGCAAAGACACTGAAGCAATTCCACAAGTGTCATTTCCCAAATGACATAATTATCAGCCGTCATTTTCCTATAGCCTGGCCGTGAAAGTCACCGGATATCAATCCGTGTGACTTCTGGTTGTGGAATTATTTGAAAAGTGTGTTCAGTGACCCCATACCGAATTTGGCTGAATTTAAGACGTATAATGCAATATATTCACACTGTGACTCCTGACACACTGCGGTCTGTTGTGGAACATGCTGTTTATTAATTTCAACTTCTAGCGGAAAATGGTGGACAGTACACTGAACAAGAATTCGGCTAGTCTCGTGATAATTGACTAGTTTTACATTACGTGCTTCGTCTGCAGTCTTTGGCCCAAAGAAAATTATGAACCCAACCATTACGTGCTGCTTCTGCGATTTTTGGCCCAAGGACAATTAAAATCCATTTTTCCCATCTGATGTGATATGACCTTGCCATGGTGGAGGAGCTTTCCACTAAGAGTACCACAAGTGGTGCATGTTGTCGGGATACACTTTCCTTATCCCGCTTAGAGCGTCATCTGTTGATAAATTTAACCCCTAACAGCCCTGGCGGGATCATATTAGACCCCAAGAATTTTCATTTTAATATTTATTCGCTTGGTGACATAGTCGGAAGCTACCCGTTCATGTTATCTCATTTTTCCCCAGACAATGGTAAGTGTACGGTTCGTTTGCCCATTCCCGTGCCGTTCAATGCCCAGTGGCCCTTGGGTAGGAGTGTAAACATTTTACTGTGCTGAAATACTGTACTTTAGATTTTTAGCGATATACGTCCTTTATGACAATTCTTTTTCAAGTCAATTGTGCAAATGTTTTATAGAACGATGTAACACGGCCGGCAGGTCACAGGGTTTATCGTCTGAAGAAACAGCCAATATTTTGAATGAAAATTTTCGAGATAGTTACTGTTCCAATCATAATTATGGTTTGGAAGAAACTGACCATTATAATTGATCAGAAATATTTGGTTCCAATTCTGATGACGAGGTCCCTTATTGCACTAGCGATACTCTCGCATCTGTAAAACTTTGCAGTCGCCCATTAGAGGCCTCTGCGTACGCCACGTAGCATTGTACATTGAACTGCCGGTACGCCAGTCGGGACCAGTATGGATAGTGCGGTGAGCCTCTGAAGTTGCGCTTTGTGACGTTATTTGTTTAGCGAAGCGTCAGATGGTTGGTCGATTGGTAATCAGTCCTGCTAATGTATTGCGGTTGGTTGAGATGAAATTCCGAAGAGCCCTTCTTCGTGAAAATGGTGTTGGTGATGAATATGAATCATTCGCATGTTTTCTGGTATATTTTATAGTGCAGAAATATGAGCATAAATTAGAATCACTATAATAGATACCAGGTAACATGCGAATGATTAATCTTCTACACTAAGACCGTATTCACGAAGAAGGTGTCTTCGTAACGTCATCTAAACCAGTCAAACTATATTAGCTGACTTGATTACCAATCGCCGACCCATCCGACGCTTCACTATGAAAATAACGTCATAAAACGTATCCTCAGAGGCACACTGCACCGTGACTACTGGTTTACCGGCAGGTCAGTGTGGAATGCGGCATGCAACATGCAGAGGCCTCCCACGGGCGCCTGCAGAGTTTTGCAGATGCGGGAGTATCACTAGTGCAATAAGAGACCTTTACATTACCTCTCACACGATTTTCGTGTATTTGTACTTGTTCGAGCCCAAGTACTTTCCTTGTAAGTACAAATTTAGCTGCTTTCGTGGATCGTATGGTTAATGTATTAATCTTTTATCTTCATAAAATATTAGCGCATATGATCCTACCAAATCCCTTTATGTATCTCGCCCTCTAATTCTGTTTATATTGTCTGCGCTTCAGCAGATCCGGCCGCGGTGGCCGAGGGGACTGAGGGGACTGAGGCGTTCCAGTCACGGTCTGCACGGCCACTACGGTCGGGGGTTCGAATCCCCCCTAGGGCATGGATATTTGTGCCGTCCTTAGGATTAGCTAGTTCATAAGTAGTTTGTAAGCTTAGGGACTGATGACCCCGTAGTTAAGTCCCATAGGCTACACAAACATTTGAATATTTTTGCTTCAGCAGAATGCGTTTGAAGGGCTAAAATATCTATTGCAGACGAGACTGTTAAGCGCGGGTACATTCCGTGTGTTGAGAGAGGGGAGGAAGGGGGTATACTGAAATGTGTGATGTATTTTTAATATTTGCCATTTACTTTGTAGAACATTTAATCAGCGACTGGATTTTATTTCACTCTTGACTGAAGCTGTAATTTAATGAGGGCAGGTAGGGATACATGAAACGTGTTTAATAATCATATAATTTTGCGCAGGCCCAAAGGAAAAAATACATGTAGTGCACAAAATGTGGATTAATCATGAGGCTTTGTAGGTCCGATAATCGTCAATGTCCGGTAGATTCGGTGATTTTTGAACACTTTAAAAAGCACTTGATAACTGTCAAGCCGTTTTGCAATGCTATCACAAGATACATTTATTACAAAAGACAAAATTGCTGCATAAAGCCAAAAAAACTACAGAGGTTGCAGCAGAAATACAAGAAACAGGCACAGCTGAGCTAGACCACTAGTCGCTTAGAACGAAATAGTTCATTTTGTTCTTCAAAGCTAAGAGCACAGTAAATTCCGAGTACTAAATACGAATTGTCATATCGTCTATATCTAATCCACAGCATCTACGGAGAAAATCATTTGTAATAGAGATGTAAAAACATGATAAACACACACGGCGCTTTACGGTAAAACCTACAGCGTCCCTAAATCACGTGACCAGTCGGCCAATATATGGTGACAATACGAAATCTGTTCTGCGCATGTGATTGCTGTCTCCAGAGAAATTTATAATCTATGTAGCCTACCCCAGTTATCCAACCGGGGAAAGGGGACCTACAGCTTAACGTAGAATCCGAACCACGTGTCGTTTCTGGCGACTCCTCACATCGTTGAGAGGTGAAGGATGGGTTAAAACACAGACTGAAAAAATCCGAAGTCCGATCGGATTTCGAACCCACAACCCTCGAGCACTTTACCCCAAGACCACCGGGTCAGACTACGCCTACGCTCTGATATGTTTGATTTACAGACCCATAAATGTACGTTTCGGCCATGCTGATGACCGTCGGACCATTTTATACACTGGCAATAGGCTAACCAAGTCAGAAGAATTTTATTCACAGTACTGATCACAGGTTTGAGCCATAGTTGTATGATGTAACACAGATGCCTGACGTTGGATGCACATAGGACTGAAACAAATCCAAAGGAGACATATTAAATTTCTCTTGAACCGAGACCCAAACCCATATTTCCTGCTTTACACGGTTGCTAAACCGCTTTGGCTATCTGACCATGCTTCTGATCCAACCCATATTTCCATACATCGCATGTCCCAGAGTCCATCTACTTGCATGGATACATTTACTGTAAGTCACTACTTTGGTCCAGAGGGAACTTTATGAAAAATGTCAATCAACTTGCACAATCTTGATAACAGAAGGCGGAAAACTGTTATAGAGGTTTGCGATCACGGCTAAAAACGCAATCAGTGCCGCATAAATCATCTTATCCTCCAACTAAGTTTTAGTGCATCTTGATGAACCTACTGGCAACATCAGACAAGAAACGAACACTGGCAGTAGTCTGTTCACTGCCTGAAAATTGCTGGGAAACGAATGACACTTGCTGAGAAACAACTGCCAATTGCTCTGTAACAACCAACATGTGCTAAGGAACACCCAAGCAGTCTGTAACATTTTCATATGTGCACACCCAAAACCCTTTTGCTAATAATCAGGTCCCATTTCTTTGTGATTCAGCCTCGGAAAGCTGCACCATTGGTATGAAAGACCATTGCTTCATAAAGATAAACTTAAACCAATAGAAACATATGTAGTAAGCTGTGTTAGCTAAGACGCCTAACCTAAAATTGTCATATAGATAATTCATAATTTATCTTAACTCTGATTTTCACAAAGCTGTTGCCTCCAAGTACCTAAACTATAACTTAACATTTCAAGGTCCTTCCTGGGGCATGGGTGTGTGTGTTCTCCTTAGGTTAGTTTAAGTAGTTTGTAAGCCTAGGGACTTACAACCAAAGCAGTTAAGCCCCATAGGTTTACAAACATTTGAACATTTTGAATTTGACATTTCATGTACGTACTATATAGACACAACTATGCCTTGTTTGATCAAAATTTTGATGTTACATTTGCACTCCATGATCACATATGATGAAATTACGAAAACTACATATCAAAATATGCCATTGGAACATAATACTACATTACAACCGTCATGAAGCACTGATAACGAAACAAATAGTCACACACGTAAATGAGTAATCTCTATATATACAAAAACAAAGTTCACTCCCTTCTCGCTGACTCAACACGAGACCCCGAAAACTACTGCACCTATGAAGCTTAAACTTTTCAGGTAAGTTCTTTATAGGTAAAAGACATCAGCTAAGAAAGTATTTTGCGATAGGACCGAATTAAGGTGCATGGCGGAAGATCTTTCCATACACTTTCAACCCGATCTTCATGAAATTTTGCACGCTTAACCTTCAGGACAAGAAGGTTATCATCTACCTAAAATTTCATACGGTGCATGGGAAGGGTACCCCTGCAATAATCTTAAGTACCACTTCACTCAGGCGATGCCAGGTTATCCGGTTGTTTTTATATACGAGGTTTGGAACTTAAATAATGGCAACTATTTATTCGTAAAGGATACATAAGTTTTACATGTTAGCACCTCTTACTGTCCTTCAAAGTAATCACCAGCGTTGTATAGAACCCGTTGCCCAGCGATGTGGAAGGCGTAGTATACCGTTAGCAGAGCGTGTTCTGTTGAAGGTGCGAATGGAGTGGTCTACTGCCTGTCGAATTTCTGGAACAGTTCTGAAGCGAATGCCACGAAGTGGTTCCTTCATCTTCTGAATCAAAGTCACAAGAACTTACGTCCGGGGAGTATGGTGGATGGTACATTACTTCCCAGTCCCATCGACCGAACAGAGCAGCCACAGCTTGCGCTGTATGCCAACGTGCCATTGTTCTGTACAGCAATAACGATTCCTGCACGCCTCTTGAAGACATTGATGACACTTTCGTGCTGTCAGACCTCTGATGGATTCAATCGTGCTCCAACTCCGTTGTTCTGTTAGACCGTTCGATCACAATTGACTGTTTTCCTCGATTTTACGCACGGAGGTGACGTGGGACGGCCTAGTCCATTTGCTCGGAGGTAAATATGTCAATAACGTGTGTTATCAACGACAGTAGTAAATTCCATTGCATAATTTCTCCAAGCAGTGTTGCCAGTATTTAAGTTCCAACCCTCTTATTATAAGAGATGAGAGATTACACTTTACCAGCTGTCGTTTTCTCTCCCACAGGTGGTCCATGCAATGTCGCCTGTTATATACCGAACATTACCAAGAGGACTCGCTCGCATGGCCATGCTGCCACACTGCAAAAATGCACAAGCCACTGAAGTCCTCAACACTCATCATTCCGAATATCATACTGGGGCAGACAGGCCTCTAAGCGAGTAGGGGGGAAACCCTCCCCCCCCCCCCCCCCCCGGGGGAAAACCCACACCCCATACATCAGACTAAAATTTCTGAGTGTATTGCTTTATTGTTACATCACTAACTTCAACCAGACGGTCTGTACTGGTTCAAAAAATTTCGAAACACATGTCATTGTAATTCCAACCAAGAATTCTAATCAGTAGTTCTAGCTTTAAAATTGTCTTGGTAGCAATCTATTTCGATAATAAGTAAAAATTTAAAAAATAAAAAATAAATGCCTTCCTACTTTCACCCTCTGATTGGTTTAATTCCCAAAAAAGAAAACTGATACACGTTCTTTTTAAATTCCCACCAAGAATCAAAACCCTATTTTTTGTAGGTCTAGCTTCAAAACTGTGTTTTAATAGCGACGTATTTCCAATAAAGATTTCATCCCCTGTTGCACCCCCCTTAGGGATGGGATATTAAAAAATGGCTTCTTAAATGACACCTAACAGAGTGGATCAACATCGTTTGCAAATTTCAAGTTCCCGGTCTAATTATTTGGAAAGCCCACCAGAAGACATGTTGTTGGAATTTTGAGACGACTAAACTGCTAGGTCATCAGTACCCTGTTCCTTGCTAAGACGTCAGGCCAAATAAGAAAACATAAAGTCTTGTGCTCAGCGCTCAGAGGGGAAACCAACAAGGGATACACAGTGACAACTTACGTGACGCTGACAAAAAAACCACAAATGGAAGAGACCTAGCGTTCAACTGCTCTGGCCGGACGCGGTGGCCGAGGGGACTGAAGCGCTCCAGTCACGGTCTGCACGGCCACTACGGTCGGGGGTTCGAATCCCCCTTCGGGCATGGATATTTGTGCCGTCCTTAGTATAAGGTAGTTGATAAGTAGTTTGTAAGTTTAGGGACTGATGACCCCGTAGTTAAGTCCCATAAGCTTAACAAACATTTGAACATTTGAACAACTACTCTGAAACTGAACAACAGAATATAGTGGCTAGCTGATCACAAAGATAATGCAGGATGATCCAGCCACTTTTCACTTACTAAAATCCTCCAGTTAAAAACAAGACATAAACCGTAAAAGAGACAACAGACAAAAAGTTCTGGAGGGATGGGGGGCCGAGAAATCAGGCAAATGAGCCCACTAATAAATAGAATTGTGAAAGCCAGCTGCACGAATAAAACCTAAAAACACGGTCAGCCATAGAGGCATTGTCAACAAAAATAAAAAGCAAGAGCAGTAGGCAGGGTGAAAGACTGCCACAAGGCGGCTAAAAGCGGACAGTCTTACAGGATGTGGACCACTGTCAACAAAGAACCACAACGGCAATTTGCTGAGTGCTCTCGACGTAGAAGGTGGACGGGCGTTAACCATGTATGGCTAATACGTAGTCAGCAGAGAACAACAGTCCCTACAAGAGGCCCGCAAGCCGCGGTGGAGTAGCCGAGCGGTCTAAAGCGTCTCGCTGCGGAGCGCGCGGTTGCTCGCCGTGGAGGTTCGAGTCCTCCCTGGGGCATGGGTGTGTGTGTTGTCCTTAGGTTAGTTTACCTAGGTTTAAGTAGTCTGTAAGCTACGTACTGATGACCACGCAGTTTGGTCCGATAGATTTACAAACATTCATTCGAGGCCCGCAAGGAGAACCTCTACATGGCCGCCGGCCGCGGTGGCCGAGGGGACTGAGGCCCAGCGCACACTTGACGCAGCAGAGGCAGATGAGAGGCAGAGGATAGGCCTCCGTCAGTCTGTAACACATGCTTTCTAATGGGGCAGCGCACACTTAACGCAGCCGAGGCGGAGGGCAGGCGTTTCCTCCGTCACGCCTCTGTCCAGTTGTCCGAGGCGCACAGTTTTCCTGCGCCTCTGTTCCACCTCTGTCGCAAAGTGAAATTTCAAGTCATCGGATAAGCTTCGAAAAAAATTGTTTTATGTAGACGAATATAAGCTACATCCTTCTTTGTATTTAGTTTCTTTGTAACACTTTCTTTCTGCATAAAAAAAATTAAAAATACTGTTTTCCGATTTGTGCGTGTTTTGCGCTAACGCAGCTTACACAATCGATTTTGCAGAAACTACTCACTAGAAAACAATTATTTTCTGTATCATATAGGCAAAAGCCACCGCATGACGTTGGGGAGGTTTTCTTTTCGTTATTGTACATAGTTATTGTTATAGTAAAAACTAAAGTACAACGCCGCGCATATTTTGAAGAGTTTGCAGTGAAAAAAGTAGTCGCTGGCTAGTTTGCGTTTGCTGCGTTTTACATCATACATTACTGCGAACGAAATGTAGCTAACATATCGAAATTGTTTTTAACGGTGGAATGAGAGCTATATCTCTTTCGATTCTCGAGAAAATACGTGAGATACACGTCTGATGCGACGCGGTCGGCAGCTACGCGGCACACGCACGGCTGTTGCCGCCTGCTTTGCCGAGTGCGGAGCTGCCACGTGTCTCCCTTCTCCGTATGCTGCCGATACACACCCAAAGCTGGAAACGAACAACTTACAGAAATAGAAAGGCACCGAGATTCATAAACCGAAGATGCTGATTGTGTATTTTTACGGTCTATAGTCTCTGGTTTCAGTAAACATTGTGGCAAGCATGAAAGCACTATATAAGCTAAAATTACCGTTAATACTGAATAAAAAGTTCGGCGAAACCAGAATGGACGTGCAACGATTTTTTTTTTTTTTTTTTTTTTTTTTTTTTTACTATCAGGTACCTTCTTCAATTTCTTGAAACAAAATGTCCACCCCTTCGTGGAGCTTCAGCTCACTGCTAAACCATAGATGATGCTAGGAACGTCTCTCGTCAGTATTTTTCAACCTGAATTCTATACTGCTTACAGAAATTCAACATTTGCAAAGGTATTAGCATTAGCTTCATTAATTACTAACAAATATAATGGCTGCTGAAGGTAATTATCATTAAAAATGATGACAGAGACAAAATATGAATGCAATGTAATAAAATACTGCATGTACATGCACAGCTGCCGTCATAGAAGAAGAAAAAAAAGCAAACGTCAGTATCTTAGTACTCAGGAGCATGGAAGAGCTACGAATAAAGACCTAAGTAAGGAATCACTTTGCGTGCAAATGCAGTTAAACAAGGAAACTATGATATGCAAAATTTTTCATATCGATATATCTTTCAATTTAAGACATATGAAAACATACCAGGTGTCACCGAGAAGAAACGTGTTTCTGATCGTATACACTGCGCCACGATCATGATTAAATATGACAGTTGTATATAGGTTCTTTCAAGTATTGAATTTGCTGTGACACTTGTTTCACTGAATTATAAAAGAAATGAAAGAAAAATAAATCTGACTTTAATTAAATTCCTGAAACATATCCCTAATTTTTCTTTAGCGAGTATGACGTCTCACACTATTTTTCTTCTCTGTTAAGTCCTTCTTACTCAGCATGTGACTCTCTTTGAACTGTTGTCTATTTAGTCGGAATACCTCAAGAGCTTAAATGAGCTTCCATGGACCAGAGAAATTCAGCATGTATTCGTCATTTTTGCCCGTTGCTCAGCAGAACTTTCACTGCTCTTATACTCTATCAGAATACACACACATACACACAAATTAACTGAGTTTTGAAGGAGATCCAGGAATTAAATCTGATTGCATCGAGAGGTTTGCAGTGGACATGCAGCACGTGCTGTTGCCCTCCTCTGCCTGCGCTGCGTCAAGTGTGCGCTGACCAGCAGAGGCCCTGCGCCTCGCCTCTGCCTCTGCTCTGCCTCTGCTGCGTCAAGTGTGCGCCGGGCCTGAGGCGCTCCAGTCACCGTCTGCACGGCCACTACGGTCGGGGGTTCGAATCCCCCTCGGGCATGGATATTTGTGCCGTCCTAGTTCGTAAGTAGTTCATAAGTAGTTTGTAAGTTTAGGGACTGATGACCCCGTAGTTAAGTCCCATAAGCTTAAGAAACATTTGAAACATTTTTCTACATGGCCGTAGAGGGCTTGACTGCTCAGAGCTTATTCGGCACGTTCGAGTCAGCCCACACGGAATTCCAGAGCCCAAGTACTTTCCGATTTAACTTCACTCGAACATCCCTTTCCTGAGGACCAATTTCTAGGGGGCTTCAGGTAAGTAGCTTGCATGGCCAGTTCATAGACGCGTTAGCTCCCCGAGTTGCCAATGTGGCCCAGGGTCCAAATGAAGACCACAGAGCGGCCAGACTTGCCAAGACTGAACACAGAGTCCTTAATTGTCCGCACCAAAGGGTGTTTGTTGTGGGAATTTGAGAGGACTAAACTACGAGGTCATCAGTCCCCTGTCCCTTGCTAAGACATCAGGCCAGGTAAGAGAAAATAAAATCTTGTACTCATCACCCTGAGGAGAAACCCACAAGAGATTCACAGTGACAAGGAACATGGCACTTATAAAACAAAAGGAGAAAACAAATGGAAGAGATCAAGTGTTGAACTGAGCTAAAACTTTACAACAGAAGACAGTGGCTGTATGATCACAAAGATAATAGAAGATACGCCAGCAGTTGTGCACAGATTAAAAACAGCCAGTTAAAACAAGACATAAATCGTAAAAGTGACAAAAGATTAAAATTGTAGAGGGGTGGGGGGCCTGAAGGATGAGGCGATGGTACCTACTGTGGTGGTACCATTTTTTTAATGAACTCTGATTTCATTAACAAACAACTCTTTAAGTGACCGTGACTTCGTGTCCGAAGTTAATTAGTACCAACTCACAATAATTATCAATGGCGATAATTTTAGCTTCCAAATTATTCATAATAAATTTCTTGACTTGAATATTTAAAATATTTTAGGATTGCTTTCTACAATCAGATTCTAAAGTTCGTAAACCCTGAGTAAAATTTAAGTTGAGGGCTCTAAGAGAGTTTGTTTCACAGCACTCTTATATATCTGCATTAGATAAAACCATGTCAACATTCGTGCAACTTTAGTGACATGTCATTATTGTGTAAGTCTTTCAAACCACATTCAAACTTCACTTCAGATAAAATCATTTACATATCTTGATTAAATTTTATAGAAATCATAGATTCTCATCAGTAACTTCTTTCTTTAAAAAAAATTAAAATATATTTGACGTAATTCATCACACACAATTCAGTATTACAAATCAAGATAGCAAAGATACTTCCTCTCAATACGGAATACAAAAAACCACTAACTACTTTTTCATTTACATTTTTCTTCATATTCATTGTTAATATTTTAAAAATAAAAAAGTCTATCGCAGTCCGCAACAGCAGGCAATGTTTTCTAGTTCAGCGCGCCGACCTTCGGCTAATCAACGATAGCGACCAGTTTTTTCTCGCTGACGTCGGCGGAGAACTCGTCACTGCGTACTGCTGCAGCACCGTCGTTACACATATAACAAACAAAAGCAAATAAAATTCACACAAGTATATGTTCTCAAACATTAATAAAATTCAAAACAATATATTCCGTTAGTACTGATCAACTGCGAAATTGAGCGTTATGAAGAAAATAGTGGACGGTTAAATACATGTCCCACTACACCACCTCTAAATAGAATGATATAAGCCAGCTGAGTGAATAAAAACTACAGTTCGATCTGCCATGGATGCATCGTCTCCAAGAATTTGATCAAGCTCAGTCAGAACATTAATTTTCATTTTACCCAATCAGAAATGAATGTGAATAATTGAGAACAGATCAGAAAGTGACTTGAAGAAGACTCGATTTCTCAAGACTGAGTGATCCTGATGATGCATGGAGTGATAGAGAAGTGGCTGATATTCCAGAGAATCAGGTACTTTAAGAACCTCATTATTCGGATTCTGAACAACAGGCAGACACAGATTCAACTTCAAATGAGGAAGAGCCTACAAAAAAAACTCCCAGGGGAGGGCAGGGAAATCAGTCGAAGAGGTAAAACGTTTTGTAGTAAAAATAATTTTCTTTGCCATGGCTGTCCGCTACGACTCGTAGTAAAAAACGGTTGCACAACGTAGTGTCCGAAAACCCGGTGTTCGTCGTGAATGTAGAGACCAAATAAATAGTGAATGAAGTGCAGAAGATATTTGGAATCTTTTATTTGATGAAAGCATTATGAACAAATTCATCGCATCTACGAATCAGCATGATGCAGATGTTGAACAGTTGAGAGCATTGTTTGATATGTTATAATTCTTCGCAATTTCCAAAGACAATCATGAAGACTTCATGAACTGCTACTGCTCCGATGGGACTGATAGAGACATACACAGGTCAATTATTTCTAAAAATAGTCTGAAAAACTCGATGCTTGCCTACGCTTCGACGACCACACAACAAGAGAAGAAAGGCGCGAAACAGACACTGTAACTCCCATAACAGAGGCTTTTGATGCTTTTATTACAATTTACTGTATCGTAACATCAGCGTGTGTTGACGAAATGTTAGTAGCATTTTGTGGCCGTTGCAAATTCAAAATGTTTATGCCAAAGAAACCAGCCAAATATGGTGTAAAAGTTTTATGCCTCACAGATGCTGAAACAGGATACTTACATATTGCCTATATATATACGTTGGAAAAAACGCAGACGGAAAATATTTGACAGAAGAATATAAAATATTCAAGAAACCAAGTCAGGCCGTTTTGAAACTTGCTGAACATATAATTTGGAGTAACAGAAACATAAAAGACGGCAATTTGTTTACGTCAATAGAATTACTACAGGAACTTCAAAGAAAAGGTCTAACATATGTGAAAACAATAAGGAAAAATAAAAAAGAAATACCAGAAGCATTCAAAGTGTCACCAACACGTCCAGTTGGCTCTTCCTTGCTTGGTTTCTGTGATGGTCACACTTTGGTGTCACATGTACCGAAAAAATCTAGAGCAGTGATTCTCATTGCGAGTATGCACCACGATTGTACTGTAGATAGTACAACAAAGAAATCGGAAATAATGATGTACTATATAATGCCAACAAGTTTGAACTGGACTTACTGGATCAGCGTTGCGCCAATTATAACACGGCAAGAAGAACTCGACGATGGCCAATGGCGATTTTCTATCGACTGCTTGACATTGGTGGCTCAAACGCCTTCGTCATTTTCAGTACAGTTCACGAGCAAGAAATACGGAGGTTTGATTTCCTAAAACAACCTGCTGCGCGGCTTGCACGACCAAATATGAGGCATCGTGCATACAGTCACCACATACCATGAGAAGTACGTGAATTC
The DNA here is from genome assembly GCA_026315105.1 of Locusta migratoria. Lineage (NCBI taxonomy): Eukaryota > Metazoa > Arthropoda > Insecta > Orthoptera > Acrididae > Locusta > Locusta migratoria. The sequence goes on from CM048755.1 coordinate 238,953,224, forward strand.
ATTCGCAGAATCCTCTAAGTCCAGAAGAGAAACCCCGAGGTGAAGAAACTTTGGAAGAAAGGAAAACATGTTATACGCGTGACCCTAAAAAAAAGAGAAAAAACTTTTCATGCCTGTTATATGTGTGGAATGCAGCCGAACAATGTGTAAACAGTGCCAGATTAATTTGGACTAGTCTACACTTTTTTTATTTCATGACTTTATTATGTATAAAAGGCACTTCAATTAGGAAATGATTAAAAAAATAATCAAAATAAGTTTGTTACTTTATTCAAAAACATATTTATTGCAGATGTATACTGAATCGGATTTGCGAATAATTCCTTCTTTTTGTTTTTGGTTTATGAAATGAAAAATTATTTTCAAGTTCTCTTTTTTTCATTTTTTATTCGCAACACTTTCAAGAAGCGTTGAAACATTTGTATGCATAGAAATGATGTTTAAAGTAGCAATAAATTAGCGCGGTCACCATGACCACTCATGACCTTTTAAGTTACAAATAATGACCCGGCCTGTAGGGGGTTAAAAAACTGCCGCATGGCGGCTAAAAGTGGACAGTCCAAAAGGATATGGATCACTGTCAAGAAAGCGCCACAGCAACAATGTGGCAGGTCCTCTTGACAAAGTAGATGGCCATGTGTCATCCATGTGTGACCAATACGCAGACAGCAAAGGACAACCAACTCCCTATGAGAAGTCCTAAATGAGGACTTCCATGGAGCTGTAGAGAGCTTGACAACATGGAGCTTGTTCGGTTCAGTCATGTCAGCCGATTAAAAACTCGAAAGGCCTTGAACCTAGCGGTAACAGGGATCGGGGGTCCATTTCTGGGAAGCCAATATCCAGAGGCCATCAAGTTTGTGGCCTGCTTGGCCAAACGGTCGACGCGATCATTGTCTGATATACTGATGAGGCCCGGTGCCCAAACAAAAGCAACAGAGCAGCCTGATTTGAAAAGAGTGGAGACTGTGTCCTGAATTGTCTGCACTACAAAGTCACTACAGATAACAAATTACCCCCTGGGGCAAGCAAGGAGATTTTTGAGAGCTGGTAAAATAGCGACCAGCTCCGCAGTGAAGAAGCTACTTCCACGATGCAAGGATCGATAAGTTCATCATAGACAAAGGCATATCCAGCATGGTCATTTACCAGAGAACCGTCTGTATAAATAACTTCTGTGCCGTGGAATGGTTCAAGCAGTGACTGGATCTTGGAAGGAGATTCGATGGTGCTACTGCGGCCTTTGAGTCACAGGACAAGACCAATCTAAGCCGCAAGCAAGGAATGCAGCAACGAGGGGTATGGGAAGAATTGTGGAAATGGGGAGGGAAGGGAAGAGATTCAAGTGACGAGAGAAGGGAACGGACGAGGGCCGCAATCGGGAGAACCGACCTAGGACATATTTGTGGGGACAGGAGAGCAGCAGTCGGAAATATAAGCCTGCAGTCTGGATGATGAGGCGAAGCATGGACGTGGACAAAATACGACGCTAACTGCTGTTGCCAGCGGAAACACAGAGGAGGAAACCCCAGTTTCAACAAGGAGGCATGTCACTGAACTCGTGTGAAAAGCCCCGGTTGCTAAGCGAACACCAGTGTGGAGAATGGGGCTAAGACCTGTAACGCAGAAGGGGCTGCCAAATCATACACCAGGCTTCCATAGTCCAGGGTAATGGCCTTATAGAGTTGGAATAGATTTGGACAGGCGGCTCCCCACACAGTTTGAATGAGGCAGCGCAGTATGTTTAGGTACCGCCAGCACTTTTGCTTCAGCTGACGAAGGTGTGGCCCCCATGTGAGGCAATTGTCAAAGATCATGCCGAGAAAGTGGTGCCTCTGTTTGACACGAAGCAGTTCGTCAGCCAAGTAGAGCTCTGGGTCCAAGTGAACAGCCCAACGGCGGTAGAAGTGCACAACCTGGGTTTTTGATGCAGAGAACTGGAAGCCATGGGCGAAGGTCTATGACTGTGCCTTTCTAATAACGCCATGCAGACGCCTTTCAGCGACATCAATAATAGCAGAACTGATATGTAAACAAAAGTCATTAACAAACGTAGAAGAAAATACTGATGACCCTACTGCCACAGCAAGGCCGTTAATTTCAATTCAAAATAGAGGTACGCTAAGGACAGAGACCTGTAAGAAACCGTTCTCCTGAACTTTGCGTGAACTGAGGGAGGTACCAACTCTGACCCGAAAAGAGTGGCGGGAAAGGAAATTATGAAGAAAGATTCGAAGTGGGTCCCATGCCCCAGTCGTACAGCGTAGTCAGTATATGGTGACGCCAGGTGGTGCCACACGCATTCTGGAGATCAAACAAGATGTTCAAGGCGAGTTAAAGCTGTACAGATTGCCGACTCCAGTGATACAAGGTCGTCAATGGCGGAGCGGCCATAACAGAAACCCCCCTGTTGTGGAACCAAGAACACCCTGCCTTCAAAGATCCACATGAGCCGCCGACTCACCAAACTTTCGAGGAGCTTATATAGAACGTTAGGGAGGCTAATAGGGTGATAACTATCCACCAGCGGATCTGCTCCAGGTTTCAACACCGGGTTGATGATACGTTTCCGCCATTACGACGGGAAAAACCCCACTGCCCATATACGGTTAAACAAGGCGAGAAGCTGGTGTTGAAACTCTGCTGAAAGGTGACGGAGGAACTGGCAGTGAATCCTATCTGGTCCTGCAGAGGTATTGGGGCAAGCAGCAACGGCACTTTGGAGCTCCCACTCATTGAACATGGCATTGTAGTGTTCCCAGTGGCGCATGGGTGAATGATAACTGCATCCACTCGACCCGCTCTTTGTAGGCGCGGAAATCCTCACTGTATGTTGCAGTTGTAGAGCAACGTGCTCTGTCATACCTCTCCCAGGAGTCCTACTTAGTCTGATGGATCAATCGCCCAGCTCTGGCACGAAGCTGTTTAAAAGCTATCAGGTTGTCTATGGAAGGGTGGCGCCAGGGACGCTGAAACATTCGCAAACGTTCCCAGATGGCCTCAGCAATCTCTGGCGTCCACTAACTCACGAATTTACGCTGGAATGAACCAGAGGAAGACGGGACAGTTGCATCTGCGGCGGAAACAATGGTAGTAGTGATCTGAAGAAACGTCATTTCCAAATCAGTTTCCAAATCAGCGGGAAGTGGAGTAGGAACCACAGCAGCCGAAGTGTAAGCTGGCCAGTTTACCCTATGGAGAGACCATTGGGTCAGGCGGTCTGCAGGTTAAAACTGCAGGAGCGACAGAAAAAATGGAAAGTGGTCGCTATCCTAAAGATCATTGTGGACCTTCTATTTAAGATGTGGTTGAAGGCTCGGGCTACAAACAGACAGGTCTATGTCTGAATATGTGCCTTATCCATGCAAAAATGCGTAGGAGCACCAATGTTCAAAAGGCAAATGTCTTGTGTGACAAAAGGATGTCAACGACCCTACCGCGTCCTGTGAGCGACCACGGCAGCAAGAGATACAACCTCATCCGGGGGGGGGGGGGGGGGGGGGGGAGGAGGTAAATGCAACAGATGGTGAATTGCTGTATTGTCTCGATCCTGACAGCCACTGCCTCGAGGGTTCTGTGGAGATACACAGGGGCACTGGGGACAGTGGCGAGGACGTAGATACAGAGACTGCTAGTTGCCCTGTCATGTGCACTTCGGTGTTTATAGTAGCCCCAGATGCCGCAAAGGGCAGGGGTCCGATGGGCAGGAACCCAGGTCTCCTGTAGGGCTGGACAAAGTACGGGGTAGCGGCACAGTAATTGTCACAGCTCAGCCAGATGGTGAAAAAAGCCGCCGCAATTCCAATGGAGAGCTACATTTTCTCCGTGCTGAAGGGGCATAACCTGGAGTAGAAGCAGGTTATTCCGTAGAATCAACTGCTGCTGACGGTGCAGAACCTACAGAATCTAGAACCATTGGTTCTATCTTCTGAATCAGCAGGCATGGACTTGGATGACGGCTACTAGACGGCATTTGTCGAATAACTCCATCCCATCCGCACGAAGCCGGGTGGGTCGCTAGTTGGAGATATATAACTATACACTTCAAACCAATATACTATACCATTACAAACAGATAAAGTAATTAAACTATAATGCACTCGCTAAAATATGACTCCATCTGATGACACACATGAGCTTTATCTAAGTGTCACGTAAATTATCAGAAAGACACCATTGAGAAAAGTGAAAGTAAACATCGTAACTATCGCACATCTTAAAATTAATTTACAAGTACATAATACAAAATACACGAGCTACAATAATACATTGAAATATTTAATTTGTAATGATAATTTTTGCCATCTTTAATTAAATTTTGTCAGTCCAATAAATAGTCATGTAACGTTACGTTCATTTTCAATTAGTCTCGGCAAGGAGTGATGCCAAGCCATGTTGAGCGTCTGGTGACATAACGTGGTCGACTTGTTGACGTAGCATGGAAAAATATTTTGTTGTAATTTTATAAGTAACTGATTCAAGAAATAAATAGATTTAAAAAACATTCAAAAAGTTTATTGTGATTGAAGATTAATATACAAGCTATAAGATCCCCTCTACTACAGTTGAACTTTTCTTTCCCTCAGTACTGACGTATGGAAAGCGGTAACATAATTCCCTTAACTTTCCTGATCCCAAAACCTGTTTTCCGCTTAGTTATCAGTGAAATGCAGGTTCGATGCGACAGGTTCGATGGATAGGCGCACATATGGGAGAACAGGGATTCTATTAACAGGTGCCTGGTAATGACTAATAATCCTATGAATCAAATTTATATTGAAATTATATTATACCTTTACAAAGCTACAACAAGACGCTGCACTACACCGATTATATACAACTTTACAATTATAGTATCTGCTAGTCAAGAAACATAATAGCACAACGGCCTGATTCAAATTGAGCTTTGTTCACACTATATCTGTTCCTTTCTATCTAACAAATGAGAGCGAGTTAGTCGCTGCAGTTTGCCACATGAGCGCCCGCAATAGCGGACGCCCCCTGGCGGCCCGTATGGAGGTCACACACGAGTTGACAAAATCTAATGTTTGTTAAGCTTATGGGGTCATCAGTCCCTAAACTTACAAACTACTTATAAACTAACTTATACTAAAGACAACACAAATATCCATCACCGAAAGAGTATTCGAACCCCCGACGGGGAACAGCCTCGCGCTTAGGAACATAGCGCCTCAATGCTCTCGGTCACTCCACCATACCACGTATCGACGACTGACGCGACTAATCAGAGATGTATAAACATCTAATATATAAAGCAGAGTGTCTGTATGTTTGTACGTGTTGCATACAAATCTACAGTTTTTATCCAATCTTTATGAACTTTTGTACACGTAAGCTCCAATCCATGAGGACGGTCGCAGTATGTGTAAGAATCATATACGATATATAGTTTGCGAGATATGACGTCATAAACAATGAGATGCGCGAAAAACTGCTGCATTTTGCGACAATGCTGCTCATTTTCTCCTAAACCATTGGACCGATTTCAACCAAATTTGGTACACACATTCCTTACCGTGAGGTAACAATAGCTGCATGGTTAAGAATCACATACGGTATATGGTTCAAAAGATATTACGTCATAACCAATTGAAAACGCAAAAAATGCTATATAATGCGGCGAGACTTTCGAAATACACTGTATGAGAATGGCAGTACTTAGCGACTTGCAACAAACTTAAACTTTTTCTCGCTGGCAACCATAGTAAAATGATGAAAGGAAAAAAGTTTCTCGCTTACTGTTTCCGCTGTTTATGGAGTAAAACTACGGCTCTCTGTATGACGTTACAATTTATAATTTGAACTCTACAAATAGTAGCGACAGGAATTTTTACAGACAGTTTACACATATATAGTTGAACGTAGCTTCTAAATTGTATTACAGTACGACACGTAGTTCATGAGATATGAGCACATAAACAGTAATGTTCATGGGAAACCGCACCATCACGCACCAACTTTTAATCTGTTACTTCTATGCTACGAATTGTATTTCCAAGGGATTTTACAGACATACAGCCCTTATACAAATGAATATATACCTGAAAAATGGTAGGAATAAATAAATAAATAGCCGCGGTGGAGTAGCCGAGCGGTCAAAGGCGCCTCGCTGCGGATCGTGCGGTTGCTCGCCGTCGGAGGTTCGAGTCCTTCCTAGGGCAAGGGTGTGTGTGTTGTCCTTAGATTACTTTACCTTAGTTTATGAATTTTGTAAGCTATGGACTGATGAACATGCAGTTTAGCCCGATAGATTTACAAACATTTAAAATAAATAAATATCCGGGCAACGCCGGGTTTTCAGCTAGTATTTTCATAAAGCTTAGAATATGAACATAATAATAAGCAAGTACCTCCGTATTTATTGGTAAGGTTATTTGCTAATTTAGTTTTCAACTGTTTCCTTAATAACACAATCTCAATAGCTGGAAGGGCATGGTGTTGTGGAAGTATTATTGGTAAGGCTTACTAAGGCACACCTCCACAAATATTTTTATTTCTCAGTTTGCACTGATTTCACTTCTAGCAATGTCAATGATGTGAAAAATAACGATTTGCACACAAAAAGGAGCAGCAGTGCTCCTGCGGTAAACACTACAAATGAAAAGGTACTGGGTTCGATCCCGACTTACTGCAAATATTGTTATTTCTCAATTTGCATAGATTAGATGTACTTTTCGTTCCGGTAGATCCAAATTGAAGAGATCGTCTTGGATGTAAGACATTTCAGACCATGTCAGAACAAAATACACAGTAAATACGTACTGAGCATTTGAGTTATGTACCTGCCACAATACGAAATGTAATTGCCCTTGTGCGTGTAGAATTGGTCAGAAAATAGAATTATCTTAACATTATTTAGCTTTTAAAGGACCTAAGACATAACTAAATACGTATTGTTGAATATACTAGGTACATATTATAATTCTTAGGTGGCTTTTTCTAAAACACTTAATTACAACGATACCATAACTGCACAAAATTAGTACTGAAGTCAGACACATTGCCGCGTTGAAATGGAAGCAGGCTTGACTTCGAAGGCAGGGTTGTCAACTGAACACAGCACTTATACAGAAAGCAGGTTAATTGTGAACTGAAACATACACGCAGCACTGACTGCCTCTCGGGCAGAGTGCTCTGCTATTTTACACAAACAGAATGTACCAGAAATTAGAAAAATAGTTAACATAAGCAACATGTAGAAATTACAAGTGGACATAAGAAACATATAGAACATTCTGGAAATGATAATTACAAAGAAATACGTTTTAGCCGGTGGACGGGACTGAACCGACGACCTTCAACACCGCAATCAGTCACGCTATCCATTGCGCCACGCCGGCAGTTGGTTAACTCGGGGTCTCGCGGCATTGCTTTCTCTCCTGAAAGAACAGCGACCCGCTGTTAGGTTCCCTTTGGAGCCAGCTGCAATTTCCTGGATCTTGATCGTGTCATGGGTCCTCTGTATGGCAGTTCTGGAGAATCCTTCCCTTCTGCTCGATTCCCGACGACAGGCGTTCCTGTCGTGGCTTCATCAGTATCATTATCGTCCTTAGAATCCTTGAACAAAAAGCCATTTTCGCCTATCTGCTCTTCAGTATCATAATCAGGCTTCATGCGGAGGAAGTGAACAATGTCTCTTCGTTTTTGTCGTTTCGACGACGGCTCATAACCCTCGACTTTTTATGTGACGTCTGCCAGGCGACGTATGACACGATACGGACCAAAGTATCGCTTCAATAACATTCCTGATAGTCCACCTTTCCGTACATGGGTAAAAATCCATACCAGATCTCCTGGAGTGTACACAACAGTTCGGTGCTTGTCGTTATACCGCTGACGGTCCTTCTCCTGGGCGTCCAGTGTCCGTATGCGAGCCAACTGTCTTGCTTCTTCAACCCTGGTGATGAGCTGTATAACATAGTCATTCTGAGTGCCATCCGGTTGGAACGGGAACAGCATATCCATTGTCGTCTCAGCTTCACGGTCATGGAGCAGGAAAAACGGCGTGAAGCCTGTGGTGTCTTGTCTCGCGATATTATAGGCAAAAGTCACGACTGGCAGTATTGTATCCCAATCCTTCTGCTCAACATCGACATACATCAACAGCATATCTGCTAACGTCTTGTTAAAACGTTCTGTAAGACCATTTGTCAGGATGGTCTGCAGTTGTCATTCTGTGGACAATGTCGCAATGGGACATTACCTCTGATACTAGTTTTGACTGGAGATACTTTTCCACGATCAGATATCATAACGCGTGGTGCTCCATGCTTCAAAATAATGTCTTCTACAAGGAATTTAGCGATCTCTGGAGCTTCTGCAGTCGGCACAGGTTTGGTGACAACGTAGCGTGTGAGGTAGTCAGTGCAGACTATTATCCATCGGTTACTGGTTGTTAACTTCGGGAACCTCCCTAAAAGATTGATCCCAGCTCGATGGAATGGAGCTGCTGCATGTGTAATCGGTACGAGATACCCTGGAGGTAACTGCGGCACATGCTTTCGTCGCTGGCACTCTATACAGTGCATCACATAGTGCTTGACAGATCGGTACAGACCTTCCCAGTAGTACCTGCGTTTGATTCTGTCTAGGGTCTTCATGAATCCCAAATGACCGGATATTAGAGCATCGTGGAAATACTTGAGAATAGCTGGCTGGAGATGAGCTGGAACGACCAGTAGCCATTTGGAGCCCAGTAGATCGTAGTTGCTCTTATACAATGTCCCATTTATAAGTTGGAACTCTCCATTGGTCGGTTCTCCTTTCTCCAAGGCCTCAGTGGTTTTTAATAGTGCTGGATCTCCCCGCTTTTCAGCTCTAACGTCGTCTAATTCAGTGAGGGCTGAAACTTCATTCATACTGTTGTGTTCCACTAATGGATTCCTCGAAACGCAGTCGACATCCTTGTGTTTGCGCCCGTTCTTGAATACCACTGTGATGTCGTACTCTTGTAGTCTTAGTGACTATCTTGCTAGTCGACCTGATGGATCCTTAAAGCTAGTCAACCACCACACAGAATGGTGGTCTGTCACGACGGTGAATGGTTTGCCGAATAAATACGGCCGGAACTTGTTGATAGCCCAGATAACTGCGAGACATTCTTTCTCTGTTGTAGAGTAGTTATCTCGGACTTCGCGAGAACTCTTGATGCATAGGCTAACACTGACGTCCGTAACCACTGACGTCTGTGTGAAGTTCAGTTTCCGCATTCTCGTAGTACAAGGCTGAACTGATGCGGAAGTTAGAGCCTCCTTAAGTGCCCGGAAAGCGCTTTCTTGTGTCTCATCCCAGTAAAATTTGGGGTCTCCCTGCAGAAGTTCTTGCAATGGACGTGCCTTGTTACAAAATCCTTTTATGAAGCGTCGGTAGTATGAGCACAGCCGGAGAAAACTTCTCACATCACGAATGTGCTGAGGAGTTGGAAATTCTGTGACTGCCCTTACTTTATCTGGATCAGGACAGACACCACCTCCGTTAACTAAATGCCCCAGGATTTTTATATCTTTAGCGACGAAGAGGCACTTCTTTAGATTGAGGCGGAGTCCTGCAGTCTAAACACACTTCAACACATTTGACAGGCGACTCAGGTGTTCTTCAAATGTTTTCGAAAAAACGACAATGTCATCTAAATAACAAAGACACGTCGTCCACTTAAGGTGTCGAAGCAAATTATCCATCATGCTTTCGAATGTGGTCGGAGTATTACAAAATCCAAATGGCATTACTTTGAATTCATAGAGGCCGTCAAGTGTAATAAAAGCCGTCTTCTCCCTGGCAGCTTCGTCAACCTCAATTTGCCAGTAACCTCTCTGCATCTCCATAATTGAGAAGTATGTAGCTCCTTTCAAGCAGTCTAAGGTGTCGTCAATGCGCGGCAATGGGCAGACCTCTTTCTTTGTAATTTTGTTCAGCCGCCGATAGTCGACACAGAATCGCCACGCGCCATCCTTCTTCTTTACGATGACCACCGGAGACGACCAAGGAGTCTCCGAAGGTTGAATAATGTCATCGTGAAACATCTTCTCCACTTCCTCCCGAATTATCCGTCTTTCATCTGGCGCACTCTATACGAACGCTGGCTAATTGGTGGAGTGGATGATCCCCAGTATTGATACGGTGCCTAATCGTGGGCCGTTTCGTCTGACTTTTCTCCTGCCGGCGTGTGAATGCACCCGAAAATTGGCGTAGTATAGTTAACACCCGCTGGTGTTGTTCCGTGGTCAGTCCAGGCCCTATTGGCAGTTCCACAGTAGTTTCGTCCAGCGTTTTGTCTCTGTAGTAACAGCAGAGCATGCGTCTTCGTTGATGACGTTGAGCTCACCGTCCTGGATTGGTTCAGCTGTCACGATACACTTTCCTTTGGGGATAAGTTGTGACTGTTCGTGACAATTAGTGATCCAAATCTCTCCTCGACCACCGGTAATGCTTATGATAACCGCTGGTATGTAAATTTGTTTTACTATCGACAAGCACTTCACAGTCATCTGTGTTTGTGACTGGAACTCTTCTCACTGTCAACGGCAAATAACTTCCCAGAAAATTCTGTATTACGTGTACCCGTCGGGACGACTTCCTCGATTTGCAGCTCAGATCTTCCACAGTCAATGATAGCTTGAGAAGATGCCTGAAGGAAGTCCCATCCGAGGATGACATTATGACTACATTTTGTTAATACGACAAATTCAAACGGCTGGGTCCTGTTGTTGATGGTTATTCTTGTGACACAAGTACCTGCTGGCTGGACGTTCTTTCCATTTACGACCTTCAGCACAGTTGCCCCTGTATCACAGAACATTGTCTTCTTTAGTGTGCGACGATAAAAAGCTTACTTTAAACATATTTCTGGCCGTAAGAACCAGTTAAAGGATTCGCGTGAACTACGGACTACTTTCTACAACAGCCCCGGCCCAAAATTTAGAACTGACTCAAAATTTACTTTAGCAGCAGGAAGACCAAGAGACGATGACCGACACACGTCGTAGATCACGAGAATTACACACAATCATTAATATACACGGCACCGCGAAACTAATCAATTTCATGAAGGTGGCTGAGAGAACATTTATGGCGCAACGGAATTAAAATATGATAATTTGCATCTGAATTTGTTCCTAGCACTGGTGAAAAACAAAATTAAACAAAAAAGGGAGGGTATTCATAAACTAATATACATAAGTAGGATAAAATTTCACTGTCAATAAATTATTTATTCAGTTCAAACATGCGCAAATGGGGGAACCAATTTTGTTAAACAATAAAACTGCATCTCATTGAAAATTAACCTAAGGTAACCTGAACTGAACATCGTCGGGGAGGGATTTACAATCACCAAGCATTCAGCCTCTCACACACGCGAAGCAAAGCGAAACTCACCCCACTCAGCGTGCTAATAGGAAGCAGAAGCCGGCCGCGGTGGCCGAGGTGACTGAGACGCTCCAGTCACGGTCAGCACGGCCACTACGGTCGGGGGTTCGAATCCCCCCTCGGGCATGGATATTTGTGCCGTCCTAGTTCGTAAGTAGTTCATAAGTAGTTTGTAAGTTTAGGGACTGATGACCCCGTAGTTAAGTCCCATAAGCTTTACAAACATTTGAACGAAGCAGAAGCAGGCGCCGCTATCGTAGGCGAAATACAGCGAACCAGGATGTACCATACAGCACAAGGAAAATAAACTTCGTTGGTGGCTCTGGTCTGCCTTTTTAACTTGAGATTAATTTCCATTTAAATCAGACCGTGAGCATGCAAACTTTACTGAGACACATGGCACGTGTCTGCTACATTACATATTCGCACCCCCACTGAAGGCGAAGTGCTTAAAGATCGTACTCATTTCAACAAAGCCGCGATGGAGTAGCCGAGCAGTCTAAAGCATCTCGCTGCGCAGCGCGCCGTTGCTCGCCGTGGAGGTTCGAGTCCTCCCTGTGGCATGGGTGTGTGTGTTTGTCCGTAGGTTAGTTTACCTACGTTTAAGTAGTTTGTAAGCTACGGACTGATGACCACGCAGTTTGGTCCCATAGATTTACAGACATTTCAACAAAAATCAACGGAATCATAGATTACGAAGCAAGAATACACAACAGTAAGGCACTGGTATGTGAGCAGTGGCGAGAACTCAAGTGACTAGCTATAAACCCTTGAAGTCGGAGTTCGGAACCACGTGGTTCCGAAAACCAGTAAAAAATACAAAAATTCAATTTCCGAAAAATAAAGAAAAATAGCTACGGCATGCAACCCTTAGAAATGCGTAGGATATTATAAGGAGGCTAAAGAAATTCAGCCAGACGCGATTGGAAGAGTTTACACGGATGGACGAAGTCCACTCTTCAAAAATCAGAAAAATGGAATAAATTCAAAGTCGGAGTAAATCAACTAAGAAATACGGCAAGCAGCCCCTAGAAATACGTAGTATTTCATAAGTAAGCTAATAAAGGGGGTTGTACGAGGCTAGAAGAGAATTTACTGACGGAGTCTGAATTCAAGTACAAGTTTGGAAACGAAACAATTTAAAATAGACGGAGAGAAGATCGCGAGGTACTAATGGAAATCAGAAAGATACATGCATAATTTCTTGCCCAAAGGGCATAGAAACAGACACAGGGGTAGCTGAAGGCTTTGTTCTAAAAACACACTACGTGGAGTCCATATCACTCGTGGAAGGAGAAAACGGAAAGGAATATTTCACATGCACTACACAGAATAAAATATTCCCACACATTAGTCGCATCCCACAAAGCTAGAAAGAAATTAAACAGAGTTCGTACACCGCTAGCTAGTCTCACAAAGATACCCAGTCGTTATCAAACCGAATTAGTTACATATTCACCGCTTTTACCTATGCAAATCACCGAAATGAAATTGAGTACACTTCCATACATGACCGGAGAAACTTATTCCGAAAAATGAATCTAAGTTCTGAACTCCAACCTGAACAAACCAGACAACGAATCGCTACTATCTCAAGAGAGGAAATAAAATCAGAACATCTTACCAGGTCGAAGCGCAGCCACAGAGTGAAGAGACGGCCAGCGAGTCGCCCGCCAGGGCCAGGAATCGGTAAAAATCCAAGAAAACCGCGGTGGTGGGGAGAGCCTAGACTCGCTCGTTCTACCGAGGCTCGCTACCGGGCATTGCCAACCCAACTTGTAACTAAAGGGTGGAGGAACCTCTTTGGTAGCATCAAAAGCAGAGGTTGGTAACGACTACCTATCGACACGAAGCCAAAGAAACACTAGTAGCGAGCAGCCAGAAGCCGACGACGAAAATTCTCATACATACACATAGACTCCCATGCTATAAGATGCTCATACATGCACATATAGAATAAAGCAAGTAAACATTCTTAAAGGGACAGTGGCATCACAGAGAAACCGCTCATATTGCCACATTCATAAACAATGATAAATTGTTAGCATAATAAAATCCCAACAATATTAACACAATATAACAGAAACTAACATTTGAAATATGAAATGCTAATCGTCATGTCTCCGAACGAATGGGGTTCTCGTTTAGCAAATTAAAAAAAAATTAAAATACTGTCTAGTGAACTCAGATAAATTATAAAGTTAAAAACCTAGGGAAGACGACAGACAGCCGTCTTTCAAAGACTTGCGGGAAAATAATCGTCGAATAATCGCCTTCTCTCTCTGCAGTAGCGTACGACATGTCCAGGGCGTCCACAGTGGAAAAACAGCGGTGTGTTGTCTTCTGTCCTCCAGACGTCTGTTCTTCTGCGGGGCGTCATAGTTGCCGGGGAAGTTGGTTGTGGCCGCGTCGGCCGGTTCATAGGCTGCCGTTTGGCGGCTGCAGCGTTAAGTCATAGCAGGGCGACCGCCATTCTTCACGTCCCGGGCGATTAGCCGGGCAGACAAGCGACGTCGGCTCCCTCGTGACTTTACAGGACTTATATCCATGGCCATAATCTGATTCTCGCTCGGTCTAATAGTCCCGGCAGCCATAAACTGTTGTAATTCTTCTCTCACAATTTGTCGTATTAGAGAAGCGAAGTCATGCTGGTTTTCTACAACGGCCATAGGGACTACAATGGGGAGTCTGACATACTTCTTTCGTCCAACCCTCCTTTGTTGCATCTCTTCAATACGCTGGCACCACTTGATGAACTCTTCCGACGTAGCGACGTCTTCTGCAATACCCTTCATCAGGTGCGTGATTTTGTCGGCCTCAGTCATATTCGGATTGACTAAGTTACACAGGGCCAAAACGTTCTGTATGTATGATTGTGTCGGCTCAACATGTCGTTGGGCCCGGTTCTTCAGTTGTTCTGCCGCCGAGCGGATTTGTCGCTGGCAGTCTCCAAATGTCTTCGTAAGTTCCGTCTGGAACGTTTCCCAGTCATTCAGCTTGTCTTCGTATTTTTCAAACCATTGCTGGGCTATTCCGTCCAGGTAGAAATAAACGTTGGCCAAGCACATTGTATGATCCCACCTATTGTACTTGGCGACTCGGCCGAACCCTTTTCGCCATTTGTTGGGGTCCTGTACAGCGTCTCCAGAGAACACCGAAGGGTATCTGATGTGCAGCTGTGTTACCGCTGGTTTCATGTCCATGGTTCTTGTGATGATACGGACTTTCGGAAGGATGTACTCGGTATATCCCTTGTATTCCGGTTCCAGTCGGTGTAAGCGACAGCTTTTATGTAGCCTAATCGGAGCCACGGTGATGCAGCTGTTGCACGGGATACCCGGCGGCGCCTCTACCAAATAATGTCGCGTTGAAAGGGAAGCAGGCTTGACTTCGAAGGCAGGGTTGTCAACTGAACACACCACTTATACTGAAAGCAGGTTTATTGTGAACTGAAACAAACACGCAGCACTGACTGCCTCTCGGGCAGAGTGCGCTGCTATTTATACACACAATGTACCAGAAATTAGAAGAATAGTTAACATAAGAGACATGTAGAAATTACAAGTGAACATAAGAAACATGTAGAACATTCTGGAAATGATAATTACAAAGAAATAAATTTTTGCCGGTGGACCTTCAGCAACACAATCGGTGATGTTATCCACTGCGCCACGCTGGGGTCTCACGGCAATATTATATACAGTAACGTACATCAATCACTTCAGTTAAGAAATTCATCAATAGAGTAGGAGGAGTTGGCCACAAAAATATATAAATAAATAATTAAAAATAAAAAAATAAATCCTGTGCACTATTTTCAAACTGAACTTTATTGTGAGTTAATTTTTTTATGGCTGCTGCCGCCATGTTACTGAAAATGTGTATTGATGAATAGTGGACTCCTTTCTGAGCCAAAGTCAGTGACTTTAAATCTTTGTGCAAGTTATTCTTGTTTCTAGGATTGATCCCATAAATTGAGCTACTGGTTTAAAAAAAGATATTTTAATGACTAATTTCATTAGAGAATAAATGTATTAGGAAACAGTATCTCCAGTTCCTTCAATAGTCATCTGCAGGATCTTCTTGAGATGACACCTCAAATGATTCGTATGGCACGTTTTTGGGCTCTGAAAACTGTAGCTTGGCGTGATGAGTTGCCCCATAAATAATCATGTATGACATTATGGAGTGAAAGTATGTATAATAAGGTAGATTTTTTATTTTTATTTATTCGATGTCTGACAGCATTCGCATAGCAAACTAAGACTTGTTTAGGTGCTTCATCAGTTACGTGATAATGCTCCTCCCGGTTAAACATGTTATCAAGCTGTAATCCCAAGAATTTCACACATTCAGCTATTTCAGTCTCATTGTTTTCATACTTCGGCTTATACTGGCAGGAAATGTTAAACAAGTCCTAAACTGCATATTGTGTAGTTTTTCGAGGTTTAGTGACAGAGAAATGGCTAGGAACTATTTATTAATGCAGATTAAAATTTTTATTAGCCGACCTTTCTAAGGCTATACTTGATGCATTATTTATTGTACTGATTTTGTCACCTGCAAATAAAACTTTAGAGTACGTCTCTTTCCTATTGGCAGTCCGCCTCCGTAGCTCAGCGGTAGCGTCGCTGACTACCACGCAGGAGGCCCGGGTTCGATTCCTGGCAGGAGACTGGGTGTTGTGTGTTGTCCTAATCAAAATCATCTCATCATCATTGGCACGTAAGTCGCCCACGCGGCGTCAAATAAAAAGACTTACACTAAGGCGGCTGAACAAACCCGCAAGGGTTCTCCCGGCCAAGAAAGCCATACGCTCATTTCCATTTCCTATTGGCACCCTTTGTTTCCTGTTAGAGATACACGATTTGAATCATTTTGCAGCATTTCCTGTTACACCGTAATATTCTAATTTGCTCAAAACGATATTGCGATTTACAGAGTCAAAAAATACACAAGTGGCCTGTAATTTATAGTTTAATGAATGAAGTACATTTTCACTATATGTGCCTAGCTTTCTCAATATCAGAACCCTTTAGAAATCCGTATTGTGACGACGACTTTACATTTTTTCTAAAATTTTTGAGAATGCAGGCAAAAGTGAAATTGGACGAAATTTGAAGGAATTTCTTTATATCCTTGCTTATATAATGGCTTAAATTCAACATATTTCAGCCATTCAGGAAATGTTCCACTGATAAAAGACTGGTTACATAAGTAACTTAGAATATCACTAAACTCAGAAGCACACTGTAGAATTAGATTTGTTCATAAATTATCATAGCCACTGGATTTTTTTTATTTTATGGTGGACATTACTTCACGTGGTGTTGTGTGATACATTACTGTCGTTATTTGTAGTGACAGGTGTGAGATATTCCATTGCAGCATTTACTGAACCTAATACCCCCCCCCCCTCTTTTCAGTAATAGTTAAGAAATGATTATTGAAAATTGTAGCAACACTGCAAACATTTATTATCCGTGTGTCATCTACTCTTAATGCTATGTGCTCTACTTCATCTCTGGTTTTACCTGTTTCCTCTTTCACTATACCCCGTATTGCCTTTGTTTTGTTGTCACTTCTAGCAACGTAGCTGATATGAAGAAAAAAAAACGAGCTGCACACAACAAAGAACGAAAGAGAAAAATGGAAGGACAGCAGTGCACATGCGGTAAATACTAGAAATCTAAAGGACCTGGTTTCGATCCCTGGTCACTACAATTATTTTTATTTCTCAATTTGCACATACTTCACTTCTAGCAAAAATGTTCAAATGTTTTTACAGCTTATGGGACTTAACTACGGGGTCATCAGTCCCTAAACTTACAAACTACTTATGAACTACTTACGAACTAGGACGGCACAAATATCCATGCCCGAGGGGGGATTCGAACCCCCGACCGTAGTGGCCGTGCAGACCGTGACTGGCGCGACGCAGACCGCTTGGGCATGCGGCCGGCTCTAATACCTCCCTGAAGACGCCTTTCAGCGACATCAATACTAGCAGAACTGTAATATAAACAAATATTCAGAAACAAAGAAGACGACAGCAATGACCCAACTGCCACAGCAAGGCTGTTAATTTCAATTAAAAATAGAGGTACACTAATAACAAAGCCCTGTAAGACACCGTTATCTTGCACTTGGGGTGAACTGAGGGAGGTACTAACCCTGATACGAAAAGAGCAGAGGGGGAGGAAATTCTGAATAAAGGTTGCAAGTGGGTCCCATGAGCCCCAGTTGTACAGTATAGCCAGTATATGCTGGCACCAAGTGGTGTCATTCTTCTTCTGGAAATCAAAGAAGACCGCTACAAGATGTTCATGGCGAATAAAAGCTGCACGGATGGCCGACTCCTGTTATACAACGTTGTCAATGGCGGAGCAGCCCTGACGGCAACACCCGTGTTGTGGGGCCCAGAGACATCTATCTTGGTGACACGTATGGAATGAGAACTACATCCGCTCGACCAGCTCTTCGAGGGCGTAGAAGTCCTCACTGTACGTTGAAGTCACAGACCACCGTGCTCGGCGATAGCAGTCGGGTCAGTGCTGAGAATACACTGGCTGTTGAAGGATGGGATTCCTGTCAGTGGGCGGTAGTCTAACAGACGCTGTACTTATGAATGCACGTGCCGACGTTCCCAGATGGCCGCAGCAAACTCTAGCGTCCACCAAGGCACCAACTTATGCCAGAGTGAACAAGTTCAGATGTTCAAATGTTTGTATAGCTTATGGGACTTAACTACGGGGTCATCAGTCCCTAGGCTTACAAACTACTTATGAACTAGCTAATCCTAAGGACGGCACAAATATCCATGCCCGAGGGGGGATTCGAACCCCCGACCGTAGTGGCCGTGCAGACCGTGACTGGAGCGCGTCAGTCCCCTCGGCCACCGCGGCCGGCGAGTGAACAAGAGAAACATGGGTAGGTTTCCTCTGTGGCATGAACAATGGTCGTAGTGATATGATGACTCGCCATTTCCAAGTCAACAGGAAGTGGAGAAGCAACCACAGTGGCCAAGGTGTAAGCATGCCCGTCTGCCCTATGAAGAGACCATCAGGGCAGGCAGTCTGCAGATTGAAACTGCCAGATTGGCAGAAAGATGGGAAAGTTGTCGCTACCCCAAAGGTCATCATGGACCCTCCAATTAAGATGTTGTTAAAGGCTCAGACTAGAAACGGCCAGGTCTACAGCTGAATATGTGCCTCGCCCCATGCAAAAATGTGTGTAGCACCAGTGTTCATAAGGCAAATGACTTGCTGTGACAAAAGGGTTTCAACATCCCTAACGCATCCTGTGGTCTGCGTTCCACCCCACATTATGTGATGGGCATGTAAGTGCCCCAAAAGCAGGAAAGACAGGGGAAGTTGAACGACCAAGACAGCAAGAGATACAACCTCATTCGGGGGAGGTAAATACAACAGATGGTGAATTCCTGTATTCCTGTACAGCCACTGTGTCGAGAGTCATGTGGAGATTCACAAGGGCACTGGGGACACTGGCGAGGCTGTAGATACAGACTCCGCCATACTCCCTGTCATATTCAGTAAGGTTTTTATGGTAGACCCTAATAGCCGTGGAGGGTGGTGGTACGCTGTGCAGGAAATGAGGTTTCCTGTGGGGATAGACAAAGTACGAGGTAGCAGCAGAGTAATTGTTGCAGCTCAGCTAGATAGTGAAAAAGCCACTGCAACTCCACTGGAGGATTACATTTTCTCCATGCTGATGGGCCATGATCTGAATAGAAGCAGGTTATTCCACAGGATCAGTGACAGTTCAAAATCTTCAGAATCTAGAACCATTGGTTTTATGGATCCAGTTAGTGTGAGATACTAATCTCATCTTTTGAAGCAGAAGATGTAGAAATCTTTGGCTTTGGAGCCAGGAAAAAGAATTTCCTTATTCTTTTTTTTCTTATACTCTCGTCTCGCCCTTTGGTTTCAAGGGCTGTAGGGCTTCTCAGAAGTGACTTCAGGGGTTGATGGAGAGCAGGAGGCCCTTCACCAGTAGCTTGGGGATCCGGCAGTAGTGTGCTGGAATCCTCTTTGCCATATTGCCGCGAGACAGCATGTACACTGACTGCCGGCGTGGCGCAGGGGATAGCGTCACAGACTGCGGTGCTGAAGGTCGCAGGTTCAGTCCCGTCCACCGGCAAAAATATATTTCTTAGTAATTAACAATTCCAAAATGTTCTACATCTTTCTTATGTTCACTTGTAAATTCTACTTGTTCTTATGTTAACTATTCTTCTCATTTCTGGTACATTTTGTCTGTGTATAAATAGCAGAGCACTCTGCCCGAGAAGCAGTTAGTGCTGCGTGTATGTAAAGTTCGTAATAAACCTGCTTTCATTGCTGTGTTCAGTTGCCTTCGGAGTCAAGCCTGCTTCCATTTCAACGCGACAATGTTGAGGAGCCTCAGAAGGGAGTGTCCCGACGGACCCCTTAGAAGCGAAAGTAGCCAGAGAAGGCTGTTCCTTCTCTATTTGGGTTGTGGGGACAGACGTTATCGATGTTTGGGGTGTCATTTCTCCCAAGATTAAAAGTTTGGGAGCGCCCAAAGACGAAGTGCACCCAGCTGTCAAGAGGGCAAGTGCAGTCAATCGGGCCTCGGGGCTAACTGGGGTCTGGTTGCTGGAGATATTGATGGCGAAGCTACTGTGTCATATGATGTAATCACGCACACTGGGTGGAGCTTTTGGTATATGCGCTTACCCTCTGGGTAGGTCATCAAATGTTCAAATGTTTGTTAAGCTTATGACACTTAACTACGGGGTCATCAGTCCCTAAACTTACAAACTAATTATGAACTACTTACGAACTAGGACGGCACAAATATCCATGCCCGAGGGGGGATTCGAACCCCCGACCGTAGTGATCGTGCAGACCGAGACTGGAGCGCCTCAGTCTCCTCGGCCACCGCGGCCGGCTAGGAAAAGGAAAATCAAAGGGCAGTAGTGCTACTACGGTAAACACTATAAATGGAAAGGTACCGGGATCTATCCCTAGTAACTGCAAATCTTTTTATTTCTCAATTTCCACCGATTTCAAATCTAGCAATGACGATGTGAAAAATAACGAGCTGCGCACAGAAAGAAGGAAAAACTAAAATCAAAGTACAACAGAACAACTGCGGTAACCACTGTAAATGAAAAAGTCCCAGGTTTGATCCCTGATTGCTGCAAATATTTTCATTTCTCAAATTTGCACCGTTTTCACTTCTAGCAACGTCTTTGATGTGAAACATATTGAGCTGCACAAAAGAAGGAAGAAAAAGTAAAATTGAATAGCAGCAGTAAGTCTGCGGTAAACACTATAAATGAACAGGCCCTGGGTTCAATCCCTGGTTACTGGAAATATTTTTATTTCTTAATTTGCACCGATATCACTTCTAGCAACGTAGCTGAAATAAAAATAATGAACTGCACACAAAAAGAAGGAAAAAGTAAAATTGAAGGGCAGCAGTACGACTGCAGTAAACACTACAAATGGAAAGGACCCCGGTGAATTTTTATTTTACATCGATTTCACTTCTAGCATCAGCATTGATGTGAAAAATAGCGAGCTGCACACTAAAAGATGGAGAAAGTAAATATGACGGGCAGCACTATGTGAGTGTTAAACATTACGAATAAAAAGGTCCGAGTTTGAACCCGGCTACTGTAAATAGTTTTAATTCTCAATTTGCACCGTTTTCACTTCTAGCAAAGTCGTTGACGTGAAAAATAACCAGCTGAGCCCAAAATCAGGGCAGCAGTTCAACCGCAAGAAAAAGAATGTGCAAATGTTTGTATAGTCTATGGGACTGAACTACGGGATCATCAGTCCCTAAACTTACATACTACTTATGAACTACTTACGAACTAGGACGGCACGAATATCCATGCCCGAGAGGGGATTCGAACCCCCGACCGTAGTGGCCGTGCAGACAGTGACTGGAGCGCCTCAGTCTCCTCGGCCACCGCGGCCGGCCAAGAAAAAGACAAAATAGAAAGTTCCCGGGTTCGAGCACAGTTTACTGCAAATATGTTTATGTCTCAATTTGCACCAATTTCGTTTCTAGCAACGTCGTTGATGTGAAAAATACGAGCCGGACAAAAAAAAAAAAAAAAAGAAAGACAAATTAAAATTGAAGGGTGGCACAACAATTGCGTAATCACTATATATGGAAAAGTCCTGGGTTCGATCCCTGGTGACTGCAAATATTATTACTTCTCAATTTACACCAACTTTATTTCTAGCCATGTCCCTTATGTGTAAAACAACGAGCAGCTCACAAAAAGAAGGAGAAAGTGAAATCAAAGGGTAGCAGTATGACAGTAGTAAATAAGTAAGGTAGTCGGAAGTGAATGGGTTAGCCAAAGTGTGGAATGCTTCACAAATATTGCAAAAGAGAAGTTCCAGTTGTGTACAGCGTCAGGTGGTGACTGCCACCTACCGCTAGGCGGAAGCTAAACACAATGGCGACGCGCGGTACGTGACCAGAAGCAGCCCGCCGGCCTACCTTGTGTAATGTGCCGAGACTTCGAGAGGCTATCAACCCGGAGAAAGGCTGCGGCCGTACAAATACCAGGTGGAAATTGGCAGGGGGCAGAGTACACTTGGAGAAGAGTACACATCGGCACCAGTTGCAGGTAGCGGCGTGAGCAGACGTGGGCGACCTCCAGCACTGGCGGCCGCTAACAGATCGACAACCAGTCTCGCCATCTCTGAGTCACCAGAGGCCGGCACGTAAGCAGCGGCATCGCCCACTAGTATACTCCCAGCCTCCCCACTCCGGGAAAATCACCGAAAGTCAGCAAGTACTCACATTCGCGACTGGAGCGCTCCCTATATTGGGAGAGTAGCGCCAACATTTTGTGTGGCTAGCCGACAACCGCCGGCTGCTATTGGTCAGTTGAGCGCGGGTTGGGGCACGTCCGCCATTTTAGGCCTAAGCAGTCTATCAGCGTAAATGGCATATTTCACTTAACTCGCTGTTATTTTAGCATTTAGAGGTGTTGGAAATCTGTAGACTCATTGTGTATTAAATTAAGAGCTTAACATAGCATATTCCACTTTTATATACAGCGAAGAATGCCGCAGTGTTGTGCAGTGAAATGTTACGCTAAGACAGTCCGAGGTTTCCGCATTCCACAGGGCGAAAGGAATGCGAAAAGACGCGAATTGCGGGTACATCGCATTGGAAGAAAAGATGCATTTCCATACGAGAATGCAAAATTGTGTGAAGTAAACAAATTTGTATTGAAATATCGAGTAAACTTCTAGGTTCGTCTGTTTCTTGCGAGTAATGTTGGCCGGACAATCATGTAAGACAAAAGATATTTTTAAAACATACAAATACGTAAAACTCTAACATCCGTATTTGACGAATTTCGCATTTATACTGAATATGACGAAAGTCTGGACAGGCAGAACCGTTTACGTATATTGTATGTATATAAATAATAATTCGTATCTTACTCATTCTACGTAAATTTATGTATTTAGACAAAACTTTTTTTATACATTTCAAGATAGTGAACAATGCTGCTTGGACATAAATCAATCAATGAACGTGTTCCAAAATATTACTTCGTGTCACAGTGTTGTGGAAAAAGTTGGGCACGCATTATTTAACCACTAAGAGTACATATTCTGATGAGAAAATATAATCGCCAAGCAGAGTGCTGTGGTAAAAAGTATTGGCATGATGAATGCCGTGAAGGTATTTTAAGACGCAGTTACTATGTAGATAAAATACCTTTCAAATTTTTTAGACAAATTAATTTGTAATTTTCCAATTTTTATTCTTTTCCTTGGCAGCCTAAATAACTAAACTACATATTTGTATTTTAATAAGTACCAGTACATTAAATGAAATATGTTAACTCTAGCGACTTAAAGTCTCTTATTATTACTACATATATTACTTTTGACAAAACTTTGCACGAAACAATTTTACAACTAGTTTGCTCAAAAATAAAAGGTCTTGATCTCAAATGACCAATTTTTCCTTAATATTGGCAGTAGATGTGAGGAAACGATGAAAAACTTTTGTTAATTGTTTACTTAACGTACTGTCATACCACGTTGATGTACAGACCGGTTCCCTTGACCATAACTGTTAATTTAACAGCGCCACCCATAGCGCTGCTACTGCGAGATAGGCCTACAATGGTGGCGTCCGCCCGGTTGGCGGTACTCTCCCAATACAGGGCTAGTCTGGTCGTCCGCCGCTATACGCCCTTACGACATTTGTTACATTCGGATTATTTCTCTGTTTATGGGCTTGCTATTTAAATACTTCGCCCTTTCCAAACGTTCATTCACTTCTGCTCCAATGATTTTTAAGACGATGGTGTAACTGTTTTACATGTTACCTCGCCTAATTTTTCCGTATGTTTAGAAGTTTCAATTGTGTACTCTAAAACCTTCGCAGTGTTCAACACATTGACAACTGAAGAAGTTAATATTAAGCTTGAGTGTTCACAAATTTGGCAGCTCATGAGTGATTTCATTAAGTTTCTTTTCAAAATGTAAAAGTTTAACTCTAGAACTCCACAATTTAATACGCAATTTATTTTGTTCTATTTTTATCAACTTTTCGTGTAAAATATCACACTGGATTTGACTGGAAGAAAGGCAACAATTACTGCCACGATTTTCGAGCAGTTGTACATTGTAATTAATGCTCTGATCATTGGTGACGTCAGTGATTTCATATTTCCGTTTTTTGAGTGTAATATTCACTGTCAGTTTTTTAATAGTTCTACGTACTTTTGCTTGTACAACTTTATAAGCTGGATAAGAAGGAAAAGCAGAGGGAACAGCAGCATCCAGCAATTTCTTAATTTTTAACCCAGACCGATAATCAGCCTCTCGGAAATGAAGTCTATATACCATATACGATCTAAAGTTGAATTTGGGAGTAAAATCTGCTCTTGATAATGCTTTCAGCCACTGTTCTCTGACATCACTTTTGCTTTGAAATTCATTAAATGAAACTCCTTTCGCTTTACCAGCCGCGGTGGAGTAGCCGAGCGGTCTAAGGCACCTCGCTGCGGAACGCGCGGTTGATCGCCGTCGGAGGTTCCAGTCCTCCCAAGGGCATAGGTGTGTGTGTTGTCCTTAGGATAGTTTACTTTAGTTTAAGTAGTTTGTAAGCTACGGACTGATGACCACGCAGTTTGGTCCGTTAGATTTACAAACATTTGAACATTTCGCTTTACCACTTCGGTTTGTGCAGCAATACACCACTGCTATTGACAAATTAAAACCTGTAATGAGACGTTACTGTGTTAAAGTAATATACGTATGGTAAGATCATAAAAATTAACCAATCAGACCAGATTACCGATGGGGTAGAAAATTAGAGAGTGCATATGAAGAAACATGAAGATCGGATTATTGCAAACCCTGTAATGGTTTTCTAATAACAATCTACTACGATTACATAGCTACTTATTACGGAATCAATCGACCGTAATTCCCTGATCATACCTCACAAGAAATTACACTGTTTACTTAGTTTCTACTGTTGATTACAATGTTCGTGAAGCGCAGGTTTAGGGCACGCTACTAGCGCCGCAGCGGCCGAGGCGGTAACTTGATGTACGCTCCAAAACACGCAAGCCGAGCGAACTGGGAAGGCTGGGAGTGTACTAGCGGGCTATGGCAGCGGCAAAACGGTACGGTGAGCATGCACGCTGGGATGCGCACATGCAGTAGTCGCCAACCGTGAGGGGTGGTTCGCCGCCATCGACCGCAGCCTTCTGCGAGTTTGTGACACTTAGGGGAGTGGGGAAAGGGAATGTGTAGACACTTGCGGGGAGACCCGGACGCTGCAGGTATTGAACAGGGTGTTCCAGAAGTAGGGATACACCACCCCTGCTCCACGCCCTCCAGCCGGACTTCTTGAGGAGGAGAGTGATACGGATATCTGATTGTAAACCACTGCCTATTACCTTAGACTTTGACTGTACTGAACAGGAGTTCCGCGTATTCCGTAATTTATACCGTTAACAGGCAATGTAATTTATAACCAACTATTGGCTGCCAATTTCGCTTCATTTTTCCTGGAAGTCTTGCAACTTGTTTCTCCCTGTTGGTTTATGCCAAGTTCGGATTAAAAATGGTTCTATATGACGGTGACAGAAAATAGAATTTATCTTTAGCATTTTTCGGTGTGTGACATTCCCTTACACATTCCGTATTTCATACATTTCTTAGATGTATTTGTAATTCGAATACAGCCAAATCGTTTTTGGGTCTACGAATAAACGCTTCAAGTATGTAAAATACTCATTGACTTATTATTAACGTTTTTAAATTGAATGTTTAAGGTTGCGTCTCCTATTAGAAAGAATAGCAGCTATTTTTAAAGAGATGGAAGTTGCGTGATAGTGGGGTTAACTACACAGCGGTCAATTACATCAACGTATCTGTGCAGGATGCCTAATATATTTATTGATTGCGCAGGTGTCTTGATATGCTTAGTGTTCTGAACAATATGCTTTTAGGAGGTATGACTGTGGAAAGTCATCGTCTTGTAGTAGCAGAGAATGTCTTAATAACTCTCCAAACATTATCAGTATTAAAATACCTTTTTGTTTTCAGGAGGAACACTCGACGAATTAATATGTATAATATGCTTCTCGGGTTTGCTGCCGGATCAAAACGTCTTCTTGACACGATATTTCGGCGGTCCACCTGGCCGCCATCCTCAGGTGACAGTGCTGGTACACCGACTCGCCGAGACTGAGTACAAGCCGCGAGCGGCGGACCCTATATACGCCGCGGAAGGCCGAGGGCGCGTGCGCAAAAATTGACAGTTCTGCCCTCTACGTTTCAGCGCCGCCAGTGGTGGA
Source organism: Locusta migratoria (assembly GCA_026315105.1). NCBI lineage: Eukaryota > Metazoa > Arthropoda > Insecta > Orthoptera > Acrididae > Locusta > Locusta migratoria. The sequence goes on from CM048755.1 coordinate 238,979,463, forward strand.
AGCCGGCGTAAACGATAGATCGCTATTCTGCAGAGACCGTTGTTTTTTTTATGTCAAGTAATAAAGGGTTCCACATTCTACTCAAAGGAAAACCCTTATCTCTGTTTATAATATTGTCAGTAAGACGACGTAAAAACGGTAGGAAAGCCAGCGACTTGCAAGTTTCTTCTTGTGGTTCCCGCGACGGTCCAAATTGAAAAGCACGGCAGATCTGTTGGTCCGTGTAACCATTCTCCTTGAAAACCGTTCTCAGATGGTCCATCTCTTTAGTTAGACTTTCAGCATCTGAAATGGCAAAAGCTCTTTTTGTCAGCGTACGCAGGACACCAGTGCGCTGGTAAGGTGGATGACAACTTGTTGCATGCAAGTAGCGGTCCGTGTGAGTGGGCTTTCTGTAAACACTATGTCCCAATGTTCCGTCACCCTTTCTGTACACCATGACATCTAAAAATGGAAGCTTCCCATCTATCTCGACCTCCATAGTGAACTTAATGCTAGGATGGAGGCAATTAAAATGGTCCAGAAAACGGTCCCATGTGGCCATACCATGAAACATGAAAGTATCGTCAACGTACATCCGGAAACATGTAGGTTTTAGAAACGACGTTTTCAGCGCCGTGTCCTCAAAATCTTCCATAAATAAATTGGCGACTATGGGGGATAATGGACTCCCCATAGCCACTCCGTCAGATTGTTCAAAATATTGACCGTTGAATAACATTCATGGTATGGCCACATGGGAGAGATGCTCTGAACCGTTTTCTGGACCATTTTAATTGCCTCCATCCTAGCATTAAGTTCACTATGGAGGTCGAGATAGATGGGAAGCTTCCATTTTTAGATGTCATGGTGTACAGAAAGGGTGACGGAACATTGGGACATTGTGTTTACAGAAAGCCCACTCACACGGACCGCTACTTGCATGCAACAAGTTGTCATCCACCTTACCAGCGCACTGGTGTCCTGCGTACGCTGACAAAAAGAGCTTTTGCCATTTCAGATGCTGAAAGTCTAACTAAAGAGATGGACCATCTGAGAACGGTTTTCAAGGAGAATGGTTACACGGACCAACAGATCTGCCGTGCTTTTCAATTTGGACCGTCGCGGGGACCACAAGAAGAAACTTGCAAGTCGCTGGCTTTCCTACCGTTTTCTGGAAGCATTTCATCTAAAATTGGAAGGATTTTGAAACGATATGACATCCAATGCATTTTTCGTCCACCTGCCAAGGTTAGAGCACTCCTGGGCTCAGTAAAAGATGACTTAGGATTGAGGAAACCCGGTGTATACAAAATTCCTTGTCACTGTGGAAAAGTTTACATCGGCCAGACAATTCGCACAATTCAAGATCGATGTACTGAATACCATCGACACACAAGATTGCTACAACCAGAGAAATCTGCAGTAGCTGAGCACTGTCTTACTGAGGGACATAAAATGAAATATGATGAAACACAAATGGTTGCTTCAGCGTCTCACTATTGGGACTGTATTTTAAAAGAATCGATTGCTATTCGTCTTACTGACAATATTATAAACAGAGATAAGGGTTTTCCTTTGAGTAGAATGTGGAACCCTTTATTACTTGACATCAAAAAACAACGGTCTCGGCAGAATAGCGATATATCGTTTACGCCGGCTTCCACCACTGGCGGCGCTGAAGCGTAGAGGGCAGAACTGTCAATTTTTGCGCACGCGCCCTCGGCCTTCCGCGGCGTATATAGGGGCCGCCGCTCGCGGCTTGTACTCAGTCTCGGCGAGTCGGTGTACCAGCACTGTCACCTGAGGATGGCGGCCAGGTGGACCGCCGAAATATCGTGTCAAGAAGACGTTTTGATCCGGCAGCAAACCCGAGCAGCATTACGCAGGGAAAGCCTACGCAGTCGAATTAATATGTAGTTAGAACAAGTTACTATATTGCTTTTCAGCTTGCAAAGGGTTGTGCAATTTCACTGAGTTTCGTGTTATGTTGACAGTGTGGAAACTTGACAACAGCAGTGCTAGACTTCTTGGTGTGCCAGTACCAAGGAAAAGCCATTAACCGCCCCAAGGGCCCCGGGTTCCCCGCAAGTGTTCCAACCCCGCCTTCTGCGGGGACGTCGCTGCACGCCAACAAGGAGCACGAGACCGGTAGCGTGGCCGAGCGACGCGGGTATGCTCTCGTCCAGGCCCGGCCGGCCACTGAGATGTCGCTACAGGCAGGCAGCGCGCTTCTGCCGAGATCAGCAGTCTGCACACAAAAAGAAGGAAAAAGTAAAATCATAGGCCGGCAGTACGAATTTGGTAAACACTATACATGGAAAGGTCCCCGACTCGATTCCCAGTGACTGCATGAATTTTTATTTCCCATTTTTCACTGATTTCACTTCTAGCAACGTCGCCGGCCGCGGTGGCCGAGGAGACTGAGCCGCGGTGGGGTAGCCGAGCGGTCTGAAGCGTCTCGGTGCGGAGCGCGCGGTTGCTCGCCGTGGAGGTTTGAGTCCTCTCTGGGGAATGGGTGTGTGTGTTTGTCAAAAATGTTCAAATGTTTGTTAAGCTTATGGGACTTAACTACGGGGTCATCACTCCCTAAACTTACAAACTACTTATGAACTACTTATGAACTAGGACGGCACAAATATCCATGCCCGAGGGGGGATTCGAACCCCCGACCGTAGTGGCCGTGCAGACAGTGACTGGAGCGCCTCAGTCCCCTCGGCCACCGCGGCCGGCTGTGGGTTTGTCCTTAGGTTAGTTTACCTAGGTTTAAGTAGTTTGTAAGCTACGGACTGATGACCACGCAGTTTGGTCCGATAGATTTACAAACATTTGAACATTTGAATTTGAGGAGACTGAGGCGCTCCAGTCACGGTCTGCACGGCCACTACGGTCGGGGGTTCGAATCCCCCTCGGGCATGGATATTTGTGCCGTTCTTAGTATAAGCTAGTTGATAAGTAGTTTGCAAGTTAAGGGACTTATAACCCCGTAGTTAAGTCCCGTAAGCTTTACAAACATTTGAACATTTTCTAGCAACGTCGTTGATGTGATAAATAACGAGCTGAACACAGAAAGAAGGAATAAAATCAAATCGTAGGGCCAGGGTCGGCGCAAGGGGTTTTTCCTGAACATGCGAGACTCAGTCTTGGCGCCCCCCCGCCCGCCCCCCCCCCCCCTCCCCCACTCCCACCATCACCAGCATATTACGAGGCACGTCCAGAAAGTAAGTTCCGTTTGGTAATAAAAAGAAATTGTATACAGATACAGAAGAAATTTTTATTGCACAAAATTCTACAACTCTTAAACTACTTTTCCACGTAACTGCCGAAATTTTGTAGGCACTTGTCATAGCGTGCCACAAGTTTTTCCATGCATCCTTCACAGAAGGTTGCCGCCTGTGTATTCAACCATGTAGTAACAGCTCTTTATTATCGTTGAAGTGTTGACCACCAAGGACAGATTTTAGGTGTAAGAAGAGATGAAAGTCGCTAGGGGAGAGGTCCGAGCTGCATGGAGGATGATCAAACAGGTCCCATTGAAGTTTCCGTAAGAATTGTTTGGTCACATTCGGTGTGTGAGGTCAGGCATTATCGTGGAAAAAAAAACTTTTGACAGTAATCCTCTTCTTAAACCTAAAATCTGTCCTTGGTGGACAACACTTCAACGATGATGACGAGCTGAAAGAACATGTTACCACATGGTTGAATACACAGGCGGCAACGTTCTTTGAAAAAGGCACACACAACTTTGTGTCATGGTATGACAATTGCCTACAAAATTTCGGAAGCTATGTAGAAAAGTAGTTTAACAGTTGTAGATTTTTGTACAATCAATATTTTTTCTGTATCTGTACCCGTTCGTTTTATATAACCAAACGGAACTTACTTTCTGGACGCGCCTCGTATATACACTCAAATTGAAATACAACATTCAACTGTGTGTGTGTGTGTGTGTGTGTGTGTGTGTGTCGTTGCCGCCGGTTGTCGTAGGTATCGGTGGCCGAGTAGAGAGAGACCGACACAGGGAAATAGTATGCACGCGTGTGCGGGTACAGAGTCTGAGGTGACCAGCCAGTGGGACAGCAGAAACTAGAAACACTAAGCTAGATTAGTACAAGATATATATTTCGAAGAAATAGTCCAATACTTAACTTTCATATGTTTCATTGCTGCAGACTAGTCTAATGGTGATACATAGTTTAACTAGGTAGAGGCATGCCTACTGATGAGAGTCTGTTCTAGTGCCTGTCCTATTGCCAAGTGGCCGATGCAGTTGAGTGGTGGCCACGAGCGGGGTTGCAGCAGAGGGCGCTCGGGGCCGAAGTCGTAAGAACGCTGCGCCGTGCTTGCATGGCGGCGCGCGGCGAAAGTACGTGGCGCACACTTCAGACTTGTGTGACACCACATTTATATATTCGGCCTTTTAGACCTTAAATAAAGGTAGGATAAAATGCAAAATAACGCACCAAACTAATCATATTAAAATATTTATTTTATTTTCTTTAAATTTAACATTAAAAGGTATCATTATAAGATTAACATTACAATATCACACGTATACAAGAAAAGTGGTATAGCTGAATGAAACAGAATAACACTAAATTCGCACTTTTGTTGCCTTAATCTTGGCAAAGTATCTCAAAATTGTATCAGTGTCCAATGAGTTCAGAATGTCGGTCTCATTTGCCAGTATTGCCAACGCACTAAGTTGTTCTTGAGAAGTGGTTAAACGCAGGTAGTTCTTCATCATTTTGAGTTTTGGAAAACTCCTTTCTCAACTGGCCACTGAGACTGGCAGCATAAGAAGAATTCTCAAGGAAATAAATACGTTCGGGAAAAGGTCAATCATTCCATTTTTAGTCAGATAACTTAGTGTTCCTTCAGCTTTAGGCGAATTATCTTTAGGTAGCAAAGGTGCTAGCATAACGATCTCTTTCACCCGGTCCTCTCCAGTTAAGGTAAAAAAAGAAAAGCAGTCAACAATCCGAAGATTGGTTTGAACACCACAGTGCTTTACTAGGCATGGTCCTGTTTGGAGGTGGTATGCCGTTGCCTTCCTCCGACCTTCAGAACTGACTTACCCAGCCAGTTATAGGGGGACCTACAATTTAACGTGGGTTCCGAACCACGGGGCTACTCGGTATTTTTCACATGAGCAATACTGCCAGAGGTGAAAGAAGTGGAAAGTGGCAGATAAAAATCCTAGGATCTGGCGGGGATCGAACCCGCGACCATTGGATTTGTAATCTTTTTAATTTTTATTTTAATCAATTAATTTATTTATGTATTTAATTTTTTTTGCCTTAACCACTTTTTTTTTCTTTTCTTTTTTTTCCACTTCAGGCGTTGGCGCCTAACTACTATATCCCACATAAACCTAAGCATCTCGCCTACCAAAAAAAAAAAGTCTAGTGCCACCGCCACTTTTACCCTATACTAAATCAAGGATGCAACTAAGGGAAAGGAAAAGAAATAATGTGTTCTTTTATTTAAACTTCATGGCTTTTATTTTAAATACAAATAGACACCAAAAGAAAGAAAAAGGCCCATCCTAACCGCTGTGTTTTGAAGTCTTGCCGAATTCTTTGAATTATAAATAAAATTAAAAAATTTTTTTTTCTCCTTCTTGTTCTTTGACGTAAGGAAGGTATTTAACGAGACTTTCTGAACTGTCCGGAGTCTTGGCCGTCTTCTCCGTGGTGTGTTTATTACCGGTAAATTCGATCATAACTCTACTTTTTTTTTAATGAACCAGTTCATTATCAGTTACTTCACTTAATATCTGCTCATGCCCGGCTTCAACGGACCACTAAGAAGTCATCAAACACCTTCAGGAGAAAGTTTGCGTAATTTTTCCGGTAGTTTGCATTCCTCTTAATTTTCGAATGTTGGCTCTCTATAAAAGTTCTATAATCACCGACGTCGTGTTCCGTTGTGGCTAATATATAGTGCATTGTTATTCCTTTTAGCCAGTTTGCTGCATTTCTCTTCGTATTCGGGTATGGAATCTAATCAGGATAGAGTAAGGTCGTCATCTGAATAGCATGAGGCACAGTGCGTTGAACGAAGGCCAAAAGGCAGCAGAGCAGATGCCAAATGTCCTTTGCCGTTCCGCAGACTAGTCGGTGTGTGTCCGTATCATGCACGTTGCACGGCTGGCACAGCGGCGTCGCCGCGAGGTGAATGCTGTGCAGACGTGACTGCGTGGGGTACTTTCCGTTCACGTAGTAGTACCATCTAGTCCGTGCCGCTGTCGGCAAGTTAGGGGAGTGTACGTTACACCAGACTGCATTCCAGTCGACCGTTGGGTGTTTTCCTTCCACAACGTTCCGTCGTTGCCCCATCATGAGGGTTCCGTACACCTTACGGACCGCAGGTAGATCATCTATGCGTAGTATACGTCTGAGGTAACTGTATTCCAGTAAAAATGTACTACAGTGGGACATTGCCGCGGAGATATGATGGAGATCTATCGGTGGTTCCAGATTGGGTGGTGCAATTTCCGTGAGAAGAAAAGCGATCAGACTGTTGGGGTCCCGTTTCCGTTGCCACAGTGTCAGACGCACAAACAAAGCCATAGCCTTGACATACACGTTGGTGAATCCCAGTCCACCGCCCAACACCGGGAGTGAGAGCGTGGAGTAGCTGACTTTAAAGAGATGTCCTTGGTTCACGTAATGTCCAAAGGCAGCTTGAATTCTGTCCGCAGTCGCTCTTGGCATCGGAAAAATCCTTGCCAAATACGTCATTTTTGATACCAAGTAGGTGTTTACAAAGTCGACCTTTAGCAGCGCATCCAAGGAGCGTAGTGAGTGTAGACGGATACATGCACGGATATTGTTCAAGAGGCGTTTGTAGTTGAGAACTATCGTGCGGCGTGTGGTCTTGGTGTACACCACCCCTAAACATTTCATCTCACTGACCACCTAGAGGCGTCCGTCAGATTGCGCAGGTAATCCACAACCAATGTTCATGATTCCTGATTTTCTTATGTTCATCTGTGCACCCGACGCTTTTCCATATCTCTCTAACTGAGCTATGGCTGTGGCAATCTCTTCATTTGAACGGACGAGGAGGACCACATCATCTGCATATGCACGATACATAAATTTGTCCCCTCTTACATTGACGCCGCTTAACGTTCGATGGAGTTGCAGCAGAAGTGGCTCAATTGCAAGTGAAAATAGGCCCATGGGAAGAGGACACCTCTGTCTGACGGAGCATTGGATAGTGATTGGTCGGAGTACCATTCACAAGTATCATTGACTTCGTCCCATTCAGAAGTCGCATTACAGTCGCGATGAAACGTATTGATATATCCATCGCTACCATCGTGGCTCGTAGGAAATCATGGCCGACTGCGTCATAGGCTTTTTCCAAGTCGACTGCCAGGATCGCGCCCTGAATTCTGCAGGCTTGCGCGATTGCTATCAAATCACGATAATCACAAAGCGCCTTGTGGATTGCACGATCGTTACCGATACCTGTCTGATCTTTCCCTGTTAACACTGTGAGGGCTGGTTTTAATCGCAATGCTAAAACCCGTGCAAAAATTTTATAATCGCTGTTGAGGAGCGTCAGTGGTCGGAATTGGTGCACTGATTGTCCTGTTGATGTCTTCGGGACGGGGATGATCAAACCTTAGGTAAATTCAGTTGGTATAATTACTTTGGCGTGCAGTAATTCTTGAAACATCTGTCTCAAAGTCGGTGTTAATATATCTTGAAATTCCCTGTAGAATTCAATGGGTAGTCCATCGAGGCCTGGAGATTTGTTTGGGCGACCTTTCGCCAGGGCCGCCTTCACCTCTTCCTCGGTCACATCTGCTTGCATCTCTACCGCCGTCTCGCGGACCAGTTTCCGTGGCAGTGCCACAAGCATGTCGGTGAGAGCCACCTGATCTGGAATCTTCTGCGAGTACAATCGAGCGTAGTAATCCACAAAACCTTTCCGAATTCCTGTCTGACTTGTTAAAAGTTGGTTGTCCTCAGTCCTCAGTCCTCAGTGCCGTGACGAGATTCCTCTTCGACCACCTCTTTTCACATACTATGTGGTGCATGGAAGGCGGTTCGTGCGCAATTCTGTAATCCTGTCGAGCTCTAATGACTGAATCTTCCATTTTCTGGCGCATTAGTTGTAACAGTTTGGCTTTGACACGGTTGATTTCTATCAGACGAACTGGTTGCTGCATTGCACCGTTGTATAAATCACGGAGGACGCTGAAATAAAATTCGATCGTGTTGTAGTACCATCTCATTCTGTCTCTTGAATAGCTCATCAGTGTTCTTCTCAAGGCCGGTTTGGCGCACTGTAGCCACCAAGACAGCACGGACGGATAGGCCTGTCTACGTCGTAAGCATTTTGTCCAGGTTTCGGAGACTAATGCACGACAATCTTGCTCCTTAAGAACGTCTACATTCAGCTTCCACGCTCCCTTGCCACGATAGGTTGTCTGACGCTCCAGGTTAACGGTGCAGATGTAAGCCAAAAGGTCAGAAAAAACTGTCGGCCAGAGTTCCGATTGCTGAAGACTCCCACGAAGCTCGCGTGAAACGTACATGCGATCTAGACGGCTCGCTGATGTTGCGGTGAAATGCGTGAACCCAGGCGCGTCCCCGTGTAAACAGTTCCAAGTGTCCAGCAAGGCCATGTCACGTACCAGGGCGGAGAGCTGTGGGCAGGTGTTGTAGTTTGGCGTCTGGTCGCGTGGCGACAATACGCAATTAAAGTCCCCTCCAAAAATTACTTGATTGTATCTGCCCGCGAAGAGGAGCATTATATCTGCCCTGTAGAAGTCGGTGCGGGCGCGTCTGTTTCCGGAGCCCGATGGGGCGTATATGTTGATGAATCGGACGTCGTTGACCGTGAGCGCCGTTCCTCTCGCCGATGGCAGGTATTCTACGTCCCTAACTGGGATTCCCTCTTTGATCAGGATTGCAGTGCCCATTTCTTGTGCAGTGCCCGGATGGATGTGTGCAGTATAAGCGCACAGGGAATGGAGGTCCGCCTCCCTCACCTCCTGCAACAGCGCGATATCTACTTCCGCCGCCCGCAACATGTCACTCAGTAGCTGTAATTTATTCCCACTGCTGATTTTGTTGATATTGATCGTCGCGATGCGATATGCTTGCAGGGGATTCATTCTGTGCCGCCTCTCTACGCGTCTTGCGGCCCAGCTCGCCATTCGTTGTCAGAAACGACTGCTGGTCCATTTCTAGCGTCGTGTGTTTTGCTGGTCGTAACACCTTTGCTCACGCAGTCCTCTTGCGATGGTTTTTCCGTCATTTCTACGTCTTCATTGCACTCGTCAACGTCTTCTGTCCAGTCGCCAAGACTATGGTCAGGGGCGAACTTCTGTAAGGTCTGAAATTCTTGATCCGGACCCTCACTGTCTGCTGCACTGAAATCACGTCTCTGAGAGACGCTTCATGATCTTCACATACCCGCTGACCTGTGGTACCGTCCTTCTCCAGCGTACTTGGCAACGTACGATCAAGTTTTTGAGCGTTTTCGTAGCACGGTTCAACTGTCTCGTCGACGTCTGGGGACGCAGTACGTTGTTTCTTGCGATTCCTGTAGCGGCGTCGTGGAGAGCGTCCTTCCTATGTATCGGAAATTTGAGACTGTCCCAGACTTGTAGTTTCTGATTCCTCTCCCTTATCGTGCGACTTGTTGGTGTCTGTCTCCATTGCATCAGGCCTCATGTCTTCGTCTCTCGTCGGGGTGTCGTCGTCCTTTCGCGGTGGTTCGGTGGCAGTTGGTCCCTCCTGCTGCACCGCGACCTCCGACACTTCACTCTTGGACCCTTGTTCATGATCTGGTGGCGACGCTGTTCCTAGTGCCGCTTGAACATATGTGAGGGGCAGAGTTTGGGGACGTTGCGTAAGTGGCCTTCATCCGTCGGTAATTGCACGATTCGTCTCCGTAAGCATTCTGATCGCACGTGGCCCTCCTTGCCACAGCCTGAACACGTCCGCGGTTGTCCGTCATACATAATGATGGCACGGCACCCACAAATGTAGACGTAAGAGGGGACGTGTTTCTTGAGGTCTATCCGTACTTGCCGTACTCCATTGAGAACATGATATGTCTCAAAACTCGTCCATTTTTCTTCTGTATAGGCGAGGTCCGTGCCGTATTGCCGGAGCGCCGTAATTACCTGCTGTTCCGTCACTTCAAATGGTAATCTGAAGACACGTATCGTTCGAATTCCGATGCCCGCTGGCTCCACCGTGACGTTTCCTACATTGCCGTCGGAGTGAAGGAACTTATAAGACCCGCCGGAGTTCTGAATGAGTCGATCGCAACATGCATCGTTGATTAATTTGACATTTACAACGCTCGCTACAACCGAAAAGTGATTTCCAATCAATTCGTGAGGATCGAGTTTGACCACTTCTCTTAAAAATCATTCAACTTCTAGTGCTTTAGGTCGAGCAAAACGGTTCTCAAATGTGAACTTCACGGTCGATTTCCGTAAGTAGTCAGCCATGTGAACGTCGTTTGTATACAATACGCGCACCGCTGCTACACATCGCACTCGCCGCTTTCTCCTCGCCGCTAGCTACGGCTTGGACGTAAACAAGACGTCCTCACCGCGAGGCCGCTCGGGCCAGACTGTAAGCTGGCACTCTACCACTGTGCTACAGAGCCGCACTATGTAACTGTTATTAGCTGCTGTCAATACTGCTTGTCCATTAGTTCGTCAGGTCTGGGCCGGGGACAAGTGTCTACAATTGTTTGACTGTTCGCTGTTGATTTGAAGTCCACACAGAGACGAAGTTTTCCTGACGGCTTGGTTATAATTACTAAAGGCGAGGCCCACTGACTCGCAGAAACAGGAGAAATCACCCCACTATCTTGCCAACGTTTAAGTTCTTCTGCAACTTTATCACGAAGGGCGATAGGCACTGGTCTAGCTTTACGAAATTTGGGTACAGCAGATTCGTTTAAAGTTTCATGTGCCACGAAGTCTTTTGCACAACCGAGTTCCGGCGAAAACAAGTCACTATATTTTTCACACAATGCATTGATTTTGTCCTGAGGCACTACTGACGAAATTTGAAGCACATCTCTTTGAATTGATAAGCCAAACAAGTCAAATGCATCTAGTCCAAAAATGTTCTGTGTAGAGTTGGCCTGAAGAACTACAAAAACAATTGTTTTTGTAACACCTTGAAAAGAGGCAGGCAGGCTACACGTTCCTAGCACGGGAATATTTTGACCTGTATACGCCGTAAGCACTTGTTTAGACGGCGACAATTTTGGCGAGCCCAGAAGTTCATAAATGTCTTTATTTAATAATGTGACAGCGGAACCAGTATCAAGCTGAAATTTCACAGTCTTTTTTTCTATGCAAAGAGTCACAAAGTTTTTGCCTGTGGCGCTCGACAGGTGCGCGAATGTGGGCAACATCTGATACAGTTTGTTTGCTGCGCTTGCACATGCGCGGGCCGCGTAGTGAAGTAAGCGGTGCAGAATCGGCACACAGCGGATTAACAACACTGTCACTAGATGGCACTTCCGCCGGATCGGCGTCCTCGCAATGCGAGGCTGCTGCACTAAAATTACTTTGAGTAGCTACATCAAGTGTACTGTCACTAGCTACACAGTACTGGGCACTTTTACAAGAAGTTGTAGAAGGCACTAGGTTTACTACAGGATTGCACTGTACATAGTCATTTTGCTTGTCCCGAACCCGTTTCTGTTGCACAGTTTTACGTGCTCGACGACACTTGCTATGTGCCGCACTACATAGTTTTGCCGTAGGCGCAGAAAAATTGTCTTGCATTGAGAGTCAAGAGAAACACCGTCCAAGTTTACAGCCTGTATGACATTTACAGAAGCACTGTTCCTAACGGCACCGTTCTTTGAGTTTACATTCTGCATACACACTGTCTGTACATGTCCTGTTTTGCCACATTGATGACAGGTTGCGTTGCGACTAGGGCAATGCGCACTCTTGTGGCGAGATACACACTGGGGGCAAGACTTACGAACATTTTTCTGAAAAGAGTGTTGGCGCCCGTTATTCACATTAGTTTTTCGAACACAACAGGGCGATCTTTGTGTCGCACTTTTACACTGGCTACTGTTCACTGTCTGTTCAGCATGGCCGGTAGAATTTAAAGAATCACTAGGGCTAAAATGAGAACTACGGCTAGGAAAGCGTCCATTACGGCACACTGAATTTACACTGTTGCTTTGTATTTCTACATCTGCTAAGTCAAAGGTATCATGCGCTTCAATAAGCTGCAGTACACTGTCTAATGAGGGGTCAGACTGTTTCAGAATTGCTGCCCTAATTCTGGGGTCCTGAATGTTCTGCGTAATAGCATCCCTCAACATAATGTCAGTATAAGAAAGTCCACAAGAGCAAGTAAATTTACATTTGCGGGTTAAGCCCTTCAGTTCAGTGATCCAGTCTTGGTGTGACTGCTGCGGTAATTTTTTAAGTCTGAAAGATCGGTACCGTGCCGCAGCTACGAGAACTTTTCTCTCATAATGAGCATTCAAGGCATCTACTATTGCATCAAATTCTAGATCACGAGGAGACGCGTGGGGGAAAAGTTTCTGCAGTAATACGAATGTTTTGGTTCCCACCAGTGAGGAACGAATATTTAACGGTCTGACCTGTAATTTGATGAGCCGCGATGAGTTCTTGAAATTGGGCGAAGTAGTCGCTCCATTCTGTCTCACATTCGTTGTACTGGCGGAACGCAGGGAGCAGTGCAGCGGCAGGTGCGGGCTGCTGAAGCGACGGCTGTTGTTGGTGAGTCGGCTGTGCCGTTAACTGCGACACCGCTTGCAGTAGTTGCGTGATTTGCGCCGTCTGTAACTGAATAATTTCCATTAAGTTTGGGTTTGGGGTAGTTGCCATACTGACAGATTAGGTGCCGCGCATACAAGTAAATTTAACAAAACACAAATGCAATATGAAAGGAGGGCTCGCTCTGCAACAAAAAAGTCCACAAAACATGTAACGGAATATGTTCCCCCAAAAATCTTATGATAAGGGTTGGTGGGCGGGAGCAATTTCTGCATGCTCCGACTGTTGCTGTCTGGCTGCTGCAAGCAGGCTGGTCCAAGGTTCTTCTATTGCTCCTCGTCGCCACTTTTGTATCCCATCCTCATCGCCACTTTTGTGTCTCAGCCTCGTCGCCGCTTTTGTGTCTCGTTTCCCTCGTAGGTGTCGGTGGCCGAGTAGAAAGACCAACACAGGAATAATGGATGCACGCTTGTGGAAGTAGGAGGTGACCAGCCAGTGGGACAGCAGCAACTAGAAACACTAGAGTAAATTAGAAGAGATATATATTTCATAAAGCCTTAGTAATACTTAACTTTTACATAGCTCAGTACTGCAGAATGCTGATACATAGTTGAGCTAGAGGCCTGCCTAGTACCTATCCGATAGCCAAGTCTTCACTGGTGCCTATCTGATTCCGAAGTGTTAGCTGGTTCCTATCTCAGTCCCAAGTGAACGATGTCGTTCAGTGGTGGCCACAAGCGGAGTTGTAGGAGAGGGCGCTTGTGGCTAACGTCGTTAGAACGCCGCGCCGTGCGTGCATGGCGGCATGTGGCGAAAGTAGGTGGCGTGCACTTTAGACTTGTGCGACACCACAGGAATAATATTTCGCTTTCTGCAGTTCATTCAGTTAAGTTTTCATTAACTTTACCAGAAAGTAGAGCAATAAATTCATTTACACTGTTTTCTTTGAACTCTGTGTCATTTGTGCTACGAAAAACTAAGCCTTGGGTTCCTAGAAATTGCACTATGCAAAGCACACGCTTCAAAACTTGATACCAGTTTTCATTTTCAGATTTGATTATTTGTTGGTTCTGATCATCAATTGTTTTGCCTAACTGCAGTCCTCGGAACAGTTCACGATAAAAGAGGGAAGCTTTTTACATGTGACGGTGACTGTCCGTGGTGATGTAGAAACTTCGACATATTTTGCCAATCTGAATATCCTTCTGTTCCAAACAAGCAAACATTATCAGGACTAAAAAGTTTTCAAAAGAAATAAAATATCGCATTTTTTATACTGAATAAACAAGCCACTCTCTGGTGATCCTCCAAATTTGTCAATTTTGTTTCGTAATTGGCAACCGTGAATCTTCTACCCGAAATGTTGTCAATAGGAAAATTGAAGTTTTTAACCTGTATAGGTCCTTTTTCGTCTAGTATTTGGCGAACTTCATCTGTAATTTTGGGTGGCCATATTCGAGTGAGTTGCACGTTGATGGACATTCCTCACACGAATCCTGGAACTCGTGAATTGGAAACCTGAAACACACGTACTTGCGAAAATACTAATTTGATACAGTAAAATATTTTAATGAGAGGCTACAGTTAAACCTTAATATAACGAATCTCAGGGGACCGAACAATATGTTGCATTGACGTTCGTTAAATTAAGGTGAGATAGACAGACAGAGCTACTTTCACATTTATAATATCAGAAGGGATCACACGAATTGGAGGCTTGGTTGTGATAGGAATATTTTTCTGACTCATTACATGGTAAAGCACAACAGAAATTAGAATTAACGAACAAGACACTGCAGACAGAGAGGACTTTGGTAGCTTTTGCTAGAGGCGCAAAACGTTCCAAATTCTGTTGACGAGCTCTGAGAAGAACTAGGGACCCAAAGTGTTAATTTGTCGGTACCGTATCGTCAACAACTAACACGACCGAAAATTCTTCTCATCATTTAGAAGTTGTTTCAACTTCAGAAAAAACCAAATCAATATCTTGAGCTTGAGAATATTCTCCTATTGGACTCTCATCCTGTAATAATATTTAATTTTAGTTTCTTTTCGTATGGCTGTTTGCTGGTGCTGATGGTATGATAGGAATAATGGTAATGAAGTTACATCGCATATAATATGACTTCATTTGCAATTAAACTTATTTAAATTAAACCTTACCGTAAATCTTTTTTTACGTTTTTTATAAGTGCTCAATTGCAAATAAACAATTTGAATATATTTTGAACATCGGCAATTACATTCATTGGAAGTCATAGTACTGTACTACTAATATAAAGCTCTAGGTTGAGAGGTTTTACTATTGTTTAGTTGTACAACTACAGACTAAAACTAAATAGTCGTAAATAGATTATTTTTACCTGCGGATGATGCTGCTTAGTGTCTCGTAATTCAGTTGAAAACTCGACTGCAGCACTAAGAGACTGTGATTTGCAAATAAATTTACTTAATACTTTTGTCTGTTTTTGGTCTTACTTCTCGATATCAGCTTTGCGTTTTCTACAAAACGCTCCACTGGGCTTCTTTTTGTCCGCCATAATTCATTACCCTAACCTAAAACCTTGCTATTTAAAAATAAATTGAGTTTTCTAAACAGATACAACTGTGATTCGTGAAAGCGAATTCGCATAAGCAAGTTATTCACTTAACTCAGTCCTGGAGAAACAGCCGACTAGTACTACAGGTGTGGTCAATCTATTGGGGAGTTACTCAGAATGCGCTGTTGCCGGACTCGGATTCATTCTCGCGTAGCGCCCTCACTCAAACAACGGAGAATCAAACGCTGAGCGCCCGCTGTCGCCTAGTTGAACCTGCGCTACTACTACTAACGCGCACGGCAACGGCGACGAGTGTAACAGTTTGACAGCAGCGCAAATCCAGCCACCTGGGAAATACGTGATTTTCACTGCACTAATACTGTGGCTATGGTTAGACTGTACGGTCGTGTTGTGACAGAAAAGTATTGAGCAAGCATCGTTCAGACTCGTCCCCTCACCCTTCACCACCACCAATACATAAGTTTCCTGACCACCTGCGCAATAGTCTTTAGGAGTCAGGTGTCAGACTACAGAACAATGCAAATATATCAGGGTTCTAAATTTGAAAGTATGGCGCCCTATTACGGTGTAGAGTCTGTAATCATAAGTATTAGAAGGGGCTACAAATAGAAATGGGATGTTTCTTTTAGCCGGCCGCGGTGGCCGAGGGGACTGAGGCGCTCCGGTCACGGTCTGCACGGTCACTACAGTCGGGGGTTCGAATCCCCCCTCGGGCATGGATATTTGTGCCGTCCTTAGTGTTAGCTAGTTCATAAGTTAGGGACTGATGACCCCGTAGTTAAGTCCCATAAGCTATACAAACATTGGAATATTTGTTTCTTTTAATTCCCGGAAAAGGCGGCCGCCTCTTTAGGGAACAAATTTTTCGCTTAAATCAATAGCGCCGATTTGGAAATGATGGCGCCCTATACAGGTGTATGTGGTCTCGTCTGTCCATAAAGATGCGTCAAAAAGATATAGGGTGTTTCTTTTCTTTAGGGGGGTCAAATTCTCACTGTAACTGCAGGGCGCCGATTGTGAAAGCATGGCGCCCTCTAGCGGTGTAGACTGCTAAACAGGACTAAACAGAAATAGGCCCTTTATTTTATAATCTCCAAAAAGAGGCCACCTCTTCAGGCAAACATTTATCGGCGCCAAAATAATGTTGACCCCGCCGAGCCGCCGCCTGTAATTTGGCCGGCGTGCTGGCGCCACATGACGTTAGCGGCAGAAAAATACCAACCGGAAGTGCCTGTAATTTGACAGTCAGAAGCAGTGTTGGTAGACGTAGGGAATTTTCCCTACACGTAGGTACTTTTAAGCATTAAAATCACGTAGGGAATTTTCATCCAAAACTCCCCATAACGTAGGTACTTTGGTACAATTTTACAATCGCCGAGACAGGCCTAGCGGGTAATGTTGGCAACAGAACAGTTGTCAGCACGCGGGAATGAAGCCGACCAATTGTGGCAAAGTTTGAAGTAGCCAATGATATTTTAGATGGCATAGTTGTTTGCTGTTCATAGTAAACAATATTAATTTGAAAACTTTGTTTCAGACACATTAAAATTGATGCAAAGTATGATGATTTCAATGTATATCAATGGAATGAAGAGTCGGTTTGGAAATAGTGTTAGAAAATGTCAGCACAAGAAAAATCACTGTTTCCATGAACGAACGATGTTTTATTACCTTGACTAGACTTACGTAAGGACGATATACTATTTAGTACTTGTAAATGAGAAGATGCTGACAAGAAAACGCTAAAACACTTGCGACAGCGAACGTTAAAATGAACAATTCGTTGTCAACATAGCATTACTCTTTACAAATCGAATTATATAGAGTGATGGACTTCCTTTTTTGTGCTGACTGTAAACTAAATAATTACTGCTGTTCCTACTCTATGGTCGATAGTGTCTGGATGTATCCTTGTGCGGTCAATAAATCAGTTATCCTCGTGTAACCGTGCACTCGAAATTAGCGGCACATTTGGGGAAACTAATTAATGCCGTTCCTCTCTATGACTGACAGGTTCTTGATGTACCCTTGTCCGATCGATAAATCAGTAATCCTCTTGTAATAGAGCACTTGGAATTCGCGGCATAATCTACACTTGACTCCATCAATCAGTAACGATCAGTCACTGGAAAAAACATATCTAGCAAGCATGATGTCAAATATTTATTTTAAAGTTTTTCAAAATTGTAACACGTCACATTAATCAACTGATTAACCTCTGCTGGCCGGACTCCTGGAATCAGTCCCTCCCTGACCCAAATCCTGGCTATGACCCTGGTGTAGGAGCATTAATGAGGTGGTAGGGAGAAAGTAGGGAAAACGTAGGTACATTTTTGTGAGACTGTAGGTATTTTCTCTCTCTGCCATCTGGCAACACTGGTCAGAAGTATAGTATCTGTGTCTTCAAGATCTTTGAGTAGGCTATGCAACGCACAGTGACAGCTTAGAATGTAAACAAAGCAGTCGATCATGCCTATTTTGTGTTGACACTCGATTTGTGTTTACCTCAGTCTGTTGATTACTCGCGAAATAGCTCGGAGTTTCTTTACGTATTGTTTTATTTTATTTACTATCCGAGTGAAAAATCACTTTTACAGGCGGTACTGATCTTCCAGTGACTTTCAACTACTTATTTTTTTAAAATAAATATTCAATAATGACGTTCCTTAAATTATGTTTCCAGCCACTATCTATGTTGTACACAGAGCCTGCTTGCTTCTGTATCGGATTTTTCAGCCCACGTTTGTTTGATGTTGCTACTGCTGTTTCAATTCGGACTTAGATTGGCTAGCACTGTTAAGGTTTCATGTTTCATTGCTCTTAGAGTGCGAAACTTGGGCAATGTCAGCAGCTCATACTGGGCGAAAAGTCTGACAAACATCAAACTTCAACAGAAAATCTCGAGATACATACCAACAGACAACATGTTAACAAATGGCTATAAAAGCTTAAAATGAACAGTAGATAAGAATTTGGGAGACATCTTTACAACATATGTATTTCCGAGTACCTTGAAGGTCCAGTAGCTGCGACAGTTATTTATCTTATAATTGCCACTACCATTAGATTGCACCCACCTTGTACTCACAATAAAGCATTTTAATGCACACTGTGTCATTAGTTCATTTAGGGCCCCTTTTCTGCATATGGAGAAGCTGCTGCATCAAATATATTAGTGTTACAACATTATAGAGACAAACGTGAGTTAGGGTAGCAAATTTTTGTTTATTAATGATCCCATCAATGAATAATGTTTACTTTCAGGTCTCAAATACCGGTACAGAAATATTTATCTTTGTCAGTCTACTTTGTTGTGTGACATTGTCCATCCAAAAAGATTATTACATTTACAATGGTTTGTTTTTAGGACAATATTCCCATAATATACACTCGGAAAACGTCATATATTCGGAAATTACTATCCAAATAACTGGTTCGACCTTATCAGTAGTAAATCTAAATAAAAGACAGAAACGTAGAACTAACTTTTAATACATTCAGAGACGTTCTTTTAAAAGGTGAAGATGAAAGAAAAAATATTTTAGGGCAACAGAATTCGAACCTTCAACCACACCAATTACGATTCCACAACGCTATCTATTACGCTACAATGACATATGGCTAAAGAGCCTGCAAGTATACTCGTATCTAAGTTGAATAGTTACGTTGTTGATTTGTTACAAACGAGGTAAGCGTTTTCGTGATTTTTCTTAAAGGCATCATAATGACATATTGCAAGTTTAAAGTTCGCCATTTCTGAATAATCTAAGATTTAAAATGGCGCCTGTCACATCATCCCAAAGATTCTACCCGTGCTATGTATAGCCTCTGGTCCAAAACGGAAGTGGTATTTTTCCGCCGCTAACGTATATTATCAGCGCCCTCTCCCTGGCGATGCCCCATGCGGAAGCATGTTCCGCATGGTCCTTGCACCTGCCCTGTGATGGGCAGCAGTACTTCTGCGGTAAATATTACAAATGTAAAAGTCGCCAGTGGGAGCAAATTTTTTATATCTCAGTTTGCAACGTTATCACTTCTAACAACATCGTTGATGTGCAAAATAACGAACAGCTCACAAGAAGGAGTAAGTAAATACGAAGAGCAACAGTGGAACTGTGGTAAATAGTGTAATTGGAAAGTTCCCTAGTGACTGCAAACGTTTTATTTCTCAATTTGCACCGTTTTCACTTCTAGCAATGTCGCTGATGTGAAAAATAACGAGCTACACTAAAAGAAGGGAAATGTAAAATCGTAGGGCAGCATAAGCCTGCAACGAGCACTATAGCTGAAATGGTCCCAGGTTCGATCCCTGGTGACTACAACTATTTTTATGGGTCAATTTGTAGAAATTTCACTCATAGCAATGTTGTTGATGTGAAAAATAACGAGCGACACAGAAATATATCGGAAACGTAAAATCGAACAATAGCAGTACAAGTGCCAAAAACACTAAAAATCGAAAGGTCTCAGGTTCAATCTTGGATGACTGGAAATATTTTCATTTCTCAATTTGCACCTATTTCACTTCGAGCAACACCGTAGATTAGAAAAATGATGGGCTGTACACAAAAAGCAGAAAGTAAAATCTGAGCACAGAAAAACGGATGTGGTAAGCACTATAAATGGAAAGGCGCTGGTTTCGATTGCCAGTCACTGTAACTATTTTTATTTCTAAATGTACACCGATTTCACTTGATGTGAAAAATAACGACCTGCACACAGAAAGAAGGTAATAGTAAAATCTAAAGGCAGCAGTACGACTGCGGTAAATACTATAAATGCAACAAAACTACAACTGTCCATCTAAGTTCAATATGAGAAATTTTAGGAAATCAGTCGTTTTCAGGGTTATTTATCTTCTCTCAAATCTTCATGTGGTCCTGAAATTCTTCCTGTTTAGTGTTCATCATTAAAATTACTTTGTAATTTTGTTTCAGGTTCCATAAAAATTGCTGTAATATAGTACTTTCAATTTTATATTTTGAAGTTCACATCCAAAAATAATCTTTGTGTTACGCCAAACTTATTTCTGGCTATTTTACATCTTACAGTTCCACATTACAACTGAAATTTGCAAGTAACAATGGAAAACAACTCAAAACTGCATCCTGCCCATAACAACTATAAACTCATAACTGACTACTAACTCATAACAGATCACCAACACCAGCACTGCCTGTGCATCAGCTTATATACACTGTGACAAATGACAGTCTGTATGTTGTGATCAGTTACAAATGTTCAAGTGGTTGTAGAGCTTATGGGACTTAACTACAGGGTCATCGGTCCTTAAACTTAGAAACTACTTATGAACTAGCTAACACTAAGGACGGCACAAATATCCATGCCCGAGGGAGGATTCGAACTCCTGACCATAGTGGCCGTGCAGAATGTGACTGTCGCACCACAGACCGCTCGGCCGCTGCGGCTGGCATGATAAGTTACAATATGTCAGCATATGATAATTGGTATTAATAATTAAATAAAAGTTAATTATTTAATACAATAGAGAATTACAATAATAATCTGATCCCTTGTATTGTAGAATTTTTAGATTTTAAACTAGCATGTCATGTTAGCAACAAATAGTATTACTATGCTTTTTCTTCTATAACAACTATTACGTTTATAATAAAGATAAAGCAATTTCACTTCATTTACAAGACTTGACATAATATAAGGACATTATTTACATTGAATACGAATTTAGATAATTTATATTTTTAACTGGTATATCTTTTCTTGAAGATCTCTCTCTGATTTAGTAAACATGGAATTCTCACCCGAGAGCTGTCAAAATACGTGAATTTCTTTAAACACACTTGTTTTGTGTTACAAACACAACAAATCGTAATGTAGGGCTTTATATAATGATTTTGAGGTAATTTTGAAAAAAATTACATAAATAATATATAAAAAATGTCATCTCACCAATGTGATGGTGACATGAATAGAATGAACGAGATTGATGCTTCTGCAAATTCATACTAGCTGTATATTTGAAGTATCATGTCAATTCATTTGGCATTTAATTCTAAATTAAAACATACATATTTCTCATTTTTAGTTACATGAATAATACTGGATGATATTATAAAATAGAAATTAATATTGAAATCTTATTTCTTCTTGCCATCTTTCCTGCATACAAAATTACAAATAAAGAATTAGAATGATTAATCAATGTATGAGACATTGTACCTAAGCAATTCCAAATCTCTCCGTCAGCAATGTTGCAAAGGCTACACTAAGGTATCAGTATTACAAGTCAGAATATTTACAACAGTTATCAAATAATGACACTTTTAGTTAATAATTCTCTTGTTTTAATACATATCATGTATTATTCATTTCAAAATCATTTAACCAGGTGCACATTGACATATTTATTGTACTCTTAATTTTAAGTGAATTTAAGTTTCCAAATTAACATAAATCATTAAATATACCATCTCATGTAAGCAAAAGTAGTATAAAGTAAAAAAGTAATATTAAAAAATTCCAGTTTGAAATACCAAGCAGTATTATACATATCACAATCTCTATAGAGGATTTACTTTTACTCAGTAGACGCTATGTGATTTTAAATATTTTATATAAAAAGTAGTAGGTAATATGGCCCTGCAATATTCATAACAAACTATGTGATAAAATAACAAAATACATCATTAAATATTTAATATAAAAGTGACTATGTTCTTACAAAAAAAAATTGTGAACAGGAAACAAGAAAAGCAAAGTGTTTCATGTTGATTAAAAACACAAGGTGTTACTGTTACCAGTCACTTAGTTTTATTCTACCCACAGCGTTTTGAGGGTTTCAACCCCCATCATCAGGTGGAATGATGTACTCAACTTAATGTCATCAGAATGATGTACTCAACTTAATGTCATTCCACCTGATGATGGGGGTTTAAACCCTCCAAACACGTTGTGGGTACAATAAAACTAAGTGACAGGTAACAGTAATACCTTGTGCTTTTAATCAATTTCAAACAACAGTCACAGTAAAGCCTTTACTAAAATGTTTTCATTTAAAGTAAACTCATTGGTGTTTGGGAATTTGATTTACAGCTTATAAATCATGTATTTCTGCTTGTAAGTCCCTTTTAAATATCCAATAGATAACTAAATTTTCTTATGTATATTACTATGAATTTGAACAAAATTTTGCAAGGTACGAGAACTAAAAACTCAATGCAGTAACATTGAACTAGAATTGTTTAACAGAAACTAAGCAGACATTACACTACAAAGAATAAAAGATAAAAAGCTTTGTGAAGTACTCTTTACAAAAACAACTTCAGTATTTCAAATAGGATTTCATTCAAAAAGTGAAAAATTATGGCTTAAACAACAAATCTTAATAGCTTCAAGTGACACATTGTTATACAAAAGTATTTTTACTACATTTTATGATATTAACCTAATAGCTGTTGTAATGGAAGTCTGTTCTCTCATCAACATTTATCATTAAGAGTGGAAAGTTAACACTTGTCTATAAGGCTTCAACTGTACCATATTTCTGAAACCATACAATTTCTTAGTATCCTGGTAAATTAATCTATAAGCTTCTGGGTTTGGTTATCCATAACTTCAAAGGGACCAACATTGATTTAAAAATATATATATATTTCACTATAAATTGATTTTGATTTTTAATAATCTTTAACAAGGACTAGATCTCCAGATTTGTATTTTACAATCTTTGCATTATTATAGTACCTTTGTTTTTGCTAATTGTACATAAGTGCCATATATTCCTTTACAATTGTTTTCTTCCTTCTAAGGATATAGGTTTATAAATAGGAAATTCTACAATCACAGAAATTAAGTTATCTGGTTTCTTATCATAATGAATCTCAAATGGGAAAAATGCAGTAGTACATTGTTGTAATCTATTTAAGATATTTTAAAAATCTTTCAAACATTTCTCCAATTCATACGATTTTCCCTGCAGTATGTACAGCACAATCTGCCAGTTCTTTGTTATACTGTTCAGTTGGGTTGTTTTGTGGATGATAGGCACAAATCAAAGTATGTCATATGTTGTTATCTGTTATAAAGTTCTTCAAAAATAGTATTTATTAATTTTAGAAGCAATAGTTTGACTAGTTAAATTTCTCAAAGAATAGAATTTTAGAAGTTTTGAAAACAAGTCTGCCACCACTAGGACATAACAGAAACCTCGTTTACTCCTGGATAATGGACCATATAAATCAATCCCTACAATCTCTAGTCGTTCATAGGGTAACTATAATATGTGTATTTTGAAAATGAATATTCTCTTGTATTTTTATGCATTTTAGTGGAAAAAATGTCCATAACGTAAATGGATGTGTTTAATCAATTTTTTGACATATTGATGAGGCCAAATATCCTTGTCAAGGCTTTGTCTAAAAAAAATAAAATTCCTTTATAACTTGATAACAAAGACGAATTTTTCATGATTTTTCTTTCCTAGGAAGCTCTTAACTAGTCTCCAATGCTCATTCAGTTTGATACCTTCTCAAATGTTCTCAAATTATTTCTCTTCCTTAATCTCTTACATAAGCATAAATTTAAATATATGGTCTTTTTCACTAGTATTTTCATCTCTAATCTTGATAATACATCAGCTTAACAATTTTCTTTCCTTGGATATATTCAACATAATAATCAAATACTGCTGTAAAAATAATGCCCACCTTGTAATCCTAGAATGGTGCAACTTCCATTTTTGTAAGTAAATTAGAGCTTCATGGTCAGGATATACAATTGTTTTATGATGTAACAAACAATTTTTGAATTTTATAAATGCCCATTGCATGGCAAATACTTCTCTTATAATTTCGTTCTTGAACATTTACTGTCCAGCTAGCAAAGGCAATAGATCTGTGTTCTAATAATCCATTAACATACACTTTCTGGATCACTGTTTACAAGCTGTTTTATTTCTTCAAAGACAAACTGACAATTTCAGTTCCATTCCCAGATAGTAATCTTCTTTAGTAAATTCAGAAGACAAGGTACATTAACTGCTACAGTTTTTACAGATTTTCTATAAAAATTTTCTAGTCCAAAAAATGACTTCAGTTGCTTCTTATTTTTGGGTGTGGGGAAACTCAGATAAAGCAATGATCTTACCTTCATCTGGTTCGATTTCTTTTTCAGAAATCACATCACCTCATAAAATATTTCTATTTCTGTAATTTTAAAGTCATTCCTCATTCTCTAAGTTTGTCTCCAATTTCCATTAATATCTGCTTATGTTCTTTCCATAATTTGCTAGTTACTAAGATGTCATCAGTATAAATTACTAGCTTAGACAATAAGTCTTTTTCCTCAACATAATCTAATTCTCTGTAGGACTCAGTTACAGAAATATAAAGTCCAAATGGAATGACACAGCACTGATATGATCTACCATTTTATAGACAGGCAGTATACTTTATAGAATCAATTTCAAGTAGGATTTGATGAAAACCTTCAGTCAAATCCAAACTACTAATATATTTAACATTTTGCAGTTTAAATAGTAACTCATACATACTCTCTGGGTGATCCACTCTTCCGTCAAGAAATTTATTTTGTTGTCTTGAGTCAAGTACAAGTCTTACTCCACCCTGTTTCTTACCAACTACAACGAGTGGGTTATTATATTGGCCCCTACTCCTCTGTACAATCTTCTATCTCTACATCTGTTGCAGCAATCTCTCTACTGCTTTTCTCTTACTAAATAGGTACACTACAGGGTTTGACAAAAGAGTTCATGGGGTTTCAGTCATAGTACACATTCATAATTATTCATCTACCTTGTTTAGAAGTAACAATACCTTTGTATTTATTCAGATGATCATATAATTCTTCTTTCTCTGATTCTGTTAACATCTACATCTACACAGATATTCTGCAAATCACATTTAAGTGCCTGGCTGAGGGTTCATTAACCACTTTCATAACTTTCCTCTACCATTCCATTCTCTAATAGCGCGCAGGAAGAAAGAACACCTAAATCTTTCTGTTTTCGATCTGATTTCTCTTATTTTATTGGGATGGTCATATCTCCCTAAGTATCTGGGTGCTAGCAAAATATTTTCATGTTCAGAAGTAAAAGTTGGTGATTGAAACTTCACAAACCGATCACGCCGCAATGAATAACGTCTTTCTTTTAATGATTTCCACCCCAATTCGTGCAACATTTCCGTGACGCTCCCCCCCCCCCCCCCCGTAACGTGATAAAACAAAATGATCTGCCCTTCTCTGAACCTTCTCAATGTCTTCCGTCAGTCCCACCTGGTCATTAGAAGCCGCTTGTGTGGTACAGTGTCAAAAGCCTTCCAGAAATGCAGAAATATGGAATCGATTTGAGATCCCTTGTCGATGGCACTTAACACTTCATGTGAATAAAGGGCAAACTGTGTTTTGCAAGAGCGATACTTTCTGAATCCATGTTGACTATTGGTTAATAGGTCGTTCTCTTTGAGGTAGTTCATAATATTCGAACATATGTTCCAAAATCCTACTGCAAGTCGACGTCAATGAGATAGGCCTGTAATTTTGGGGATCACTCCTATTAATTTATTCCGGTTGTCAGGTATAACCTCTACCCAAACCAACTCACAGGAAGTATCTGCCTCAATTTCGCTGCAGGATAAACCGTTTGTAACAGCAATAAACACGCCACCCCCCTTTTTTATTTATTCTATACGTTCTGAAGACCATTTGGACCTTTGAAAAAATTTCGGCCGAACTTATCTCAGGCGTCAGCCAGCTTTCAGAACCTATAACTATTTGTGTCTCAGTACTTTCTATCAGCGCTTGGAGCTCTGGAACTTTCCCAATACAGCTACGACAATTTACAACTGTTATAGCAATGGTTTCTAGATCTGCTTTCTTCCTGTGTCTGACCTGCCCCCTTTGAGACTGAAACCCATTTTGTGTATTCCCGAGGCCCTCTAACCTTAAAAACAGCCCAGTCCACACCACACAGCCCCCGCTACCCGTGTAGCTGCTTCATGAGTAAAGTGGACTCCTGACCTATTTAGCGGAACCCGAAAACCCACCACCCGTTGGCGCAAGTCGAGGAATCTGCAGCCCACACGGTCGCAGAACCATCTGAGCCTGTAATTCAGACCCTCCAGTCGACTATGAACCAAAGGTCCGCAGTCAGTCCTGTCGACAATGCTGCAGATGGTGAGCTCTGCTTTCATCTTCCAAGCAAGACTGGCAGTCTTTACCACTTCTGATAGCCGCTCAAAACCAGAGAGGATCTCTTCAGATCCAAAGCGAAGCACATCGTTGGTCCCAACATGAGCCACCACCTGCAGCTGGCTGCACCCTGTGCTCTTCATGGCATCTGGAAGGACCCATTCCACATCTGGAATGACTCCCTCTCAGAATGCACATGGAGTGCACATTGGACTTCTTCACCTCCCTAGCAGCCATTTTCCTAACGCCTAATGTTGGAGCTCCCAACTACTAACAAACCCACCATCTATGAGTGCCCGAATCTTGAAGGCAGAGGGGCGAGTACAGGACAAGAGACACCATATGCGTCAGGAACATCCTCTGCCACGGACAGCGCCTTGAATCTGTTCGTAAGACTAACCGGGGAGGCCTCCACTTCGGTCCCTGGAAAGTCTTACGCCGCTTGACACGCGCTGAGGAGACCTCCCAATCCACCACGGATTGGGGGGGGGGGGGGCGACCCTCTCGCGGGCAGCGAGAGGGCTGGCCACAGCCGCAGGCCTTTGGGAGGGCACAACAGACACACAGGGCGTCTGTTGCACACCGCGAGCGGCCCACAACAGCGGCGCTCACCCACCGCAGTCTCAAGCATTGCCAGCGAAGCCAACGCCGCCTGATGCTGCGAGCGAAGAGTCACCAACTCTGCCTCCATCCGTTCGCAGCAGTCACAGTTCCTAGCCATTCTAAAAACCTATGTATTTTCCAAGTAAGTAAGTTGAGGACACATAAGTTTGATAAACAGTGAGCTTCGAAAAATATGAACTTAAAGCCCTTTTTAAACGATGAACGAAGGTGAACAAGATAGATAATAATCTACTGAAGCGCTCCTAGCGTACTAGCCCTGAACTACAAACTCAAGCAAGATCTTGTGGCAGCGTGTTTAGACGATAAACTTAATCGAACAGTAATTCCCGATGTTGAAAGTGAGGTTATAAAAGCCGATTTGTTATGTAGGTAGTCATAGTTTAATACTGGAATTGAGGAAACAACGCTAAATGTTATTGACGGCCAAAGAAAACCTTGCAATCGATGTTTTTGATCAACTTAGTGTGGTAAAGTTCTGGGTAGTGAAACAACATTTCAAAACATTCACATCTATTTTCAAACGAAAAAAATAAACTTATGGACACATCAAGCAATATTTATAAGAGCGTAAATAGACCTTCTTTACTTTATCTACTACGATTTTCCCAATGACATTGTTAATAACGTCATGCACAAGTGAATTTTTGTCTTTCATTTGGACTGACTTTTTCATTTAAAATGCTATTTAATGAAAATTGCATCATCAAATTTCAATCTTATTCAAATAAACAATTGGCATCATTCTTTTCTGTTACGATATTGCAAATCATAAACCATTTTTCGGTTTCTGATGTACGACCTTGCTTTTCGGTGGACAATAATTGAGATAAATATTAAAGTCATCATGAAACATTTGCAATTTACCGCTAAACCAAAGTATAATAATAAATTAAAGATTAATAAGACAAGTTTGCGTGCAAACCGTGTATTTGTCGACTACAGTATGACAATCGCGTGACGAAAATAGATTAACTTCCGATGTCAGCAGACGACCGTTCAATCAAAACAATCTTCTTGAGAAAACTTAACGTGACGTTGACGTTAGGTGACGGGCAGTGTGAATGCCGTCATTAGAAATACATTTTGTAATACATTCTGATCATAAACTTCGACATAACGCAAAATATACGTAAATACGAAGGAAAATGGCGGACTAACTGGAGCGGCGACTGCAGCTAGCTGCTAGCTCGCGCATGCGCAGTGAACCCACTAGTACCGAATTTAGAACTCGTCCTATTTCTTTATCGCTATAATTATCGCGCTTCGATACTAGCGCGATCATACTAGTGCAGCCGTTCAAACAACTGACGGCCGCCATTAACGCTACTTGTTAGCAATATATTACAAGTTCGTTGATCGTTTAAAACGGGCTTAACACTAAACTGTTTATTATCGGTGAATCTGAAAAATATATACGCGAACTAATAAATCAAAATATCAACAACTGAACTGACAACTAAACGCGATTCTCAATAAATAAACACGCGAGCACACTAAAGTTTAAAGAACTGCAACAGAAAGCACACACGAAATGAAAATAAGTCGCTTCTATTACGAAGCTAGTCACTGTACCATGTAGAGCTGCTGCTGGTCACGTGTGCACTGACTGGCGGTCACTGAGCAACTGAAGTGTAGGATTACCAACCGCGAGTATGATCAAAACAAAACAAAAGCAGTGAGCGGCGGATTTACACTGTGGATGAATACACTGAACTGATTAGTTGAACGCGAATCTAAGTAAATATACACAGGAGCACGAAAAGTTTGATAAACAGTGAGTTTCGAAAGATATGAACCTAACACTAAACTGTTTATTACCGGCGTATCTGAAAAATATACACGCGAGCTAATAAATCAAAATATCAACAACTGAACTGACAAATAAACGCGATTCTTAATAAATAAACACACGAGCACACTAAAGTTTCAAGATCTGCAAAAGAAAGCATATACGAAATGAAAATAAGTCTCTTCTATTAAGAAGCCGGTTACCGTACAATGTAGAGCCGCTGATGGTCACATGTGCACTGGCCAGCGGTCACTTAACAACTCCGTTTCTTTAACATTTGCTTGAGCTACTTTAGTCAATGATTCTTCAAATATTTCATCGTATTCATTATTATCTTGTTCATAATATGTCCTTTCTACTAATTGTCCTACCCCCTTCATTTGATTGTGGCTGCTATCACACCTTAATAAAAAAAAGTTCAATTTCTGAAATCACTTCATTTTTAGGTTCAGTAAATTTTAATTTTCTATTCTCTCAATCAAATTCAGCATTGGACTTGATTAACCAGTCCATTCATAATAAAAAGTCTGTACTTTGGGAGGAGCAAACATCCATACAGAAATCTTATGAAATTAATTTGAAAGTGTAGTAGAGCTTGTCTCTTTATTAATTGACTATGCCTCCCAGTTGTCCCTTAATTCTTAATTCCAATGAATGGTAATTCTACATAACTCTTCCCTTCACAAATTTTATGTCTCAATCTATGTGATATTGTGCTAACTGGGCTTCTAGTATTTACTAATGCTTTTCGATTCCAAAAACCAGCCTCAGAGCCACAGTTCTTCATCGAGAACCTCACAGACATGTTTTGTTATGTGACGGCTTTTTCAAAATGGGTCTGTCTTGATTCAAACGGCATCCCCAACCTAGGCGAAGGCATTACTTGCCTGCGACAAGCTTGGTGGTGTCTCTGTTATTTTCGCCCAACAAATGACGCTCAACATGGGCCAGGGTGTCATTTACCACCGAGATCTGTCACAGTCCGACGACGATTTGCGCGCCAATATACATCGGCCTGGTGTTCACTTCGTCCAGCGTGTATATATGGGAACATAATATCACAGGGTTGCCACTGGTGGTTTCGTCCTGGCCTTAAACACATTGCCCGAGAAGGTCAAGGTCATGATTTACCAGTGTGATGTGAAACCATATATCCCTCCACCTATGTGATGTTTTAGGTGCTGGAAGTTTGGGCATATGTCTTCCAGATACACTTCCAACACCACATTCAGGGATTGCAGGCGTCCATCACACTCAAATGACCCTTGTACCCCTCTTCCTATCTGTGTTAACTGTAAATAGCAACGCCCACCTTGCTCGCTGGACCTGTACTATTTTGCACAAAAGAAACCAAAATCATGGAGATCAAGACCCTGAACGGTCTGACTTACACTGAGGCGAGGAAGAAATATGACCACCTCCATCCTGTCTGTATGGTGACATCATTTGCTTCAGTCTCCTATCTCCTTGATATGAGATTCACAATTGATACAATTTTCTATGACCTCTATGGTCCATCAACCTTCCACTGCCCCCTTGATTGGTGGGGCCCCCATTTCTCCATTGCTCCCCCAACACCACTTGTGGGGGCAACGCCATCCCCACCATTGGGGCACCAGTCCTCATTCCCCAGTCGTGGAAGCAAGTCTTCCCCAGCTCCTCTCGCCAGGAAGGGGTCACTTGAGACACTCTCTTCTGAGGCTTCTACGTGTGGACTGGAGGATCCCAGGCAGCAGAATCCGCAAGCTCCTGCTCGAAGGTTTTCCCCATCAGGCCCTGAAACCAGTCGTGAGAATTCCTCCCAGACCTTCAAACTCAATGGTAGCGAGACGCTAAAAACACCAAGAAAAAGAAGACAAAATAACCTTCAGTGGCTCCAAAGCAACATCTTGTTTAGACATCTGCCTCTGAAGATGAGGTGGAGATGCTCGCTTTCCCTGAGGATCTCGATCTCACTGGATCCCTAGAACCAATGGTTCTAGACAATGTCGACTCTGATACTATGGCAGCAGGTGATCGTTCTGATTGACATCCTTATCTTTTCCACCATGGCTTTCCGGTATAGATACAACGAAATTCCCCAGCGGAAATTCGGCGGTATTTTCAACAGTCTTGCTGCGCTACAACAGTTGTTGTGCCGCCTCCCCATGCTGTGATTGGCCCTACAGGAAACTTGGTTTCCTGCTGAACGAATCCCAGCACTTCATAGCTATCGGGGCTACTACAGAAACCGTGCAGACTATGATGGGGTATCTTGAGGTTTCTGTGTATAGGTCCTCACCATCTTCACCAGTGCTGCCGTGCCTCTCCACACAACTTTCAAAGCAGTTGCTGTTTACATTCAGGCCATGCAGGAATTCGTCATTTGTTCCATCTGCCATCTTTCAGATGATGTTCTCTCGCCTACTGACCTTGCTGCCCTCGCCGTACAACTTCCCCAACTATTTCTCCTTTTTGGGGACCTTAATGCCCATCATAAGAGAAATTAGGGCTCGTACGGAGGCATATAGGCATTCTTTTTTTCCTTGTTCAATTTGGGAGTGGAATAGGAAAGGAAATGCATAGTAGTGGTACAGTGTACCCTCCGGCACGCACCTTACGGTGAATTGCGGAGTATGTATGTAGATGTAGATGTAGATCCTTTCTTGGGTGGAATGGAGACAACCCACTGTGGTAGAGATGTTGAAACCATATTAGCACAGTAAGACATTTGCCTTCTTATTACGGGTGCCCCTACACAATTTAGCATGGCACATGGCACATATTCAGCCATAGACCTGTCTGTCTATAGGCCAAGCCTTCTCCCACTTCTCAATTAAATGGTCCACAACGACCTTTATGACAGTGACCAGTTTCCTATCTTTCTGTCGCTCCAACAGTCTCAACCTGGAGGCTGCCTACCCCTCTGGTCTCTCAGTAAGGCCGATTGGTCGGTTTACACCTTGCTGCTTGGAAACCACTCAGCTTCCAGCCGACGTCGATATGGCTGTTCAGCAAGTCACTCAGGCCATAGTTTCCACCACTGAGGTAACTGTTCCACCCACCACTGGCTCACTTTAGTGCAAGTGAATGCCTAAGTGGACACCAGAGATCACTTAGGCCGTCTGGGATCGTCTATAGGCCCCATCCTTGTACAGAGCACTTGATTGCCTTTCAAAGGCTCCAGGCCTGAGCTCAATGACTTATCTGACAGAGTAAGCAGGATTGTTTAGAGAGGTACAAAGCATCCATTGGATCTCGCAGCTCCCTATCTCAGGAGTGGGT
Source organism: Locusta migratoria (assembly GCA_026315105.1). Taxonomy (NCBI): domain Eukaryota; kingdom Metazoa; phylum Arthropoda; class Insecta; order Orthoptera; family Acrididae; genus Locusta; species Locusta migratoria. The sequence continues at coordinate 239,011,636 of CM048755.1, forward strand.
ACTGTCCACCAGCAGGAATCCCCTGTCTCCGCATTCAGGATACACTCTGTACAGAACCAAACGCTATTGCTGAGCACATGGCAGAGCGTTATGCATGCAGCTCTGTGACCACAGCTTACAGTGCAGCCTACCACACCCACAAAGAGCTAGTTGAGTGGAAGCTGCTATCATTTCATACATGTCGCCAGGAGCCGTACAATGCACCCTTTGGCGAGTGGATGTACCAAAGTGCCCTTGCTGCATGCCCTGATACCCATCGAGGACCAAATCATATCTGTAGCCAATTCCTTTGTGATCTTTCAGCGGACTTCCAATGTCAACTTCTCGCCCTGTTCAGTCGTCTCTGGAACGATGACGTTTTCCCATTCCAATGGAGGGTTGGGGCATCATCCTGATGATGAAACATGGCGCAGATCCGCTGGCAGTCTATAATTACCACCTGATCAGCCTCACCAAATTTCTGAATAAGCTCTTCAAATGGATGATGGAGTCGGTGGCTCATGTGAATCCTTGAATAAAGGTCTCCTGCCCCCAGAACAGGGGGGCTTCCGTCAAGGCCTCCCCACTACTGAAAACATAGTGGCTCTATAGTCTGCTATCCATACAGCATTTACTAGGCGTGAGCATCTTGTTACCATCAGCACCTTCTGCACGAGTCCCATGGCAAGTCTCCATGTTGAGGAGATTCCACAGGCAACAGCTACTAGCCTTGTAGGTTGCCCATGTTAATGCGTTGCCCCACCACCCAAATCACAGGGTTCTTTTCCCAGCTACTGCACTACTGCCTCACGATGGTGGCAGAGGTCGGGTCTCCCAATCGCGGTTTCGGTTCGTTCCCTTACTTTGTTGCTTGAGACCCTTCCAATCCCACCCACTTTACTACCCTTCCCATACTCCTCCTTGGTCCATTCCTCGCCTGCAGCTGTGGTTAGACTTGTCCCGTGACTCGAAAGCCTCTGGAAGAGGTATGATACCACCTGGCACCACCATTTTGTGGCTACACTGCACGGCTGGGGATTACGAGGTTCACTTCTGCTGTTCATCCAGAACGTCCTCTTGCTTCGCTGTTTCTAGGTTAGGGTTGGTAGTTCTCTCATCTCATCTGATGTTCAGGTGAACAGGGTCCCACAGGGCTCTGTCCTTAGTGTTCCTCTCTTTTTAATTGTAATTGATGGCCTTGCTGCGGCGGTGTCATCGGTTTCTTCCACACTGTATGCCGATGACTTTTGCGTGTACTTCAGTTCCATTGACACTGGTGTCGATGAAAGGCATCTCCAGGAGGCCATTCGAAAGGCGCAGTCATGGGCCTAAGCCCATGGATTCCAGTTCTCTGTCTCCAAAACCCGGGTTATACACTTCTGTGACCATCAGACGGTGCATGCAGATCCTGAACTGTATTTGGTTGATGAACTACTTCACATTGAAGAGACGCATTGCTAGATATGTTCTTCGATGCCTGGCTCACTTGGGTGCCATGCCTTCAGCAACTGCGACAAAAATGTTGGTACTGTCTGAATATTCTTTTCTGCCTCAGCCACACCGTTTATGGAGCCACACATTCACCTCTTTAGTAGCTCTATAAAGCCCTCATTCAATCATTCCTGGACTATGGGAGCCTCATGTACGATTCAGCATCCCCTTCTGTGTTGCGAGTCTTGGACCCAATCCTCCATAGTGCCGTCCGTTTAGCGACAGGAGCCTTCCACACAAGTCCAATGGCAAGCCTCCTTGTTGCAACTGGGGTTCCCCCCCCCCCCCCCTGCGATTCCACTGGCAACATACTGTCTCGTACGTTGCCCATGTTAATGCCTCGCCTCACCACCCGAATCACAGTCTTCTTTTCCTGGCTGCTGTACTCTCCTTCCCACAACGGCAGAGGTTGGTCTCCCGATCGCGGTTTGTGTTCATTCCTTTCTCTTGTTGCTTGAGTCCCTTCCAATCCCTCCCACTTTTCACCACCATTCCCGTACTCCTCCTTGGTCCATTCCTTGCTGGCAGCTCCAAAGCCCCTGTTGCACCGTTGGATCTCTGTCGCCAGTTTCAGGCAGTTCTTGATTTGTTCCATGGCGCTGAAGTTATATACACAGATGGTTTCCTAGTCGATGGCCGTGCTGGGTATGCCTATTCCCATGGTCAGAATGTTGAACAGCATTCTTTGCCCCGTGGGGGTAACGTTTTTACTGTGGAACTGGTCGGTATTTGTCGGGCTCTTGAACATCTCAGAGCCTGCCCTGGGGAGTCTGTAGTTATTTGTATTGACTTAGTGGCTTGCAAGCCCTTGACCAGTGCTTTACGAAACACCCTTTGTTGAGGGCAATTCAGGACTCTATGTTCAGTCTTGGCAAATCTGGCCGATCTGTGGTCTTCAGATCCCAGGCCAAATTGGCATCTCAGGGAACGAACATGTCGATTAGCTGGCCAAGCAGGCTAATTCCTCAAGCCCCCTAGAAATTGATCTCTGGGAAAGTGATCTCCTACTTGAGTTAAATCGGAAAGTACTTAGGCTTTGGAATTCTGAGTGGGTTGACTCAATCGCGCTGAATAAGCTCCGTGCAATCAAGCAGTCTATGGCCATTTGCAGTTCATTCCTGTGGGCCTCTCATAGGGACTCTCTTGTTATCTGCCGACTACGTATTGGCCAACATGGTTAATGCGTGGCCTTTTACGTCGAGATGACCCACCAAATTGTCGTTGTGGTGCTCTGTTGACAGTCATCCACACCCTGTTGGACTTTCCGCTTGTAGCCGCCTTGCGGTCATCTTTCAACCTGCCTACTGCACTTCCTTTAATTTTAGCTGACGATGCCTCTATGGGAGACCCTGTTTTAGGTTTTATTCACTCAGCTGGCTTTTATCGTTCTATTTAGTGGTGGGCTTGTTTGCCTAATTTCTCGGGCCCCCACCCATCCAGAACCTTTAATCTGTTGTCTCTTTTACATTTTATGTCTTGTTTTTTAACTGGAGGATTTTAGTAACTCAGCAGTGGCTGGCTCATCCTGTATTATCTTTGTGAACAGCCAGATACTGTCTTCTGCTGTATAGCTTTAGATCAGTTCAACACTCAGTCTCTTCCGTTTGGGTTTTCTTCTTTTGTGTTGTCAGTATCGCACAAATTGTCACTGTGTACCCCTTGTGGGTTTCCCCTCTGGGTGTTGAGAGCAAGTCTTTACTTTTCCTTATCTGGCCTGATGTCTTCGCTAGGAACAGGGGACTGATGACCTCATGGTTTAAGCCCCAAAATTCCAACAACAACAACGTCTGTCTCTCACGCCATCTTGGACAACTGAAGTGACTATGTCTTCCTGTTCTGTTATTTTCAAGGATGTAATATGCTTTTTAAAGCCACCAAAGGATTTAGCAAAAGCTATCTTAGATTAGACAAGGAGCTAACAAGAAACTCAAACATTTGTGACACTCCCTATGCTGATAATATAAAATTAAAAACTGAGAAATTCATTATTGATGTAAAGTAAATATAAATGCCCAGAATTAATGGGCAATTGCAACCAAATCCAGTTCCTCACATTTTGCCAATATTGCCCTAGTATTTTCCTGCACCGTTAAAGCTAAGAAAATCTATAAAAAGAAAGGTTCTTTCGAAATGGTGACTAAAAACCCAAAAAATGTTTTAAAATCTGTGACAGTGATATTATTTCTGATTAAGCAGAACGGGCTGATGCATTCTGCTGTTGTCCTTTGCTCTTGAACAACTTTGTAGACGACTTGTTGAAGGACAAATCATGATAATATATTGTTTTAACGGAAATGGTACATTACAGATATGTCACAAGCGCTCTACTTTGAAAAATTATATGTCAAATAAAAGCAAATATCAATAAATGATGAATAACCATGAAAGGCATAAGCAGAGTTCTGTGGTTAGAGGGCTAGGCTACAAGAGGTTCCAATACTGTTTTTTTTACTTATTGGTAACAGAATCAAGCACGATAATATTAATGTATTTTAACTCTATTTTACATTACTCAGCAGTTTTTTCCGTATTTATTACTACAATATGAGAGTGAAAAGGTGCAGGAAACGAACAGGAGAGTTTAAATTGCTGTGGCTGAAACTAATACAATGGTGCCGGTAGTTATGATCTTCCTTCTCACAAAGATGTATTTGGCTGTATATTTCGAATATGTGGCGATTTCCGAAGGTGTACTCGCGTAGAAACCTAATAAAAAATTTTAAATTACTATGGATTAAACGACTTACTTGCCAGTGGCATTTATATTCTGCTTTTCCGCAAATAGTTGGCTCCTTATACATGAACATGTTCCGATTTGCAAGTGTGTAATTATTAAGCAGGAACCTAAGCAAACTACTTATTTAATATGATTGAAATGTGTACCATCGACATTTATGTTCTCATAAGTAATGGTTATCTATGTAACCCATTAAAACTGACAGTCTGTCCAGTCATGACACAAATGATGAAGTGGTAATTTGTGGAAAACCACAATCATATAAAAAAATAGTTGGCCGTTAGACTGTCATTAATTAGTTTTAATTCACAATTTTGACTTCGATAATATAAGCAATTTTATGTGTCACCAAAGTAATTTGAAACTGTCTGACATCAAAACACCTATTAAAAGAAAAAGAAGAAGAAGAAGAAAAAGCAGTCAACTATCCGAAGATTGCTTTGAACACCTCAGTGCTTTACTAGGCATGGTCCTGTTTGTAGTTGGTATGCCGTTGCCTTCCTCCGACCTTCGAACTGACTTATCCAACCAGTTATAGGGGGATCTACAGTTTAAAGTGGATTCCCAACCACGGTGCTACTCGAAATTTTGTCACGTCAACAACATTGTCAGAGTTGAAAGAAGTGGAAAATAACAGATAAAAAGCCTAGGACCTAGCGGGGATTTATAGTCTGGCACTCTACCACTGTGCTACCGAGCAGCACAATCAATTCTTAACACTTTAATGCATAGTGAAGCTGATCAGCTACATACCTTCTTTTCCCATTATCTCTCAAAAAATGTTCAAATGTTTGTTAAGCTTATGGGACTTAACTACGGGGTCATCAGTCCCTAAACTTACTAACTACTTATGAACTAGCTAAGACTAAGGACGGTACAAATATCCATGCCTGAGGGAGGATTCGAACCCCTGACCGTAGTGGCCGTGCAGACTGTGAATGAAGCGCCTCAATCCCCTCAGCCACCGCGGCCGGCCATTATCTCTCAAACTGATCAAAATTTTACCACAAATTCATTTGTAGCTGCTTCTATACATAGTGTTACACATGCTAGTAGCTCGTTCTAGAAATTATAAATTGGAGAGTGCTACTGAATCAGCTCGACAGTTAGAGTTACTTCTAACATGTGCGTTTGTTTACTTTAGTATTCCTCCACTGTCATGTAAAATTAGTCGGTCACATGCTACTGTTGCATTATGAGCTACTTTCTGGAAAGATTAGAGGTATAATAGTAACGTTTACTGTATCGGGTACATCATGAAAGTACTATATAGCTGACCAGCTATGAATTTTTTGGTTTCTAGTAGTGCATAATAATTTAAGGATTTTTTTTCCAATATTTTCCCAGTATATACACACTATACATTAATCGTGGTAGTTTTTTTAGAGCTTCAAATAAAAAGTCATTCATTGCAGTATTAAAAGCGGTTGTCAAGATTCCTATCTGAGCACAAATCAAAAATGTACTGTGTCAGTGCACATAAACCAAACATAATGGAAAAGTACAATTTATTTCATGCTCCACACTGTGGGATGGCCATGTTTTGATTTCATTCATGCATCAGGTAGCCTTACCATTTATAGTAACAAAAGCCGAAATCATTACTGTGAATTAAAAAATAACTGTTCACAGTCAAATACCTAGCATTCCCTTCAAAAACATAGTTGGCTCTTCATTTTCCAATATGTGCCGATTTACAAGTTAGTGGTTAAGTAAGTATCTAAGAGATACTTGCTGTATGGACTGGTAGACCTATGAGGATTTTCTCCTTTTCAGGTGTAGGCACAGTCGATTACAATCACTGATGGGCAGCAGTATTGTTGTCCCTTGTGAGTTCAGATGCCGATGCATTCTTGCTTGACTGCAGGACACGAAAATCTAAATCAAACTCAAATGCTGGAAAATAATCGTCGAAATCACAAGATTGGGAGATAATAAAATATCGACATTCTGAAATAGATATTACAGAACTGACAAATGTACAGTTTTTTATCGGCAGCTTTAATAAAAAAGAGTTGTTAATGTATTATATTTTGTAGCAGATTTCACGTCCCCCCCCCCCCACAGCTCCCCATGGCACGCCCTTCCTGTACCTTCCTCTACCATAATATCCGGTCCTTACCCGCAAATAAACCTCTCCCACCACCAACATGGACATCTTATTCCTCAACGAAACCCTCCTTCATTCCATCAGCTCCGCTCCTTAGACCCTCCAACATACAGATGGCCCCATCCCCTTGTGTGAGGTTGAGTGGCGATCGGCCACCTCCGTCACCATCCGGTCCGGCCACAACCCCTCCTCAACGATCCTACAGAACATCTCATCCTCAGTCTCTTTCTTCCCTCCTTCACAATCACCCTCACCACCATTTACACCCGTAGCACTGCACACCTTCTCTATGACTTCCTATCTCACATAGACCAATCCTTCACGACCTATGTGGTTGGTGCCGACCTGAACCTTTCCGTTCTGCCACCGAATTCTGGCGGTGGCGTCAGTTTCTTTCCCAGCTCCGTGGCGACTCCGTTCTCCTCCCGCAACCCACTCGCCCACAGAGCAATACCACCCCAATGTCGTCCTGGCCTCTCCTAACCTCCTGGGCCGCCTGCAGGCGGAAGTACTCGACCTCATTGGCAGTAACCATGCTTCGTACTCCTCACCGTAGAACCCCACGGCCGTCAGGCTCACACTCCCCATCCCAAGCCCCCTCCTAAGATAGTCCATGATTACACCCGCACCGACTGAGATGTATACCGTCGCTCCATAGACACCAAGGTCACCAGCCAACCCCTGCCCCTCCACACCCCTGCCAATATTGACCGCGCTGCTTCTTGCCTATACCAGACCGTTCCTGATGCCGTCCACTCCCACATCCCTACCAAAACCATACACCCACACCATCCTTCCTTACCTCCACAGGCCCTACTCCTTCTCCGAGAATCCTGTCACCTCTACTGATCCTTCCTGTGGACCCATGACTGGGACACACTCCGTCGCCACAGGTAAATCCAAAGTCACATCCGAAACCTCTTGAACCCGAAAAGAGGCTGGGACTGGCGCCAGACATGCACTCGTCTTAACATCTGTCTCCCACACAACTTCTACAAGTACTGGTAAGCTTTCCACCGCCGTACTGGCAGTGACTCTGCCCCCAACTACCCGCTTCTCTGTAATGACCTTCCTTTCCCTGACAACGCCAGTAAGGCAAACCACTTCGCCACCCATCTTAATGATACTTTTTCCATACATGACAATCCCAGGTTGGATTACTCCCTCTTCCTGGTCATCCATGAGCGAGTCAACACTTCCATCCCTCCGCTCTCCCCTGGCCTTCAGTACTTGGATGATATACCCCCCCCCCCACATAATTTACCCTGATCACGGCCCTCGACATCGAAACAACACTCTGCACAAATGCAACACGGCTCCTGGCCATGACCACCTAACCTACAGACACCTTCAGGACTGCCCCCATTCTTTCCATACAGCCCTTGCTTCCCTCTGTACCATCATCCTATACACTGGCTTCTTCCCCAACCTATGGAAAACCTCCCATCTCCTCATGTTTCTTAAACCCAGCAAGGCGCCCTCTGACGCCTTGTCCTATCATCCCATCAGCCTCAACTCAGTGTTCAGCAAGGTCCTGGAAATAATCCTGTCTCGCCGCATCCACCAACATATCCGTCAATACCAGCTCCTTCCCCTTTCCCAATGTGGCTTCCAACCTTCCTTCTCTGTCGATGACCAACTCCTGCGCCTTACCCACCTCCTTTCCATCCAGATGAACTCCTGTCGCTCCACTATTCTCCTTTCCTTCAACATCGAGAAGGCCTACGAACGCCTATGGCATTCCAGTCTCCTTTTCAAATTCCAACTCTACGCCCTTCCTGTTAACTAAGTCCAATTCATTGCATCCTTTCTTACCCACCGCACATCATTTGTCACTGTCAATATTCCGACGCCCATTTGCTTTACCCCTCCGCTGGGGTGCCCCAGAGCTCCATCCTCTCTCCTTTCCTCTACCTCATATATTCGGCAAACATGTCACAACCCCAGCTTCCTGTCCATCTCCTACAATATGCTGACGACACCGCCTTCCTCGCCCTTGCCCCTCCCTGGCCCAATCCTAACATGTGCATCAATCCCATCTCTCCGAATTCTCTACCTGGTGCAACCAGTGGCTCCTCACCATTAACCCCACTCTATCCCAGGCGATCATTATAGGTCACACCACCCCATACTTCCACCACCATGACCTCTACCTCACACTCCATGACCGCCCCATCCCACAAACCAAAACCCTCACGTACCTAGGCCTTACCCTCGACCGCTCCCTGTCCTGGAAACCTCACTTTCAAACAGTCCATGATAAAGCCCCCTTTCACCTCAACCTCCTCAAACTGCTTTCCGGCCGGACATGGGGCCTCAACCCTTCCACCATCTTCTTCACCTATCGTTCCATCAAGCGTCCTATCCTCTGCTGTTTCCACCCCGCTTGGGTTTCCGCTCCCCCTGCCCACTACCAATCCCTCCAGATCCTCAAATACTATGCCCTCCACCTCGCTTACCGCATCACCCTCCCTTCCCCCACACTTATTCCTTTCCCTCACCTGCTCAAGTTCCTGAAACACCTCCGCCTCTGATATGGATCCTGCAAACTCGATTCCCAGCACCCGCTTATATCCCTGTCTCTTGTGGCATCCTGGGCCTCTGCCACACACCCCCTCCCCCCCTCCCTTCACCTCTACACTCTCCACATCCTCTCTGAGGGTAATTTTCGACACCTCCCCCTCCCTGATGACCCCTTCCATCCCGATATTTACGTATTCTATCAAACTTAATCCTTCCCCATATTTGTATGCCCCCTCTCCCTCCCCCTCTGTCCCCTTTCCTGAGAGTCCTTGCGTCATCCCCCCACCCACCCCCACTCACCTTCCATACTTATCCCCTGCAGGGAACCTGTGATATCAGTTGTAATCAGTGCTTCGTCAGTGTTCAAGTGTTAGTGCCACTGTTTCGTATGCCGTGTGCCAGTTTTAAGACGTCAGCAAGCACCGAGCAGGCTAAATATTCGAGTTTCCATGTGATTTTAAGTGTGTGCTCTCGTTATCACCCTCTGTCCTCAAATGAATGTGTTTTAATCTCCATGAGTTTTATTAACACAGCACGTATATGTATCTTTTAAGCACCATGGCCATTTTAAATTCTGAATGTGTGTTTTACTGTTCTATGTGTCATTGTTGTTTCTCCCATTTTATCTCCTTTAATTTGTGTAAATTCTGCATTATTTTTTCTTCTTGTATATATTTTAAATCTTCATGTCAAATTTTATGTACAAGTGGCTCAAGAGCAGCATTGAAGTAGCTGCCAGCCTGTCACCTTCCGGTGGCTGCAAAATACAATAAAGAAAAAAAATACTCAGTTGATGTAACGTAATCAGTGAAACTAATTAATGCTCATATTGCGTGCAAAATTACATTTACATATCACTGAAGCATAAATAACATCTGTAATGCCACAGGTGTGTTCTCTAATTGTATTATTAATAAAACAGTTATTCACAATTCACACACATGCAGCTGATCTGTGAGCCATCTGGTGGCAATCCTATGACTGAGGACAGTTAAAGCTTCCAGCAACAGAGTTCGCAGTTAACTGTTTCCTCCTCTTCTCATACATCTTTTTCTTCAACCAGAAATCCTTAAGAGGCCATTAGTGGAAACTGTTATTGTCAACACCATTTCATTCACTCCACTCAGGTCTCCCGCTACCAAGACATTGTAACATTAGCAAGCTACATAAACATTCTTACAGCCCACTTGATGTGTCTGATGTAATGTTGTGCACCATAAGTATGGAAGAAAAAGTAAGGAATTTATAGGGTAAGGTGTAAGTTGGACGCACATCGAGGGTGCCTGGAGGTCAGTGGATCTACAGTAATTCGTATGAAGTACAAAAGGTAATTTGCGTTTGGGGGAGATTTGCTAGGGGTTAATTATTGTATCTTATTTTGTTTGATGGATTGAGAAGCAAGGAAAATATGAACGTACAGTTGCGGTGGAAGTCAAGAGTTTTTATTAAACTGCTTATTAGTAGGAGAACGCAGAATTGCACAAAGTATACGCTCAATTTTGTCAACAGCACAATTCCAGACGTTTAATTGTTATTTTGGAAGGGTTTTACATAAATTACGATTTAGGGACAAATGTTCATGTATGCAGTTGGTTATGAATAATTCATTACTTTAAAAGTACAATCAATCTAATGGTAAACTGATGACCTAGCTGTTTAGTCCCCTAAAAGCCAACAACAACAAACTGATTCAAAGAGAAAGTGTATTAAAATATAGCAGGAATTCAGGAAAGTTAGTTGACTTGTGGGTATTTAAGTATTTCATAGAACATGTAACATGTTTCTAATGGAAACATAAACAGTGTCTAAAGTTCTGTTGAATGAAAAAGTTAATTTTCAATGGGGGTTTGGGAAAATAGATGGTTCGTTATAAATACGCCATGATTGTAGGCCTAATTTCAACAGTTTCCACAATCCAACACTGTTGATGAATGAACTTCTGATTGATACGTTTTCGACTTTGTACTGAAGTTAATCGTGAGATCAGCGTGGGACTGGACTGCAAATGGCAGAGTATCCAACGACTGTACAATGACAATATGTAGTGTTGCAGTGCTAAAACTTAGAGTGCTACGACAATTGACTTCAACGGACTGAAAACTAATTCATATATATATATTGCTAACTATATCAACAGGGTGCTACTTTCTGTGCCAAATTGGCCAGCAACTTAACAGAGAAAGTGGAGGTATTGGGTCTTTACGGAAGTAATGTCTGTAGAGTCCCGCAATTAATATAAGTAATGGTCTTGTTGGGAAAGAGACTGGCCAGCAGCGGACCATGATGAGCAGTTGGAGCATCTGCGAGATAGCCCAGGTATTGAAGTAGCGGGTTAAACCAAACGGCCAGGCAGGGTTTTGGGCAAAATAGCGGAAATCTGAGAAAGGCACATTAGCCCGGTCAACGAAGACCGAAAAATGGCGATCAGGGGAAAAAGTTCGTGTAGTCGCAAATTTTTGTACAGTGGTAGCGGGGGGTGTCATGAAGAACATACTAAAAATCCTGACCTGCATGTTGTGAGCGTTGGGGTGGGAGCGCATTTAAAGGTCACTTTTTCACGTTTTTCTTAACTATCTCGAAAACCATGGATTCTAATGAAAATATTTCCCAGTACAATAATAAAGTACATTAAATTTCCTTCAGGATAGGTACTATTCCTTTTTTTCTCTAGGACCAATACTTTTCTCAGGACAAGGGGTTAAAGAATTGCAGTTTATGAAAACAATCGTTTAGTAGTATAAAATTAATGTTTATTGTTAAATGAAGTCGATTAAGACCAATTATTAAAAGCCTATACCTCATTTAAGTACAGTAGAACAGTGATCAGGCAATCTTGGTTTTTCAGTGATAGTTCTCTTGAGTAAGTCATTCACTATGTGAGGCAAAGTGTTTCTTAATTTACAGAACTCGAGTGAATTCAGTGTAAATTTATTATTTGCATTTTCATTACAGTGATGATTGTGTGTCCAGTTTTCTCAAGTTAGAATACACGTGTGTAGCCTTCAGCCTTAGTGTAAACTTAATGTGTTTGAATTTCCTTGCTGTTTTTAACTGACTTTTCGCGTCATTACTGCATCTGCGAGTATGCTAAATATTTCTCAGATTTTCTTACATGAGTCCGCCTTTCCTGTTTGGTATGACTGATTGCACCATGTGCTTTTGTAACGGTCATTACTTCGGCCTTCAGCCATGCTTTTGTTAATACTAGTTTTCTTCTATACGAATTCTCACATGTGCTTTACTCACTTATGCTAAATTAATTTCTGTTTGCAAATGCTATGAATTTGAGCGTGGTCGCACTCCATGTGGTACTTAAGAATAGTGAGCCGCTGCCTCCCTATACATGAGTTCGTTTAGTCCACAGTATACTTAAAATCTATGATCAAAACACCTGCCATCTCGTCAAGACGCCACCGACGCCTCGTTTCACCGCTGCTTTCAAGTGTTCCCAGAGAGTGATGTACCGCCTAGCTTTATGTGCATGTCTGTGAATGAATGTGCTTTCAGCTACCCATTGTGTGTTTGAAAATTTCCTCCCACGTTACCTCCATATTCATAAAGGACAGAAACAATTTTAATACGGGCAGTAATTATACCATTTAATTCACTTTTGTACAAGGAATATGCTTAATTTGGTCTCCCCACATTTATTTGCTTGTTATTTTTCTGAATAAATCATGATTTTAAAGTATCAAACCTCTGCTTTATGATTTCATGCTCCCCATCCCATGTTTAATTATCTATTCATTTATTTTTTTAAACTGATTTTGTGTTTGTTAAAATGTTGGCTGCTCCCTTAAGGAGTGAGCAGTTAGATAAATTTCTGTTGCGCATGTACTGTGTCCTCTCATAAAGTAATTTTGAGCAGCAGTGAGCGTTTTAACTTACATTTGCAGATCTCAATTGCCCAAGATCTTGCTTATTTTAATAACAGGCTACTTTCAAACTGTTGCAATGTCACATGCTAGCACAGTATGTAGTATTACTTAGTACCAACCAACAGTCAGTGAAAGTTTATTTTCTTTATTGTTTGATTATGAGCACATTTATTTTACATTTGTTTACACATTACTTTAAAACATGTATCTCAATATATGAGTATATGGAATGGCTAGTAAAAAATGGGACAAAATGTGTCCCATACTTAGTTTGTGGGGACAATGGGAGACTAAGGCTAAATAGGAGACGATCCCATAGAAAGACCGGACGTCTGGAGAATATACTGTAACAGGACAAGAGTAGGTGACACTTGTACACAAAGTACCCCCCACCATACAATCACAAGGTTTATCTACAACATTTCTTCCGGAATGCGAAAACCGAGTTACGTAAATCGTGTATCACTGTCGTGTTTACATATTAAGGCCAGAAGAGGATTTGTAACGCCATTCAAATATGGCGTTTGGAAAACAGCTGTTTGAGTTCCTGATTTAGTCAAAAAATGTTCAGATGTTTGTAAAGGTATGTGACCAAGCTGCAGTGGTCATCAGTCCAGAGACTTACAAACTACTATAACTTATGCTAAGACAACACACACGCCCATGTCTGAGGGAGGACCCTAACCTCCTACTGGGAACAGGCGCGCACTCCGCAGCAAAACGCCTCACAGCGCTCGGCTACTCTCGCGTGGCCTAGATTTAGTTGACACAATCTTTGTTTTTCTTTATTTAAATAGGCAGTTTCATGTTTAGTCTAATATTTATACTTCTCTTTCATGCAGAAAAAGACCCTCTGTCGATGTTAATCAAATATTCTGAACAATAAGATGCAACCTGATAACCCAAGGACGCTTAAAAAACCGTTAGGTTTGATGGCTATAAAAATGTATTGCGGTATTGGGAAGTCCGCTTTATAGAATCGAATTTCCAGGACCGATTTTGGAGTGTTTACTTGACCAATCAAAAGCGGAATTGGGAAATCAGTTTACGAAATCTAGTTATGGGAGCCTCAGACACGGCCAACTATAATTAAGTCTCATTTGACAGGTAGCTTGTGCAGAACCTCAAAAAAACTGTATGTAATAGAAATTGCCATCCTAATTTAGGTTTTCCATGAATTCCTTAAATCACTAGAGGCAAAATCGAGGATGGATACTTCCTCATCCTTACCCAAGCATCCTAGTATGAGCGGCATCTATAACGACCATGCTGTCGACGGGATGTTAACCCCTTAACCTATAATAATGGGCATAGACCATGCACGATGATCGGGCCAAACGTAAATATTACGGGCATAGCCCATAGTACAATGATCGGGACAAATATAAATATTAGCGGTGGCGCCCTCTTAAAATTATAAATATTTGTGGAATATTTGATATGTAGTTACAGCCTGATGCAATAATTATGGTAGATTCAAGAACAGTACTATAGAAAGTTTATTTATACAAAAATCAGTAATACAAAATTAATAATCAGCATTGGTGTGATATAATTCGAAGCATTCTGGTAGATGTAAAGGAACTTTGCACTTCTTACACTCCCACGTTGTTTCTCTACCCTTTGTTCGGGCAAACTCTATCAGGTTTTGACGGTTTTAATTTTGATGGTGTTGGATCAATGTGCTTTGGAAAATGACCCCAATGCTTCACGTGCACTCTTTTGGGCATCTCCGGAAGATAATTCACCTCGTTCTCTATAAATCGGTTTTGGCATATTCTACAGTAGAGATTCGGCTATGTTGATCCTATAGTCGACGTAATATTGTTTATTCCCGTTATTTATTTTTTTCCATAAAATGTAAGAGTTAAAAAAGACCAACAGCGAACAGATAAAAAAAACATTTTTTATATCCTTTCATGTATTTCTTCATTACTAGGAATCATGCTAATATTTGGTCTTGGAGATCAATTCCATTCATTCCCTTATTGTATTCTGTAATAGTTTGGTTCTGGAGTGTGATTGGATCCTTTTGTAGTCATTTCAACTGTTTCATGTTTTATTGACATAATATAAACATCTCGCTTGTCTTTCCATTTTATAGCGAGTATTCGGTTGCAGCTTCTTATTCCTATTCTCCCTTTCGTAATTTTATATTGCGCATATCTTTTGGCATATATTTCCTATACGTACGATTTGTGCTAATTAGATTTATTTTATATTTATATGATAATGTCATAAATAATTTTAGGGAAGAATGCCAGTTGTCTATGTATAAGGTGCGATCCCTATGCAACACTAACTCAGAAAGCTCTTTGACAACATTTTCCGAAGCACTATCATCACAGTTTGTTTTTTCGTGGCATGTATATATTTTAAATTCATAGCAATAGCCTGAATCGGACTCACATAATTTATAAAATTTAACGCCAAACCTTGCACTTTTTGAGGGGTTAAATTCCTTATAAGAGAGGCACCCCTAGAATTTCATGAGCGATTCATCAATAGCAATATCTTCTTTCAGTATATACACTTCTGTAAATTTCTTGTTCAAAAAATTTATCACAGGTTTAATCTTGCTCAAATTATCTGTAATGGCAACCAGATTATTGTTTGAGAAACGCAAACACCTTGTAATTTGCAGGTATCTTTTCAAAGGCATTGATTTCCTAAATATCGGCGTTTCGAGAATAGCCCTATTCGACCAATTCTTGTTTTTTTTTTTTTTTTTTTACCTTTGCCATTATTATGGTCACTGCGAAATATCTTTAATTTCGGTAGAATCTACAGGAAACCAAGTGTCGTCAATTTCTCGTCTTCTATGGGGATCCGTTCGTATTTGAAAGGAAGGAAGCAAGCTTAGGGTTTAATTCCCGTCGACAGCTTGGTCATTAGAGGCGGAGCTAACAATCGGAGTTTTTAGGTGAGGATAGGGAAGGAAATCGGCCGTGCCCTTTGAAAAGAACCATCCCGGCATTTGCCTGGAGCGATTTAGGGAAATCACGGAAAACCTAAATCTGGATGGCCGGAGGTGGATTTGAACCACAATCCTCCCGAATGCGAGTCCAGTGCGTTACCACTGCGCCACCCCGCTCGGTCGTTCGTATTTGATCTGCATACTGGTTCGTTTCGGTTACAATATTGTTCCAGTTAATGTCATCAAATATTAGATTAAAATATCACATTCTTTTCTACTTCCTCCTAATTGACATAAGGCTGCCTCTGTTATGACAGGAGTCATCGTATAGTCTCAGATTTTTTGACTATTTCTTATTTCCTTCCATAGCCAGGACTCCGGTAGTTGACTGTCATTGGATGTATTATCAATAACTAATCGCCTACACTTTCTTTGAACACTAAATATATCGTCACTGCTTTCATCACGAAATCTTTTTCCTGAGAACATCTTGTGGGGTTGCGTCTCTGGAATTTTATGAATGTAAATTTCGATGTGCGAATGTGACCAAGAATAACTTGAAACCGATCACGATACGAAGAGATAATAGGAATACATCAGGAGCCTTGTCTGTGCTGTTTACAAACTGCGACCGTCCTATCACGAGCGATGCCTGTAATACTTACAATTGGCTCGATCAGACGTACACAAGTTGTGCAAATAGCTCGAAGGCTGCACGTACTTGTTTATGTTTCTGGCCCACAATTCTCGAACGTAAATCATAGGTTAAGGGGTTTAACCCTCAAGTTTCCTTCCTTCCTTTCTTCTCTGATCTGACACAATAAAGAAATATTTGCATCTGATTGCTGTTTATATTCGACATATTCTGGTGTAGCTCAGTATCACTGGCTTGAGAAACAGTGGATGGGGAAAGGACTGGTAACATATGTGGCAGTGAATTAGATGGTCAATTATGGTTATTACTGACATGTTGCCTGTAAGAATATGTTTTGGGGTTAGGAATGTGGCATTGGGGAATTGCAGCTCATATAAACTCATATCAGCTTTGAAAGTGGTTTTGCCCGCTCAAATGCCAGTGATGGACCAAAGCAGGTTCTGGAACAGTACAGTGTTGCCAAATATCCGCAACAAACTGACCACCAGGACTACGACCCCCTGCTCCCCCACCCTGTATGATGTAATTCAAGAGGGCGTCTATTGGGAAATTTTCCTTGCTTGCTATTGGCCATTCCTTTTTTTTTTTTTTTTTTTTTTTTTGCTAGGAAAACTTATTTCCTCCACGAGATGTCAGCACCACAACCCCCTCCCCAGCCTTCCAACCACTTTGAAATCGGTGGGAATCTGTCACTCTGTTCAAAGACCTACTCGAGTTCAGACGTACTTGTCATCAATGGCAGCATCACCATACTGAACGTAAGTAATGTTTATCATACTTCATGTACTGCGTGCGAACTAACATAGATGAACAAATTATCTTGTTACACGCGCCTACTCTGCATTGCGATGCGCTTATGGGTTGTTATTTTCGGAGACACGCGGGTCGGGTGTATTTCTATGCGGCTGAGGAGTGCTTGGTTGCCTTTAGCAGATGTGTACGTCAGACACAAGGACCTGCTTGCTAGCTATCTTCAAGCGGAACCGTTCAAGCCTCTGTGTCTGCATCTTGACTCACGCTACTGGCATGCCGAAGGAGGGATAGCCTGCTTGGAGATATAACTCTTTCCGATACTTCTTTCGAGCAAATGTGCAGTTTACCTTTACAGTCTGACGAAACTTTTCACCAAAAGCTTTACACTTGCGAATATTTAATGTATGCAACGAACATTCATATGGTTACAATGAACCATATATCATTTCAACCATAATTACTTTTTACTAAAACATGTTTCTGTTGACTTAACCTTTCTCCGCGCCTACTTGTTACAGCTAAAGAGCGACTAGTACCTCACGTTCCAAGCGCTGAATAAGTGGCTCAAACATACGAATGATTCAAATAGCACTGGGATACATTTTTACAGGTCTTATCCAAGACGCTCACTACATCAAATAATGAGTTCAGAGGGGCTAAGGGCGTGTGTTTAAGTTTGCGATAACACCTACCACACCGCATGATTTAGTCCATGGCCGAAAACTGTGCTAGGTCGGATTCACTTCAAAAGACGAATACAGCACATGGAACAAGTTCTATCATCATTGATTCAGAAGCATATTAATAATAATCATTCACAATATTGATTATTTTGAATTAGCCAGTTATTAACCTCTCCAGCATGAGAAGGGTTTGTAGAATGCTACACTCCCATTAATCAGTGTCACCAGAGGGATTCATGGCGGGGGAATACCTGTGTAAGGATCGCCAAACAGCTCACCAGCCTATTCTATGACAACAACAGTGTGAAGATCACCAGCAGCAGACAGGACTCTGCAGCAGCAGCAGCGGCAGCAGTGGACAGCTACCAAGTAAGTAGCTATGCTTTTTCCCAGCATATTTCCCCTGTGTTTCGTTCACATACTAGCATTCGTTCTCGCTTCTCTTTTCTGTCTTTATTTTTATATGCAGAAATGTTTCAAAACCACCATTAATTTGCATCCTCAACATGGTGTACCGAGGCATCTTGACCTTAATATTGGTGATGCTTCGAAGCACATTACCTTCCTATGTTTTCTGCCGCTGTGTGTTGAAATAATTTACATAACTATAAGCAAATATTTCATAGATAGTTTGTTATTGCTGCTCATCTAACCCTGTGTGTGCGAATTAGCGTTCATCCAAATGGAAAATAAAATTAATCAAAATATCCACGGGTGTTCTGCCGGTCTATAGTGTCCAATGGACACAATATTTCGGCGATCATACATGTCGCCATCATCAGGTGAACTGACGGACTGAGCTCCTGGAAACGCGCCGGCACGGAGATCCGCACGCTACGGCGGCTCGAAGGGAACTGGGTTCTAGCCGCAGTCGCGCAGTGGAACCGATTGCGACGGCGTCTGAGATGACGTCGATGTGAGGGCTCTGTCCGCCGTGGTCGTCATTACGTTACGTTTGCTAGATTTACTCTTAATTAACCCAATAGCTGGTTCCCAAGCTTTGCTAAGATTATAGCCACAGTCACGGTTTATGAGGTCGTCACTTGTGCGAATTTCAATGGTCTCTCTAACAACGCAGTCCCAGTATCTCGACGTCTGTACTAGAATCCTAGTGCGTTCATACTCCATCGCATGATTCTCCGACAAACAATGTTCAGCGACCGCCGACTTGCTCGGATACATCAATCGTGTGTGCCTCTGGTGTTCAACGCATCGATCCTCGACGGTACGCATCGTCTGTCCAATATATGACTTGCCACACTGACACGGAATCTGGTACACGCCGGCCTTCCTCAAACCGAGATCATCTTTGGCGCTCCCCACCAGTGCACGAATTTTATTCGGCGGACAAAACACAGTTCCAACCTGGTGTTTCTTCAAAATGCGGGCGACCTTCACCGAGAGTGCGCCGGTATATGGAATGAACGCAGTGCCTACATCCTCCCTCATGTTTTCATCCGTTTCCACAGGTTGTGCTGTAGTGGTTGGGCGGAGAGCCCGCTGATTCTGCCACTCTGAGTACCCATTTTTTTTTTTTTTTTTTTTCGGAATACAGTTCTCAGGTGTTCCAATTCCTGGGGTAGACTCTCTGCGTCGGAGATAGTGCGCGACCTATGTACCAGAGTCTTAAGTACCCCATTCCTCTGCGAAGGGTGGTGGCAGTTGTCTGCGTGTAAATATAGATCAGTGTGGCATTCATCAAATGATGAAGAAAGATACTAACTGTGTATATGTGTGAGTGACCTTTTATCTGTAGTTCACTAAGTCCTTTCTCGTCTTTCCTGTAACTTTCTCCTATTTGCTGGTGTAGTCCCTAGTACAGTCATGTCTTGATTCCATGTTTGTTGACCCAGCTGTGTGTTCCAACATAAAAAATGTTCACAATTATGTTACATTTTTCTATTTCAGAGTTCTTTATGACGTTCTAGAGGGACTGCCCTGTGAACTGCGTGCAGAGAAGCAGCAGCAGACAAGTGGTGTCGTCAAGGTTTCTACAGCACCGACGCAGATACTGTAGATAACCTGCGTGAGTTAGATCAAATTATCGAAAACATTACGTATGTACTAGTACAAAAATAAATTCATCATCATCTTTTTCTTCAACAGCATAGACATTAATCCCTCAGTGGGTCCTTCAGTAATATTTGGATGGGTTGAAAAATATGGAGGTTGAGGAGGAAACGATTCTGCCAACCTCCCCCCCACCCCCAGACAGCGATGGAGTGAAATAGGTTTTTCAAGTGCCTAGCTAAATTCTATTTCAGTTCAAAAACTAGCTTATGTGTGTGTGCTCTTTATTTTACAGAAGATAAGCTTGCAGTTCTGACGTCTTCACCACCACCGCCTGTTTCTCCAATGGCCTCAACACCCTCAAAACGTCAAACGACATCGCCGATCGAGGGTATGAATGAAGTCAAGAGAGCTTACATAATGTGAGCCAACACCTGATTAGTGAAAAACATAAGTTTGTTTCTTAGACAATGATAATGAATGTTGCCCATTACTAATGTCTTCCCTTCTTGGTACAGAGGATATCATGGAGTTCATAATAGATGTCTCGTAGAATGCGCGTAACACTGCAAATAACAGTAAATAACCACTTGTTTTTCCGTGCTATGTAGATCATTTCTTTTCCTTGTGTAGCTATGAATGAGCTAAATTTTTTCCTTGTTACAGAATCACAATGCGATGATGACATGAGCATCAGCTCATCCTGGCTATGTGACAGGACGAAGTCATTGACATAATGTTGGGCCTTGATGCATGTGCTCATGATGGCAATAGAGCCATGTTGATGTTTGAATTGGAAGACATAGAGATGCTGTTGGATGACGTCCAGATGGTGCGCCCTGGTGCTGTTGAATATCAGAGTGCTGATGGAAAAGGTGATTATACAGGGTGGTCTATTGATAGTGACCGGGCCAAATATCTCATGAAATAAGGATCAAACGAAAAAATTACAAAGAACAAAACTTTTCTAGCTTGAAGGGGGAAATCAGATGGCGCTACGGTTGGCCTGCTAGATGGCGCTCCCATAGGTCAAACGGATATCAACTGTACTTTTTTTCTTTTTTTAAATAGGTATCCCCAATTTTATTCGTCTAGTACGTAAATAAACATGGATGTTTTATTTGGAACACTTCTGTCGCTTTGTGATAGATGGCGCTCTAATATTCACAAACATATTCCTCGCAATTTTAGACGAACAGTGGGTAACAGGTGAGTTTTTTAAATTAAAACACAGAACGTAGGAAAGTTTGAACTTTATTTCAGTTGTTCCAATGTGATACATGTACTTTTGTGAAATTATCATACATTATGACAATGCATTGCATGCAGTTACTGCGTGATTACCTGTAATTACCTCATGACTTCAATACATGCTCAAAATGATGTACAACTTCAATGCATTTGGCAATAAGCGTAACAAAATTCCTCTCAACAGCGAGTAGTTCGCCTTCAGTTATGTTCTCACATGCACTGACAATGCGGTGACATGTTTTCAGGCGTTGTCGGTGAATCACGATAACAAATATCCTTCAATTATCCTCACAGAAAGAAATGTAGCAGGTCAACCATAGCGCCATCTGTTTTCCGCCTTCAAGCTAGAAAAGTTTTGTTCTTTGTAGTTTTTTCGTTTGATGCTTATTTTGTGAGATATTTGGCCTGGTCACTATCAATGGACCACCCTGTATATACACTCCTGGCCATTAAAATTGCTACACCACAAAGATGACGTGCTACAGACGCGAAATTTGAGCGACAGGAAGATGATGCTGTGATATGCAAATGATTAGCTTTTCAGAGCATTCACACAAAGTTGGCGCCGGTGGCGACACCTACAACGTGCTGACATGAGGAAAGTTTCCAACCGATTTCTCACACACAAACAGCAGTTGACTGGCGTTATCTGGTGAAACGTTGTTGTGATGCCTCGTGTAAGGAGGAGAAATGCATACCATCACGTTTCCGACTTTGATAAAGGTTGGATTGTAGCCTATCGCGATTGCGGTTTATCGTATCGCGACATTACTGCTCGCGTCGATTGTGATCCAATGACTGTTAGCAGAATATGGAATCGGTGGGTTTGAGGGCAATACGGAACGCCTTGCTGGATCCCAACGGCCTCGTATCACTAGCAGTCGAGGTGACAGGCATCTTATCCGCATGGTTGTA
The DNA here is from genome assembly GCA_026315105.1 of Locusta migratoria. NCBI lineage: Eukaryota > Metazoa > Arthropoda > Insecta > Orthoptera > Acrididae > Locusta > Locusta migratoria. The sequence goes on from CM048755.1 coordinate 239,033,538, forward strand.
ACGGATCGTGCAGCCACGTCTTGATCCCTGAGGCAACAGATCGGAACGTATGCAAGACAACAACCATCTGCATGAACAGTTCGACGACGTTTGTAGCAGCATCGACTATCAGCTCGGAGACCATGTCTGCGGTTACTATTGACGCTGCATCACAGACAGGAGAGCCTGCGTGGTGTATGCAATAACGAACCTGGGTGCACGAATGGCAAAACGGCAATTTTTCGGATGAATCCTGGTTCTGTTTACAGCATCACGATGGTCGCATCCGTGGTTGGCGATATTGCGGTGAACGCACATTGGAAGCGTGTATTTGTCATCGCCATACTGGCTTATCACCCGACATCATGGTATGGGGTGCCATTGGTTACACGTCTCGGTCACCTCTTGTTCGCATCGACGGCACTTTGAACAGTGGCCGTGACATTTCAGATGTGTTACGACCCGTGGCTCTACCCTTCATTCTATCCATGCAAAACCCTACATTTCAGCAGGATAATGCACGGCCACATGTTTCAGGTCCTGTACGGGCCTTTCTGGATCCGAAAATGTTCGACTGCTGCCCTGGCCAGCACATTCTCTAGATCTCTCACCAATTAAAAACGTCTGGTCAATAGTGGCCGAGCAACTGGCTGTTCACAACACGCCAGTCACTACTGTTGATGAACTGTGGTATCGTGTTGAAGCTGATGAGCATCTGTACCTTTTGCGGTGAGACAAAGGGAAAAGGTGGTGAATAGCTTTAAATTGTCAAAATCTCGTATCATACCAAACTCGTCCTAAATTTGGTTCAATCTTATCAAGAAACCTTGTTTATAGCTCTTATGGTCAGTTGCTAAGTAAATATTTATAAGTTTTCTAATGTCACCTAGCAACTTAACAACTCTCGTGAACCGTGGCAACGAACTTCCCTCCGAAGTCTATGTCCACCGCCTAATATAAAAAATATATATAATAGTTTATATTTCTGTCTTTTCTTAAACACAAACAGGTCCTTATACCCACGGGAGAAAGATAAAAGACCAGTATGTAACTTCACATTCAAAGATTGAACTCTTTAGCACCAATTCAGTCATGAAACTGTCGTTCGAGCGAAAATCCATAGCCTACTATATTTTAGTTTCATTTGAATGCGTCTTGAAATTCTAAAGCCTGTTATAAACTTTTCAAACTTACGGTGTTTTCTTCCTATATGTAGAAGATTATATAAACTCAATATTTCACATTAAATAGTAAATCATTCCAAATAGATGATGTAATATTTAAAACTCTTCTTCAGTCAAACATCAAATGTTTATTGGTCTTCTTGCAACACAAGCAAATACCATTTGCTTCTGATCTAACCATACATTCACAAGGACATAATCTGAACTGACGAACATCCATAGCAATAATAATGTTTAATAATCTTCTTAGAGGACGATCGATGTCCCGCAATAAAGAAGGCGCAGAGACGTCCACTGCCCCGTGACCGTTGGCTAACTTTATATAACGGCCAGCTCTGTGGCGCCGGTCGGTGCTGTGGCGACACTGTTCCTGTTTATTGCAGTACCTCGATCGACCATGAAACAAACAGAATCAAACACAAACATTTTTCTTAAGTATCATATCATAAAAATCATTATTCAACATTCAATAAATAGTTTTCATTAAAATACAGTGTTTAATTTTCATCTCCTGCAAAACAAAGCTGATATGGGAGAGTAGGGGCTCAGAAATCTGTTCCACTACACTATACACGGCATCCAAGCTCTATTTGATTCAATGACCAGGCGTATCAAGGCCGTTATTAAGGCCAGAAGTGGTTGTTCTGGATACTGATATCTCAAGATCTATGCACCCAAACTGTGTGAAAATGTACTCACATGTCAGTTCTAGTATAATATATTTGTCCAATGAATACCAATTTACCATCTGCATTTCTTCATGGTATAGCAATTTTAATGGCCAGTAGTGTACAATTAGTCAATGCAAAAATATGAAACAAAAAAATAGTGCTTTTGTCAATCTAGAAACACGTACTTACATATTTTACATTAATGTTGTTACAGAACGGTTGCTGTTACTGTTAATGGTTGCAGCCAGTGCCCCAACACGAAGGCACCGGGTGAGAGAGGCGCGTTGGCGAGCATCGTCGTCCAGGCCAGAGTACTCCCACTGGACCACGCAGCAGCAGCCCAGGAAACACTGCCGCCATCGCCCACTCAATGTATGCTCTCACTGGCACATAGCTCTCCCCTCGCCAACCCTGTCATCCATGGGGTGGTCATCGCCTTCACCATTGGCCACTGGTTATAGTGTTAGTTATAATAATAGTCAAATGGTTAGTGGCAGCTCTCTCCCCATTTTGTTAATCAAGCAGGGCATTAGATTCCTGGTGTTATGAGTGCTCTTCAGTATTCAGATTTCGCTATGGCTTTTGAGAGGCACATCTTCTTCATGCAGAGGATATTGTGACCCTGTCTTCTTCCTAGAGGCTTGCCTTACTGTGTTGGAGACTGAACTTCTCAAAGCAATAAGTGCATATCGTAATCCAGTCGTTAAATGCAGTGCAGTCTTACACGGCAAACTGGCCCAGACATGAAGTTTGCAGAGTGTAGTGGAGGAAGAAACAAGCCTCCACTATATCTGGGGGGATAACAGCATGATTACGTGGAGTACTTTAATGGCAGAGTTGTTTTGCAAATCCATCTTGAGTGTCATAATTAACCGTTTCTCCGAGATGGAGGTATGCTGGTCAGCACAGGCACTCAGCCAAGTAGTACACCTCAACATCCACATTCATGTCTATGATCCAGTAAAGGAACAGACTAGTTTTATTCGTCTTCCTGTTCATATTATTGACAGGAAGGCTTGCATTAACGTAGAAGATGGGCCTAAGAAGACTGAAGATGATCAGACGAAGGACAGAGATGAATATTGTTTCACTTGGTCAATTCTGTTTTGTGAGAGAAATTTATCAAGACACACGCACTGCACAAGTTATAAAGTACCAAAAGGTGAAATTCCTGGAGGCATAATTTTTAATGGTATAGAGTTCCCTATCAAACTGCAGGAAATCCCTAAATTTGAGGCCCAGAATACTAATAAAATCTTGTTAACATGAAGGGAGCGAAAAATCTGAAATTCGTGTTAAAAAATCATGTTAAGTGAAAAAACACAGATTTTATAAGTATACAAGCACAGCAGTACATTAATGTGTAATACACAATAGAATCAATCACTTTATTATAAACTTCTAACATTGTAAAGTGACTGTAAAATTAAAAACTACATACATTAAAGCCACAGCAGAATAGCTGTGCTCACTAAGGCGCCCAGCTGCAGTAGGTTCCAGTCCTCCCTCAGGTATGAGTGTTTGTGTTGTCTTTAGCATAAGTTACTTTAAGTTAGTGTAAGTAGTTTGTAAGCCCAGGTATTGATGACCAACGTAGTTAAGTCCCTTAGATTTACAAACATTTGAACGTTCATTAAATCCCTGGAAAAAATTCAGTCATATGAGACTTTAACATTTCCCGGCAACATTTGTTTATGGAGGATTTTGAGGAACGTGCTTTAGCGTCAGCGACTCTGAAACCTGCGTGTTTCTCAGATATGTAGACGACACTTTTGTCGTTTGGCCTCATGGTAGTGAGAATGTAAATGGTTTTTTGGAACACCTAAATTCAATCCACCCGAATATTCAGTTCATAATGGAGGTGGAACAGAATGGCTGCCTTCCTTTCCTTGATGTGTTGGTCAGAAGGAAGGTTGATGGTACATTGGGACATTCTGTTTATAGGAAGCCTACTCACACTGATTTGTATCTGCGAGCTGATAGTTGTCACCATCCAGCTCAGCGTGAAGGAGTACTTCGTACCTTGGTTCACAAGGCACGTGTCATTTCAGACCCTGAAAGTTTGTCAGCTGAGTTTTCCCATCTCGAGGAGACCTTTCGTCAGAATGGTTATAGTGAGAGACAGATAAAACGTCCATTGCGCTATCAGCCTTCTGTGCAGTGGGTGAGTGACGATAGTAATGAAGTGGCACCTAAATCTATGGCCTTTTTGCCTTACGCAGGAGGTATTTCCAACAAGATTGGTCGTATTTCGCGGAAACCACCTTCTAAGATAAAGGCCCTGTTGGGGTCTGTAAAGGATGATCTTGGTTTGCGTAAGGCAGGTGTATATCGTATTCCTTGCAGTTGTGGCAAGTCATATATTGGTCAGACAATCAGTACTGTGGAAGACCGGTGTATTGAACATAAACGTTACACGCGCTTACAACAGCCAAACAAGTCCACTGTTGCAGAACACTGTCTTGACATCGGTCATCCTATGGAATACAACAACACGGGGATCCTGGCATGCACTTCCACCTACTGGGATATTGTTATTAAGGAAGCTGTTGAAATTAAACTAGCAAGCGACCTTATAAACAGAGATGGTGGTTTTTGTTTAAATTCTGCTTGGAATCCGGCACTGTCTCTCGTCAAAAAACAGAGGGATAAAATTAATGCTGACTCACCTGTTGATTAACAGTCACTATCGATATTTTTGATGTTTGGTCATCCTTGGCTGTGTTGACTCTGCTGTGACTTGTTCTGTGTGTGTTATCTTCCTTGTTTACCCTTTGCAAACCGAGGTATTAAATACGCTTGCACATTGCTTCCTTAAGTGCAGTTGTGCCTTGAGAATGGCAGGGTGTCCTCCTGCCGAAATATCGGCGGTTGTCGAGGACGTCACCCAGCAGCATACCCGTAAGTTGTTTGAACATTCAGTCATAGTTCGCTGATGTTCAAGGAGACACGATTATACTTTTTAATTTCACCAGCAATTGTAATTATAGCATCCATAAACCCAGCAGTGACGTCGGATGTTGAAGTGCACCGTTCTAAACAATTCAAGGTTGTGAACTCATGACCGGTACAGTAGATGGAATGATATCTGTATTCTCTTCCTCCTCAATTTCTTCTGATGGCCCTTCTTGCACCTTTTTCACAGCGTTTGGTACTCCTCATTCCATAGAAGCACGTTCGTCGTCTACACTAATGATTTCCTCAAACCTAACACCAGTGTTCGCAAAATCCTGCAGAACAGTCCATCAGGTAAAGTGGCATCTTCTAACATGTGGACATCTTCAGTGTTTCTATGTCCCCAAGCTCCGTTAAAAGACATCTGTGAGATGACGATTCTGAGAAGATCCAGGTCTCTGCGATGGCTTTTATTGTGTCAGACAGATACCATTTTGGGTTTGGAGTATTGTTTTGAGCAGCACAAATTGCAGCTCTTACAATTCGCTTACATTAAGATCTCTTCATGAGAGAAATAATGCCTTGGCCCAAACGCTGTGGGAAAAACTTAACCTTTATGATAGTTAGGTTGAGATCCTCTATGTTATGAACAATTTTAAAAGGACATTGTTTTGAGCAACCAGTCGACTGCTGAAACGAAGTAGCCACTTGTGAAATGATTTGCTGTTGATCCAAGTTTTCTTACGGCAAGAGTAGATGCAAGGTAAGGTATACATATTTATGTCTTTAAAACAATGTGGTTTCTCAGCCTTAACAGATAACCCAGGGAAGCAACTTCTCACTGCCGTCCACATTACATAAATAGTCACAAGTTGTTTGCTTTGTGCTCCACTGTGACACTTATCAGCTTTTATCCCCAGGGTGTGATTTGGAAAAAATATTGTAGAAAAGTCACATTTCATCCATGTTAAACACATCATAAGTAGCATACTTTGCCTCACTCAGGAGAATTCATGCAACCTGCTGTCCACACTTTCTTCATCAACTTTATTTGCTTCAACACAAATATGTTAGATACAGGCATATGATTGAAGCATTCTACTAGAAATGTCCACTGTATTCATACTTGGTGATATGAAGTCGTTCATATTTGTTTCCAGAACATGATGCAGCACCATTAATGATTTTTCTCGACTCTTAATTATCATAGATAAAACAGATTTATGAATTCCAAACTCTTCCGCTATTGCGGTTTTCTTTATACAACAGTTCACTTCATCTAGAATCATAAGCTTTAACTGTATATTTAGGTGTGTCTTTCCTCTTTCTGATGTTCCAAATGCTACGGTACCATTGCCGTTTTTATTTAGTATTCCAATTTGATATGGCTTCGACGAGTAAAAGAACAGCTGTCAAATCTTGCACTGAATACGTTTCTAAATGTTACTTCCCACACTATTGAATTTATTGCAATATACAGCATACGCTGGTTGATGAAGTGATAATCGAAGCTGCACACCTAAATACGTTACAAACAAGTCAACAATCAATATAATTAGCTTTGTAGCTAAATTTACTACATTCATTTCTGATAAATTAATGCTTAAAAAATACTCAAATGTCAGAAGTTTGTATTACAGTGAAATTTAATTAAGTGAGGAATTGTAAAAGAGTTCGTAATTCACCTTAACCGAAATTCGTGTAAACCAATCAAACGTACCATAAGAACTAATGTATTCCTGCCAAATCCAATTGTTTTTCATGTTAACCATGAGTTCGTGTTATGCAAGTTCACATTAACAAGGTTATGCTGTAATTCGTTTCATGTTTATGGTCCAGAGAAGCAAAACAAATCAGAAAATGAAGAGAGAGAAAAGAATAGTCATATTATAGTTGGACCTCTGCACTTTTATAAATTTGCAGGTGACTGAGAACTTCACATTAATATGCAGCTTATCAACAATGGTGAAAAGCAGCATTACATATGAATCAAAGACATTTCCTTCCTCCTTTTCGCCCAACACAAAGACAAAACCCACCTCTGCTACAGGTGTCTAAGTAACTTTTCACAAGAAAAGTATTTACAAATGCTCCTCATAGACTGTGAGTCCAAGGAACCGGTTATAACGCCCACCATTATTTCATTAAGTTTAAAAATACACACTAAATGGAAAGGTCTCCCGTAGCCACTTACAGTGATTTAAAGTGCTACTTGCTCCAATCACTGGATTTATAGGTAACTCCCTGGCCTCACATAGTACCTTCACCCAAAAACACATACCAAGTGGTGTGAACAGTCGACCCCTCTCTGCGTAAGTCCATATATGTAACGAATGATCAGGCACTATGGTTGCTCACTGAGCTCGAACAGGTTGCTTGGGAAGTTAAGAAACTTTAAAGTTAAAATGTGCAATTACTTTGCTGGGAGACGACAGGGAGTCGTTTAATAAGGCTGTAGATTGCCACATTTATGGGACGACGTTAGACAGAAAAGTAGAAACTATCTGTAGAGACCACTGTCATTTATCTGGGAAGTACTGTGGTGCAACCCACAATGTAGGCAACTATAAGCATCAAGTACCTGGGCATATATCAATCTTATTCCATAATCCATCGAATTAAGATGCTCACTTTTTAGTTCAGCACTTGGCTAAATTCGATCGTAAACACTGTCAGGTTAGTGTCCTGCCTTATGGTACAGAAATATATCTTGTTCTCCTAACAAATTACGCCAAAACTTAAATTTAATTGCATGGCCGAATTTTAAGAGGCTCACCATTTGCAATGAGAACTTTGTTTCTGTGGAGATGAAGGAGGCTTCCCTAGAGTTCACAATACCTAACTATCTTGGGACACGCATACTTGATCTATCCAAATTCCACGTGTACAGGTTCCACTATGAGATTGCTAAGCCTCACTCTGTGGAACCAAAGTTACTGTATATGGATACAGATAGCTTCATCTACTGGGCGAAGAACTGTGATCCATATGCACTAATGAAATGTGGCAGTGATGAATTCTATACTTCTTGTTATAGGGCCAATAATCCTACCGATATTGTTTGTCAGAAGGATGTATTGAATGGACACCGATTGTGGAGTTTTTAGGGCTCCGGGTGAAGATATACACATATTGTACAACAGACTGTGATACTCAGAGGCAGGCGAAGCATGTTAGGTGATCAGCATCTAATATACTAAAGATCAAAGATTATGTGAGGTGTCTTTACACATGTGTTCATGGTACCCAACCACAGCATCCGCATCGAGTTCAGCAGGCCAGTATTCGATCAGTAGCACACCAGTTATACACTCTACAGCAGTCTAAAGTCAGGTTACCGCTTCATGACGATAAAAAGGTAGCTTGTGATGACGCTATCAAAACTCTACCATACTCATACAATTGAAACTTTGTAAATATGTATCTCTGTTCGTGTATATAGTTTATTTTTCTTAAATAACCTATCAAGCATTTGAAAAAATAAGATCATAGAGTTATATAATTTTTTTTCAAACAATCGGAAAAAAAATTCAATACCGAATTTCAGAATTTATAAAACCTCACAAAAATTATGTTTATGTAGGAACAGGTGTTGTGTATACTGTATATTGGTTTTAAAAAATACCTATGAAAATTTTATAACAAATATTTAGGTACACTCTATGTGGTGTATATACACTGCACAAAACAATAATAAGATCAGGTGAGATATCATACACATAATAGAACTGGCAACGTATTTTACTCAGATATTACTTACAATTGTAATTTTTGTGATAGAGTATGATAGTTTGCTGTCTCAAATTTTTACTTGACATTTAATATCTAGCACTGCAACTGTTGTGGGAGGCGATGGTCTGACTGCATTGCGTCTTAAGACATGCTCAATCAGGTTTAAGTCCAGTGCACAAGGTGGCCACTCCATTTGTTCAATTCCCTCAGCTTCAAGCATGTTGTCCAGCAGCGCAGCGCAGTGTGGATGAGCTTTATCGTCCACCAGAAGGAACCCCTCTCTTATGGAACCAGCATCAGACACAAAAAAGTCGAAGGATCTCGTCTCTATATTGCTGAGCAGACAAAGTGCGATTCTGAACGACATAGAGGTCTGTACGTCTGCCGATATTTTGGTTGCTGTAATGCTGTTGTCTCCACTCTGTAGAACTGACAGAAAGACGCCAAACCATTTTAGCTCATTCAGACAATAACAATACTTCAGAACCCAAGTTTCTCAACTGATCCTGTTATTGCTTTGACTAGAGTATATATTTATAGTTACAAACAGTTTGGGTGAATGAGTACAGTAGTTTAGTTTTAATAAGTTTCACCTACCAATCCAGTTACTTGAGTTCCACTGAGTTTTGTACAAGTCATTCTATATGGCACGTCAGCGTCAATTCATCATGTAAATTATTTATTATTATTAAGTTTGATGATGATGCTTGATATCTCAGTTTACCAAAACTAGCCTGGAACATTCATTCGATATAGCTGTAATTCTTCTGGAGCAAAGAAAAAAACACTATCTCTGAAACAAGCATTTAAGCCCACTGTTGTTAATTTTGTGAGGAGCGAAAGGCACTACATCTGATTGATAATAAACTCGCCTGGAAGAAGCATTCTGGCTCTCTGTGCTATAATTCTCATCTGGAACAACTGCTCCAGCTCTTTGCACAACCATTGGGTGCTGTCTAGGTGGAATTTCACAAGTTTGTGTGTGTTTAGTAGTAGTAATTGTGGTATCTCTGTAGTGTTAAGAACTGTAAGTAAAATAACCTCTGCTTTAGAACTATTTTGTAAGTTCAAGAACATGCATCGGTCAATCATTTATACCTCTACTTCTTTAGAGAGAGAGAGAGAGAGAGAGAGAGAGAGAGAGATTAAGTATAAGAAGTTGTACTCTTTCAATGAATTGAAATCTTCTTCAATGAAGTCTGTATTGCTAAGTGCTTGCAACGCTCAAACATTTGTTTGGCTGATGTTAAGAACCATTTTCATTACAAAACTGTGTACAGCTATGCAGAAACATATGCATTGCACACACGCTTCTTTAAGGAGAGCTGCATTTACACACATAATGATCAGAGCTTTGCATTGCACATCAGACATAAAGTGAATGGGGTAAATAGACACACATGGTTTCTGAGGTAAAACATACAGTTCCACAGATATGCATATATCAAAAATAAAATGTATAAGCTGTGATTTTTAGCGCTCATCGGTAGTAAGTGTCAAGTACGTTGACTGATCTCCTTTTATAGAACTGATGATGACTGTGAAATCAGTTGAAACAAGTCATTGTTGTAAATAAATAAGCAATCTTGGCAAAACAGTGAAAAAGGTTCCACAGAAATGAAGATTGCACCCAGCAACTTGTGTAAATTGCTTAAGACTTATTTTCTTTTTTCAACCAGCTGGTAATTTTACATTGTCATGTGCATACACAGCACTATTTCTTTTTCCTTGAATGGTTTCGAGTCAAAGGAAGGCAGAACAGCCTAGGTATCTGATGTCTTGAACAGCAGCATTCTTGAAGATCAGCAGCATTAAGGTAATCTCTTTGCCTTTGATGTAAATGACTGTTTCAGGGTAGTCGAATAGTAATCTAAGTGACGACTCTATTTCTTCATAAGATAAGCCAGGCTTCTCTCAATCAATTCCATGGCCGTTTAGTGTCAGCTACTTTGCATTCCTCCTGGTCTTAACACACTTCACATCCTTGTAAGGTCTCGGCGAGGCAATCCTTACAGAGAATGTATTTATCACATCATCTTCATCTTCTTGTTCTTCATGTTATGACTGCAGCGTATTTGAATATAAAGTGTTTGCACTCCTGGTCATAGAAACTTTGGACGTCATTGATGATGTTCACACTTTAGGATGTCGTGTTTTGAAGTTGTTTAGGTGGGTCATAGTACTTAATCATTTACATTCCTTTCTTCACATATTCAGTGCGTGGGCTGTAGTTAATCATTCTGTCGTGTAGAACTGAGGTATATGCAGCAGTGTGGTCTGGGAAATCTGCTGAAGATTTTATTTATGTATTTATTTATTTGCGTTTCATTAACCCATTATGCAAGAGAATTGCATGGATATTGAATGAGTCATGATTGTACAGGGAAATGGTACAATAGTTAAATTTCAGTATATGTACAGAAACAACATATGCTAATAATTACAAGTGTATATACATACAGGAAAATACAGACATTTGAAGACAAGAAAAGCAGTTTTATGAATATCAAGAACTCAGGCGGAAAACCAGTACTAAGCAAAGACGGGAAAGCTGAACTGTGGCAGGAATATATAGAGGGCCTATACAAAGGAAATAAACTTGAAGGTAGTATTCTAGAAATTGAAGTGGGGGAAGATGAGATAGGCGATAGAATACTGCGAGAAGAATCTGACAGAGCGCTGAAGGACTTGAGTCGAAACAAGGCCCCAGGAGTAGATGATATTCCGCCTGAACTGCTGGTATCGTTAGGAGAGCCAGTTGTGAAAAAAATCACCTTGTATGCAAGATGTATGAGACAGGGGAAATACCCTCTGACTTCAAGAAGAATATCTTAATTCCAATTCCAAAGAAAACAAGTGCAGATAAGTGTGAAAATGACAGAACTATCAGTTTAATAACTCAAGGTTGCAAAATACTAACACGAATTATTTACAGACTAATGGAAAAACTCGTGGAATCCGACTTCAGGGAAGATCAGTTTGGATTTAGGAAAAATGTAGGAACACGGAAGGCAATACTCACATTACGACTTATCTTAGAAGATGGGCTAAGGAAAGAGAAGCCTACGTTTTGAGCGTTTGTCGATTTGGATAAAGCTTTTGCCAATGTCGACTGGAATACACTCGTCGAAATTCTGAAGGTAGCAGGGGTAAAATATAGGGAGCGAAGAGTTATATTCAACCTATACAAAAACCAGACAGCGGTTATTAGAGTCGAAGGGCAAGAAAGGGATGCAGAGGTTGGGAAGGGAGTAAGACAGAGTTGTAGCCTTTCCCCAGTGTTATTCAATCTGTACATTGAGCAGGCAGTGAAGAAATGGAAGGAGAAATTTGGAGAGGGCATTAAAGTTCAGGGAGAAGAAATAAAAACGTTGCGGTTTGCCAATGACATAGTAATTCTGTTAGAGACTGCAAAAGATGTGGAAGAGCAATTGAATGGGATGGACAGTGTCTTGAAAGGAAGATGAACATTAACAAGAGTAAAACGAAGGTAATGGAATGCAAGTCAGAAAATCAGGCGATTCTGAAGGAATTAGCTTAGGTAATGAGACAATAAAAGCAGTAGATTAATTTTGTTATTTGCGTAGCAAGATAACTTCTGATGACCGAAGTAAAGAAGATATAAAATGCAGAATGGCTTTGGGAAGAAAAGCGTTTCTAAAGAAGCGAAACTTGTTAATATCCAATATTAATTTAAATGTTAGGAAGTTCTTTCTGTAAGCATTCGTCTGGAGTGTAGCATTGTATGGACAATAAGGAGTTCAGATAAAAAGATTATAGAAGCTTTTGAAATGTGATGCTACAGACAAATGATGAAAATTAGATGGGTAGATCACATAACAAATGAGGAGGTGCTTAACCCAATCGGGGAGAAAAAGAGTTACTGGCATATCCTGACTAAGAGAAGGGGTACGTTGGTTGGACACATTCTGAGACATCAAGGAATTTTCAACTTAGCATTAGAAGGTAGCGTGTGGGGTAAAAATCGTAGAGGGAGATGGAGGGACGAATACAGTAAGCAGATTCAAAAGGATATAGGTTGCCATATGTATTCTCAGTTGAAGAGATGCACAGGACAGGGTAGCAGAGAACTGCATCAAACCAGTCTGCAGACTGAAGACCACAACAACAAAAACAACAACATACATTTACATGCAATTGCAAATTTATAGACATTACATACAAAAAGGCAATAAAATAAATTACTATTATTCCAAATTAAAAGACAATTTAACTGGTACTGAGTTATATAATTATTCATAGCAATGAACTATGCTGATGTAGGTTATTGCCTTCGGTTACTGAGTCCTTATAGCAAATCTTACAGATATGTATCATATCAGTTACAATGTAGAGGCATTTACATTAAAGAATTCATCAAGTCAGTAGAAAGAATTGTCTAGCAGATATTCTTTCAACCTACTTTGAATTACGCTGTTACACTAGTGAGATTTTTTATGTCCGATGGTAGTGCATTAACACGTTGGCTGCCGTGTGGCCGCCAGCGGCCACAGCAGGCAGCTCTGGCACCCCTCTGACATCATGGCAGTCAATGTGTTAAATATCTTTGAGGTTGAGTAGTTAACACCCTTTTCCACAAGACTCAAGTTTTTCCTGTCAAAGTGCATGTTATGTTTTGATCTTGTGTCATGATCATGTTAAACACTATTAGTTTTGTAAATATGGAGATTCTTAAATAAAAAGCACATAAAGGATACTATATATTGTGATGTCAATATTAATATTTTATGTTTTTTAAAAAGACTTCTGTAGGAATGTTTTCTGTTAACTCCATTAAAATGTATTACTTTTATCTGAATGACTAAGAGTTTTGTTGCCACTGTTTGGTCATCCCAGAATATTATGCCATATAACAGCAATGAATGAAAAAAAATAAGCAGCCATAATAGTGTCAGTATTAGCAGTTGCTGCTATGACATGAATATTATAGGATTCTGAACTAAGTCTTTCTCTCAAATCCAGAATATGGAAAGACCATTTTAGTTTGTTCTTCTGACTTTTTAGGCCTCCATATTGACAAACTTGATGTATGTCTTCATCGATACAGCTTATACTTAATTCCTCCTGAACTTTCTCAGACTTATGGAAATGAATGTATTTTTTATTACTACTACCATTACTATTACTATGTGGTTTTTCAACTAAAAGGAAGTATCATATTCAAAGAGAGTAAATTTACAAGTACCTTTTGTACAAAGTGGAAGGTCATGAATAAAAATTATGAAGAGCAAGTGTACCAGCATCGAACATTGAGGCACTCTTTACTTTCCCCAGTAACATGAGGCTCTTGCTCCATCTTCCTGGTTCAATGATACCCTCTGCTTTCTATAATTTAGGTATGATCTAAGCCACATTCCTTCATTGCACCCTAAACCATAATAGACTGCTTTTATCAGCAGTATGTCATGGTGCACACAGTCAAAGGATTTGGATCAATCACAAAAAGTACCTACTGAAGATAATCTATTGTTTAATGCTTCAGAAACATTATTTGTAAAGGAAAATAAAACATTATAACTTGATGGACCAGTTTGGAATCCGAACTGACATTGGCTAAGAGCCTTGTTGGTGTTAAGGTGTTCCACAATTCTCTTATGTATAAGTTTCTGGGGGACTGATAACCTATGCAGTTTTGTTTCCCTAATACATCCACCACCACCACCACCACCACCACCACCACCACAACAACAACAACAACAACAACAACATAAGTTTCTCAAGAACTTTGGAGAAACATGTTAACAGGGAGCTAGGGCGGTAGTTTGTAGGATCAGTTTTTTCCCATTTCTTAAACAGTGGCTTGACATCAGCATACTTCATCCCGTCTGGGATAATACTTTGTTTAATTGGCCTTTTGCCTTAGAGGAAATATCGTCAAAACCAGATGAATTCTTGTTTTGCTATTCAGTGATGATACTTTTGATCTCACCGATCATAACAGGGGATATGGGCATTTGGTTTACTTTGCATAATCCACTTCCTTTCAAGAGGTCCATAGCCTTCTTTACTGAGCCCATGCAATCTATTTCCTCAGAAGCTGTTAGAAAATGCTCATTAACCCCTTAATGCTGAAATTAATTTTTACACTACACAGAAAAACAAAAATCATATTTTTAATGAAAGTCCAGCTCCAGTTGCAATTAGTTGTGCTTTATTTAAGCCCACCACTTAAATAAAGCACAACTAATTGCAACTGGAGCTGGACTTTCATTAAATTTGAACCACAGTTGCGGCAACAGCGACCATCAAGTGATGGAGAAACTAATAAATCATATTTTGTTACCAGTAAACATATGTTAGAAAATATATAATGTCAAGTATGTTAGGTTGTTTACTGATCTGGTGTAATTAGGTATGCCATGTATCTGCGATAATGGGCATTTGAGAAAGTAAACGTTTACAAGACTTCATTTAGTACAACATTTTTTAACATTTTAATAGTACAGTGTTTAACATTAGATTAGTACAAATTGGACTTCTATAATTAAAAATCGAAAACACATTGTTGCTTTCAATTTGACTATACATATTGCATGTAGCCCTACTCATGAAATTTGCAGAAACAGTTTTTTCTCTTGTTCAGATAGAGATTTAAATTAAATTTGCTACACAAACACTGTCTGTCCTGTACAGTTTTATTTATTTATTTTTGTACATCTTTGTATTGTTCCTTTACCTTGAGTCCAATGACCTACTGCATCAGTGCAGGTAGTCCTCTCTGGAAAAGATGTTGCTGGACCCCAATGCTTCTTACACTGCAGTTCAGTCTGTCTACTGGTTTTAAGGCCTACCTCTCTTTTTCTTTGTTACAGCTTTTCCCTGTTTGCAGAGTGCCTCTGCTATTCTAGACTTGAATTCCAGCAGGTCATTTTGTTCATTATGGGGAATTTTTAGGCTGTCACAGTCCCGCTGATATAACGACCAGAAATTGACAATTACAATATCCACCAAGTAGGAAAACAGTATATGATAATATTTCCTTGATTTGATGAATATCCTATAATAGGATATCAGTGCCTCAAGCAAATATACCCCTCCCGTGAATTTATTGTACAGTGTCACCATACACAGACATGGTACCTGAGAGTAAGATTTTTTTGCTCTTTTCCATTGTTGTACAGTGGTAACTGCTTGTGCAGATGCAAATGTGCTAGCGAGAGTCACAGTACGTTTATCAAACCACTTTACAGCTCGGATTTCAACACCTTGCCGGCCGCGGTGGCCGAGGGGACTGAGGTGCTCCAGTCACAGTCTTCACGGCCACTACGGTCGGGGGTTCGAATCCTCCCTCGGGCATGGATATTTGTGCCGTACTTAGTCTTAATTAGTTGATAAGTAGTTTGTAAGTTTAGGGACTGATGACCCTGTAGTTAAGTCCCATAGACTTTACATACATTTGAACTTTTTTTTCAACACCTTCGACAATAGCCTCCTTGTCTTTTAAAGCACCCCTTTCCCATTTCTTCAAGTTGGCATTAGTGCAAAATTGACAACCTGGAACTTTGTTTGAACGAAAGGTTCCTAATGAATGAATCCCCCGCTTTTCCAATCAAACTAGCAAATTTACTGATTCGAACCAGTTATCAAAATATAAAAGATTGTTGTGGCCACTTTGAACAACTTGGGCTAGATGCAGAACTATATTCCCACTCGCACGTATGTCTGGTCAACCTGCAACCGAAGTTATTTTACCTGTGTAAATTTCAAAATTGTGAATATTACCTTTCGTATCACACAAAATAAATATTTTATAACCCCATTTGTTTGGCTTATTAAGCAATTAATGTTTCAGTGGTGACTGCCCTTTGAAGGGGACCATCTGCTCATCGACACTCAACAGGTGGGCTTGATGTATAGCCTGAAATGTTGGTAACAATGCATCGATCAGTGGCCTTATTTTGAATAACCTGTCTCTGTGTGGGTCATTAAGACGTGGCATTTTATGATTATCTTTTGATGTCAGTCTACATGTAACGAGACATGACATTAGCTAAACAGCTAAGTCGTTTTGCCTTGCCCAATATATACGAGCTCAAGGCAGCTGATAGAGATGTATAACACAGTGCCAAGAAACTGCTCAAGTTCCTCTTTCGTCAGCTGTAAAGGCTTATTTACATTATTGTACACAGAAAATAAATTACTCTGATAAACAATGTGCTGTAACAGCAAGTCATAAAAATACTATCGAAAATAATTAATTGGTGCTTTCAGATCATTTGTGCCTGGCAAGAAGCTGCTCCAAGGAGGGACACTTTCTGCACTACACTCAGCTTGTATAGTCTTCCATATAATAGATCTTTTGACTGTACTGTTGGCGTCAGATATACAGTGAGCAGCTGTTTGATTTTGATTGATATTTTCAGCGTCACTTTCATTACCAACATCTGAAGCAACAAAAATTTACGTAACAACTGAAATCAGTAAAATAGGAGAGGATGAAGGTTCTCATTTTTTTTCTTTGCATTTACCTTAGTTTTTTGAGATGTCATCTGTACAGATTGTGTCATCCAAACCAGTTGGTTGGAAATTAAAATAACTTTCGTCACTGTCACTTAGGCAGCTGTCGTCACTCTCTGCAGGCGGTGCACGAGCTATGGTACACCCTTTAGCATTTCGTGTGGAATAAAGCCTCTTTGGAACTATCGCTAATAAAAGAAATCGCCACAGTATTAGCAGTTCAATAGAATTTCCATGTCGCAATGAAGATTAATGTACTTGATCAAAACGTTGGTGAGGTGAAATGATTATTGAAAAATAATAAAATTACGTAGACACATATAAACAATGAACATAATTGGCAACTGCAGAAGTCTGGTAGTGTAGTCCTATCCATTTACACTTTATTTGTTACACAGGCACACAAATGACTGCAAATGCCCAATGATGCATATTTTACACAAACCGTATTTTCCAATTTACTTATATTTTCAACACCATTATTACATCAAAATGTGATTTACGTAACGCCACAGATACTATAGACTACATAATTTTCAGAACCAAACTTACCTCTTTATTCTGCCGTAATTCTCCAAAGATGATAACTTCATGTGTGTTTGTCTCGTGAACAACTGCCGGAACATATAACTGCAGTAGCAGTCTCTGCACCGCCCAGAGAGATGGCAGCATGTGTTAGAAACATCAGCTTCATGTAGATTCGGCATCTATCAGGACTGGCGCTCAAAAACATTTATCCTTCCACTAATAAGCATCACAGCAGTATTATGTGAATTCGCGACATTGCGCAATAATGGGTTGAAGACATTTGCAACTGCAACAGTAACTTTAATCAAACTACCATGTTCTTTGTTGGATATATTATCATCTTTTTCCCCCAGCTCTCATTTGATGACACTCTAGATGGTTTTTATTTTGTTGCTTGAGTTGTGTATTTTATATTTAATATTCAATGTTTTGAAGGACATATCATATAGTAAAATCTTAAAACGTGTTACAATGTTCTTTTATTTCAGGCTTATTAGAACATCTTCGTAAAATATATAATTCTCTTTTTCTGTTACAAGAAGTTTTCATCCCTTTAATAATCCAGGGTTTAGGTTTGATAGTCTAAGGATTGATTTTTAAAATTTTCCTTTGAAATACACCTTCAAACAGGGATATGAACTCATCCCTGAATAGGATGAATTTGCTATTAACGTTTCTTTTCTTGTAAAATGGGTTCCAGTAAGAGCTGACTGAATTCATCTAATGTGTCCATTTTGATGGTTCTAAAGGACTCAAAAATTAACAGTGAGCAACTGCCCAGTCAGATTCAATCATCACAGATCAATCGATGCTACTGGTACTGGCTCCTTGAATTTCCTTAGATTAAGTAGACAACCATCCTTCCAGCGCCATCATCATAGTAAAAAATGCAGACTCCCATGTACACATTTGGCATATGACTGTAGACATATTTGTCCCATTGCAGTTGTAAGTTTTTGTGCAGATAGAATTTTGAATTCAAGTAGACTCGTGTATTAATTAATTTGCAGTTATTGAATACAGTTGAATCATGTTCTAGATTCCCTCTTTGCTTGGTCTGGAAGTATGATGAATCTGGACGTTTCCTCTTGAATTGATGTTTTAATAATCCAGGTTTGCTACTCATCATTGACAACAGTGGGTACTCTTAACAAGTCTCATGAACGTAACACTTAGGGTAGATATGTGCCTGCGTTCAGAATTTAATACAATAGTTTCAAATACTCTTCGTCTGCTACAGAGATATGGGGTATTTCCCATATTAGTGTGTTGATGGTTCCGTTATCCTCTAGAGGAGGTTCTCAATAAGTTCCTGCTTAGCCTTCATCATAATTTGGTTCATGTCTTCAAAATAACCCAAACGCATTTTATAGGTATGCAAACTGTAAGCCATTTGTACTAATCTGCTATTCGATCTGTGGACTCGTCAATGAATAACCCTGCATTTCCTTGCTCATTCTTGTCTGAGGGCTTTGCAGAAACGTGTGTCTTAAGAGTTGATGTTATGCCAACATTGCGTGTACAGGCAATCTCAAACGTTTGTAACGTATCTCTTGAAACAGGAATGCTACAGCATTGCATGTAAGCTTTGACCCCCTCTGCAGCAGAACCATCCTCCTCCTCCTCCTCCCCCTCCTCTTTCTTCTTTTCTTCTTAAAGGTGCCATCCAGATGTTTAGAACTCTTACACATGAGGGTTAAAGAGTCTTGGTGTTGGATGACGATACTAATTTCGTTTTTGTGAAAAGTGCTTGAAGCATATGGTTTATGTCAAAATTATTCCTGACGAATAATCCGTTCATCTTACTCTATTGGCTGTTATGTTGAGCAATGACATTTTTGCAGGATTTCAGGCATACAGACTTCAGAAATTTTTAGCTGGCATATGTAATCACGTGGTTCTGTTGTGAAGTGATGTGGTATAATGGGCGTGCACATATTTTATACTTTACTTCCATTCTGTCTTAGATGTAGCCTACTCTCACAATGACTTCTTCACCTCAAAAGTCAGCAAGTTGGTAATTCTGGTCCACAATACGCAGCTACAAATAGCTCAGTGTCTGAACAGCTACTCGACAGTTGAATTCTCAATAGTCTTGATCCCCAGTCCAACAGAGGAGAAGAAACAATCTATCGCTTATGTAGGAGTTGGTTGCAATATTACACTCGACGCTAATAGTGCTGACAGTCTAATCAGATCTGTAAAATTGATAAGAATTCTTCTTTAAAACGTGTCCTTTTATGAAACCTAGTAGTTGACCTATCAGAGCTTTCTGCCTAATCAATCGTCACATTCAGTGTCCTTACTTCAGATTTGAGAGTAATGATGTTTGCCTGCAGCTCAAATCCTTTTCAAAACTGTTGTAAAATTTGATTTAGTTCATCAATATCATAAGAACCAGATCCTATTTAAACAAATTCTTTTATGCCATTACTTTCAATACACAGTTATAATTAGCTTCAGTGATAATCAGCTGAGTTTTGAGTGTAGCCATGACTGCTTTGGAAACTCACAAGCTCTATTCTGATTGAATCAATTGGTGGGAAATAATTATCACGTAATACAGATGATCGTTCCTTTAGAGTTTATGACATGGTATCTAAACCTCAACTTGTAAAGATGGTTATCGCTCCTCCTCATGAATCCTTCTTTCTGAACATCAAAATATGCTGGAGAAATATTCAAACAGGTAAGTAACAGACAATTGATATCGTGAGAAATTGTATTAAAAAAATTTTTTTTAATCTTTTGATGGTAAATTATCGTTGTAATTCTTCTGGAGGTTGCAGGTTACCAATTAATCTAAGAATAATATGGCATTTGTGTTCTTTTTGCTGGCATACACTACCCAATGAGTTCCAGGTCCTGCAGAACCAACTAAATTCGGAGCACGTGGTTGCTCGCTGTGGATGTTCGAGTCCTCCCTGGGGCATGGGTGTGTGTGTTTGTCCGTAGGTTAGTTTACCTAGGTTTAAGTAGTTTTTAAGCTACGGACTGATGACCACGCAGTTTGGTCCGATAGATTTACAGACATTTGAACATTTTTGAACAACTAAATTCACTATTCCACATTCATCCATTTTTCACAGTCTGTGGTAATATATTAGACATAAAAACATCTGTGAATCTTGGAATGTTGAACTTTAGCAGACTTAAGCGGAACTGTATTTGTAAGCAGTCTATCAGGTAGAACAGCTACCTTTTTTTAATTATTTATAAAAAGTCCTAAACTTTCCATGTACTGTTAGCAGGGGTAACATTGGCCCACTTTTCCACAATCTTTGCCATGTTAAGGTAGGTGACAGAACTGGTAAACTGTAATGCAATATTTGTCACAGCATCTATATTCCATGTGTTACTGGTGTAGTGTTATCAAATTTTAGAAACGTTTATGACTGTAATAGTTTTTTTTTATAATTGGAGCATAGTTACCCTTACTTGGGATAACTTTGTCCTGCACGTTCAATTCTGTTCACTAAAAGCTAAAAAATGCAATGAGCCCATGTTCAACCAACCAAAAACGATCATATATATAATAGCATGTCAATTAACTTCAGTAAGTCATTTATATTCAAAAATTGAGTTGGATAACTAATATTTAAAGAGAGAGAATGAAAAAGGAAATACCATTTAGTTTGTTTTTATTTGATTATTTGTGGTAAAAGCTCAGAACAGTTTAAATATTACAGAAATGGATTAAATAAAGTTGTCCAATTCAGGAACTGAAAATTGGTTCCTTTTAGATACACTTTTGGGTTTCTTTATTTTGAACAACACATCTTTCCAGCAATACAACATCGAATATGGTCTTTCAGGCCACCTCCAACACTTAAATCATTTCTAAGTTCATTCAACAAATCAGCCCATTTCATTAAACTTTGTTATTTTTCCTGAATATTTTTCCCCATTGCAAAGGACAGTTGCAAAGTCATTTACAACATAATCCTCATTACGTATGATATTCAAACACGTTTCTTCTTATGTGTTTGTGGCATTATCTCTAAAATTAAAATAAAAACATTTTTCAGCCTCATTGGAAAGAATTCTGTTCAAAAGAGTAATGAAACTTTAAAATAATCATTGATAATAACAAAATAAAGCATAAGCCTAACATTGTTTGTGTCGAAGTCACCCCAAAACATCGGCCAGTGTTACCCCTTGGTTAAATACATTATTTATTTCGTACTTATATCGAGAAATTGACATCTCTCTGTTTTTAATCTTAATCTAGACAGATGAAACAATAACTATTTACTTAAATATAAATAACTTCCGTAACTGATAACCAAATGAAAGTTGGAATCACACTAATTTGCTTTGACTTACAAACTAAAACAAAGCAAGTGCTGCTGCAATGGCAAATTCGTGAACTACAGAAGCAGAGAAGAACCAATTTAGCTGATGCTGCCACTTATCTTTTAAGATTAGAAACATAGATATTTGCTGACATTTGTATGACCTGCAAGATAGAGAATCTTTTTTCCCCCTCTGAGCCAATGTTGCCTGCAAAGGGCCAATTTTACTCCAGCTGACGCTATGGTTTTAGGTTGAGGCCTTTTCCTATGGCTGCTACTTCCATCATTCAGTTACGTCTTCTCCCTCACTCTAATTGCTGATGAGATTGTTTCATATTATTCACTGTGCTGGAAAGTGGCTTCAATCGAACCGATTTCTGAGGTGGGGAAACCGAGCCACTTAACTACTGCTTTTTCCCCTCGATATCTTATAACGTTCTCTATGAGAAACACATCAGGTTTTTGACCTCTTGTGCAGTTCTTCTGAGAAGTAATTTCCTGCATTTTCCTCTTTGTTGTCCTGTAAGAGGCAACTTCCAGGATTCGTTCACTTCACCTTCGAAAATTTAAATTTCTCAGTTGACCACTTAGCTATGTATGATTTCTTAAAGTATGTCTTGTACTTCAAAATGTGCATCAAATCTCTAACGTTGAATTTTGTTTGCGTGTATCAACGATTTTAAGTCTGAAGTATACTGTATTCCAGAGTTCATTATTTCAAACATTAATGGATCTCATATATATGGTTTGGTTATACGAGAAATTATCTCAGGGAGCATATGAGTCTCCGGGATTAAAATTAATCCACATGTGAGTCTTTTATTGTCCTGTTCAAGTGTTCCATGACACTCGCTTTCATGTCAGCGAATATTGAGTAGCGATTTGTTATCCTATTCATTAGTGTCTTGAAATATGCATTGTAAAACTCAGTTCCATGACCTGTTTGAAGGTTGCCAGAGCATCGATTCGTTCCAATTTGCAAAAAAACTGCTCAAACACTCATGTGGCGTTCTTCCCCACTTTTGGTTTCAGAGGTAATGTCCATGCGAATTTGGAGTGTGTGTTAATGATTATTAAAATATAAGGTGCGCCTCGGTTGCACAGCGGTAGAGTGCCAGACTACAAATCCAAAGGTCGCGGGTTCGATCCCCGCCAGGTCCTAGGATTTTTATCTGTCACTTTCCACTTCTTTCACCTCTGGCAGTATTGCTCATGTGAAAAATACCGAGTAGCACCGTGGTTCGGAAGCCACGTTAAGCTGTAGGTCCCCCTATAACTGGCTGGGTAAGTCAGTTCGAAGGTCGGAGGAAGGCAATGGCATACCACCTCCAGACAGGACCATGCCTAGTAAAGCACTGTGGTGTTCAAACCAATCTTCGGATTGTTGACTGCTTTACTTTTTTTACTTTAACTGAAGCCATTAGTCACTCATGAATATTGTCTCATATCTAGAAGATCAGTGTGATGTAAGTCATCCAAACTTTTAATCATAACACGTCTACAGTGGTATATTTTATGTGCAGGTCTGTGGATTTCTCGAGCCACTGTCTCCATAATATTACTTATTTGATGATGCCCTGCTGTCTAATCTGTAAGATTATAGAAACAAGCTCATTCAAGTGAGCAATATTACCTGCTGTTGCAGTCAATCTATTAGCTCATCTGGGTGATTGTAATGTATACACTCAGGGAAATAACTGGTGTTTACACTTTTATGGTGAATGTCACTAACTTTCCTACTACTATTCACCACCCCCAGTAAAGTGTTTACAATGCTTCTGTATTTTGCACCGCTTTGGTTTTGAGCCAACTTGTCCACATTAGTCAGATGAACTATTTCTCCATACCGTTTCAGATCTATGATTTTTTCAGCTTTTTGCAAGTTTCAGAAAAATAAGGGACAGTAGATCTGTCGTTCTTTGAAACTCCCTATTGCCAATCTGTATTGCATTCTCCGTTTTTGTTATAGGCTGGGCGCCAAGCATGTATAGTTTTACTCTGGTAACAACATATATCTTGTCTATGCTAGAATTACTGTGCCGTTAATGAAATCAGCAATGGGATTCAGCTTCTTTTCTACATTAATTCGATTTGATATGTTTGAGTCAGTAACTGATTTAAAGGTTTCTCTTAGTGCATGCTCTTGATTCAGATGCCCTAACTTTAACAGTCATAATTTCCCTCAAATGGCCTTCCATGCCTGGATGACTTTCTGCTTGCTCGATATCCCAACATGTAGTGTGCAGCTTCATATACACTATGTGATCAAAAGTATCTGAGTACCCCCAAAAATATACGTTTTTCATATCAGGTGTATTGTGTTGCCATATACTGCCAGATACTCCATATCAGCAACCTCGGGAGTCATTACACATCGTTAGAGAGCACAATGGGGGCGATCTGTGGAACTCACGGACTTCAAACATGGTCAATGATTGGGTGTCACTTGTGTCAGAAGTCTGTGCACGAGATTTCCACACTCCTAAACATCCCTAGGTACATTGTTTCTGATGTGATAGTGAAGTGGAAACGTGAAGGGACGCATACACCATGAAAGCATGCAGGCCGACCTCGTCTGTTGATTGACACACCACTGACAGTTGAAGAGAATCGTACATTGTAATAGGCAATCATCTATTCAGACTATCACATACTATTTCCAAACTGCATCATGTTCCACTCAAAGTAATATGACAGTTACGCAGGAGGTAAAAAGAGAGAGACAAAAAAACTTGAATTCAGGGTTCAGTGGCTGCCAGTAAGCTATACATCATGCAGATCAATTTCAAACGATGACGCACGTGGTGTAAGGAGCGTAAACATTGGACGATTTAACAGTAGAAAAACGTTGTGTGATTTGACGAACCACAGTACACAATGTGGCAATCCAATGGTAGGGTGTGGATATGGAGAACACCCGGTGAGCGTTATCTACCCGCATGTGTAGTGCCAACAGTAAAATTTGAATGCGGTGGTGTTATCATGTAGTCATGTTTTTCATTGAGGGGAGCTGAACCCATTGTTGTTTTGCATGGCACTATCACAATACAAGCCTACATTGATGTTTTAAGTCCATTCTTTCTTCCCAATGTTGAAGAGCAATTCGGGGATGGCGACTGCATCTTTTAAAACAATCGAGCACCTGTCCATAATGCACGGACTATGACATCCCTGCAATTGACTGGCCTGCACAGTGTACTGATTTGAATCATATAGAAAACCTTTGGGATGTTTCGAAACGCCGATTTCGTGCCATGCCTCACCGACCTCCAATACCTTTCATCAGTACGGCACTCCATAAAGATTGTGCAGCCATTCCCCAAGAACCCTTCCTGCACCTGATTTTACGTATGTCTGCGAGAGTGGAAGCTGTCAAATCTGAGGGTGCTTTAACACCATATTGAATTCCAGCATTACCGATGGATGGCGCCATGAACTTGTAACTCCGGATACTTTTGATCACATAGTGTAGGTTGAAAGATGGCTCTCTGCCTCTTTTCATTTATTTCGATGTTTGCTCACCTCCCTTTGAATTTATAGAGGCTTTGCACTTGTTAAATTCTATTATTAATTTAAAACCTATTGATTTATTGACTAAATGATATGCTATGGGGACTCCTAACTTACATTGACATGTTATGCTCCCCACCCTGTATTTACCCTGTATGTGAGTGATACGGTTCTGCTGTGTTCTGCGCTTGTTTCATTTCGCCACAGGGCGAGCTGCCGTGCACATCGCACATGCCTTGTTTCCGCTAGCTAACGCTGGGAGCGCTGCTGTGCGCTCCGCGCCTGCCTTGTTTAGCCACTTACCACTGGGGACGCTGCTGTGCGAGTAGTGTGTGGATCGTTTGACCTCACGCAGTATAGCTAGGCTCTTTGCGCTAGTGCGGTATGTCTGCGCCACGCTTTTTGAGCTTTGGCGCGCCGATTGCTATGAATCGCAGTGGCGTCGCCTCTCTCTCTCTCTCTCTCTCTCTCTCTCTCTCTCTCTCTCTCTCTCTCTCTCTCTCTCTCTCTCTCTCTCTCTCTCTCGTTTCGGTATAGGTAAGATGTTCATATTGTCTAAATGGTGGACAACAGCTAGGTTCATGCTATGCCTCGCGGTAGTTATAAGTTACGTGTGTTTTAGATGTGTGTGAATTATATTATCCTCGGGAATGTGGCGTATTCCTTTCATGTATGTTTTCCGGTGTGAATTTGTTTGATTTCTGTTAGTGAGTTTAGTTTGGGTTTCATTGAGGCATGTGGAACAAATACCTCTTCTTTGTTCAACGTTTTCCAGCCCTTCAGGCTTTGAGATAATGCTACCTCCTGCTATTTCTGAAATAACTTTCCACTTTCTTCTTCCTTTACGACTTTAAAATCTTGATCCAACTTCGTCGTGAAACAGTAAATTCTATCGGTGTGATTTGTAACTTCGTTAAATGCTCTGTATTGCCCATTTCGTGTTATTCTCTTCGACTGCCCGCGTCCATTGAATAGTTACTAGCGTTATTTATGTTATTTATTTTGCAGTTTATTGAAATCAAATGTTTGTATAGTCTATGGGACTTAACTACGGGGTCATCAGTCCCTAAACTTACAAACTACTTATGAACTACTTATGAACTACTTACGAACTAGGACGGCACAAATATCCATGCCTGAGGGAGGATTCGAACCCCCGACCGTAGTGGCCGTGCAGACCATGACTGAAGCACCTCAGTCCCCGCGGCCACCGCGGCCGGCGCAGCAGTTTATTGAATTTACCAGTTTTTCAACATCTTGTGCCCACCTGGTTATTAACATCTCGGTAGATTTTGTGCCGTGTTCCTTTTCTCTATGCCACCTCAGAAGATATGCTTGTTTACATTATCAGTTCACTCGTGTGTAAAGTTTAACGGCCACTTTCGTGTAGTGGACGTGGAACCGAATGCACGTGTTTGTGAGTATCGTAACTCGGCAGATTTGGTTTATCTGCCTGCTTCTGCCTCATGCTGTACAACATGCCGCAGTCTTCAGTGAGAGTGTCGCAGCTACGCGCTTGTGAATTATTCAGTTTCCCATGTCCTATCAATTCATCCTCGCTTTGCTTATCTGCCCCCTCTTGGTGTGTGAACAAAATTAGCAATTAAATTACAGTGGTATGCAATTTTATTGTGTATTTAAAATTGGTGTTGCCGCCATTTACATGTAAATGGCAATAAACCTTTTTTTTTAATTTGATTTTTTGTAATTTAACCTCAGATCTGTTTCATTATAACTGTTTCCCTCTCCTTATCGGAGGAAACCTGATGAATTATACGTTTTCCATTGCGCTAACCTCTTTTAAGGTGTTATTTTTTTTCTTTGATTACTAGTGCTTGCACATCGATTTTTCCTTCTCAATAATGTCAATATTCGTGGCTAGGTCTTTTACTTGAGTCCCAATTACATCAACTCTTGCATTTACCTGATTATTAAGTAACAAGGGATGTTTAGATTATTGGGTTAGGTCTGTATGTATTTTCTCAGTTTGCTGCTCAAGAGTGTGGAATTTTGCATCCACGTTCATGCGGATGTGTCGTATATTCCCATCATTAAGGCTGATTTGCATGTGCGAATTCGTCCATAGTGTAACATGCACTGATCATTAATCTCAATGATTGAACTATATAAGTAAAAAGTCTTAGAAGTTTCGTTTGTACAGACCATTGTAATTTTTGTGTTTTTTTCTGTACCTAGAAACTGATTCAGTGAATGATTCCAACAGTCTGCATATAAATTTACAAAAATCATTGAATGACATATTGGGTCCTACATCATCATAGTAAATACACTGCAAAAACAATTAGATCAGGTCATTTATCTGACAACATACATATGGTAACTTATTTTTGTCATATATTGATTACAACTGTAATTTGTGAGAGATGTGATTTGTATGAAATTTTGCTGTCTCAAATCTTTACTTGACATTTACATGGCATTTACTTACAGTGAGGCACTATGGGAGTACTATAATAGTGAAAAAGGTCAGTCTCATTGTTCTCTAATATGGTGCGTGATCGCCTCCCATGGCCAGTACAATTGCATATATACATGGCATGGACAGTTTGAAGTTATCAGTCAGCTCATGAGGAATATCTGGCCATTCTTAAATGAGTGCAGTATTCAGCTCTTCAACCGTTGTTTGGAGGTGCTGATCTGGCTGCAATGCATCTGCCAAGTGCAACCCAGACATACTCAATCAGGTTTAAGTCCAATGAACAAGGTGGCCACTCCATTTGTTCAGTTCCCTCAACTTCAAGCATGTTGTCCACTAGTGCATCTCTGGATTGGGAGGGGGGGCGACGAGCGTTATCATCCACCAGCAGGAACCAGGTTGAAGGATCTCGTTTCTATACCTATGAGCAGTCAAAGCACCATTCTGAACGACCTAGAGGTCTGTACGTCCACGAACGTGACTCCTGCCCACACCATTCGTTCATCAACATGATATGGTGATGTTTCCTGCACATAAGCAGGATTGTTTCAAGATCCATGTTCGTTCCAGATGAGAGAACAACTATTGTCCGCCTGAACACAAAATCTTGACTCGTTTGTGAACAGAACCTGGAGCCATTCGTTGCAGCTCCAATCCTGATGTTCCTCCAACCAGTTTTTGCAAGCTAAACTGTGTCGAAGTCCCATTCCCAAAAGTAGTTTTGGACTCTTCGTATTGTGTATCATGTTGCCACATAGAGGGTCCATTACAGAGTTGTCCCTGTTTTGACGCACGTTAATCAGAGAACGTTCATCTCTTGCTGGTGTTACCTGTGGACGACCTTGGCCTTGCCTTCTTTTAATGGTTCCTGTTGTCAAACTGCGTCCAAGTTCTAGAAATTACACTTTGGGACACTCCAATGCCTGCAGCCACCTTCCTATTTGTCAGTCCCGTTTCTAACCTTCTGTTGAGTGCAGTAAAGTGTGTAAATAAATTAGTGAAATAAAATTTAATAATAAATGAAAGTGAATAATACGTGAGTAAAAGTGAGAACTTAGTGCAGTTCACTCAGGCACGACCGAGTAAAACAGCGGACCTACGTCGCATTCCGACAGTGTATCGACCAGCTGAAGCTGCAGATTCATCATGACATTGCCCCGCTGAGTGGTCTCACATGAGGCAAGGAGTCCATCACTCTCCACAAGCAGAAGGCGTTGATTCAGCGATCAGGCCATCGACCAAGCACCTCAAGACTGTCAAGCATGACTTCTAGAAGCAATGTGCCCAAAAGCCAATAACCTAGTGTATTGACCTCCAGAGCAAAATGACGTTCGACCTTTCTAGAAACTGTACAATGTGACAACAAAACACAACGACCCTGAATATCGTTCACCTCCAGCCAGGTGAAGCAAATAAATACCACGGCCATGAAGACGACGCCAGACAGTAAGAGACATAGTTTGATATGGATACAGTGATGGAGTTATATCGTCAGATTGGCAGTAGCGGCATCAGAACAGTAGCAGCAGAAGTGTAGTTTTAGTTCAGTCACCATCAGTGACAGTTGAAGTTAGAAGATAGAAGAATCTGGTCTCCAGTACAGCGTTCGGGAATATCAGCAATAACAGAGCTACTCACCCAGAATGACTGGCCATAACGATAGGATGCCGTCTGGTCGTGAAAGTCACCTGTGATCTCGGTGAAAGTTTCTGCCCCTCGAAGATATGCAGACTGAAGACCGTCGATTCGACTATAGTGGAAGGGTGCATAACCTCCACGCTGCGCCGCTACCTGTGGCCGTAGTATTACAACTCTTTTTAGAAGATGGGAAAAATCACACCACACCACGACGAGGTAATTCCGCAGAATTTACTGCCTTTTAACGCACAGTTCTCGCTTCTACGTTGGGCGCTGTTTAACTGACAAGCCCAGAAGCAGATACGCCGCAAGCGTAACCAGAGAACGCATTTTCGCCGCCGCACGCCTTATAGCCACCGACACTCGCCGAGAAACTTGTTCACAGTAAGAGTATTGTATGGTTTAACTGTTTAATAAATTTATTTTGTGTAAATGCTGTTTCATTTATGCCTCATACCCGAGCCAAGGAGAAGATCCCACATTCCACATGTTTATACATTCCTTGTAAATGCTATCCTGACAAAATGTTGATTTGTAGTTAAAGCTTGCCATCCTGACAATAGGGCAAGGCATTGATGGTTGATGTTAAGAGATCAATATTTAGCAAAGTGGTAAGGTTACTTTATTAAATGACAGAACACCTCTCAATTTCATAAAAGAACGCCTCTTCATTTGATGTCAGAAGTGTCCCCTTTCACACATCCTACTACACTTCCTATGGCTATCCATGCCGTCGCTTTGGATACTTCACATTGTTGTTGCATTGCTCTACCCGCCAATTACATTATCTGAACCCAGCTGCTTGAGTAATTCGTTTGGTAAACACAAGTCAATACCAACCCCCTCTGCAGCAACTTTGATATTTCCACTGTCTCGGTTGTCATGTTATTGTCTCCACACTGTAGAACCGACAGAAAGACGTCGAATCATTTTAGATCATTCTGCTGACAATACTTCAGAACCTGCATATCTCAACTGATCCCCCAATTTTTTGACCAGTGTGCTTTAATTCAGAATTCTTGATTGAGTGCTGGAATGAGATTAATATTCTCACAGCAACATATTTGGGTTTCTGGAATATTTCTGACTTAGTTAAAAAATATCAACGCTTATATGTCTGCCAAACCAGCAATATAGGCGTATCTGGTCTCTCTTCTCTACTGCGACATCATCACTGTGTTCGGTTTTACCTGTACATGTGGTGGGATATCATTGCTTTCACTGCATGTTGTGAATGTAACAGGTTGTACATTTCGTAGTATTTCCTGTAATAGTTGGTATGTGTGTTGCGACACTTTATGAAAATACACAAAAATGTGTAACACAGTAACTATAAACATAAGCAAAGTCATTAGAGCACTTATTTTGCCACATTTGGAAGGTCCTACAATTATTGCATGCATATTCAGGAAGTGATTATCCATTCTTCTTCTTTGGGTGATGATCTCACCAGAAGAATATTTCTCTCCCTCCCCCCCTTCTCTCTCTCTCTCCCTCCCCCCCTTCTCTCTCTCTCCCTCCCCCCCTTCTCTCTCTCTCCCTCCCCCCCTTCTCTCTCTCTCCCTCCCCCCCTTCTCTCTCTCTCTCTCTCTCTCTCTCTCTCTCTCTCTCTCTCTCTTGCACGCATGCATGCACATGCAAATTGATAATAATAATAATAAATGAGAGGATAGGAGAAGTACAACATAAATACAATTTTTTTATTAATAAGAATACAGTTTATTAGTGATTATAAAGGGAATGCATGGGTTGTTTATCCTTTACATTCATCACTCCTGTACAAAATGGAGCATAGTTCAACTTCTATTTGCCTCAACGATTGACAATTTCACTCAAAACCCTACAGACATGTTGATCAAAATCATTCACAAGCACACTGTTTGGATGGAGTTTTTCCGGAAAGTCGCTATATACCGTTTTAACACACGGCAGCTAACTGCTCAGGCTTTTCAGTGCAAAGGAAAGTGCAATCCGCAGGCTAAACAAGTTTGTACCTGTAGAATTCTGCAAATAAATGGACAAGTCCCCAGATTTTACATATGAAGCAGCATCACTGTACACTGTAGTAATAGCCAGACTTAAAGGACCACAGTAAATGTCAGGAGAATGGGATAAATAGTAGTTGATGGTCAGATGTTAGTTCATGTAATATTCTTGAACAGGATCTCTTCTCCCAATCCGATTCTGTTAACCGCAATTTTATGCCTTTCACCTCATTCTCAATCTCTACCACTACACGCCAGTCACGGTCTACACATGCTTCAATGAGAATACTTAAGGTTTTAGGTGCTCTAGAAATTAAATTGTAGCTTGAACAGAGTAACACTGGTTGTGGCAATTTACTGGGATTAGTTACTTTCTCAGCATCAACATCTGGACCTTGAGGTTTCACTTTCCAGGATGTGCATATGCTGGCTGCCAGTACAAATCGCCACTGTCATGCTGCTGCTTCTACAGGATGCTCTGCAATTCAAGAAGTTTGGGGCAGGCTGAGTGTCCTCATAGACAGGGAGAAGCACCGATAGTAGCAGCTCTGTGCCCTGCTCCACCATGCAAACTAGGGTGTGCAAGATGGCTCCAAGTGAATGATACTGTTTCAGGTCCACAGATTTCTGTCTCCACAGGTCTTGATGCTGTGGGTGAATCTGCTGAATAAGATTATTCAGTATATAGCATCTAATATGATGATAGCTTGGAACTTACTTTTACACTTAATTGGTTATTATAGTTACATTTGTTATTGTTATAGTTATTGTAGTAGTAGTAGTATGGGATACTTTCGCTTCCTCCCTCTCTTCTGCTGCTGGGACGATCTGATCATTCAACTGAGTGTAAATTAGACTGAGGAGGAGCCCTGATAGGTGAAGTAATTCTTTTAACACATCACTACTGTGGGAGGGGTGGGGAGTTGTTGTGCTTACATAGAGACGGAAATGAAGTTTTCCCAAAACAAATTGGGAATGGCCAATGGCAAACAAGAAAAATTCAAAATTGAAATCTTTGATTATCTCATAAGGGGGGGGGGGGAATGGGAGGCATGGTCCTGGGTTCTCTCTGTGGCCATTTTGTTCCAGAACCGGACTCCACTTTAGTCATTTACCAACGCTCTACAACACTATTCAGATGTTGATTGTATTTTCTACACTCAGCTGCAGTATGGTTCCCATAAATAGAGTTATTGTCTTGTGAGTAACAGTTTTCATCGAGTTCCATCATTAAAGAAATATTTTGTGGAAGTGGTACTGGACAGCTTCTAGATAGGACAAGAATTGCATGCTGAAAATATACAGCTGCCCATAAATATTTATTAATAAGACTATCTATTTTGGCCCAAATCAGACCATTTTTGGGTCTCAAAGTAGGTATTACTTGGACAATTTTAATATTGCTGATCTTAACACATTCTAGATTAGTCTAGTATGAATACTCCTGAAAGGTAATGAACAACTTTTAAAAATAATGATAAATCTGAAGCATAGAATTAAAATTTGTTATGTTTATTTGTACTATACATTTAAAAAGTCGCACTGACGGATTTTATGGCCCACTTTCGATTTGCCTGTAGTCCAACACGTGATATTTTTTCTGACCATATTTTAACAAACAGCCAAAATTATTTGATATGAGCTTAGCTTTGACAAATATACTCTCTTTTGAACTCTTACTCCTCTGTTTTAATATCTCTCTCACATTTTCATTATCACCTAATTTACTCATCTTGGGGAACGATCCTATTGTATAAATAAGATATATGCAAAGATCGCAATTTTTATTTTTTCAAGACGACCGGTTTCCACACTATCAAATCATCATCTGGTCTCGTTGACAATAACTGCTTATTATAGTGCTCCATATAAAATTTGGTGGTGTACTGGATTATAGTTATATAAAAAAATCATGTGATGGTCGATAGATATAAAACGGATGGCTAGTAAAAATTAAAACAGTAAAATATACGTAAAATAATAATCACCATAGTACACAGGTTTTATTGAGGTGCTCAACATTTGACGTTCGGAAATCAGTCATGTGACATCCATCGCCTGAAACACACTTTTGTATACACCATCTTGCTTTCTGTATTTGATGATTTTCTTATTATAACTAAAGCATTGTCATTTCAAAGCAAAGGTACACTGAAAATTAACAAAAACACGTTGTTAGGACAATGAAATCAATCTAATGTCTAAAAATGCCATGTTAGTAGATAACACTTGCCTTCAATGGTACGAGACTTAAGCATTACTCTTGCAGCTCTTTTGGGTAGCGTAATGTGCAGTGAATTAGTTTGTGATTCATGAACATCTTACACAATGGTTCGAAATTTACCAGGATAATTAAAGAAACTGAGCAAAGTTTTCAACAAACATGAACAAACTACTGCGAAGCATCGATCTACCTGAAGAAAAAAAAATTAAAAAAATAAAAACCTGCCACTGGCATTTTTCATTTTGTTTAAGAGCTTTTCGCAAATTCTTGTTAATTGAACAATTATATACTGCAAGAGTCTGAGTTGTTCAAAGATAATAATGCTTTTTCTAAAAAGTGCATTTGTTCTATTTTGTGAACATATCATGAAAGACATACCAACAAGCTGCAAACATAGACTTATTTATCACATGGGCACAAACTGGGGGATATATTTTGCAATGACTGCTGAAAATGACGTAATTGTAATAGTAACTTTGTATATAGATTAAGTACTAGAGCTTTGTCAAATTCGGTATTACCACCCTTATTCTGTTCATTATTTTAGCTGTAAAAGAAAACTTAGTTCACAGTTTGAAACAGAATATTTGCTCTTTATTTTAGTGCAGATCAAAGTAACATGAACGAAGTCATACCTGAACTACAGAACAGGTAATACAATCTACATTAAACTGGAAGTGTATACATTTCAACAAAATACCTGGTTTTTTAAGCAATTATTCACTATTAATGGAAACATATTCCATTAATATATGGAAAGTCATTAATTAGCAACCAAGCCAAAGAAACATTTTAGTAGATGCATGTATCTAATTACTGACTTTCCATATGTTAATGGAATATGTTCCCATTAATAGCGAATAATTGCTTAGGAAAAAAACAGATCATTTGTTGTAACGTATACACTTCCATTTCATTAAGGAATGACAGTTGGCACAAAAATCTAAGACTCCATTTATATGTAACACTACCACTATCTGCATGTTGATTAGAATATTTATTATCACAGTATAGTCCCTGTTGTTGTTCAGATTCTGCAGAAAACCAGTGGTCAGTTCGTTGTTATGTATTTCATGGCATGTTCAAGAAATAGAACGAACGCAAGAGTTGTGCACTTTTTCATCTGCACAATGCTAAACATTGTGGAAGATAGCTCTATTTAATTAGAGTACCGAAAATCATTTCAGGAGTTAAGGGAAAAAATAGCATTGGCTGGTTTCGAGCAACTGACCACATGCATCACAACATAATGCGCTACCCACAACACCACGGCAAAAAACCATAGAAATTTAGATAAATTCTCGTACTATTGCTGGCAGTGAACGATGTACTTTTATTAATTCTTCAGTGCATCACTGCTTTGAAATGACGAAGTTATAATAAGAAAATCATAAAACACAGGAAGCAAGATGGCATATGCCAGAGAGAGTTCTAGGTGATATTGTCTGGTGAAATTTCCTACCTGCGGTGGAGTAGCCGAGCGGTCTAAGGTGCCTCACTGCAGAGCACGTGGTTGCTCGCCGTTGGAAGTTCGAGTCCTCCCTGGGGCGTGTGTGTGTGTGTGTGTGTGTGTGTGTGTGTGTGTGTGTGTGTGTGTGTGTGTGTGTGTGTGTGTGTGTGTGTGTGTGTGTGTGTGTGTGTGTGTGTCTCTCCTTAGGTCAGTTTATCTTAGTTTAAGTAGCTTGTAAGATATGGACTGATGACCACGCAGTTTGGTCTGATAGATTTATAAACATTTGAACCTTTGATTTCAAATTTCCTAACTCATGGTATATATAAAATCAAGAGGCGGTGTCTAATCGCCGTTATTTTTGCAAATATTTCTGAAACAATGCGAGTTACGAAAAGTACATAAGGGGAAAGTTGTAGCAAACTTTTTCCTCTACAAATTTGGTTAATCAGTTTTTGTGTCAGATGAACGGTTTGTCTGCAATTACTGTTACATTACAAACGGGTTTTTTCTTAGTGTTACTGACGCATTTTCTGTCCAAAAAATTTGAAAAAGGGATGTTCTGGTCTCTGGTGGTCAACTATTATTTCTGTAAAATTTGGTGCCGATCGGTTGAACGATTTGACCTAAATAGTGGGAACACATTATGGAAAGACAATTATAAAATGGCCGTTATTTTTGTTAATATCTCTGAAACAATGCAAGATATGAAAATACATAAGAGCAAAGTTGGTAGAGAATTGTCTACTCTATAAATTTGTTTATTCAATTTTCGTGTCAGATGTATGGTTAAGCCGTTATTTTCATTTAAATTTCGAGCTGTCGAAAGGCGATCATAGCAAAGGCCCATTTTAGTGTGACTACGTAACCTAAAGAGTACCAAAAAGATGAAATCGCTTTGCTGCATTAAATATGCCAATGTGAGTGTATATTTTTATTTTTTGCCCGATAAGTTTATTTACAAAGTTCGACTTAGTTTAAAACAGTACTTTGTTGTCAGACAGATGTGTTCCAATACAGAGGAATGGGTGCAGGAAGCACGCAAGTTCGAAAGTAAATCGAATTTTCGCAGCTACATTGGGGTGAATGATGGAAGAGACTGCTCAATACAGGCAGTAATAAGCAGTGGAAGTGAATATTAGAACTATAAGCGGAACTCTAGCATAGCTTCATTGGGATCATAGTTTTGTAATTATTTATAGTACTGATATACAGAAAACAGTTACATTCCTTAAATTCTACCAGGGGTTGGAGAAAACAATGATCTCCCTTTTATGGTGTGATATATTTGTAAGGTGTTGCCAATTGTTTCACGTTTGCTGACGTTCATTTACAACGAAGAATTGCTGCTGGAGATTTTCTGAAATATTGGCTTCAATGGACATTTTAAGAAAAAAAAAAGTTGAACTTGTCTCCTGAAAAGGCACTACAAGAAAGACAAATGATGATTACATGATTCTTTGTTGGTAATGATGCTTTTCGTCTACACCAGTGTTCCCAACCTTGTTCAGTATGCGACCCTAACCCTGCCCCAAAAGGATGACACAACCATGTGTGTAATTTCAAAGGCAGTAAATTTCACTTTCTTCTGTTGATAAAACTGTCTTTAAAAAAGAAGTACAGTTTTGTAAATTATAGAATAAAGTTTTGTTCATTTTTCTGAATGAACACACCCTATTATTACATGAATTCCGACGAAAAACGTATGTCACTTAACAAGATTTCGCATTGCAGGTAAAGCTTAGAAGCTAAGTACGGTTGATGAGCAAGGTCCCATTGTATAGTCAAATTTTTAAATCTAATTTCTCCAAATTACTTATTGTATCTCCTAAAATTAGCTATTGCATGCTACCTGAGAACAGATTTCAGTATCAGGCCTTTCGTTTATTTATTGTCAGCATGGTGTATTTATTATAAAACAAACTTTGTTCTATCCAGCTGAGAATTGATGATCAACAAGAAAGCACGTTATTTATATTAAAATACATTTCAACTTTTTAAGGCATATGTTTGTGGATTACAGAACCCATAGTACTCAGACATGCAGTGATCTGGTCGTCTTGCGTGCTACTACTGTACTTCCTACTGTGACGGCGACACCCGAGCAAGATTTTACAACAGTTCTGGGGCTCGCGACCCCCAGGATGAAAAAACATTGCTCTATCCTTAACCATTTAATGACATCTCGCAGAGCAGGAAATAAATATTCCAATAAAGGAATTTTTAATTACAGATTCAGCAGAGCTCATAACATTATCTAATACATTTTTAAAATTAAGTTGTTGTTTATAAATCTATCAGACTCAACTGTATGGTTATCAGTCTATAGCTTACAAACTACTTAAACTAAGTTAAACTATCCTAACGACAACACAAACACCCATGCCCAAAGGGAACTTGAACCCCAGATGGCGAACCGTCGTGTACACTGCAGCACAGCACCCCAATGCGCACAACTAATCCGCCGCAGCTTAAAATTATGTCTTCTGTTTTGAGGGTTCTTTACAAACCAATATTACTGACTCCAGAAAAAGAAACGATAGTTCTGGTATACTTTTACATCATCCTGAGAAAAAACAAACTATCATTCAATGTTTAAATGCTACGTATTAGTTTTGATGAAGATGATGAAAGAATAGTAAGTCCATGATCTTTAACAACAGTAAACAAAACACTCATTTTCTTTCTTTCTTTCTTTCTTTCTTTCTTTCTTTTTCTTTCTTTCTTTCTTTCTTTCCAAAAGCAGATAAAAGTGCATCACCATGCTAGGCGCTAACTCTGATGAGCACTCGCCTGTCAGCATTCAAACAGCGAATTCAGGCCACGTTCGGAACAAAAATTCGAACATAAAAATATTAGCCGCGAACTTACAGAGTGTTAGAAACAAAGTTCCGAATTTGCAGCGCTGCATGGAAGTTATTGCGCTCAGATAGTTTTAGGCACCGAAAGCTGGCTAAATGATGATGTGGCAAGTTCAGAAATATTTAGCAAAGCGTGGAATGTATATCGGAAAGATAGATCTGATACAACTGGAGGAGGAGTGTTCATCGCTGTGGACAAATATATTGTTACTACTGAGATCGAGGTTGAAAGTAACTGTGAAGTTATCTGGGCACGTATAACAGGTCTAAAAGAAGTAAAGTTAATAGTTGGGTGTTTTTACCGGCCCCCCAGTGCTGATGTAGCAGTTTTAGAATCATTCAAGGAAAGTCTACACCAGGTAGTGCATAGGTATCCGGGCCATGTAATATTAGTCGGAGGTGACTTCAACCTTAAGAGTATAGATTGGGACCTCGCTAGTTACGTTTCAGGCGGTACAGACAAGCAGTCTTGCGAGCTACTTTTGGACACATTCTCCGAAAACTGTCTTGAGCAGTTAAACCGGCAACCCACGCGCAATGGAAATATTCTAGACCTTATAGCCACAAACAGGCCTGACCTTATTAACGATGTCTGTGTAGAGACAGGAATTAGTGATCATGATATCGTCATAGCGTCGATGGTGACCAAAGTTCATAAACCAGTCAAGAAGGCTAGGAGCGTGTTTTTGTTGGGAAGAGCCGACAAGCAAATGTTACAATCGCACTTAGAAAATGAATGGGCATCGTTTAATTCTGGGACTATGAATGTAGAGGAATTGTGGATTAAATTTAAGTGCATTGTTAATAAAGGGTTAGAGAAATATGTGCCAGTAAAGACGATTAAGGATGGAAAAGATCCACCGTGGTATAATAATAATGTTAGAAAGCTGCTGAGAAAGCAAAGGCTGTTGCACTCTCGATTCAAAAAAGAACACGCAAATGATGACAGGCAAAAGTTAGTAGAGATTCGTGCGTCTATAAAAAGATCGATGCGTGAAGCATACAATAATTATCACAGCCATACCTTACCAAAAGATCTTTCCGAGAACCCGAAAAAATTCTGGTCCTATGTAAAATCGATAAGCGGGTCAAAACCTACTGTCCAGTCACTAGTTGATCATTCCGGGGCAGTAATAGAAGAAAGCAAACGGAAAGCTGAAGTTCTAAATTTAACCTTTAAGAAATATTTCACGCAGGAGGACCGCACAAATATACCACCATTTGATCAACGTACTAATTCCGAAATGGGGGACATAGCAATAGGTATTTCCGGTGTAGAGAAGCAGCTGAGAGAGCCAAATACGAAAAAGTCTGCTGGTCCGGATGGAATACCAGTTCGGTTTTACAAAGACTATTCTGCGGCATTGGCCCCCTACTTAGCTTTCATTTATAGCGAATCTTTAATTCAGCGCAAAGTTCCTAGTGATTGGAAAAAAGCGCAGGTGGCTCCCATCTATAAGAAAGGAAAGAGAACTGACCCATACAATTACAGGCCAATATTGTTGACATCGGTTTCATGTAGAATTTTTTAGCATATTCTCAGTTCGAATATAGTAAATTTCCTTGAAACGGAAAAGCTTCTTTCCATGAATCAGCACGGGTTTAGGAAACATCGTTCATGTGAAACTCAGCTTGCCCTTTTCTCACATGACATCTTGCAAGCCATGGATGAAGGGCAACAGGCGGATTGCGTTTTTCTCGACTTCAAAAAGGCGTTCGACGCGGTGCCACACTGCAGACTGCTAACGAAGATACGAGCTTATGGAATAGGTTCACAGATTTGTGACTGGCTGGAAGACTTCCTAAGTAATAGAACGCAGTACGTTGTTCTCGACGGCGAGTGTTCATCAGAGACGAGTGTATCGTCAGGCGTGCCCCAGGGGAGTGTGATAGGACCGCTATTATTTTCTATCTATATAGATGATCTGATGGACAGAGTAAGTTGTGATTTGCGGCTGTTTGCTGATGATGCTGTGGTGTATGGGAGAGTGTCGTCTGTAACAGACTGTAATAGCATACAGAATGACTTAGACAAAATTTCTAGTTGGTGCGAAGAATGGCAGCTACCTCTCAATGTAGAAAAATGTAAGGTGATGCGCATGAGTAGAAAAAACAATCCTATAATGTTCGAATACAGCATTAGTAGTGAGCTTCTTGATGCTGCCGCGTCGTTCAAATATCTAGGCGTAACATTGCAGAGCGATATGAAATGGAACGAGCATGTAAGGACAGTTGTGAGTAAGGCAGACAGCCGACTTCTGTTTATTGGGAGAATTTTGGGAAGATGTACTTCACCTGTAAAGGAGACCGCGTATAAAACGCTTGTACGACCACGTCTTGAGTATTGCTCAAGTATTTGGGACCCGCAGCAGATCGGTTTGAAGGAAGACATAGAGGCGGTTCAGAGGCGAGCAGCTAGAGGTTACCGGTAGGTTCAACCAATGCGCGAGTATCACGGAAATCCTCCGGCAACTCAATTGGGGATCGCTGGAAGAAAGACGACGTTCTTTTCGTGAATTTCTGTTAAGTAAATTTAGAGGGCCAGAATTTGAAGCTGAGTGTAGTACGATCTTGCTGCCGCCTACATACATTTCGCGTAAAGATCGCAAAGACAAGATAAGAGAAATTAGGGCTCGTACGGAGGCATATAGGCATTCTTTCTTTCCTCGTTCAATTTGGGAGTGGAATAGGAAAGGAAATGCCTAGTAGTGGTACAGTGTACCCTCTGCCACGCACCTTACGGTGAATTGCGGAGTATGTATGTATGTAGATGTAGAAGCAAACAGGGAGGAATGGAATATCAGCATGTATATGCATGAAAACTATGTGAAAAAGAATAGAACTATGTTTAAAATGTTAATTCAATATTAAATGCATTGTGAATCTGCACCTTCTCCTAACGTTTTAGATTTTATGTTTATTGCAACAATTGAAACGGCATTTTAAATTTGTATTTTCTGTTGATTTCAGAAATGCATTTAACATGAGGATTTTTCAATACAGTAATAATAAAATCTGAAATAGAACACACAGATGTATCATAATAGGTTTCCACTTATATCTATTTCACTTTTTTTATTACTGCTTTATCCTATAGGAAGTCCATCCTGCTAAAACCAAATCACATAAAATTGTATATGTCACCACCATTAGCATTTTTTTTTCTTTTCTTCATTTGTTAAGGCCAATTCACACTGTCCTTCACATCACTTCACCGTCCGTCAGGACATTCCACAATGTATTTCTAGTGGCAGCGTTCACACTGTCCGTCACCGGACCGTCACGTCACGTCAACGTCACGTCAAGCTTTCTCGCGAAGAATGTTTTGACGGAACGGCCGTCTGCTAACATCGGAAGTTAACCTATTTTCATCATGCGAATTAAATGTTGCAGTCGATGATTGCACTGTTTATATGCAAATAAGTCTTATTCATCTTTATTTTGTTGTTATACTTCGTTTTAGGGGTAAATCTCAAGTGTTTCATGACGACTTAAATATTTTTGTCAATTGAGTGTTCCCCTAAAATCGAGGTCGGA
Organism: Locusta migratoria; assembly: GCA_026315105.1. Classification (NCBI taxonomy): domain Eukaryota; kingdom Metazoa; phylum Arthropoda; class Insecta; order Orthoptera; family Acrididae; genus Locusta; species Locusta migratoria. Next base: position 239,074,942 of record CM048755.1, read on the forward strand.
TATCTGAAACCAAAAAATGGTTAATGTTACTTAACATTGTAACAGAAAATACTGAAGCAAACTGTTTTTCTGAATAACATTGTAATCTGATTACGCATTTCTCATTAAATAACATTTTAAATGAAAAAGTCAGTTCTAATGAAAGAAAAATTCAGTTGTTTACGATGGCATTAACAAAGTCAGCGGGCAAATCGTAATGGATAAAGTAATCAAGCGCTAATTATGCTCTTATAAGTATTGTTTGATGTTTTCATATGATTACTTTTTTGCTGGATGTCGATGTTTTGAAATGTTGTTTCAGTTCTCAGTAAGTTGGCCAGAAACATACACTGTAAAGTTTTATTTGGCCATCAATAACATTTAGCGTTGTTGTTTCCTCAATTCTAGTATTAAACTATGACTTTCTACATAACAGAGCGCTATTCATAACCTCACTTTCAACACCGCATATTGAGATGGGCGAATTGACGTGACGGACACTGACGGACAGTGTGAATACAACTTGACGTGACGGTGCCGTGACTTGACGGAGAGTGTGAATTGGCCTTTATTCGCAGGCGTTTGCTATTCAGGGGAGAAAAAGTCGGCAACAACGCCATTTTGTTTTTCGTATCTGGACATTACTTCTGAACAGATTTTTCACTCAGCATTTAATATTTTCTGTTTCTATATTCGCAGTTCATAGAATCCCATAAACATTCTCGTTCATGACCAACTAACAACTTTAATGTGCTCCCTTGCTGGGCTCCCTACTAGAATATTTCTTATGACCACCACTACACAACTATTCAACAGACACAGCTGGTCACTACCGAGCCAAACGACATTTGGCCTGACGTTCACACTAGGAAAGGGATCACACACAAAACCCATCGCCAATAATGTTACTGCGAAATCTGAGAACGGCAACCAAGGAGGTTAAAGGGAGATGGCATTATCTATGCCGAGCACATACGTCAGTTGAAGCCTGTCCACCATCTTTGTCAATTTTGGAATGCTGTTTATCTGTTAAGACAATGCGATAAGTCGACCCTCTTACTGTTAAAGCATTGAACTGACAATCACTGCAAAGTATCTATGTACTTTCAAACAATGAACTTTCTTGAATAAATTTGAATACGTACACATCATAATACATTTGAAAACTTACTTTTTAACGGCTTATTTGCACTCTTAACACGTTGTACATCACGGCAAGACCGTCGGAAGTTTTATCACTTTTTAAGTGACATAAAACATTAGATCTACAATACGAACACTTCTCCAAGACGTAGCAATATGGCGGAGGCACGCTTCAGTTTTTCAATGTAATGGCGTCTCCTATTCTAACCTCCTTGACGGCAACAAAGGCAAAAAGCTTCGCTGGCTCCACCTAGCCGCCCGTACAGACTGATGAGGACATCTCTGCCAAGATAGCGACTGGCTGTCCGTTGACCTAGTGTGTAGGCGCCTTTAGGTTATTCACAACATACCTGCGGAACATGAGCCACTCACTGGTCGTGTCCGAGACCTTACCTCTGTTAGAATGCCTGTATTTTAGCTGCGGTCGCCAGTGCGTAGTTCGACGCTACGTAAGCTCTAAGTACTGGACAAAAGGAAGGTTTCACAAATCAACACTAAAAAAAATGAAATTGTGTCGTTTGGAACCTTATGTTTAACTTAAGTTTTGTACAGTAGCTGTTTGTACATGACAATTACTAGTCGAGCAAATTAATTTGATAATCGGCGCACTGATTTCCGGGAGGGATTGTAAATGGGAAATTTAAAGTCTCTCCCCGCAGCCACGGTGTTGAGTGTCAATTTACTCGACTATTAATAACCCTTACACCGATACTTAAGATGATGGCTGCGATGAATTGTATCTCAGTCTCTACGACATTAAGTAACCTAGTTTTCCCGTAAAATTTCTCATGATCCAACCTGAAGTAAAATTCTTCACGGAGACTTTCCTCTTCTGGTCTGCAGCAACCATTTGCTATTGCTACATCTCTGAAATAAGTTCATCTTTGGCCACGTAGTGAATGTATTTATTTTTGAGTTATGTGTGTACTAATATAACAGTACAGTTAATTGCGGGTGTTACTTTTTACAATATTATTTTAAGTAACGAAGCGACAATATGATGTTCATAACCGACGTCCGTCAGGAGAGACTTTCACTTGTTTAACGCAGTTAACCGTCACATGGGTGGCAGCTAGTGTGTTTTGTTACAAAATGTGTTGAGTTGTGTGAGTGTGTGTGTGAGAACATTAGGGACAGTTTTTTTTAGGTTTCTTTAATTTCCCCATTTGACTTAGTTTTACAACAACAACATTACTAGAGATGGACAGTACGGAATATGAATTAGTGAGAAATATGACATTGCTGTTTTTCTTTGAACGACTGATGGACAAAGGTGGCCCGCGTACATTACACGACCTTAGCTGTCAGTTTGGTGCTAAAGGATTTACCAAGGAAATGAGACAAATCGCAGGCGGCTCACAGTCTGGATTAAAGAAGTTTCTTTCACAGTATCCAGCCCTTTTCTGTTTTGATGGTGACTATGTTTACGTAAATGGATTTAGTCCCCTCAGTGTTGAACAAGAAAGTGGAAACAGTGCAGTGAAATATAGTAGTGGGAAACGAGATTATGCTCAAGAAGCCGTCGAATATTTCAGCCACAAGTTAATGCAATATGGTGTTGGTATTGATGTACCCATTAAAAGTTTGTTAGGTCACCGTTCCCAAGCTTCACCGGAGGTGAGACATATCTCAGGCCAGAACATAAGAGAGTTTAAAGAATTTTTGTTAAAATATCCTGATGCGTTTGTAGTGAAGGACGATACGGTTATTTTGAAGGAATATGAGGGAAAGGAACCACAACCTTTTCGTGAAATAGAATTGGCCAGAGTGGATCAAGAAGTGACATCTAGTTTACTTGACTTTTTCGCTAAGTGCATAGACTCCAGAGGTCCAATGTTGGTGGATCAACTTTTTAATAAAGCAACTGTAAGATTTCCTCCCGAACATCTTTCATACATTTTCAAAACTCCACAAGACCTTCAAACCTTCTTAAAAATGCATTCTGATGTGTTTAATGTGCAGTCTAATCTTGTAACATTGGTTTTGCCCAAGAATTGCATTAGTCAGAGTGATTCACTACAAGCAAGTCCAACACACCAGCAACAGAATAGAAACAATAGTACAATCAACAACAGTCAGTGTGCAAGACCTGTTACACAAGCGAACAGTTCAATAATTCCTCAGCCTGTCAGCCAGCCTCCACAAAATCCCCAGCACCAGTCCCTGAAGCAGCGTATTAATTCTTTGGTGATGAAGACGCTGGCAGATAATACTGAGAAGGATCGCTCATATGCTGCAACTTCCTTAGTTAATGACAGTGGAAGTGCTGAAGTTTGGAAGGCAAAAATAATGCAGGCAACAAGGGTAGTTGTGAATGTGAAAGAATCTCTTCAGATTGTTGAAGATATCTTGTCTACTGCAAAATCAGGAAAGCCCGTTGCAGTGTCATTTGATTGCGAGGGAATAAATTTAGGTGTCAAAGGACAGCTGACATTATTTCAAATTGGGACATTATCAGGTCAAGCATATTTATTTGATTTAATTACTTGCCCATCTTTGGTTGCAAATGGTGGCCTCCAGAGACTATTGGAATCTGAGATTGTTACCAAGGTGAGTGTTGTTATGTATCTTATTTTAATGCACTTGCACTGTCATTTACATAATTGATTCTACTGTAGTTTTCACCATGATTGAAAATAGTCTTATGTAAATTTACAGACTGTTTTGTTTGTTTTACCTATTGTGGGATTTATTTGTAGGGTGGGGCATTCACACTACATTTTTCAGCAGTCAAAAGTTAATAGAAGGAAGTATGGAAGTACAAATACAAATAAAAACATTGCTGATCATATCAGTAGTTCCTTCTCTTTAAATGGGAATACCATTGGTTTACAAATAGTCCTAGAACTGTTAACCATGTTTAAAACTTTCCCAAGTGGAACAGGAATTGAATTTCCGCTAAATGTTTACAAGAACACCGAATTTTGCACACACTATAGCACTGTGTATAATTAGATAGCCTAGATAGATTTTCTGAAATAATTTAGGTGTAACTGTGCCATTCACACTCCCTGTGTATTTCTTAAAACACAGCATAAAGAATTCAGCCATAGCCTTAATTAGAAAAAGAATGCACACAAACCTCACAGACACAGAGGTGATGATTGTGTGCATGTACAATTGTATGAAAATGTGTTTTTCCTTTTTCTGATGTAGCTTGTGACCGAAAGCTGTAAGTTATGTTTGTACGAGTGTCGTATGTGCCTGTTACATTTCGACAAATCTCTCTTGGATACTTCAATACACATCCGTGTGTATCTATATCAAAGTAGGCTATACAGTAAGCGTGAATGGTTCAAACACTATGATGAAACACACGTCTAGGGTTCTAAAACTGTAATTTAAGGCTAAAACATTGAATTAACATCAAAAGTCGTCACATACATTATGAAATATCGAGAAATATATCATCATAAATATCTATAAATTGTAGCTGAAGATTGTCATAGGTTTATTTTTTCCTCTTAAGTTTATATAATAAAGTTCAATACTTTCTCCATTTATGTTTTAACTTCAGTAGCTTCAGGAAACTACTACTAAATTAAAAATAAAATTTTAAAAATTCGCAGGCTGTTTTATATGGAATCATTCTATTACTCTTGCATGAAAAATATTAGGCCCCTACTACTAGCTCTGTACGAGAGTATAGCACAGAGGCCAGGAATAAGTTAATGTGCGTAAAAATGAGTATCATTACGATCACGCTGAGTGATATGGGGTTGAGAAAAAAATTTACTTGTTTACCACACATCAACCAATGCATACAAATTTATTAGGCCCTAATGTTCATAAGAAATAATGTAGATTCTACTAAAGAAACTGCCTACACTACACTTCTGTGTCCTATTTTGGAGGACTGCTGTGCATTTTGGAATGCAGACCACATGGGGTGAATGGACAATTTAGAGAACATTAAGGGCAACTTGTTTTGTATTATTGTGATATAGGGGAGAGTGTGTCACAAATCATGCAAGAGTTGAGGTGGAAATCGTTAAAACAAAAGTGTTACTTGTTGCAGCAAGATCTATTTGTAAAATTTCTTTCACAAACTAACTTTTTCGAATACGAACATATTTTGTTAGCACCCACTTACATATGGTAACATGATCATGATAATAAAAGAGGAGGAATCAAATTGAAAACAGAAAGATTTAGGTTTTCCTTTTCCCCGTGAGCTATTAGAGAATGGAACTGTAGAGAAATACTGTAAAAGCAGTTTGATGAACCCTCTGTCATGCTCTTCAGTATGACTTACAGAGTATTTATGAAGATTTAGATGACATTGTCCTCCCCCTCCCCTTCTTTCTTTTTTAACTGCTTCTGTCACTTTTAGACACAGCTTAAAAGTTACCTAATTATGGGTTTGACTTTGGATGGCCATGTATATTTATATTGTAAACCACTGCCTGTGAAACCTGGGCTTTAGTTAGGGAGTTTGTTGGGAACTGCAGAATTTACAGATTCATCGGTATATTTCACATATTTGTGTGTCAACTCTTATGAATTGTAGGGCTGTCTGAATGCTTATGAAACTATATGTGCAGCCAAAAGTAATAAAAATGTTATGGAACAATTTGACTGTGCTGTATGTGGAAAGAAGACATTCAATGTGCCCATTTTTTAAATCTAAATAAATACGATAAATGTTAATATTTTTATATGTTAAAAAAATTGTAGCCAAGCATAACAGTACAGTAAATGAGAGGCTGTGGCAGATACTATACTGTTCCCTGGTTTAAAAAATCACAAAAATAGGAATACATTTGGCATAAACTATGAGTAGCCTATATATATTATATTTATAGACAGCATTAAAAACTTTCAAAAAACAAGATTTGAGGAACTTCACAAGAGTTTTAAATGAAAAGGAGAAATTCAATTTTGTGTATCACAAAATTCAGTTATTTAGGCCTACTGTACTGTTTATCACAACTAGTTCTTGTTTTGAACTGAAACACTAGGCTTTCTAATTCACTGGAAAAATAAAAATTATCTGCTGTTTTATTGAAATATGGGCTAATGCTATATTCAAGAATATTCTTTAGTCTACTAACAATTAATGCAGCTTTACTAGATGTTTAAATCTCCACCAAATCACAGACAAAATAACAACACTTTCTTGGTGAAATTGGGCTCTAGCAAAATTTCTGTATGTAAAGTAGGGCTTGTTCCTTTTAAGAAATTTTACCGTAGCTGCACTCCATCATCCATGCTACTGTCAATGGTTCAGAAAATGTGAACATGTTACATTTTAAAAAGTGAACATGTATTGAGATTACCGAACCTGAAGTTATTCCAACGTAATGAAGAGTAGCCTTAAGCCACCCAAAAATGTTCAGCTTAATTTTCTTTTTACTTGAAAGAACATATATGTTTAAATTGTAGAATGTCATTTGTCATTGTATACCCTGTACGGGTATACTAGGTTTTACTTATTTGACACATTCCAGCTGACACTCAAAAGTTAGGGACCCTTTCATTATTAGGTCTGCACCTGTTTGAGAACTTTTTTTATGAGCAGAGTTTAAAACACAAAGCTATGAAACCAATACCATACAAAATGGGAAGTGTATCACAATTTTTGATCTAATTAGGATTTCCTACAAGTAATAGGCAATGAGTTATTAGCTTAGAATTTTTTTCTGCAAGAAAGAAAAAGAAGGACCAGGGTTATCCCACAAATAACCAGTTTTTGAAAAATACTTCTGGGCCTGAGATTGTGATGGCTGACAATGAGCATTATGTGATGCCAAAATGGAGGATATTAACCAGACATTGAAGTAACTGCAGCTGGTGAATAACATGCCTGTGTTTCCAAAAATCTGCTCTCATCCATAATTCCTAAGCAAGAAGATGTACTTGAATGTTTATGGAGTTCTTTGTCATTCATTTACTGTACTGCTTTTTCTTAGAAGTTTGCTTTTAAGTAATTATGTGACATGTCATACTGCTAATCTTTGGAATTTTACTGTGGAAGTATTCAAGCTGACTAAGTTTTTTGATTTTATGAAGCAATTGGTAATATTCTGCATCTGTGTTAAGTTAGGCCTAACCAGGTTCATACCAGATGGGTGGCCATATATAAAATTAGTGAGTATTAATTGAATTTTGCTCACTATTACATTTTGTGCCAGAAATCTTAACCGATCAAGGCACAAAATTAGGCCTATCCTTGCCTTCAAGAAGTACTGTGTTGTTAGATTGGAACTATAGTTCATAATAGGCCTTTATATACGCCACCCCCATGAACCACAGACTTTGCCAAGGTGGGAGTGGCTTGCGTACCTCTGTACTGTAGGTGCAATCGCAGTGTAGGGTTATCTATGGAGAGGCCAGACAAACTTCTGGTTCCTGAAGAGGGACGACAGCCTTTTCAGTAGTTGCAGGGACAACAGTTTGGATGATTGAACTGTTTATGTAATATCAGCTAATGTGGCTTTGCCATACAGTTACTGTGAATGGCTGAAAGCAAGGGGAAACTACAGCCAAGGACATGCAGTTCTGCTGTATGAATATATGATGGTGGCATCCTCTCGGGTAAAATATTCTGGAGGTAAAATAGTCTTCCATTCGAATCTCTGTGGAAGGACTACTCAGGAGGATGTTTTCATTGGGAAAGACAACTGGCATTCTTCATATCAGAGTATGGAATGTTAGATCCCTTAATTGGGTAGGAAGGTTAGAAAATTTGTAAAGGGATTTGGATAGGTTGAAGTTATATGTAGTGAGGATTAGTGAAGATCAGTGGAAAGAGGGGACACGATTTCTTGTCAGGTGAGTACAGGGTTATAAATACAAAATCAGTTGGGGGTATTACAAGAGTAGGTATAATAATGAATAAGAAAATAGGAATGTGGGTAAACTACTATGAGCAAGGCAGTGATCGCATTATCGTAGTCAAGATACATACGAAGCCAACACTGCCCACAGCAGTACAAGTTTATATGCCAACTAGCTCTGCCGATAAGGAGATTGGAGAAATGTATGAGAAGGTAATTATTCAGACAGTTAAGGCAGAGGAAAACTTTATTGTGGAGACCGGAATTCAGTAGGAAGGGGGAGGGGGGAAATGGAAGGTGAATATGGATTGAGGAAATGTAATGAAAGAGGAAACTCCCTGGTAGAATTTTGTGTGGAACATAATTTAATCATAAGAAACACTTGTTTTAAGAATCATGAAAGAAGCTGGTATAGATGGAAGGAACCAGGAGACACCACTAGGTACCAGATAGATTTTTATAGTGGTAAGACATAGATTTCAAAACCAAGTTCTGAACTCTTAAAGACATATCCTGGAGCAGGTACAGATTCTGACCATATTTTCTTGGTCATGAACTGTAGACAAACTGAAGAAACAACAGAAAGGTAGGAAAATAAGGAGATGGGACCTGGATAAATTGAAGGAACTTGAGGTTCATGAGAATCTCAGGGGTAGCTTTAGTCAACAGTTGACAGAAACGGGGGGAAATGACACAGTAGAAGTTGAATGGGTAGCTTTGAGGGTTGAAATAGTGAAGGCAGCAGATGACCAAATAGGTAGAAAGGCAAGACCTACAAAAATCCTTGGATTTCATAGTTGAAACACTGAATTTAATTGATGAAAGGAGAAGATATAAAAATGCTGTAAATGAATCAGGTGAAAGAGTACAGACAACTAAGAAATGAGGCAACAGGAAATACAAAACGGCTAAGCAGGAGTGGCTAGAGGGCTAATGCAAGTCTTTAGAAGAATATATAATTAGGGGAAGGATAGATACTGCCTACAGGAAAATAAAAGACATTTGGAGACAAGAAAAGTAGGTGTATAAACATCAAGAACAGATGGGGAAACCAGTTCTGACAAAAGAAGGGAAAGCTGAAAGGTGGAAAGAATAGATAGAGAGGCTTTACAAAGGAAATGATCTTCGAGACAATATTTTAGGAAGGGAAGAGGAAGTAGATGAAGATGAAATAAGGAAGGGTGTACTGAGAGATGAATGACAGATCCCTGAAAGACCTAACTCGGAACAAGGCCCCTGGAGTAGATGAGATTGCCTCAGAGCTACTGGATTCTGTGGCAGAGCCAGTCACGACAAAAGTATTTCACCTGGTGTGTAGGGTGTGTGAGACAGATGTAATACCCTCAGACTTTAAGAAAAATGTAATAAACCCCATTCCAAAGGAATCAGGTGCAGAAATTACAGAACCATCAGTTTAATAAGTCACAGTTGCAAAATTTTAACACAAATTATTTACGGAAGAATGGAAAATTTGCTAGAAGTTAACCTCAGGAAAGATCGGTTTTGATTTAGGAGCAATGTAAGAACACAGGAGGCAATACTCACTTTACAGCTTACCTTAGAAGATAGATTAAGGAAAAGCCAAACCTACATTACTAGCATTTGTAGATTTGGTGAAAGCTTTTGACAATGTTGATTGGAAAGGAGGGTTATTTACAACTTGTGCAAAAACCACACAGCAGTTATTAGTTGAAAGTCATGGAAGGGAAGCATTGGTTCAGAAGGGAGTAAGTCATGATTGTAGTGGTTCTCCAATGTTATTCAGTCTGTACATCAAGCAAGCTGTGAAGGAAAGCAAGGAAAAATTTGGAAAAGGGATTAAAGGTCGGAGTGAAGAAAGAAAAACATTTCATTTTGCCAATGACATTGTAATTCTGTCAGACAGCAAAGGACCTGGAAGAGCAAATGAATGGAATGGACAGTGTGTTGAAAGGAGTGTTGTTGTTGTTGTTATGGTCTTCAGTCCGGAGACTGGTTTGATGCAGCTCTCCACCCTACTCTATCCTGAGCAAGCCTTTTCATCTCCTCATAAGAACGACAACCCACATCCACTTGAATCTGCTTACTATACGCGTCTCTTGGTCTCCCTCTGCGATTTTTACCCCACACACTTCCCTCCAACGCTAAATTCACAATTCCTTGATGTCTAAGAATGTGTCCTACCAATCTATCCCTTCTTTTAGTCAAGGTATGCCAGAAATTTCTTTTCTCCCCAATTCGGTTCAGTACCTCCTCATTAGTTACGCGATCCACCCACCTAATCTTCAGCATTCTTCTGTAGCACCACATTTCAAAAGCCTCTATCCTCTTTCTGTCCACACTGCTTATCGTCCATGTTTCACTCCCATACAAGGCAACACTCCATACAAATGCCTTCAGAAAGGACCTCCTTAGGCTTAAATCAATATTCGATGTTAACAAATATCTCTTTTTCAAAAACGCCTTTCTACCCATTGCCATTCTGCATTTTATATCCTCTGTACTGCGACCATCATTTGTTATTTTACTGCCCAAGTAACAAACCTCATCTACCTCCTTCATTGTTTCGTTACCTAATCTAATTCCTTCAGCATCACCTGATTTTCTTACACTGCACTCCATTACCCTAGTTTTACTCTTGTTAATGTTCATCTTATATGCACCTTTCAGCACACTGTCCATTCCGTTCAATTGCTCTTCCAGGTCCTTTGCTGTATCTGACAGAATCACTATGTCGTCGGCAAAACGCAATGTTTTTAATTCTTCACCCTGAACATTAATTCCTTCTCCAAATTTCTCCTTGCTTTCCTTTATAGCTTGCTCAATGTACAAATTGAACAACATTGGGGAAAGGCTACAACCCTGTCTTACTCCCTTCCCAACCACTGCATCCCTTTCATGCCCTTCAACTCTGACAACCGCTGTCTGGTTTTTGTACAAGTTGTAAATAACCTTACGCTCCCTATATTTTACTCCTGCTTGCTTCAGAACTTGAAAGAGTTTATTCCAATCAACATTGTCAAAAGCCTTCTCCAAATCTACAAAAGCTAGAAATGTAGGTTTGCCTTTTCTTAATCTATCTTCTAGGATAAGCCGTAAAGTGAGTATTGCCTCCCGTGTTCCTACATTTCTCCTGAACCCAAACTGATCTTCCCCGAGGTCGGCTTCTACCAGCTTTTCCATCCTTCTGTATATAATTCTTGTTAATATTTTGCAACCATGACTTATTAAACTGATGGTTCTGTAGTTTTCACACCTGTCTGCACCTGCTTTCTTTGGAATGGGGATTATTACATTTTTCTTAAAGTCTGAGGGTACTTCGCCTGTCTCATACATCTTACACACAATGTGAAACAATTTTGTCATGGCTGGTTCTCCCAGAGACTTCAGTAGCTCTGACGGGATATCATCTACCCCAGGGGCCTTGTTTCGACTTAGGTCTTTCAGTGCTCTGTCAAATTCTTCTCTCAGTACAGTATCTCCTATTTCATCTTCATCTACATCCTCTTCCCTTCCTACAATATTGTCTCGCAGTTCATTTCCTTTGTAGAGTCCCTCTATCAAGTGTAATTGAATGCAGTCTAAGAAAATCAGGTGAGGTTGATGGAATTAGATTAGCTAACTAAACAATGAAGGTGGTAGGTGAGTTCTGTTATTTGGGAAATAAAATAACATACGATGGTTGCAGGACAAAGGATATAAAATGCAGAATGGCTATGGAAAGAAAAGCATTTCTGAAGAAGTGAAATTTGTTGTTCTCCAATATTAATTCAAATGTTAGGAAGTCATTTCTGAAGGCCTTGTAAGTGAGTGAAACATGGATGATAAGTAGTTCAGACAGGAAGAGGGTACAGGCTTTTGAAATGTGGCGCTACAGAAGAATGTTGAAGATTAGGTGGAAAGATCAAGTAACTAATGAGGTGGTACTGAACAGAATTGGGGAGAAAAGGAATTTTTGGCAAATAATTACTAAAAGAAGGGATTTTTAGACACAAATGAATCTCGAATCTAGCATCGGAGGGAAGTGTGCAGGTTTAAAATGGCAGAGAGAGACCGACCAACCGACCTAGAGACAAATAGGTGTGCATCCCATTTTTATGGGGAGGAGATGAGGTTTGCTCAGGATAAAGTAGGGTGGAGAGCTGCATCAAACCAGTCTCTAGATTGAAGACCACAACAACATACAGTTTTAGAAACTGGGTATTCTTTTAAAAACTTTTTCGGTTTGCATTTCCATTTTAAGAATAAATGTGACATAGTTCAGAACCTGTGTCACCATACTATTGCCAGTTAGTGCAGTTAAGGAGAATGTAGGGTTAATATTACGAAATGGGGGAAAGTAGGCCTTCTAGTAGCATTTTGCTACAATTTCAATATGGTATCTTTGATCATTCAGGTGTAATCGTATTATCATTTGGAGCATCCAATTTTGGTTGTTTTTGTGAAATTAGTCTTTTACAAAAACAACCAACAACCAACCCATCACACAAGTATTCTGTACTGTGTAGCAGAGACCAATACAGGGCAGAAGGTTAGATTTACTCACTCATTTGCATTTTGTAGAATAGTGTTGGAAACACTTATGATGTGTAGGCTTAACTAGAACTGATGGTCTGGCATCAACAGACGGTATTGACAATTTCCCCACAAGAGACAACCACAAAGATCTTGTGAATATGTAGCCATAAAATGTTTACATTGTTAGTCCTACATAAAAAAGTTACACCTTTGTATAGTAAAATAGCCTTGGCTGACCACTGCCATTGTTCTAAACTTTATTTGAATTATGTTCAGCATTGTTCAATACTCTCAATCGAAAATTTTATAAGAGCTTTACATCCTTACACGTTCAACATTTGGAGATATTGGGGAGGGGAATGGAAGGGGAGAGGAGAGGGGATAGCATGTAGATAATACTGACTGTATTGGGGTGTGTGTTCTCTTAAAAATCGATGCTTGTCTCAGTGGTAAAAAAGTACTACTGCTGTGTACTGCTGACCCCAAGGTATTTACAAACAGTAGTATACACATAGTCTTCAAAATAATACTGACATTGATTACATATGGCATGAATTCACTCCTGAGCAGATGATGTCAGTTATAAAACAGCAACCATCTCCAATTCCCCAATGAAACACAGCTGTCAGTATTTTCCTCTGAACATTTTGTAACGGGAACGATTTTACATTTAATTGTATCAGTCAGTCATTGAATCTTTAAAAGAAGTAAAAAGTCCTACTAAATACTACCTGTTTACAACAAAAGAACACAAGTGAGTCACCAAGGAGAATATTCTGATTAACTTTTCACCCCTGTTACACACTTTATACCACACTTTGAACATCAACTTTATAAATTGGTTAGTGACCCAAATTTCAGGTCAGTTGAGAAACTGACAAAGGAAGGTATTTTTCTCTTAATAACTACAGTATTTCACCAAAAGTATGGTGGAAGCAGTCAAAATTATGATAAAAACAATTGCTAAATTGGATAGTAAATTATTTAATATTTCAAAATATCCCAGAATTTTTAATTAGTTAATATTTGTAAAAAAATAATGTAGGGGTTTACTACTACTAAAGATGCTGGTTGATAAATCACTGTGGTATTCTTGGAAAAAAAAATTGTCACATTGCTTCATTATAATGAATAAATTTGATGTAAATATCAGTTTTCAGTCTTACATTACGTAGTAAAGAATCACCAGACAATTGAGAAGCACAAAAATACTCTTGAAAAATTCAGAAAGCTGGTGTCTGTAACTGTCTTAGACCCTTGTAGTAGATCCAAAAGCTTACATTATGATAATGGCCCAAATGTTGTCAGTGAAACAATGGCTACTGTCTTGCAGTTATTTATGGACTGATGTTTTTAAATTGCCAAATTTGGGGACAGTTTATACCTGGCTTCAGGTTCATCTGTTAATAGTAGGGTAGTGAATCTTTGTCAGTTCTAATTTCAAATGTAACATGTTAGCTGGAAAGATAGTAAGATAGCATTGACATGGGCACCTCATCCTACTATTTATAAATACACCTGAAGATGTAGCCCAGTCCCTAAAATCTGGTAATAAAAAAAAAATCACCAATCAATATGTAACTGTGAAACTGTAGTCATTGTTTTAATCATGAACAAAAAAATTGGCATTTTATGATCTTTGTTTTCTCAGGAACCACAGCTCTGTAATTATTTTAAGGTTTTTCCATCATTTTATTAATTGTTCTCTATTGCAGTATCCAGAGTTCTGGCCTTGGGCTACACTGGGATGAAAAATAAAACTCATCAGGCTTATGTAACATCTAAGTCGTCATGAAAACACTAATATCATTACATATTTTATGTCAGGCAACTTGCAATCATGTACGGGAACACACTCGCAGCAGTACCGCCCCAATTATTACTGTATGTCTTCATTGTTTTCGTTATGTTTTGCTGCAAATTTTGTACTGCAAATCATTATTTTTGCTTTTTGTCTTTGGTGTGAAGACTAGTTTGATGCAGCTTTCCAACTTACTCTATCCTGTGCAATCATCATCTCACATGAACAGCAACCCACATCCATTTGAATCTGCTTAATGTATTCCTCTCTTGGTCTCCCTCTGCAACTTTTATCCCCATATACTTCTCTGCAATGCTGAATTGATGATTCCTTTATGTCTCCAAATGTGTCATACTAATTGATCCCTTCTTTTAGTCTTACTATGTCAAAAATTACTCCTCCCCCCACCCCTCCCCCATTTTTTTTTTTTCAATAAACACAGTTTTAGTTACGGGATCTACTCACGTAATTTTCTGCATTCATCTGTAGCACCACATTTCAAAAGCTTCTATCCTATTCTTATCTGAATTATTAATTGCTCATGTTTCACTCCTGTACAAGGCAACATTCACACAGTGCCTTCAGTCTTAACAAATTTATCTTTTTCATAAATGCTATTCTTCCCACTGCCATTCTGCATTTTATGTCTGTGCTGCAACCATTGTATGATATTTCATTGCACAAGTAACAAAACTTATCTAGCATCTTTATTGTTTCTTTGCCTAATTTATTCTTTCATCAACCTCCAATTTTGACTACATTCAATTACCCTCATTTTGCTCTTACTAATGTTAATTTTATATGTTTTCAAGACCATGTCAAAAACATCCAAGTGCTCTTCCAGGTCCTTTGCTGTTTGACAAAATTACAATGTCATTGGTAAACTGCAACATTTTCAATTTCTTCTCCCTGAACTTTAATCCCTCCTCCAAATTTCTTATTGCTTTCCTTCACAGCTTGCTCAATGTACAGACTGAATAACATTGATGAAAGGCTACAATCCTGTCTTACTCCCTTCCTAATCACTGTGTCCCTTTCAGACCCTTTTAACTGCTTTCGCGTTTTCTTTACAAGTCACTGTTCGCTATATTTTATCCCTTTTGACTTCAGGACTTTTGAGTGTGTATTCCACTCAACATTGACAAAGCTTTCTCCAAATCTATGAAAACTAGAAATGTAGATTTAAACTGATGGTTCTGTAATTTTCTCACATTTCTGCATATATTTTCTCTGGAATTGATATTATTGAATTTTTCTTTAAGTCTGGTGGCATTTCCCTGTTTCATACATTTTGCACACCAGGTGGAACAGTTTTGTTATGACTTCATTCTCCCAGAGACTTCAGTAGCTCTGAGGGAATGTCGTCCACTCCAGGGTTCTTGTTTTGACTGAAGTCTTTCAGTGTTACTTGAAATTTTATTGTTATCACCTAGTTTTTATTAATTTATAAAAAGGTGTGCCACTTGTTATGCAACTCTTTTTTCTTTTAATTTTGTATGATTAATTTGGTATCTTGTAGTACTATACCTGTTTATTGTCATCACAGTTTCCAACACTACAACCTGTAAAGGGCTTAGGCCTCATCAATCACCTGTCTTCTCCAATTCTGCACACCTTATGATCTCGTATCTGTCTTATCATCCAGCTAGTACAGTATTCCCAGTGAGTAGCTACGCTCTGGCTTTATAGGTAGCACCTTCTTTGACTCTTGCTGTGTTTCTATTCTCTTCACATGACCCAACTGTTGCAAACTTTGTGCCTTCCCACCTGTGGTTATTGGTGGATTGTTGGAAATTTCATACTGTTTTGCATTGGTCCTTACTCTCCCCGAACAGATGTGCCCAGAGGTTTTACAGGAGGAAGTACTGAAAGTTCCCAATCTCTTAACTACAGTGAATTTTGGGCACCCATAAGAGCACAGAAATGAGTGTGGTATGACCCATATTTAAGTTTTGATACTACAGCACCAAAGTCTTCGAAGTGACTGTAACCTCAGAGTAAACTAAAAAAGTAAAATACCGGTAATGTGGGGATAGGCATGTAGACATGTATCAACTTTCCTACACTTTTGACATTGTGAGTACGTGATAGAACAAATATGCTTGCATGAAAACCACTGTGCTCATGTTTCAGTACTATATCTGTGAAATGAAGCAGGATGATGGAAACAATTTGCTTGAATGAATCTTCCACTCTACCACAGAATATGCCATATTGTGGAAACAGCATACTGATTGAAACTGTCTGTTGGACCAGGAGTTAAACATAATCCCTCACCTTCTATGGGCATTATTTTTATTGTGTTGTTGCCTTGTACCATGTATCTTGTGACCATAATTTCTTCAGAAACTAGAAATCTTAGAGGTATCTCACCTGTGATACAGATATAACAGTGTGTCTGTTTAACGTAAAAGCCAAGTTCAGAAACATTTTGTGCTTACATCAGTTCCTTTACCACTTGGCTTAGATGCTAACTTTTTTCCGTCTGAAAAAATATGGTTTACCCCAGGCAGAGTTAAATTAAGACCTCATTTCCTCCACCTTGTATCCAAATTGATTGTCAAAATTAGCAGTTTATTTGTGTATGATATTACTTACTTTAGCAACTGGCTTGTTTAAATTCATTATTTTGGTGTGTGATGTGTATCAAATCCCATTTCCAAATACAATCCAGGCAGCTTCATGAACTAATGTAAAAGTTTCTTTGTGACAAAACTAATATATATGTCACAAATTGGTATACAAATCAGCTTTGTGGTAGTTTTCATGTAAGCAGTGGAGTATTACCATATTTTGTTAATAATATTACTCCACACCTGCCCCATGTACTGAAAACTAAATGTGTCTGCACCAAATTACAGAAAAACTGCAAAAATGTGATTACTTAATGCGAATTTGTATTTAGATTACATTACCAGCAGTCTGTAATTGGTTACAGACCCAAGACCCAATGAAATTTCTACAAGAATTGAAACATAATATACCATAGATCCCTTGAGCAACAAACTGTGTCCAGTAGTTTGAAGAAAGCACAGCTAACACCCTCCTGCCCCGAAGGGTAGCCACAAAACTACTATACACATGTTTTAGAATCTTGAGGCATAAATGTTCAGGAATTTAAAACTCCTTCCTACACAAAAGGCAGCATCCTGTGACAATATTCATGAGAGAGAATTAGTCAACAAATGCCTTTGTGTGAAATTTTGATTGCACAATTTTCAATGAAGCTGTTAATAAGCTTTGGTTCATTGATAGAATAGTGGAAGAACATTAGACAAAGGAGACTGTTTACAAACCTCTCACAGCCCTCAATAGAATAGGCCCACAGTATTGCGGAAATCTTTGAAGTTCGGTGCAAAATAGAACCAACAGTTTATGTCTAACAAATACAAATAAGTAAAGCATAAATTATCACAGGATTGCTGTAAAACCAATATGAAATGGTAAATCTAGGAATATGCTGCAACCTCCTAAGAATTGCTCCCGAAGGAACTGCTAAGACAAGATTATATTAAGTATATTGTGCACTGTGGAATTTAAACGATCATTCTTTCCATGCACTATTTGCATATTGATGTTATGAGTATACATTTAAGTCATTGTTTTCTGTTCTTTAGTAGTTATTCCAGTTCCTGTGTTATTCCTCATGACAAAAAGTGATGCACCCCAAAGGAGTGGTTAAAAGTTAATGAAACAGTGGATATGATGAAAGACCATGTGAACTGATTACCGATGAGATGAGAGAGACAAGGCCACTTGCAATTACAGGTGTAACCTATGTGCCAAGTCAGTGGGGTATCACTCTCCCTCTAGCCACAGTTTATACTCTTGCATGATTCAGAATGGTGTCAGACATCATTTGGCTCTTCCCGTGTAGCTAGTTTGTTCACATGTGTTGCAGCCATCCCTCCAGATTTGTGTATCCATACTGGGATGGAGACATTGGAAAAGGTCATCCCACATGTGCTTTGTAATGCAGAGGTCCAGGGATCTCAATGACCATGTGAGGACCTTGACGTGCTGTATGCAGCCGATAGACATCACACTGTGTATGGGCACAGATTGTCTTGATGGAACACTGTCCCAGGCAGCTCCATCAGGGATAGGGCTTGCAGATGCAAAATGTCTGTGACATACTGATCTACTGTCAATGCCTGCCAAAGCATGACCTCAGGCAACCTGAACAGATATTCTACTGCTCTCCACTCCACAATGGCAGATGCAAACGTGACATCTCTCTCTCTCTCTCCTCTCTCTCTCTCTCTCTCTCTCTCTCTCTCCACAATATTGACAGGATCTGCTTTTGGTGTTTTATGCCACCAAACTCCAACACAATGGTCATCTGAGGTCATTAAGAAGCAGGAGTCTTCACTGAACACAATATGAAAATTCATTGCCTGTCCGTGTCTCTTGGGTATGGCACTACTCCAAACGTCTGTTTACATCCTGGTGTCAATGACAACATGTTCAGTTGTTGGACTCAAAACTGCAGATTAAAGTCAGAGAGACTGTATAGGGACTTTTAGGGTGTACAGTCTCCATTCCATGTTTGAAGATGGCAAGTGCAAAGGTCATTGGGTCCCACATTGCTTAGTGCACAATACAACTGTCCTCCCTCAACTTGGTCAACCAAAAATGTTCACATCTGGGTGCCCTCAAAAATTGGGCCACAGTGACATCTGAAAGGTCCACACGCCTGGAAATTGCACAATATGACCGCCCCACTCCAAGCAGTGAAATGATGTGGCCCCTCTAAAATGTATTCAGTTGGTTCCTAGTCTGTCCAGTGCATCTGTGAGGCATTGCGGATGTGTTTTACTGTACATAAACTATCTTGTTTCAGTGTCTGCCATACGGTTGTTGACTGGTAACAACAGGGTAATGACCTCATGCATGCACTATGGTGGGTGTTGTATTTATTACAGAGCAGTGTAAATGTTCTCATTTTACTCACCCATCTGTGGTATGCATGTATACTGTAATGGGAAAATATTGGACCCCTTATTCTGGGTGCATGACTGGTCAAGGGGGGAGGGAGCAGAAACTACCCAAGTTTTGCCAAAGTTTAAGAAAAAATTAGAAAATACACTAACAAAGAATTGTTAGGGGAATATATTGTTTAAGAGACCATAAATATGAAAAGTTCTGGAATAATGCAAATAATTTGCACTTAATGTCAACTTCCATGTTTAATATGACAAACATTGAAGCAGTGGGTGCATTTTCACCAAATTCTCTTTTGTTGACATTCAGGTAATTTAATGTTTACAGTTAAGTCTGGGAATATGGCTGGAAGTGAGTAGATGTATGCAGGAAGAAAACCTTTACTGAACATGTGCATCGGTATTGCCTGCAGTGCTTGTATACAGTGTATCAATTTTAAACTTTTTGAAATAGTGGGCCTATTTAGTGTTAAGTAATACATAGTCATAAGAAATTTTGTGGAAGGGAAAAGGAGAAGCATAGCAGAAATAGGGGCTTGAATACGACAACAACGTTACAGATAGCAAGATGTTAAGGAATGAGTCAGGACCATGATTCAGAGTTGAGTTTGGAGTAAAGATGAAATATATGAAAAAGTTGAAGGTACTATTACGGGATGATGCAAGTTATGTGGGTTGATTTTAATCAAAATACAAGGTTTATAAAAATGTAATGGTTTTGATGGGGACTATTGAAGGTTAAACTATGTTTTATTGCCAGAGGATGTTACACAGATACTTTCATGTGTATTTCCAGAATGGCTGTTTTCCCACCTCTTTTACCTGACGTCATATTTCCCCTCTGCATAGTTCAGTAATACATCTTGGACATTAACTGTCACTGGTAACTAGACTTGCATTCACGAGGCCAGAAGTTCGAATCTCCATGATCCGCAGTGGGCTTCCCACAGTGTATCTAAATTGGTCATGGTATATGTCCGAATGGTTACTTTGAACTTCCCACCTTCCCCCAATCAGAGCAGGTGCTTCATCCCTAATGACTCACATTGACAAGATTATACTTTATTTCCTACATATATTTCTTTGTCAGATGCTACTGCCAGATTTATTACCGTAACAGACTAAGCATCACACAAGGTTATTGCAGTATAAGGCAAGCAATTTGAGTGTGTGCAGTTTTAAGTATATAATGAAGGAAGTGTAAAATGTGCGTACTTCCAGCATGACGAATAGTAATTGTACTTGGTAATGTTTGCCTGCACACAAACACACATACCTGCACACATGCTTGAGTAGTCCACTGAAGATTGTCTGTAGTCTCAAAGAATCATCTTTAAAATGCTATTGAAAAGTTTTGCACCAGTTGTGTTTTGGTTGGTCAATGAGAGGAAGGAACCAAACATCTAGGTCATTAGTCCCAAAGATGCGGTTCAGCTAAGGACATTCTGTCAGTACAACCGGGGAACCTAAAAAGGTATTAAAATCAATTATACCAACAGGACTAAAAGTAACATAAAATGTGGAATTCTGCTATACACTCCTCTACAGCTCTGTAACCACCATACATTAACAGTGAGCATTTACTGGTTAACAGTTTATGCCCCTAAAGCAAAGCCTAAAAAATGGAAGAAAGAAACAATGTTGAAAACAAGGTGAAGAGAAGAAATGGATGTCTTGGGGAGAGTGTTCCAAACCCCACTGCTCGCAGGAAGAGCCACAAACCCACTCATTCTGTCCAAGTGTCAGAGATAAAATCTTTTAGCTGAGAATAAAATATACCTTTATGGAAAAAACCAAGGACCCGGTCAGACATTCCTGAATCATCTGCCGAAACTGAAGACAATGAGTGTGGAATTTCGTATTTGACACGGAGTGCCAAGAGGAGTGAACATTCCACCAAGATATAAGCCTCAGATTGTAGTGCTCCACAACCACAATGTGGGGGAGGCTCATTGCACAAAATAAAACTATAGATCAGCATGGAATGTCCAATGTGGAGACAGCAAGAGACAGTGGATTCCCTCTGAAAAGGGCGTAAGGAGGAACTCCAAACTGTGGTGGTGGTCTTGATAGAGTGGAGTTTATTAGATGGGACAGTAGCCTGCCAGTTGCTGTTCCAGTTTTGTATGAGCAAAGATCTCATCTGCACCTGCTAATGCGCAGCCGGGATTGTCAGTAGGACTCGGTAGTGAGTAAATGCTGCTCTAGCCAACTGATCAGCCCTTTCATTCCCTAGGACACCCACATGACTGGGGACCCAGAGGAAAGCAATGAAGCAGGGGGCACGACAGAGGTCAGTGAGGAAATTGTTGATACCAATGACCAGAGGATGGTAAGAGTAGCATTGGTCTATGGCCTGTAGGCTGCTCATTAACTCCATACAGATTAAAACAGAGTCCAAGGCTGCCTGTTTAATAAAATGAAGGGCTCTACTAATGGTCATCAGTTATGCCATAAACACACTGCATGAATCTGGCAGAGAATGGCATTCCATACCGATGTGAGATGTAAAAGAATATCCCGTATGACTGGCAGCATTCGAGCCATCAGTGTAGAAGATCGTGGCACCCTGAAACTCCAAGTACTGGGTGCAACAAACACTGGAAGATTATGGGGGAGACTGAAGCTTTTGGACCTTGGAAGAGATCTAACCCAATTCATAGCCAGGCACCATCCAAGAGGGTGTTCACAGTATAGCATGGCACGTACAGTCAAGGGAAGGGAGATGAAGCCGCCGAAAAGGGAAGTGAGCTGCAACCCAATGGGCAATCCCACTTGAAGGTGGGTTCTAGGTCAAAAGCCATTGCCTGCAAACAGAACACAATATGTGGGGTGAGCAGGGAATTGTTGAATGGCAATGACGTAGGACACCAAAAGCTGATGTCACCTAATCAAAGAGGGAGGATTCCCACTTTGGTAAGGAGACTGTCAACAGAGCTGGTCCGGAAGGCATCCGTGGTCAAGCAGAAATCGCAATGGTGAACTGGATGTAACAGCTTCAGGGCAGAAGGAGCTGCCGAACCATAAACCTGGCACCCATAATCTAATTGGGACAAAATCAGTGACCAATGGATATGAAGTGGTGTTTTACAGACTGCTCACCAGGATGAGTGGGCTAGGAAACAGAGGGCATTAAGCTTCCATGTGCAGCTAATATTCAGCAGCCAAATGTGGAGCAGAAGAGCCTATATGGAAGCCCACTGAATGGCATCTTGGAGCTGGCGTTCGGCTGAGGCTACCAAGTCGGAGCTATACCATATGCAACAGTCGACATACAGCACAGGAATGACCAGTGGCACCAAGCAGTGTCATACGCCTTACGTAGATCGAAGAAAATTGCAACGAGATGTTAACATTTAGAGAAGGCCTGTCTGATTGCTCTTTCCTGTCGAAGTAGATGATCTATAGTAGACCGTCCCTCCCAGAACCCACACTGATAAGGTGAAAGAAGTCCAAGTGATTCAAGTACCCAGCATAATCTGCAATTTACACAGTACATTTGTCAAGGTAATTGGCCAATAACTGGCTGGGGATGATGGATCCTTACCAGGTATCCACTATACTGGAACCACTATACTGCCCTTCCGCTGCAAGGGGAAAACCCCTTGGAGCCAAATATGGTTAAATACCTGGAGGAGATATTGGCGTTGTGGAGGATTGAGATGTTGGAGCAGTTGATAATGGACAGACGGGTCAGTACAGACCCAACCTGGTAGGACAAGGCTTGAGATTAAAAATGGCTGCTGGCAACCTTGGGTAGAGCAGAGCATAGCCAACACTTGTGGCTAGGGTACAGAAGAACCCAAGCAACAGACAAAACACTCCTGGTACACCCACCTGCTCTGTTTGATTATACAGTGAGCCTTAGGATGAAGGCATTTAAAGTTGGAAGGCCGGAGTGGGACGGGTGGCGCTTAACATGCTGCCAGACTCTATGATGTTCACTAATCCCTGTGTCAATAGTTGCGTCCCACCAGGGCAGTGGATGGCAGATAGAAGGGCCGGTCGACCAGGGGATAGCAATGCTAGTGACTTGAGTAATCTCAGACATATCAGTAAACCAGCTGCATAGGGTGTAAACAACCTAGTAGTCTGTCCCTCGTCATTTTGGAGGGAAGTGAAAGAATCAGCCAGAAGTGGTCACTATCATAGATGCCATCATGTGATGACCAGTGAAATAAAGGGAAGAGAAATTAAGTTCATGCAAGATCTATGGCGGAGAAAGTGCCATGAGCAGTACTAAAATGGGTTGGAGAATTGTGATTGAGAAGATACAGGTCATCGTCGTCTGCAAATAACTGTTCTATTAGGCGGCCCCAGCTAGATGTATGAGCACTGCCCCACTTAGGACGAAGGGCATTGAAGTCGTCACAGATGAGGAATAGAGAGGAGAGTTGCTGAAGGAGGGCAGTTAGGGCAGCAGACATAGGTGGCCTGTTGGGGAGATACACATCATAAATTGTCAACGGGGTGTCTAAATGAACCTGGACGGCAACTGCTTCCAATTTAGTAGACACACATCCATGTACTAACAATATCCTATGAACTAACCTGCAAACTCCACTCAATTCCTGTAGGGGGCCAACCCAGTTCCGACAAACA
The DNA here is from genome assembly GCA_026315105.1 of Locusta migratoria. Lineage (NCBI taxonomy): Eukaryota > Metazoa > Arthropoda > Insecta > Orthoptera > Acrididae > Locusta > Locusta migratoria. Next base: position 239,098,686 of record CM048755.1, read on the forward strand.
GCACAGAACCCACCGAGTGTTAGTGAAAGCGCATCAATAAAATGTGTTTCTCGCAGAATGACACAAGCTATGTAGTTTTAACTCCAGGAGGTGACAGTAACAGCCATTACAATTCCATTGGATGAGTACCACACATGGATCCAGATGGGAGGTGGACAGGCTGTAGCCCGTCATGCTGCTGAGTCAGCATCTGTCACCGATAGGAAGGGACGACATCCATAAAGAGTGCATCAGACAAGCTCAGAATGTTGAGTTGCTTTTGAGGGCAAGTTGGTACCTGAAGTTGAACAGGATGGGACTTGTGACCTCTGTTTCTCCTCCTCCTCCTCCTCCTCCTCCTCCCTTGCAGGGTGGGGAGGAAAGGTCCCAGAGAGAACTGGGGTCAGTAAGGTCTGGCACTGATCATGTGGTCGGGGTACTCACAGAGTCCAGCAGCCGACTTGAAATAGTAGACTTCTGATCTGGTGAACACTGGGAAAAGGGGGCACCTTCACTATCAAGTGCTAGAAGGGAAGCACTTCTCTGTCTAGGATGCAGGAAGGGGGGACAGAGGGAGGAGCAAGGGAGCTGAAGGAGAGTGGGTTGGGAGTGGGGTGAGGAGGAGGAGGAGCGAGGGGTAGAGGATGTGACAGAGGCAGAGATAGATAACATTCGGACAGCATGCAGGCGCTAGTATTTTCGGCAGGCCTCAGGGCAAGTTAAACATTTAAGAGTCTTGTACTTTTATCTTTTCCTCCTCCTTGTCCACCGGGAAATCAGGTGAGTATGAGGAATGGTGTTGCTAATAATTGACACACACAGCACTCCCATCACGGAGTGGGCGTCTGGATTCACCACATAGAGGGACTGCCATACAGTGAGAAGACATGTGCCCAAACTGGATACACTTTAAGCATCTCATGGGAGGCAGGATGTACGGCTTGATATCATGTCTTTAAATCATGACTGACCTTTTTTTGGGAGTACATCCCCCTCAAAGCCCAAGATAAAGGCGCCAGTCAGTCCAATTATCCTTGGGGCCATTCCAGTTTGGTCCAGAGTTCCTCGTCAGTTTGAAGGAGGAGGTATTAATGAAAAATGACTCCCTGAACCATGTTCAAAGACTGATGAGGGGCTATAGACACCAGGATGTCTCCCAGGTGGTCACAGGTGCACAGAGCAGCAGATTGGACGACAGATGCAGTTTTCTTGAATAAGGAGCCACAGCACATGTTACTCATGGTGTCAACTTCACCAAATTTATTGTTTTAATAATAATAATAAAAAAAAAATAACCACATACACACACAGCAGCAGCTTGATTGCAGTGAACGTACCTCCGTCTGTCCTGCTGCAGACCAGGTAGTATGGAAAGGGTTTCACCCCTCCCCCCCCCCCCACACACACATATATACACACACATACATATTCATAAACTAGCTACATGTGGTGGGAACCTAGTGGGGTTAGGGGGCTACAGCGAGGAGGGAAGGGGGAAAGGAAGGGATGGGATGGGATGGGAATCCATGCTGTAGGGGCTAGGTTGGGAGTTCATTCCTAAATGGCTCACACTGGTAACTAATTTTCGTTGGAGGTCAAACCCCGCAGTGGACCACAATGTGCCAAAAACAGGGGTAAACAACAAAGATCAAAATCGCGAAAACCATCATCGGAACACCTAGAGAGGGCAACACCTAGAGAGGGGGTGATGAGCATGGAGGAATTAGGATGGGGAGGAGGGGAGCCAGGAGAGGTATGCAGCCTGGGAGAATAGGAAGAAAGGCTGCAGTGGCTTGGAGACTTGTGTGCACCACACACGTACCCACAAAAGAACTGTGGACCCCAAGGGGATTTGTGAAATTTGTTCACCCTGTAAGCTTCTGTTACTGGGCTGCTCTGAAGTTAGATGCAGACCACCTCTGTTTGTTTGGATCACTGAAGTATGACAGGACATTTTCAAGTGTGGACTGTGATATGGTATAACCATTCATGATAAGTAAATAGAATATTCCAAGCCAAGCAGTTCTCAATGTGAACCATCTCATTTAGTGGTTATTATTATAGGCATTGGGATTGGTTGTATTTCTGCACACCTCTGTTTTGTCTTTTGATGCTAGAGACACTCTGATATAATTAAAACTTGGACAGATTACTTTAATCAAAACTATTTGTATGCAAACATGCAATGGTTGGGTCACAAGGTCACCAGATTTGTGCTAAAAATGACGAATTTGTGCTTATTTATGTTAGTAAATTATCCATATTGCTCACTTGACGGTTTCCCCACATGTTTGGTAAACAAGGTGTTCATTCTTCTTTTAGTAATTTTTAGGTATAATTTACCATACATGAAAGTCACTTCATATACGTCTGCAGTAGCAGGTGGGAGATGCATACGGAGGTAACAAAGGTCATAGGATAGCGATATGCACAGATAACAGATGGTGAGAGTATTGTGTGCCAAGGTATAAAATGAGTGGTGCATTGCAGAGCTGTGATTTGTACCATGGTGAATCATGCTACAAGGTTTACATCATTATCATGGCTGCATGACAGCAATTAACAGATTTTAACATGTAATTTCAGATGGAGTTTGATGCGTGGGACATTCTGCTTTGGAAATAGTTAGGGGAAATCAATATTTCAAAGTCCACAGTGTGAAAAGTGTGCCGGGAATACCAAATTTCAGGCATTCTCTTTTTTACAGATAGCACCATTTGCTCAGAGTTATCAGTGCATTCAGACAAGCAACAATGCATGAAATTGTTAGTACCTTTTTGTCCTGGTCTTCCCACAGTTGTTTTATTTATATTATAACACATGAAATAACCACGAAAATCAACGTGGGACGTATTGTGAACTTATCCTTAGGACAGTGCAATGCTATTTACCAGTAGTTCGCTACAGCAACGAACGGCAGAGTGAGTGCCTTTGCTAACAGTATCTACCTTTTACTTGTGACCATATCAATTGGAACCCAGATAACTGAATAGCTATGGCTTGATCAAATGATTCTCAATTTCAGTTGATAAGAATTGATGGTAGCATTAGAGTGCGCGGCAGAACTCTAAGCCTTGGACCCAAGTTGCCAACTACGCTCTGTGTAAATGCATGGTTGCGCCATAATGGTACTGTAATGTTTACATTGAATTCATTGGGTCCTTTGTTCCAACCGAACCAATTATTGATTAGAAATGGTTATGTGTAGCTACTAGCAGATCACATTCAGCTTTTCAAGGACTTCATATTCTGACAGAGCAGTGGAATTTTTATGGGTGGGTTTGAAGAGCATCCTGAACAAATCCAGCAAGTAATTTGACCACCCAAAATTAAAAAGGTAAAGCAGTCAACAATCCGAAGATTGGTTTGAACACCACAGTGCTTTACTAGGCATGGTCCTGTTTGGAGGTGGTATGCCGTTGCCTTCCTCCGACCTTCGAACTGACTTACCCAGGCAGTTATAGGGGACCTACAGTTTAACATGGGTTCCGAACCACGGTGCTACTCGGTATTTTTCACATGAGCAATACTGCCAGAGGTGAAAGAAGTGGAAAGTGACAGATAAAAATCCTAGGACCTGGCGGGGATCGAACCCGCGACCTTTGGATTTGTAGTCTGCACTCTACCACTGTGCAACCGAGGCGCACCCAAAATTACCCAACCTGAATCCCAGCAAATATTCAAGAGACATAACCGACAGGTGAGTTTGTGCACAGTATCTAGAACCGCAACACTTTCGGATTTATGGACAGCTATAGAAGCAACCTAACTCAATATTCCTGCAGGATACTTCCAGTAACTAGTCGAGTCCTTGCCATGTCAACTTGCTAAACTTCGCTGTGCAAAAAGTGGTCTGACGATACTATGAAGTATCCCTTTACTGTTGATACCTCTGTGTAGGTCATTTATGGTATTCGACCAAGACTATTTTTTTCTCACTGTTCTCTGTTCAGGTTATTGTTTAAGTTTTATCTGCTGTGACCTTCAGTTTTTACTACTGCCTAATCCATTTCACTTATGCCATCACACATAAAACAGTTTAACTATCTATGAACACTGCAGAAGGGGGAGGAGGTTGTGTTTCAGCTGTACGAATTTGCATTTCTGTTTAAAATCTATTACATCGAAGCTTCACTCTAAATTTGTCACCAAGAATAGAATTTCAGGGGTCCCCCCCCCTCTCTCTCTCTCTCTCTCTCTCTCTCTCTCTCTCTCTCTCTCTCTCTCTCTCTCTCTCTCTCCCCCCCCCCCCCTTTTTCCTTCCTTCAAGTTTTTACTTGTACAGTTTCAATGTAAAGTTTCTTTGAAGTTCTTACTTAGATAATTTCAATATTTGTGTTCTACCTAAGATTGAAATATTTTATTTTCCAGGTTGTCCACGATTGCCGCAATGATAGTGTCAATCTTTTCAACCAGTTTGGTATCACTTTGAAAAATGTTTTTGACACTCAGGTAAGAACTTTACCATTTTTATTTATTTATAAAGACATTTAATGTGTGTTAAAAAAAATTAATCACATCATAAAATGTTAAACTTTATCAGATTACTATCATTCCTAGGAGTGGGAGCCATTCATGCTAAATGTTGCATCTTTTGAGTAAAAAAAATGTAAGATCGAAGTTAAGGATGTTATGGAGAACGTAAGTGTGCAGTAGACTTTATCTTGGGCTACTGGTGGGAAGTATTTAATTGGGATACACCAGGAAGAGGATTCTTATCCAGGCTCCTTTTTCCCCTTTTCTTTCATTTCATTTATTCATTCAGCTTGTCTATTTCTCTTTGTATGCTTAATATTCACTATTGATGTAGAAATTAATTATTATTCATATTTCCTTCCATGAACCACAGACATAGCCGAGGTGGGGTGGCTTGCGTGCCTCAAATTATACAGATAGCCAAATCATAGGTGCAACCACAGCGGAGGGGTATCTTTGGAGAGGCCAGATGAATGTATTGCTCCTGAAGAGGGACAATAGCCTCTTCAGTCGTTGCAGGGACAACAATCTGGATGCCTGACAGAGCTCGCTTTGCAACATCAGCTAATATGACCTTGCCATACAGCTACTGCAAACATTTGAAAGCAAATGGAAACTGCAGTTGTTACTTTTCCCGAGGACATGGAGCTCTACTGCGTGAATATATGACAGCCTCTTGAGTCAAATATTCTGGAGGCAAAATAGTGTTCCACTTGGATCTCTGGGCAGTGATTACTCAGAAGTATGACATAATCAGGAAAGAAGACACTAGCATTCTACGGATCTGAGCATGAAATGTTAGAGCCCTTATTCAGGTTAATCAGAAAATTTAAAAAGAGAAATGGTTAGGTTGAAGTTAGACATAGTGGATATTAGTAAAGTTTGGTGGAAAGATGAACACGATTTCTGGTCAGGGTTGTAAATACAAAATCAGTTGGGGGTATTAACAATAGTGGGTGCATAAATCAATAAGAAAACTGGAATGGGTGTAAACTACTATCAGCAGGGCAATGATAGCATTATCGTAGTCAAGACAGATACGAAGCCAACATCAACCACAGTAGTACAAGTTTATATGCCAACTAACTCTGCCAATTATAAGGAGATTGAAGAAATGTATGAGGTGGTAAAGTAAATTTGAAGAAATGTATGAGGAGGTAAAGGAAATTATTTAGATTGTTAAGGGAGAGGAAAACTTAATTGTGATGGGGGAATGGAATGTGGTAGGTAGTAGGAAAAGGAAGCGAAGCAAAAATAGTAGGTGAATATGGACTGGGAAAAGGAATAAAAGACTAAAGCATCTGGTAAAATTTTGTATGGAACATAATTTAATCATAACACACACTTGGTTTAAGAGTAAAGAAATAAGGTGGTATACGTGGAAGAAACCAGGAGACACTGGAAGGTACCAGATATATTTCATAATGGTAACAGATTTTGGAACCAGGTTTTAAACTGTAAAACATATCCTGGGGCAACTATATATTCTGACCATATTTTATTGCTCATAAACTGTAGACAAACTTAAAAAACTGCAGAAAGGTAGGAAAATAAAGAGATGGGAGCTGGATAAATTGAAGAAACGTAAGGTTCATGGGAATTTCAGAGGGACTTTGAGGCAGCAATTGACAGAAATGAGTGAAGTGACACAGTAGAAGATGGATGGGTAGCTCTGAGGGTTGAAATAGTGAAGGCAGCAGAGGTCTAAATAGGTAGAATGGCAAGACCTACAAACATTCCTTGGGTATCACAGGAAATATTAAATTTAATTGATGGAAGGAGAAAATGTAAAAATGCTGTCAATGAAGTAAGTAAAATGGAGTACAGACTACTAAAAACGAGATTGACATGAAGTGCAAAATAGAGAAGCAGGAGTGGCTAGAATACAAATGCAAGTCTTTAGAAGAATGTGTAACTGGGGGAAGGAAAATTAGAGACATTTGAAGACAAGCAGATGTATAAATATCAACTGATATAAAACCAGTTCTGAGTAAAGAAGGGAAAGCTAGAAGGTGGAAAGAATATATAGAATGGCTTGAAATAGGAGCTACTATATCGACAGAAGAATTTGAAACAGCACTGAAACATGTGAGTCATAACAAGGCCCCAGGTGTCCACAATATTCCCTCTAAATTGCTGAACAAATTTGGAAAATGCTTTTGACAATGTTGATTGGAATACACTCAAATTCTGGAGTCATACGGGATAAAATATAGTGAACAGAAGGTTATTTATAACTTGTACAGAAGCCAGACAGCAGTCAGAGAGTCTGAGGTCATAAAAGGAAATCATTGGTTGGGAATGGAGTAAGACAGGGTTGGAGCCCTTCCCCAATGTTATTCAATCTGTATGTTGAGTAAGCTGTGAAGGAAAGCTTCGAGAAATTTGGGGAAGAAATTGAAGTTCAGGGTGAAAGAATAAAAACTTTGCTGATGACATTGTAATTCTGTCAGAGGCAGCAAAGGACCTGGAAGAGCAACTGAATGAAAGAGACACTATCTTTAAAGGAGCACACAAGATGAACTTTAACAATAGCAGATCAGTGGTAATGGAATGTAGTCTTAAGAAAATCAGGTGATGCTGAAGAAATTAGATTAAGTAATGAAGGAATAAAGGGGTAGACGAGTTTTGCAGCTTTGGCAATAAAATAACATACAATGGTCACAGTGCAGATGGTATAATATGCAGAATGGCGACGGGAAGAAAAGCGTTTCTGAAAAATATAAATTTGTTAATATCGATTATCAGTTTAAGTGTTAGTAAGTATAATAATGGAAAGTCCAGGTTGGAATTAATAATATAGTAAGGACAGTTTACAACTCGTCGCAAAGACGTGGCGACGAGCTGCGACAGGCACATACAAAAGAGACACACACATACAACACGTTCAGCTATCGGCCATGGCCTTCTTCAGAAAATAGAACACTCAAGCAATCTCACAGGCACACAACACAGTCATACAACCATCACCTCCGACTGCCGCACTTCGAATCATGCTCTGCAGCGAATCGGGGATGGGTTAGATGGGAATAACGAGATGCAGCTTAGGAATGGAGTGGGGAGGCAGGTGAGGGGAGAAAATAAAATAAAGTAAAATAAATATATATAGAAAATGCATGCACACTGCAAGTACACAAGACCCCCCCCCCCCCCCACACACACACACACACACACACACACACACACACACACACACACACACACACACACACGATCGCACATTCACACACCACTCAAAATAGGCGAGGTTTGGGATAGAGAGGTAGGAACTGTAAGGTATGGAGAAAAAAAGAAAAAAAATAATAATAATATAGGGAAGTTATTGTAGGTTGAGGCCTGGTTGTTTTCGGGATCCCGAAATCAACCAGACGCAACCTACGATAACTTCCCTATATTATTTCTCTCTCTCTCTCTCTCTCTCTCCATACCTTACAGTTCCTACCTCTCTATCCCGAACCTCGCCTATTTTGAGTGGTGTGTGAATGTGCGATCGTGTGTGTGTGTGTGTGTGTGTGTGTGTGTGTGTGTGTGTGTGTGTGTGTGTGTGTGTGTGGTCTTGTGTACTTGCAGTGTGCATGCATTTTCTATATATATTTATTTTATTTTCTCCCCTCACCCGCCTCCCCACTCCATTCCTAAGCTGCATCTCGTTATTCCCATCTAACCCATCCCCACCACCGTAACCTTCCTATCCCCTCCCCCTCCCCTCCGGTCCCCGATTCGCTGCAGAGCGTGATTCAAAGTGCGGCAGTCAGAGGTGATGGTTGTATGACTGTGTTGTGTGCCTGTGTGATTGCGTGAGTTCTATTTTCTGAAGAAGGCCATGGCCGATAGCTGAATGTGTTGTATGTGTGTGTCTTTTGTATGTGCCTGTCGCAGCTCGTCGCCACGTCTTTGCGGTGAGTTGTAAACTGTCCTCACTATATTATTAAGTGTTGGTAAGTCTTTTCCAAAGGCATTTGAGTGGCATGTTGGCTTGTACGGTAGTTGAACACGGACAATAAATAGTTCTGACAGAAGAGTATAGAAGCTTTTGAAATGTGGTGTTGCAGATGAATGCTGGAAAGTAGGTCGGTAGATCACATAACTAATGAAGTCCCCAAGAGAACTGGGGAGAAAAGGAATTTCTGGCATACCTTGTCTAAAAGAAGGAATTGACTTGTAGCACATGGGCTAGACATCAAGCAATTGTGAATTTAACATCGGTGTGAAGTATGTGGGGAAAAATGCAGAGGGAGACAAAGAGATGAATACAATAAGCAGATTCAAATAGCTGTTGGTTGCTGTTCTGATGAGATGTAGAGGCTTGCTCAGAATAGAATAATAGAGGGTGGAGAGCTGCATGAAACCAGTCTCCGGACTGGAGACCACAACAACATTTTCCAGCAAAGTTATAGTTTCCCCAAAAAAAACTTCTGTAGTTCTTTGAAGATTATCAATTCCTTAAGACAGTTAAATTGTCACATATCCCCATTGAGTTATTTGCTCAAATTGAATGTTGGATTATTACCTTAAATTAACATATATGGATTGACTAACCTTTCCTGTTAATTTAGAAAGTAGGAGTAAGATTGTCATTGCTTCCCTAACTTCGTTGGGGTAATTCCTTCAACGTGTATCCAGACATTTTTTATTTAACTGTTGATCACCGCAACTAAAGGTGCAGTTGTACCTTGTGGCTAGGCCCCACGTCCCTGTATTTGTCGCAGATGGCAGTAGAGGCATACGTCAGCAAGTGCATACAACTGATTTCATTCACAACTGGAGGGGATGTCACATGCTACTTCCGTTTTGTACCGTGTCTTTATCACAGCCAGCCAGGTGTCATGGTGAAGTGGACCAGTGAACCTGAAGCATAAAAGTGGCCTCCAAAGTAAGGCTGAGGATCATTTGATTCTTGGCATTTATAATGAAAAGTTAAAAATATACAATATGTGTTATTTATCTCTCAAAATGTGAGACTAATGATGAATTTTGAACATGAAGAAAGTTTATATTTAGAAAAATGTAACATCAAATAGGTCTGCAGATTGTATTAGTAGTATTTTCACTTCACTTTGGCAGCACAGACAAACACCACTAACTGTCTGAAAGATATGTTGGTGCTCTGATGAATTTGATTTGCTGGCTAAGCTGGGTGTGTTGGGATTCGCAATTTATGAAACAGAGGGGCGCAGTTGTATATTGTATGGATATGTAACACACGAAGAGTGGGTAACAGCTAATTAAGAAATGACAAATATTCTAGTCCTACCTGTAAATCAAGAAAGTACCAAGTGTATGCACATTTCTTGTGGAAATTTCAAAATTCTTTTATTTGGTTTCATCAGCACAATCAGTTGATGTATCAGAACAACTCATAAAAGGAACCAAGACAGCTTCCGCATACAAAACAAAAATTTAAGATTTCAGTAAAACACTGATCTGCTGGAACATTATGACTACCTACTTCATATTGATATAAAGCCATACAGGTGATAGCAGCATCACCCGAAGAGGAAATACTACTAGTCACACACATGCAAGGTGCTGTCCATGTGTAGAATGGAGAAGGCACTTGATCCGAGTTTGAACTAAGGCAGATTGCATGGTCTGGAGGTTTGGCATGGGTATTTCAGAAACTGCACGACTTCAGTGGCTGTGTGTCTTTACCAAGTGGTGAAACCGTATCCAAAAGTTGAGGGGGTTCGATGGGCACCCCTCATTACTGATAAAACATGACAGGTGGCAAACTTCGGTCGACTGACATCAGATTTTAATTCTAGGCAGAAAGTAAGTGTATATGAAAACTTAGTGCACCAAATACTCCTAACGGTGCGCCCAACAGCCAATTTTAATTCCCTGACATCAGCAACTACAACTGAAATGGGCAAATAACCATAATCACTGAACATTGGTGGCACATTACATGATCTGATGAATCCCACCTTCATCATATCAGAGGGAGAGTGCAAATCAGTCGTCTTTGAGGGGAACAGCTCCTTGACACCTGTTCTGTAGGACGGAGATAATCTTGGGGGTATTTCAATTATGCTCGAGGGAATATTTTTATGGGCATAGCTCGTGAAAGGCTTTATCACCACCAAGTAGTATCTAGCACTGGTTGCAGATCACTTGCATCCATTCATAATGATCATATTTCCCAATGGTGGTAACATTTTTCAACAAGATAATGCGGCATGCCACAATTCCACAATTGTGATGGAGTGGTTCAAAAAACATGGAGATGAATTCAGATTGATGTACTGAACTTTGAAGTTGCTAGATCTGAACCCAAATAATGTGGTGCCAGCTCCCTGCAATGACCTACAAGGCCTCACTGCTTCTACATCAAGTTGCGTGTTTGCTGTTATCCGAGCCTAAGGTCGACTTACTGGCTATTAGGTAGGTGATAATAGTGATTTGAAATGCAGTGACCCTATTAAATTAATTGTGGTATGGCAGATGCTGGTGTGTCATAGTAAGAATACTCAGGAAGTGTAGTTCATCAAAAAAGTAACTTACAAAACTTGTGTTTGACCAGTGCTTGAGTATTGCTTATCAGTGTAGGATCCTTACCTGGTAAGGTTACTGGAAGACAAAGAAAATACAATGGAGAACATCATGCTTTATTATGGGTTCATTTAGTAAGCAGTAAAGCATCACAGAGATGATTTGGGAACTACACTAGAAGACACTGCAATTGAAATATTCTGTATACCTGTGCAGGATTCTGTCAAAGTTCTGAGAGCATATGTTTCTTGAAGAGTCAAGAACTGTATGTTGGGTGTCCCAAAACTGAATGGGCAAACTTTGAGAGCATATTTGGGGTCTCAAACATAAGCAAAAAGTTTCAACAAAATCTCTCTCTACTTTCATTTTTTACAGAGATAATTAAGAAAATGTAGTTTGAAATGGTAAACTTAAGTACAGTTAAAATTACAATGTGCATAATTAAGTATTTGTCTACTAAATCTTATGTCCAGGTGGGATAAGGGAAATTATGTCTGCCCAGGAAGTCTTAGACTCAGTTTCGATCCACGGTTTTGCACAAAAATTTTCATCCACTGAAATTGGCTTATTCAACACCTTCCCAGCAGCATAAGCATTCCCCTCCCGTGTCGATTCTCGCTTGGTTACTTACATTTAACGTCAGTCAAAGGAAACATTCATTCATTCAATCGAACTGTGCTTGAAGTTACCATTTGCAACCTCATATTCTATAATACCTCCGTAAGAAATGAAAATTGAGAAAAATTTTGTATGAACTTTTTGCTTATTTTTGAACCCCAAATAGGCTGTCAAAGTTTGGCCATTTAATTTTGGGACACCTTATATTGCTTTCTCCTGTGTATGTCTTATGAAACAACCACGAACTAGACAGGCCTACAAGGAGACATACCAACTATCGATTTTCCCACAAACCACATGTAACTGGAATACAAGTAGGAGTGACAATGGTACATAAAGTACCCTCTGCCACATGCCATGTAGTGGCTTGTGGGATGTGGAGTATTGATGTGGATGTTCTGGCTGATCAGTGTATAGCAGGAATGCAGAGCTCGATGAATGTGGTGAAATTGTTGACTATAAAAAGGTGGACAGTAAGTAGATATTACAGGATTCTTCCACAGTGTGAAAAATATTGGGAACACATTAAATATGTAAATAATTATCTGTTAACACAACTAAAATTTATGAAGGACAGATGGTAATGCTATTTTGAAGAAATTTTAAAACAGTAAGTGATAGTAACATAACACAGACAACATTAGAGCTCCAGACTTCGAAGTGAATAAAAACTGTTAATGTAGTTTGAAAGGACTTAATACTTGATAGTTGGAAAATAATCAATATATAGGGGGTGGACAAAATTATAATGTCATTGTGCAGTATACTACATCTTCTTGTAAGTCAGCACTACTACCTACGTGTTAACACGGAGACATGACTGCAGTGTAAAAGTGACTTATGAAGTCCTGGACATTACTTGCTGTATATTATACACCTTCTTCTGCAATGGTCAAGTGAATTGCGTAATTCTCAGATAACCAAAGAGGCCAACTTGACGGTGTGCAGTTAGGAGCAGCATCTGTGACAAAAAAAAAAAAGGTGCACTGTTTAATGTTTCACTACCAACAGTATCATTGGTAATGGCAGCCTACACAAAACATTGACGAAGAGGAATAGTTGGCAGAACCCAAAGTGAACAGACGACTGACAAGCATTATGTATTTTTGTAACCTGATAATGTAAACTACCACAGCAAAAGGAACTGCAAAACTCAACATTCACTTGAATAATAAGGTTTCAATGAAAACAGTACCGCTGTAGCTTAATATTCATGCAACAGCTGTATAGCCTGATTAAAATTGCTTGCTACTTGACCATTTGTGCACTGGAACTGCTTTCCTCCAGAGTCCTCAACGTCATGCCCAAACCGCCCACTGTTGCTTAACTGCCACAACTAATAAGTTCACTGACTCCATTTCATAATTTGTTTTGTTCCTGATTCATAGGTCTGCCCTTTTTATTTTACATTTTGTTACTTTATTATAAACACAAGAGAAAAGACATGGACAACAGTGCTAACGAATTACATACTCTTACACAACACTAATGCTACTGGATCCTTTAGTACAAGCCATGATTTAATGACATATATTATACCACAGATATCAGCTTACATTAGATGATCTTCATATGATTGACATGAAACCGAGATCTCCAGGTTAAAATTCACCCTTGTTACTAGCGTGTACCGTCATTCCGACTTTTGTACTAGTGTGGTTGCATAGCTCGGCAGTAAGGTAAAAGTTTCCTGTGTGAAAGATTGTGGGTTCGATTTCTGTTGTATCCGATTGTTTTAATTTCTAAATCAAATTACTTTGTTATTTTTATTTAACTAACATGTTTAATTGAGTTTTTCAAGTTCTAATACCTTGTTATGTCTTTTTCATGATAGTTCAAAAACATTCAAATGTTTGTAAACCTATTGGACCAAACTGCTGTGGTCATCAGTCCCTAGACTTACAAACTACTATAATTTATGCTAAGGAACACCCCCCCCCCCCACACACACACACACACACACACACACACACACACACACACACACACACATACACACAGAGAGAGACCTTTCATGATAGTATTGACTCTCTTATTCCCTCTTCATTCTTACTTTTCATTTCACGATTCCCACCCCCAAATTGGAATCTGCTTCTGTCATTAGTAACCTGTAATTAAGTGCCAAGAAGGGCTGCTGATTAGTTCATAACATGGCAGTTCATGTAACAACTAGCCAGTGTGATGATATTTTAAGATAGGATAACCAGTGGTAGCAAGAAATTATAGTTTGCTTTTAGTGCTGTATCAGAAATTTTTCTGTTAGTTTGCTCATAGAGTTAAGTCTTAAATGCCATGAATGAAGCAATCATGATTTTAGTTGTGCTGGAGATGGCTGACCACCATTTTGTTCAAAACACAGTACATGGCATGGGGTTCGTTTACAATGCGGAATTAAATTGAGGGCTGCAAAACACATATCTTCTGCTGCAGTTCAATCATTGATCATGTATAATTAGCTATTGACAGTGATTGACATTGCTCCATTAACTCTATGCGGCCTTTTCCAACACTGTTGCACATTACAAAATATATTAACAGCATTTGTGAAGTGACCCACCATGTTTCTGTGTTGCCTGTAGCTGAGCGGTAGCTGCCTGCCTATGTGGCACACTGTATCGCCACATGACAAATGTCAATTAGCAAGTGATTTTAATTGGACTGTAATTGCTAAACCACTAATAATGAAAGTTAACACCAAGTTGCAAAGTAAGTGGCACCACAGTCGTAAAACCCGGACACTTTATTACTCTCTATACATGGGTAACCCACAGTCCTGTTATGAAACAGTTTTGGAATTTGTGATTATGTATTTGAATCAGGGTTCCTTTTAGCTACGTAGGCATTGAAGAATGCGATATTCAATCAGGAGAAAGTTTTCCGTCCCCTATTACTGTGGGAGTGCCATTCAAGAAGTTCAACAAAACCAACAAATATGGGACATTTCCTAGTTCTTTGACACTTTTTGTGCTGTCTGAATGAATTTCATCCTTGCCATTATTGGGGTGTCAGAGAATGATGGAAATATTGAATTAAATAGATTTAATATTTCACCAGGTAAAGGTGTTTACAGTATAAGATCATTCTCAGACATCTCAGATCTAGATGTGGTGGTGGTAGTGGTGGTGGTAGTAGTAGTGTCACGTCTATCAGTCCTCAGTTTTTACTTGGACCCTTTGAAGTCTACTTTTTACTGGGGGTGGCCAAAAATATCAGAACAACATTGCACAGGTGTAGGTGTCTGGTGTAGATAAGACATTCCCATTTGGAACAGGTTTCAGTTATCTCTGAAAAGATAAAAGCCCTATATGGTTTTCAAGGCAGTTCTTTTGCATTCTTCCTGTAAAACAGTGCAGATAGGTGGATAGTGATCTATACATTTTCTTTCTAGAGTGAACCACAGAAACTCAGTAATATGAATGTCTGGTTACTTGTGGACCCGAAGGAACCTGACGTTTCAATCTTATGCTCACAAAATCAGTTTTGGACTATGCAGGCTACTGTTCTAAGGCTCAGTCAACTCAGAACATAGAATCACCATTAGGGAACAAATGTAATATGGGGTACCTTATCAGCCAAAATGTTCATATAATCCTAGGAGCAATACAGTCTTTCAGAGTAAGTATGGAAACTGCAACATACCACAATATGGCTGCCTGAATCATTTCTGAATTCTCACCATGTTTCATTCCAGGTAGAAGGCAGTTTGGACCATGAATGTGGGACAGCATAAGCCATCTATAAACAAGTCATTTAAGCTTTGTTGCACACTGTTTCGAACTTCTGAGAAAGTATGTCCGAGATGTCCACCAAACCTTTATTAAAGTGGAAAGAATGTTATTTCACCATTTGCAAGCAATGTGACAATTCATCTTCCAAATTTAAAGGAAAACAATCACCACAAACATGAGCATCCTCCCATCCCAACATGTACAAATTTGCAGCATACCACTCAATGACTAATTGTGTTATCGTAAGTCTAAAGACCAGTTTGATGCAGCTCTCCACACTGCTCTGTTGTGCAAGCCTCTACACAGAAGGAGGCTTAGGGTTTAACATCCCGTTGACAGCTCTGTCATTAGAGACGGAGCTAACGCTTAGAGTTTTTGTGTAAGGATGGGGAAGGCAGTCGGCCGTGCGATTTGAAAGGAACCATCCCAGCATTTGCCTGGACTGATTTAGGGAAATCACGGAAAACCTAAAACTGGATGGCCGGAAGTGGATTTGAACTACCATCCTCCCAAATGCAAGTCCAGTGTGTTACCACTGTGCCACCTGGTTCAGTGAGCCACTACATGGAGCACTAAAATCCCACTGAGCATTGGGAACATTCAAACTTAAATTACAATCATAACAATAGCTGCAGATCACCACCACTTTTCCAGGTATGGCTAACTAGTGTTTTCTGCTTCTTCGTCTTGGTACACATTTGGTCCTGTCTGTCATCCCAGTTGAAACCGTTCACTATTTTTGATCATACTGCCTCTATCCATCACCTTTGCCTTCCTCTTTGTCTTCTTCTTCTCCTCCTCCTCCTCCTCCTCCTCTAATTCTTCTTCTTCTTTCCACATCAGAATTGAAATATTTCTTAGCCCTTCTTGTGCTATCCATTTTCATCACATAGCCATACCACTGTAGCATTAATTTCCCCAATATGTTGGCAACAGAAATCCTTATACCAGTTGTTCCTCTCTGTACCTTATATTTTTATCTTGTCTCTCTTGATACTTTGCCTCATAGTCATGACAAATCTCATTTCTGTTGCTTGAATATTGCTGTATTTTTTTTTTTAACAATTTACATGGTTCTAAGCCTTACGTAAGGATTAGGACAAATAAAGTATGATACAGTGTTAACTTTGCTGAATGACCAACAAAATGGATTCTAAGATAAGTGATTCACTCACGAAGTAATTCTTTATAAACTGAGTTTTATTACTCTTATTGGACATCAAACACGGAGGTGGTCATACTTTATACATTGGTAAATAACTGAATATCTCTCCTACTACTGTTCATAAGAGGCACAATAAGTATCACATGCGCTATAGAGTGAAAGTTCCAAATTATCACTCGTAAATTAGTGTGTTCCATCGAACATTGCAGTTCCAAATTAATCCGTGATTAAAGTATTTTTTATAAAACACAGTTTGTAATCACACAAATACACGATTTCTGAATTATCACAGTTCCACGGCCCTACTACCATGCATAGTTTATCACTTTTCAAGCAAAGACTAAGTTCTGCAGTCACAGTCCCGTAAATTTTCAAAGTCCACCCATGCTATCTATTCAGATCATAAGTTCGTAACGTGCCTTCAGACCGCCCAGCATCACAACCTTTCACACCACGTTCAAGTTACGAGTCCCTTCCCAAGTGTTCGAAAGCGTGCTCTCCTTGCTCCCAAAATTGTATCCTCCCACGCACCCTAACGCCTTATCTTTAATATACAATTTCCCTTCCAAAATATTATACATTTGAATACCGCAGAATTAAATGCTTTGACCACCTCCCTACAAATGTTGTTTAATGTTTAACAATACTAAAATCAGTTGAGACTGAAGCTTTTTGCTCAGGTAGCTATTAAGCATGGCATCTCACTGTTCAAATATACTGCCACCTTCGAAATATAGTTACACAATTAATATTTAATTTATCATTGCTTTTTATGTAAAGTTCTTGTCCACAAATACATATAATTGTTTATATATAAATTATCTGCTGCATATCTACTATTTTTAGTTGGCCATGAAATATTTTAAGTGGCAGTCTGCAACATAAAAAACAAACATTACTAAGAATAATATTAAATATAATGAAACACACATATAAATGTAATGTGCTTTGCTGGGTTCATGTTTTGTGTTTCTGTGGTGGAATCTATGTTCTGACACAAGAATATTATTACATCAATGAAAAGCAGAACAAGAGAGAGAGAAATAAAGTTTATTGAAAGAATACGGAAATAATGTGGTACATCTTTTTAGATAGGTAGCATGGTGCAATGCTGCCCACTTGCTTCTTAAATTGTTACTGATAAACACTATGAATCAATAATTGGAAATATAAATACTGAAATTTGTCAGCTTTTTATCTGTAAGGGATATTGAAATTGTAATTACAGCATTTGATTCTCCCAAGTCTTGTGAATCCATTCATATGATTATTTGCCTTATGATCATTTCCTGATTTTGTATGGATTTTTAGAATAATGTGTGTGGCTATATTTTATTTCATTTGCAGTCTGGAATAGATGCTCTCGCTCAGCCAAGAGCGCTTCCGGTTTCCGATCACATTAGGAAAACCCTGACTACCTGTTAGCCGGCCAACTGTGGATCCCAACAGCCTGGCAAAACCCGCCTTTCACATGGAAACAATCAGCTTCCCCCTATATCTGTAATATCACAATGTTAACCAAGTCAAGCAATTATTGTAAGTAATGGTATTCTTTGCATAGATAAAGGCCTGGCAGTGGACTGCACAAGTGGTTGAAACAGCTGCCAGACAGGGCAGGTATCTGGTTAAACCATGCATTCAGTTGAGGGTTTGTGCAAATTGACTGAAATCGGTTAAAGGCCCATGCTTTGTACTCTAAACTAATGAGGGCTGTTAGACAAACATTTCAAAGAGAGTGTCTTGAGGCCATCTGTGAGTTCCGCACTCCAGTAATTCAGAATAAAATGAAATAATCCATAAATTATTTATCATCAACACTCAAGACATCTGCGATGTCTGAATAATCACGCACATTTCATGATTCTAAAAATAATTTCAATATGTTTATGATTACTACATCAAAATATAGAAAAATCAAGCTTAAAATAACCAACTTTTCAATCTGTCATCAATTTCAATAAACTCTGGTTTAAATGACAGCTTATTGTCT
The DNA here is from genome assembly GCA_026315105.1 of Locusta migratoria. Lineage (NCBI taxonomy): Eukaryota > Metazoa > Arthropoda > Insecta > Orthoptera > Acrididae > Locusta > Locusta migratoria. The sequence goes on from CM048755.1 coordinate 239,117,134, forward strand.
CTAGCTATCATCTTCAAAGTGTCACACTTTTATATATTTATTTAACAGCATTACCTGATTTAAATTTATAATAGAAATACAAAGAACATATTCATCACAGTAACACTGAAAATGCAAGCAGCATGATTTACCTCCTGTATATTTAAATAACTGTATATTAGCGAGGAAGTGATTTCACCCTCCTGGATGATGAGAGTGATTCATCTGGGCGGAGTGTTAAGTTTTGCGCAGTGAACGGTTGCTTCTCAGGACTGAAAATTTGGCGAGAACAAGTGGATGCCAGTGCAGCTGATATGTGCTTATGCTTTTACACAAGAATTTACGCATGTAGAAATGGTGTTCGGGAAACGAACTATTTTGAACTGTTTACAATGTCATGTTGAGTGCTGGCAAAATATACAGAGTTTGTGTGTTTCTTAAAGTTATTATTACTTAGTTGGAAGAAAGTTCTACTAATTTCTTTTTGCAGGTAATACAGCCGTTTAACCGTTTTATTCTATTTATGATTAATAATTCAGCTGACCACTTCCAACTAAATCCCTGACTTTGCATACATCATTTGCAAACATTAGAATAAAAACCCCTTTTTTTTAATGAGCCAGTTATTTTATGTAATATATCTTATTTGTTTCACAAACTACTGCCAATGCATATAGATTTAAAAAAAACTACAAGATCAAAGGTAAAAGATAATATCTGCAACTAAGTTAACTTCTGGGGCATGAAAGCAGATATGTACGGTTCGAGCCCAAGATAACATCGAGCCAAACATTTAAATGAGAACCGTATCACTAAGTACGCAGGTTCTTACAGTTTATAGACACACATGCTTTAATTCTAGCTGCCATAAATGTGGTGCAGGATAAAGCGTGAAGTCCCATCAGTTCAAATATGCAGTCATTCTGCTCTGTAATTTGAAAGTGGGACTTCAATTATTGACACCCTATAGATCACAGAAACAAAACTCTGAGAAAATTTGCTCAGTGACAGTAATTCAAGAACCCCAATCAATGTTTTTCAAAATTTTTGACACCTGTGGTGAAAATGAGAATTTGGACTCAGGAGAAAGGCAAGCCAGACTAAATGTGTGTGGATGTGCAAAGCAGCTATGCTATGGTAGCATAGTGGTTAGGGCAACTGCCTAGTGAGCAGGAAACTGAGGTTGGGATCCCATACTTGTTCCTAATTTCCATTTTGATGGTTCACTTTGCATACATAAATCTTTTGACGAAAGTAATTCAGTCATTTTTGTAATTTACAGTTTTGAAGCACAACAATTTATTTGGTGTCTTCCATTTTAAGTAAAGTGTACAGTAAGTTGTGTATTGTAACCTGCTTTATATATAAACAGTTAAATGTAATTACTGAATTGTGCACATGTCCACATTCTTTTGCAGCCCAGAAACTTTCACATGTGTAGTCATTTATATAGCAATTGAACTGATGTCAGTAATAAGCTGCCAAGATCCAACAAATTGCAACTTCAATTTATTTTTGTACTTTATGTAAGCAAGATTATCTTTAAATTTGGGCAAGGAACATTTTTGACTTGACAGTGTACACACAATCTACTGTTGTGAGCACGTCCAATATTTGGTGATATACAGACCATTTGCAACTACTTTCCTTCCAAGTACATCTCACTATCTCCAATTCACCATTTCTGACTTTCTCAGTGCACTTTCTAAAAACAATTACATCACCAGCCTTGCACTTTACCTCTTGCTGCGCAAAGATTGTCTGCGCTCTTCATTAATACCACTGATTTAATTGAATTATTTTCTTGGTGTGAGAAAATAAATATCATGTGGGAACTGTAACTATGCTTGTGGACTTCCTTGGTCTGATCATTGGCAGTCAGAAGACTGTGCCATACCGATTTGCAGATGTTCATTGCCAGCAGTGCACATACTATTTGTTGGTGTTGACTGCATTGATGTCTGATTTGTAGCTTAGCTGAGCTGTGCTGCCACTGTGCATTATAGTCACTGTTTTTCTGTTTGTATTTTTTTACCCATTATTATAGTTAACTAATTGGAAAACATGGTGCACATTCATCGGGCACATTCCTGCGTGCTTACTGCAGTAGATGGAAGTAGATCGTATCAGTCACCACTACTCCCTCCCTTTCCTTCCTTCAACACATCTGTCCCCACAGCAAACCTGTACACACTACCCACCACTGCACACTAAATGTCAAGTTGTAGTTCACATATACTAACTGACACAAAACCATTTCATTTATTTGTTCATTTATGGTGTGATGTCTGTCATTTTGGACATATTTGAAGGAACATACCACTCCAGATTGGCGAGGTGGGTGACTTGCATGCCTCAGTGATACAGATAGACATACCATAGTTGCAACCATGATGGAGTGGTATCTTTGGAGAGGCTAACCAAATGTGTGGTTCATGAAGAGGGGCAGCAGTGTTTTCAGTAGTTGCTGGGACAACAGTCTGGATGATTTACAGAGTTGGCCTTTGTAACATCAGCTAATGTGGCTTTGCCATTCTGAATGGATGAAAGAAAGGGAAATTATAGTCATTACTTTTCCCGAGGACATGCAGCTCTACTGTATGAATATATAATGGCGTTCTCTGAGGTAAAATATTCTGGAGGTAAAATAGTCCTCCATTTGGATCTCCAGGCAGACTCAGGAGAATTTCGGCATTCTATAAATTTGAGTGTGGAATGTTAGATCCCTTAATCGGGCAGGGAGGTTAGAATATTAAAGGCTCCATCAAACAGAGAGCAGGCAGCCTGCACAGGCAGAACACGCTGTTATCCGCCGCGTTCCGCAGCATTCAGACACGGAGCGGGCAGCGCTCGGCGTTCCGGCTGTTGAATGGCGCTTGTGTAAGTCAGCTGCAGAGCGTATAAACATTAACAGTAGTTCAGACAAGGATGAATTTCTACTTCTCATTTTCTTCGCTTCTTTGAAGCAAGCAAAATAAGTTCATGAAATTAATATGAAATGAGAAGAATATGGTGAATTTCATAGTCTTTGCAAAGAGACTTGATTGTGCGAGGACAATTTTTTGTCTTGCTAACTGCATTGGCAGCTACATAGAAAACATGTACGGATAAAATGTGCAAGGAAAGAGTGGCTCAAGTTGTTATTGTTATAAAAAAATCAATTTTCTCATTTGGAGTTGTTGATCATGATGACGACTTTGTGGTTTTGATGTTGGCAGCTAGAGCAGACACACAGTGTTATTTTTTAAAACACTACATTTCCCCAAGGATTTTTACAAGGAGAAAATATTTCTGCCTCGAAAGCCATTGCAGGATACAAGCACTCGTGTGCCTCGTGTGTGGTTTAAATTGCAGAATTATTTAATATGTCCCATTCATAAAGCTGCAGCCTTGGAAGATCCTCAAAAGGCCATCTACAATAAATGCCTCTGCAAGAGACGGTATGTAGTGGAAATTCTAGTTGAAAAATGGCGTGTCTTTTTAGGGCCAATAGTCCTACAAACTGATGTTGTAAATAAAGATTTGGAAGCAGCGTGCTGTCTAATAATTTCCTCCGCAGCAATGCAAACTACCTGCCTACTGAACAAGAGGAGCAGATCGATAACCTACAGGCTAATACATTTTTGAAAATGCTAGGACTAAAACAGAAACCAATTTCTTGCGTATTTTGTCAATAACCAGTAATAAGGTATTGGCATCAAGTTGTATGTACAGTTGGCAGCCAACAACTACCTTCTGCACCATCTGTGTTGATGTTTGTCCAACCACATAGTTTTTCTTATGTTTAACTGTATTTTGCACAACACAACCACAAAAATTACAGTAATTTTCAATATTTCAATTAATTCCTTTTCATGTAATAGTTTGGACTAGACAAGTAGGTATACATTGGTTTGTAATTATGAAAAATAAATTAATACCTGTTTGAATCAGACTCTACGTATCTCCTTCCAACTGTGTCTTCTTAGACGCATTTTTGTATTTTGGGTCATGTATGACAGAGGAATGGCTTTGGATGCACCAAATCAATCTGTTTGTCAGTTTTCCGTCACACTGCTCCCGCATGCTGGCCGCGGTCTCTGTAGAAAATCACAGCCTGCCCTCTGCACGTGGCGGGCAACGCGAGCGCCCGCTTTCTTGTTGACTGAGGCAGTAAGGCAGAATGCAACACAGTGCCTGCGCGAACTGCCTCGCGGGCTGCCCACACTCTGTTTGACAGAGCCTTAAAATAGGGAATTGGATAGGTTGACGTTAGACGTAGTGGGGATTAGTGAAGTTCGGTGGAAAGATGAACAGGATTTCTGTTCAGGTGAGTACAGAATTATAAATACAAAATCAGTTGGACTATTATAGTAGTAGGTCTAATGACTAAGAAAATAGGAATGCATGTCATCTACTATGAGCGGCATGGTGATCGCTTTATCTTAGTCAAGACAGATACGAAGTCAAAACAGACCACAGTTTTAGACATTTATATGCCAGCTGAATCTGCTGATGATGAGATCGAAGAAATGTGGGAGGTGGCAAAGGAAATTATTCAGACAGTTCAGGGAGGGTAAAATATAATTGTGATGGGGACTGAAATTCACTAGTAGGGAAATAAGGGGATGGAAAAATAGTAGGTGAATATGGACTGCGAAAAGGAATGAAAGAGGAAGTTACCGAGTAGAATTTTGCACACAACATAATATAGTCATAACAAATGTGGAAGAAACCAAGAGACACGGGAAGGTACAAGATAGATTTCATAATGGTAAGGCACAAATTTCAGAACAAGTTTACAACTGTAAGACATATCTACGGAGCATAACTAGACTGACCATATTTTATTGCTTATGAACTGCAGGAAGTGAGAAAGTAAGAAGGAAAAATATAATAATGGAAAGTCCAGGTTGGAATAAATAATATAGTGAGGACAGTTTACAACTCACCGCAAAGACGTGGCGATGAGCTGCGACAGTCACATACAAAAGACACACACATACAACACATTCAGCTATCGGCCATAGCCTTCTTCAGAAAATAGAGCACTCACGCAATCACACAGGCACACAACACAGTCATACAACCATCACCTCCGACTGCCACACTTCGAATCACGCTCTGCAGCGAATCGGGGACGGGAGGGGAGGGGGAGGGGATAGAAAGGTTATGTCACGGTGGGAGGGAGGGGTTAGATGGGAATAATGAGATGCAGCTTAGGAATGGAGTGGGGAGGCGGGTGAGCGGAGAAAATAAAATAAAATACAGTAAAATAAAATAAATATGTGCATGCACACTGCAAGTACACAAGACCGCGCACACACACACACACACACACACATATTATATATATATATATATATATATATATATGATCACACATTCACACACCACTCAAAATAGGCGAGGTTTGGGATAGAGAGGTAGGAACTGTAAGGTATATATATATATTAGGGGATATATATATATATATATATATATATATATATATATATATATATATATATATAGGGAAGTTATCGTAGGTTGAGGCCTGGTTGATTTCGGGATCGGAGAATGTATTGTAGGGATAACTCCCATCTGTGCAGTTCAGAAAAGCTGGTGGTGGATGGGAGGATCCAGATGGCCCGGGTTGTGAAGCAGCCATTGAAATCAAGCATGTGCTCCGCTGCATGCTGTGCCACAGGGTGGTCCACCTTGTTTTTGGCCACAGTTTGGCGGTGGCCATTCATCCTAATGGACAGCTGGTTGGTGGTCATGCCAATATAGAAAGCTGTACAGTGCTTGCAGCACAGTTGGTAAATTACGTGGCTGCTTAATTACCAACTGTGCTGCGCTCAGTGTCCTATTGTATGAGATGATAAAATTGTGTGTATTGCAGCAACTATTTGTAAAGTTGCATCAGATATTGATGTACACTTTTTGATGATGTGATTTAAAGTTCAAAACTGGTGAGGCCAAGGTAAAAACAGTAAGAATAATTACATAAACTGGCTTCTCATCACACTTATTTGGCAATAATCCATTGTATTACAAACATGCAATTTAAACACTCATGAAACAGCTGCACTTTTAAAATATTGAATATAAGGAGAGGCATTGATTAAAATTTGTGCTGCAGCCGGGATTTAAACCCGGGACCTCCTGCTTACTGGGGAGACATTTTAGCCACTTACGCAACAGATCCTTATGGATGATGGGGCTATGCGAACTGTTGTGAAGCACGTCTCCCTCCACAACACATACTTTAATTCTGCCGCAGCACAAATTTTAATTTAATGCTTCTCCTTTATTCAGTATCTTTGATATAATGAGACAATATATGTCTCAGAGAACTGAATTATTGTTGATATTTTTAAATAATAATTTTCAACTAAGTTTTCTGCTGACATAAAAATGCCCAGCATTATTTTTAACACATCGTGTCTATTCGTGAGAAGTAAGTAATTTTTTTTTTTACACTGGTGAGAAGTTTTAACATATGTTAATATCATGGTATTGGAACTAAAAGAAAAATGCTTAATTAACTTTGTAAGTGAAATTGAAATTTATAATTTATGAGTGAAGGTTTAGGGATTTTGCGACTTTCATGTTATATGTACTTCTGATGTTTGTCTCATTGTATATATCTGTTTCCTTTACCTGCAGGATGCAAGTTCCTCGTACCATGTCTAATAATACTGGTTTATTACATCAGTTTCCTGGTGTTTCTCTTTTGTGCAGGCCGCACATGCAGTGCTGCAGCTCCAAGAATTGGGAAAACCAGTTTACAAGGTGCAGAATGTTAGTCTAAATGCTCTATGTGAGAAGTACGATGCTCCAACCAATCCTTTAAAGGAGCAGCTCAAGAATGTGTACCGGCGTGATCAGCGCTACTGGGCAAGAAGGCCACTGTCACGTGACATGTTGCTGTATGCTGCTGCTGATGTGCTTTCTCTCGTGCCTACGATCTACCAGGCAATGTCCAAGTTAGTTCCGCTCGTCTTTGATAAGATTTATCGAGCGGCAAGCATTTTTTCACTGTATATGAATTCAACAATAATTACAGTTCTCCTCTTGTATCTTATTGCTGTCCATATAATAAAAATGATATAGTAATAATTGTAGCTTTAAATAACATTTTGGGTATAACCAATGCTCCATTCAAAAACGGGAGTTCAGTTCCTGTAACTATACAAGTTGCATTGTGTTAACAGTAGTACAGGTTGGTTGTTGCAATTTTGGAATCATTTTATGACAGTGACACCCCTGCATGGTCACATGGACTGTTACTCTGGCATTTGTTATGTGTGAACTACTAATGTCTGGAATGTAAGTTAAAGTTGTACTGTACATCAAGTTTTATCTTGTCCACTGCCGAAAGTGCTTGATAGTTCTCTAAAGTGTAGAGATAACACAAATCTTTGAACATTTATTTTGTCATGAGGAAATGGTAACACACATTATTCTGTTCAAACGAATAGATTCTACAATGTGGATACTTATAACTGAAGGAAGAGGTAATTTACAAAAAATTGTGTTCAAGGTAACCCATACCCTACTTATTTTGCTTCAGACTGTTGGCAGTTGTAGGTTACAAGTGGGAGATGAAAGCAGCACTAGGTGGTGTATTATTCACCCATATAGTTGGTTGCTAACGAGAGAAACTCATAACGCCCCATCAAATTTAGCAGCAAGTTGGCGCAGTGGATAGCCTGTCTAAACTGAAAGATTGAGCAGGAAAATAGGAACAAGATGTAAGTAACTGTCTAAAAAGAAGAAAAATGTAAACATTGAGCTGTTGAATCCCATGATGTGCAACATCGAGGAAGCATCAAAAGCCATGTCGTCTGTGTTCGACTATGAAGCTGGAATCCATGTTAAACTCTCCATCGTGTTGTATACTTTTATCCAGTCTTTGAACAGATATGTCATTGTCTATTTTGCGTCTGTTGTGGTGTGAAGTCCATACCACCTAAGTGTTCTATTAGAAGTCTAAAGGTAGCGGCTTTTGAGTGGGAGCTGCAAACATTTCGTGACTAGACAGCCAAAACCACCACTGAAAAACACGACTGATCATACACAACATTTATGAAAGTATGTGCATTATATGGCAGGAATTGCTTATTGGCTCACTTGTACATCTGGTGAGCAAATGACTTTCTTGCCCTATTTATACATTTGTATGTATGTGAGTACTCCCAAAAAAATTATGAAAACCTAACAGTTCATCATGCAAGTGCTACACACTTCCTGTGCAAAGTAAAAATACATAGAATGGAAAGGTTAGAACACCAAGTTCTAGCATAACAGTCTACCACGACCACACCACCACCACCACCACCACCACCACCACCACAGAACCACGCCATCATGGCTCTAACACTATGTTCCATGTTGAATATCTATCACTTCAACCATTAACCATTCCTATTTTCCTTTTTTATTTCGCAGTTCCATATAACTTCTTGTTTTTATGCGTGATCTGTTTTCAGTTTTTGATGGGCTATCCACTGCATCATACCAAAAAAATCTGAGGGAGTGAGGGTGTATGATTGGGAGTTTCCCCTGTCACTTAGGTTAGTAAGGTAAATGGCTGTGCTAATACTATCTCTCAACACTTTCCTGAATACTAGTGCCTGACACGTTCCACATCATTACGAAGTGTCGTATTCATGATCTATGGAAAAGTATTAATCTAATCTAATCTTGGTTAGTGATAAAGTGGCACGGGAATGTCAGTGTACTGCAAAATTCTAGAACTTATTTGTTTTGTAGTTGCAGGGGGATCATAGTGTTGTAGGCTCTAACAACATCAATAGTCTGGTTACACAGGTCTACCTTGCTTATCTTTGTTGGAGTGCCTTTTAGTGCTTTAAGGTTGCTCTTGTAAGCCATGTTTGTTATGGTTATCCTCAACTGTGTGACCTTTATAAACCATTCTCTTCCACTCCCCCCCCCCCCCCACTCTTTCCCCCTCCATTTCTGATATTTCTGAATCATATACATACAACACAGCAGTTACAAACTTCAGGGGTATTTGCACTTAGAAAAATACGTAATAGTGCATACTCAAAAATGCTTCCTTGACATGGTGTTATCACTCAACACTATTCGTAGTACAAGTACAGTGGAAACCAAGAAATAAGAACAAAACCAGACAACAGACATCCTACAGGCCTGACATTCCCAGCACATCATATCTTCCAGGCAAGAGATGTATGATATGTGCATTACTCTTTGGGGCTGTAATTTTGAATACCTCTTTTGATGATAATCATTGCCTGTTTTTATTTTTCTTGGTTTGTACTGCACTAAGCACAATTATGTTTACTCTTCTTCTTCATGCACTGCCTTTGTCGCCACCACTGAATATTGGTGTAAACAGTAATTTGAAGGAAGGTAGCAAGATCTTTTGATGAAGAGAAACGAGAGATTTCACAGCACCTGGCATTTCAACACAAATTTCTATCTCTAGCATTGACATTGTTAGGCACCATTGCGCACATTCAGGATCATTGTAAAATACAATTTAAACAGCTACGTGCCAAGTAAAATTGTGAAAGATGGGAGAGATCCATCCTGGTTTGAAACCTGTCCGGAAAACTTCTACAAATTTAAATGTATCCAGACTCTCCCAGATAAGTGTAAATAAATCAGATTGTGTTCCATAATTGAGGTTTGTTGCGCTCATTACTGTATATTATTTCCAAATAGGCAATTTGCAGCAGTCAGTCATTTAAAAAAAAAAAAAAACTGGCATTGTGCAGATCTAGATTTCGGCAAGTGACTTGCCATTCCCAATGTATACATTTTTATATCAATATGCTAAGTATGTGCATTCCTTTAACCACCATAAACACCATTTGGAACACTCGTTAAAGTTAAGTTAGATGTAACATTTTGGAAATTATTCCAAAAGAGTTTAATATGCAGTGTGTTCATTGAACTGAAGTAAAGTTCTACAGACCCTACCAAATTGGCAGAAAAGTAGTCTGATGTTAACCCATTAAGGACCAAGCATTAAAATAATATTTTAATGGTGTTTATTTGATCTAATTGTACACTAATATAGACATTAAAAAAATTATACAAGTCGTAATTAAAGTACAGCAAAATGTTGCGTTTTCGCAACTTTGGGACTATGAGTCTTATTTCGCAATCTTATGAAATGTTTGAAAACAGTTTGAATGGAGATGCACATTACACTTTTTACATTTGTAAATTGTTGTACTTCTACATAACCTAAATCATCTTCTCACTTTATTTTCCTCCTCTATTATTATGTGGCCTACATCACCATAGAGTATTTCTTTCGGAAGGGAGCATTTGGAGAGGTGTACGTAAGTGCATTTTTCTGCGTTCTGACGGGTTGCAGATTCTCTGTTCCCTTCATTCTCAGCTGCAGTATCTTCTGATTTCATTAGGGTCATGCATAAGTATGATCAAAATTCAAGCTGTGACCTTTTTTTCCATTTGCAGGATTGTACATTTTCCAAGAATTCACAATTACACTGTCTATTAAGTTTGTGAAGAGAGGCCACCACCATTTCTTGCCTCTTATTCGAATTCTGTAATTAGCCATAGCATTATCGTGTAAATCAACACCACCTATATGTTGATTGTACTGAGCTAGTACCCTGGGTTGAGGCACAGAAATGCTTTTCTTTCGAACTGTATCTTTTTGCATTTGCTAACGGCTGGATGGTGTCGTTATTGCTAATTACTGTCACAGTGGCATTGTCATTCCACTTTACCTTCAGGACTTCAGCTTTATCATCAAAGAGAAAGTCAAACACACCCTTGCCTTTTTTCTTCGTGCTTGAGGTGGATTCCAAAGGGCATTTGCAGTGCGGTTCTCCCGAATTGTGCCAGTAGCAAAAAGTCCCTTTTGTTTTAAAATACAAAATAAAGAATAAGAGGAAAAGAAATTATCAAAATATATACAATGACGAGATGGATCTTCAACAACAGAAAGCAAATTCATAACTACTTGTTCACCCAAAGAAAATTCAGACGTTTCACAGCCTGCCATCTTCCCACCGTAACAAATAAATTTGTACAAGTAGCCATTTGAATTGCATAGACACCACAATTTGAAGCCAAATCTGACAGGTTATCCTTTGATGAACATCTTGCAGGAATGTCTCCCAAAATAAGGGACCATTTCCTCAGCAATAGACAAATTATATGAAAATACTCCAAACTGAAGATATATTTTTATTTATTACATCAAAAATTGGTCTCACTTTAAAACTTGTCATTTTTATCCAGTTTGTCATTATTAGACAAATAAATATTTTGTCTGATTGACAAGAATTTATTATGACTCTTACACTTTTTACAATTGGTAAGCCTTTGTCTTCATCTTTCGACCAGCACAGTTTCGTTGCAGGTAATGTGTGATACCCTCAAAGGATCATTATTCCTATAAATTGCTTCAGCAATGGAACAGTTATTTGAAATGAATGGCAATTATTATCTTGTGCATATTTGTGTATTCAGTAATTTTTGAAAACACTTCCGAATCAAGGTGAAAAAATTTCATAAGGCGATAGACCACCTACTCTATTCTTTATGTCCTCTATCTTAGTTAGCGCCTCTGTTATTGCTGAAGAAGTAGAAGTTGTTTGGACTTTCTTCCAGTTCGGACCATCTTCATTTCGTTACGTTCACACCAATTCGTTTCCTTTTCTTAGCAAGTGCGTTGGGTTTTGTTCCTACAGTTGAATTCACTTCGTCTTGCTCACAATGTGTACATCTTTCAAATGTCCCAGCAATATCAGTTGTTTCCTCTTCAACTAGCAGATCATCATCAATGTCTTCTTCATCTGTGATCTCAAACATCTGGTGGAATATATGTGCGATAGATGCTGTCTGCAACCTCAAGGTTGCCTTCATTCAGTATGGCCATAAGTTATGCAGTAGATAGGGGTTTCGTCTAATAGACATTCCTAAACAAGCAGAAATACCTGTATGTACTGTCTGCATTCATTTACAGTGGAGTTGTGGTAAAGTATGATTCAATTCGTAATACACAAAATAAATAAAATTAAAAACTTGAATAAAACTTACTTACCGGTAGTGAATATATGACCAGAGTTGTTGTTTCATCTGTAAACACACTAAAACGGCAACCAAAATGAATGAATATCTTCCAAACAAAGGCTAACACACACACTGTTCGGTCAGCAATGGAATATCGATATATTACTGTGGTAGAATGAAGCAGGCGTGTCTCATAAAATATATACTCGACAGTCCCAAAGTTGCATAAACGCAACATTATTGTAAATAGCAAAAAATAGTTCAAATTGAATCTGAGGTTTCTAAACAATAATGAAGTATGATGACAGAAGTTTGAAAGAAGTTCACTGCATAAAATTCGTTTAAATACCACCACATGCTAATTAGGAAGGAAAATGAAAACATTCAGAATGAAACACACATTTTTATCTGGAAGTTTTAAAATTAAAGGCGGCCAACATTATGGTCAGTGGTGTAATTAAAATGCCTGATCTAGTTTTTTCAGATGTTCTCTTAATGTTGTGACAAAGAAATTATAAATTTTTGCAACTTATTTAATATAAAAAAATACGAATGAAATGTTGTGTTAGTGCAACTTTGGCCCATAAGTGATCAAAATCATGTGGACAGACACTGTTGCTATAATTGCATAGAAACATAGAACATACAATAGCCTGAAATACTAAATGTCTTCCCAAAACGGTTTCACAGAGGAAAATTGCACTATAGTTCTTCCTAAATCATCAGACTTAAAATGTTGGATATCAAAATAAGGGGACAAAAAAGTGACCAAAATAACTCTGTAAAGGAAAGGACACTGGATCTTTCAAGAATATGAGAAATAAACACCCAACTACCCCTCCCCCACCCCACCCCCAATGAAACAAAAATCTAGCAGCAATGTACCATATACCTCTATAATAGTGAAGCATTTTCAGTGACTTGGGAGGGGTGGGGAACACGCTAGTCATTCCCATTTTCAAGAGTGTCATCTAACGAATGCAAACTTTATCAACCTACGAGGGTTGGAACTTAAGTAGTGGCAACTATTTATTTACAGTCAATACGAAAGTGCTACATATTTGCACCTGTTACTGTCCTTTCACCAGCATTTTAAAGAACCCATTACCAGCGATGTGGAAGGCATAGTATGCTGTTAGTAGAGCCTGTTTTGTTGATGGTGTGAATGGATCAATCTACTGCCTGTCAAATCTTGAACAGTTTTGAAGCAAATGCCATGAAGTTGTTCCTTCAGCTTCAGAATCAAATCAAATCAAAGTCACAAGGACTTAAGTCCAGGGAGTATGGTGAATGGTACAGTACTTCCCAGTCCCATTAACCGAACACAGCAGCCACAACTTGCACTGTATGTGCCCGCACAGTGTCATGCAAAATGATGGGTTGGTTGTGCAGAAATTGTTGCTGCTTCTTTCGCATCCATTTCCGTAGATTCATGCAGAACCCATCATCATTGCATGCACATGCACTACTCCTGAACGTGAAGCACAGTCGTATGCACAAATCCGTTTTTGTGGGCGAGCTCACAACTTCTCTGGTGTTTATCACTGTCCACTAATGGGGCAACAGTATGCACTACTACTACTACTACTACTACTACTACTAGAGATGCTAGAATAACCTACCCGACACGTCTGCCACAGTTTGGGTAAAAGCCTTCAACAAATGTTGGCAAAGTGCCACTGTTCTGTATAGCAATGCCGATTCCCCGCACACCTCTTGATGACACTGTCGTGCTGTTCGACCTCTGGTACACATCAAACTTGATCCAACTCCGTTGTTCCTGTTTCGAAAACATAGTGGCACCATTAAGTAGATTCCATTGCATTGTGTTTCCACAGCAGTGTTGCCACTATTTAAGTTGCAACCCTCGTATATCCTTGATGTTTGTTGTCATAGACGTTTGGGACATATTTAATGCCAGTTTATTATGACATTTCTGTAGACTGAAAATTTCTCTGTACGACTCAACATGGGTTCTAAAAGCAACAATCACCTGAAACTCAGTTTAATTTGCCCGTGAAACCCAGAAAGCAGTAGATACAGGCTTGTAAATACATGCTGTGTCCTTCCATTTCTGAAAGGCATTTGGTACATTTCCACCCAGTCACCAAATGGAAAACAAACACCCGAAATGTTGAAACAACTCTGTATTTGGAACTACTTCTGATGTAAAAGTAATTTGTAATTTGTGGAGTGTCCCAAGTGACATAAGGCCATTACTTTTCACTATATTTGTAGTTCAATGAGGCTTTTTTGTGGATGTTGCTGTAACATTCTGAAAAGACACAGTATTCAAAAAATGAGAAAACAGGTGGGGGGGGGAGAAGAAATCACACTGGCAAGTTTTATGGTCCGTTTTAGATTTTCCTGTATTTCTATGATTTTTGCAAATTGTTTGTCTGAAATACTTGCAAATAATATGAATGTACAGGAAAATCTGAAGTAGGCTATGAAACATGCCACTGTAATTTTTAGTGATTTTTTTTCCGTTTGTTTATAAAAAAAAGAGATTTCCTTAAATATATTCATCCCTACATGAAATCTAAACCTCAAACCATTCTTTAACCACCATTAAATGACTTACAGCAAAAAATGGTAGAGCCATCTTAAGAATTTATTTTTGAAAGTTGGTACACACACATATAGAGTAGCATGTAAAAGCAATAATTCTTTGTCAGTAATAAAATGTATGATACAGAAAAACATTAGAACACTTATTTTCCAAGTTTAGTAGAATTTTGTAGACTAATTGTATCAACTGTCAACAGTATTTTCAGTTATTTTTATTCATTGTTTCTTCTTCTTTTTTAGGCTAATTAAACCAGAGTTTCAGAGCTTATTGACAGAACTTTGTGAGGAGCAGGTATTTCTGCATATCTGTCCATCTGACGTCAAGCACCGTAAGAAGCAGCGGAAAGTTGAAACAGAAGTTGCTGAACTGAGAGTGAAGTTGTCAACACTTCAGAGTAAAAATATAGTTCTTAGCAACAGGGAAATTAGATTGTTGAGGTAAGAAAAGAAAAACTACTTAAAGCATTGTCATGTAACGAGTCCATGGTATGTCTTTTTGATCCTCCTGAATTGGGGGGGGGGGGGGGGGGGCAACTTACAAAAATTCCTTTTATTACATTCTGCAGTCCCTTTTGTATCAAATTGTTTCACCAATTCACTGGTTATTCTAAGACTTTGTGTTGTTGTTAGGAAGCCTCTCCAGGACTTAATACTCAAACTGAGTCACATTTGCAGATTATCTCCAAACCACTGCAGCTGACATCTAGGTAACACACATCTCTGCTATTTTTCATGAATGAGAATTTAGTGGTGCACTTCTGTTTAAAATCCTACCCATGGTGTGTGAACAGAAAGCAATGGGATTTTGTAATTTCATGTGTTGCATTACTCCAAATCATGTGTCTTGATAGTCTCAGAGATATTTCAGTTTGCATTAAAATGAATCGGAGAATTCTTGCCGAATTTCACTTTAAAATAATCTTATGAGTAGAACAAAAATTTACTGAGGTATTTGAAGGAGACAATAAAAGTGGAATTGTGGAGAAAGTGAAAAATTATGTTAACAATCACTGAATCATAATTGAAGAGGAAGATGTTGGCATATCAAGTAGCCCATACCCTAACTTTTTTGGGTATGAAACTTGTGACAGCAAAATTTGCTAAAATTGTTGAATTTCTAACAAAATCAGTAGTGAATATGTGTTGTTCAGTTTCCTCCAGATGGGTTTTTGGACTCAGCTGCCTCAAATTGGAGTCAAATGTGAAGGTTATGCTCACTTAACCACATAGTGCTACTTACAATTAGTTTGCTTAAAGCAATCCCGGCAAGCCATAGTGAGCTTCTGGCATAGCAATTCATAGCTACTGCACAACCATAATGCTCCTTTCACTCTGTGTTGCTTTTCATGAATTTTGGCAAAGAATGCTACTGTGATTTTGCTCAGACTCCATATTTGTCAAACATGACCTTATAGGATAAAATTGAAGGGCATGTTTTACATAGATAATTTTAAGAAACATGTCGCTGGGAAAGGCACCTATTTTTTTAAAAAAGCAGAAAATCTCAAAATTTTCACAGAATTAAAAAGTTTTTAACTAAACTCTCAACTTTTTATCTTTACGAGAAGTAATGGACAAAATTTTGTTGAATGAAATAATTTGAATTTAACAGCAGAAATTCAGTTATAGTTATGGCAATGAACTACAAAATATCAATTACACCAGGCAGCGTATTTGTGAAAGCGCATGTGCCAAGTAATTGTGGATATGTTTGCTCATAGTTGCTGCAGCCTGGCGCAAGCGAAGTTGCAGCACCTCGAGTGGTGCATTCTGTCTTGAAATGATATGTCGCTGAAGATTGTCACATGTGGCAATCCAGTACAGATGCCGATGTTTTTAATATCTAACACACACAATTCCAGTTTTACTCAGTGGGTATCAACTATCTCTGTTACTGATGTTCTTTCAGTTTTATTTCAACAGATTCTCTTAAAACACAATCCCAGTTACATGAAGCATTTGCAAACACTTTTGTCATATATATATTGCCTGTGTCCCTCTTCAAAGCAGTGTTCAGCCACCGCAGATTTATCAGGCTGCAACATTGACGTATGGCGATGAGATTCCACTCCTGTCATTGACGGTACGAATAGTTTTGCCAATATGAGTCTAACTGCACTCACATGGTATTTTGTAAACACCAGGCTTTCTCGAACCTAAATTGTCTTTAACAGCTTCAAAAGTGCTTTAATCTTGATTGGCAGACAAAAAACACATCTGATTCACTTTTCTCCACGATCCTATCTATCTTGGCAGACATGTTCCTGGCATATAATAGAAAAGCCACAGAACTGAACTGAACGTGTTTTCAGCTGGTTTAGGTAGAGATCTAAACTCAAAAGTGCATAGAATTTTCTGTTGGCATGGCCATTGTGATTAACCACAACCTTATGATGTAGCAGCTCCTGTGATAAGTTCTCAGCATGTTCCCCAGTCTCTCTCTCTCTCTCTCTCTCTCTCTCTCTCTCTCTCTCTCTCTCTCTCTCTCTCTCTCTCTGTGTGTGTGTGTGTGTGTGTGTGTGTGTGTGGGCGCGCAGAACTCTGTCCGAGTTTTATTATAACATGTAATTGCAGTTAAATATGAGACACTACGGCCTGCTCATACAATAAACCCATATTCTTTCCTTATGAGAGAGGGATCTCCATGTTTATAATTAACCTGTTCTAAAATAACAAATGTAAGATTTGTTTGTCATGGCGAGAAAACCTGAATAAAGCACCTAGTAACGAAAGAGGGGAATGAAAGTGATGCCAGCTGCACAGGAATAGCCTTGCACTTTAAGGCACCTTGCTGCAGAGTGCACGGTCATTCCCCATCAGAGGTTTGAGTACGCGCACCTAAATTCCTCATACAAACTTAATCGGCAAGTTGTTGCTAAGACCTTTGTATTAAAATATAACAAATTTTGAAGATATGATTTATGTATTGATTTGCCCCTGTAAATTAAACATTTCAGTGTGCAACTTAATCTGTTTATACTCCATTTACATCATGGTAATTGAATGTAACTTGCTTTCGCAGTGACTACTGTCATGTGTGACTGCCTTGGAAAAATATTATTTAATGATGGTCTGATTTTCCTTCATATGATGATAATGCAAATTAAACAATGAATGGCATCCTCAGTAAACTAATTAATATTGGTACTCCACATGTTTTACCCCTAATGTTTTAACTTTCAATGTTTTATTTCTTGAAAATTCTCAATGTTGTTTTTATTTCCAAAGCTGTGGCATTTTATATCCGTGGGTAGGAAGTAAAGGACACTATTCCATTTTTGGCCAAAATGAGATAATTGGCACAATCATATGAGTTTCTTGTCCTCTATTCAGAGGTATACCACCACTATATCCTACATCAAATAATATTCGAGTTGTGGTGCAGTGAAATGATACCAATTCCACTTTACCTTAGAGGTATACAACACCATCTGGACATGGTCCAGTATACTTCTGCACACTACAGTATTAGTTTCTATAAAAGGAAAATATGGACCTTAAATTTTACCTTGTATGATGCATCAGAATCCCTCATTTCACTGTGAGATGTGGGACGAGTCAGAAAGATGGTGAGGCGGAAATGAAATTGCATCAGCAATTTTAAAGTGGGCAGATTGTGTCATACCTGACGGCGATGGGAAGAAATCACACTTTGGACAGACAACTGCTACGAACCAAATAAGAATGACTATAATAATGTGTTTTTTCATGTTATTGCATAAATATCTCCAAATTAAGACTAAGTTTCTACTGAAAGACCATAGCCATATGGAGGCTGACAGAGTGTCATGCGTCGATAGAGAGGAAACAAAAGAAATTGAATAATATGAGCATTTTAACACCCTGGGACTGGCAACAATTGGTAAGACACACTTCCAGCCAGTACATTGTTCATAATATACAACTTTAACATGTCAATTCACTGTATGCCATGAAAGACTGAGGCCTCCCCTTGTTCGGAGGAAAATGGATATGGACAAACAGCCAGTTTTGTTATCAAAGAGTGTGCAATTACAATTGAAACAAGAAAACATACAGTAGAACCTCATTTTAACGCTTTTCAAGGGACTTCAGTATAATGGTGTAAAATGCAGGAAATAATGTTTTAAATGGTTAAATATGCTTACTAGATCAGCTTTGCATTTTGATAGTTCATTTGTGATATATGTACATAATAGGCCTCTAAATACTTGCCAGGAAGTTTATTATACAATAAAGGTTATCCAAATGTTTACTATTTTAAGCTCCACGCAGAACTGGTAAAATTTTTGACGTAATTTCATTCATTATAATCGAGGACACCCCTGCTGGGCTATGTAAAACATCTTCAAAATTAGCTGAACTGCTTTGATTGATATTGTTTGGACACTGCTGCCAGGCTATTAACACATCTTCAAAATTACTGCCTTTTACCGGCATTAATTATTTACATAATAAAACTCAAAGTTCTATTCTTTTTGTATTTTTCGATGTTTCACACAACAGTATTAGAGAATTTATTTGCATTCTCGAGTGCAAACGTGTGCATAAGTATTTTTGCAACATTTGCATAGGATCGACATCTCACACTATTATCGCTTTTTTGAGGTTGTGGGTACTATGATACCCAACTTTGACATATAACGTTCTTTATTAATCAGAAATATGTATCACAAAAACAATGCAACTCTTTATTCTCACATCAACAAAGCAACTGGTTCTGATTGTTTGAATACACGCCAGCCGCTCTAGCAAAGAAGCTGGTGGAAAGAGGAACTACATCTCCACAAATCGGCGCGTCTTAAGTCAACTAGCCACGTACTGCCAACAACGAAACGCGAAATATATGTTTGATTAAATGCAAAGTGTCAAGAAGTATGACTGAATAATTTTTAAGTGCTATACTTTAAGGGAAAGCCATGCTAGTGTCAATTTATGTAGATTTCATAATTTTTTCTTCATGAACATGCTTTTGAAAAGCATAAAACGCGGGAAAAGTGTAAATATGTTAACGCAAAAATGAGGGTGAATTAACATTGTGAACATAGGAAATTTGACAGGACCAACCAAAAATGGTGTAAATGGCGGGAAAACGTAAAAACCGAGAATGTAAAAACGAGGTTTTACTGTACTTCAAAACATCTTTTGGTGGTGACAACAAGCAGGCCGACTTCGTTAGGTTATGCAAGCATGGACATACATTTCCAGCTGATTTGAACCAACTCTCAGATGTCCCAAGACCTATTTTGCTGTAGAAATATAATGATTTAATAATAGCACTGATGCCATATATTCCTTCAGTTTGTCATGCATTTTATAATAACGTAGAACATACACGTAATACAAACATAACAGACTATCCAGAAGAAGACATAGATGTGATTTAGGACCAAATGTGACATTTATGTTCGTACAGCAAGCTGTACCACAATGTGAGTAATGTTTTGTCCATGTAATATATCCTGACAGTGAAATTAATGTGATTGAGTACTAATATTCATTAAATACCAAGAGCTCAAAGCTACACAGTGCAACATGTTTATGAGAGGTATGTAACACCATGTCCATTATATATCTGCAAAACTGATGCAAAGTGAAGAAAAGTTTATTACATGTGAAGAACACAATAATTAATGTTCAAATTGTACTCTGACCAAATTTCGTTATGGTGATGCTATTAATAGGCAAGATATTTAAGGGATAACACAGTAAAACACCTTCGAACTGCTCCTGTAAAATTTAGTAAATGTGCCGCTACAGTCAGGCAGGATAAAACTGAATTTTATGTGCCAGCAGGTAGCACTCGTACTCACTTGGTTAGGAACGGCAGAGCAGCCAAACAGGAGTCAATTTATGCCAATGACATGAACAGTAACAGTCAACAGAAAACGTTCATGCTCTTTCAGAACGTTACGTAATATCTCTATTGTTTTGAGCTTCGGGTGTCGAAAATTATCCTTTCTTTCCAAGGAATTCAATAAAGGTTTGTAAATATGTCAAACCACTTAATGCAAATGGTATTGTTTTTCAAGAAAGATATGTATTCCTCCTAATCACATGAATACTGTGTAATGTGCTTATTTCATTAAAGAATAAAGTTACTGCTTTGGTGAATGAAAAACTTAGCAAATATATATTAGTGCTAAAATCCCGATTATAGAAGTACTCTACAACATTGACATCTCCACTTAGTAGCATCACTTTGTTGCAAAAAATGCCTGCCTTCATTTCCCCCTTGCAGCATTTAGCATATACCTGTCTCACTCCCACACTTACTGCAGGCATTGCAGTGGTGGGGGAAGTAGTACACCCGTCAAAACGGCTTACACTCAATGTGCACTGGCATCTTTTCAGAGGAGCTAAGGGGAAAATGCACCTAAAACCAATCTTTGTCAGTTTTTTATTTGTGTTTTATTAAAAAATATTTTCTTGTAAGAATGACACTATAGCCCTTACATAAAATTATTTTTAAAATAGCATATTTATGATACTAGTTCATTTAAGAAACATACATCTTTCAGAAGAAGCCTACTGTGTATGTGGGGAGGATGCATGTACAATACTATTAGAATCAAATCTGGGTCACAAAAATTACTAAATTTTTCTTTGATTCATGTTTTAGGCATTTTCTAAAGCATAGTGGATTCTGCCATACAAACACTAATTGTTACCTAAACAGTAAATGGTTTGCTTGTTTTACCATTCTTTGACCACATTACAGAGCTGCGCTTCCTCTGTTACTTTGTTTATGTTGGATCTGACTGTGGGACAGTCCAGCGCAGAGCAGTGCTGTTCGGTCTCACTCTTTCCGCAGCTATCTCTCTCACTCTGTTGCCAACACTAACAACACACGGTCGCAGCAGGGGCGGCTAACTACAGTGTACTCTGCGCGCGGGGCACGGGCGCACCCGCCGGGCAGAAATATTGGCCGTACCTGCCTTAAGTGCTTATTTGTATCTTCTGCTGTATTAGCAGAAGTTATAGCTGGATGTGTCACATTGTGTACACTTAGAGCACCACGAAGAGTTTAAAATGTGCTTTGCTTAAAGTATTTTGGAGCATATTGCTATTCTGTTTCATGAAGCTTTTCATGAAACAAAATCAAGTAATTTTGATTACAGTTCGCTTTGTATGTATATTTCTGTACACAGGAAATCTCTGGGCAGCTCAGTTAATAGTGCTAAATGATCAGAAATTTTGAAATATTAACAAATTACGCAGTAAAAGGTATACACCTACCTAGTATCCAGCAGGTCGACCTTTGGCACGGAAGACTGGTGACACATGTTTTGTTTTTGTTTTTGTGGTTTTAGGGCGCACAACTTCTATGGTCATTAGCGCCCAAACAAGAACTTAGATTCACTAGATCTAAAAAAATTTGGTGACTGTCAGAAAATCAAGAAAAGGCTAAAAACGAAAGATAAAAGACAATGAAAAGGGTTAAATATCCTTCAATAAGTTGGCCAATTTGATAAAACGCAAAACACGAGCCGCTGCTCGTGTGTCATCAGCTAAAATTTCCTCCAGAGTAGACGGAAAGTGAAGGGCTACACGGAGATGATGAAAATTAACGCAAGTCAGTAAAACATGCCGCACTGTCAGCAGTGCACGGCAGGAGCACAGCGGTGCAGGGTCAGCGGATGGCAAGTGACGGTGGCTGAAACGGCAGTGACCGATCCGCAACCGGGCCAGGATGACCTCCTCACGCCGAGAGGGGCGTGAGAAGGTCCTCCAAGCGGTCGGGATCGGTTTTACAGCTCGCAATTTATTGTTGTACAGTGAAAGCCACACACTGTGCCATGACGACACAATTCTCCGGCGAAGAGCCCGTTGAACATCGTCCGATGGGACGCAAAAGGTAGCCATGCGAGGCAAAAGAGCTGCAGCCTTGGCTGCTATGTCGGCGGTCTCAATCCCGGGCACTCCCACGTGGCCAGGGACCCACAGGAAAGAAACGTGACAGCTGTCATCTGCTAGCAACTGGAGGGAGCGTTGAATCCGATACACAAGAGGATGGTTCGAGAAAGGGTCCTTAAGACTCTGCAGGGCACTAAGGGAGTCCGAACATATGGCATAGAAAGGTTGGCGGTGGCGGCAGGTGTACAAAACGGCCTGGTGGAGGGCAAAAAGCTCAGCTGTGAAACTCGAACACCAGTCAGGGAGCTTGTATTGGAACCAGTTGTCCCCGACGACGAAGGCAGATCCGACACCGGCAGTGCTCTTGGAACCATCAGTGTAAATAAATATGGCATTATCAAACCGCGAACGGAGTTCGACAAGCCTCGAGCGGTATACCAAATCCGGAGTGCTCTCCTTGGGGAGCAAACTAAGTTCGAGGTGAGTGTGAACCTGGGCCTGATGCCACGGTGGCAATGGGCTTTCGCTCAACCGAAAGGTGGAAGGAAGGGTAAAATCGAGCCGCTGTAGTAGGCGGCGAAACCGAACTCCAGGTGGAAGCAAGGCAATCGCAGACAACTGATACTGGCGATCGAGTGAGTCGTCAAAAAATAATCGGTAAGATGGATGGTTGGGCATCGACCGCAGGTGGCATGCGTACCGAGACAAAAGTATGTCACGCCGAGTGGTCAAGGGTAATACAGCAGCCTCGGCATACAGACTTTCAGCGGGGCTAGTATAAAATGCACCGGTCGCAAGACGTAAACCCCGATGGTGGATAGAGTTGAGACGGCGGAGAATCGACGGCCGTGCAGAAGAGTATACAAGGCTTCCATAGTCAAGCTTCGACTGAACAATGGCCTGGTAAAGGTGAAGCAGGATGGTACAATCCGCTCCCCATGACGTGCCACTGAGGACACGAAGAACGTTAAGGGATCGGGCACAACGGGCAGCCAGGTAGGACACGTGTGTGGACCAGAAAAGTTTACGATCCAACATGAGTCCCAAGAATTTCGTAGTCTCCACGAAAGGGAGAGCAACAGGGCCAAGATGTAGAGAAGGTGGAAGAAATTCCTTGTATCTCCAGAAGTTTATACACACAGTTTTCTCAGTAGAGAATCGGAAGCCGTTTGCGATGCTCCAGGAATATAGACGGTCAAGACAGCGTTGAAGAGAACGCTCCAAGAGACACGTCCGCTGGGCGCTACAATAAATTGCGAAATCGTCAACAAAAAGAGATCCGGAGACGTTGGCTGAAAGGCAATCCACGATCGGATTGATTGCAATGGCAAAGAGCGCCACACTCAAGACGGAGCCCTGTGGTACCCCATTCTCCTGGCAAAAGGTATCTGACAAAACAGATCCCACCCGTACCCGGAACTTGCGATCCCCCAAAAACGCTTGAATGAAAAGAGGAAGGCGGCCCCGAAGGCCCCATGTGTGCAATGTGTGGAGAATGCCCGCTCTCCAACAGGTATCGTATGCCTTCTCCAAGTCGAAGAACACTGCTACTGTTTGACGCTTCTTTAGAAAGTTGTTCATTATGAAGGTCGACAACGTAACGAGGTGATCAGCAGCAGAGCGGTGTCGACGAAAACCGCATTGGATATTAGTCAGGAGGCGGCGAGATTCGAGGAGCCAGACCAACCGAGCGTTAACCATGCGTTCCATCGCCTTACAGACGCAGCTCGTCAGAGAAATGGGGCGATAACTGGAAGGAAGGTGTTTGTCCTTCCCTGGCTTGGGGATGGGGACAACAATGGCTTCACGCCAACTTGTGGGAACATGACCTTCAGTCCATATGCGATTGTAGGTACTAAGAAGAAAGCACTTGCCCGCAGGAGAGAGGTTCTTCAGCATCTCAATATGAATGGAATCGGGCCTGGGAGCAGAAGATCGGCACGGCGAGAGCACGGTCTAGCTCCTGCATGGTGAAGGCGACGTTATAATCTTCACGATTAAAAGAGCGGAAAGAAGGCGGCCGTGCCTCCTCTACCTGTTTGCGAGGGAGAAAGGCAGGGTGGTAATGGGCAGAGCTCGAAACCTCCGCAAAGAAACGGCCCAATGCGTTGGAAACAGCAGCGGGGTCCACGAGGACTGCGTTCTCCACGGTCAGGCCAGGAATCGGGGAGTGGACCTTGATGCCGGATAAACGGCGTAGGCCACCCGAGACAACCGTGGAGGGAGTAAAACGGTTAAAAGAACTAGTAAAAGCAGTCCAGCAAGATTTCTTGCTGTCGTTTATGATACGACGACATTGCGCTCTCATACGTTTATAATTGATGCAATTCTCCAAAGTTGGGTGGCGGCGGAAGGTGCGTAAAGCACGGCGCCGGGCTCTAAGCACGTCACGGCAGGCTGCAGTCCACCAAGGGACCTGCACACGACGTGGAGAAGAGGATGTACGAGGTATGGAACGTTCAGCAGCGGTGAGAATAACCTCTGTGAGGTAGTCGACCTGACTGTCACAGTTGGGAAAATTCTGATCGTGAAAAACAGCCACGGAAGAATAAAGCCCCCAGTTGGCTTTGGAAATGTTCCAACTGGTGGGACGAGGAGATGGGGAATGATGCAGGAAGTGGATGATACAAGGGAAATGGTCACTTGAGTACGTGTCAGAAAGTGCATACCACTCAAACTGACCGGCGAGCTGAGGAGTGCATATTGCGAGGTCTATATGGGAGTAAGTGTGTGTTGTGTCAGAAAGGAAGGTCGGTGCACCGGTGTTGAGGCAGACAAGATCGAGGTGTTGGAGAAGGTCCACCAAAAGGGAGCCTCTCGGACAAGGTGCCGGAGAGCCCCATAGGGGGTGGTGGGCTTTAAAGTCGCCTACCAACACGAAAGGTGAAGGGAGCTGGTCAACAAGGTGTAGCACATCTGCCCTATTAAGGGCAGATGACGATGGCGAATAGATATTACAGAGGGAGAAGGTAAATGTGGATAAAGTGATGCGGACGGCAACTGCCTGTAGGTGAGTGTGCAAGGAAATGGGATGGAAATAGACATCGTCTCGAAGGAGCATCAGAACCCCTCCATGGGCTGGGACACCTTCCACGGGTGGCAGGTCAAACCGCGCAGAGGTGTAGTGTGGAAAGTCTGCACGATCATGTGGACGCAACTTAGTTTCCTGGAGGCAGACTAGAAGCGGGCAGTGCAGTCGAAGGAGTAGTAGTTTTAACTCCTCCCGATTAGAACGAATGCCGCGAATATTCCATTGAAGGAGCGCCATGATAAAAATGAGAGAAGAAATAAGGATAAAAACCAACCAGCAAGCGGGGTCACCTCGACGGCCGCTGAGGACCGGATTTCGAGGGAGCACTGCTATCGCTGTCCAGGGGAAAAGGGGTGTGGTCCATAGGTTCGACCGACGTGCCTGCCACCTCCCTGAGTTGATCAGGAGGGGCAGTTTCCACCGCCGGTAGAGGGCCGGGTGCCCGGCAGACGGAGCGACCCGGTGAAACAGAAGACGGCCGAGGCCGGCAACTGTTGGACGGCGTGACGGATGGGTCACGCCTCGGCGGGGAAGGAGAGGAACTCTTTTTCTTGTCAGCTCTTCTGGAAGACGGTGGGAAGAGGCAGTTGACGGTTGGGAAGCCTGAGAACGCAGAAAATCCTCACGGACGGGTTCCTTTTTCAAGGTCCGGGCATCTTGTTTAGGT
The DNA here is from genome assembly GCA_026315105.1 of Locusta migratoria. NCBI lineage: Eukaryota > Metazoa > Arthropoda > Insecta > Orthoptera > Acrididae > Locusta > Locusta migratoria. The sequence goes on from CM048755.1 coordinate 239,143,227, forward strand.
GCCCGCGGTTTACTGGAGGTTGACGAAGACTGTACCTTAGAAGCAGCAGGAGGAAGCGGGGACGTGGAATGGGCAATCTTCAGGCTGGCGGATCGCACAACTGTGTCAGCGAAAGTGAAGTCGCAAGTCTGGGTACTGGAATCCTTGGTAGGTCGAGTTGAGGTGAGGACCTTACTGTATGTACCCGCTGGGAGGACAGTGGGCTTTCGACTCGCCAACAACTTTCGAGCGGCAGATGTCGATACCTTCTCCGTAACCCGAATTTGCTGGATTACCTTCTCATCCTTGTATACAGGGCAGTCGCGAGAGGAAGCCGCATGGTCACCGTTGCAGTTGAGGCAGTGAGGGGACGGAGGTGGGCAATCCCCCTCATGGGCGTCCCTACCACAAGTGACACACTTTGCTGCAGTTGGGCAATGTTCACGGGTATGGTTGTACCTGTGGCACTGAAAACAGCGCGTTGGGTTAGGTACATAAGGGCGGACAGAGATGACTTCATACCCTGCTTTGACCTTCGACGGGAGGTCAACTCTGTCGAACGTCAAAAACACAGTACGAGTCGGTGTCGGTTGGTTATTGACCTTTTTCATGACCCTATGGACGGCTGTCACACCCTGGTCGGACATATAGGATTGGATGTTTTCATCAGACAACCCGTCAAGGGATCTCGTGAAGACTACCCCCCGTGACGAGTTGAGTGTGCGATGTGCTTCCACCTTGACAGGAAACGTGTGCAACAGTGTAGTCCGGAGTAGTTTCTGAGCTTGGAAGGCACTTTCCACTTCCAGCAACAATGTGCCATTGCGCTGACGTGAACAGGTTTTAACAGGGCCAGCAATTGCATCTACACCTTTCTGTATAACGAAAGGATTGACAGAATTGAAATCCTTTCTGTCGGTGCGAGAGACAACAAGAAATTTCGGTACATTAGGCAGAGTCTTTTTTTGCTGAGGCGAATCTAACTTACATTTCTGGGTCAACGTCACTAAATAAGAGAAGGAAGTCATCGCGGAAGTGTCCCCCGTGATTACCGGCGTCTCCGATGGCGCCCTCCTTCCTAGTGGGGGCCCTCTCCGAGGGCTTACGCACCTTAGGTGATTGTTCACACCTCAGGTCACACCTCCCGAGAACTGACGGAGGGACCAATCAGCACGTTCGGAAGGTACCAGCTCGGGTAATCACCCCTCCCTGGGCCTGGCCTTTACCAGGGGGTACGTACGTGCCCTACTTGTCTACCCGGGGCGGGGAATTACGCGTTACCCCCGTCACCTGCTACGCATGATAATGCGTGGGTCGGCCTTCAGACCCGCACAGGGAGGAAAGAAGAAGAATAGAGGGAGTGAAGAGAAAGAAGGAAAGAAGTGTCTCAAACGCCGAGGCGGAGACTAATGAGGAGAAGAAGAAGGCTAGGAGAGTACAAGGAGAGAAAGACAGAAACAAAGGGGAAGAAAGGAAGGAACGAAGGAAGAAAAACGACAACAAGAACCACCGTAGCCCACGAAATATGCCCGTCTCCGGGCGAAGGCATAAACCGGGGGGGAAAGTGAAGCAGCCTGGGGCAGAAGAACGGCTGCTCCGGCTCGGGGCCCCGTGCACGCCACACACGTACCCACAAAAGAACTGTGGGCCCCCTGGGGGGACTGGTGACACATGGAAGCAGTGAGGCATTGGTAGCTGACTGGAGGGAGATGGCAGCCCATTTGTACACAGTCACCTAATTCTCCAGAGGGGTAGTGAGCTCCAATGCCTTATTCAATCCTAGATGTGTTCACTTGGGTTCAGATCTGCAGAGTTGGGCTACCAGCATGTGAGTTGCTATTTGTCACTGTGTTCCTCAAAGCACTTCATGCCATTGCTGGCCTTACAGTATTATGCATTAGTGTGTTAAAAATTCCTCTGCCATTGGGAGATGTGATTGTCCTGAAGGTGTGTAAGTGGCCTGCAACCAGTTTATGATACTTGTTGGCCATTACAGTGCCTTGCAGAATTTCCATTGGACCCACGGATATCCACATAAATGTCACTAAAACATAACAGAGTCATCACCATATTGTCTCCGTCAGATTCTACAGGTGTCTGGGAGCTGAACCCCTGGAAGACAATGTTCTCACACTGTGGGTTGGGTTGGGTTGTTAGGTTGGGACAGGGGGACGAAACTACTGAGTTTATCAGTCCCCCGGTGGGGAGGGGAAGGAGTGAGGATAGGAAAGGAGGGGAGGGGAAAGGAAATGCAGTCCGGGAAGTAAAGAAGGAAGGAAGACTGCATTTGCTCAGGGTCTCGTGCTCGCTACGCACGTACTCGCGAAAGAATCGTGAGGCACACCCCCCCTGGGGGGGTTCTCACACTGCCATTGGCTTGATGAAGGTATCAGAATTAAGCAGAGCATGCAATGTTCTGTGATCCTGTTCAGGTTGATATGTGCATAGGTCATCTTCTGTGGAGCCTGATTAGAGTCCAGTGCACTGTGTGTTCAGGAGTACTAATACTTTGCCCCTTATAAAAGTCTGAAGTTAGTTCCACAACAATTTACCACCTGTCCAGTTTTACCAATCTGCCCAGCCTACAATGTGTGCCCAACCCCCCCCCCCCCCCAACACTTATACGTTTTCATCTTGACTGTGTCACTTTAAGACACTCACCAAAATGTCCTTTAACAATCGACAAGTTTTACAGTTTTTGAAATGCTTTTGCCGAGCCTCTCTCTGGAGTATAAAATGTAAGAATTTGAGGCTTGATAGTACTGGCCAAAACAAGATAAAATTCAACTAAACACAGGCTGTAAAATGCACACAAGAAGAGTAACAAGCACTTTTTCAGTAGAATGTCTTGACAGTAGTGAAGTGCTCATAACTCTTCAGTTATACCATTTAGTGGTGGATACTTCCACCTCACAAACTTTTAATATTAAGACACACCAAAACTCTAGGCAATTTTCAGTCAGTGTTGTTACCATTTAAAATTAACACACAATGTATGTGAAATAATGCTGTGTGTTACTACTTTATGTTTGTTATTTATTTTAAATCAAAATGTATCCAAATTTCAGTCTTTTAACTACGTAATTAGGATGGTCTTTTGTATTTCCGTTACTGTGCTCCTTATTTTACCTCTTCTTTTTTTTAATTTCAAATTTGCATTTCAGGTATCTTGATCTCACAGAGGAGGAGAAAGAAAAACTGAAAGGTTCTTATAAAGTAGCCCGTAAATTGGAGAAACTGGAAAGTGCTGGGCAAGATAAGTAAGTGTTGTAAAAGAAATGGTATATCATAACCTATGTAATTAGCTCATTAGTCAGTATTTATTTGTTTTATCTGTTCAGGAGCTATCGAACATTGACGTGTTGTTAACACTTCTGAAAACTTTTCTGCTAGGGACATGAAGAGTGACGAGGATGACGATGATGATGATGACGAAAATTGTTACAATGGTGAAGATGGCTGTGCCAGTGGTAAAACTTCTCCATCGTCAGGTAAATAAGTGTACAACTTGTTCTGAGCATTTGGAAATGTGGCAGATTTCTCCTCTAGTTGCTTTAGCTATCAACCCTGTGAGTAGTTTATGCAGCTCTGGATTTGTCAGTTGCCAGCTACCTTTGTTTCAGCATAATTGCTGTACAGTATGTTTTCACTGACCTATTGTATAAACTTCTACAAACTCCTGTCCCTGCCTTTTCCTTCCGCCATACCTGTAACTCCAATTCCAACACATCCTCAGTGTTCTTGCTCTACTTAATTCCCAATGTTCTTTATTAATTTCTCACTGACTCATTGCAGCATACCTTCATTCCTTAATCATTTCATCAAATCTTAAAATATTTCAAAGGTCTATAATTATTTCATTTTCGGCTTCTGTTGAGCACAGTTCACACTTGCAGACCTCTACTTTTAAATGAGTGGCCGTTTCATTTTGTAGATAATTTATGCTTGCCCAATTCCTGTAATATTGTCTTCCTTATATCTTCCTTCTTAGAAGTGTAATTCCAAGATAGGAAAATTCATACATCTTCAAGAGTTTTTAGTATTTAGTCATCATATAATGCTGGGAAAAAATTATTACACCTGGAAATATGTTGATTATGATCTGATGACATCAGATGCCACCAGGAGGATAATCCATGAAGTGTTAATGGATTCAACGTCATCTGTCAATGCATAGTGTAGTAATACATCTGTCTGAGTATCATCTGTATATACCTTTCAATAGGTAAGCCTCTGTGCGGTAATATTTGAATTGACAGGCACGCTCATGTTTCTTTCAACCAAATGAACGAGCTTGAAAGGGTTTATAATGTAGCCTTCCAAGTGGTGGGGTGTTCCTTTTTAAGCCAGTAAATTTGGCTCCAAAAAGGTGATTACCTTCTAAAAATTAGTGGAAATCTGGAAACTGTTTTAATCACTCAAGTAGGCCTCTGGTATGAATACCCTGCCCCAATTTCTGAGTGTAAATTCAGCTGTGATGAAAAGAAAACAACCAAAATTTTAGACTTCTCCTAGAGTGTTTCTCTTCCCCCCTCCCTCCCTCCCCTCCCCAAAAAAAAAAAAAAAATAAAATAAAAAAATAAAATAAAATAAAATAAATCCTTTGAAAAGTAAGTGTTGAGTAAAAAAAGTTAATGTTACAAAAATGTAGAGCATTAAATTTTGCATCGATTGAATACCAAAACGTAGCTATTTGATTAAATTTTAACAGAGAAATTCTACGTCAAAGATTGATAATTTTTCACACTTACCAAAAACCACTAACATTGTCGGTTTCAGGCGTGCAGCATTTGGGAGGTGACTTATTTAATGCAAAATTTTTTAGGATATAAATTATAGTGTATGAAATTGGATTTTTGAACTGTCAATGAAACAGACAAAAAACCTTGCTGATAAGGAAATATCGCCATTATTCACTTACATGTGAATCACATGTTCTCATCATATTTTATTACTTACATTGTTCAGTCTTGTTCCATTAACGTCAAGCAAGCTGCTGAGGACGCCGATACTCTAATAGTAACTACAGCTGTTGTCTTTGCAAAGCACTCGTGTTTTCGTTGGTGAAGACATCATCTAGTGATACTAATATCTTCGGTCCCACTGCCCTCAACATTTTTCTGCTGAAACCAGTCAGAGGCAGACAATGTGAAGTAATTTACTGTCCTTTAAATTTCAAGTTGTCTCAAACATTAAAGAACAACATTCTGTTCTTACATGCCTTCGGTGGTTGCAGAATGACATAGTTTTTCAGCAAAAGAAAAGTGAAACTCCTGAAGGAACTAGAGACGAAAACCACCTTAAAAAAAGCAGCAGAGCTATTTGGCAATTCCAGTGCTACTGTTGACTAGATTGATGAAGCTGGACAGAAGTTTATTGTGGCCCTGTACTGTGGGGACATAACAGTCATTAAATGTACTTTGCTACCTAATTTTTGAAAAATCTGTATCAAGGACTTCATTCAACCTCGCCTCCTTGCCTTCTACAGAAGCAGCTGCTCAACAGCATTCCCCGAAAATATATTTTCAGGTGCAAGCTTGGGGGGAAAAAACTTCTAAATCCACTTCAATGAGGATGGAAGACTTCAGAAGTAAGTCCCTTGCCAGTTCCTTAGTAGTGGGAACTGTTGAAAACCATTTATTGCACATGTGGGGTAGGGTGCCATGGCGTTAAATGTAGTACCATCTGCAAACTATGCAGAGGCCAATCTTGCACCAATGTTACCAATGACATCCTTGTTACTGACATTAAAGACAGTGACAAAGATGAAATTTCAGAAGAAGAAATTAAAGATTCCACCTAGGATATTAATAGGGGAAGAAGTGGAAGAGTTACCCCTACTCCAAGCGAGTTACGATTTAACAGTTTAAATTTAAGAAAGGGGGGGGGGGGGAATAAAGTTAAAGTGAAACATTAATCTATAACTCTGTACTTTATATAATCAATTTATTGCTAATTGAATGAAGTTCTTTTATTCTTAGCAAAACAACAAACATTATGCATATTTAATAAGACCCTTATCTATAGTATTATCCCTGCTAATTTATTTCAAAATGAATTTATTGATATAAAGTCAATGTCATTTTGTGCAGCAGTAAAATGAATTAAATAAAAGTGTGAATATTAGAAAAATTCACTGAATGGAAAGTAGAAAGCTCAAGTTCGGCATTCACATTAGATGTAATTGAATAACGGCAATTTTTACTTATCAGCAAGGGGTTTTGTCAGTTTCATTGACATTTGAAAAATAATTTGATGCTGTATAACTTTTCTCTTATAAAATTTTGTGTCAAACAATAGCCCAGTCAACGAAGACCGAAAAATGGCGATTAGGGGGAAAAAATTCCAGCAGTCGCAAATTTTTGTACAGTTGTAGTAGTGGGGAGTGTCATGAACAACATACTAAAAATCCTGACCTGTAGGGGTGTGAGCGTTACGGTGGGGGGGGGGGGGGGTTGAAGGTCACTTTTTCATGTTTTTCTTAAATAAATACCTCTAAAACCATGGCTTCTAGTGAAAATATTTCCCATTACAAAATTAAAGTACATTAAATTTTCTACAGAAAAGGTCCTATTCATTTTTTCTCTAGAACCAATAGGGGTGAAAAAATGGCAATTTATGAAAACAATCTTTTACTGGTATAACATTAATGTTTATTGTTAAATTAAGTGGATTAAGACCAAATATTAAATGCCTGTACCTCAGTTAAGTACAACAGAACAGTACTGAGGGATAAATTTTGTTTTGAGCAACTACAGGGTGTTTCACCAAGTTATATCGACCCTTCCACAGCACACCTCGTAAATAACTGGTGACACAGTATGCTGACACTTGGAGAGTGGTGATATTGCACAAAATGCGTTTTACGATGACAGTTGTTGGAAGTGTTTATTTTCCACAAATAAATTAACACTGAATGGAATAGAGGTATTAGTTACTAATACAACTACAACCCCATGAAAATACTTAGTACAAATCCCACACTGCAGCCCACTACGCACGACCCTACGACAGAGCCCACACTTTTCACTTATGGTGAAATTTCACAATTATTTGTTAAGAAAAACTAGACACCTACGTTATCTAAGTCACATTTCTACAAAAGAATGAGGAAGTACCTCTTAATTACAGCAATCAACAAATCTCAGTCTCTACAAATCAAGTAACAACAACAACTAATACTACAACTACTAGTATCAGAAAAGAGCAAACACTACCAGAAAAACTTTACACTGTTGCTTGTATAAACAAGTTCAAATTCAAGCGTCACTAATAAACGAACTAAACACATGAGAGTACAAGAGTTATCAAATACCGTAACGGAAAGTTTCCCAAACGCAATTGCGTTAAAAATAGCAAGACGACACCGGTTGAAAAGTACTAAATTTAATAAACAACTAACATGATAACACCTCCTGAAATCTACTAACGCTAATAATTTAACTACAATTCACAAACACTTATTAGAACTTAGCTTTTGGAAACCGCTACGGCTGGAACCACTCACCACCTGATGTAAACAAAGCAGTAAGACGTTGATGCCAGCGAACACAAATAGCACCACTTAAAAGCAAATACGGCACAACAAACGCTAAAATAACTGACGATCCTCTAGTAGAACACCTTTAGATTGAATATTATCATGAATAACAGTTAAAATAATTATATTAATCCTAAAAGTATACATAAAAAAAAAAATCGAGAGCGATGTGCACAGCAGTCCAGCATTCGTGACGTCATGCCAAAAAAAGCAATGCAATGTTGGTGGGAAAGGAATATGTGGATTGCTAAATGTCAGTTACTTGAGAAAAGACGGGAAAGCTGAAGGTTGCAGAAACAAAACAAGTGGTGGTGGTGGTCATGAATCTTGCAGGAAAGATTACACCAGAGATGACGCAATTAAACAATTTTTAAGTGAATCTCTTTCAGAGGAAAGCCTTCAACGTTGACTGGAGTGAAATGATTGCATTCATCTGAAGCGAAATTTGATTTTAAAACTAGTGCCTGTTTTGTGCAGAAGCAATTGATGATGAATTTCTTGATAAACAGAAGAAAAATCCTTAAAAATGGTGGTGAAAGGTTTACAGTGTTTGATCCTTCAGTTACAATAATACAATTATAGTTCATGCACAGGAGAGGAAGTATGAATGGGGAGAGACTATCCAAAGACATATCTGTTCGGTTAGTGATCTACAAGCTGCAGATGCAAGGTATCACAAGGATTGCTATAAGAGATTCTTTATAGGCTCAGTGCCTAAATCTAGATAGAGTGGACACCCTGATGAAGAAATCAGTGTGTTAATGAAGGAAATAATCAATCACATACAGGGGAATGATGAGTGTCAGTTCATCTTAAACGTGTTGATGGAGTAAGTTCCTGAACATTGCCTCATATAAAGACAGTTAAGGAGAGAAAGAGAAAAGTATGGGGACACTATTGTTTATAGTACAATCCACACCAGGAAAACTGTTGTATGCTTTCGTAGTTCAGGTGAAAAGATTTTAAATGATGCTTGGTATTCTTTAAAGTGCACAGATGAACAAGCAGAATGAGAAAGAATTGTAAAGCCAGCTGCCACTACAATTTTAGAAGATGTTTAGTCAATGGCGTGTAATAGTTCTGTTTTCCCACCCTGTGACAAATTCTGTAGTGAAGCTGAGGAAATGGTACCTCGTTCACTCCAAGTCTTCATGGACTGCATATTGGCGAAAAAAGAGCAAAACTGAAAATTCAAAAGAATCTGGCATCTATATTCCATGCTATCATCGCTGCATTTTCCCACGATCATTCATATTACCTATACTACATGCTGTCTCACTCTTCATTCAGGGGAAGGTTGGATCAAAAACTCTGATCAGTCTACTTGCTGGTTTAGGATTTAGTGCTGGAGCTATCAGCTGTCTGCCACACTGTAAAGCCTATTCCAAGTGGAACATTTTGTTGGTATATATTTGACAATGTCGATTTCAATATCTTGGCTTTAGACGGCTGGAATACTTTCCACAGTGTTGGGGGGGGGGGGGGGCATTAAATACATCACCCCAGCCTCAGCTCTCCTGTCATCTGAAGAGGTCTAGAAGCTTAAATCATACAGTATGCCCAACAATCAATTCCCACCTACAGGTGCAAGGTGATGTGCAGAAATGTACTGTGTAGTTCTATTAGTAACTAATACCTCTATTCCATTCTGTGTTAATTTATTTGTGGAAAATAAACACTTCCAACAACTGTCATCGTAAAACGCATTTTGTGCAATATTAACACTCTCCAAGTGTGTTAGCATACTGTGTCACCAGTTATTTATGAGGTGTGCTGTGGAAGGGTCGGTATAACTTGGTGAAACACCCTGTAGTTGCTTCTGCGACCTAATGGGGTAGATGGAGTGGGGGCTCACTAGCTCACTCCTCGTTTTGCAGAAGCACAAATAAGGGAAGTGCTTGACATCATTTAAATGTCATGCTTTCCCTCATCTTCTACCCCCGCCCCTCCCCAAACCCGCCCTCTCCTGCTGCCACCTGGCAAATCTTAAGAAATTTTTTTATCCCTCAGCACTGTTCTACTGTACTTAAATGAGGTATAGGCTTTTAATATTTGGTCTTAATCCATTTTTAATGATAAAATTAATTTTATACCATTAAAAGATTGTTTTCATAAATTGCCATTTTTTTACCCCTTGTAATGAGAAAACTATTGATGCTAGAGAAAAAATGAATAGAACCTTTTCTGAAGGAAATTTAATGTACTTTAATTTTGTACTGGGAAATATTTTCACTAGAAGCCACGGTTTTCGAGTTATTTAAGAAAAACATGAAAAAGTTATCTTCAAACGCCCCCACCCCAACACTCACACCCTACAGGTCAGGATTTTTGGTATGTTGTTCATGACACTCCCTGCTACCACTGTATAAAAATTTGCAACTACACGAAGTCTTTCCCCTAATTTTCCTTCTTTGACTGGGCTACAAGCCAATTCCCAAATGCCGCACGTCTTGTACTGACAATGTTAGTATTTTTCGGTAAGTGTGAAAAAATTGTCAGTCTTTGGCGTGGAATTTCTCTGCTAAAATTTCATCAAATAGCTACGTTTTGGTACTCAATCGTTGCAGAATTTAATGCTCTACTTTTTTTTGTGACCTTAGCTTTTTTGATTAAACACTCAGTTTTCGAGGAATTTGAACAAAATTAAAAAGTCTGAAATTTTGGTGGTTTTCTTTTCATCACAGCTGAAGCACCACTTAAAAATCGGGGCAAACTCAGGTTATTCATACCAGAGGCCTGAGTGATCAAAACAGTTACCAGATTTCCACTAATTTTTAGACGGCAGAATCCTAATTTTACTGGCCTATTTGGTGAATTGCCAGAGGGTTGGACATGCACCATCAGTTGTACAATGATTGTAATTGCAATAGTCACATGAACATTCACACACCTATAGACGAGGCTATAGATGTCCTCACGGCACACACATCTGCCAAGATCAATATATTGTAAGGACGGCATTGAGAAATCTTACAGGTACCATAGCACAGTCAAGAGGGTTTGTGAGCCCAGACATTAACTGTTGCCGACTAGTTACTTGTAGTTTAACTACAGGCATGCACACTTCTAGCCTGCCTTCCACTCATGGGGTTATCAATATGGGTGGCTTGGCTAGTACATCTACATCTACATACATACTCCACAATTCACCGTAAGGTGCATGGCGGAGGGTACACTGTACCACTACTAGGCATTTCCTTTCCTATTCCACTCCCAAATTGAACAAGGAAAAAAAGAATGCCTATATGACTCCGTACGAACCCTAATTTCTCTTATCTTGTCTTTGTGATCTTTACGCAAAATGTAAGTAGGCGGCAGCAAGATCTACTACACTCAGCTTCAAATTCTGGCCCTCTAAATTTACTTAACAGAAATTCATGAAAAGAACGTCGTCTTTCTTCCAGCGATCCCCAATTGAGTTGCCGGAGGATTTCCGTGATACTCGCGCATTGGTTGAACCTACCGGTAACCTCTAGCTGCTCGCCTCTGAACCGCCTCTATGTCTTCCTTCAAACCGATCTGCTGCGGGTCCCAAATACTTGAGCAATACTCAAGACGTGGTCGTACAAGCGTTTTATACGCGGTCTCCTTTACAGGTGAAGTACATCTTCCCAAAATTCTCCCAATAAACAGAAGTCGGCTGTCTGCCTTACTCACAACTGTCCTTACATGCTCGTTCCATTTCATATCGCTCTGCAATGTTACGCCTAGATATTTGAACGACGCGACAGCATCAAGAAGCTCACTACTAATGCTGTATTCGAACATTATAGGATTGTTTTTTTCTACTCATGCGCATCACCTTACATTTTTCTACATTGAGAGCTAGCTGCCATTCTTCGCACCAACTAGAAATTTTGTCTAAGTCATCCTGTATGCTATTACAGTCAGTTACAGACGACACCCTCCCATACACCACAGCATCATCAGGAAACAGCCGCAAATTGCAACTTACTCTGTCCATCAGATCATTTATATAGATAGAAAATAATAGCGGTCCTATCACACTCCCCTGGGGCACGCCTGACGATACACTCGTCTCTGATGAACACTCGTCTCTGATGAACACTCGCCGTCGAGAACAACGTACTGCGTTCTATTACTTAGGAAGTCTTCCAGCCAGTCACAAATCTGTGAACCTATTCCATAAGCTCGTATCTTCATTAGCAGTCTGCAGTGTGGCACCGCGTCGAACGCCTTTTTGAAGTCGAGAAAAACACAATCCGCCTGTTGCCCTTCGTCCATGGCTCGCAAGATGTCATGTGAGAAAATGGCAAGCTGAGTTTCACATGAACGATGTTTCCTAAACCCGTGCTGATTCATGGAAAGAAGCTTTTCCGTTTCAAGGAAATTTACTATATTCGAACTGAGAATATGCTCCAAAATTCTACATGAAACCTTTCCTTTCTTATACACGGGAGTCACCTGCGCTTTTTTCCAATCACTAGGAACTTTGCGCTGAATTAAAGATTCGCTATAAATGAAAGCTAAGTAGGGGGCCAATGCTGCAGAATAGTCTTTGTAAAACCGAACTGGTATTCCATCCGGACCAACAGACTTTTTCGTATTTAGCTCTCTCAGCTGCTTCTCTACACCGGAAATACCTATTGCTATGTCCCCCATTTCGGAATTAGTACGTTGATCAAATGATGGTATATTTGTGCGGTCCTCCTGCGTGAAATATTTCTTAAAGGTTAAATTTAGAACTTCAGCTTTCCGTTTGCTTTCTTCTATTACTGCCCCGGAATGATCAACTAGTGACTGGACAGTAGGTTTTGACCCGCTTATCGATTTTACATAGGACCAGAATTTTTTCGGGTTCTCGGAAAGATCTTTTGCTAAGGTATGGCTGTGATAATTATTGTATGCTTCACGCATCGATCTTTTTATAGACGCACGAATCTCTACTAACTTTTGCCTGTCATCATTTGCGTGTTCTTTTTTGAATCGAGAGTGCAACAGCCTTTGCTTTCTCAGCAGCTTTCTAACATTATTATTATACCACGGTGGATCTTTTCCATCCTTAATCGTCTTTACTGGCACATATTTCTCTAACCCTTTATTAACAATGCACTTAAATTTAGTCCACAATTCCTCTACATCCATAGTCCCGGAATTAAACGATGCCCATTCATTTTCTAAGTGCGATCGTAACATTTGCTTGTCGGCTCTTCTCAACAAAAACATGCTCCTAGCCTTCTTGACTGGTTTATGAACTTTGGTCACCATCGACGCTATGACGATATCATGATCACTAATTCCTGTCTCTACACAGACATCGTTAATAAGGTCAGGCCTGTTTGTGGCTATAAGGTCTAGAATATTTCCATTGCGCGTGGGTTGCCGGTTTAACTGCTCAAGACAGTTTTCGGAGAATAATTTGGAAGATGAAATGTTGGTCCTCCCACACATAAGTGATCATGGTTTGCATGTACAATGTAGACGTAGCTAGTGCTGCTTCTAAGGATGCATTCATCCAATAGACATTGGCTCACACATGGCCATATAGTGTGGAGGGCATTGAGCTGCTAGTCACTTTCCCCTTTGGTGTTTTTAGAGTGAACACTGACCATGGCACTGTACTAGAGCTCTGCATTTCGATGAAAACAACCGCTCGAGCGTTTCCCCGTTTCGTACCGCTGCTCGACGGCTGGGGTAGGCCCACGCTGCGACACGGCTGCGGCCGTCTAATGCAGCATTTGTGGCCGGTCGCCCTCCAGCTCTCGGTTATCGGCGCAACCGTCGAGCACTGCCGGGCGCTCGAACGCTCTCGCAGTCTCGGCCGGTGACAGCGCGACCGCCGAGCGCTCATCACTGCGGAATCACATTAGAAACCTACCTGGCTTTGAGCAACGCAATCAATATTAGTACAATGTATACGTGGCCGAGTTTGCAGATACTCTGCACATAATGCACGATTAGACTACTGTATTACCGTTTGTCTAACGAACGGAACAAAATACTATATACAGAAATTACAGTTTTTAATGTTACAATTACTGGAAGACATGATCACATCAATGGTCGAAACTCCAGTAGTTTGCAAAATAGTTAAAAATGTTTAAATGTTTGTAAAGCTCATAGGACGTAACTTGTGGGGGTCATGATTCCCTAAACTTACAACATCAAACATCAAATATAACAAACAATTGTAGTATTTGGGTTATAGAACTGATAGTAAGCAACGAAAGACATTTGTAAAAGAAATAAGTAAGTTGTTAATATGAAGCGGTGGTCTCTCATCACTGATATACATTAATGACTTTCCATTCTACATTGATGAAGGTTAGTTCAAATGTTCAAATGTTTGTATAGCTTATGGGACTTAACTACGGGGTCATCAGTCCCTAAACTTACAAATTACTTATGAACTAGCTAACACTAAGGATGGCACAAACATCCATGCCCGAGTGGGGATTCGAACCCCCAACCGTAGTGGCCGTGCAGACCGTGACTGGAGCGCCTCAGTCCCCTTGGCCACCGCGGCCGGTGGTTAGTTCTTTTTGCTGATGATACAAGTATCATTCAGATATCGAGAACTAACTGATGTAATCGTAAATAACGTCTTTCACAAAATTATTAAGTTGTTCTAACCAAACGGACTCTCATTAACTTTTGATAAAACACAGCATATACCGTTCCGTACAGTAAATGGAACAACCCCAGTGATAAATATAGACTTTGAACTGAAGTCTGTAGCTAAGGTAGAATTTTCGTTCGTTTAGAAGGGAAACCAGAGTTTTTCAAAAATTTTAGATGTGTGAATTGATGAGAGATTAAACTTGAAGCAACACATTGATCGTCTGCTAAAAACGTTTGGGTTCAGCTACGTATCCTATTAGGGTTTTTGCAAAGTTTTGCGATAAGAATCTCAGTAAATTACTTTACTTCACCTATTTTCATTTACTGCTTTCGTATGGCATCATATTCTGAGGTAATTCACCATTGAGTAAAAAAGTATTCATTGCACAAAATCGTGTAATCAGAATAATTGCTGGAGCGGACCCAAGATCATCCTGGAGACACCTATTTAACGATTTAGATATCCTAACAGTTACTTCAGAGTATATATATATTTCACTGATGAAATTTGTTGTTAATAATCCAATCCAGTTCAGGTTTGTAAATCTGTTGGACTCAACTGCTTGGTTATTAGTCCGTAGCTTGGAAACAGTTTAAACCAAGGTAAACTAACCTAACGAGAACACAGACACCCATGCCTGAGAGGGGACCTGAACCCCAGATGGCGAACGGTCATGCGCATCACGCATGGCTAATCCGCCGCGGCAAACCCAGTTCAAAACTAATATCAGTGTGCAGGAGAAAGGATGATATTACTATGCAGGGTTAAATCTCACTTTGGCACAGAAAGGGGTGAATTATGCTGCCACAAAAGTCTTCGGTCACCTATCAAACAGCATCAAAACCTGACAGATAGCTAACTAGCATTTAAAAATTTATTGAAAGAATAACTGAATGACAACTTCTTCTACTCAATGGATGAGTTTTTAGATATAAATTAGTAAAAAAATAATAATAAAAAGAAAAAGAAAAATAATACAAAATATATTTGTGTCATATAACATTTTGTGTAATGTAATATCTTGTACAGACACCTTTTATTACACTGACAAGTTACACATTATTACGAAGTGTCGTATTCATGATCTACGGAACAAGTATTAATCTAAGAACTGTGACGAAGTGCAGCCCGCTGGCGCTGAGTCCGCCGGTTACTGGCGACTGGCCGAGCGTCCGGCGCGCTCGACCGAGCGCTGGCGATCGGTTGCCCGCGGCCGGTAGAAGAGGACGCTCGGCCGCACACTCCCGAGAGCCAGAGGGGCGAGCGGGACTCACCGGTAAAAATCGGACATAATGCAGACCTCTACACTGTACATACAGAATGTTCTGAAGCCCATTTTCTTGCCATTTTTACAACAAGAAAGTGATGTGTTGTTCTAACAGGTTAACTCTGACCCAAACACAGCAAAAGAAATTTAACATACCCTGCAGGGTAACCAGACTTGTCTTTCATATGGGGGATATGACGGGACTACTGACATCCCACTTATCCACCCACACCTTTTGCAGACGTATCACTATTTGTACAAACAAACTGAAGTCAGAATCTACATATATACTCCACAATCCACTGAAAGGTGTGTGGTGGAGGGCGCACTGTTCCACTACCAGGCATTTCCTTTCCTATTCCACTCCCAAATAGAACAAGGGAAAAATGAATGTCTACATGCCTCTGTACAAGCCCTAATTTCTATTATCTTGTCTTTGTGATCTTTACACGAAATGTAAGTAGGCAGCTGCAAGGACATTCTTCTGTCTGCTTCAAATTGTGGTCCTCAAAAGTTCCTCAAAAGAATTTCTCAAATGAATGTTGTCTTCCCTCTAGCGATTTCCATGTAATTCCCCGGGGCATTTATGTGACACTTGCACATTTAAGATAATGGTGAAGCATTGAATTAAAATTTGTGATCCAACTGGGAATCAAACCCGAAACTCCATGCTTATGTGAAGGAAATCTTGCCTTAATCGCTAGCGATGAGGTGGTCTAGCAGTAAGACGTCTGTCCAGTAAGCATGGAGGTCCAGGTTTGATTCCTGGTTGCATCACAAATTTTAATTCAATGCTTCACCTTAATCTTTATTGTCTTTGACATGTTTGAGACGAAAAATGGTCTCAGGGTTTGTTTATTTCTATTTAGAACTTGCACATTGGTCGAATCTACCAGTAACAAAGCTAGCTGCTCACTTCTGAACTGCTGCAGATCCCAAATACTTGAGCAATACTCAAGACGTGGTCATACAAATGTTTTATACGTGGTTTCCTTTATAGATGAAGTACATCTTCCCAAAATTCTCCCAATAAACCAAAGTCGGCTGTCCATCTTACTCCCAACTGTCCTTACATGTACGTTCCATTTCATATCGGACTGCAAAGTTATGCCTAGATATTTGAATGATACAATTGTATCAAGAAGCACACTGCTAATGCTGTATTCAAACATTATGGGATTGTGTTTCCTACTCATGTGCATCACCTTACATTTTTCTACATTTAGAGCTAGCTGCCATTCTCCACACCAACTAGAAATTTTGTCTAAGTCATCCTGTATGCTATTACAGTCAATTAATGACACCTTACCATACACCAAAGCTTCATCAGTAAACAGCCACAAATTACAAGTTACTCTGTCCACCATTTATACAGATAGAAAATAATAGCGGTCGTATCAGATGATACACTTGTCTCTTATGGACACCCGCCGTCAAGAACAATGCACTGTGTTCTATTACTTAGGAAGTCTTCCAGCCAGTCGCAAATCTGTGAATCTATTCCAAATGCTCGTATCTTCGTTAGCCATCTGCAGTGTGGCACTGCGTCAAATGCCTTTTTGAAATTGAGAAAAATGCAATCTGCCTGTTGCCCTTCATCCATGACTCACAAGATGTCATGTGAGAAAAGGGGATGCTGAGTTTCACACGAACGACGTTTCCTAAACCCGCACTGATTCATAGAAAGTGTATTCATCTCAAGGAAATTTACAATATTCAGGCTGAGAATATGCTCAAAAATTCTACAGGAAGCTGATGTCAACAATATTAACCTGTGGTTATGTGGGTTAGTTCTCTTTCCTTTCTTATAGACTGGAGTCACCTGTACTTTTTTTCCATTCATTAGGAACTTTGCACTGAATTGAAGATTCATGATAATGCAAGCTAAGTAAGGGGCCAATGCCACAGAATACTCTTTGTAAAACCAAACTGGTATTCCAGCCAGACCAGCTCTCTCAGCTGCTTCTTTACACCAGAAATACCTATTACTATGTCCTCCGTTGGGAAGTTAGTGTGTTAATCAAATGATGGTATGTTTGTACGGTCCTCCTGCATGAATGATTTCATTCAGCATTTTATTTGGTTTCTTCTATTACTGTCCTGGAATTATCCAGAAGTGACAGGATAGTGGCCTTTGACCCACTAATCAATTTTACATAGGACCAACATTTTTTCGTGTTCTCTGACATCTTTTGCTAAGGTATGGCTGTGGTAGTTATTATATGCTTCATGCATCGATCTTTTTATAGACGCACAAATCTCTACTAACTTTTGCCTGTCGTCATTTGCGTTTTCTTTTTTGAACAGAGTGCAACAGCCTTTGCTTTCTCAGTAGCTTTCTAACATTATTATTATACCATGTTGGATATTTCCATCCTTAACTTTACAGGCACATATTCCTCTAACCCTTTATGTACAATGCATTTAAATTTAGTCCACAATTCCTCTACATCCAAAGTACCGGAACTAAACAATGCCCATTCATGTTTTAAGTGCGATCCTAACAATTGCTTGTCAGCTATTCCCAACAAAAACACGCTCCTAGCCTTCTTGATTGGTTTATGAACTTTGGTTACCATCGACACTATGACGATATCATGATCACTAATTCCTGTCTCTACACAGACATCGTTAATAAGGTCAGGCCTGTTTGTAGCTGTAAGGTCTAAAATATTTCCATTGCACGTAGGTTGCCGGTTTAACTGGTTAAGACAGTTTTTGGAGAATGTGTCCAAAAGTAGCTTGCAAGACTGCTTGTCTGAACTGCCTGAAATGTAACCCACACTATCTCCTCTCTCTCTCTCTCTCTCTCTCTCTCTCTCTCTCTCTCTCTCTCTCATATATATATATATATATATATATATATATATATATATATATATGGCAGTTTCAGCATTGATCGTAACTTCGGTTGGTTGGTTGGTTGGTTGGTTGATGGGTGGGTGGGAGTATGAGACTGCACATTTAGGTCGTCAGTCTCTTTAGTTCAGAATGATGTGCAATTAAAGATGTGGTCCGGCTAAGGACATTCCCCTAGTAAAAAGTGAAAAAACTAAAATATAATTAACATCAATTATGCCAGCAAGACTAAAACCAATATAAAATACGGAACTCAGCACTGTACACACCACACCTCTAAGATCTATAACCCCCAATCCATTAGTGATGAGCATGCACTTGTCAACAGATCATGCCCCCAGAGCAAGAGCCAAAGCATGGCAGAAAGGAAACAGTCTTAAAAACAAGGTAAGAAGAGTAAATGGGCACTTGAGGTGGGGGGGGGGGGGGGGGGGATTGGGGTGAATGCTCCAAACTTTGTGGGCAATGGGGAAGAGCCACAAACCCACCCTCCCTGTCTGTCTGAGGGTCTGAGATAAAAATCTTATAAAAGAGAATAAAACCAACTTTCATAGTGATAACTGAGGACCCAGTCAACCATCTGTGCATCATCCACCAAAACTAGAGGCAACAAGTGCAGAAGTCCATATTTGGCACTGATGGTCAGGAGGATGGGACATTCCACTAAGACACCAGTCATCAATTGCAGGGCTCTACAACCACAACATGGGGGCGGCACATTGTACAGAAGAAAGCTATGGATCAGCCTGGAATCTCCAATGCAAAGGACAACAAAGGAGATTGGATTCCCTTCATAAAGGGCATAAGGAATAACTCCAAGCTGCAGTTGTCTCCTTAATTGTGTGGAGTTTACTAGATGGGACAGTAACCTGTCAGTTGCTGTTTCATGTTTGTATTAGCAAAGATCTTATCTGCAGCTTCAAAAACCACATCCGGGATTGTCACGGGATATGGATAGCAAGTAACTTCTGCTCTCCCTGCTCTGGCCAAATAGTCAGCCTGCTCATTACCTAGAACACCCATGTGATGGGGGACCCAGAGAAAGGCAACGGAGCAGGCTGCATGATGAAGGATTGAAGTGACCCAAGGATGGGAATACAATGGGCATGCAGAACTGTGTGTGTTGGTACAGATTTGATCATGGTCAATGGTGGCCTGTTTAATATAACAAAGGGCTCTGCTAATGGCTACCAGTTCTGCCATAAACACACTACACAATTCTGGCAAAGAATGGTATTCCATAGTAATGGAAGATGTGAAAGCATACCCCATATGACCAATAG
Source organism: Locusta migratoria (assembly GCA_026315105.1). Taxonomy (NCBI): domain Eukaryota; kingdom Metazoa; phylum Arthropoda; class Insecta; order Orthoptera; family Acrididae; genus Locusta; species Locusta migratoria. The sequence goes on from CM048755.1 coordinate 239,162,738, forward strand.
TTTGAGATATCTGTGTAGATGATGGTGGCAACCTGAAACACTCCAGTACTGGGTGCAACAAATGCTGGAAGATTATGAGGGTGAGAAGCTTTTGGACCTTTGAAGAGATCTAATGAATTTGTGGCCAGAGCACCATCCAAGGGAGTGATCACAGTATAAGGTGAGAAGTACAATCCAGAGAATAGAGTTGGAGGTCCCTGCAAAGGACGGTGAGCCACAATCTGACGTGTTTACTACTAGAGGGCGGATATTAGGTGGACAAGACCCATTGATTGTGGGGTGAACAGGAAATTTTCAAATGGCAGTGCCTTACGATGCCAAGTGCTCATGCTGCCTAATATGAAGAGGGAAGTGTGAGTGTACACTTATATAACACAAAGAGTTCTCGGGCTTCCAGGTTGGTGGCAATGTCTTCTAACTGTGACGTTTCGACAAGTGTCCATCATCATCTTGACAATGATGACAAGTATGACAGTCATTGAAACATCGTGATTATAGTACACTGCCATCTGTCTGGAGGCCTGGGAACTCTTCATCAATGAAGAGGGAAGATTCCCACTTCAGCAAGGAGACTCAACAGGGCTCGTTTGGAAGGCACCCATGCATACATAAGGATACACCAAAATGCTGAACCAGTCCAACAGTTTCAGGACAGGAGCTGCAAAGCCATAAACCTAACATCCATAATCCATTCGCGACAAAATCAGAGCCCAATAGATGTGAAGGAGAGTTGCACCATTGGCACCCCAAGATGTCTGGCAAGGAAACAGAGCATCAAGCTTCATCGTGCAGCTAGTCTTCGGGTGACAAATATGGGTCAGCCAGTACAGTTTATCAACAAAAGTGGCTCAAAAACCAGTGCTGTGCCACAACTTCCAGGCACTGAATACCCAAGAAGTGTTCTGGATCAGGTTGACCTGTGGTGTGAGGACAAAAATGTGTAACTCTTGTTTTGGAAGCAGATAACTGAAAACAATGGAAAGCCTGCCGAATGGCACCTTGGATTTGGCATTCTACAGAGGATACTGAGTGGGAGCTGAACAATGGGGGACAAAGAGATTACCCGGCCCGAATAATTCAAAGTCAAAGAACAGAGCATTGTGTATGCCCAAGCTCAGAAATGCAAGTGTGCCAACTCCAGTGGTCTGTGCAGCTTCAGCTTGCTGTTTACACCATCAAGTAGAAGCAATACCACAGTTAAGATACAGTATATGTTGAGCATCATAGCACTTCAACTCACGTATATTTATTTTGAGAACATTATTTCAACAGGTAGACATGGTTGGGGTATAAGAATTCCACATTTACTACAACAAAACACTTCTCATACTTTTCATTGGTGAGTGGATAGGCTGAAGATTTATAAAACCAACGGGCACATGTTCGAATCCCTCTGGAGTTTTTATTTTTTAGACATCTTGCAGGTAATATTTTAAATATTAATTTGCTAAGAATTTTTTAGTTGTAGGCTTCATAGGTTTTTAGAAGATTCTATTTTATAATAATCTAATCTTTAATCACACACACATTTATAATAATTAGTAACATTGAATACGGATGTATTTTGTTTGTAATTATTTCGACCACCACGTAGTCTCTCTGTAGTTTTCAGCTAAGACAAACGTATCAGCTGATTAGCATACATCATAGGTCTACTTCAAAATAACTGATGTGAACATTTGTGAGTGCATAATTGCACTCTTTGAAAGTGCTGTTAGTGCATCTGAGGCAGTATGTCGTCATGGTGCTGATGCTTCCACAGCAAGGAGATGGATCAGACGATTCAGAGATAATAGTGGGGTACGCAGATGTCCAGTACCTGGAAAATCAAGTGTCTACTTGAAGAGAAGATGATGAATTGGTCAGAATGGCCCAGACTGCCCCTTTCTCACATATCTGGTAGCTACAGAGACCTTCACATTTTCTGGACTCATCGAAAACTGCTCTCAGACAATTAAACAACGATGGAATCAGGTCCTGTCATGCTCTCATTAAAGAACCAGTATCTGACAATCAAGCCATCAACAGTCTGGCAATTTTGAGTTCCTGGGAAAATGTCGACTGGAGGAATATCATTTTCACCGAATAGTGCACAATTGAGTCCACAAGCGGAGGTCCTGTCCTTGTTTACCGCACAGATAGGCAATGATAGACGATGCTCGCTTTGTAGCTACATGTGCTAGAAGCAGGCCCACAAGTGTGAAATTTTGGGGCTGCATGTCTCATATGGGTGCAGGAACCTTAGAACGAATCCAGTACAAGTTCAATTGAGCATGCTGTGAACATTTCCTTGAAAATTTAATCATTCCTGGAACTCTACTGATATCCTGAAGGATGTCTCATTTACCAACATGATAATCATCCATGGCACACCAGCATTAGGATTCAGAGTTGGTTCCAAAGGAGAGAGAATATTATACAATACTTACCATGGTCTCCAAAGTCGCTTAATCTCAATCCCATAGAGAACATATAGGCTAAACACAAGATGGTTGTGTGGGATAATTGACCAGATCCTCCTCCAAGAACTGTGGATGCCTTGTGGGATTTGGTTTATTCTTCATGGAAGAGTTGTCATGGGTGAGGCCTTTTTCCACAGACTTTTAGATTCTATGCCTCAAAGGGTCCAGGCTGTTCTTCATTCCAATGGCCTGTGGAAAGAATACTGAAGATATACACTGCCTACCTTATATTATTTTTATTTTAATGGGAGGTCACACCAGTACCAACCTCCAAGGAAGATTTTTTTTATGAAAGGTCAGATGGATAACACCCTTCAAGGATGTTTATTTTTGTTATGAGTGGTCAAATAAATATTTCCTTCCAAGGAAGATTATTTTTAGATATCAAATTAGCAACTGTAATTAGTTATTTGCAAAAGGAAATGCTGAAAAAAGTCAAACCATTCTAATTTAATAGCAAGAAGTAACTAAAGCAAGAAACATTTGCACTGCAATGAAAAAATTAAAAAAAGTAAATCATTTGGTGCCATCCAATCTGATGCAAACCATGTAACCAGGAAGGCAAACACTATCAATGAGCTACCTGTCCTTTCTTGTTAGCATAGCAGTCAATAGCTGAAGAACGAATATTAAACTGGAAAAATACAGGCAACAGAAGGCACAGCCACTCATTCATGTAAATGGCGTTGAAAGACTTAGAAAATTATGCTTATCTGTGATACATTTATCTGGTGTAAATGAATAGATACACTATGTGGCAGTCGAAGTCAACATTTTTACTATGTCTATCATTTCTCTCGTCGTTTAAAGATTAGGCTATTACAAAATGGAATTTGTTTAATAACATGGAATTCAGAAAAGCCCATAATTGCAGAATTTCTAGGAAATTAATGTTAAAAAGTATTACCTGCACAGGTCTAAATAAGAAAGTTGACCGCTAGAGTTGGCAACACTCCCACTTCCATACTAAGGCATGTGCAATGCTCTGTTTTGGACTTTATTTTGCCCGTGTAATCTTTTTGGCCCCAATTTTTTTTACAGATTTTTTATTATTATTATTGTACTAAATAGTGGAATATCAACGTAATTAAATGCTGAACATGAAAAAAATATCACAAATGGTCGTTAGACTACTAATGCTTTATTGCTGCTTGTGCATTTTTGTTATGCATCAGTGAACCAAAAGAATAATGCCATTTTGTCTCATTCTGCATAACTGAACTGTGCATTAGGCCTATTATAAAAAGGAAGTCCAGACAACTTCACAAGGTCATGTTACTGGAAACAAAGCTTTAAGTACAAATTATGTTTCATAAACTAAACCTTGTTGGAAAACATGCTGAAGGTATCAAAACTGTAGTTCTTGTATATTGACCATTCATTTTGAAATTGTGTGAAACACAAACCAATAATTTCAACAATGGAAATAACATTACAGACACTTCATTGATCCTCTATGAATGTCAATGATAGCATTGCTTGCATTCAGAATGTAAGTAAGGAACTGTTCCTCACAGTGAGCCTACTGTACAAACCAAGTGAATTTAAAAATAATGAAACTCATACAAAAAAAATGAAAGGTAATTATTATTATTCCCATTCGGTTTGCAAGTCAGCATGTCTATTGAAACCATTGATGTCATCTTTCGTGATTAGCAGCAGGGCCATCGCGGTATATCTGTGTGCACTAAGGCTCCTTGCTGCAGTGCGCACAGCTGTTCAACATTAGAGGTTTGAGCTCTCCCTGGGTGTGTGTGTGTGTGTGTGTGTGTGTGTGTGTGTGTGTGTGTGTGTTTCTCTCTGCCAGAGTCATGTAGTGTGTTTATGACAGAACAGATGGCCATTAGCAAAGACCTTCATTTTATTAAACAGGCCACCCTAGATGATGTTTTAATATGGACCAATTCTATGAGCAGCCTGGAGGCCATTTACCGATGCTACTCTTCCCATTCTTTTGTCACTTCTCTCCATGATGATCTTACTGACCATCATGGCACCTGCTCTGTTACCTTTCTCTGCACCCTCAGTCATGAGTAATCAAGGGATTGAATAGGCTAATGATTTAGCTCGAGCAGCAGTTAGTTGCTACTCATTTCCATTGACAATGCCAGGTGCAGATTTGTGGGTGCAGACAAGATCTCTGCTCATACAGGAACGAAACAGCAACTGGCAGACTACTGCCCCATCTATTGACTCCACACAAAGAGCCAACTAGAGTTCTTCCTTCCTTTCTTCCTGGAGGGAATCCACTGTCCTTTTTTGTCTCCATATTGGACATTCCGGACTGATACATAGTATTACTTTATGTAATAAGCCTCCCTCACATTGTGGTTGTGGGAGCCCTTTTTATAGTCTTGGTGGTACAGCTGATTTTGATTACTTCTCAAATCCCCCTCCTCCCAAGACAAGATTGGAGTTTCATCTGAAGATAGTCGGACCCTGACTTCAACAGGTTATCCTTTTTAATAAATGTTTTTCATGCTATTTAAAATTACAGGAAATTATGTACATTGTGGTTTTCAAATAATACTGCCAAAAATGTTCATTTAACAAACTAAATCCAAGAGGCACTATAATCTGATAGGGAAAAATGGTTTCCAGTCATCCCAGCTAATCTGCACCCTGCTACCCTCCAGCAGTTCCAAAGTGCTCGATATATGATCACATCAGATATGGGTATCATTGGCCAGATTTCTAGTAATACGTTACACTATGTGAGGCACTGTAAGGAATTCCAGTAACAGAAGCACATAATGCAATCAGATACAGGTCATCTGATAAATATTCCAGATGTGGGCTGACATCTTGGACCATTTCACACTTTATCAACCACAGAATGACAATTATCACCCACAGGTGAATGGACTCAATGACAACAGTACCCATTATAAAATTCATCTACAGTCTTAGACAAAAAAATTGAATGCCGGCCGGCCAACGCAGAGGCTACGTCTGAGTCAGTCACGCAGTGCAGACAATAGATTCGATTGGCCCTCAGAATTCTAAATCCAGCTATATGCACGATCTGTCAACACTGTAGAATGCGATACTATCAGAAGGAAGTGTTATCGCCTCCTCGAGGGAGTTCTGTAACGTATGAGCTTGTGGTCTCGTGGTAAAAGTTGCCTTTACACGTGTATATGTAAGCAGTCGCAATATCGAATCCAACAACCTTCAATTATTTTTAAACCACATGTCAGCTGTGTTTGTTATCAGTGTGGAAGAACCTCAAATGTAACAGCAGAAACTCCCAAAAATAATTACACAAAAGATCTCACGGCTGCATCAAAACAGAACTGTTTACTCTCAGGAGTAGTGGGCGCTGGCTGCGGCAATGCGCCAGCGGCCGCATCGCTGCAGCCGCCTGCGGACTCGGTGACAGTGACAGCGGCGCGCTGCCACGAGTCTATTTACCAGTGTTATAACCTTACTTCAAGTTCTAGTACTTATATTCCAATCACATATTGAATTTTTCTGACTGATATATGAACATAATCTAAACATCATAAATTAGAATCAGAAACAAGGGTCGTAGGGGTGACTATTACTACATTTTTCTTGAACGTCATCAGGTCACTCATTCAGGATTCCTGCTCATGATTGTTACTAGTGACGAGTTATGATGCACTCATTCTGACATCTTAAGAGGAAATTAATGACTGAGTACTAAAAGATTTTTTATACTGAGCAAAGTGCAACCACAACGCCAGGGTGCACCCATTTCCCCCACCCCCCTTCCTTTTTCTTTTTGCAAACAACTGAGACACAGTTTAGTCGCACTGTAAGGGCAAAAGATCTAAAAAACTACATCATTTTAGTACTACACCATAATAGTTCCAGCTGATTTCAAAAAAAAAAAAAAAAAAAAGCCAATAGTGTGCTTTGGAGGTCACCCATGTCTCACTATTTCGATCATATGTCCTCAAATGTTTATCTTTCTTGCCCCTACTCTAATAACCTTCGACAAAATTATTTACAGACAAAAATACACATCGAACATTGATTGTCATAATTAGCTTGGAATCAGTTCGTTTCTACAGGGGCCGAGTCGGTAAACCTGGACGTTGTCAGACTCTCTCATTATCAAAGAGTATAGCAAGTAACGACAATAAGTTTCTTTTGATTTTTCGATGTGTATTCATGCAACTCCAGTCACAAAAATAGCTAAAAAAATTCTACTACCATGAGATTGGAACCTAGGACCAAAGCCACCCCTCCGTGGCAGGTTACTACTTTACCTCAGAGCTAGAGAGGAGCTGTTCACGACAGCTTTTTCCTACTGCCACATACATTGCTAGAACATATAACTCACAACGTAGAGAGATGAGATTAGTTGCAGTTTCGCCATGTCAACAATTTTCTGGACCCAAATGCATGAACTAATAGCATTCTGTCGCCTCTCGAGTGAGAAACCAGTCAGATTATTCAATGGAAATTACAGGAAACATCAAGCGAATTTATGAGTGTAGTTCTTTGTCATCCCGGAAGTAAGCCCTTGGTACTAACAGTGACAGACTTACACTGCAATGTTGCCAAGCTTCAGTCATACTATCTACAGGAAGAATAATAGACAAGTTGATTGCCAAGCGGGCTTGTCAGAAACTGCTCTGCGTACCTGCTGAGGGTCCGAACACCTTAAGTACAAGTCAATGAGCTCTGCTCGCTTTTCCGTAAATAGCTTTAATGAGTCGATCATTGACACTAATAAAAATATCCTGATGCACCGACCACTAACGTATTAATAAGTATATGTATTATTTGCATTTTCTGCCTTAAGCACAGTAACAACAAAAGTCATTCACCAGTGCTATTTCACATTTCTTTGAGCATTTCCATTGATTATACTGAAAACATTAGATGTAAGCAACAGATTTCTTTATAATTATAGACTTAGAAAATATTTCCTTGATATCACTGTCAGTGGCACAAACAAACGACAAGAGGCAAACTAAATCAATGCAGCATCGTTTTCAAGATGTGAACATCTCTGGGAAGCTTCATAACATGGAGTTCAAAATAAGAGGAGCTTCTGTTATCCGGACATAGAATTAGAGAAAGAACCCAAAATACCTACGGGTTAACGAAGCAGAGCATAGTGCTGACATTATATGCAGCAGTTTTTTTACCCCAGCCATTTTCGTATGAATACAAACTCCGGGCTACCACAATATTCATATCAGAACCATTGGGCCTTAATACGATGACACAGTTGATCAGATGGTTATAGAAATTGCAGTGACTGTTCTTATGCTGCCAGTGGATAATGCCAAATTGTCACTATGTCACAATATATCGCAGATTAAGTTCTATCTGTGAAAGAATTGCTCAACAGTTGGTGAATAGTATCAACACCCCTGCACGTAACACAAATCCATCAGTTGCCAATTATATGCATTTATATTTCCATGACTTGGTCTTCCTACGAACGATTTAATTTCTTTAACAACAGTGTTATTACTTACCGAAAGTGTTCAACAAGACTGAGTTTATCACTTCTCGTTCACGTCCACTTCCTACTCTCACCTCTGCACATACTGTAGACGTCTAATAAATTATGACAAAATACAGATTTATACCTACATTAATGGGGTGGTGGTTGTCAGTTTTCCACAGTATTCTACCATTGTTCTGAAGATGAATACTCAATATAAATACTACTATTCAGTTGAATGAATATCTGAGGTGTCCATTTCAGTTCCACAAAAAAAAAATGGTGGAACTAAGTGAATAAAAAGCGTCTATATACAGATAAATAAAAATGAACTAACGTTTAATGGAAGTTTACAAGTTCCATCGGGAGAACATGAAAAATACTTTCTTGACCTACAAACCACTGCAATACAAATTCTTGGATTTCACAGAAGTCCATTACTTAGTCCCTACTTTTGTGTTGGTCCGTATTACTTGCGCTGGAGAAGGGATAAAACATGCAAATATTTCCATTTGTATTACAGATCCTGGAACTCCGTCGATTATCACCAAGTTCACAATCACTTTCCGTATGATATTCATTGTCTGATTAAGGGACTTTGCAACATCCTTTTATTAATCAAATTCTTTAAACTTCTCTGGCCGAGCGAATTGAAAGAATCGCCTCCACTATTTATGCAAATAATGTCCAATACGTTTTTCGAAACATGTTTTCATTGGGTGTCATATAGGTATGATAGTGGAGATAGTGTGAAACGTATGTATGGCGCGAGTGCTTTTGTGCAAATCACCTCACAAAAGAAAGATCTTTCTGCTAATCATGATTTTACACATGAAGGAAGACTCTGTATCTCACGTAAGTGATGAACTATGATGAGTTGACCATTGTGCAACATTTTCACTGGTCAGACAGTATTCAAAAGCTGGGGGCAGGAGTATTGCACACTCAGTTTCAAAGCAACATGACAAAATCCAAATTATTGCGTTTTTGCATCAATGTCATTAGTTCACTCATTAAGTATAACTATAATGCTGTTATTAATGACTTATTCTGTAGCCTTTATGTTATTTTCTTAAATGGCTGAGCCCAATTGAAAGGCAATGGAATTGTGAATGTGATGTTTAAAAATGGTGATCCAAAAGAATGTTCTGCACTATTTGTCAGTGGTGTGTTCCTCGCAACTGCCTGTACCTCTATCAAAGGAGGGTTAAATTCTGATCTACAGAGGGACTGGAGCCATGACCAAAAGCTACTGACACACTATGTCTCACTTCCTGCGTGTTCCACTGGTGGCTACAGCTAATCGCCTGCAGTGTAAGAGATTACTTGCAATTTTCACATGGTATGAACCCCTTGCACTTTAAGTAGGAAGTGATGTGTCGATGTTTCACCTTTGAAGAAAGTCACAGATTATTCAACAAAGTAGACAGGTAAATATTAAGTAAATTTGTTATGTTTCTGTGTCACCCTGGAAGTAACTCTGCGTTCACACCACTGACGAACAGTGCACAACTTTCTTTTGCACCACCTTTTTTAAACATCACATTCACAATGCCATTGCCTTTCATTTGGGCTCAGCCATTTAAGAAAATAACAAAGGCTACAGAATAAGTCACTAATAACAGCATTATAGTTATACTTCATGAATGAACTAATGACATTTATGCTTAGGTTATGCTGTTTGTTGTAATTACTTTGGTGTAATTTATTGAGCTGTTGATCCAAAGATGTGTTTGTGAAATATTCTTTGCTTAATTTTGTTTGTGATATCATTGGTTATATGCAGTGTGACAAACAGTCCCATTACAAATATTGTACAATAAATTTTATATTTCATTTCGAACTATTTCAAGTGTAATAAAATGCTTGTGTGTATTATATTGTAATATAGGGATAATATTGCAGTGCTACTATAATTTATCGCATTTTGTTGCATATTTGGAAGTAAATTATGATATGATGGATTGTAATTTATATGCTGGTTAAGGTGTTATGGAAATTTTTGATGAATTTTTTATTGCTTTGGTGCATATATAAAAATATCTTTTGTACAAGATCTTGTACTTTTAGAGTATCCATACGCTACTGGTTCTTGACGCTCAGCTACGTCTTATTTTCTGCCCATGAAAGAGTTTCTCAGCAGTTGGTGAATAATCATCCACATTCTGGTACTACACACATAACCAGACAAATAATACGGCAGTTAATCGCAGTGAAATGCTATATGACCATGTCTTTCAGGCAGCATCTATCTTTTACGGTTTTCTATTTTCTACTTTGCAGTAGTCTGTCACCTCGATTTGGAAGTGAAAAATGATTTTTGCAGTCCTCCACAATATAATTCACACCCACTCCCTTCCCGCACAATGACAATTGCAACCGAAGATGTTCAATAAAATGACACTGGATGCAATTCCAGGTAGGGATCTGCTTCTCATTGTCAGCATTTTTTGAGAGGTTATTCTACTGTTATTTTTACAGCTCAACCAATCAAAATGCAGTTCAATGACTGACAAATTCGTTTCTGACAGATAAACAATATTATAGTAGTAACCGGCAAGTGTGGCGAATTCTATGTCATCTGACAATTACGAACTCTGATGTTCAGGTGTTTTGTAGGATTCTTGTAGTTGATGTTGCAGTCATACCCAATTAAAATACAGGAATAGTAAAAACGTCCAGCTTTAAAACACTTTTGTAGCGGGATTTGACTGTATGGCTACAGTTGCAGCAGTACACAGATGGTGATATATTCTCGAGTCTGAAGATTCTCTCATTTCTTTAGTACAGGCTAAGTGAGAAAGCGACTGTTAGAATTATTGAAATGTAGTGATGATATGGAATTTTTGTCCGGGACATCCCAGGTGGGATTGTTCGGCCACATTACTATTTATTTTATCACAAATTTAACACACAATGTCAGCACTAGATTAAGCCCACCAGCACTACCACGTTGTAAAGCCAGTAGACAGCGTGACGCCATGTCGCTCTCTAAGCATCCCTACTGTTCTGATATACAAATTCTACTGTCCAACATTAGTGATAGTTAACAATATAACTGCTGCTGATACTTTGTCGCGAAACATGAAAAGAGGCTGACAGATTAGAATTTTTTTTTTAGCATGCCTCGATTCTTTAGTTTGTTCTAAACAAATTCCCAGCAGTTCCACACTAACGAACATTTTCAGCTATCAAATTAATCTCACAGGAATTATTCAAGTGTAACTGCTGGATCACTTGACTGATTTAATTAATACTCAATTTTTGGATGAATATGGCTCAGAAAGCTACGTCAATTTTATTACAGTCCATCTCCTGTCTATGCAAGTTCTGACAATTGCATTAATACTGTAAAGGGTTGTGGCAACCATGAGTCAGTGATGAATGAACACACGTGCAGCAATATTCGCTAATGGAAGGAGGGGGTGGCTGTACTTCCCTCCTTATGACCCCATATCTATTTATAAAAATGTTAGGCGTATAGCCGTTAATTTCCGAAAGTTCTTGACCCACTGCTTTGAAATTCTGACAACGTTGCATTCTAGCCGAGGAAGTTTTCTAGGTATACATTGCTTGAATATATACGACCTATGAATGTGTTCCTTTTGTGATTTTTCATATAAACCTTTTTGCAATTATAAAGTTTATGTAAATTTATATATGAGACATATTGCAAAATTTGGTATATGAAAACATGCACCTATTTTATTAGAATGTTGTGTCAACATTTCAAAGCTTTGGGTCAAGAACTTTCGGAAATATATGATTTTGAACTTAACACTGTAGATGGCTGTAGGTTAGAGAGAGTTCTAAAAGGACATAGTAGTGAGGAGAGACGAACAGAGAGTGTAATGATGAGATATAGAGGGAGAGGGAGGAGGTGCAGATGCACAGAAAGATGGGGGAAGGAGGATCGGTTAGACAAAGAGGGAGGGGAGGAGAAGATGGAAAAGGAGTGGGGGAGGAGGATATGGACAGAGAGAGGCGGGAGGAGGTTATGGACGAAGAGAGGGAAACGAGGAGAGGTGCAGAGAGAGGGGACAGAGATAAGGGGAGCAGAGAATGTAGGACATATATCCAATTCCCATCCACAAGGCAGTAGGAAATTACGTATATAAGAAATGTATAGTTCCTCTTATGTAACGTTTCCATTTTCATCTATAACTAGCCCAGCAATGCGTGGATGGGTACAGCTAGTGCCATATTAAGTAAAGTAACACACTGTTCAGTCACAAGAATAATTCTATGTCCGCAATTCCATAAATAGAGGATTGTGAGGGATATTTATGCAGGAAAAGAAGGAAAGTCCTGGAGTTTATGATATTTACGGTCCGGACTACTATTACGGAAAGGCATCATGTCAGACTTCGTAACCCTAGCATGTTGATTTTATCACTTCACTCTGACAAGAGCTGTGATGCGGGAGAAGGAAATTTATTATATGCTTCTCACAAAAGGTTATTACTTGTTTACCATTATTGAGTGCAGGAAAGTTCATCATTTATTTTCGTGTGTGTTGCATGAATTTTGGTCTCACCTAGGTTGTCTTCCTGTGCGGAGTAAGGCGTGTCTCATCAGAATAGAGGCCGATTTTCGTTACGAGAATACTGTGCAGATAGTGTTGTCGGCACACTGCATTCAGAGCCAAGATGACATCTTCCTGTTTGTGTCTTGGAGTGGGGCGCTGTTTACAGATGCAATTGTTGTGATGGTTGGTTGGTTATTTTTCGGAAGGGACTAAATGGCAATGGTTATCAGTCAGTTGTTCCAGTCAGAGTTAAAACAGTGGGTTAAGCTTCCCTAAGTAATTGTGTTGACACTTCGAAGTTTAAAAGGAAAAAGTAAAAACAAAGGAAGGATCAAAGGACAGACATTACAAGAGTGTTTATGCTGGGTGATCACAAAAATATAAGTAAGACATCCAGCCACTCTTTTACACATTAAAAACACCTACCTAAAAAACTTAGGTGGGTAGAGAACAGATCTATGATGGACACACAAGATACTTTAAGTGGATTTGTACAATCCACACTCACGGATAAAATTTAAAACAGAATCAACCATTGAGGCAGTATCAGCTAAAGCAAGCTTCATATTGTCACGGATGTTAAAATTTCATCACTCTGTGGCTAAATTGGGGCATTCCTGCATGATGTGAGCGAATGTCAGAAGTGCACCACATCGACACTGAGGAGGGTCCTCGCGACGCAGAAGGTGTCCGTGCATCAGCCAAGTATGGCTAATACGGAGCCAGCAAAGAACAACCGACTCCCTGCGAGAAGCCCTCAGTGAGGTCTTCCAAGCAGCGGTGGAGGGCTTGATGACACGGAGCTTATTCGGTTCGGTCGAATCTGCCCATTCTGATCTCCAAACCCCAAGGACCTTGCAGTTTAACTGGGACCGGAGGTTTGTTTGTGGGAGGCCTAAGTCCAGGAATCGTGAAGTGGTGGCCTGTTTGGCCAGATGATCAACGCGTTCATTGTCTGGTATACCTATGTGGCCTGGTGTCCAGATGAAAGCAACTGAACAGCACGACTCGCCAAGGGCAAAGACATCATCTTGGATTGACCGTACCAAATGTTGCTTGGGGAAAAAACCGATCAAGGGCCTGTAAACCACTCAGGGAGTCGCTACAGATGACAAACGACCCCCTGGGGTGAGCTCCGAGATGTTCAAGAGATCTCAAAATACCGACCAGTTCTGCGGTAAAAATGCTGCTTTCACAAGGCAGCGATTGCTGTTTGACGTAGTCACCACAAAGGCATAACCAGCATGGCAATCAACGAAAGAACTGTCCATGTAAGTAATGTCTGCACTACGAAATGTGTCAAGCAGTGCTTGGAATTGGCGACAGAGTATCTGTGGTGTAATGGAGGCTTTTGAATACCGGGACAAATCCAAATGAAGCTCCAGGCGAGGAATTATTCAAGGGGTGGGGGGGGGGGGGGTTGTACAGTGAGAGTAGTGGGAAGGAGGAGGGAGAAGAAGGGAATCAAGTTAGGAAAGAAGGGAACGTACACAGTCCGCAATCATAAGACCCGATTTTGGCCGTCACTGGGGGGGAAGGGAGTGCAGAAGTTGGGTAGAGAAGCCTGTGGTTCAGATGGAGGGGTGAAGGATGAACCCAGGCAACGTATGACAACTGTTGCCGGCAGAACTGCAGAGGGAGAACACCAGCTTCAGCTAGAAGATTGGTGCGAAAAGCCCCTGTTGCAAGGCGCACACCAATGTGGAGAATGGGGGCTAAAACCCGCAAGGCAGAAGGGGCTGCTGGATCTTAGACTAAGCTCCCATAATCTACCCGCGACTAAATCAGAGCCTTGTAAAGCTGCAGGAGAGTGGAACGGGCTGTTCCCCAGCCAGTATGGCCAAGGCATTGCAGACCATTTAAATGCCGCCAAAATATCTGTCTTAGCTGACATAGATGTGGCACCCAAGTCAGACAGGCATCAAAAACCATGCCCAGAAAGTGATGTGTTTCCACGACCTGAAGTAGTTCATCACCCAGGTAGAGCTCTGGGTCAGGGTGAACTACCCGACGGCAGCATAAGTGTATTACGTGGGTTTTCTGCACGGAAAACTGAAATCCCTGGGTAGAGGCCCATGAGTGGGCCTTTCGGATGGCACCCTGGAGCTGCCGTTCAGCTACACCGATACTAACAGAGCTGAAATACAAGCAGAAGTCATCGGCGAACAGGGAGCAACTGACTGATGACCCCACAACTGCAGTAAGACCATTTCTTGCCACTAAAAACAATAGGACACAGGATGGAGCCCTGTGGGACACCATTCTCTTGAATACGGGGGGAGCTAAGAGAGGCCCCAACCCTCACCCGAAATGAGGTGTGGGAGAGGAAATTTCGAAAAAAAAAAAAAATAAAAAATAAAAAAAAAATAAAAAAAAAAAAATAAATAAAAAAATAAATAAATAGGAAGGGCTCCACGTAAGCCCCAATCTTGCAAAGTAGTCAATATATGGTGGTGCCAGATGGTACTGTACGCCTTGCAAAGGTCAAAAAATACCGCAACCAAATACGCCTAGCAAAGGCCATTGCGAATGGCCTACTCGGTGACACGAGGTTGTCAACAGTAGATTGCCTCTGGCGGAAGCCCACCTGTTGTGGAGCAAGGAGTCCAACGCTCTTCAAGGATCCACATAAGCGGCTGACTCACCAAATGTTTGCAGAGCTTGCAAAGAATGTTGGTGAGGCTGATCGGATGGAAATTGTCAGCCACCTGGGGATCTGCACCAGGTTTCAGCACCGGGATGGTAGTGCTTTCCCGCCATTGCGACGGCAAAACCCCCTCTGCCCACAGATGGTTAAACAGGGCGAGAATTCGGCGTTGAAATTCTGGTGAAAGGTGTCGGAGGAACTGGCTTTGAATCCCATCTGGTCCTGGAGTGGTATCAGGGCACACATCAAGGGCAGTTCGGAACTCCCACTCAAATAAACAGGTTGTTGTAGAGTTCCTGACGATAAGTACGGAAGGATAACTGTTTCCACACTGTATGTGGCAGTCGCAGAGCATTGTGCGTAGTGCTCTGCCATGTTTTCGGCGATAGCTGTTGGAATTGTACAGTGCACACTGTATGGTGAGGGATGGGATTCCTGTCGTACTTGCATCCATACCTGAGTCAGGGAGGTGCGGGAGCCGATATTGGCTACATGCCGCTCCCAGGAGTCCTGCTTGCTCTGCTGTACGAGTCGTCGAGCACGCGGACAGAGCCGTTTAAAGGCGACCAAGTTCTCCATGGAAGGGTGGCATCGATGGTGCTGGAGTGCTTGCCGACATTCCCGGATAGTCTCAGCAATCTCCGGTGTCCACCAAGGCACGGACCTACGCCGAGGGGAACCGGTGGTGTGTGGAACTGCTGCCTCAGCGGCTACGATAATACCGTCAGTCACCTGCTGGACTGCATTATCGATATCTGCTGGAAGTGGTGCATCAATTACTGCAGCTGAGGCATAAGCAGGCCAGTCAGCCCTACGGAGGCACCAACGGGGCAAGTGATCTGCAGGTTGGCACTGCAGGAGCGACAAAGATTGGAAAGTGGTCACTGCCACACAGGTCGTCGTGCACCCGCCAACTGAGGTGTGGTCGAAGGCTAGGGCTGCAGACAGAGAGATCGATTGTCGAATACATGCCCTGTGCCATGCTAAAATGCATGGGAGCACTAGAATTCAGGAGGCAAAGGTCTTGTTGCGCCAATAGCGTCTCAACATCCCTACCGCGGCCTGTGGCCAGTGTTCCATCCCAAAATGGGTGGTGGGCGTTGAAGTCCCCCAAAAGGAGGAATGGTGGGGGAAGTTGGGAGACCAGAGCAGTAAGGTCGTTGAGACACACCACCTCATCTGGGGGAAGATAGAGACTGCTGATCGTTATTTGATGCCTTGCCCAGATTCTGACTGCCACTGCCTCGAGAGTTGTGCGGAGTGGTACCGGGGCACTGGGGACAGTGTCAAGAACGTACGGGCACACACCACCAGACACCCGGTTATATACAGACCGGTTGCAGTAGTAGCCCCGATACCCATGGAGGGTAGGGGTCCACTTTGCAGGGAACCATGTTTCCTGCAGGGCCATACAAATACTGTCACAGCTCAGCTAGGTGGTTAAAGAAGTCGCCGCAATTCCACTGGAGAATGACTTGTTCTCCATGCTGGAAGGCCATAAAAATAAGTAAATAAGTGAAGTAGATCATGGGAACATCTGCAGTCTTCTGGTAAGGACCTTCATGATCGAAAACCATAGATTCTGGTAAGTCTAAAAGTGCGAGATACTCAGGGGAAGCGAGGATCTCGACTTCATCCTCTGAAGCAGAGGATGTGCGTGTTTGTGGCACTTTAAGCAGTGATTGGGGAGAGGAACGTAGGGCCTTACGTGGCACCGGTAGATCATCACCTCGACTTTCTCAGGCAATGAAACGCCCTCGAAAGCCAAGATGAAGGCACCTGTTGCAACCCTGTCGTCCTTCCGACCCCTATAGATGCACCGGATGAAATGCACAAGTTAGCTCACAATTCGTTGTCTGATTGCAGCAAAAGATCCTTGTGGAAAATTATACCATGAATGATATTTAAGCTGTTATGTGGCGTGATGGTAACAGAAACATCACTCAGTTTGTCACAGTCTAGCAAAGCTCGTGACTGCGCTGGGGATGACTTCGTTTTTAGGAGAGACCCAGATCTGATCTTCGACATACCCTCCACCTCTCCATACTTGTCCTCTAAATGTCCTACAAGGAACATTGGCTTTGTTGTCATAAATGATTCCCCATCAGTTCGTATACAGACCAAAAACTTTGGGGCATAAGCCTCACCATGAATTTTCACCCGACGTTCCTCCCACGGTGTGGACAGGGAAGGAAATGTTTGGGGGGGGGGGTCATACTGCGTAGCATTGTAATTGCCTCTACCGCGCTTAGAGACGGCGGTTGTATGTCCAGCAACGTTCCGTTGTCTTTTCATGGTGTTCCCACAAGCATCTAGGGATCTAAAGGTCCACCCAGGGGACACTTGTTGTGAGTCTCGACACTCGGAACACACTGCCTTTGCCAACTATTTGACAAACTTAATACATTTTCCATTACTTCAATTTATGTAATTTACAGGAAATTTTTTGCGTAATCTTGAATTTTGTAGATTTGGAAGTCATTAAAACATTCCACATTGATATTTCATGCATTTTTACTGTTGCTTGTCTTTTACACACACACTCACTCTCTCCAATCGGCTCAGTATCAGAGTCCAGTAGATACAAAGGAGAGTTGCATGCTATGCTCGCCAAGATGAGTAGGCAAGGAAACAGAGCATTAAGCTTCCTTATGCTGCTAGTCTTCAGAAGACAAATATGCAGCTGCCAAGTCAGTTTATCATAAAGAAGGCCCAAGAAACAATGTTGTGCCACAATGTCTAGGTGCCGAGTACCCAATAAGAGTTCTGGATTAGGGTGAACTGTAATATGACGACAAAAATGCATAACCCTCGTTTCAAAAGGAGAGTAATGAAACCATGGAAAAATTCCATGTAGAAGCCCGCCGTTGGAGCTGATGTCCAGTGCAGGCTACCACGTGGTAAATGTACCATATGCAAAAATTGTCAATATATAGCACATTAATGACCAGCAGCCCAACAGAACTCAGCAGCCCATTGATGGTGATTAGAAAGAGAGGAATACTTAACACTGAACCCTGTGAAACCCCATTCTCCTGGAGTTGTTTGGGGGGGGGGGGGGGGGCTGAATGAAGAGCCTACTATCACTGAACAGGTGATAAGATAAAAACTGACTAATAAAAATCAGCAGGGAGCCTCATAGGCTCTAGTCTGGAGGGAACAAAATATGATGATGACGAGGAGTGTCATATGCCTTATGTAGACCGAAGAAAACTGCAACAACATATTGAAGTTAGAGAAGGCCTGTCTTATTGCCATTTTCTGTCTAAGTAGATTGTCTATTGTAGATCATCCCTCCCACAACCTACACTGGTAAGGTGATAAAAGTCCCTACGGGTCAAGAACCCAGCATGATCTGTAGGCAACCGTCCTTTCAAGCCATTTACAGGCTAATCTGTTGCTGTCAACAGATGATGGATCATTTCCAAGCTTAATGACAGGAACCATGATACTGTCCCTCCACTGAGGGGGGGGGGGACACTTAGCTTAATATGGTTAAATACCTGTAGGAGATACTATCACAGCTGTTGGTTATGGATCGTATTGGGGCCAGGTGCGGAATCACGGGAAGAGAAAGGACCCGAAGTAGCTCCTATTCATTAAAGTGTTCATTGTAAGGTTCCTCCTCGTGAGATGTAAAACATACTTTGGAAGCTTCGGCCTTCTGTTTCCTGAGAATAAAGGTCACCAGATAGGGACCTGTCACAGATGCCCTTGCAAAATCAGTCTTAAGATGCTCTGTGAGAACAGATGAGCCTGTACACATACCATCCAGTAGGGCAAGGGCAGAGATTGATGATGGCTGCTGTGGTAACCTTGGATGCGGCGGAAGATAGCCCACACTCGTGACAAGGGTACTGAAGAGCCAGGAAGAGAGGTGTTCCCAAGATACCCGCTTTTCCTTTTGATTATGAAACGGGCTTTAGGATGAAGGCATTTAAAGTTAATAAGACCAGCAAGAGATGGGTGGCGAGTAAGATGTTATAAAGGTGCAGAGTAAATGGAGATGAGCTGTTTTAACTCCAGGAGGTGACATTACTAGCCATTACCATTCCATTGTATGAGTACAACACGGGGATCCAGATGGGAGTTGAATGGGTTGAAGCCTATCGTAGTGCTGGTTTGCGTCCTTCACCAATGAGGAAGTGATGACATCCATAAACAGCGCATCAGAGAAGCTAAGTGGGAGCAGTTGGTGATGAGAAAGCTGGTATTAAAGGTAACACTTGAGGGCACGCTTCAGGGTAGGTTAAGCAATCAAGGGATTTATACTCTTGTATTTTCTTCTCTTTGTTATACACTGGGCAATTTAGTAAGCGTAAAGAATGGTGGTGTTGACAATTGACACATACTGTGTGTAACACATGAGGTCCCCTCATGAGTTGGCATCCACATTCACCACATAGGTACTATTTGACAGCTAGAAGACATGTGGCAAAACTGAATAAACCAAAAATATCTCATGGGATGACGGATCTATAGCTTCATATTGCATTGTTAAATCATTACCTTGACCACCTCTGGGAGAGTATTCTCCTCAAAGGCAAGATAAAGACACCAAAATCAATGTGATTATCCTTAGGGCCTCTGAATGTGGCGAACAAAATCCACACCTCTCTATTACAGATTGTCCTGTAGTTCCTCATCGGTTTGATGGAGGTGGTCACAGTGAAAAATGACTCCATGGACACCATATTTAAGGTCTGGTGGAGGTTTATGGACACCCGAATGTCACCAAGATGGTCACAAGCACACTGAGCTACTAATTGGACAGCAGAAACAATTTGACAAGAAGGGAACCAGAGCGCATCATACTCAGAGATTTGACTTCCCCAAATTTGTCCTCATTATGTTTCACCAAAAACTATGGATTGGTGATGGTGAAGGAACCTCTGTGTCCTGGTGCAGACCTGGTAGTGCAGAAAGGGTTTCACACTAACAAGGGGAGGCTGCCAATTCTGAAATTCAGATTCGATTCATACTGTTCATAATGAAAGCTCATGGCCAGAGGTGTAATTTGGCAAAGCACCAAGATGCACTTCTCAGCTGTTGTCAAGAAAATCGACAATTAAAAAAGCCGTTGCGGTGAAATACTCTCTATGATCTCTACAATTAATAATATTGTACAGAGGCGTGGAATAGCGGTAAGCGCTCAGGTTGGTAATCCTGAAGGTCGCCGGATCGAATCTCGCGGCATGCAACTTATATATATTCGCACGAACCAGAGTGATAGTTATCATAGAAATATGGAAAGCAGGAAACAGCATGACATCGAGCACATCTGATAATGCGTTTTTACAAGAACAATTATTTTTTAAATTATCTGTTGGGAAACACACCTGATTGACATTCTGAAAAATTGTTCTGTCGTTCGTCAGGTTTGACTTACACTATACGTATTCATTTCAGAATATCATTTATACTTCTTCCGTTAACTATATGTGGGAAACATCATGAAGACAATAACATTTGTGAAATACAACTTTGTTTGCAGAAAACGTAATGATGTTCGAAGTCGCCAGTTGCATATAATAAGTTCTTTGAAAGTCGTTTGTCGTGGAAAAACTGGCGACTTCGAACATCAAATGTTATTAATTGTCTTCGTGTGTGTGTGTGTGTGTGTGTGTGTGTGTGTGTGTGTGTGTGTGTGTGTGTTTGAATTACAAGAAACAAATAAAAATAAAAAGTTGCATGCCGCGAGTATTGATCCGGTGACCTTCGGATTACGAACCCGAGTGCTTACCGCTATGCCATGCCTCTGTACGATATAACTAATCTTAGAGATTGTAGAGAGTATTTCACCACAACAGCTTCTTTTAATTGTCGATTTTCTCGACAACGGCTGAGAAGTGCATCTTGGTGCTTTGCCAAATTACACCTCTGGCCATGAGCTTTCATTATGCACAGTATGAATCAAATCTGAATTTCACAATTGGCGGTCTCCCCTTGTAAGACTATGAGCCTTGACTTCCTCTCATGGGTTAGCCAGGGAGGTGAAGGTCCACGTGTCAGAGGTAGCTGCAAAAAATGAGCTATCCCTGCCTTCAGAGATAGCCATGGAATGACCATTTTGTAGCTTCACATATTTGTACGAAATGTCTGCCCAGATACCATCAACTCTTCACAGGGTGGGGCTCTCCCTGCCACAGCCATGGCCACCTGGCATAATGGCCGTTGCTGGGAGTCCCGATACCCCAAGGGGCTGAGCATCTAGTCCTTACTCCTTGGCCTGCATGGGGAGGCAACAGCTCTGGTATCAGTAGTGTGATTCCTGTGTTGTCAGAGGGGTACATAACATCCAACCCACCCGGACTAGCTACACATGCTGGGGACATAGCAGGGGTAATGGGTTATGCTGAGGAGCAAAGGGGGGGGGGGGAGGAGAGAAAGGATGGGAATGTGCACCGCAAGGGCTAGTTAGGGAGTTCTTTCTGAAATGGTTCTCACTAATTGAAATTTAGGAATGGGGGTCAAAGTCCGAGGAGGACCAAAATTCCCCCCCCCCCCCTAAAAAAAAAAAAAAAAAAACTGGGGAATGGGGTAACTGCAAGGAAAGCAAAATCACTATGAATCATGCAAATAGCCACGTTTTCCAGAAGGGAAACACCTAATGAGTGGAGGATGGGCAGGAAGCAGAGAGGAGTTATGACAGGAAGGAGGAGAACTAGGAGAGGTAATGCAGCCTGGAAAAATAGGAAGAAATGCTGCAATGGCTCCGGGGGCTGTGCACACCACACATGTACCGACAAAAGAACTGTGGGGCCCTCAGTGATAATAGACAGTGATAGATTGTCAGCGAGGTTATTGCAGAGGTGGAGATTTTGCGCCATTTCATTCGGAGCCTCCCTCTACCTCCAGTCGGGCATGTCAACACCATTTTGGAGATGAATCTTGCTGCATTTATTTGATTTGGCGGTGTATTTTGCGTAGCACAAAAAGATGCTGTTTCACAGCATCAGTTCCATAAACAAAAACCATGATAGCAGTTTTCAAATATGAGTTCGTTATAATAAAAGTTGTGTAAACGTACAATTATTGATGAATGTTTCATGATGGCTATATATGACTCATGAAGTATAAAAAATTAGATCGCCTCTAGTGGATAGCTCAGGTAGTAGCGTGTTAGTTTGTCGATTAGAAGGCCTCATGTGCGATTCCCAACAAGTGTGAACATTTTAATTCACCACGATTGTTCAAAATTTCTTTTCCTTTCATACTTCTACTACGAAAGATTATTATTATTATTATTTGAGGTAATACATTTGTACTTGTCATATATTTAACAAGTAGTGTCTTATAGCTTTCAGGCGAAAACTCTTGAACCCGTAAATGTATACAGTGTCCTTCCATCGTAAATTATCTTACTGCCCAAACATCAAAACTTATCTACTACTATTGTGTTTTGTTTACTCTTTTAATTCCATCACCTGATAACGTTCCATTACCCTTGTTTAGGTGTTGTCAATGTTTATCTTATACCCGTCTATCATCATCATCATCATCATCATCATCATCATCATCATCATCATTTTCCAACTCCAGTTTCCCGGGTGTGGTGTACAAGTGCTCTCCATCTCCTCCTATCTTCATACATCATCT
The DNA here is from genome assembly GCA_026315105.1 of Locusta migratoria. Taxonomy (NCBI): domain Eukaryota; kingdom Metazoa; phylum Arthropoda; class Insecta; order Orthoptera; family Acrididae; genus Locusta; species Locusta migratoria. The sequence goes on from CM048755.1 coordinate 239,185,405, forward strand.
GTTCCAGATTGTCTTCTCATTTGTGTCCTTTCTCCTCCACATCTGATCTTACAGTCTCTATCCAGCATTTCCTTGGTCTTCCCCGAGGTCTTCTTCCTATGAGCTTGAGGTTGAAATACTTTTTAGCAGGTCTTTCACTATTCATCTCATTAAGTGCCCATACCACTAGTCTACGTTTCCTTATGATGCTGGTGACAGGAACCTCAATACCAGCTACTTTTCTATTCACCTAATTCCTAATGTTATCTTGTCTGGTTGTTTGATTCATAGTTCTAATGAATCTCATTTCCATTGCCTGAATTCTATTGAGGTCTCTGGTTAGTAGGGTACATGTTTCTAAGCTGTATGTAAGGATTGGAATGATATGTGTGTGGTACATGGTTACTTTTGCTTTTTGTGGCATTTTATCATCCCAGAGAAGATTTATTATTTGACTGTAAAAACTGGATACTTTCTGTGTTCTGCTGTGTATTTCCTGCTTAACGGTGTTGTCTTTGGAGATCATACTTCCTAGGTATTTGAAATGAGAAACAGATTCTACTTTGGCCCATGTAGAAATATATTTGATGATGTTCCTTGCCTGTTGATGCTCATTTCTACTGTCTTTGTTTTACTTTCTTTAGTTCGAAATTTTTGAATGTGTTGTTCCAATCATTCAGTTTCCTCTGTGCTTCAGCTTCTGTCTCTCCCCATACCATCAAATAATCAGCAAAAACAAGGGCTTTAGGTTCGCTGTCTATTTTCTTGATAGATTTTATAATTTTGTCCATTATTATTACAAATAGGAGTGGTGATAGGGCACTTCCTTGCTGGACACCTCTCATTGTTTCAAACCATTCTGATCGTCCGCTGCTTATCTGGACACAGCTATAACACTTTTGGTATAGCATTTTGACTTTAGCAATCAGATACTTTGGCACCTTTAGATTTTCCAAACATTCCCATATCTTGCTTTTAGGAACACTGTCATATGCTTTTTCAATGTCTACAAATATAATAACAAGATTTCTTCCATATTCCCAGTACTTTTCTGTTGGCATTCTTAGTGCAAAAATAACATACATAGTACCTCGGTCTTTCCTGAATCGATGTTGTTCTTCCTCAAGCAAGGGTTCACCTACCATTTTAAGTCTTCCTTCTACACCTTTGCTAACAGCTTCAGTGTGTGGGACAGCAGCATCATGCCTCTGTAGTTTCCACATTTTCACCGACTGCCCTTTTCAAACAGAGGGATGATGACTCCTTTAGTCCAATCTTTTGGGATTTTGTTTTCTTCCCAAATCACTGATAACACACTGTGCAGCCAATTTAAGCCTGTTGTTCCTGCTGCCTTTATCATGTCTGAGCTGAACTCATCAAAGCCTGTTGACTTTCCATTCCGCATGCTCGTTAATGCTGTTTCTACCTCGTGCCGTGTTAATGGGTGTTCATTGGTTTGAGCTCCATTACCAACTCTACAGACATTGATGGTGGTGTTATCTCCATTTAGCAGCATGCTGAAGTGCTTCTTCATTTCATCCCTGATTCTTCCTCTGTTTGTATTAAGTTACCATCATCTGTTTCCAGTACAAGGATATTTACATCTTCATTTCATTTGTTCTTTAGTATTTTGTATAGTAATTTTCTACTACCCTGACAGTCTTCCTCTATCCTTATGGTATAGTCATCCCAGTACTTTTTCTTTTCTTCCAGGATAATTCTTTTTACAGCAGGTTCTTTCTGCTGTATTCCTGTGCCAGATGCTCAATTGTTACCGCATTTCTTCTAGCATCTGTTTTCTGTTTTTCATGGTCTAATTTTCTTTTTAGTATGTTCGTATCCTTTACTGCTGTCTTCACTCGATCATTCCACCAAGGTGTTTCCTTCTGTTTTGGTGTGGCACTCGTTTTTCCACAGATGTCCGTGGCTTCTTTAACTAGGATTTCTTTGAATAAAGACCATTCTTCTTCTACACCACCTTTCTAATTTTTTGGTAATTTGGTTGCTATTTGTGCTTCATAGTTTCTTTTCTTTTCTGTGTCCTTCAACTGCCTAGTCCTAATTTTTTGCATTCCCTTTTGTTTAAATTTGGGCACATGAACATCTTTTAGGGCAGCAATTAATAGCCGGTGGTCGCTGTCTAGGCATTCACTGGGTATTACTTTAACATCTATAACATACTGACCAGCTTTCCTGTCAGTAATGATAAAATCGGGTAAAATTACCTGTCTTTCATAACAATGTAAATTGCACTCAATTGCTCCTCCAGGTCCTTTGTAATCTGAGAGAATTCCAATGTCATTGATAAACTATGAAGTTTTTGTTTCTTCTTCATGAACACTTTTTTTTGTGGTTTTTAGGACGCACAACTACTATGGTAATTAGCGCCCGAATCAAAACTGGGATATACCCAAGGATAATGACTATATAAACAGCTAAAAACAGAATTTAAAAAAAGCGAAGAGCTAAATGTCCCTTGACAAATTGGTCAAATTGATAAAATCAAATACTCAAGCAACAGCCCGCACGTCATCAGCTAAAATTTCTTCCAATGTGTCCGGCAGATGTAGTGCAAGCCGATTCTTCATTAACACGTTGGCTGCCGCGTGGCTGCTGCCAGCCACAGCAGGCGACTCTGGCCTGCCTCTGACGTCATCACAGCAGTCAACGTGTTAATTACTTTTTAGAATTTCTCTTTGCTTCCTTTCACTGGTTTATCACTGTACAGATTTAATAATACTGGGGAAGTTGGGCTGTAGCGGCCAGAGATGGTTGTCATGTGTACGAGCTATGCTTTCATGATTATATGCATGTATCAACCCTTTTCTAAAGAAGACTTTGGCTGAAAAAGTTCTGTGAATGTGATTGTCTTTTCTATGTGCCTGTCTGTAGCTTATTGATCATCTTTATGGCGATTTGCTACCTATCCTCACTATTGACATTCCCCCTGAAGTTTTTCAACGCTACTTGTGTGTTGGTATAATTGTTCAAACTGCATAGAAATACTGTTTGTTTATTTATTTATTTTTGCACAAATTTGATCACATGACTTCTTCTATACTCATAATTTGGACACATGGTCTGCTGTAAGCAGTTGGTGCCTGTACTTCTGCAAATTCTCTATATGAAATAAATCTGTATACTTTTTTTAATTACTATTTCACAAAACTCTCTGATGCATATAAAAACTAACTATACAATAACTGACACTGTTCAAAGGTAACATCATGGAGTACCTTGCACATCAAAAAGTTACCCAGTTGCTGGCTCACCTCCCTAATCAGTGGCTCTCTATACATACTGTAATTTACAATACTGATAATTATTGTTAGATGTAATTAGTTTTACAGAATGGAAACTTTAAAATAGAGATACATCAATCCCAGTGATTTTCTGGGCTGAATAGAGAATTAAAACAACGAAAAGCTAACTACACAAAAAATAATGTGGTTGTAATTATAGACAAACTTGTAGAAACTACATGAAATTCAGTGCAATATCTTTACTGGTATGTCAGTTTTAAACTGAACAAACTTTGCTTTGTCAAAATATGATCCTCCATAATTGATTTTTAGTTTGTTGTTCTTTTATTGATTTTACATTGTTGGTGTCTTATTGCATTTACAATTACAATATGTACAGTATAATGAAAATTTCTACAGTTTGAATAAAGAATAGGAGTGTGTTTCCTAATGGTCACTATGAAATTAAAGTTCATTAAGCCAATTTGTTATTACTATGAATTAGGTAAGATGCATATACTTTTGGGAATATTCTAGAACTAATGTTACAAATTGTAATTTGTTAATGTTTTTCAATTTAACACTGGGTTGTTGAATTACCAGATTATGTATGTTTGTTTATGAAATAAATGGACTGGTCAGTTTATTAATAGAGGTAAGCATTTAGATATTATCAAACATGCTATAATGTCTGTCTTAAAGCAAAGGTCTTGTATACTTCACTAATGTTTTCCAGGTAGATACTTAACATTGCATTAATTGCCATCCCCTTACTATAACATTAAACATTTTGTTACATTATTTTACAGTGTCCACAGTTTCCTGTGTAACTTATTGTATTATAAATCTTGTTGTAACTACATTTTTTTCTGTAATTTCCTTTGCAGCAGACATAACTTCACCGAGGACACCTAACTCTGGACCTCCAAGTCTAACAGAATCAATGCAGCTGATGGATGAAATTCTGTCAGATGGCCGCATGGACAGACTGGAGAAAATTGAGAAATTGGAGTCTATTTTGTCTGCTGCCACCTCTGCTGCAGTTGTGTCAAGAAGCCAGCAGACTGCAGTTAACTCTAACACACAGACTAGCAGCAGTGATGAGCAAGGACCATGCAATTGTCAGTGCCATGCCCAGAAACATCTGAACAAAAAACCTGCAAAAGAAACAGACTTCACAAAAAGTGCCGATGTGGCCTGTCAGACATTATCAACTGGTGATATTGTCATAACACGAATATTCTTTACAGAGGAAGAGAAGGAACGAGAAAGAACTATTACATCTTCTCCCAAAAGGGAAATTTCTCATAATTAATAAATCATTGTCATCATCATATCAACATCTGGTCTGGCTTTGTTCCCCTCCAAGTTGACTGCTGATACACTTTTACAGAAGCTAGCATGGGTTCATTGTGTAAATACAACAGGAATTCTAGCAGTTTTACATAATCATTTATATTTATTGGTATTGGCACTTTTTGATTTGTTACATGAAGTGTACCCCACATAGGTATGTTGCAAATTTATAAACAATGAATGCATCTGTTAACAAAAACTTTTAAAGATTCAAACAGATGTACAAGTGTTTAATTCTGCTGTATGTAACAGTGTCTTGTCATGTATATTTCACATACCACACCTTTCATCCAAGAAGATTCATGAAAGGCAAAAGTACCCCACATACGTATGTTGCAAATTTGTAAACAATGAATGTATCTGTTAACAAGAACATTTAAATATTCAAACAGATGTACAGGTGTTTAATTCTGCCCTATGTAATAGTGTCTTGTCATGTATATTTCACATGCCACACCTTTCATCCAAGAAGATTCATGAAAGGGCGAAATTACTTAACTCGCCAGTCTGACACCCCCCTTCCCCTCCCCCCCTCCCCCACATTACATTATATGGGAATTTGTTTTCCTTTGATGTGGAACATAGGTATAAGAAATATATATTTTGTGAATCTGATGATGTCATGCAAGTAGTAGTGAAGTGATGTTATGTTGCATACTATTAATCTGCAGAGGTGAATCATTAATCAACAAATGTGTTGTTTCAGGTACAAGACATCTTTATTTGTCACACACAATCATTTGATGGGTTTTTGTTGATTTAATGAGATACCTAATGTGCAACTGTTACATAATAACAAGTATTAACAATACTTAAAATGTAGGTGCGCTGCTTTGTTTTCTTCATAATTAGGTGATGGTGTTTGGGTAAGGAAGACTTTTCTGCAGCTTGAACACACAAATTTGTTTTCATGGGTGTTTGGGTAAGGAAGACTTTCTGCAACTTGAACACAAGAATATGTTTTCATGGAAGCAGTCTGTTAGCCACCATATACAGAATAAATTGTGTAAACAAATTGCCAGTTTTGAAGAACTTACAGAGTATTGGTCACAAAATGTGTACTAAGGTGCCAGACAAACTAAATATTTGAAGTCCTGTTTATCATTATATCCAGAAATCTTGAGACTAACTATACAAGAAATTTGTGCTCTCTGTATCAATGTTTAAACTTGGGTTTTATTTGAGCAATACTTATCACTTGTCAATTTATCCCAGTTTTGCATGTAATTTTTTGTGAGAAACAGGTATTTCAAGCATACGTGTATTTCTTATTATATATAACAAAACTCCATCATAAAAAACTAAAATCTGTGGCAACTTAAATTTACAACATTAAACTACAGCTATTTAAGGTAAATACTTTCTTTCTTTGCTTTCCAACAACTTTGTTCCTGTAACTGGACAGGGCTAATCAGTAGTGGGAGTGATGTTCAGTAAACTTTGTTGGCACATTCAGTTTTACATTCTCTTCATTATACGATTACTCTTTGTGGCTTTACAATTCTTATTTGGATATTTACCTTCTCTATCTAAATTAACAGGGTGTTTAATGTTGCTTCAGATGTGCATTAGATTTCTATATTTTGACATGTGCTGTGTGTTTCATTCCATCATTAACACAAGATATGTAAGTGTTTTACATTGTGTGACACTGTCCTATTGTGTGACATTTATAAGTGTACCAAGAGTGCTTACAGTTTGGTAGATTGTATTATCAAAGATATTTCAGAGTTTTGAATATCAAAGACATAAGTTATTTCCCCCCATTACCTGTTTATGGGTGGTGATTGCATCTATCTTCACAATATCACACACCTATATTTGGTGCGTTTCAGTGTTTTTTGCCACTTTTTGTACATTTTTAGAATGCGACAGAAGGGATTCCACTTGCCATACCATTCATTTACTAAGCTTTTTTATTTTCTAGCAGGGAAGATGTTCTGCAAAGCATAGGAATCCAAAACTCCTACATGTAAAATAATTTGAACTGGTATGTGTTTGCATTGAAGTGGCATGATAAATCTCTTAATTGTGAAGCAAGACAATAAAATTAGCTTATTGCTGATATTAACCTTGGGATTTTTAAGAGTGTGTTTCAAAGAGCTCCCATGTCCATACAGGTTTCATAAATTTTTTTTTTCCCCTCAAGGTGTAGCATGTTATCGAGGCATGCTGGTTCTTACTACTACTATTTCCTTGTATGCTGCTTTGTTTTGCAAATTCATTTGATACTACTACTTTTTATCGTGTATTTTTTGTTTCATACATCATCTTGTTGAGTTTCATAAATATATTTTATTTCACTGTGTCATTAAATCAACTGGCTTCACTCTAGTTGCCTTTACTACAAGATTTATTACACTGAGGTGACCATTAAACTTGTTGTTTTTACCATTTACTGTTACTGGAATTTCAGAACTGATATTATTTTTATGCCACCAGAGAAATATACTGAACAGAGTGTTTTGTGCAGCATAAGATTTGTGAAATATTGTGAACAGGACTACAAATATATAGTAGACCATAAGAATAATTCATGCAAGTAATGACATTATGTTTGTCAGCCATTACTCCAGTAAAACTAATTCCTGGAGCAATTGTGCCTTATTCCTTTTTCTAGTTATTTGGAAATTTAATACAGTGGCTGTTAAAAATTATACTTCCGTTTCTACTCTAGCTTTTTAGCTCTACCTCAGGAGCAGCCATAAATAGTGCTTCCATGTATTAAATCTTTAGACGGGTTGTTTGTACTGTGTAGAGCTCATAATTAGACTATACACTATTCCAAGCTTGTACTTCCATTATTCACATCACCAGATATAATAAATCTCATTTTTAACATGAGTTATATATTTTAGTATTGCAATTTGTACGCTGAGGACATCCAGAACTTTTATTAAAAAAGAAAATATTGTTTTTTAGTAAATTTGAAAGGCCATCACAAGTGTATAGTGCTGTGCTGCTTGTAGGCACTATTTAGATATTTCCTTATTATTTAGAATCATTAGTTCCTGGTATTTCAATTATGTAGTTTTGACATTTTTGAAAGATTATATTAATAGATTACAGTATAAATACCTCAAAATATGATTAAAATGTTTGGTTACCCTCACAGGAATGTTGAGAAGTGCCAAATCAAAACTATTTTTACTAAGTTTTGTACTGGTGGTGACTTGGAACCAATATTTCGTGGAGAGAGATTAATGAAAGCAATATTAGCTATTTGTTGCACTGTGTTAACTTCAGAAGTAATGTTCAATTGCCTTTAAATGCTCATTACTATGTTTGTGGGGTAACCTCGATTATTATAAGCATAGGGAACAATTTTTAATAAATTTAAGTGATGCATGAAAGGCAGGCATATGTTGCAGGAAGGTAGTATTAATTTTATACAAAAGCATTATCTGTTCCTATGTATTTTAATTCATGGAGTGGTAATTCATTACATAATATTTTTGTCTAAAGACTTACTCCATTATTTGGCTGAAATGATTTACGAAGACTAGATATTTTAGTAATTCCAGCAATCATGTGGTGATTACCTCTGTGGTAAAGCTAAGCCATAAATTGTTACATCTCCTACTATTGGTACTAAGTGGTTTGCAAGATGTTTGCTACAGTTTGTCAGTGAAGGTGTATGATTAGCACCAAAACAGAAATTGTGGAAAACATAAATTACCTTTGCAAGGTTATCAGTGAGAAATGACTTCAACATAATGACAAATTTGATACTGTTCTTTTAATGATAATATCAGAGACTGAATCCACATTCTACACTTTATATTGTGTGAAGTGTTTTAAGTTTGTACTGTAACTCTCACTTTGACCAATTACGTTGTATGCCCAAATTACTCAGAACTTATTTGTTTTTGTATAGAAATAAGCTGGCAAAATTTGAGATGGTTGTTGAAAGTTTGATGTACATAGCAGTGGCTTGAAGAGTATATGAACTAGTACAGTCGACTGTATCACCATCTTGGTTTCATGTGAACATACTGTCCTGTGTTTACAGTTACTGCCACCAGGAAAGACCGTATCAGTTGATATATCTGGTGTCACCCTTCAATTAGAATAACGAAATTTTAAATGTAGCTGTGCTTGAGCAACATTTTGTGTTAAAAGCTGGTGGATGAATTAAGTGCTAACCAGTTGTAGAAATTAAATTTAACTTTATCTAATAGTTTTGAGAAATTAGTCTTCTTCAGAAGCAACATAGGCACATCATGCAAATGACACAAAAATGGAGCCAAGAGCTTCTCAGTTTATGGTGCATGTCTTACACCACTCAATCTTTGAAACATTTAAGGAGCTTTGCTAACAGTAGGTGAAGAGTGAATAAACCCATCTTCTGCAACTAGTTTGATATTATTTCATATACCAGCTATTAATTTAAATGCCACTAGCAAATAACCAGCCCTTACACAACATTAAGAAAGCATAATGTAAATTTCTCTTTTCCCCTTACTTTGCTGTCCATGGGTTTTTATTATTATTACTATTTATTTTTGTACTAAAAACTCACTTCACGATGTGAATATTTTATACAAATATCTTGATATTTTAATCAAGTTATTTTGACATATGCTATAGACACATCGTTACTATTTGTGACTTATCTGCCAACAGTAATAAAATACAGGGCAGTCAAATGAACACTTGACAAAGTAAGTGGAATGTTTATTGTTGCAAATGCAGTGATATTAGCTATTAATACCTTTATTCAACTGTGAGAAGACATCAGCACCTTTATGGAAATGTATTTGCAGTTGCATACGGAACCTTGATGTACTCGGGCCTATACCTCTGTTGTAAGCAAATTGACAGCTGTGAGTATCTTCCTTCGGGGCTCCAAACATGTGGACATTTCATAGGAAGAGATTAAGACTATAGAGAAAGTGTAAGGTATTCCTAATGAAACTTCTGCAGGATTGTCAAAACTGTGTTGTTCTGTTTGCAGAATAATGCCTACCCAAACATTGCCAAGGTTGTTTCAATTAATTTGCAGATTGAGAAGCCCTTACACATTCTCTGTGCACTTACATTCTCCCCCCCCCCCCACCCACACACACACACACACACACACACACACACACACACACACACACACACACACACACCCTTGTTATTTACCTATTTTTGCAGCTCGGAAGAAAGACTTTCTGGTCATCAATTGGCTTCCATCAAAGAAGTACACTTTTGATACATAGGATAAGTGTAATATTAGTGGTTGTTACTTTTGAAATAAGTAACAGTTCATTTCCTTTTTTTATCCATTTGAATTTCATTTGACGTTATTCTGTGTTTGTATAATGCCATGACCTCTTCCTGAAGAAACAGTAGGAGGGAATATGTAAAACCAATCATTCTGTTGTATTTTCCAAAACCCATCTTCATTTCTATAAAAATTATTCTTTCAGTTAAGCTTTCCAAACACATGCCTTTGAATTTAACTGTAAGCAATAAACTTTTCATCTAAATTATCTGGTGAAAATAAATGTGTGTGAAATATTACAATAACAAAATCTTTTACCACTTTGTAAATAATAATGTGTATTTCAGTTTTTAATCATTACTACCGTAAGGCTGGATTTCAGTACATGCAACGACCATGATTCAAGTATTGTAAAGAAGTACATTAGCAGCATCAAAGTTAAGAAGTTTTATTTTTGCAAATCTGTTTCAGTCAATATGAGACCATCTACAGTGCAGATATTGAAACACACAAGAATATGATTTAAAAACAACAGGTTGTAAATACCAGTCCAACATAACTTTGTTTACATGAAACTGAGCCTGCAACATACACCTTTATTAGACAATATGAACATTGTTGATCAAGGCATAAGCTACAGGCGAGTTTAATGTGCACAAACTGTTATGTTGAACTGATTTTCACTATTCTTGTACTAAGTGCTTGTGTAAGTCAAGTGTTCCTGCTTTAATATTTGGACCGAGTGACCAAATTATTGGCCAATCTAAATGACCAAAATTTTGTACAACCAATGCTGCTAAATTACTTATTTATGAAACCTAAATTTGAACGTTATTTTATGAATGGAAATTTAGTGCTGTATCTTCCATAAACTAATACATTTTTAAAAAATATTTGAAGTGTATGGTGAAGCATTTAAGATGCCTGAACCAACTCTTGAAGTTTTATGTATATAGATCCACTTAACATACTAACACTATCTTCCTGATGTGTGTTTAATGTCCTAGTTAATGGACTTTTATGCTGTAAATTTTAAATGTGACCAATTATTTACGTATTTAGGTACAGAATGAAATTAACACGTTTACAAAGGGAAAGGAGTGGTTGATACACTGAAAGCATACCCAATTCAAATCCCAGGATTCTAGCTTCCCTTGTTATGCACCAACTAATAATGTATGAATGACACCATCATTGCTTAAAAATGTTCACATGGTAGATTTATTGTAATGGAGGCTCTGATCAGTTCATTAGTACAATTCTTGTGCTTAAACTATAAGGGCAAATCCAAATGTGTTCTGTTTAACTGCTGTTGGTGGTACCATCCATATTATAGACTGCATGAATTTGCTTATAGCATCATAGAGACAAGGAGATTTGCTCTTGTGTGCACATATCCCAACATATGCACTTTATTATTTACTGCCTCTTTCTTGCAACAATCAAAAGCGCTCTCTCTCTCTCTCTCTCTCTCTCTCTCTCTCTCTCTCTCTCTCTCTCTCTGTCTGTATGTTCATTTATTACATGCCCTTTTTAATTAAAAATAGGCATGTAGTTAATCACTAGTAGTAAAGGAATCTGCACTACTTATATCACCTGTGGATATAATGGAGAAGTGCAGCCGTAATTTCATTTATTTGTGTTTAGTTTTCCCGGAAATGTTCTGTCTGTAATTTAAGAAGGGACAGCCTTGTTTAACAGAATTCACTGACTTCTTATTCTTAACACAGTGTTATCTGTTTAAGTACTTGCTGTATTTCCTTAATTTGTGTCAGCTTTGTACTGTTGTTAAGTCGATGTTTCACAGGTACTGCTTTTCACAGTTGGACAATATCTTTACAGTAATTGCTTGTTGGGATGTACACACTACTGTAACTATCACATTGGGACCTGTAGGTAATTTTTAAACAAATTTAGTCTGTAAACTGGAAAATAATTTCATTTTTGTGTGTAAAATTTAACCGGGGATTCTGAAACTCTCATATACACTGTCTTCTGAGAGAAGTATCATATTGTTATCCTTGTCGTCTTAAGTAAAGGTTCTTCAATAATTGGTGTTCAACATGAAAACATGTTCAACCAAGACCGGTTAAAATGCTTGTTTGAAGACCAACATTTACTATTTATTTTAGTTTTTGATTACATATTGAAGTAAATGTTTTGAAATTAAAATATGTAGTTATGTTAGAATGGTCTTACCGTTAACTGCAAAACAGGTATTTCAAGTGTCTTTACATTGTATTTTGTGTTGTGCAGTCACTTGGTGAGTAAAGACTGTACAAGTTTATCATGTCCACACCCATTTTCATTGTTTCATTAATTTCATTTAATAATGAAACAAGTGGTGATGGGACCTACATTGTATTTTGTTTGTCATGACAGGTATCAATTTTGTAACATACTTCCTTACCCTTATCCTGTTTATAAATCAGTAATGGCACCTTGGAAATGAAATGTTACTGTTCTCTTTTAAAACTATAAATTGTCAAATAGTTGGAGTAATTCTTGAAGAAGAGATTACATACTTTGTTTTGTTAATTTTTTTTGTAAAATATTTTACAGCTAATGAATATAGTAAATATAGAATCACATCAACAGAATATGTACATATTATCACGAAGCAATTGTTTCCAAGTGTAGTACAGGGTTGTTAAAGGGATTTTGTTAGTTTAACTCCTGGTGTAACTCGTCTACAGGTTTGGTTTCTTCCCGATCTTTCTTCAGAATATGTAATTATTTAGAATTTACAGACTGATAGCACTTACATTCCTGTGCCTCTGCTTAATGCTGCATAGTTGTGGCCGCAGTATGTGTAGTACAACACTGACATTGTTAAGAATATGTATTGAAGAAAATATTTCTAATACTTTCCTTCTTTGATGCTATTTCTCCCCCCTTGTGCCAAACACTCCATACAAATTATTGACTGTAGCAGCTTTAAATATTCCTGAAACATACTGTAGTTCATAAGTGTGTTGAACAAGTAACTCTAACATGGCTAATATACATAACTACGATATAAGAGAAACTACTGAGAATTTATTGTTGATTTGCATTTTTATTAAATGCTTACAGTGTGGGAGAAATGTATGTACATAGGTAACTGCCGAATAAAAGTGACATGTAAATATAGTAATGATTTTTATACATTTTGTTTTAAAACTGAGCACATGAACTGATTACAAGATAAAAAGCTGCTGCCCAATAATTGTCAGTGTTGAAATATATGTGTGTGTGGTTGCACATGCACATACTTTAGTATGGTGAAAACACATTCACAGACATTAATGGATAACTGATTTTGTTTCTATATATACTTTCAAGGGCTGAGTTAGGTCATTGCTAACCCTTTGTCCATTGAAATATAACAACTGTAGAATCTTACACATTTTCTTTTGTATGTTTATGTATATAAATATATCTTCATAAAATGAAATATATACATTTCTGTATAAGCTGCTTCTCTAGTCACACTGTTGTCACATAATGTGGTCATTTGTACCGACATATGAGAGCATACAAAAAAGTGTTCTTTTATTGACATGTTATTAAGCATAGCTCACTTGGGGCTGCATATTTCTGATTGTTGCCTTATATTAAGTTTTATATTGTTATGTTGGATATTTTTAAAATGTACTGATAAATATGTAGTCAAAGTGTAGTGTAAGTATTAACAGATGAATACAAATTTGTGACTGTTCATGTTTATTAAATATATATTTCATATTAAATAGTGTATTTACTACTGCTCATTTTTTATTTAGTGCTGTAGGCACAAATGCCTCACTTATTTAACACTTTTGTAGCATAAATTTTGATTAATTTTATGGCATAGTTTCTGCCTTCAGATAAATAGTATGTTGTTCTAACACCACATAGGTATTATAACTAAATAGATGTTCTGTTGCTATTACGATCAACAGCCTCCTGTCATTTTAAGGACAAAGTGATGAGTAATATATAGGCACAAATGAGAAATAATTACTGCCATGTTACCTTTTATTTTTCTTCACATGAGGTGTCGAAGTAACGTAGTTACAAGTGACAGTCTCATGAGCCTATCCACAGCTCCTGAAGCAGTGTTCTATGCAAATGGTCTGCTGTAGTACTCATGATTAGAAGGGTTCTTCATTCAACACAGATGCAGCAAGAAATTACTTAGATCTTCACCGTACTTATAATATTGTCAGAGTGAATAATTTGCTATTGAGTGCTATATTACTCAATTTTAGAAAGGGGTGAATAATTATTAATGTGGTATTGGATGGAATTAATTTCCCACGTCATAAAACAAAGTGAAATAACTAATGCTGCCCACCCTAAAACAGAAGGTAGCAATTGTTACAACAATAGTTATATTTATTTTAGTATACAACTTCTATTACGGGAACAATCTTCAGAAATGTGTTGAAAGGGTCAAGCTCCCATCATTGTTTGATTTTACATAAACACCCACTTAAAAAGCACACACATTCAAAGCATAAAAAGAAAATTACTCCAACATCAGGTCTTTTTCTTTAAAAATGGAAGCACCAGATTTTCTGCCCACTTAATCATTTCGCCCAGCCCAAGCATCAAAGCATCCTTTCATGAGAAGTTGACATAAGTTTCCTCTCTGAGCACCGGCCAAAATGTAATCATGTGCATGTTTAATTAGGATTAAGTTACACATCTTGAATATGGGGGTGGCTTTGCTTACATTTCACTAATTGTTAGGTATTTCTGAAACTATTTACCTTAACTTATAAGGGCACAACTCATGTTTGACATGAGATGTCCTAAGTGAAATAATTTTCAGATTTCATAGAAATCATTATGTGAAATGTGAAGTCTCATGAAATAATTATCTGCAGAAACGAGGTCAATCATAATGATGATTTAATATTTTGGTGCAACAGCACCAACATATAAGTGGTTATCTCCAATGTAACTTAATTTCTCTTGCTAACAAAACACGTGTCAGTGTTACTGATCTAACTGATGTGTGTGCTGTCTAATTGTGTAGTGTTAAAAACTTAACATGTGAAAGCTGGCAGTGCTCTTTGCCCACTGTATAAATAACTCATGATGAAATATATGTTAGGTGATCAGTTTCAAAACAGTGAACTCTGCATCAGATGTAACTATTTGATGTTTTAGAATTGAATATGCTGCTATCAGGAGAACTGTATATCACAGTGTGGTGAGTTGTTCGTTTTGGAGGCCAAATAATTTTATTTATTAGTCTAAACAATTCTTGTGTACCAAAATACTGGTGTTATAACACTAAAATACTTTTGAAATAGGTAGTAAGAACTAATTCTTCCAGAGACTGGGACTGCATTACATAGTGAATCCCATCTTTGATAGTTGTGTAGCATTATTACAACATTGACACATGTAAATTTTTATGAAACCATGTTTCAGTTATGTTATATATATAGTCTGCTAGTATCTGTGATAACATTGTTACAATGAAAGCTGCTGAAAAACTTGTAAGTGTAAAAATGGTGTTTAACAATTTGTATTAAGTAGAATCTCTGACAGCTTGCATAGTTGGATTTGTTGGTGTGTATGAACTCATTAGTGACTGGCATTTAACACTGATGGTGGGAAAAATTGTTTTATTTGGTGTGGAACTTTTATTTTTTAATAAAGAAATTTCCAGAGACAATTTAAGTTAATCATTTGTGAATGATTTTATCCTTCACCTCTATGTTTAAGATTACTGTGGCTGATAAAATTACTGAACTTCATGAACAACAGTGTAAATGGAGAAAACCACACATATAATCATTACAAAATATTCAGAATGAAAGTTTTTTTTTTTTTTTTTTTTTTTTTTTTTTTTTTTTTTTTTTTTTATATATATTTTATTTAGAGTTACACACAACTTATTTCAGATAGGTATTCACTGTACAGACCTATGCAGACTATGTACTTATAATTGTCTGTAGCTGGCGTCATTTAAGAAGGTGTTTCCGCGCATAGATGTGGAGGGATAGGGGAAAACTGAAGGGGAGGAGCTACGGCTGAACGCCAACAGTTGTGCCTGGGGGGGGGGGGGGGGGGGGGGGGGGAGAAACATTGTGTAACATGTGGCCAGCCACATGCCTACAGAATGAACATTATTGGCTGTCGCGGTAATGGAGGAGGATGCTCAGAATGGGAGAAAACTGGGCCACCTTTGTAGGTGACGCCAACTATACATGTGGCTATCGCTCACGAAACAGATGAATATATGATGGTGAAAGTGTTTTTGAAATCCATCAATGTGCCTGAAGTGTAACGTTTAATTACTACGACCTATCCAGCTTTCCTGCAATACCTGGTACTACAGATTAATTTGATTATGGTCACCTACCTCGTATGCGAGTATAATATTTTACAATATTTCTTCAAACAGCTTTCAAAATAAAGTAGCAGTGTTTATTTCTGCCAATGTCAAGGACTCTTGCTGCTATGCCCCTTGTGCAAACTCCGTTCTGTTTGAAACATTGCTCCCAATCCACAGAAACTATGTTACTATTTGCTCTTCAGTCCACACAAAATGAGTCAGCATCTCCCCATGACAGATATTGGGCCCATGTACATGAGTACTAGAAAGCTAAATTTACAGACTTCACAACACATAATTTTGTTGAACAGAATTAGTTTTGTGATTGTAATGGTGATTATTTGTTGTGAAACAAAACTCAGTTTTTGCTGAGAAAAGGTTTTGCCACTAGTGGAAATTTGTATCTTGCCTAGCTTGCTCGATATTGCAGGTTTTTGAGATTGATTTACTTTTGGTCCTCTGAATCATAGGTTGTACAGAAATGCATGTCATGATATGGGACAAGTCAGAATAGATGTGAAGGAAGGTGGAGATGCTGTGATGATTGACATATTAGCAATTTATATGAAGTTATAAAATTAATACCTAATTATATGATTGGAAGAGTACATTATTAGATATATTAGTAATGGATGCAGTGTAATTTGTACATAGGTCTCATTTATTCAGTACAAGAATCTAACATTTATAATAATAAAACTTGCATTCAGTTATATTACATTTCCTTGATTAAGATCAATACGAGGTGCGTCCAGAAAGTAAGTTCCTTTTAGTTATATAAAACGGACGGGTACAGATACAGAAAAAAATATTGATTGTAAAAAAATCTACAACTGTTAAACTACTTTTCTACATAGCTTCCAAAATTTTGTAGGCAATTGTCATAGCATGGCACAAGGTTTTGTGTGCCTTTTTCATAGAATGTTGCCGCCTTTGTATTCAACCATGTGGTAACATGTTCTTTGCTCATCATCATCATCATCATCATCGTTTAATTGTCCACCAAGGACAGATTTTAGGTGTAAGAGGAGGATTACTGTCAAAAGATTTTTTTTCCCCCCCACGATAATGCCTCACCTCACACACCGAATGTGACCAAACAATTCTTACAGAAATTTCAATGGGACCTGTTTGATCATCATCCTTACAGCTCTAACCTCTCTCCTAGAGACTTTCATCTCTTCTTACACCTAAAATCTGACCTTGGTGGTCAACACTTCAACGATGATAAAGAGCTGTTGCCACATGGTTGAATACACAGGCGGCAACCTTCTGTGAAAGATGCATGCAAAAACTTGTGGCACGCTATGACAAATGCGTACAAAATTTTGGCAGTTATGTGGAAAAGTAGTTTCAGAGTTGTAGAATTTTGTGCAATAAAATTTTCTTCTGTAGCTGTGTACAATTTAATTTTATTACTAAATGGAACTTACTTTCTGGACGCACCTCGTAATTGACATAATTGCCTGATGATGTTTGGAATTCAGCTTCTTATGACATGTTGGTTTCAATAAATTCTTGTAAGCTGTAAAAGCAGTGTTTAATTAGGAGTGACCAAAATTTTACTCTAAAATCCTTCACTTCTTTTGGAAGATAATAGTGAAGTTTTATTCCCACACATTTTACACTTTCGATGTATAGGTTTGTCGAATGGGGAACTAAACCGTTGAGAGTTTATTTATTTATTTTACCTTTTATCATGGTAGTGGTGGTGATCTGAGTGTGTCTAGGTTGGCAATAGTTTTCTTTTTGCAACATAGTTGGTCTAGTATCTAGTGGCATGGGGGAGTTTCTCGAACAGTGGTTTAAGATTCTTTCTGCTTCTTGAACAGTATTAATGCAATTGCATTTTTTACTTTAAACAGCTTCATTGCCTTTACACTATAGCCCAGAAGTTAATTCCATAGTTTAGTGCGGAATGGAAAAGAGCATAGTACATTGATGAGAGGGTGCTGGTATTTACAACATTTATCTGTCTAATCATAAAACCTACTTTATTTTGTCTAGGTTATGTCAAATGGCTTTTCCACGTAAGTGTGTGTGAAATGGCACCCCCTAAGAATTTGGTTTTACTTTACAATATAAACTTTATCGTCACTTAGTGATTTAATTGGGACTGGCGGGTTTTTATTTTAAACTCTGAAAAATAATACCGTCTTCTTTATATTGAGGAGTGGTCTGCTTGGTTCATGACATGGGTTTAGTTAGGTTACATTTAAAGTTTAGTACATCTTGGAGATGGTCTTTCAAGTCTATTATAACTGTGGTGTCATCAGCAAAGAGGATGGGTCTTTCAGTGGAAAATTTAAGGGGAGGTCAATTTTGTAAATTAAGAAGAGCAGAGGTCTGAATACTGTGCCTTGGGGAACTCCATATTTTATGGTTTCAATAGACTATTAGCAATTCCTTATTGATTGGTTTCATTAATTTGGACATATTGTTCTCAGTCGTTGAGGTAGGATTTAAAACTAATGATGACCAGTATCCCTTATTCCATAGGTTCTTCTTCTTCTTCTTCTTCTTCTCCCCTTCTTCTTCTTCTTCTTCTTCCTTTTGCAGTGTATTGTGATTCACATTTTGGAAATTGGCCATTCGGGGCCACCTCGGAGCTGCTGGACTGGACTTTTATGGGGTTTTCAAAAATTTATTTCTCTGGAATAGGGAATAGAACTACATTGTTTTTTATGTGTAAATAACTTAGTCATGTTTATTGAAACAAAGTAAGTTTTACTTTATTTGCCTTACAATAGTCAAATAATGGCATTTCCAAAATACAATGTTTTTAGTACTGGAAAAAACTCTTAACATACATTTTTCAGATGTAGCTGGCTTGCTTCAGTGTGATATATTTTAATGCATTTAGGCATACAGAGAGCCACACCACAGTCCAAACACCACCAGCAAGTTTCTTTCCTACAGGATTTCCCAGTCCATTATCTACTGATATCACAGCATGCTTTCCACACACTTGTCAGATGGTGTAATCTTGTCATGGAAATGCCTTCCTTGCAGTCTGGTATTACTTGTCCCATGGATGCCTTACTTTCTACATTACTGTTACCTTCCACAACAGAACTCCCTGCTAACTCTACTACAAAATCTGGTAACTTTGATCTTTTTCTCAGCTTCATTCCTAGTTTCACGATACAGGATAAAAGCATTGGTGGCAGAAACAAAAGATGAAAAAATTATTTTTCCACCACATTATCTGTTCCCTTTCAATGGATAATATGCAATCATCTGATCATACCTGTCTTAAAAATATTGTAGTCAAGCACAAAATTTGGTCAGGATTTTGTAACAAGCCCTGCTACCCACCACAGAACTACATCAGTTGTGGAAATGCCAAGTTTCACCAGTGGAAACGTCACTGCGAATTTTTCTACTTGCACCCAAGCATGAGTTGGGCACCACCCGCTTGTGGTGCCCAAGTCACACTCGGGCTCCGTCGTCTGTGTGTTGACCATACCAAAGGCCTTTGTCAAGTCAAGAAAATGCCTATGGCTGGAAACTTCTTGTCCACTAGCGTTGAAGTGTTATATAAGAGTTTCTGTATAGCATCAGTTTTTATTTTTCATTTTCTCCCTTGGAAAGCAACTTGACCAGGTTATATTTCTTTTTGTAAAAAATAACTTTAGACTGTCTGCCATAATGTATTCAAATATTTTGTGGAATACTAAGAGTTCTGCAATTGGCTGCTAATTTGTATCGTAATTACTTCCCGTTTTGAATTTGTTTGAAAATATGCCATTGAGGAATGAAGATAGTATATGTCAGTGGCATAACTAAGGGGGGGGGGGATGAGGGGGATAGAACCCCCCCCCCCAGAACCCGAAAAGAAGGGGGGGGGGGGGGAAGAAAGAAAGAGAAAAAAGTAAGAAAGAGAGAGAAAAAAGTAAGAAAGAGAGAGGGAAAAAAGTAAGAAAGAGAGAGGGAAAAAAAAAGAAAGAGAGAGGGAAAAAAAAAGAAAGAGAGAGGGGAAAAAAAGAAAGAGAGAGGGGAAAAAAAGAAAGAGAGAGGGGAAAAAAAGAAAGAGAGAGGGGAAAAAAAGAAAGAGAGAGGGGAAAAAAAGAAGAAAGAAATCTTATAACAGCAATCTGGTAAAGGTAAAGATTGGAAAATTGAGGTGTTTTACCATAAGCTTTCAACGGGAGTGGTAGATGATAGTCTGTCTGGAAACTGACTAAAATTTGGCTCGTCAAGCAGATCTATCGCCCCCCCCCCCCCCCCCCCCCCAAAGCCAAGTCCTAGTCACGCCACTGGTATATGTGATAGCGGTCTACAAATAAGCTTGCTGCAGTTATCCAATACTACTATAGCCTAAGATTCTTAATCACAAGAAAGACCATGAAAATACTTATTGCTGATGTCTAGAGTGCGGGGCACTTACTGACAAATTATGTGTCACTGTCCATTCCTAAGTAGAAACTCTTAACAGTAGTAATTACTATGGTTCTTGCAATTTGAATGACATCAAATTTGAAGTGTAGCTGAGGTACCATTTCGAAATAACAATCACGCCTCATGTGTCTCCGAAACATTTTAAAACAGCAAGCTGATGGTCAATAAAATCTCATAGCAAAAACTTATGTAAAATACAATAACCAAATTAAAATATTCTTTTGTAGTGAGTGCGCGCCACTGCGAACGACAGCCGGAAAAATTTCCCTGGATTTTTTGTCTTTGACGATTGAGAAATTGAAAATCGTTTTCATGTATTTTTTCTAATACATTTCCTGTCGTTGTACAGGAGTTGAGCAAATGTTTACATTAAATATTTTTAGTATAGCAGACTCTTTTTCCATATCGAAAAAGTCAGTAGTTAATATCTTTGCTGTCAGGTGTCGAAGATCTCAGTAATAACAAGATGGCGGAGTCAGTGTGCGGCGAGGAACAGTCAACACTCCTTGTAATGTAAAAATGGTCTGCTCTGCGAAGTTGGAACTGTAACTTGCGTGTAGGAATAGAAGAACATTGCGTCTTTACTTCAACTACGTGATTTATAATGCATGGAAGTGGGTGATTCGATCGAATGGCGTCAAGTCAATAACTTTTTTTATTTTTATTTTTTTATCCCAGACAACATGTTTTAGCATCGTATAATGTAGCAAGAGATATCAATATATATGTAACATACAAGTATAGCGAAAGAAAGCTTTGTGGTTCGAGTTCCTTCATAATTCTGCATGTACGCTTCGTTTACGAATATGAAAATAAAAGGAGGTTAAGTGACAACTTCTGTGAGAGGCATATACTTCACGGAATCAGCTCAAGTTTGGAAGAACAGGACGTTATCTCATTCAAGTAAGTACAGCTGTAAATTCCAAGTATATTTGATTCAGATATTAACGAATAATCTGACCACCAAATTGAATTTGAAGTACAAAAGTAATTACTTTGTTGTCCTGAAATGTTTGCAATCATAGAGTCGTTTTTAAACGCAAATATTTAGCAAGGCATATATTCCACCTTTTCTTTTAACAACATATATCTTTTTAAAAATATGCTTTCAGTTCAGAGTAACATTCTTGCTGTGCGTATTGTTGGAAATAGTTGGGAGGCCCAACACAACGTGAGCAAGGAAAGTTAGTGTCGCTTGTTATACTTTATGCAATATGATTAAAAATCTTAAAATTATCACTATTTAAATACATTATTTCTTATCTTTAAAGCGCTAATTTTTAGTATTTACCTGAAGATGTTTTACTTGAGGTATGCCAAACAGATTGTTAGTACGTACACAGGCCTATATATGAAAGTGGATTTTTTGTTTGACGTTTTCTTACCTATTACAACCATTTTTTCGATGTGCCTTGCTGCATGAGGTAGTTCACAATTTATCGCAAAAGCAACATTTCTAAACTGTATCATGTAATAGCGGACACTATTTTTGCTATGATATGCAATACCGAGAATTTGTATAGGAGTACAGCAGCTTCCAAGAGGAAACAATTTTGTGTATATGTTATCACTTTATGCGAAACCGTTTGTAACTAACAAATCTTTCACGAGTGGCTTATATTTAGTGATTGTAATCAGCAGTAACTCATAACTGTCAGTCACACCCAGTGTCATTGTTGCGTTTGAAGATGTATACTACAAGGGACTCTGCTACTGTACACTTTAGGACGTAAACGAATGTGCGCATGTGATGCGGTTCGTTATTGTACCGAAGTGTAAGTTATTTCATGATAACACAAATACAGAAAATTTATCACGGTAATGACTTAGAAAAAAGCTCATTGTTTAAATTTTCAGTGCCAGTACTTCAGATGTCGCACTACGAATTTCTGTCTGCAATAGCCACAAAAAATTGCAAAATCTGTAATTTTACAGTTCACAGCCCTAAACCATTTCCTTGTTTGTTCCACAGGAGATCCGCTTGTTAATGTTAAATTGATGAATATTGCAGCTGTGACAACAGGTGATCCTACTCATACCTGTGTTTTATTACCATTACATATGTGTCCTGATAATTGTCTGAACAGCAGCTACTATAGACAGTGCCTTATTCACCTTACGCCCAACCTCCAGGAATGAAAAGTGTGTAGTAAATTAAGCTCATCGTAAACGAATTCTTTGTTGGTATTGAATTGCACATTTGTGCGTGGGGAGTCTTTAGGGGGCGGTTTTTTATATCACGTTATATTGTAGTTCCTTATATGAGCATTTGAGCTTGTGTCGGATAGGACGACCGCTTGTGACTTTCACAGAGCCTGGTCAAGCGACTTTCCCAGGAAGCGGCCCGGCCTGGGTGGCCCTTTCCA
Source organism: Locusta migratoria (assembly GCA_026315105.1). NCBI lineage: Eukaryota > Metazoa > Arthropoda > Insecta > Orthoptera > Acrididae > Locusta > Locusta migratoria. The sequence goes on from CM048755.1 coordinate 239,208,277, forward strand.
ACTCAGTGGGCACCTTTTCTCAATGTGCCTGACTAATCAAGGACTTAGCACCGACCAAGCAGCCTCTGAAATAATTATGCACGATTGTTCCGTAATCTCGATACGGTCCTTTATTCATTATATTCTTGGGGCTGTAGGAATGGTTGTGAATCTCTTCACTAAGAGTATCTGCAATATGTTTTTCATTTCTGCTTGGTGGAGGAGTACGTTATCGCCGTTGCCACAAAAGGAATGTCTTATGTTTAATTTTAGTTAACTGATATCTTCATTACCTGTAATTTTCTTCCATTTTTGCCGATGTAAATGTTTGTCACTGATTACATCGCACTGTCAGAAATTCGAAGCATTAATCATCGTGATTCGGTTAAACTTACCGCTCACAAACTGACATGTCTAGATCCGTGTTAAAGAAGGAGACTAGATATTCATTGAATACATACACTGTCCAGTGTGTAATTACCTTTTTAGTGACCAGAGAATTATGACTAATCTAACGGGGTGAGTTCAGCTGTGTATTAGTGGATGCAGTTTAGCATGGGAATATGTGAGCGCAGTCTGAGATATTTTCAAAAGTTTGCTGGATGTATTAAATATTACAGCAACAGCGCTGTTGGCAGTCATCCAGTTTGGTGTCAAGTTAGTTGTATCGATTTTATCGAAATGGCAAATTAATAGGCTTTGTAGTGTACATTATAATAAGAGTTGCCAAAATTAGAAAAATTATTTGGATTTACAGATCATATTAGCAAGGTTTGTGGTCACAATAGTTGAATTTAAGGTCCGAACTAGGAGACCCATGCGGAGGAAGCACTGTTTTACACGTAGACAAATCAATAGCTTTTAAAAAATCGCGATGGACCAAACAAAGAAAATTTTAAACATACTTTTTGAGTCGAATAGCTGAAAATATTTTTAAAAACGACTGTCGCTCGCTGCCCGTAGCGACATCGTAAATAATTTGTAACTACAGTTATCGCTAAAGTCTGCACATTTGATGGACCTGGCACCGCTTGGCAGATTGTGTGGTGTTCCGGGTAAGAACATCTGTTAAGAGCTTTAATGGTGTCTGGAATTGACATCGTATCCGTGACTTTCACCTGCAGCTGAGCATGCTTTGTGTATGTGAAGGGCACAAAGAGGTGGGTAGCTCGAATTCGCCGGCGTTGTTTTAGAATATCACCGTGGAATGGCAAAAGGAAGTATGTCTAAAATTTTAAAACTGTCGGCCCTAATCAAGATAATCGCTGTCTTTATCTCAATCCCAACATCCCTATTGAAGGAGGCCTATATTCAGTCATGTTGCGACCTCGAACCTACCAATGTTTAATGACATCCCTGTAATGTACAGCTGTGTAATGTGGCGGATTTATTTGGAATTCGTGAACGCTTTAGAACATGCCATGACAGTTCTCACGAATTCAGTAATGTTAAGGTTAGATGCTATATGGCTGGCTTTTTGTCCTCTTAACTAGCAAGACGTATGTAGGTTTCTCAGCCATTTAAGAGGAACGTTTGTGACGTGTGATCATTTGACATTGGCCCCAACTGTCAAATTGATAACAGTCAATTTGATTATCTCGTAATAAATTGGTTTCCATATGGACGAAAAAAGAAAAAGTTCTCTAAACATGTGCTGTGAAATACATACCTGAAGAGCTATCAGCACTTGATTCATTCGTTATGTTTCATAGCATCAAAGACGAAGGGCTGCTATATTGTTGGATGACATTTCCAAGCCTGGGTTGCTATGTAAAACTAAGACCCGCCCACAACCCCTGGAAGTATCTGTATTCTAGAAACAAACTACTGATCAAGTAATTAGGTGGTCATCTGAATCTTACTGGTATAGTTCATCTAGCCTTATTCCACGTTCGTGTATTATGATCACTATATGTCAAATTTATTAACAGGGCATTCGGTCATATTACTGACATGGCACTGTCCCTTCTGTAATTTATATTAGCTAACTTTCAATTTCGGAAAGGTTTGCGCCTTTACAGACGTGTTACGTTTTCGCATGCTAATTACAGATTGCCTGTATACAATCTGCAGCCCTGTTTTCCTCCCAAGCTATCAGCATCCTATTATTTGAATTTTTTCTGCAGTGTGTATAAAGTGTCCCTGATAAGCGAAGGTGATCAGATGAGTTATGCGATTCGTACCCCTTCTGTACCAAATTCCACGACCAAGAGTTCTAAGACTACAGGAAAGTCCAACACTTCTCTTGGAGTAATTTAAGTTCTACGTAGCAATACTCTATTTTGTGTATTGATAAATGTGGGTTCGATTCTTTGTCGAAAGTCTTGGTAAAATCTAAAAATCCGGGCTGAATTTGCAACTAATTCTAAGTTTTTCATATATATTACCTTGTTCCCTACTTAGAAGTGATTTACAATGCGAAAAGTGATGTATCTGCTATAAGAGTTGAGTCTATTTTGACCTCTACCAAAACACTTCAAATATTCAAATGTTAGTATAGCTTATGGGACTTAACTACGGGGTCATCAGTCTCTAAACTTACAAATTACTTATGAACTAACTAAGACTAAGGACGGCACAAATATCCATGCCCGAGGGGGGATTCGAACCCCCGACCGTAGTGGCTGTGCAGACCGTGACTGGAGCGCCTCAGTCCCCTCGGCCACCGCGGCCGGCACCAAAACACTATTAGCCTACTGTCGTATATACACATGTATCCTTGCATGTGAATTTAATCGGCTGCTACATTGTTCTATCTTACGTTGCACTTTAGTAAATATTCCTCAGCGTTTAAGTGTGTGTCATTTTGTAATTTCCTAGATTTTTTACGTCATGCTGAATTATTACGTCAAATCGTTTAACAACTTCCTCTATGTCTTATCGGTGTTCTCATGTCGCTGGGTTAACTGCTGTATTTCTTTGATACAGGTGTTTGACGAGCGAACTTCACTGCCGGTATTAGCTGACAAGGGATTTAACTGTAGCAATTGCCAGTTCTCCATGGTTTACGTTACAGCAGCTCCTGTAATGTTTCGTCTCGACGCACCGAGATGTTTTGAGCTAGCTGGCGCAGTGATTGCAATACTGGACGCATATGCTGAAATAGTGATGCTTCAAATCTGGACATCCTAATGTGTTTTCGTTGGTTCTTTAGTCATTACAAAGATTTAACAAGCCGCGGCATGTTTGCTCCAGCTACGCGTGTATGTGGGGGCGTCTATTGTTTTCAACAGCACTAGACTATTATCTTTTACTGTACTAGCGTTTAGCTCATTTACTCTGAAATGTATTTTAGCTACCTATGAACGCTAAGTAGTAAGCAGTTTTGAAGAGCTAAGTACCCTGTTATCCCTTTTATTGTAGCGCGCTGTTAATTTAGTCCCTAGAGCTTTGGCCCTACCAAGAATGCTATTGATTAGTCGTATATTGCTGTTATTTGAATTTAAATTCTTGGAACGAGGTAATCCGCCTTATTATTTATATAGGTCACTGGTTCTATAATGGGTGTCAAGCTTTGTTATGCAGAAGTAGTACTGTAGTCATAGGATATCTTACTTCAAATCCTCTTTCACTAATCTATATCTATAAATGTGAATGTCTGTTCGGTGTACACTTATCACGTCCGAACGAAAAGGCGCAGAGAAATATTTGTACAGTTGCTAATTTATACGTGAGGAAGGTTTTAGGCACGGTTTTATAGCGATCTGATAGATATTTAGTAATTTGAAGAATATAACACGAAATGCGGAACAATAATTACTCTTTGAAAATGGTTTTATTGGTTGCATTGTTGCTTGAGAGTTGATAATGATTAAAGGGTGGAGTATATTGGGATGGAAAGTTAATCGGTGTATATAAAATTATGCGCGCGCGTGTGTGTGTTAATATTTCGCTTTGCAGCGAAAACTACAGAACGCAAACGAATGGTCTGTGTAAGTGTTGTCCGAAGTCTCTCGTTGTACACCATAGCAGTTCCATGCCGATAGCTATAAGGGGGTGGAAGATATGGTGGTTGAAAGTCGTCAAATTATAAAAAATTCGGACTGAAGGCCAGCGATGACGTTTGCGACTCTATAGCAAGGTGGTTACATACAGCGAAACGTGATGCCACAGACCATATCTTTGGTCTATGCATGCTACCATGTCTTCAGCTTTTTCACTGTAACGATAAGCATACGAATAAGGAAATATAAGAATACATAAATAAAGCAGTAAAAAAGAAATTTCTTTTAATACATCTCTTAAAAAATCGATTTGACGTTTCGCGCATTACATCAAGTGATCGATCTGTTACACCATTACAATCATTATTGTTGAATTTCGTGATTGGATTCTTCGAAACGAGTGCATGTTTACTTGTTATTTGATCTCGAAGCACACTACTGAAAGATAACTTATCTATCATAATCAACCAACACGTGAGCGAAGCCGCGGGTTTAAGCTAGTAGATTATACTGCAAAAATGATTCCTTAAGAAACCAGTTTTTAAAAAAAATTCACTTGTATGTACACTACAATAAACGAAGAGAAGCATTATTGAAACTCCTGAAGCAGTTTTTCGTTTTGTATTCTGAATTTACTAGTTCTTGTGTCACTATTGATTCAACTACTTGACACCCCAGGATGTCTGTTCTAAGCTAACGTAAATCACACCCCACAGATTATACTGTAATTTTAAATTTCATTTAATTACCTGTACAGGATTTCTAAGACCTTCCGTCAAATGAAGTGCTTATATCTCAAAATTCCGCTGGCTCCAGTATTTTACTTCATATATAAATCGTAATAATCAGCGTTTCAGTTCGTAGCTATGAATTAAGGAAACTCCTGTATCGCAATGTAATTTCTGTAATTTCTAACGCACAAGAAGTCTTAATAGGCTGAAGGGGTGCGAAATTATGTTCAAGGAGCTTCTATCTGAATTTTTTTTTTTTATCGGTTACTTGCTGCACTATAGTAACACCAATTTGTGCACGTTCACATAGTAATCTTCCAAATAACGCACTCATACCTCGACTGACACTTGCAACGTATTGTGTATTGAGGACACGGACAGATGTCGTTCGTGACCGAAACACCAGGGCTACTTTTAGACTTTGCACACATCTATATCTGGGTACGAAATTTCAGTTCTGAAGTCACCAGCCAGTCCAACAACTTTGGTCGCCATAACCTCTTTACTGAGTTTGAAATAATTCCCCTTCCTCTCCCCGTCACTGTTCGAACACTCATATGAAATGGTTTGACACATACATAACAGTACTATAGTCTAACGGACTAGCACTTCATTTTTGTGTAGCATTGTCTTTCAGCGGAGAAGTACCACTTATCAGTGGCAGCTTTGGGACAAACTCAGACATAGGAGGTCCATTCAGATATTACCAGCAAATCCTTCTGTCTTCAGCCAAGTCCTGTACGCTGCCTTTAGTATTTGGTGTTTGCTCTGCTTTTACGCTTTTCGCTCCAGTTCCGGTTGAATTTTGCGGATGAATCGGCTGACGATATGTAAAATTGTCTTTATAGGATTAAATAAAATACTTACAATTGACTATGCAACATAGATATGGAATAGTCCAACGCGGGAATTGCAACAGCTTTCCAGGCTTTTAAGACCCCGCCTCAAATCGCGTGAGTTAACTCCATTCCTACTCAGACAGATCTGCACATTCGTTTATCTGGCAGCCTGGAGGCCAAGGGAAGAAAAAATCCAGTAGTGTGCGCTAGCGTGGTTGCTTGCTGTCATTGCTAAGGAAGGATGTTACAAAATACTGGTAAAAGATTTTAAAATACTAATACAACTACCTAAAAATGTAGGCGTGCACTATTCAACAGTAAAATTACGGCTTACCTCTCCAGGCTTGTACGATTCTAAACCCAGCTCTAGTGTCATCAATAAAATATTTTTGTAAGCCCAGATTGCCAGTTGCCAATTTTCTTTCGCCAATGGTGAGCTGGAAACCGTAAATTTCGCACCCTGATCTTTATGTTCAATCATGTATTTATCGCGGTGTTTCCATATTTTTTTGCCGAGCCCCAAGTGGCTTTGAGATCGCGCCCTGCGGGAGAAAGAGCTTGTATCCCATACGTGTCTTCATATAGAAGATGCATATACGATGTGGCAGCATTTGGTTGAGAGAGCTGTTAAAAAGAACGCAATTTAAGTGGGGAAGTCTCTCTAAAAGCACATTGAGGCAAGAAAATCAGTCAGTGCCGTTACTGATTAGTAGAAGCAACGACACAGTTTTCACTTCTTGTTAGGGGACTATACACTGAACGTACACACGTTTTGAGGTAAATTATAGTGTATCACTATGCAGCAGTAAGTTACGTGTGAGGTGTGGTGCTGGCAGCGGCTTCACGTATGCGCGCGCGCGCGCGCGCGCGATGAGCCGAGGAATTTGGAATACTGATCAGTGATGGACGAGGGAGCAATTGATGAATGTTAGGACGAGTGTTCGTGGCAGTTGCATCCGATGTAGGTGTAGCGAAATGGCGATAGGTTTTGTTGCACGCTCCCTTTATTACACGCTTGACTGCACGCTCTACGGCGCTGGCGAAAACCGTGGCCACAGGGCACAGACTACCGGCACTCAGCAACTGACAGTCTACCACCTTCATTTAAAGTGTTTAGTACTTGATTTTCGGGAGCAGCCTGCACTCCCCGTTTTTATTTCCCCGTTGTCTTTATTTATTGCGGCAGGATTACACCCAGCGTCATTGTTGAACCGTATGTCAGTCTTGCACCGTCTATATTGACCAAGTTGACAGTGTCGAACAGTTAATTCTTAACTACAGGCCTCCTGCTGTTTGAGAATTGTTGGTTCTTTTCCTCGCTACTAATACGTTGGACGTCGGAGCCTACTAAGCTGCTTCGTATCGTAATACTGGTGGGAATCCGCCGAGCACCGATGTTCTGTCTCTCCATAAACCTAAATTTAAGTACCACTGACGATGTAGCAGACATTTCATGCGGGGGGTTATAATATCCAGAGTCGTGTTCTGATACTGTGGAAGTTATTACTAATATATAGACATCGAGGAAGAGTATTTTTCTACCACCTTTTGTGTATTAGATTACGAATATCTACGCCATTACAGCGGTCGCTGTTCGTTGAAGGTCGTAGTCTAGCGCTAGTCTAATTATTTACGGTAACAGCGGAGTAACCTCCATCACGGTAAGCTAGGGGGTCTTTAACCTATCCACATGGGAGGATTTAAATGTTTGGAGCTGTCAGTTTTAAGATGCGTTACTATTCCAATCTGCCAAGCACAGCGTTATTTCTCTGGGTATGTAGTGTTGACTTGTTGGCTTAGTAATTAAAAGGACTAAAGAACTAGGTCATCGGTCCCTCACATACCTCATTTCCGTTACATTACCTAAAATATAGAACAAAATTTATCATTTGCGTTCCATGAAGCACTGTTAAAATACAATCCTTTTAGTCACCGCCTTACTACAGGCAGGTACCTGCAGGGGATGTGAAGTAGCGCAGACAGGGAGCAAGGACAACAGCAGAAGTACTGCAGCAGTGAAAAAGACGCGAGTGGCGCAGCTTGGGGGACGTGCTTGCCACGCACGAAAGAGCTGTGGCAACCCTTGGAGGGGATCATATGAAGTGTTCCATGTTTTTCATACGTCGACAGAAAATCTATCAGTTAAGTTCAGGGTGAAGAATTAAAAACATTGCGTTTTGCCGACGACATAGTAATTCTGTCAGGTACAGCAAAGGACCTGGAAGAGCAATTGAACGGAATGGACAGTGTGCTGAAAGGTGCATATAAGACGAACATTAACAAGAGCAGAACTAGGGTAATGGAGTGCAGTGTAAGAAAATCAGGTGATACTGAAGGAATTAGATTGGGAAACGAAGCAATAAAGGAGGTAGATGAGTTTTGTTACTTGGGCAGTAAAATAACAAATGATGGTCGCAGTACAGAGGATATAAAATGCAGAATGGCAATGGGTAGAAAAGCGTTCTTGAAAAAGAGAAATTTGTTAACATTGAATATTGATTTAAGCCTAAGGAAGTCCTTTCTGAAGGCATTTGTTTGGAGTGTTGCCTTGTATGGGAGTGAGACGGACGATAAACAGTGCGGATAGGAAGAGGATTGAGGCTTTTGAAATATGGTGCTACAGAAGAATGCTGAAGATTAGGTGGGTGGATCGCGTAACTAATGAGGAGGTACTGAACAGAATTGGGGAGAAAAATTTCTGGCATACCTTGACTAAAAGAAGGGATAGGTTGGTAGGACACATTCTTAGACATCAAGGAATTGTGAATTTAGCGTTGGAGGGAAGTGTGTGGGGTAAAAATCGCAGCGGAAGACCAAGAGATGGATACAGTAAGCAGATTCAAACAGATGTAGGTTGCCGTTCTTACATGGAGATGATGAGGCTTGCTCAGGATAGGGTATTGTGGAGAGCTGCATCAAACCAGTCTCCGGACTGAAGAAAACAACAACAACAACAAGCACAATGATGAAGTAAGTACTTCCAGCACAAATGAAGTTACTTATGAGGCACATGCAAAATGTCCTACAGAATCACGTGTCTGAGGGCCTAGGAGTTCTGTGTCTACAGTGGTTGGACGAAAGTACGGAAATACCGCGAGAAATACATGAATGAATTATAGCACAGCCTCGTGTGGCGCTGTGGTATTTGGCCACGAATGGCACGTATGCAATGCATTACAAGTGTCAAATTTGTTCTGTGTAGATTGAGTACATTACGTCGGTGTTAAGTGGATTCGAAAGAGGGGATGTGTTGCTCCTATGAGTGGTTCTGTAAACAAGGTATGTTGTGTGTTGTGTTGCTAGGGCTATCCTCACGAAATGTGTACCACGTTCAGAAAAAGCGGAACAATGTATCTGCTGAGTCATAACGCGAACCAAAATCCGTGTGTAGTGGTCGTGACAAGTTGTCAGTATTTTGTCGTAAATAGGTTGCTGAATGGCAGAACTTATTGTCTCGTGCGTTAACTGTCAGAGTCAGTGCAATGGAATCTTCTGAAACAGGGATTGCTGGTAATCCATATCCATTAATCAGTGATGATGATGCTCGTGAAAGGCAAACGTAGTGGAAGCCATAAACAATGACTCGACTATAAAAGTCGGTTGATGAGCTGTTTCACACTGCTTGCAACTTTTGATACGGTTTGTTTACATCTTGTGTAGACCGTCCGAAGTGTACAATAAATACTGCTTGCTGCCGTAAGTGAAACAAGGAATTGGTTCGTTGATTGGAGCATACATGTTGTGGTATTCCATGTGCCTCTTGACTACTCTCCAAGGTCGCATTAGTGACGAGGACAGATTTCGGCTGATCGGGTTCATCTCATGATACAATGTTCGTTCCCTAACAGTGATGCGGTGGTCCGAGCCCCTGTTCACACGGGTTGAATTATCCAGGCCTAGTTTTGTGAGCACGAATGTATTGTCGCGTCTCCTATAGCTAATACTGGCTTCTACCGTCAGTATTACTGAGCCTTTACCTTTGAGAAAAGTGGGGCATGAACGTTTCTCTCCTCTTACAGTCTCACCCGTACTTGCCACTATTTCACAGAAATAATGGTCTAAAATTCCTTTGAAACCCGCACAGTACCGGTAGTTAATTCATGCCAAGACGACTGAAAGCTATTTTGAATGCCTTTTTTTACACCCTATTAGTCTTTTTGTACTACCGTATCTTTGTCCTGGTTATTTGTAAAGTGAGACTGATGCTAGGATTATACTAGTAACAGCTTTTCTTCTGTACCTACAGCCATCATTTCTCTTAACACTTTCGTGGTTAACGTTTTACTCTTACTCTAACAACAAACTGTCGAAAACCATCTTCATTTGTGATCAATATTATACTTTCAGGGTGCTAACAAGGGAACGTCCCAATCGCACCTCCCTCAGATTTAGTTGTAAGTTGGTGGAGTGGATAGGCTGTGAAAAACTGAACACAGGTCAGTGGAGAAAACTCGAAGAAGTTGTGTGGAACTATGAAAAAATATAAAAACTGAACGGTCCATACCAAAGATAGGTAATGTCGAGGACGTTCTGAGCACAGGAGCGTCGCGGTCCTGTGGCTAGCGTGAGGAGCTGCAGAGCAAGAGGTCGTTGGTTAGCCTTCTGTCGGCGAAAATTATTTTTTTTTTTAAATTTTCGCATAATTATGATCTGTCCGTCCGCTCATTGGCGTCTCTGTTCACTGTAATCAGTTTAGTCTGTGTTTTGGGACCGCAACTCAAAATCGTGCGATTAGCAGACGAGAGGAAGTACCTCTCCAATTGGAATCTAAAACCTTGATCGCAAGGTGACAGGTCAACCGATTCCTCCACAGAAAAACAAATCTGCATGTCTAATATATAAAGCAGAGTGTCCGTATGTACGTGTTGCATACAAATCTACAGTTTTTGTTCCAATCTTTATGAAATTTTGTACACGTAAGCTTCAATCCATGAGGACGATCGCCGTACGTGTAAGAATCACATACGATAAATAGTTCACGAGATATGACGTCATAAACAATGAGATGCGCGAAAAACTGCTGCATTTTGCGACGGTGCTGCTCATTTTCTCCTAAACCATTGGACCTATTTCAACCAAATTTGGTTCACATATACCGTACCTTGAGGTAACAATTTCTGCATGGTTAAGAATCACATGTGGCACATGGTTCAAAGGATGTTACGTCATAACCAATAGAAATCGCAAAACGTGCCATATAATGCGGCGAGGCTTTCGAAATACACTGTATGAGAATGACAGTACTTATCGACTTGCAACAAACTTTTAACATAATTCCAAACCTATATTAAACTTTTTCTCGATGGCAACCATAGCAAACTGATGAAAGTAAAAACGTTTCTCGCTTACTACTTTTCCGCTGTTTATGGAGTAAAACTACGGCTCTTGGTATGACGTTACAATTTACAATTTGAACACTACACATTGTAGCGACAGGAAATTTTACAGACAGTATACACGTATACAGTTGAATTTAGCTTCTAAATTGTATCACTGTACGACACGTAGTTCATGCGATGTGATAACACAAATGGTAACGTTCTTGGAAAACTGTCCCATCACGCACCAAGTTTTAATCTCTTACTTCTTTACTACTAATTGTATTCCTAGGAGATTTTACAGACATACAGTCCTGATAAAAATGAGTATATACCTGAAAAATGGCGGGAATCAATAAATAAATACCAGGGCAACGCCGGGTTTTCAGCTAGTATTCTATATGACACTGGTGACGGTATGTGCGTCATGTGACAGGAATCTCTTGTCGACCCACCTAACTTGTACACTTGGTAAATGGGTAAAGAGATTCTAGCTTGCACGATTTAGATTTTCTTGTGGCTGTGATAATCGCTCCCAAAAAGGTGGTGAAAACATAAGTTTGTCACATAAACTGCAACAAATAAATGCAACAGTTTCACAGTAGACTGACGTGTATTTAGATGTTTAGGCGTAGCGTCCTCATACTACGGCGCAGTTACCTCGCATCGGACGGACAGAATTGACATAAAATAAAAATTAAATCTTTGCCTGTGGGAAGACTCGAATCCAGGACCTCTCGTTCCGAAGCGCCTCAGGCTACCACAGGACTACGACGCTCCTCTGCTTACAACCTGCTCGACGTTGCTTATCTTTCCCATGGGCTGCTTATATATGCCTAACCACTGCGCCAACTTATAACTGAATCTGTGAGGGGTGCGATGGGGAGGTTCCCTTGTGAGCAGAATACTTAACGAGTCAATACTAACATTTTCACTTATGACAGTCTAAGAACATGTCAAAATCAAATTTTCAACATAAAATTTGATGAGTCACACGCATTACTATTACTTTGTACGGAATTTTCTGGGACATATACGCCCCACAAACAACAGAATTCTTGGCGTCTACATCTACATGGGATACTCTGCAAATCACATTTAAGTGCCTGTCAGAGGGCGTGCGGAATACGATTTGAATTAGTAAACATGTACTATGCCAGCTACAAGCGCATAGACGTTTATATTGCCATTCAGTCCCTAGTAGCACAGTGGTAGAATGCCAGGCTAAATCCAGAAGTCGTGGGTTCGATCCCCGCCAGGTCCTAGGATTTTTGTCACTTTCCAAGTCTTTCACCTCTGGCAATATTGTTGATGTGAAAAATATCGAATAGCATGGTGGTTCGGAACCCACGTTAAACTGTAGATCCCCAACTGGCTGGGTAAGTCTGTTCGAAGGTAGGATAAGGACAACGGCATACCACCTCAAAATAGGATCATGCCTAGTAAAGCACCCTGGTGTTCGGCCTGTTGACTGCTTTGTCTATTTTACTCCGTGTAGTTGTCTAGTTTCTGAATGCGCCACTAATGACAGGCGTGTACGCTCAGGTGTGTGTGTGTGTGTGTGTGTGTGTGTGTGTGTGTGTGTGTGTGTGTGTGTGTGTGTGTGTGTGAAGTTAGCGGGACCCATGTCCCATCAACCATGAAAGGATTAACATGTTTTACAACCAGTGTGCAGTGACAAGTCGTTCCGTTTCTAAACATTGGCGTGACTTGTTTATAATAATATGCAGTTGGCCATATAGCGTTATTAATGCTTTGCATGTGCCTGGAATTAGATAGCGACGAAGAAGAGAAATCTTGTTCTTTTGAAAGAGCTGTATAGAGAATTATCTGCGCGCCTTGTGCAGAGTATCCGTGCGCTTGGGATTGCCCCACACACAGATGCACGCGTGTAAAACAGTTTGTAAATCTGTCGGACCAAACTGCGTGGTCATCAGTCCGTAGGTTACAAACTACTTAAACTAAGGTAAACTAACCTAAGGCCAACACATCCATGCCCCAGGGAGGACTCTCAACTCCGACGGCGAGCAACCGCGCGCTCCGCAGCGAGGCGCTTTAGACCGCTCGGCTACTCCACTGCGGCATGCACGAGTGTAGGTTAATATGTTTCTAAACGTTAGCGCATGGTTCATTTTATTCTCACGCACAAGAAAATAACTCGACATAGTATTTTAAGGAGAAAAAATTTTTTCGGGTGTCAGGCTCTGAAGACGATCCTGAGCCTAAATTCGAGCTGTAAGTATGATAATGGGCGGAGAGAGCATGCGCAAGCACTGGTTGTCGCTCGCCCCGCCGCTGCAATCGCCAAATGCCCCAGCGCCAAGTAATAAAGGTGCTCTTGCAAGGGGTATGGGGCACCGATTTGGTACAAGAACCGTGTCAATTTTCACGAAGTGCGCTAACTTTGAGCTGTTGGTAGAGATCTCTGTTATGTTGTGATTCACAAGTTAGTTGGAAAATGAAACTAGAATTAGAGTAGCCTAGAATTGTTTAATTAAACGTCATCGTTGTGTTATTTTATTTGTATTTTACTGACAGAGTATTGAAGTGTATTTGCTGGGGACAAGCTATTCATCGCTACTGGCATGATTCGATTCTGATACTAAATCAATTATTTCGTCGTAATTCCTCCTTTGCTTCGGTTCACTCATTTTAATTTGGAGGGGAATCTAGCAGCAGAATATCAGTACGTTAATATTGTAGAAATAATACTGAAGGCATATGTGCGTGACCTAATCATCGTACTACATATTTTTTGCGATGATTCCGACTTCTGGAACAACATTTCGAAACACGTAGGGTAGACGTCCACTTGCCCTCGCCGCTGCAAGTAGAGTTACTTCCCATAATTCGTCCTCTGCCAAAGCGGCTATAGTGGTTAGACCTGCGCATAATAGTTCGCGATCGGAAGCGCTCACTTTAGTTCGCCACTAGTTCGCTCTTTTAGTTCGACCGCTCCCAGTGACGGCTGAGCGGCGTGGTCTGCGCGTGCAGGTGGATGGAAAGGGGGAAGTTCCCCCACCCAGCTGCTTCATGCGCTTGCTGCTTGAGTTGCCAACGATATCACGCAAACCAAAAGAAACGGAGGCATATAGGCATTCTTTTTTCCTCGTTCTATTTGGGAGTGAAATAGGAAAGGAAATGCCTAGTAGTGGTACAGTGTACCGTCCGCCACGCACCTTACGGCGAATTGCGGAGTATTTATGTAGATGTAGAAACAGTTTGTGGATAATTTCGCGCGTTTAAGTTTAGAGGTATCTCTGTATCTTGTCAGGTATTTCAAAGTGCAGAACACACCAAAACAGAAATTTTGTAGCACTTAACTATGTAATCTAGCAGGCAGACGCTCACCTCGAAATGACTCAGCAGCAGAAGGCAAACACGTGATTTTTAATTCTGCTACGCGCACTCTCGCTATTGCCCGTCGGTCGTCGGAAAAGACTCCAACGAACTATGAAGCGAGATACATTTGGCATAATCGTCCGCTGCTCCTAGTTCGTCCGCTCTTTTTGGCCTTTGCTACCGCCATTAAAATAACTTTTTTATGACAGCTTTTTTATATAATGAATCAGTGTTGCCAAAGCGTGTGCTATTACCCGTATTTTTGGGCAATTTGACGTCAAATACTTAGGCAAATAAACCAGTTATTTACACGAATGTGTAAGACAATGGTATTCAACTACTTTGCATATAGAGTACTCGTAGGACTTTATTTTTAAAATAGATTTCTTGTGGCAGTGAACTATGAAACTACAGCTTAGCTGCATCTCAGCTCGAAATGACGGTAACTGGCAGAAGGGAATCACGCGATTCTGCGCGCCCTCGCGTCCTCTCGCTGTTCCCCGTCAGTCTTCGGAAAAGGAGCGGACGAACTAAGAGGCGAGGGATCTGCGAACTAGTTCGCGTAGTTCGTCTGTGGGAGCGCTCTTCCGAACCAGTTCGTTCGCGAACTACACAAGACTAATAGTGGGCGTATCAAAATGTGCGCATGAAGTTTGGGAGCACAACTATGCGCCGAGAGAATTGAATGCTACTCCTGCGGCTTAAATTTGCCAGTAGGTTTATGTGAGCCAGCCATGTGTGTTGGCAAAGTGCACCAGCAAGGCAAGGTTGGCTCTGGCTGTCACTAATCGATAAGTACGAAACACTTGCATATTTTTCACCTGTTAATAATAAACGCTTAGAATCCAGCATGTACGTTTTATCTCGTAAACTTCCAAAAATGATGAACTTTACTTTCCCTCGAAGTAAATCATCACATCGATAAGCTTATGAAGTCAATTTCATATTCTAAAGGGGAGTTTTTGCATTACTGGTAACTAGTAGAATGACATTAAACCGTCTGAACATTTGCTGATGCGTTCAATGTCAGAAGAGTGCGTTTAGAGTTGAAATTTGTGAAGCAGAAATGAGCAGTTTAGGCAGAGCAGGAATCTGCAACGTACGTGATCTGGCTGGCAGCTAATTAGGTGCCACACATTTTGATTCAATTTGCAAATTACAACGCATCTTAAGAATGAACTTTTCTGATGGAGACTTTGGTGTTCCTTGGTTCGCTCTTATGGACGCCGTTATTGAAAGCGGCTCGGCTCAAGTGAACGAGGCACATGTAAGGCCCCAGAATCCGTTTTCATTCCCCAGAAGTAAAGATTTGTCCAGGTTTGTTTTGTTCCCAGGTCGTAGTTTTTTATTTAGAAACTACGGTTTCAATAATTTATACCTTTTTATTACTGGATTGTTGAGCTCCGTGTCTACTTGCTGATTTTTTTTTTTTTTTTTTTTTTTTTTTAACTGAAATCCACAGCCATTTCTTCAAAATGTTTCAAATGTTTGTATAGCTTGTGGGACTTAACTGCGGGGTCATCAGTAACTAAACTTACAAACTACCTATGAACTAACACTAAGGACGGCACAAATATCCATGCCCGAGGGGGGATTCGAACCCCCGACCCTAGTGGCCGTGCAGACCGTGACTGGAGCGCCTCAGTCCCCTCTGCCACCGCGACCGGCAGCCATTTCTTAATGCGTTTTGTTTAGCCAAGACGCGTTTCGGGTTTTCACCCGTTTTCATGTATTTTTTTCTGCATAAAACACATAACCAGCAAGAAAAGCGAAATGGGGAGTAATACTATTTAAATTCTATTTTACCAAAGTGAAAACAATGAGATCTTAACCGAAGCATCGGCTGGAGAAAAAATGTTAAAATGTTTGTAAATTTATCGGACCAAACTGCGTGATCATCAGTCCGTAGCTTACAAACTACTTATTTCTAAGGTAAACTAACCTACGGACTAACACACACACCCATGCCCCAGGGAGGACTCGAACCTCCACGGCGGACAACCGCGCGCTCCGCAGCGAGACGCTTTAGACCGCTCGGCTACTCCACCGCGGCTCGGCAGGAGAGAACTGCGCATAGGCGGATCAAGGGTGGGCAAGGGGTGGGGGCCGAAGGATTTTGCCCCCCCCCCCTCCAGCAGCTCTTTTTTCATTTTTTTAATAATGCGAAGCTAGCTATCACTGCACTGAGTCTTCAAAACTGTGACACTGATTGGGCGTGGTGTAAAAAGGGGTGGCGAGAATTTTCACCCCCCCCCCTTCCCCCAGCAGGCCGTCCTGGATCCTCCCCTAGAACCGCGCGCAGATCAGTCCGCGTTTACAGACGGCGACGGCGGCAGCGCTGAGCGTGCCCAGACACCTGCCCGATGCGCTGCTCAACTCGTCTGCCTCTGCGTGGATCACGCGGCCGCGGTTGGCGGTGCCATCAGGTTTGCCAGTCACAGTGTTTACGGGATGCAGTCATTTGCTTCCTTATCTCTTAAGGCGCACGTTTCCGTGCTTGTCAATATGCTAGTCGCGTTCCCTCACGTGTATATACTTCATGAAAAGTCTAAGAGGAAAGTGACATGTCCAGATAAAAAGGGCAGCGATTTACTCCACAGAGGTCTCGCACTTGTTTATATAACATCGTATGTTGTACAATGTAATTCTATCGAATTACTAAGAATATCTTAGAACCTATGAGAAAAAGAGAACGTGAGAAATATTTGGACAAGACGCGAAACAATCACGCGCCGTTTCCAGTGTTCATGACAATGTGCTAGGCCAGTCGGCCGTAAAAATTTGTCTGCTAAATATATTATTTGTAGATCTGTTAATTGACATGTAATTCAAATGTTTGTAAATCTATCGTACCAAACTGCGTGGTCATCAGTCCGTAGCTTACTAACTACTTAAACTAAGGTAAACTAACCTAAGGACACACACACGCACACATACACACACACACACACACACACACACACACACACACACACACACACACACACCTATGCCCAGGGAGGACTCTAACCTTCGACGGCGAGGAACCGCGCGCGCTCCGCAGCGAGGCTTCTCCACCGCGGCGACATGTAATTATATCGTGTGTGTTTTGATGGATCTTTAGTGGGTCGATGCCTTGAAACGACAAGTTTTCGTAATACGAAACTTCTGTAACTAGAAAAGCGTTTCCAGTCATTGTACTACAACCATTGGTACACGTTACTACGTTTTTTAGATCAATTTAATCACTTTCCTGTCTTCTGAAATGACATTTGCTTAAGGCGCTTGTTATAAATACAAAACTCAGCAAATACGTGGCACTACCGACGGCCAATACGGCATTTCCAAATATTTGTTAATCTTATGGGACTTAACTGCGGGGTCATCAGTTCCTAAACTTACAGACTACTTATGAACTAACTTATACTAAAGACAGTACAAACATCCGTGCCCGAGGGAGTATTCCATCCTCCGACGCGGGAGGCCGCGCGATCCGCAATGTGGCGCTCCAGACCGCTCCGATACTCCCGCGCGGCTACGGCGTTTCCATCTCTGAATAGGAAAGATCTTGAATGTGTCATAGGTGACGTTCTCCTATCTCACTGGTGAACGTTCAAACGCACCCTCAGCATATGCTATGCTGCACGTGCCAGAAGGCACGCTGTGACGCTAGAGACGTCCACGTTCAGATAGCGGCCCATGCGCGGTGCTATCTGAGGCACCCGTCACTGCACTTTTACATGCACCCTTGCCTCCTCGCACAATGTCCACGTGAACCTACATGCGTACGGGAAGTTGCCTAACTCAACCCGCACCTGAAGACTATCTTCCGCTGAAATGTTTATCCTCGAAACGGTGGCGTTGCGACTTATTTCGTCCTTTCATCGTTCGCTCTGAAGTATAGTATCTTATGAAATTTCTCAGTGATCCCCTAATCAATGCCTCCTTTAAAAAGCCTGTTAGCTTGAAATAATTATTGACCTATGTCTGGTTTACCACTACCTCCAATTACTCTCTACTGCTGAAACCGTGAGTCAATCTTTCTTGCTTCTCCCGTGCGTGTAACTGACCCCGCCATCTAAGCCTTTTTTCCTCTCTAATTGCTTTATCTATGCTGTTCATTCCTAGTTTTTCTTTTATTTCTTCATTATGGACAACCTCTTGCCATTGTTACTCCTATTTTCATATCTGTAACCTCAACTTTATAAGGTAACCTTTATATATCCCATTTCACTCCCATATCATTTTAGTTGGTCGATTGTGTGGTGCACTGCTAACCTGGTCTTTGTACTAACTTCCTTCTTGGATAAGAGTCGATTGCAGCTGAACATTTACTGTGTTAGCTTTGTTACATCAAGATTCCAGTTCTTTATGTTACCATCCTGTGAGAAAATACATTCTGAGTACTTTAAACAGGCCACTTGTTTTAATTTTGTTCCTCCTATTTGGAACTCTTAGATCTCTTCCCCACAGGAATTTCCTTTTTGGAGATGCTGGTCTGCATACCATAAACCCTTACATCTCTGATCTAGATCTGAAGTATTATACTGCATCCTTTCAATCAAATCCGCCGAAACACCTAAGTCGTCCGCATATGCAGCACTACTTATTTTCACCTATTTTAGTATTACCCTGCCAGTCTATCGTTTCCAACAAATGATTTGTAGGCAATATTAACATCAGTGGTGAGAGGTTACAGCTTTTTATTACTCCTGAAACTACCCTGAATCATGAACACAATTTACTGTGAACTAACTGCTGCCTGACAATCTACGTAAAGACCTTTAATTGCCTTCAGAAGTTCGTTTGCTATTCCATAATCTTGTACAACTGACAATTGCTTCCTCGCAGGAACACTTGTTGCGTTTTCTAGATCTAGTAACAGATGCGATTCCGTTTTCCACTCATAGCACTTTTCCTTTATATGCCATAAGCTAGAGATCTGATCCTGACAGCCTCTAAGAAGCCGAAATCCACATTGATATTCATCCAGCTTGACTTCCACTAATAGTCGCAGTCTCAATACCCGAGAAGATTTTGCCCAAAACACTAATTAAATAGTTGTTTTGTTTCCATGCTTGAAAATGGATGCGATTAGTGCTTTCGCTCCGTCAGGCGGAACCTGTCCCGACTCCCACGCCGTTTCAAATATATTGTTTAACCATTTGGAACCAGTCATTCCAGTTTATTTCACGAGTTTCAACTTAATTTCATCTACCTCAGTCGCTTCTCAACTTCCTCGAATGTGACCTTGTTTCCATTATTCCTATCACATTGTACATTGAAATCAAACACTGAACGCCTATATTGAACCACACTTCAAAATATTCCCACAATCTGCGCAAGGCATCAACAGCTTTCACTAGTAGCTTTCTTGACCAGTCTAAACCCCTAGTCAATTCCTACTTAGCTTCCAAAGACTGGTAATTACTACACTCCAACAACTTGACCTAGTTTCCAAACTATTACTGCAGTCTTTCCATGATTTCTACTTTAACGCAGCATTTATCTGTTTGGGTTTGTTTCTTCAACCGAAGTTTGTTTTCCTGGATTCTAGTATGAAGCCTTTTAAGTGCTGCCTGGACTGTCATTCCACCGCGCTGTCTGCTTCTTGCCTTCACACCCTACTGCTGCAAGACACACACTAGCCGTCGCAGGAAAAATGTTGCAGGCAACATTCTTTAGACCTATCCCAGTTAGAAAAACAGAATTGCAAATGTCACTAGAAACTGCACCTGACGACGCAGAGATATTGCATAAATAATATCCGCAAATGGTCAATGTTTCTCAGGTTTTGCTCACGTTACATTTCGCTCTTTTTTTAATTTCCAGTCAAATTTTCTATCCCCATTGCAAACCCCAACAGACATTTCATAGGTACATGTTTTGTACATTAAACGATGTCAGAATATGAATTACAGCAAATACTGCTCACAGTGTGGGTTGGTCATGCTGCTTTATCTTCCGCTCATTCGTGTTTAGTTTGAATACCTCAATTGTCAAGAAAGCATATTTCCACAGAACGCTTATCTTTTGTCTTATTTAAACTCGCAGCTAGCATTTAACCTCCTATGACCGCGTCAGCCGCCTGCGTGTGCGCATATGCGGCCAGTTTATGGAGGCACACGCGCTGTGCAGTCTGCGCTACGCACTGCGCTGCTTCACTTCGTCTCAACGACTGCTCTACCCAACAAATGTTATTCTGCTTTTCTTTACCATTACCGGTAGTAACGATGTGATTTGTTTTAACACTTTCGAGCACGGCGCCCGTACGACATACGAGCGCACGTGTATCGACCACTTGAAAATTGTGTATCAATCTCGCGAAGGCGGTTTCCGTACTGTGTGTTCTTTCGCCAGTGGTCACCATTTACCGACTAACGTAACTTAGTGGCAATACAGCTACAAGATCCGAGAGTTTTGTAGCCCATTTGCGTTCGTTTACGCAAGTAGAAACAAAAGGCACATACCAAGCTGACGGACTGGCATATTTCATGAGGATACAAGATCATACATTGAAGATACTGACGGGGGATTCATACTGTCCTCACCAAAGTGCGAGTGATGATTCAGGTAAGCCTGTGTTCCAGTTTTCTGTAAAGTGGATAGTTTATTCCCGGGTTTTGTATTGTAATCCGTGTTCACTAAATTTCCATTCACGACGTATGACTATTGATTTACGTATTTATTTTTCGTAGACTAGGGTACAAAATTTACGGTCGCCAGCTCGCCATTGGCGACCGAAAATTGGAGCTGGCGACCTGGGCTTACATTTAAATTTTGTTTTCTAAAAACATTAGAGCAAGGTACGGAATTGTACATTCACAAGCCTGAAGAGCTAAGCTATAATTGTACTGATGAATAAAACAGGTCTACATTTCCAGGTCGTTGTATCAGTATTTTTGATTTTTCAACACCCTATCTCTGTATTAGTTCAAATAAATTTCAGTGAACGTCTTTTTTGTTGTGACATCGTGTAGGCCGTACCTGCGTAATGATCTGATGGACAGAGTAACTTGTAATTTGCGGTTGTTTGCTGATGATGCTGTGATGTAATTTACTGTAATAGCATACAGGATGACAGACAAAATTTCTGGTTGGTGTGAAGAATGGCAGCTACCTCTAATTGTAGAAAAATAGGTGATGCGCATGAGTAGGAAAAACAATCCCACAATGTTCGAATACAGTATTAGTGATGAGCTTTTTGACGCAGTCGCGTCGTTCAAATGTCTAGGCGTAGAATTGCAGAGCGATATGAAATCTAACGAACATGTAAGGACAGTTGTAAGGCGGACCGTCGACTTCGGTTTATTGGGAGAATTTTGGAAAGATTTATATCTGTAAAGGAGACCGCGTATAAAACGCTTGTACGACCACGTCTTGAGTATTGCTCAAGTGTTTGGGACCCGCAGCAGAACAGTTTAAAGGAAGACATAGCAGTTCAGCGGCGAGCAGCTAGGTTCGTTACTGGTAGGTTCGGCCAATGCGCCAGTGTCACGGAAATGCTACGGGAACTCAAATGGGAATCGCTGGAGGAAAGACGTTCTTTTTCGAGAAAATTTAGAGGGCCGGAATTTGAAGCTGAGTGTAGAATGATCTTCCTGTCGCCTACTTACGTTTCGCGTAATGACCACAAAGACAAGAGAAATTATGGTGCGTACGGAGGCATGGAGACATTCCTTTCTTCCTCGTTCTATTTTGGGAGTGGAATTGGAAAGAAAATGCCTAGTTGTACATTGTACCCACCGCCACGCACCTTACGCTGGATTGCTGAGTGGGTATGTATATGTAGAGAGGTACACTTCAGTTTCATTTAAGCAGTTGCCGGCGGACTCGCGCGCGTGGTCAGAGCTAAAGTTGTGTACAAACAGCGCCTTATTACTTAGCTATTGGAGTTTAGCTGTTTTGTATAAGCGATCAAAATTTCACTGCTTATGTTGAACATTAGTATTCTATTAAACAATTTGATATGGTGTTATATTTAAATATATTGTTCGAAAAAATTGCCCGCCAAACTGAGTCCATAAAGACAGACACAGGAGGGGGAGGTAAGTTTTCATTTCAGATAAATGGGCTGTGGCTTCATAAGTTAAATTTCTCACCCTGACTTAGACGGTGGTACAGACCATTCAGTCTCAACTGTATCCTCACAAACTGGTAAAATATTTGCACGGCATTTTCCATAGTTCCACACAGAGGAAGTGAAGTGAATACAACTAGATACTGCAAGGTCTGTTCAGACAAAGACTGGTAAGAGCAGAAGTTGAAGGTGGTTCAGCAACTTTGCTCCCCAGGTTTTCAACACTAGAATTACATTAGAACCAAAGGAGAATCGCTTAGTTGCAGACACCTACTTTGAGAGCTCCTTTTTCTGTTTTAGTGAATGTAGAATGAATAATTATGTATCACTCAAAAACCAATACGTAAAACTTTTCTTTTTCGTGGTTTTGTGTTTTCTGCTAGTTTTTCCTGCGTATTGCATAACTTAAGATGGCTAATTTTCTCTCTTAAATGACGACAATTATTCTTACCATGTTTCTGCAGTTTGCAGTTTAATAGATCCCCAACTATGCCAGTTCACAGCGAAGTACCGGGTGAAAAGGGGGCCAGTGTTGAAAGTGTTAGTTTCGGAGCACTATCACAGTCTTACTTTTTCGGCGTTGGTACATCGCTTTGGATGCCATATGATTCTTTTTGTACTTTTGGGGCTATGTTTTGACTCACTTCTAAAGTGCACACTGACTTATTGAGGAGTTTCGTTATACAAGGTCTTGCACCTAACAAAGCGTTCTATTGATCCAAACAAAACAAATTTAAAAAAATATCGCTCTTATGAAACAATTCACACCAAGTGGTAAGTGCAGTCGAGGGATCGCTGATTCCATTTTCTAGATTCACAGAAGTCTTCATACTGCACCTGCACGTGCTTATGGAATGTATCATTTGAGGTTGGATGCATGATTTACTGTCGGAACAGTTTGTGAGAATTGATGGGAAGGTATCGACATCGACTAAAACGAGTGATATCTGGTGTTCCCCAGGGTGTTATAGGTTACCTGTTCTTTCGTATCTGTAGAAACTACTTGGGTGATCGTAAGTCGTTTTAGGTTTCTTGCAGATGGTGCTGTCTTATCGTCTAGCAGAGTCGAATATCAAACTTCAGAACGTTTTAGATATTTATAAGGTGCGAAAATTGGAAACTGACCGTAAATAACAGTGTTGAAGGTCGTAAATTCAGCTAAATATTCAGAAATTGCAATTACGTCAAAATTACACTGGAAAACACAGAAAATGTGAAGGCTGGAAAATGGTCATTAGAGCTGGAGCTCACGCTCGGATTGTGTTTGTAAGGAAATCGGACGTGCCTTTTTAAATTACCCCTCCGGCATTTGCCTGGAGTCAGGGAAATCGCTGACAACCTAAATGTGAACGATCGGGGGTGAATTTGAACCAACGCCTTTTCGAATGTGTCCAGTGTGTTGCCCCTGCACCACCTCACTGTGTATAATACGTTGAGGGGGGGGGGGGGGACGAATCGAAGACTTCGGTGAATCGGCTGAACATTTATAAAACTCAATAGAACTACTAAAGAGGCCGCCTGCACTAGGCTGTCCGTCCTGTTTACGAGTATTCCTGCGCGATGTGCTATCGTTATCAGATAGGGTTGACGGACATCTAAAGATTACGAAGAGCAGCACGTTTTATACTCTCGCTATACACTGGACGAAGTGTCATGGAAAATACGCTGTTTGGTATGGGAATCTTCAGAACGATTTTGGTGGCAGCGAAATCTATTTGATAATTTTTTATCTTTGACTCTCTCCTGTGAATGCGAAATATATTTTTGACTCCCATCTTCATAGGGGAATGGATCATCAATAAGAGAGAGATCAGGGTTCGAACGGAGAGATTTAGGTGTGTGTTCTTCCCTTTTATTATTCGAGTCTGGAAAGGTAGATGGCCGCGGTGGAGTAGCCGAGCGGTCTAAGGCGCCTCGCTGCGGAGCGCGCGGTTGCTCGCCGTCGGAGGTTCGAGTCCTCCTTGGGGCGTGTGTGTGTGTGTGGGGGGGGGGGGGTCCTTAGGTTAGTTTACCTTAGAAATAAGTAGTTTGTAAGCTACGGACTGATGACCACGCAGTTTGGTCCGATAGATTTACAAGCAACAAACAAAGGTAGATAAATAGTATAAAAGTAATTCATTTAACTCTCTGCAACTCCAGTGTGATGTGCAAGGTAAAAAAAGGTATTTTTTTATAAGTGTATTACTGATCTCCGTTTTGCCTTTTGCTGTGTCGCCGAAAGTGTTGTGCGTTGAATATTTCCATTACTCACGGTATCGCAAAAAGTGAGCCGTTTATCTTTCTGTGGTGGTCAGTAAACTGCCAATAGATGCGGAAAAATTCCCTTCCTGACTTTGGCATCACTATTTGGACTAACATTTGCTGGATAAGCAAAATCCGGTATGTTCGGAAGTTCGTGCTATGATTAACATGATAGCAAGTTATCCAGTGTAAGTGGATTCTTTGGTGAACGCGTTTAGGCTGATCTATTAAATTTGGGGAAATAAATGCTACTGTAACAACCGTTTTGAACGAAACGCATCAACGTTACCAAAACTGATAGCTCTGTCCTGTTTTAGAATCTGTCTTTTGGTGTTCACTTTTCCTCAGCAGCTTTCTGAACTAGTTCGGAATGGAAGTTGATTTAGTTGCTGGTTAGTAGTTTCGCGTGTAATAAAGCGTACAGCTACTTCTCAGAGCTCTCAAATGGTATCTTTTATCCGGGGGCGGGGGAGGAATGTTTATAAGTGCGAAGTTCCATGTCGATGCGCACTCTCATGAGTATTTTTAGCCGTAGTACAAATTTCAGTAGGTTTTCTTCACTGTACCTGTAAATATTGGGTCTGTGTTATGATTCTTTTATTCCACCTATTCTAGGGTGACCAGATTTCCAAAATCAAATTACGGGACAGAAATCAGAAAGTAAAATGAAGCCAGATTTTGTGAAACGCTTCGTAAATGATGTATCAGTGCAATAGATTTGAGTTCAAATATTTGGTCCTTACTGCAGATACATACGTCACTTAAAGCTTAAACGCACATTGCGTTACTAATGGCGTAAATATTTTTGTCATTAGGACTGACATATACAGTGGGGTCTTATTGTTCACTCCTCAGCCAATTTTTCAGAAGAATCCATGTCATTCAGGAGTATATTTTGAAATAGTTTTGTGAAAATTAAAAGGTTTGTATTGAAAGTGTTAAGTATATAAGTAAGACTCATGTTTAGGATACTTCATATGTTTTTATCAGTCTGTAAAGCAATGTCGTCAGACACTGCGCAAATGTAATTATTAGCTGCAAATTTTTGCACCAAATATCACGATATAAAAAAGGTTGAGAGTTATATTTTTCACCAAGACAGTATTTCTAAATTCGTGCTTCACTTAATGAATTCCATTGAATAGAAGGGACAGGATGTTTCGATGCATGGAAAGCAAATAAGCCTTTCTCAGCAGCAAAACCCTCACGTTATCATTTATGACACTATTCTCACGTTTTGCAACAAACGACATCACACTTTATGATGAATTTTTCCGCTAAAGAGTAAGGCCGTGTCTGTTGCACACCGACCCGAACTGACGACCGATAAAAATACTTCTATTGAACGTGAAAATAATTGATTTGCAATTGTAATTTCAGAAATGATTACTCGCCTTCATTCATTTTCGTATTTATATCAAGAAGTAACGCAACTGGTGACTTAATGGTTTCAATCGAAAGGTATAAATGATATGTCGTCAAGCAATAACCTATACAAAACTACTCGCAATGTGAAAACATTATTGCAGAGAACTCCATAAATCGTCCCTCGTACACTTTTGTTTAATCAGAAGTGTACTTTTCTTTTTCTTTTGGCTAAAATCAGATATCGAATTCTCCGTTTTATTATGGTACATTTATTTAAACACACAACGCTTTAAAAATATGGGACGGTTACCTAAAAATGGGAAAGTCCCGTATATGTGTGGTCGGGACAACGGGAATAGGAAAAAATCCCGTAAAATACGGGACGTCTAGTCACCCTGCTACCCTGTTCGTGAATTACGAATTTAAATGTATGCACGGGTGTTGACAAGGTCTTGCACGCGTGAACAACTCCAGGAAACCAACAACCTGTATCCAAACAGTGACCAATGCGCTATTGGTTTTTAGGTAGGTCCTGTGCGGAAACAGCTCACAGAAATGAGATTTCCTTTTAAAAAAATGCACTGGTTCAGTCAGTCGACGTTTTCCCACCAGCCTATCGACAGCTTTAGCTTTCACTTACATAAAAAGGTTGAGAATACTCTTCGCTATAGAAGGACGAACGCGGAAAAGTGCAGAACAATCGCGCTAGTGCGTCGGAACAGTTTGTTACTGCCATCAACTTATTTTTTATGTACACATTCATGTACTGCATCGTTTTTTGTATTGATTACACGTATGGAGCATCTGCGTTCGCTATAACATTTCCTTGATTGATGAACACTAAAGATGTCTGGAATTTTTGCTATACGTTCAACCGGTATTCGGCGTGTGATATTCCCTGGTAGAAAGTCACCGTAGGGGGCTTAGCGCAGTTTTGTGCTGAAGAGAACCTCTGTGAATCAGCTAAGATGGATAAGGCTGCCGTGTCCCCTCATTGTGAGGGAGCGCCGTACGATTAGAGGCTACTTTCTAAGCTGCGGCCTTCTCACCTCGCCTCACCTCCGCTCTCGGCGTCTTCACGACCGCTTTCTCTTCTCCTTGCAACACGTTGCAAATTGTCTCTCGTAAAGTGATAAAGTGAGCAGGGCCCTCGCTTTTATATTGTACCATCCTGTCGGACTAAGTGCAAATGTTAATTACTTTGTGGGGTTTATTGGATAGTCATCATTAAAAGATTAAGTACCAGTTAGCAGCTGTCGTTCACTTACATCAGTTCACTACTGCACACACATCACTGAACACATTTGTTACTCCAATCTTGTTTTTATTTACTACTAGCAGCCCGCCCTCGGTTTCGCACGGGTGGCAGGACATAAATGCCTACATTTTTTCTTGGCATGTCAGCCTGTTTGAGCATGTTGGTAGGATTAAAGTTTAACTCTTGTTCGTCCTACTTCGAGTAGTTATGTATTACCAATCCCGTAAATATTTGAATCACATCGTCGGTTGGTAACAACGGTATGAAAATCCGCTGAGTAGTTCAGTTAGACAGTGGGAGGACTTTCATAATACGTATATGCTGAAAGAACTCCGTTTCAGGAAAGTTTAACGTTATGGGTAGATCGGTGACTTGTTAATCACTTACAGGAAATTAAAAGATAACATTGCTACTTGTACCAAAAGAGAACGTAACAGTTTTTCAGATACTTTTATTTTTCTATACTCTTGGTGCACCGTTTTACTTCCATGGTTTGGTGACCTGATTTTTATTTTAATAAACAATAGTAAAATTTCTTTTTAGACTGTTAGTTGCCAGTTAGATTTAATGCAGCCATCTGCTCGCTGCTTTTCCCCTGGACCGCATGCTCTCGAGCTTTCCTTGCATGGTTTTCTGTCGAGATCATCTCTTCTCACAATATAGCCAATGAATTTGAACATTTTTGGTTGACATATGAAGAAACGTACCTGGAGATGAGTAGCTCTGTACTGGACTTTTTTGTTCTTCCAGTATTTTATACGCATAATCCTGGGCCAGAACTGAAGCGCAAACGCAGCTATACGCTGCTTGTTTTCGGCTTTAATGGTCCATATTTAACAACAGAAGTAAAACAAGACGAATCTTTGTGCTTTTCGTTATTGATGTGGTCTGTATGATGGTGAGCTACTTCATAGCAGCTTTGACGTACATATATAGGACTTCCAGTTCCTTTAACAGAATTGGACTTAATAAGTTCGAATTTTTTCCCCTCCTTTTTGGAAAGAAATCGTCACGCGTTCATCGTCTCTCCTCCAACTTGAGACAATTCTGTCTGATGAAAGATAGAAACCGGTCACCTTTATAAAAAAAAAGTGTATAGTTTCTGCGAAATTAATATGGAAAAATCAAGAAGATTTGGACTTCAGACTTCTTTATAATGATCCTTATGATAGGTGAATGTCCTGTAATTTATTTATTTATTTGTAACTTAGGAAGTTCATCCTCGCTACTGGCTAAAAGCACTATCAGCAGCAAATTTAAGGTTAAACTTCTTGACAGATTAAAATTGTGTGGCAGATCGGAGTTCGAACTCAGGACTTTGCCTTTGGTGGGCAAGCGCTCTACCGACTAAGCTACCTGTGCACGCATCGGGAGCCGTCCTCAGTTTCATCGCCTCCAGTGTGAGCCAAAGACCCAGAGTTCGAATCCCGGTATGGTACACAGTTTTAATCTGCCAGGAAGAATCACATCAGCGCGCACACTGCTGCAGACAATTTCATTGTTGAAACTGATGTGATTAATAGTTCAGACAGTTGACAAGTCTTTAGTCAAACCATTAAGAGTATTCCTATTAACATGGTCTGCATATATGCAGTTGGAGACGATAAACTCGCCTGACACGCTGAAGAAATGAGTCATGCCCACACCTGAATTTGCAACTGCGATGGGATACTTGCAGAGTCCTTAATTGCGAAGGGAATCAAACTGCCAAATCTCCCCTAAACGTTTCCCCAGACAATACAGTAAGACTTCCCTATGTTTTTGGAAGCAGATGGAAACACAAATAGCATGATTTCTCTATCGTACGTTTTTCTGTTCATGGTTCCTTTCAAACAAACAAGCTTGCTTTTTTTTTTTTTTTTTTTTTTTTTTTTTTTTTTTTTTGTACCACAGTTATGAACAGTAGTTCGGACAGCAATGTGTGTGCCAGTAGTGGGGCCTATTTATGTTTTTAAAAATAGGTGACGAAGCATTGGTGATGTTACGCTTATTTTGCCTATGGCCTGTAACACTATGGTTCAACTGTTTAATGACGTGTTATAGGAAAGTCAGATCTGAGGGTAGTTATAACTGACAAAATAGTTTTTAACATCTAAAAATTGTGATCATAGAAATAAAGAAAATATATTTACTAAAAGATCAGTTTTCTTCGCGACCATGTCGGAGCTTGGCAAAAGTAATTCTTACGTTTCCAGTGCGTTGTGGACCTCGAATGGCAAGTGGGATCCGTTAAAACGAAAAAAAGTTGTGGTATGTGAACTGCAGCCATTTAGATTATCGCAATGTGTGCAGCATTATTCACGGCAGCCTGAACACATGCGCCGCTCTTTTGATGTGCCTGAAGCCACTAAAAAGTCTTATCGCTTCCGAAGGATAAGTGACTCCCATTAGCCTTTCTTGCTCCGCAGAATTTCCGGTCAACAGGCCACGCTAGCAATGCAACGAATCGCGTTATTTCCATCTTCACATAAAATTTCTTTCGTACGACAGTTGCGTATCAGCCGTGAAAAACGTTCTGCATCCGGTGAGATGCGGGCAGTATACACTGTTGGTCATCAAAAAGGATTGGAGACACCACAGTCCATTTTATTTAAGAGATAAGACGTTGTACAAAGATCGTGATTGATCTGCATATGAAGTGACGAAAGGAAGAAATCGGTATTGAGTGTTGCCGCCATTGCTGGCCATAAGCGCTACTACACACCTCGGGATTGAATAACAAAGGCTCTGGATTTGTTGGGGTATAACAATCCCTTCTGCTTCCACGTACAGCCAAAGTGGATCTGGTTTAGCAGCGGGTGGTTATCCCGGGCCATTGGTTTCAGTCGTCGACCGGACGTTTTCAATACACAAGAGAGGTGGGGAGGACACGGGAGCCGAGGCGGAAATACCATCGAATGAATGGATGGGTTGTTGACAGGGGGGGGGGGGCAAACTGACCAGGGAAGAAGTGAGGATAGGAAAGGAAATTCATTCCAGGGAAAGACTGCATTAGCTTTGGGCCCCATGCTCGCCACGCACGTTTTCACGAAAGAATCGTGATACCCTGGGGACGGGGTGGCATCGGATGGGAAACGAATTCTTGAATATTTGTCACGCATATTATGGTATCTGAGACGTATCGCTGGCTGGATAATATACCGGCAATGCGCGCTAGGGCTATGGGGGAGAGGAATACACTACAACCTCTAACAGTAATATTATGTACAGGGCCAGTATGGTGATGAAAGCAACTGGTCAACACCACGGTGTCTCCACAGTAAGCAAACCATCATGGCGATGCAGTCAGAATCGGGTCTCGTCGGTAGAAAAAACGTTACAGTGTGTTGTCCATGGCCGTGGTTCATCGCAACATTGCCGGCAGAAACGCCTAAGGCGTTGAGTCAATGGTAAACGCACAATGGACGCCTTGCGGACGGTGTACTTTACTGGAAACTACGTTGACTGGTATATGCGGACGCTGTGTGTTGTGCAACAGTCCAAATGTGTTGTGAGGGCGATCACTGCCGTGCACATATGCCTGTTGTGACGTAGTATTACTGCGAAGTGAGTGCAATAGGTGCCGTAGGTCTGTCGTTCCCTCCTGCATCACGCCATTACAGATTCGCCTCACAGTAGTTTGGTTACGTGCGAAGTATTTATGTGAAAGATAATGTGCAATCCCTGTGGGCAGACGAAACTCGTTCGAAAGCCGCTCGATGCCTTCTGCGAGGCATACTGAAGTAGCTTGCACAAAACAACCGCATTTAAAACCGTTCGATACGGCAGTCTTATTTCCCTTTCTTTAGGGCTTGAGGTGGCACTGAGCGTTATGCGCGCCCGTGCCGAAATTTTAATCTTGGTTAACTAGTCGGCGCAAAAGAATACTGTAGGTTTCACCTGAAGTGGACGCTTCCTTCAGGGTATTTCATTTTGGGTGACGGCATTGTACTTTAACTGTTACAGGAACAGCGCCAATTAAATATTCTAAATGGTTATTGCTGCAGGAGAAACGTCATTACGCTACTCTGTTTTCTGTCGCACTACATATTCACTCACCTCTCCCACAGGAATTTTTAGATCCCACGTTTTAAGCACTTCCGATGGGAAAAGAATGTAAGGGCCCGTTACATTAATCTCATTTCACGGTGTATTCAATATAACCTGTGGTATTTCGTTTGTTCAAATGTTTGTAGAACTTATGGGACTGAACTACGGGGTCATCAGTCCCTAAGCTTACAAACTACTTATGAACTAGCTACGACTAAGGACGGCACAAATATCCATGCCCTAGGGTGGATTCGAACCCCCCGACCGCAGTGGCCGTGCAGACCGTGACTGGAGCGCCTCAGTCTCCTCGGCCACCGCGGCCGGCTATTTCGTTTGGTGTCATCTTTGGAGCTCCCCATAAGTACTTAGTATACTTAGGTGTACCTTTTACGTGTTTCATGTTTACGTAACAATTCTCACTTCTAGCAGCGAAAACATTCTCCTCTTTCGCCATAACACTTCATCAGTATTCCGCAAGCCACCCCACGGTGTGTGGCAGAGGGTATCTTTGTACCATTGTCCCTTTCCCATTCTAATCGTGTATGGCTTATGCCTCCATGTGGACCCTAATCTCTCCAATCTTATCCCTGTGACCGTTTCGCGAGATATACATAGGAGGAAGCAATATAGTGGTTGATTCTGAAACGTTAGCGCTCAACTATGACAGAAGGCCGTACGGTGATACAGAACGCCTGGAGTTTTGTCAATCTTCTCCATGACGCTTTAGCACTTACTATCTGAACCTGTGAAACAGTGTGCTGCCCATCTCTTCTACCAACCCTACCTGATACGGATCCTGATGAGCAACTATCATCAGTCATACCATTGCATTGTATCGTCCTTCCTACTGACTTACAATGAATCCCAGTCAGTGGCCATATCCATGATTAATTTTATGTGGTGGTACGATTTCAAATCGCTTCATATGCCTACTCCTAGGTATCTTATGCAAAGAACTGTTTCCAGTTACTGTTCTGTAAGTAATCATTTAAGGATCTTTCTATGTATTCGCACTGCATTCCATTTACGTTTGGGCAGTTGCCATTTCCTACATAAGGGTCGATACGCTGCAGCTCCATTTCGCAACAATTTTTCAGCCTTGCGATTCCTCAATATACTACTTTATCATTGAACTTGCAACGCTATCTACCAGGTCACACATACTGTAAAAGCAATAGTCCTGTAACTATCCATTAGGGTATGTCAGAAATAACGTTCACGAAAGCAGATCTCACTCCGTTGCAGAATGGTGTGCTGCGTTCTATTCCAATCCTGCAATTAGTTTGATAGTCCGCACGCTCCTTTTCCATCACACGACTGTGTGGAACCGTATCTGTCTTACGAAAGTCTGGAAACACAGCATCTACCCGAGACTGTATCTACTGCTTTCCGGTCTTGTGGACGAATAGCTGGGTTTCACACTTTATGGAAAGGAGGGAAATGATTATCTTGCGCTGCATTAGGGCACTGAAATAATTCAGTGGCGACGAATGAAAATTTGTGCCTAAACGGGATTCCAACCCGGCATTTCCGCTTTGGGCCTGCGGTCATATATAAATGGCGATGACGGGCAATGACCTTTCTTCAGTGCTGAGGCACTCTTAGACCCTTACTCTCACGGCAATTAGTTTACAATAACTGCGAGTTTGAGTTCTAGTGGGCAGGGGTAAAGTTGAGAATTTGTATCTGACTTGAGGCGTGCTTAAGTAATTCCGTGCAGTTGTGGTGATCGCTGTGACCCCAGTGGTGTAGAGGTCAGCGCAACTGCCAAGACAGCAGGAGACCCGGGTTCGAGTCTCGGGTAGGTACACATTTCCAACTGTACTCATCCGCAGTTAATAAACATTCCGTACAGTAACGCCCTATCGTTTATAGTCCTCTCTACTCCCTGCCCAGATTCCCACATGAGGCCGAACGATTTTTCCGAATCTGCGGTGAAAAATGAGCCCTGACGCCATCATCGGGTATAAATAAATCGGAACCGGGCCCGTGCTCTAGACAGCCGAGTGGTTACGGCGACTGCTAGCCGAAAGTGGGAATTCCGGGTTGTAATATCTGTCAAATTTTCTTTTATCTCCAGTGAATTATTGCAGTGCCCTAATGCAGCCCTAGATCTCTCTTCCTTCACCCGTAGAAACTATTTATAGCAGGCTGCGACCCCAGGTGGGATGTATTCTTTCGGACAATAGACACCACACCAATGTATACGGAACCCATGTTGATTCCCTAATCGGAGATTTCGGATCTCCAGATGCTGCCCAGCTGTAGATATTGCGGTATTAGTGCTTACAATCTCCTCACTGTTACTGATCTGTTGTATAAAGAACTTGATTAATGTGATAATGTAAACAGTCGAAATGATTGGCAGGTGACATCTGTAGAACAGTTGCGGCTTGCAGCTGGAGTTTGAAGCTAAACAAATCATGTATCCGTGTTGTTAGAGCGTGTGATTTCTGTTCCGAAATTGCAGATACTGCTCCACTTGTCAGGGCATGTGGTATCGGCATACATACTCTGTATGCTACTCTCAAATGCATGGCGGAGAGTACTTCATACCAATATTAGCGATTTTGTCCTATTCCATTCGCGTAATCTCCAATCGTATCGGCCCTATGCGACACACAATAGTGGCATTGGATTGCGCTTTCTTCCGTGAACACCGGCGCTACAAATTTTCCAAACAGGGTTTTGCGAGAACTGCACCTTAGTGCCTAATACCACAAAGTTGTCTGATAATATCTAACACCAAATTGATACAGTACTATCAACGTGTATTTGAATTATTCTTAGGTCTGCTTTCGTTTCTAGTAGCTAATAATTAAAAATGCTGAATCAGATCCTGTATCTGTTCGTACTAGCGTCTTGTATACAATGCCCTTTAGAAGTGCACTGTGCTTTCCCAGAACCTGAAAGTAATTACTTCTTCCATCCTCTATCCCTGAAACTGATTTTAAGTGTTCGTTCTATTTCACATATCTTTCGAATATTGATCCTGATACGAACCATGTGGCATGCTCCAAACCATCGCTACTATTCCTGTCATCTGAAGGTGTTGTGTTCTTTCTTATAGTTATCTTATTTGGCCACAATTGAAGTTAATTACACAGATCTAAAATTCTGTATTTTATGTACTTCCCTCTAGGAATCATCAGCTAACATGACAGTGCTCGTGAACCTTGCCTGCTACATATTTTTCAAATGTAATTAACGCTTTGCTGGGGAGGGGCACTTTGGTACTTTATATTGCAGGGTGCAAAATTTCACTTATGAAGCACACACGCCAGTCCAATAACTTTGGTCGTCACAACCCATTTCTGTGAACTTGAAATAATTCCCCTCCCTCCCCCTGTCACTGTTCAAAGAATATCTTTACACACAAAACTATAGCACATTGTTTAATAGAAAAGTACTAGTACCATAGTCTAATGGTCTAGCAATTAATTTTTACGTAACATTGTCTTTCTGTTGAGAAGAACCATTAATCACTGGCACCTTTTGGATCTCATTCACACATGAGCAAATCCTCCAGTGTGTGTTTTTCAGCAATGTCCTGAACTCTGCTTTTGGTATTTGGTGCTTGCTCTACTCATATGTTTTTCGTGCCATTTCTGGTTGAATTCTCGAGGATGAATCAGTTGCCGATTTGTAAAGGTGTTTTATAGGATTTAATAAAATATTTGCCTTACAATTGTAGTCAAACATAAATATAAAATAGTCAAACGGTGGAACTGCAACGGCTTTCAAGACTTTTTAAAACTCGCCACAAAAACAAGAATCACGTGAGTGTAACCCCACTTCAACTCAAGGCGGCTTTGCGCATTCGCGAATCTGGCAGCTGCGAAGCTCCAGAAAAATAAATAAATCCGAGTAAAGTGTACGGAGAAAGTACGGTAGCAGCCGCGATATCAGAACAGAACTGGCGTTCAGTGAGATCTAATATTTCCACTAATGAGAAAGGGTGTTAGGAATTAAAAATAGTAATACAACTACCAAGAAATTCAGGCTTGCCTTATATAATTACCGCTTACCACCTCAAGCTTGTACAATTCTTAACCTAGCTCCAATGTTTCAGAAAATAAAATATATACGGAAGTCCAGATCACCAGGTACCAGTATACGGTCGCCAATGGCGAGCTGGCGCACGTAAATTTCGCACCCTGTTGTATTGAACATTCGCCGTCCAATACAATTTACTAGGACTATTAGCCAACTATTCACTGACGTAAATTTGTGAAGGCGAGAAGAATCTATTCACCTACACGTAATTGCACAAGCTATGTTGTAACAGGACGCTTGTCTGTTAGCTAACAAATTTGAGAGAATACTGCAGAAAAGTGGCTCCCCTGTTGTGGATCCCAAACGTCAAACAACGCTATGACCTGCTGCAGCCTTACAGCCCAACCGAGATTAACGAAGCATTATCACACGACCATGAAGTACACCACAACCAAATGCTGATACATAACAAAAACGGGGAAAATAATTTGATCTTGAATTGCGATAAGGGATTAGTGTATATTTCATCTTCAAAAGTGGCAAGAGTATTGAGAAAAAATATAACTACAAAAATAAGGTTAAACCCATAGATCGATAATGTTAACGCGCACATATAAAACATCTTAAAGGAGTGTGATTTTTATGTGGCCCAGTGTGTCGATTCAAGTGTGTCAACTGAACGCCACTTCGGCCACTTGCGTATTCTTAGTCTGACCAGTTACTCAACCGGTGAAGTTGTGCCACGCAGCGTTATTCCACTGATGTTATCGTTTATCTGGCGCATAACTGGGCCCAGTACGATGGCCAGTACAGCCCCAGAGTGGGACAGCCTCGTGTTACCTAGCTGTGTTGTTGCCATTTATCGGCGCTTTGACAAGATGTACGTTATCACTTGCTGGAACGGTTCCGCCACTCGTTTCACTTCCCTCGAGTCCTCATGATTTTTCATCGTCACGCAGCGGAAAGATATTGTTACAGTGTTCTTACATCTAGAAACGATACAACTGTCCAGGTGATTAAACAGCGTCCTGGAGGGAGGTGTTCTGACTAAATGCCCTCCATACCACATCCTTCGAAGAATTCGGGCTGAGGATGACAAAGCTGTAAAGTAAATCCTTCTGTACTTTGAATATATCAAAATCTTTTATTAGCTCTAACTTTACTTAGAATTAAGGAGATTCAGATGAAATCTGAAATTAATAATATGTAATAAAGCAAGGAAAAGACCATAACCAGATATTTTCCAACAAGTTACTTCCTGGTTATGTCTAACCAAAGTGCTACTAATGCGGCGTTCTTTGGGCATCCAGATACAGTTCATAATTTCAACAGCGCCAACTTCGCTCCGACAGACTTTAATCCAGTAAGCATGGTATAACAGAACTGTTTTTCAAGACAAAGTAGCAGGGAACAGTGCTAGAATAATGCACAGCATCTAGGAAAAGACAGCTACTAATATTGGTGGACTTAAATTTTTATTTTACATAACATATTCGTATCTACACACGGATTCGGAATATGGGTTAACTATGTAGATTCCAATCGTTACGAAGTGAAGTGGATGCATATTTCAGGACAGTTTTTGCAACCATAACAACAAAAAGTACACCTACATAGTTACTCTGCAAATCACATTTAAGTGGCTGGCAGAGGGTTCATTAACCACTCATTACCTTTCTCTACCGTTCCATTCTCTAATAGCGCGCGGGAAAAAGACACCTAAATCGTTCCCCTTTCGAACTGATTTATTTTAATGGGATGGCCATGTAGGTGGGTGCTAGCAAAAAATATTTAAACTTTCAGAAATAAAAGTGGGTGATTTAAATTTCGCAATAGAACTCGCCGCAACGAATTACGTCGTTCTTTTAATGATTTCCACCTCACATCGTGAAACATTTCCGTGACGCTTTCCCTCTTCTCTGAACCTTCTCAATTTCTTTCGTCAGTTCCACTTGGTGAGGGTCCCACACTGGGCAACAGTACTTCAGGAGAGGACGCACAAGTGTGATGTAGGCAGTCTCTTTAGTGGAGCTGTTGCATCTTCGAAGCGTTCTGCCAATGAAACGTAACCTTTGGTTCGCCTTCCCCACAATACTGTGTGTTTTCTCTCCAGTCTAAGTTATTCATAATTTTAATTCTTAGGTATTTGGCAGAATTTTCGACCTTAAAGGTTTGACTTATCGTGTAATTGAAGTTCAGCGGATTTCTTTTAGTGGTCATGTGTATTACTTCACACTTTTCATTATTTAGTGTTAATTGCCAACTTTCGCACCTCGCAGAAATTGTCTAAATCGCGTTGCAGTTGCTTTTGATCCTCTGTTGACTTCACTATCCTGTAAACAACAGCATCATCCGCGATGAGTCTAAGGGAGCTATTGAGATTGTCTCCTAAATCGTCTATAAACACAAGAAAGAGTATGGGACCTATAACGCTTCCCCGGGGAACGCCAAATATCACGTTTTACTGGATGACTTACCGTCAATCACTACGAACTGTGTCCTTTCTGATAGGAAATCGTGAATCCAATCGCGCAATTGGGACGATATTCCATAAGCACGCAATTTCATTAGAAGCCGCTTGTGAGGTACAGTATCAAAAGCCTTCCGGAATTCCAGAAATATAGATTTGAGATCCCTTGTTGATGCCACTTATCACTTCATGTAAATAAAAGGCAAGCTGTGTTTCGCAAGAGCGATACTTTCTGCACCCGTATTGACTATTAGTTAATAGCTCTTTCTCTTCGAGGTAGTTCATAATGTTCGAACAAAGTATATGTTCCAAAATCCTACTGCAAATCGACGTCAATGAGATGGGCCTGTAATTGTGGGAATCACTCCTATTGCCTTTCTTGAATATTGGAGTGACCTGGGCAACTTTCCAGTCTTTGGGTAGGGTCTTTCGCTGGCTGAGTGATCGGTTGTAAATGATAGCTAAGTACGGAGCTATTGCATCAGCATACTCAGAGGAATCTAGTTGGTATACAATCTGGCACGGAAGATTTGTTTTTGTGTAGTGACTTAAGTTGTTTTACTACTCCAGGAACATCTACTTCTAAGTTTCGCATACTGGCATCTGTTCTTTGTTCGAATTCTGGAGTGTTTACATCGTCGTCTTTCATGAAAGAATTTCGGAAAGCTGTGTTTAGCAATTCTGCTTAACAGTACTGTCATCGGTAGTATTACCATTGATATCGCGTAGTGAAGGTATTTTTGTGTTTTGCCGCTAGTGTACTTCAAATGACCAGATTTATTTTATTTATTTATTTATTTTGGGGGATGGGGGATTTTCTGCAAGATTACGAGACTAGATTTCGTTGTGGAAACTAAGCTTTTCGCATTGAAGCCCGCACTAGGTTGCGAGTTTCTGTAAAAATTACCAGTCTTGAGATGCTGTATCTTTTTTATTTTTGCATGCGTATTTCTTTGTTTCTGCAACAGTGATCTGTGTTGTGTACCACGGGGATCAGCTCCCTCTTATTAATTTATTTGGTATAAATCTCTCGATTGCTACTGATATGTCTTTGAAAATAAGCCACAACTGAATAACACTCGCATATTTGGTTTTGAAAGACTGGAGACTATCACTCAGGAAAGCGTGAAGTGAATTTTTATCTGCTCTTCTGAATATATTTTTCGTTTATTTTTGGTGCTTTTGGCAATTTCGATATTCCGTCTCGGTATTACAACTATGTTCCCTAATCCCTGTATCTGTTTTGGTGCTCTTTACTAGCTCCTGATTATTTGTTGCTAGCAGATCGAGGGTATTTCCGCAACGATTTACTATTCTAGTGGGTTCATGAACTAATTGTTCGAATTAGTTTCCAGAAAAAGCATTTAGAACTAGTTCGGACGATGTTTTATATTTGCCGACGGTTTTGAATACGTATTTATTTCCAACATATTGAGGGTAAATTAAAGTCGTCACCGATTATAACAGTATGCTTCGGGTACCTGTTTGAAATGTGATTCAAGCTTTCTTTGAACATTTCGGCAATTGCATCGTCTGAGTCAGGGGGTCGATAAAAAGATCAATAATTTACTCCGGTTGTCAGGTGTAACCTCTACCCATACCAACTCTCAGGAAGTATCTGCCTCAATTTCGCTGCAGGATAAACCGTTCGTAACAAGCACGCCACCTCCTTTCTGAAGAGCATTTGGCCCTTTGTAAAAATTTCGGCCGAACTTTTATCTGGTGTCAGCCAGCTTTCAGAACCTATAACAATTTGTGCCTCAGTACTTTCTGTCAGCGCTTGGAGCTCGAACATTCTCAACACAGCTACGACAATTTACAACTGTTACACCAATGGTTCTTGCATGTGCATTCTTTTTGTGACCTGCACCCTTTGAGACGGAAACCCATTTTGTGTGTTCCCGAGGCCCTCTAACCTAAAAACCCGCCCAGTCTACACCACACAGCTCCCACTACCCGTGTAGCCGCTTCCTGAGAGTAGTGGACTCCTCACCTATTTAGCGGAACCCGAAAACCTACCACCCTTTGGCCCAAGTGGAGGAATCTGCAGCCCACAAGGTCGCAGAACCGTCTGAGCCTCTGATTCAGACCCTCCATTCTGCTTTGAACCAGAGATCTGCAGTCAGTCCCGCCGACTATGCTGCAGATGGTGAGCTCTGCTTTCATCTTGCAAGAAAGACTTGCAGTCTTTACCACTTCTGGCAGCCGCTCAAAACAAAAGAGAATCTCTTCCGATCCAAAGCGACACACATCGTTGGTCCCAACATGAGCCACCACCTGCAGCTGGCTGCACCCTGCCCTCTTCATGGCATCCGGAAGGACTTGTTCCCCATCTGGAATGAACATCCCCCACCCCCAATATGCACACTGAGTGCGCATCGGACTACTTCCCCTCCCTAGCAGCCATTTCCCTAAGGGGGCTCCATCGCCCGCCTAACGGAGCTCCCAACTACTAACAAACCCACCCTATGTGAGTGCCCTGATCTTGCAGGTAGAGGGGTGACTACAGGACAAACGACATCTGCGTCAGGAACATCCTCTGCCACAGACAGCGCCTCGAATCTGTTCTTAAGACTAACCGGGGAGGCCTCCACCTCGCCTCCCCTCGCGGGCAGTGGCCGGGCAAGCCACAGCCACAGGCCAATCAGAGGGCACAACAGACGCACAGGGCGTCTGCTGCACCCCCACCAGCGGCCCACAACAGCGGCGCCAACCCACCGCAGTCTCAAGCGTTGCCAAGCGAAGCCAACGCCGCCTGAAGCTGCGAGAGAAGAGTCACCAATTCTTGCCACATCCGTTCGCAGTAGTCACAGTTCCTAGCAATTCTAAAAAATCTGTGTGTTCCAAATAAGTACGACTTATTATTTATGTTGTGATTTAAACTATGGGAGAATACACCAAACTATGACTGACGCGCATCAAAGTATACACACGTGGACACTAAACTATTCCTTTGATGCGAAGCTGACTAAATATACGATCGAGGACACAAAAGTTTTCGAAACAGTGAGCTTCGAAAAATGTACCTAACACTGAACTGTTTATTAACAGCGAATCTGAAAAAAATATATACGCTAGTTAA
Source organism: Locusta migratoria (assembly GCA_026315105.1). Lineage (NCBI taxonomy): Eukaryota > Metazoa > Arthropoda > Insecta > Orthoptera > Acrididae > Locusta > Locusta migratoria. The sequence goes on from CM048755.1 coordinate 239,248,933, forward strand.
TAAATCAAAATAACACTGATCTGTCAACTAAACGACTCTGAATAAACAAACACGCGACCACACGAAACTTTGATGAACTGTAAGAGAAAGCACGCACGAAATGAAAATAAGTCGCTTCTATTAAGAAGCTAGTTAACTTACAGTGAAGAGCTACCCGCTGCGAGACGTGTGTACCTGCTCTCTCCAGACAGAGCAAAGCAAACTGAACGTGGATACATTTATGGACCAAAAATGCTTGGTAGCTATCAGTATTTGATGTAGCCATTGTGCCCCGCGTAAAGTATTTGCCTTCTGAATTCCAGTAAGGTTGGATATTTTCCTTTCGACTAACCTAGATCGCGTGTCAGTACGTTTACATATCGATTTACTGGCCACAGGCGAACTTCCCAAGCCATTGCCACTGGACAAAACCGCTCTCGTCCATTTACATGTCAGTTGAATGGGCAAGAAGCAGTAGTTTTGTCGCTAACGTAGACATTTCATGCAGGAATGTGTGGAAGAAAAAAGACCTCTTGCGCCCACCACTTCCTTGTGTTCATTACGAGCATCCGCTGTTGTGAGCAACTGTAATTGCTCAACAAATAGCGCCTCGAAATCTTAGCATACCACACTGAAGAGACTCGTAATAGAATTTGTTACTTAACAAGCTGTTTACTGCATTCGCTATTTTAATAGAGATATTCCAGTTGTATGCTTTTGCTAAAAGTTTCGTCTATGCTTTGACATACGAGACGTAGTGCTTTCTCTTGCTATATTTACGTATGTCAAACATTCTTTCAGTCCTCTCTACATTCCTTTGCTGCAAGATCCGGCCAATCACAGTGGGTCGGATTACTGGTAGTCGGGAGCTTAAACTTTAGGCGGGTAATGGAGGCCCCTTATTGATATATGACTGCTGGGGGAGGGGGGTGCAGTCTGCACTTTGTGTGAATACCGGATACAGTCGTTCCTGATGTGGAACACATCCTAAAGCTTACGGGGTCCAGCAAACTGCAGGTGGTGGCTCATGTCGATAGCAACTGTGTGTGCTGCTTTGGGTCGGAAGAGATTCTCTCTAGTTTTGAGCGGCGATCTGAAGTGGTAAGGAACACCGGTCTCAACCGGAGGCTCAGGCGGTTCTGCGACCGTGTAAGCTGCAGATTCCTCGAATTCCCGGTTCAGGCGCCCACTGTACACAGGAAGCTGCTACACGGATATAGTTGGAACCAGGAACGACTGCTGTCAAGTTTAGGCTTTTGGGTATGCTGCCGGGTGACATCAAACACCGCTGATATTTCGACAGCTGCACACCCTGCGATTCTCAGGGCACAACTGCACTCAAGGAAGCAATGTACAAATTTAGGCTGCTGCTGCGCACCTACGTCACACGTTCTCAAACTGCCAATAAGGGTTCACTATTGCTCTGAGCGCTGTGCTGTGAATGAAGTAATAATTCCCACCATTAAACGAGATTGAAGCGAGTTATTTAGTGGCTTTCATTGTATTTGTTGCAAGTTATCACTGAGGGTGTTGGTATGTGAAAATCATATGATGTAATATTTTTTTCAAGCCCAAAACCAATGCCTACGCATTACGTGATTGTTGCTTCAAACCGGAAAAATGCTTTCTCCGTCTGTGCTTGGACATGCGCGTCCCGCCATCGTTCGTGGCCTAACTATAGCGGGGGATTTGGTTAGAGGACCTCGGGAACACACAAAAAGGGGTTTCAGTCGCAAAGGATACAGGTCACAGGACTAACAGATCTAAAAAACATTGGTCTAACAGTTGTAAATTTGTCATAGCTGTGTAGGGAAAGTACAACAGCTCCAAGCTCTGTAATAAAGTACTGAATCTCAAATTATTATAGGTAGCGAAAGAGCCTAAGTTCAGCAGAAATTTTTACGAAGGGGGCAAATGGTGTTCAGGGAGGATAAGAGTGAATAAAACAGGTGGCGGTATATTTATTGCAGTCACAAGCGGTTTATCTTGTAGCGAAATTGAAGTATATAGTTCCTGTCAGTTGTGGGTATAGGTTATATCTGACAACGGAATAAATTATTATTGGTTCATTTTTACCCACCCCCGACTCAGAGTATACGATTGCAGCAATGTTCAAAGAAAGCTTGGGTATAATTTCAAAAAGGTTGCGAAAGCACACACTTTTAATTGCTTATGATTAACTTACATTCGATATGTTGGCAAAAATACATGATAAAAACCGGAGGCAAGCATAGAACACCGCCCGAAATTGTACCGAATACATTATCCGAAAACTATCTTAAGTAATTAGTTAATGGAACCCAGTAATGTAGCAAATGTTTGTGAAAACATACTTTACCACCTAGCAACAACTAATCCGGAACTAAAATAGGGAAACAAGTATTAGGGAACACAGTTATCGTAGCGTGACTGCATATTGAAATCCCCAAATCCTTGAGAATTATATTTTTCGTTTATTGATTAAAAAAGCAAATAATTCAGTTAACGCTTTTTGAGAGAATCACCATCTTTCAAACTAACAATGCGAGTGCAGATCAAATATGGCTTACATTCTACGAAATAATATCGACAGCTGTTGAGATTTCTTCTAAATTAAGACCTGTAGTTCACAAAATCTCCAAGACTGGAAATCTTTTACAGATACAAAATTTAGCGCGAACGTCAATGCGAGAAGCTTATAATAGTTTCCACAACGAAACCCTGTCATGTAATTCGGTAGAAAAGGGAAAGAAAGTTTCGTCGTTAAGTATACTAGCGGTAACACACCAATAAAAGATATCGGTGGATTATTACAGCAACTTAAATCACTAAACAAAAGCAAGACTCCCGGTCCAAATAGTGTACCAATTTGATTCCTTTCAGAGTATGCTGATGTTCCGTACCCAAAGTCTGGAAAATTGCACAGTTCACTCCAATACGGAAGAACGGCAACAGGATTCATTTCTCATGTTACAAGATTTTCGGTGTGGCTCGGTAGTACAGTGATAAGAGTGCCAGACTATAAAGGTCGCGGTTTCAATCCGCGCCAGGTCCTAAGAATTTTATGTCATTTTCACTTTTCACATCTGGCAATGCTGCTGATGTGAAAAATGTCGAGTAACACCGTGGTTTGAAATTCACGTAGAACTGTAGGTTCCCTATAACTAGCTGGGTAACTCACTTCGAAGGTCGGAAGAAGTCAGTAGCACACCCCCTCCAAACAGAACCATACGTAGTAAAGCACTGTGGTGTTCAATCTTCGGATTATTGACTGCTTTACTTTCGAGTATTTTCCGATGACAGCTACGACGAAGTTCTTGACTTGCAGCTACGGTAACAAATTGTTTTATTCCTTTGTTATTTCGACGTGAAACCCACTGTTTCATTGAAGTAGCTTTCCTTCTGATCCTCTTTCACACGACGTTTTAGTACATGGACTGTAGTATATAGTATCGTAAGGAGTCATATGCCATTCTGAAAAAAGTATGATATTTAATGGCAGTGTAATACGCTTTTTGTGCCGTGTCAATCTTTGTGGCAGTGGTATAGCAACTTTTCTTTGTCAGATGAGTTTGATAAAGTAATATATGCTATCTTTGGGAATCTGCACAAGTCACGATGTAAAAGAGGGCGATTTTTGTTGGGTGTCTTGTCCGTTTTCTCTTACTGGAGAGGAGTGTTTGTTACTGCGTTGTCGGGTTTCCGTTTATTACGTGTCCGCTTTCCACTGCGGCCGGTTGCAGGTAGCTATTTTCTTGCGCCCTTTGTTTGCGGTTTAACACGTTACTCTGTTTCCGAGGATGTTAAATTTTCATGTATGTGGGGTGTTTTCCTCTATTAGATATTCTGCGGAAGTGGAGTGTGCGCGTGCCGTCATTCGCCAGACCTCTATTGTGCGCTGTATACCAAAAGCCGACCAACTAACGTGTCCATTTCACCTGTTAAAGCCCAGTGCCATCAAATATACATTCATACTGACGCATGCAAGTTCCCGGCTGGAAGGAAGGATGCTTAGAGTAGAACGTCCCGTCTACAGCGTGACTCAGAGGCAGAGCACAAACTCTTCATTGGGTAAGAATGCAGGAGGAAATCGGTCGTACCCTTTCAGAAGTATCATCCCGGGGTTTGCGTGGAGTCATTTATGGAAATCACGGAAAAACTGAATCTGAATGGCCGGGAGTGGATTTGAGACGCCACATCGGTAGTTACCGGCGTGGTGTGTGTTAAAATGAGCCACTCATACCGTTGCAGATGTATGCTTCAGGAAGTGCATCATTTACTTCGTTTTTAGTACGTATCTTCAGCCTGCGAAATCGCTTAACATTTTGTTAGAGGTAACCTGGTTGCTGTGCACGTAAGTCCGAAACGTCCGCTAAAGCTCTTCACTCTAAAAAATCATTGTATAGCAGTGACAAGGACAAATGGCCAACTACTGAACCGCAATTCGAAGTTTGCATGTTTACGATTTAACCTGTTTACTAGAATACTGTTGTCCAAGGTTCAATTTACTTCCATGTGGTTTGGGGTAGAGGGTCGTTATAGGTGCAGACAGGGCTCGGAACCTTCTGCCTGGTAACATTACATCTACATAGATACTCTGCAAATCACATTGAAGTGCCTGGCAGAGGGTTCATTAACCACTTTCATAACTTTTCTCTACCGTTCCATTCTCTAATAGCGCGCGGGAAGAAAGAACACCTAAATCGTTCCGTTTTCGATCTGATTTCTCATTTTATTGGGATGGTCATGTCTCCCTAAGTAGGTGGGTGCTAGCAAAATATTTTCACATTCAGAAGTCCGTGATTGAAACTTCGCAAATAGATCACGCCGCAATGAATAACGCCTTTCTTTTAATGATTTTCACTCTAATTCGTGCAACATTTCCGTGACGCTCCCCCCCCCCCTCCCCGTAACGTGATAAAACAAAACGAGCTGCCCTTCTTTGAACCTTCTCAATATCTTCCGTCAGTCCCACCTGGTGAGGGTTCCACAATGGGCAACAGTACTCCAGGAGAGGACGTACAAGTGTGATGTAGGCAGTCTCTTTGGTGGAGCTGATGCATCTTCGAAGCGTTCAGCCACTGAAACGTAATCTTTGGTTCGCCTTCCCCACAATATTTTCTGTGTGTTCTCTGCAGTCAAAGTTGTTCGTAATTGTAACTCCTAGGTATTTAGTAGAATTTACGACGTTAATGTTTGACTGATTTATCCCGTAATTGAAGTTCAGCGGATTTCTTTTAGTGGTCGTGTGTATTACTTCACACTTTTCATTATATAGTATCAATTTTCGCACCATGTAATTTTGCTAAATCGCTTTGCAGTTGCTTTTGATCCCCTGTTGACTTCACTAACCGATGAACGACAGCATCATCGGCTAACAGTCTAAGGGAGCTATTCAGATTGTCTCCTAAATCGTTTATAAGCACAAGGAAGAGTAGGGGACCTATAATGCTTCCCTGGGGAACGCCAGATATCACTACTGTTTTACTCGACGACTTACCGTCAATCACTACGAACTGTGTCCTTTGTGATAGGAAATCGTGAATCCAATCGCACAATTGGGACGATATTCCATAAGCACTCAATTTCATTATCAGCCGCTTATGGGGTACAGTCTGAAAAGCCTTCTGGAAATCCAGAAATATGGAATCGATTTGAGATCCCTTGTCGATGGCACTTGTCACTTCATGTGAATAAAGGGCAAGCTGTGTTTCGCAAGAGCGATATTTTCTGAATCCGTGTTGAGTATTGGTTAATAGTCGCGCGTTTTCTGCCGTTTACCACCAAGCAGCATTATCTCGTCCACCTATTGGGTAAGATTTTAAGTATCGATCTCATTCACGTTTTGTGTTCAAGTATATTTGTTAGTTCTTAATTTTCCATAGCTAATGGTTTCAAGAGCGGTATGTGGCTGGATTCACCGTGAAGTAAATTATTGGAACATCTCTGCTCGTGTGTGTCGATGACTGAGCCGTTAGGAAAGCTTGTCAGGAGCGCGCTGTGATGCGGCCCGCCGGCTGCAGGTGCGCGCAGGGAAAGTTGCTGCACTGGCCGCGCCTGACCTTGTTCACTTGTCTTTTTACTGCCGTTCCAGCACGGGGAGTCGATCAATCTGACCCAATTTCCAGACATACTTGCTATTCTTCGCATACCTTCTTACAACCTTTTTCCCCATTTCTTTTTGCCAGGCCGGTGTATTGGGACTCCACATATTGACCATCGTGGTTTTCTCCGCAAGTGTGACCGTTGTATCGTAGTGAGGGCAGTATACGCTCGGGATTCAGTTTTCTCTCGTATTAGAAAACAGACATTTCAAGACAATTTCATTATGAACTTTGGAAGCAGTTATCATAGCAATTCCTGTAAGTTTGGTCTTCATAAACTTTTAACATGTGCTTTTGTGCTTAAGTGACGCAAGCCAATCGAATAATGATAGATCAAAATGCGACAACTGACTTATCACTTCATGAAAGGTAACAGGAGTGATCCCCAAAATTACAGGCCAGTCTCATTGACCTCGATTTGCAGTAGGATTTTGGAACACATACTTTGTTCCAACATTATGAACTACCTCGAAGAGAACGACCTATTAACTAACAGTCAACACGGATTCACACAGCTTCTTGTTTATTCACATGAAGTGATAAGTGCCATCGACTAGGGATCTCAAATCGATTCCATTTTTCTGGATTTCTGGAAGGCTTTTGACACTGTACCCCACAAGCGGCTTCTAATGAAATTGCGTGCTTATGGAATATCTCCCCAATAGTGCGATTGGATTCACGATTTCTTATCAGAAAGGATACAGTTCGTAGTAATTGACGGTAAGTCATCGAGTAAAACAGAAGTGATATCTGGCGTTCCCCAGGCAAGCGTTATAGGTCCCATATTCTTCCTTGTGTTTATAAACAATTTAGGAGACATTCTGAATATCTCCCTTAGACTGTTCGCGTATGCTGTTTATCTGTTAGTGAAGTCAACAGAGGATCAAAAGTAACTGCAAAGCGATTTAGACAAAATTTCTACATGGTGGGAAAATAGGCAATTGACAAAGAAAAGTGTTAAGTAATACACATGGTCACTAAAAGAAATCCACTGAACTTAAATTACGCGATAAATCAGTCGAACATTAAGGTCGTAAATTCTACCAAATATCTAGGAGTTACAATTACGAACAACTTTGACTGGAGAGAACACACAGAAAATATTATGGGAAAGGCGAACCAAAGATTACGTTTCATTGGCAGAACGCTTCGTAGATGCGAAGTTTCAATCACCGACTTTTACTTCTGAATGTGAAAATATTTTGCTTGCAACCACCTACTTAGGGAGACATGACTATCCCAATAAAATAAGAGAAATAAGATCGAAAACGGAACGATTTAGGTGTTCTTTCTTCCCGCGCGCTATTAGAGAATGGAACGGTAGAGAAAAGTTATGAAAGTTGTTAATGAACCCTGGTGGTGGTGGTGGTGGTGGTGGTGGACATGAGGGACCAAACAACGAGGTCATCAGTCCCTTCAACCTAAAATTGTATACGCCACGGAACCCAACGAAAAATAGGTGAAAGCCAAAAGACCATTACACTAGGAAGTAAAATCGACTCGCCAACAAGACTAAGACCTTAATGAACCCTCTGCCAGGCACTTTAATGTTATTTTCTATGTAGATGTAGAAACTAAAGTCTGTGTAGACTGAAAAATACATGTGTGTTGGCAAAATATAGCATATGCAGACGACTTTTTTTTATCTCATGTTGGAGGGAACGAAAAATGCTACACAATGTTCGTCCCACCACTTATTACGCTTCCTCTGTGGGTTGCCCATTAGCGAAATATGATTTAGACTGTAGATTTCTGTGCTGGAATAAGTCAAGTTTCCTTGAACAGTCATAGGTGCATGACCCATGCCTCTTCTATGGAGGCCTGTACACAGTAAAGCTCGTTCAGGAGGCACTTTTGGCAGCTCCTAGGTTTATACGAGCGCTCAATTGTACGTGTTTTCGCCCGTACATATCTTCGCAGCCGTCCTTCATCCCTGTCAATTATGGCGCATAGTGGTTGATGGGCCACAATTGCTTGACGCCTATTCTTGAAAGCGCCATTGTCATACACGGCCTACTTTAACCACGGCGGTAGGTGAGTAGTTTCCGAAATGCTTCCATCCTTGTCCCGAAAGTCAATGGATACGCCATTGTAGACTTCACATAAATCGCTCCGTTTCCGCATTACAACTGTTTTCCGTCCCCTCCTCTCGCCGTGCTGTATATAACCTCTACTGATAGTGCAACCAACTGCCGTCAGCGGTGTCACCTTGACATAGGCGGTGGTTGCGATGTAACAGGACCGTCTAATATTGTTAAAATCTATAAGTTAGCGTTCCTCACTGGACTCTTCCGTCTTAGATGTTTCCCTATAATCGTGTTTCGCATCTCTGGAAATTTCACACACTTTTCTGTTAGTACTATTACAGCGTACTGAACAAAATCCGACTCGTCTTTCAAAAGTATGCTGTTGATACGCTCTCCGTCTAGGAATACGTGCACACACTCCCGATTAACCACTTTTTCTTCTGTCACTGGATTGTTACAATTTCTATTTTTAGCTATTTACCTACTAACTTAAGTTTTCAAAACTCAGTTTCAGTTATTTGACAATGGTCGAAAGTTCTTCGCTCAGTGGCAGAATTTAATTGATGTAAGTAAGTTTATAGTAATAAAGAAATCGCCCACATGTACATCGATCGTAATATTTTTCTCTCCCACGGATTCTGTGTATAGTCTTACTCTTGATTTTTGTGTTGAGTGTGTGGTATTGTGCTCTTTATAATTTGTGTGCATCTTGGGGAGGGGGTGGCGTCCATTAATGGGTGGCGTCCATTAATGTATCGAGGTGATTTTGGCTTTTTTTACCTCTTTTCCCCAGGTGAGATGTGAGGTTTTGCTCGACCCCCTTTGCCCCTAATCTCATGAGAGATTTTGCAAAATGCGTATTTCAGTGTAAATACGTTAATCTGTGCTTTATTACGTTTGACTTATTAATAAACACAATTGCTTATTTTCATTTTCTTATAGACATATTTAATACAGAACGTATAGAATCATTGAGAACTAACAAAATAATAGGAACTACTACAATTCGTACAATATTCTTTCAGATTCAGTCTACGGGGACACGTGTGGTCTCAAGGGTCACTACTGGAACCAACATGTCCGTATGATATTCAATAAAATCTGCTGCTTCAACCTCGCTCTGACAGCCAAGCAAACCCGTTCTCGCCTGCACGCGAAAGTTTCGTACCCCGACCCGTCACAATCAGTGAGGTCCGCACTGATGCAGCTGGTGGGGTATAAACCCCCCCTCTGGTGCTCTCGTGATAGGCCAAAAATAGATACTGCATGTACTGCATCGTCTTTCCTAGATCACCACGTACACTTTGACAATAGGTGTGCGACATGCTGATGAAGGCGTTTAGGCAATTTTTCATTTATCCTGATCAGATTAGGACCATCAAGCCCCCTCTCACATCCGACTGGGTTTTTACACATAAAATACTTTTACATGTCAGTTACCCACAATACAACATTTTAATAGATAACCGATTTATAGCGCATTAAAGCAATTTAAACAACTTTAATACATCTAAAGACGATAAAAATAAGAAGTATTGACTTAACTGTAGTAAGATTAATACTAGCAGTGCTACTGGAACAGCTTCTGCTGCTGACGATTAATAATGGCAGTAACATTGATATTGATGGATACAAAATGTACTTTTGAATTTGCAAAGTCGATTATGATTTGGCGAATTCTAATAAGAGGTGATTAGGAAAGCTGTACTTGGCAAGAGCAATGGCAACTGACGATATCTGGGAGGAGGTATGGGTGTGACGTAACAAGAGTTTAAGGGAACAGAACTATATTGTTGCTTTAGTAGATGTTGCATTAACTGTCGTTTGAAGCCAGCAGTGTTATTTAGTTCTGATATAGTAAGGGAGATTGTTCCCGAGTCTGGTTCCTGCTACTGAATTGACTTCGAGAAAGCAGCTGAGTGATGAAGAGGGACAGAAAGGGTTTTACTCTGATAAGTATGTGTATTTCTTTGTTGTTCAGGCAGTGATAGGGCCGAGGAAAGATACGAGGAATAGTGTATGTTGGTAAAAGTAGAGGAAACAGCGTGTATGAAAATGTGTGCGCGCGCTTGTCAACACGGAGCCAGGACAGCTGCTTATAATATAGTCAAAGAGATTGATGTTACAGATATATCGAACGCAGGCATTCAAGACTAGTTCCTGAAGTCGTCAGCTTTCTCAAGAAAGTCCTTGTAAGATAACATCGCTGTAATAAATAGCTAAGATTATAAGTGTTTGTACAAGTTTCTTTTTGAGGTGGAGAGGAAAGAACATATTTCTGTAGGGCATGACGAGATGCTGATTCCTTCTTACACTACAGCCGTGTGCTGAGCCCAATTAAGTTTGTTATGTATTGTCAATCCCAGACTTTTTGCCGAGGGCGAAAAATAGATATGTCCAATTTAATGTTAATTTTGGTAGAGATTCGCGATATTTCTGGCTAATGAGGCTATCAAAATAGGCATGTGTTTTCCTTTGAGCTTTAATCCTTTATTCTGCGTCCAATTTATAGTGCGCAGTGGTCAGTATTGAAATTCTCGAGTGATGTCTTCAGGTTTCTTGGTTTTGCACTTAGATACAACTGAAGGTCCTCGGCATACAAGTATTTACAAAAGGACAAAATAGATGACTTAATTCATGTACAATGAAAAGAGTATTCGACCTGATACCAAACCCTGGGTACGCCTAATTGTACATTTCTCCATTGTAACTTTGTGGTAGCGGACATAACGCACTGAAGACTTAATACGTATGAGCGAAACCATTGAACCACAGTTTTAGAGAAATTTAGGCTGCTAAGTTTAGCATGTGATATATCTAAGTCGACACTGTCTAAGATTTTGACAAAGTCTAAGAAGCACATGATAGTCGCCTCATGTCTATTCATCGCCCGCTTCAGATCGTCTGTTACTTTTATCAAAGCAGATGTGCTACGATATTTGTGGAAACTTTACTAGTGTTCGTCAAGAACGTAGTTAACTGGTCGTGTACTGTATTTTCGACGGCCTTGGATAGTGCCGGAACAATTCAGATAGGCCGGTAATTAGAGTGTGCTTTGGCAATGTCCTGTTTAGGCAATGGCTGAACTAGTCCACGTATCCATGCCTGTATTGGGAGGCAGTGGCGGAGCAAGAAGTTAGCAAATCATGCTCTTCATTGTTTGCTTAACCGCGATAAATATTGTGTAGCATGTAGCCGCATTTTAGACGTGGAACATGGTTTACTTAATTTAACTCATTTCGCTGTTGAACGCACAAAGGGGAGATAATCGCGAGATTTGCCGGACATTCCTTCCGCCACACGAGATTTAGTGAGATTCGGGTCAAACCCATCCCGCCAAACAACTCACGTAAATAACGGAAATTCGTTTACGGTTGATTCATGTCAATATTATTTAATTACGTAAATCCCTGAAAGGCTTAATTTGTATGTAATCCGTGATGACCAAAATTATGTAACTTTCTTGAAGGATTGTTCGGAAGTGTTTCATTTTAGGAAAGCTCCGTTTTATATTTTTGTACGGCTTGTCTGCGTGAAATTTGTATATCATGTTGTGGAAGAGATGTTTCAAATCATGTGGTGAAGCATTGGGATAATGGGTGTGTGAATACGAAAAAGTATGGAATTGGGTGTTAAAAGCGATAGTGATGGGGTAGGTTATACTGAACCGTTATGCACATATTTTGCTTTACATTTTGGCAATTAATTGTACTGAGCCTGCGAATCACCTGTCCAGGAAAGCACCTGGACAGCAGTTTGTGGAAAGAAAAATACAGCTGTTGCGAAAACAAGAACCGTCTTAGTTACAGCAAAAATAAACAAAAATATCCTTATCTAGTGCAGATTATCCGGACTTCGCTTACGTAAGGAGGGTGTAATCAATGGTGTTCAGTAATTTTTCTGTTTCCATTTGTGTTTTTATAGACTATCCCTTGTGACATAGGAAACTATTAACCAGTTGTTTCTGGATTTGTGCAGAAAATCAGCCGCGATTTTTATTGCTGTTTTTTAAACATGAAATAGAAATTTAACTTTCTTGCCGCCCCCGTGCTTGAAAAGACAAACTGCAACACTGGAAAATATTTGTGCAGTCCGATTTCACGCGATCGGCCGATTTCTTCGCTTTGGCTGTCCGCACACTCTTCCGGCTGTTACCATGCCTCACACTGCTCTTTTAGAGCACCCCGTCCATTTTCCATCTTGCTTGGAGCTGTACCTTTATTCCCGCAAGAGGGCGGATGACTTTGTGCAACACAATCGGACTTAAATTATAGTCTTTCCGCCACGGCATGTAGAGACATAGTATGTCTCCTTTCGGACATTTCCCACAATAAACAATTTTGAAACTCCCCAAATTTTTTGCTTTTGAAGTTGACAGTACACTTTGGTGATTGATCGCTACTAGTTTAATCACACGACATTGTGGCGGGAGGCGGGGGACTGATTCTCAACGTTTCGTTTGCCAATGATTACAGAAGCTTTAACGTAGAAACATCAATTTATAGTTTCTCATAGATAATCTATGTCGAAATGTTCAAATTTTTTGTGACTCTAAAGGACCAAACTGCTGGAATCATCGGTCCGAGACTTACATACTACTTGCCCGAGGGTGGGCTCTAAATTTCCGGCGGGAACGTAGCCTGGTGCCTTAGGCCACGCGGACACTCCCGCGTGGCTTACTATTTCCAAAAGATGGGGGGAGAGAGAGAGAGAGAGAGAGAGAGAGAGAGAGAGAGAGAGAGAGAGAGAGAGAGAGAGAGAGAGTGTGTGTTTTCGCCATAGGCACAAAGGTGGCTGGAGCAATTTTGATGACATTTTCGGGAATCTTCAGATTTGCCCAATTGGTAAACCAGTGAAGTTTGGTATATTGATAGAACCGCTACTGTTGACTCTCCGCTAGGGGGCGTTAGTGCCAACCGTAAACTTATACGTTAATCTGTTATATTAGTACTGTATGTAAATATGGACTGAATACGCTGAGGATCGTATAAGCATGGTATGCATTGTGTTTAATCATAACATAGTAACCAACACACACACACACACACACACACACACACACACACACACACTATTGCCGGACGCGAAGGGGGGAGGTTAAGGGAGATATAGCCGCCGCCGCCCCCCTCCCCCCGGAATTCGAAAAATTTACAAGAACACAAACTTTTATGAATTTACTGAAACGTAATACATTAAGAAATTAAAACCTTTTCCACACAATGTCACTTCGTTGATCGGCCCCGCTCCCTCAGCGTGTGACGTAATTTAATGATGGCACTATTTCACAAATTCCACAAATCGCATCCCCCCCCCCCCAAAAAAAAAAAAGACAAACTGGATGAGTCGCTATTTATTAATAAATAAGTACTACGCAATCCAGTAATATGTTTCATCTCGCGTTCGGATACATAATTAACCTGCAGCAGTTTAAAAACTTGTCTGAAGACTAATATTCACCTCATCACCTTGTTAAGTGTCTGGAAGGCTTCAATGTCGTGTAATTTAACTACGTTTCACGGAAACATTTATTTGGATTCCAACCGAGATATTTTACCTCTTGTAACTGCAGCTCTTAAGTTATTTTGGAAGTAGTAAACCGACAACTAAATAAATATTCCACGAGTCCTATCTATTTTAAAGAAGTATTATTTTTGCAACAAATAGCTAGGTATGGTTCCAGCTGTACTGAATATCCCTAGAGAATGTAAGTGGGTATCGGTGGGTCCGCCAACTCCATGGAATGGAATTACTCTACCAAGCAGAGGCCACTGTATCATCAGTGCGACTGTCTAGCGGAGAAATTGAGTTCACCTCTAACTAGTCCCGTGAACAAAATTAAGCGTTTCATCTATTGTTTAGCTGCCGCCCGACTGCTATGGTTATGACTGTAAGCAACTGGATAAGCTAATTACCTCTGGTAAGACGATAGTCTTAGCGTTCTAGGAGTAGCAATGGGTGTAATTTTGCTACGGATGCCTCCAAAATCTTGACATTTTCATCCTGGATGTTAGCTTGGTTCCAATTGTCAATTTACTTGCAATTTTACGAATTATTTCGAACCTTTACTGCCGCTTTCTGTTGCTCTTTGGTTTTAAGAAGCTGCTAGGTGCAGATCGGCAGATGATTCACCGCCAGTCCAGGCCAGTCACATGGTGTCAGGCATGACGCTACTGCGGTTGCCGGTGGCCCCAAGGCCGTCAACATTCTGATCAAAGTTAATGCACGTTTGATGAAAAGGAAGAAGGAAATCCCGTAGACAGCTCACGCTCCTATCATTTTCGGTAAAGATGGGAAAGGGAATCGGCCGTGCCTTGTTGTTGTTTAGGGGGACTAAACTACTTGTCATCAGTCCCCTGTTCCTAACAAAGAACGTGCAGTGGAGTGGAAACAATGGTTGTATGGACCTGAACACACACAATACCCAAGAGGAGTACAGGTCAACTATGAATTTTCACCAACAGCACAAATGGGAAAAAAATAGAACATATAAACAGAGCGTTCAATCATACTAAAGCTTGACAACGGAAATCCGTGCCTGGCTGGTCACTGGGATAATAATGGACGAGCCAGTCACGTGGCACACACTAATATCTGCTAGTCAGAAAACATAAAACACTGAAAAACGGATTAAAGTCAGGATAAAGCACCCTCCATTAAATGGAATGGCAAAAACCGGCTCCACGGATAAAACATAGCACAGACTCATCCGTGGAAGCATCGTCCCCCTAGCACTAAGGATAGGGTAGGTGGAAGATTAAAAGACTGCCGCAAGGGGGCTAAAACGTTACAGTCCATCAGGAGATGAACTACTGTCAAAGCAACACCACAGCGACACATGAGCGGTGGCTCACGGCGAAATAAATAGCCGTGAGTCAACCAAGTGTGCCAAATACGGAAAGTAGAATTTAAAAAAAGTCAATTGTGTCCGAAATCACCCCATACACTTCGAAAAACCGGACAGAGATTGAAAATACTCATGTGTCCGAAACACCCCAGTCCATGGTGTGTTTTTGGACACTATTTGCCTGTCTCATGCAAAAGTAGATGCACACGGACGTTCTGTTCCTAGGATATTGTTTACACTTATACCCCACCTCTTTCATAAAAAACAATGAAATCTGACAAAATCTACGAAAGTTATAGTGAAAATTTAAAAACTGTCCGGAATCACTCCGTTTGACAGTACGCTCGGAACATTACTGGATAAATTCGACGCCGACGCTTTTCCATATTGAGTAGTAATGTATTCGACAAGCAAAATTAATGTCTCGGTGTTAAATAAGGGGTGATAGAAACGTTTTCAGTGGAATGCAGCACATTGCTTGGCGTATATGCCTGTCATCCCGCCGCCGCCCAGTTTCGTAAAACACTGTCGCCCTGCGTGAAGTAGTCCGCAACTGTATGCTGCACATCCGACAGGTATCGCCAACACATCCAAGCTCTTGTGAAGAGGCAGAAGGGGTGATAATCGCGCGGAGAGCAGTCATTATTATAAGGCGGCTTCTTCGGTCTCCCACTTCAGTTGGCGTAACTTCTGCTGTACTGCATTAGCGGTATTGGGATGTTATGAAGCATTTTTCCTGTACTTTTATCCTTAATTGCACCTATAGAAATGATTCATTCTTCGATGGTCAGCCTGTTGTCCTTTGGTAGTTAAGAAAAACAGCACGTTGGTCCTGTTTAGATGCATTTCGTAATGACGTCGCCATAGTTCACGTTTCCACTTCTACCGCAAGAAATGTGGGTAATTCTTCTTCTATGTGACTCTGGAAAAGCCCTCGATAGGTCAGCATAACATGGAAGAAACTATCTAAATAGTGGAAACAGCGCCGCGATCCTTTGTCAACCCAGAACGATACTTCCACTCTGCAGCGGTGTGCGCTGATGTGAAACGTCCTGGCATATTACACCACTGGCCGTTAAAATTGCTACACCGAGAAGAAATGCAGATGATAAACGGGTATTCATTGGACAAACATACTGGAACTGACATGTGATTACGTTTTCACGCATTTTGGGTGCATAGATCCTGATAAATCAGTACCCAGAACAACCACCTCTGGCCGTAATAACGGCCTTCATACGCCTGGGCATTGAGCCAAACAGAGCATGGATGGCGTGTACAGGTACAGATGCCCATGCAGCTTCAACACGATACCACAGTTCATCAAGAGTAGTGACTGGCGTATCGTGACGAGCCAGTTGCTCGGCCACCATTGACCAGACGTTTTCAATTGGTGGGAGATCTGGAGAATGTGCTAGCCAGGGCAGCGGTCTTAACATTTTCCTTATTCAGAAAGGCCCGTACAGGACGTGCAACTGCGGTCGTGCATTATCCTGAAATGTAGGGTTTCGCTGGGAGCCACGGGTCGTAACACATCTGCAATGTAACGGCCACTGTTCACAAAGTGCCGTCGATGCGAACAAGAGGTGACCGAGACGTGTAACCAATGGCACCCCATACCACCACGCCGGGTGATACGCCAGTATGGCGATGACGAATACATGCTTCCAATGTGCGTTCACTGCGATGTCGCCAAACACTGATTCGATCATCCTGTTGTAAACAGAACCTGGATTCATCCGAAAAAAAATGACGTTTTGCCTTTCCTGCACCGAGGCGCTCCTGTCTGTGATGCAGCGTCAAGGGTAACCGCAGCCATGGTCTCCGAGCTGATAGTCCATGCTGCTGCAAACGTCGTCGAACTGTTCGTGCAGATGGTGGTTGTCTTGCGAACATCCCCATCTGTTGACTCTGGGATCGAGATGTGGCTGCACGATCCGTTACAGTCATGCGGATAAGATGCCTGTCATCTCTACTGCTAGTGATACGAGGCCGTTGGGATCCAGCACGGCGTTCCTCATTGTCCTTCTGAACCCACCGATTCCATATTTTGGTAACAGTCATTGGACCGCGACCAACGCGAGCAGCAATATCGCGATACGATAAACCTCAATCGCGATAGGCTACAATCCGACCTTTATCAAAGTCGGAAACATGAAGGTACGCATTTCTCCTCTATACACGAGGCTTTACAACAACGTTTCACCAGGCAACGCCGGTCAACTGCTGAGAAATCGATTGGAAACTTTCCTCATTTCAGCACGTTGTAGGTGTCGGCACCGGCGCCAACCTTGTGTGAATGCTCTGAAAAGCTAATCATTTGCATATCAGAGCAGCGTTTTCCTGTGGTTAAATTTCGCGTCTGTAGCACGTCGTCTTCGTGGTGTAGCAATTTTAATTGTCAGGAGTGTAAAAATGTGTGCCGGAACCGAGATTCGAAGTGGAACCTTCTCCTTTCGTGGGCAAGCACACTACCAACTGAACTATCCCGGCACGCTTCACGGCCCGTCCTCACAGCTTTACTTCCGCCAGTACCTCACCTACTTTCCAAACTTCAGAGTTCTGTTAACCTATAAGGACTAGCATTCCTAGAAGTAAGGATACGGTGGATACATGGGTTAACCTCAGCCTAGCAGAAGTAAAGCTATGAGGATGGGTCGAAGCATGCTGGAATAGCTCAGTTGATATAGCGCTTGCCCGCGAGAAGTGACAGGTCCCAAGTTTCGAATCCTCGTCTCTTTGAAAGGCGCCATCTCGGCATTTGGCTGGAGTGATTTGGGGAAATCAATAGTGCTATCACTCTGCTGTACTTGGCACTAGTAACGATTCCTCATTGTGAAAGGATAATAAATTATCTCCCTCTGATAGTCCTTAAAAGTCCTACATACAAACGCACTTATTTGTACGAACTTGGTTCTTGATTATCGCACTTCGTAACGCTTGTGTATATCTAATGTGACAGTTCCCCAAGTGTTTCTTTTCATGCCCGTGGTGTTTCCCTTGAATACGAGTAACGTTTAATGTTTTCCATTCCTCTCTTGGACACTTAACGTAGCCCATAGGCTAACAAGTATCCCATTCAGCCACTAAATCAAGAAATAGTAAATTTGTTCTGTCGAATATGACTTTTTCCTCGTATCTGTTTATAATGCTGATGTACTGTTTTGAAATTAGAAGGCTTAAAAAAGCAAAGCTGAAAATATTACTGTTGTTCACGTATTCCAAGTTGAAATTTGGTGAACAGACATTCAGTAAATAATCATTGTAATTTCGATTAAATCTGATGAACACTTTCTAATTCAGTGCAGAAAGAACGCAGAAGACTCAGATCGAGAATACCAGTATTACTCTCCGATAGAGTTGAACTCCAACTTTGATATCCAGCGTCTGGAAACATTTGCAAAAACACTGCTTACCAAAATACGTAAGCTTCTTGTCCACTGAGGAACCGCGTACGTACTGGCCATGGAATAAGCGCTGGCGCATTACACACATGGGAAAAGATATAAACGCCAAATGGCGACTGCGGTGCTGAAAGGCGAACTTCACCGGTATCCTAGCTGCAACGAGGGAGGCAATGTCTGAATGTCATTTTGTAATTAAATACTGTCTGAAACTGTGAGTGTTAACAATGTTTGCCATGCAATAAATAGTTGGATTGCGATAATAAAATAGAATATAAAAAGCCTCAAGCTTTAAACTGTTACAAAGTGCATTAATATTTTCATTGTGTCTTCACTATACTAATTCTCTTGGCATATTCTCTGTTTTTGGCAGTATGTGTGATCGGTTAATGCCCTACGTACGAAAGTGTAAAATTAACATTGAGCTAATTGTTAGAATACCCAATAGTGTGGAATGAAAAACTATTCAAATAAACGGAGTGCCTCATTGGAAAAGAACGCTGTATTTTATAGCAGATACTTGAGTAGTGAAATACTTATTCAGGAATCTGACAAAAATAATTATCTGCAAGACGAACATGTATCTACTACTAACGTTGAAATAAAAGTTGAGAACTTAGGAATTTAGTCATCCAGTTATCTTTTAATGTATTTAAATTCTATTTGTAACCACCAGTCAATTTTTTATTTATTATTATTTACATTTAAGGTGAGTTTTCCAAGGAATTAAAATAGGAAGCAGCAAAAATCACGAAATTGAAACATGCTCCACATGGAGACGGTCCCCATTTGCTCTGTCAACTAAACGCATACGCCAATCTTACAATTTAGGAGCATCAGAAAAATTGCCTCAGCTTCTGGTAGTTTCGTGCAGGTACCGAATCACTGCAAGAACTAACGGTTGCTCTCCAACTAATCACAACTGGAAGAAACCGCAGCACGTACCAACTCCCGCTCTTCGCACGCACCTGACCAGAGACAGAGCTGCCTGAACTACCTGCTTATTGTTGCGAGAACGAAAGTGCCAACTAGTTTACTTTTATCTTCCCACGTCTCTAATCGGATGACGGAATTCGAGTGTGTACTGACTTGCCGAAAATCACGTCCGGTTAAAGTGCACGTCACGTGATGGCGCCTTCTGCTTGACGAGCGTGTTTTAGGTGTGCGATGAATGATGGGAAGGAAAGGCAGCAACTCAGGAGTGTTGAAATAGCCAATAATCTGTCACGTAGCGTTAGGTTAAATTCTAACCACCTTGGAACAAATTTCTGTTAAGTTTATAGAATTTTGTTGGGAACAATTTGGTAACTTCTTTTTGTTGTGGCCTTCAGTCCGCAGAGTGGTTTAATGCAGCTCTCCACGCTATCCAGTCCCATTCAAATAAATGGGGGGAAAAGTACACCGAGAAACGGTCACTAAATGGGCGCCATTTTTAATTAATGGAAATGGAGCACATAATTGCTAATGTTTAAAAAGACTTATTTCCAGTCAAAAACTGCGAGATTAAAAAACTTACACCCATGTATCTAGGCGTACTTTTTTTAAATTATTCACCAGCGATCTAGGCGTACTTTTTTTAAATTATTCACCAGCGACTTCGCGGACGAAGCTGCAGTCTGCAACTTTTCTTTAGACATTCCAAATTGAGTTTTTGTCTGACTTTAGATACATTATCACGACTGTCGAATCTATTGTTAGACTGGTACCTCATAGTACAGATCTAATTCGACGAGTCACATATTAGCAATATGTTATTTGTAGAAAAAGTAAAGCAATAACCTTTACGTCCACTAGCAATGTTTTCAAAGCTTAAAACGCGACAGTTATTGGCTTACTGAACGCCACTCCTAATTGGCTGCTTTTACTTATTCATTGCGCCACAACCAACACGTCACACGAAGCTCTTTTTAACCCTTTTGTCTCGCACACATTTCGGGAAAAAAAATATGTAGCGATCAACAATGGACGTCATCAGTGGCCATACTCCACTAATTGGGAACGGTTGCATTTTGTTATGGAAAGCAAGCACCGATGGTGCGAATAGAAAATTTAATCTTCAGACATCCTTTGACACTTTTAAACAATACGTTACACCGCACGCCTCATTGCAGTTTTTGATCAAAACAATTACTTGACACACACACACACACACACACACACACACACACACACACACACAGCGCGTTGTCGGTGGCTTTCCTTTGCGATGGAAGCCCAGCATCAGAACCCGTAGGTGGCTGTGAGACTGCACAAATATGGCCATTTGTCAATGCGGCTAGGTCAATGTGTCGGGCACTCTACGGTGCGTGTTCTCAGGACAAAGGCGCTTTCTCCGGGCCCGGAAAACCCGTGCCGCCCCCGACCACCTGCAGATGTGGGTTTAGCGCCGAGGGACCACCCCGCTGATAGGGAGACACGAGCTCACAATGGCCGCGTTCTGGGAAGAGCAGCGTCCGTGCTCCCGGTGACGCGGAACGCCGGCAGACACATGGCCGTTCCCGGAAGACGTCCCGCACGCCTTGTAACTGACCGCCCGCCAAACGGCTATCCTTCCTCGCTCGCATCCTTCACTGCTACGGGGCGTGGGGGCGTCGGGCTAAAAACAGCTGCGCTGTCGCCTAAAGCGGCCGATATTGCTCTTTCGTGGACGCAGAAGGTCGTAGCCGTAGCGGAAGAGCTTCGCCAGTTACACAGTGAGTATCATCTGTCCACACTTCGCGAGTGTGTAATTTCGTTTTGCAGCATTGAACCCGTAACTGCTATCGACCGTCTCAGACCGCTAGGAATTTTTGTGTAGGAATATTTCAGACGCTCCTGCAAAGAGCAATTGAGTCTTCCGTGTACCTTTCTACTGTGACATGCTACATGTTCCAGCATTCTTGCATTGTTGCTGCTCTGTTTCGTATTTTTTAGCCCTGAGAGAACTCACGGACCTACCATAATGTTAGCGTCTCATGCTTTTACTAAACGTTACTGTTTCTTTATGGCAGCGAAAGCTGCACCTTCTATGCAACGTGTTTTATGAAGAACTGTTTGGTGAATCCTCAGATAAAGAATTTGATGACAGTGATAATGGCTCTGAGATATTTTGTGATCATGATACTAATTCAGAGCGTGAAGTGTATGCACGTTCGAACAGAGTGAAGTGTGATTCTGCGGTCGTAGAGGACAATTACTTTTTACTTGATATTGCAGAAATAAAATGACAGTTTATCCCTTCACTGACTTACGGAATGTAGTAGTCACCCTACATTGAAAAAATTTATCGTAAACTGAAAGCTGATTTTGCGTACAATTTATCGAAACTGAAATGGGATTTTTCCATCTATGTTTTGAATCTGTAATATAATCTCTGATGATAATCTGTGGGTCATTAGAGAGCTAACTAGATATTTCCTAATACATAAAATAAAAATATAGCACATTGCGCAGTGTTTTATTTGTCTCCGTTTTATAAATACTGTGTTGTTTAAAAAAAAGTAAAGTTTCAATATAGTCTACTTCCGAGAAGTGTAATGAACAACAGAAAGTCATGAAAATATACATTCCACAAACCACTGGTTTGATATGTAAGAAATAAAAATAGTAATGTGTTCCTCTCAATGCCCATAGCAGTTAAGGATTAACCCTTTAATACATGACTTTTTATTTGAAGCTATAGAAATTACCACGGTTAATGTATAGTGCGTATATACCAGGTTGCGAAATTCAAGGTGGCCTGTTCGCCATTGGCGAACGATACTCTTAAGATGGCGACCTACATTTACATCTACATAGATAGTCACATTTAAGTGCCTGGCAGAGGGTTCATTAACCACCTGCGCTTACATATGACATTTTATAAAACCACTAGAGCAAAGTTCAAAATTGTACATCCACAAGCGTGAAGAGGTAGGAGGTAATTACACCGATGAATGAGTCAGTCCAAATGGGATTTTTAACAATATTTTTAATTTATGAACATCCGTTCTCTGTCTTGGTGGAAATAACTGTCACTGAATGCCACTTCATCACGGCTACCGTACTTCCTCCATATACGTTACGTTCGTTCGGACAGCTGTGAACAGGCTTACGCGCATTGGCAGAGCAGCGCTTTTCCTGTTTCTAACAACAGAGTGCACCTGCGTGCTGTGTAAGCAATGGCAGCAAGCAATCACACTAGCAGACTAGGACTGGAATAAAATTCTGGCACTTCTAAGCTGCCAGATTCACGGATGTGCAGAGTTGGAGTGGGGGTACACGCACGTAATTCAGTGTTTTATTTGTAGCGGGCTCTTCAGAGTTTCGGAGGTTATCGCAATTTCCGTGTTCGACTATTTCATGTTTATGTTTCATCGTCAATAAATATTTTATTCAATCCTATAAAAAGCAGTTTTGATTAGGAATTAGATTTTCTGTTAGCAGTATGGGCAGAATTTCTTGAGTAGCATTTAAATCTCGCACTTTCTTTAGCCTCTTTCGGACGTAGGCAAACGAATGTAAATGTCTTTCTTCTAGTCACAAATACTCTACTAGGGGTATTTAAGTTTTTTTTTTTTTTTTTTTTTTTTTTTTTTTTTCTTTCTTTTCTTTCTTTCAGTAGACGCCTTATGTTTTTAAAATTATTTTCAATCGATATTATTAGGCTTCATACGAATACGGCCCCCGTACACCTCTACCACCATTCCACCCCAATTCTCTTGTCCCCATATTACGTATGTCTTCAAACTTGGCATCTCTGGGCTGTGCGCCAAGGTCAAACAGCAAGGACATTTAAAACGCTTTTTTTTTTTTTTTAATCTCAATGCTTATTACAATATATTGGTGTAACTATGAATTGTAAAATGTGCCGTTATGGCAGCACAACAGTGCCTCCCACACCGGGAAAAGAAATAACCAATAAATCTACATATGTACTCTGCAATCCACTCAAAGGTGCGAGGCGGATGGTATCTAGTATAAGGCGACCAACCGTCCCTGATTCTGCGGGACAGTCCCGCATCTGGACACTGTCCCGCATTGGGATAATTCCTGAAAATGTCCCGCAAAATGGCAAAAGCGACCCGCATTCCAGTAATTTTATATTTGTTGGTCTAAGAGCCAAGCTGAAACTATTTGTGTACGGCTCGCTATGTCATCCTGCTTGCAAGTCACCTTCACAAAGCATCTACGAATAAATCTCTTCTTACATTAAATACAAAAGAAAAAAGGTACACATCTATTTCAAACTGGTACTTATTAAAAATTCTGTTTTTGGCAAATTTTCTGAGCCTTCTTAAGTACGTTTCAAGAAGTGTAATGGAATATTTTTCGGTGCTCAAGGTGGCAAACGATGTAATAGTACCACAGTCTGCATAAACGTATTTAAAATCTGATATGCAAATATAATTTCAGCATTCTTCTTACTTCCTTCAGGAATAAAAAGGTGGTAAAAAAATTGAAAATGCAACAGCAAAAGTGAGTGAGTATTGCATGTAGTCAGGCACAATTAAACTCTGCACTTCATCAAAAGAACTATAATCGAGTAGTTCAAATGGTTTAAAAATTTAATTCGAGGTTTTTGCAAAACTTAATTCTTCGGGTGGAGTAATCTACTTATCAAAATGAGTGAAGGACGATAGTCTAAAAGCTGGAATAAATAAAAGAAATACAAAGGTGTTCGGAAAACGTAACGGAGAAAGAATATGTCAAAAATTGTCAGACAAATTCAAAATAGGAACATGAGAAAATATTTATTAACTGAAAATTAAGAATCATGTTTCACGCATGTTAGATATGTTACTTTGAAAGTAAATGGGTAGGCCTTTTCTTCTCGGCTAAATTTCATTCCTAGTTTCAGAATAACTGTTACTATGAGTCACGTGATCTTAGACCACCTTCACATCCTCGAAAAGTCCCGCATTGAGTTCAGCCGCTTTAATCTAGTATCACTAGAAGTTACTTGCTTACCTGTTTCACTCCCAAATACATCTGCACGTGTCCTAATATCTGACCTTTGTGGTCTTTACGCGAAATGTAGGTTGGCGATAGTATGATCTTTCTGCAGTCCGCTTTAAATTCCAGCCCTCTAAATTTCTTCAGCTGTGTTTCTCAGAACGTCGCCTTCCCTCCGCCTACTCCCATTTGAGTTCCCGAAGCATCTCAGTAACACATTGATCGAACCAACCAATAACAAACCTAGCGGCCCGCCTCTGAATTGCTTTTATATCTTCCTTTAAACCGATCTGATGGGGACCGCAAGCACTTGAGCAATACTCAAGACGGGATCGTACAAGCGATCTACAGGAAGAAGTAACATATTTTAAACTGGAGACTTCTGCCTTATTCACCGAAACATGTTTCAGCACTTAAGTGCTATCTTCAGTGGGTTTTTGCCCTTAATTTCCAATACGAAGATAATGGCAAAGTTTATTGGGTTAAGTGTACAGTAATTGGTTTAAAGCCTGTTTTCTGTATTTTCGTTGTGTTATATTTTGTCCTATTTTGGGATTTTGCACCATTTGCTGTAAAGGCGCACTGTTTATGACGCCATCGGCAGTGTGTTAGGACAGCAAATACTACAAAATTTCAGAAATTAACAAAACAAAACGTGATAAGACTAAAAACAGCAGAAAATAAAAGGCTTTAAAGCATATTATTGCACACTTAAACCAATTAAACTCTGCCATTAACTTCATGTAAGAAATTAAAGGCCAAAACCCAGTGAAGCTAGCATTAAAGTGCTGAAACATGTTTGGCCGAATAAATACAAAAGGAGTTTTTGATAAAAGCGGAATTCCTTTCCAGTTTATCTTAGCAAGGCCGGAAATAACTGCAGCATTTACAAGAAGATTATGACGTATTTTAGTCTTACTGTAACGCTGTTAATTCATTTATATGGTATGTAAAACCAATACTATACAAATTCCATTGTATCCTTTACACTGACACTGAATGGTACTATACGTTCAGTTTAGGTTTTAAGACGGAGATAGGTGCTACAGTGGTGAACATTCGGAACCTGTACCGTCAAAGCAGTCTAAACTTAGTAATCCAGGGTTATCGTGGTTTCTCGAGGCTTTGATGTGGTGCGTTCATTACAGAAAAGTCTGTCATATTCCCTTTCCCCTCGCTTCAAAATGGTAAAATCCGAAAGCTGTGTGTACTTACCTTTACGTGCATGTTGGTAACGCCTACTACGAACGAAGTTGGGAAGCTGATTTGTGTACGTAATAGCTATGTTTTAACATAGTTGCCAACTTATGGATTTATCACCTTATTTGCGGACTTACGGGAAGTTCGTAAAAAATATTACAGAAATAAGACATTTTACGATCTGATTATCGAAAAGCTACTGTTTACATATCGCTGATCATAATGCTACTAAAAGTTTATAAATCGTAATGATTTCTTTCCAGGGTACATAGCAAATCTGTAGGAAATGTTAACAGCATTTTCGCAGGAACAAGCCCCGCCTATGCACCCCTCTCCACATCACGGCTATCCGTGCACGCTCACCCACTAAGAGCTACGTAAAGTATCTGGTCCCAGCTTAACAGTCCACATGTTTTACCAGGCAGTAGAAGTTAGCCAATTCGTTTCCGAAGATATTCTTTCACTGCGAGTTTCACGTGTATTTGATACAGCAGTGTTGTGCAGCTCTAAATACGAGTGATGAAATTTCGGCGGTTTGTGACATCTGTCTTTGGTGGTTTTATTCGCAGTTTTAAAATTCAGAATCAGTCTATGTATGTAGTGTTATCTGCTAACGATATTATTTCAAAAATCCAAGGCAATTTATGCTGTTTGTTCCTTCGACAAACTTTTTTTTCCATAAAGACAAACTCGACGTGGGGTGATCCGAAATTAAAAGCCTAGTGAAAATGAAGATCGAAGTGAAAGTGAAGATTATAAGGTTCGAACTCCTGTAGATGCTTTAAGTACCAGGTAGTCATGGATTTACTTACGTATGTTAATAGAAAGTAACAATGGACTATAACAAAAAATATGAGTATGCAAAAGTGGGCCTAAGCACTGTTTCAAGGTCAGACAGTAATACTGCGAAACACGAAAGTCTTAGTACAGTGGATAGTATCGTAAAAAGTGTGGAACTAGACAAATTACAGGAATGTAATATATACAAAAATAGGTTTTTCCACCTAACCTGATTTTTTTATTTAGAATCGTTTTTATTCGTGGAAAATAGGTATGAACTGAAACTGTCAAATGTAGCATTTAACGGTCTAAATCAGGTTTATAATTTTTCAAATTTTCTTTGAGAGAGGGTGCGTTTTCGTCCCCTCCCCGACACCTCTTTTACTATGGACTAACGCATGATTACTGACAGCTCTTCTCAAGGTTGGCAGCTATTTTTTTTTTTTTTTTTTTTTTTTTTTCAGATGTTGGACTTTAACAACTTGCTTTACCACAACGGGGTTTTCTGCTTACACATTCCTTAGCCTCGCCAGCTCACAACCACACTGTTGCCTCCCAACCTAACTACGCTACTGACCAGCCTGGCACCACAACCAAGTTTTCAGTTTCTGCATTTTTTACTACCAATTGATTGCCACACCAATAGCTATCACGAGAAACATTTCCACCGCGAACAGGAGTAACGCCGCCCATTCCAAAATTTCAGCCCTCCAAAATTTCTACTAGTGCTCAGTGTCTAATGACCTGTACATTGACAAATTTCAAGAAAGATATCTGAAGAGCTTGTTTAAGATTGCATGAAATCGACACCCGTTAATGAGTCTACGTGAGCTTAAGCTTTTAGTTACGTCAATTTTTCATAACGATTGCTCGTTAAGGAAACAAATAGGTTTGTGGTAATTATGTGTGAACAGGACACTAACGAGACAGTGCTTCTCATATTTATTACATTGTATCAATTAACTCTCCTTTTGCATTATACAAATTAATGTATTTAATCAACAGACCCCTTCGTTTTTATAACAAGACATCATTAGTGAGTGTCTGGACTGTTGCGTTAGGTTGCCTTCCAGATATTTTAAAACGGCTCACACTAAATGTAATTCAGTTATAAGTTTCATTTCTTTAGGGTAATACAGATTTCTTCGTGGTAACAGTTTGAATGTCGCACTTTTACGTTCTTGTGTGTGTGAAGATTTTCAAGTCCACATTTTCATGTTTAATTATCGTATACTACCTGGTGCCATAAACAGTAAACAATTTAATGCTCTCTGGTGTATCACAGTTGTGTAAATGATATTTCCAACTTTACTTACATAAACAGTTTCTTTTGCGGTGGCAGGGGAAGGGGGAATTTGTGGATATAGCCTAGATTAATGTATTTTACATTAAAGATGGTAAGAGATAGCGTGATGATGAGAAACATTATTTGCGAACCGTGCGTTGTGATGTCCACCTGAACATGTAAGAGTCGTTCCTTTTCTCTGTCTCATACGACCAAGAATTTGTTGAGCTTTGAAGAATTTTTGTGCAAATTGGCACATGAATCTGAAGTCTCCTGAACTTTAAGTTACTGAAATGACGACCCGCTATTGATTTCATCTTTGCGCGAAATTTCATAATCTTGTAGTCGCGGAAAGGTTAAATGTTTGTGACACTAGCTTCTCGATGTGCGCTTGTTGGTAGCGAAAGGCATCCGATTAGGAATGTCCTCTGGAAATGCAACTTTCAATTTTGTAAACACTATGTTGTCATTGTAATGTTTTTAGCCGAAATTCATGACATTCTTTGAAAACAAGGTAATGTTTTGACGAGTGGTAAATCTGCGATGACATTTTTATAACAGAATAGTGACATTCGTTGTAAATAGCTCAATGTTTGGAAAATTTCAATATCAATGTCATGGCTTACATAGTCACTGACACTACAGAATACCGTCATAAAGTACACGAAGAACCAGTCACTACATGGGTGTGGCTTTTTCCCTTTACATAAATGACTGCAAAGTATTTTAAATGTTGAATACTATTGACAATTTTCTTTCATAAAAAACTTCACACCCATATAGGGACTTGTTCTTTGTGTACTTTTGCCATTCAACATTTCGTAGCTATATTAATTGTGCTAATATCAAATTTTTTCCTGTAACTATGAAGCCAATTCCACAAAGCTGTCAAAAGACGATCGCAAAGGCCCACTTTTAGTGTTACTACCGTAACCTAAAGTGGGCCAATACATAAAGCAGATATTTCATGTTTTTAAATATAGTACAGCATGTCTGTTTCCACCTACAACCTTTACCACATTCCTCTACAAATTGCGAAATTTGTTTATTTAAAAAAAAAAAAAAAAAAAAGCCTTACATATACGTTTCAAAGTTTTTCCTTTTATCAACTTATTTCGCTTGTAATTTATTATTCAGTACCAACTACCAATTTTTGTGTAGGCGGAGGAGATGTCATGCGATGGAAGGAAGGAAGCTTAGGGTTTAACGTCCCATCGACAGCTTGGTCATTAGAGATGTATGTCATGCCATGGTTCTTAAGTGGGACACACGGGAATGGAAACTTGTGAATAACCTTTCTTACGCCCGTCATTAGGGTTAATTTCCGTTTAAATGTTTTGAAAATCTGCGTGATTGTGAGAAAGGCAAGGCGATTTTAAAATTGTTTCACGTTTACCCATGGACATAGCCCTCCAAAACTAGTAAACTCACCTTTTAACTGTAATCACAGGAAATTATTTTAATCAGTAGATGACAATGGGGAAGTATGTGCTAGCACGTTGACAGAAATGTGATTTGCCGACAAAGGGAAACGCTTAAATTATGAGCCTAAAGTGCATTAACTAAGGCAACATTTTTATGTAGAGCTATATTACCTAAAGCATTGACATGTTGAAACACGGAACCTTAAGTAAATGGTCCCATAAAAACTGTCAGTTTTTTTAATCACACAACTTCGGAAAAGTTAAAAGATGCATTCTAGCACAGGAGATTGGAATACTTCCCTATCACAATATGGAATCATTAGTTTTAAATATAAAAGGCGTGCTTACCTACGTGGCGCGTGCTGAGTGCCGTAAACTTCCCTCCGTAGTCGTCAGTCCATTAAACCGAAGCACCAAGACTTTTGTTTCCGTATCAAGTTTCGCTAGTACTGGGACTAACCGGAAGTAACGCGCTGGTCGTAAACACGTAAACTCGTCGCTTGATCGCCCTCGCTGACCGTGACGCCAGACGTGCATTCCTCCAGAGTTGAAACCACACTGACAAGGATTATATCGACTGCGATTAGTAGCGACATAGATACACTGCACATTTCGAGCAGGACATCGATTTTCCTCTATACGTAAACAAATACAATCACACGTGCATTGGGCTTTATGAGATGTTGACGTTTTTCGTACGGAATCTGTCTGAACAGGAAATATTTTGTCATTTATTCGGAATTGGGGCGCAACATGCGCGCGCGCGTGTGTGTGTGTGTGTGTGTGTGTGTGTGTGTGTGTGTGTGTGTTGTCCTTAGAATAAGATAGTTTAACTAGTTTGTAAGTCTAGGCACCAATGATCCAAGCAGCTTAGTCTCTCGAGTTTACAAAAATTTGTAATTTTTTTGTAGAACGCAAGTATCAGCTATGGTAATGAGACCGAGAGTTATTTCATGATGGGATCACCGAGTGAGAAATTTTTATTTTGTTCTTATAGGAAGAGAAAGTTGCAGTTGCGGAAGATGGGTGATAATTTATTTAGCGAGCACTTTGTGCCCTATCTGAGAAACGTGAGTTGACGCGGATGAGTAATCATCCCGCCGACACGTCATTACACCGGCCCGTCCGCTGAGGCATCCTCTTTCCCTCCCCTCCCTGCGCCTCCTGCTCTAATTCTAATTAGCTGTAGCTCGTATTTCTGCAGTAATAGATGTTCCCCATTTATCTGGGAAACAATTGCCAACATTATTTCCTCAAAGTGCAGTTATCTCGTTGTAGCTTTCATTCTCGTGCAACTATTTCCTCCATTTCCGTAACGTTGGAGGCTGCCGAGAGGGCAACTGTGAAATCAATGCACAAACTCCGAACTGTAGCCGGTCCTTTCTGGAAAAGTTATTGCCATCCGTAATGAGAAAATGTACGGAGAATGAGTTTGTGAAATGCGACTGTACAGACTCAGTGGACGAGTATGGGGCTCTAGTTACAGAGAATGCTTTTAATACAAACCCATGCTCGGAGACATTTTGCCGTGCGCAAATGGCCGCGATGTTTCAGACACCTAAATACGGATTGAACTCCGTCGGATGTTCGAGACCTCCCTCGGGCATGGGTGTGTGTGTTGTCCTTAGCATAAGTTAAAGTTAGTTTTGAGTACTTTGTATCGCTAGGTACCGGTGACCTTTGCAGTTTGGTCCCTTAGATTTTCAAACATTTGCACATTTGGAGACATTTTCGTGTTACTCCAGCAAAATATAGGGTAAGAGGCTAAGTGCAACAGTAGTCAGCCTTTTAACTCATCGCGCTTACGAGATTTGAAATAAATACCAAATACCAAGATTTTAGTTTAAACCTTATGGCTATTTTTATTTCATAATGCTCAACAATCAGTCGTTTAGTGGAATAATTTGAGGCACAGCTTCATTAGCAAATGAATTAGAAAATAAAAAAATGACACAATAGGAACAAATTCTCCAGTTGTCAGCCACGAAACTCTCAATGTCAGCCACTGCAATTCTAGTAGCCAGGCCGGTAAAATGTTTGTATTTATAAAAGATAAATAACAAATAAATAAATAACTAGAGATAAAATTCCGAAGTACCGGAACAAAATGGAGCAAAGAATGAAGAGCTAAATTCTCGCAAACAATGAAAAACTGGTGGGCAAATAAAAAGAACCCGAAGAACAAGAAGAAATGAAAATAAACCATCTTTACTTAGCATGTTCCACTCTGGGAGCTTAGCGACTAATAATAATAATAAATAAGAAATTTATCACAATGCAGCATATAAAACCATCACATTTATTCTTCTACTCACTATACCTCTCTAAAATTAAAAAGGGCTGACCATAGGTGCACTTACCCTAGAAGATTTTATTACAAATTTCCGGACGCGCGGGAGTAGCCGAGCGGTCTGGAGCGCTACGTTACGGATCACGCGGCCTCCCGCGTCGGGGTTCGAATCCCCCCCTCGGGCATGGATGTGTGTGTTGTCCTTAGGTTAGTTTAACTTGGTTTAAGTAGTTTGTAAGTCTATGGGCTGATGAGCAACGCCGGCCGCGGTGGGCGAGGGGACTGAGGCGCTTCAGTCACGGTCTGCACGGCCATTACGGTCGGGGGTTCGAATCCACCCTCGGCCATGGATATTTGTGACGTCCTTAGTTGTAGGTAGTTCATAAGTAGTTTGTAAGTTTAGGGACTGATGACCCCGTAGTTAAGTCCCTTAAGCTTATCAAACACAATGAAAAATGATGACCAACGTAGTTTGGTCCCATAAGAATTACAAACATTTGAACAAATTTCCGCGTCTTAAATGGAAGAGCGGTAGTAAATGTGCTTCATCTTTTAATTACAGCGTTTGTAACAAAGTAAATAGAATAACAATGTCTACTGTTAAGTGACAGCAGGGAGAGTGTAATATTTGTTTCACCCAGCATACGGGAGAAGTAATAGGGCATCAACATGAATTATTACTACCTTTCAACGCAGCAGAAGCGGGAGTATAGAATGTATTTTTTACGTACTTTTTCCTTGATTTTCGGAGTAGCTAATAATTATAGTAGGGGCTGTTGGTTATTTCTTCAACTCTTTTGGAGGTGCTCCATGAGCAGCCATATTGGCGTTATTTTAAGACTAAATGTTTTTTTATGAACATGAATATATTACAGTAGGTTACAATAAGGATTAAACTATACTAAGTGTTTCACAATAATTATTACTTATTAATTATTAATGTACCCACTTTAGAAGTTGTAGAGAGGACTTAGTAGATCAAATTTTAAGCTGGAAGCCATGTTCGGAAATGTCATCCAACGACACTGTGACGACTTAGTCGTCTTGATACCGTGAAAACAAAAAAACTCTTCTATTGGAAGGTGTCTGCTTTCCATAGTATGGGAGGACAACCAAATATGTCTACTAATTGTTGTGTTCGAAATGCATACCTGAAGAGCTTTAGGCACTTGACCAGTAGAAGACAGATGTTTTCCACAGTACTGAACATGAAGAGCTGCTCATTGCTCTTAAGGTGTGCATTTTAGAGGGCACGTTCACTAGACAGTTTTTCAGGTTTGTTCATAGTACCTCGCAAAATAAGGAAAGCAAGAAACACCCCATATAAAATACGTTTATGTAAACGACGCCGTTGTCCATGAGATAAATTTATCCTTAACTATTCAATTTAATTGAAATCAAGCTACTCTTTGCCCTGTTACATTATTAAAATATGTCGCTGTTACCAAGCCAAGCTACCCACGAAAAGTAAGCGGACATGTTATTTTCAAAGTGCAACGGGCGTTCCGGTGATGTAGAGAATATAATTTATTTGATTAGAACATTAGGTGGAGAAGCACGTACAATTTTCTCGTATACTACCTTTGAATAAGGAATACAAATTCGCTTCTTAATCTTGATAGATTTGTTATTTGAGCTCCATTTAATTGTTATAAACTAATTCGAAAACTTTAACTGCGACATATTTTGGAAATAGATATTTCTAACTGCCGGTGAACACGTACAAATAATTTGTGTTCATTTAGTTGCAGTCTGCCTCAAATAGTATGCGGTGATTGTCATAGCAATAAAGTTTTCATTACTGTTATTTTAAGCATACTTCATTAGAGCCGTGTAAGATATTGGATCGTCGTTATTAAGCGAATACGCTTTGTTGTGTGGTGTATTGAGTTTCGTATACTGACCAATAGTATTTAGTACTTTTGGTGCTTGTCACGCGACATAAGTGTCGGCTGTTAAACTGAAAAATACAGTTGGTATATATTGATGCTGTCGGGGTGGGATAGTGACATTCGGATAGTACCGGATGATCAAAAAGTCAGTATAAATTTGAAAACTTAATAAATCACGGAATAATGGAGATAGAGAGGTAAAAATTCACACACATGCTTGGAATGACATGGGGTTTTATTAGAACAAAAAAAGATCTCTTGCGCGCGTCGTTTGGTAATGATCGTGTGCTCAGCCGCCACTTTCGTCATGCTTGGCCTCCCAGCTGCGATTATTGGCTTTGGGGTTACCTGAAGTCGCAAGTGTATCCTGATCGATCGACATCTCTAGGGATGCTGAAAGACAACACCCGACGCCAATGCCTCACCATAACTCCGGTCATGCTTTACAGTGTTGTTCACAACATTATTCCTCGACTACAGCTATTGTTGAGGAATGATGGTAAACGTATTGAGCATTTCCTGTAAAGAACATCATCTTTGCTTTGTATTAATTTGATATGCTAATTATTGCTATACTGATCAGATGAAGCGCCATCTGTCGGACTATTTTGAACTTTTTTTGTTCTCTTAAAACCCCATGTCATTCCAAGCATGTGCGTCAATTTTTACCTCTCTATCTACATTATTCCGTGATTTATTAAATTTTCAAATTAGTACTGACTTTTTGGTCACCCGGTATTTCAAAGAGAGAAAGTAAAATGTCCGATCGCTGTAGCATGAAAAGAAATATTTGATTGGGCGATTAATTGTGTCCCTCGTTAGAAAAGAAGCTTTCTGGTAGTCAGAAAGCGCGTGTCGAACTGAGAGCGAAGCCGGCGCTACTGTGTGGCAGCCAGCGCTTTGTCAGTCGAGTGCCCGAATAGGCCCAAAGCTTAAAACTGCTGCCTGCCGTGGCCTCCCTTTTACCGCGCAGCCTCTCACGCTAACTGCAGTACTTGTGCCCCGGAGAAAGGCTATACCACATAGCCACAGCTTAAGAGCTCAATTCAGAACGAAATCTCTCATTCTTTTTGCCGAGCATGTGCGTCATCTGAATCTTTGTGGCGGATTGCAACTATGCAAAGTGCCTGGTAGAAAACGACGCGTAACAGGCACAGATTCAGATTCGATGCCAAGTATGGCACACGGATTGGATCACTTTGATTCAGTTACATTTTACAGAGTAAGACAAGTTGATACATTGATAAGTACTTTGCAGATGAAAGTGCTACTCCCTTTCTCGCCATAGAGTAATATAAAATCCCCGAATTACTTTATTTCCTCGTTTTAAATCAACTGATTCACTCCTCCGTCTCAAATGACTCCCTCGCCGAAATGCTCCTTAGTGAAGGACTTGTTTAATTTCCTAGTTATTTCTCCAGACTGCCATCGATTGTCTCCAACAACTTCGTCTTCGTCGTACTTGAAAAAGATAATTTGCCTCCCACCCTTCTTAGGTCGTTCAAATGCCCTGTATTGACAGCTATTTCTATCCCTAGAACGGAATCTTTATCTTCATTCTCGAGTGAATCCTAGAGCGTAACGTACGTCACGTACTGTATCTGACGGATGCCCCATATACATCAGTACTATTCCAGTTAACACATTGATGCTCATATATCAGCCTGTGTCACTGATAACAGGATTGGTGTTAACTTGTCCTTTTCGGAGCAATGCACATAAAAATTCTTATCAGTGAAAAATCGGGACTGGCTGCCGTCGCTCTCGGGTCGAGGTTATCTTTGCACAGCTCTTTCGAAACACTTATGTTCTAGGATGTTACGCGTTGTCACATATACCACTGGCCTTCTGGCGAGACGAATTACAGGGCGTACGAGAATGAATCCAGCGGTGGGGAACAACATTGTTTAACCAGTCGCGTGCGTAGACATGCCAGTAGACTTGCGCATAATAGTTCGCGATCCGGAGCGCTCACTTTAGTTCGCGGCTCTGCCGCGAACTAGTTCGTTCTTTTAGTTCGTCCACTTGCAGTGACGGCTGACCGGCGTGGTCCACGCATGCAGGTGGAGGGAGTAGTTTCCCCACCTAGCTACTTCATGCGCTTGCTGCTTGAGCCGCTAACGATATCACGCAAACCAAAAGAAACAATTTGTGGATAATTTCTCGCGCTTAAGTTGAGAGTTATCTCTATATCTTGGCATTATGGAATTTATTAGTTAGATATTGCAGAGTACAGAATACTTCAAAATATAAATTTTGTAGCACTGAACTATGTAATCTAGCAGGTAGACGCTCACCTCTAAATGGCTCTCATCAGCAGAAGGCAAACACGTTATTTTTAATTCTGCTGCGCGCCCCCTCGCTATTGCCCGTCGGTCTTCGGAAAAGAATCCAACGAACTAAGAAGCGAGATACGTTTGGCATAATAGTTTGCGACCGGTAACGCATGTTTTAGTTCGCGACCGATTGCACATATTTTAGTTCGCGACCGATTCACATATTTTAGTTCGCGACCGATCGCGCATATTTTAGTTCACTACCGATCGTGCATATTTTAGTTCACGACCGGTAGCTCTCCTTTTAGTTCGCAGCTCAGCCGCGAAGTAGCTCTTTTTGACTTTTGCTACCGCTACTAAAAGAGCTCTTTCTTTTGTTATGACAGCTTTTTTATATAATGATCAGTGTTCCCCAAGCGTGTGTTATTACCCGTATTTTTGGGCGATTAGACATCAAATACTTAAGCGAAAAAAAAGTTATTATTTAGACACTACTGAATACCTTAGAAAAGAAAATTTGTGGCAGTGAACTGTGAAAGTATAGTTGAGCTGTATCCCATGTAGGTGTAGATAGATGTAAAATGGCAGAAGGGAATCACGCGATTCTGCGCGTTCTCGGTCCTCTCGCTGTTCCCCGTCAGTCTTCGGAAAAGGAGCGGACGAACTAAGAGGCGAGGGATCTGCGAAATAGTTCGCGTAGTTCGCCTGTGGGAGCGCTCTTCCGAACTAGTTCGTTCGCGAACTACACAAGACTACATGCCAGTGAGGCGGCGCACCATATTGTAGGACAAACTGAGTTGCTCGTTCATTTGATGTATAATTTGTAATGGTAAGGTCATCGTAATATATTCTACAAAGCTTTAAAACCCAGATATTCATTTTGTTACGCCTGTACTTACGAAAAAGTCTGCGATGTATACTTTCGAAAACAGGACGCGTAATGGGAGCGTCATCGTGTGCATGCAAATAGTTTCCTGTGCTTCTGAATACACTGAACTCTAGTGAATGATGTTAAGCTAGGACGGCGTGCGCTGTATATGTGCAGTAAGTTCCCTTTATTCCAAATATCTTCCGCAGAGTGAACGCCTAAGTGTTTTGCAATTCACATCTTTCTTTAACCTCTTTCCAGTTGCATCGCGGAAATGTCGATAGTTAATAGAAATACGCTCGTCAATAAATAGATCTACACTCTAAACGCACAACTTTAACCATCATACATTAGTGAAAAATTCTGGTCCCACAAAAAATTAATAAGAGAGTGGAAGGCGTCTATTAAGGTACTCGTTAGATTAATCTGGTATTACAGTAGATGAGAGGCAGTGAATTTCTATTGTAAGAACTCATTCACGCAGAAGTTTCATACAGACATATCGGCCTTTGACCGCATTAGAGACTCTATAGAGGGCACAGTAATAGGCAGCCCTCGCGTCCAGAAGCAATTGAAAGAGCTCAAAGCAAAATAAGTCGACAGGTCCGGCTGGAATGCTAGTTAGGTTTTATAGAGAGTAGCGTATTGGCCCCTTACGTAGCTTGCATTTATCGCAAATTCTCCCCCGGCGCAAAGTACCAAGCGAAGGGGAAAATGCTCTTCTATATGAGTAAGGTAAAAGAAGAGACCCGCATTATATTGCTCAGCGGTTTGCTTCAGAATTTTTGAGCATATTCTTAGTTCGACTATAAAAGTTTCTTGAAAGGGTAAAGCATCGGTCCCTGCATCAGCACTGCTCTAGGAAGTATGGCTTCCGCGAAACTCGGCTTGCTCTTTTCTGCTATGATGTCCTGTGAACCATGAACGAAGGGCAGTATGCAGATTCGATAGTCCTACATTTCTGGAAAGAGTATGACACGGTGTTGTAATAACTGTGTCTCGAAAGCTTTTAAAGTAACAGGACCAAAAAGTTTTCCTCGACAGCGAGTGTTCGTCAGAAAGAATGATATCGGTGGACGAGGAATGCCAATCGGAAGTGTCATCGATTGTTCTGGTTCTCTATGGAACGTCTGAGAAAGTAGTCTACAAACAGCAATATACTGCTGTTTGCTGGTGACGTTTTGGTATACGGAAAGTAACGTCGTTGAGTGACTAATAGCAGTATTCAGAATTACCTACAATTTCTAGGCTGATGAGATGTCGGAGAAGGTATAAGTAGCAATATATTGTTGTTTTCTGATGACGTTGTGGTATATGGAAAGGTAGAAGGAAGGTAGATCAGTGTTTCACGCCCCGTCGACAGTGTGGTCATTAGAGGCGGAGCTTACTCTCGGATTGTTCCGGTAAGGATGGGGAAGGAAATCGGCCGTGCCCTTTGAAAGGAACGATCGCGGCATTTGCCTGGAGTGATTTTGGAAACTCATGGAAAACCTACATCTGGATGGCTGGAGGTCGATTTGAACCACCTTCCTCCCGATTGCGAGTCTAGCTAGTGTGTTACCACTGCGCCACCTCGCTCGGTGTATATGGAAAGTAACGTCATTGACTGATTAATAGCAGTTACCTACAGTTTCTAGGCTAATGAATGGCATCTTGCCGTAGTCGTAGCGAAATTTGCTACTTACTATTTAATAGTAAGTTAATGCAGAAAACCAATGTAGTATTGGATTAGTCGCGCGGGAACGCCGTGTGGTCTGGGGCGCCACATTTCGGATCTCGCGGCCTCTCGCGTCGGAGGTTCAAGTGCTCCCTCGGGCATGTCCGTCTGTATGTGTGTGTGTGTGTGTGTGTGTGTGTGTGTGCGAGAGAGAGAGAGAGAGAGAGAGAGAGCGTGAGTGTCTGTGTTTGTTGCTCTTAGGTTAATTTAACTTAGTTGAAGTAATTTGCAAGTCTAGGGACTGATGACCAAAGTAGTTTGGTCCCATAGAATTACAAACATCTCAGTATTCGAATTCATTATTAGTGGCGTGTTTGGCACAGTCACGTCGATTAAATACCTGGGCGCAGCCTTGAAAAGCGAGATGATAAGGGGAAAAGCTCTCGCATTGTTGGTAGTAGGGAGGGCGAATGGTCATCTTCTTTTTGTTGGGAGAATTTTAGGAAAGTGTAGTTCAATCAAAAGGGAGACCACGTGTAGACGAATTAGTGCGTTCCATTCTTGAGTTCTGGGTGTGGCGGATCCTCGCCAGATCGAATTAAAGGAAGACATTAAGTAATTCACAGGCTTCCTGCTAGATTTATGACTTATGGGACTTAACTGCAGGGTCATCAGTCCCTAAACTTACAAACTACTTATGAACTAACTTATACTAAAGACGGCACAAACATCCATGCCCGAGGGGGGATTCGAACCCCCGACGGGGAACCGCCTTGCGCATCGGAGCATAGCGCCTCAAAGCTCTCAGTCACTCCGCCGCGGCCAAATGTTTGTAAACTTAAGGGACCAAGCTGCTTAGGCCATCGGTCCCTAGACTTACAAAATTCTTTAACTTATACTAATTGCTACACATGCCCTTTACCGAGGGGGCACTCGAACCTCCGACTAGAGGGAATCACTAAATTATGCGCCTGGCGAGTTAGCGAGATATGCCTCCTTTTCCGACTGAGTTCGTATGAATGTGATCACTCCCAAAAAATGATGACAACATAACAGTTTGTCACATAAGTGCAACAGATGAACGCAACACTTTCACAATCACACACTTTTCCGTGTGCTCTGATAGAACACGTGTTTTTAAAGTTTGTGAAGTTTTCCACTTTTACAGCATCCAAGCAAATCAGAGCATGTCCTGGAATTTCGGAGGGAAGTTGATTATGTGTGAGAACTTGGATTAATTTAGTTCATACCCGTTTATTTATTGTTTTCATTTCGGTGCGAGGACTCGCCTGCACTCGCTATTCACCACATTTATTTGCGGCGTCAATATATTCTCATATTCTATAACTTATGTATAGTATGAGAATTACCAATGCTACTCAAGAAGAACAGCGGTGTCAATGACCGGACGGACAGTTCATAATTTTGTGGGAAAAAAAGCAAAAATAAAACGTAGATCGAAGGGCTATGAACACGGACTTCCCGGATCGCAAATTATCACCATCTCCAGAAAACCACGTTCGTTGCTCAACGTTGGGAGCGGTTGGGAGTTTCCCTTGTGAGTGGTGCTTCCGTAACTAAGGTAGCCGAAGTGTTTGGTGATCCAAGAAGAACCCATCCAAGTTTTATAATACATACAGGGAGGGCGAAAATACCTAATCAGCTAATTCAGAATGGGGACGAAAATGTGAACTGAGTGATAATCTCGTCTTGACTAATGGAAGATTAGTAGATGTGCGAGATATGCCACAACGCCCGATGTGGAAGATTATGTGTTACACGCGCTTGGTGACACTCGTCCCCCTGTAGCAGTCGCGTTGCACGCCCTCTGAAGACAAGCTAGTCAACGTTTTGAGAATCCTACATGATAGCAGAAACAGCTGTATTCGAATCATCCAAAGAAGATTCAATCTGTGCAGCCAGCAAACTTCCCATTTCGAGTGACTTATTCAATTTAATTCCTGTAGCAATGTACAGAAAACCTCATTGTTCTTACTTAAGTGTTGTCTACAGACGAGGCCGTGTTTACAATAGGCGGCATATTCAACAGTAGGAGCTGTAATGCATGGGATTCTAAAGCAGCAGATTATTCCTAGCAATTTAAGTAGACGAAGCATCACTGGAACAGCTCAGCTTAACTACCAGTTCATTCCATAATAACACCGAGCCGTCATCACTGTGTGCGTTGCTCTGGCACCGGATAATTACGGATATATCGAGAGACGCCCCATTGTCAACTAAGAAGCCACATATATTTCGCGTCCGTGGCACGATAGTTAATAACACTGCGTTAAGCCGTCCTCTCGCGGGATGCGATAACGCACTTGCACCAGGAAGTGGTGACGTCGCAGCGTGCAATTCCACGTTCCACTACACTGCGAAGCGTCACATGAAGAATTTACCTCGTGGGCTGGAATGTGGCCATTGAAAACGTCACAAGCAGAACTTGGCAGCCATCGAATTGCATGGAGCTAAACTCTGTAGATAATGTCTTCTATTGGCATGGCGTACGTGGTACAAATATAAGTTGTTTTAAGGGAAGGCGGTAGGCCCTATCTCGCCAATTTTAAATTAGGTAAATTCATGTACCCTTTTCTCATGAACTGTTAAAGATAGGGATATGAAATTTTTGTAGCTTATTATAACACATATCTTGAATACACTGAAGGAAAATAAAAAATTCCTTTATTAAGTTTATGAGATATAATTTTTGAAATTAAGACACAATTTTTATTAAAATTTTCTACATTAATCCACCATTCTTGTGTAATGGTGTGATGTTTTTCAGTAATCCTGCTTCAGTGCTCTCCTCTGCTGAACGAGATCTGAAAATTTTAACACAGTTACTTCAGTACTTTCTGAGAAAAAGGTACAGATGTATATAAAAATGGAGTTTCTCAAAAAACGCAGAAATTGTTCATTGTTCTTAATACTTACAATATTATCTAACTCCAACTTCATAAACGGCCTGCTCCATAATGATTATCGCCTTCCTGTTCTTCTTACTGCTTAAAAGGCTTCCTTTTCCTGATTAATCTCGCTTCCTTAGTGCTCATTTGAGCGGTGTAGTCTGATTTGACTAGTCGTATCCTGTCCAACAGCTGCAAACCTTTCATAGTATTTATACCAGGATCAATACCAAGAAATTAAATACCCTAATCCTTCACAAATTACCATCATTGGATGACAACACTGCATCAGCAACACTCCATTTCAGTGTTTTTATGCCAACAAACACGATAGAACTACAGGAACTTACTGCCCGAAACATAAGTTGTTGATAATTTCGCGCACAAAAGGTTTATCTTTGACTACGGCAGTGTAGCCAACATATGCCAGAAAATCTCCCCTAGCTCGGTTGAAAACCACAGCCTTCTATATGAAACTGCTATAAAAAAACGAAATATTCAAAAATGAGCATGTCATACGATCGAGACTTATCTTCTGCACACATGACTTTAAAAATATAAAGAAAATACTTAAAGTTCACGGATCACAATCAATTTTGCATTATTATATTCAGAATAGTCCAAATAATTAATAAGAGAAAAAGTCTTTTTTGATAATTTTTGCCTACCGCTTCCCCTTAAAGCATCAACAAACTGACCATTTTTCGAAAGCCCTTCGATATAGTATGATTTGTTATACACTACCGGAAATTAAAAAATAGTACAATTTTGTAGAGATTTCCAATTCACTCAATATTTATTGTTGAAACAATGCAGCCGCGTGGGAATAGCTGCGGGGTCAGGAGCGCCACGTGGGGACTGCGCGGCCGCTCCCAATGCAGCTTCCAGTTCTCCTCGGGCTTGTGTGTGTGTGTATTGTCCTTAACATAAGTCAAGTAGTTTTTAAGTCTGGGGAGCGATGACCTCAGCAGTTTGGTCCCTTAGGATTAGATCGTTTGAACATTATTTGAAACAATGCATATGGAGTTCGTGAAATGATTATTTGCAGCTAAAGCGATACTGCGGTACCAGGTGTCGATCCATGCTAAGAACAGCCATGTTAGTACGCGGTGTAGCCTACCGAAGTGGCAGTGCAGGCGCTGTTCTGGCATCTATTCTACCATGCACATGGCGAATACTGTGTTTGGGATACATTACTCCACGCCTGCTCGACCTGTCCACGTAGTTCTGCAAAACTTGTGGCGTCGCACGTCTCAGCTGTCGTCCCAGCACATCCCACGCTTCATCGATTGGAGGCAAGTCGGCGATCGTGCTGCCCAGGGAGGTTGCTACAAGTCTTGCACAGCACGTCGGGTTTCACGCGCACTGTATGGGCGAGCATATAATCTTCCTGTTGCAAGAATGGAGAAAGAACGGCTCGTACAACATTCTGCACGAACCGAGCGCTCGAAGGCGTTCCTTTCACAATCACCAAAGATTCAAATGTTCAAACGTTTGTTAAGCTTATGGGACTTAACTACGGGGTCATCAGTCCCTAAACTTACAAACTACTTAATACTAAGGACGGCACAAATATCCATGCCCGAGGGGAGATTCGAACCCCCGACCGTAGTGGCCGTGCAGACCGTGACTGGAGCGCCTCAGTCCCCGCGGCCACCGCTGCCGGCACACCAAAGGTAAACGAGAAGTGTAGCTTACCGCATCCCAGACAATAAGTCCTGAGAGGGGGCGGCAGTGTGTCTTGGACGATGCACGCTGTAAATTATAATACGGATTCGTGGAAGTCAGATATAATAAGGATCGTACACTCCCTGCAGTTACTCATAACATTGGTCTATCTAGATGACTAGGGGAGGGCCTTATACTACATCTACATGGATACTCTGCAAATCACATTGAAGTGCATGGCAGAGGGTTCATCGAACCACTTTTATGATCTTTCTCTATAGTTCCACTCTATAATAGCTCGAGGGAAAACTGAATACCTAAACCTTTCTGTTTTCGATCTGAACTCTCATATTTTATTATGATGGTCGTCTCTCCCTATGTAGGTGGGTGCTAACAATATAGGTTCGCATTCTGAAGAGAAAGTTGATGAAAGAAATTTCGCAAATAGATCTCGCCGCAACAAATAACGCCTTTCTTTTAATGATTTCCACCCCAACACGTGCATCATTTCCGATAATACAAAACGAGCTGTCCTTCTCTGAATTTTTCTAAATCGTCCGTCAGTCCCACCTGGTGTAGATCCCACAATGCACAGCGATACTCCAAAATAGGGCGACAAGTGTAGTGTTGGCAGTTTCTTTAGTAGAACTGTTGCATCTTCTAAGTGTCCTGTCAATGAAACGTAGTCTTTGGTTCGCCTCCCCTACAATATTTTCTATGAGTTCTTTTCAATTTAGGTTGTTCGTAATTGTTACTCCTAGGTATTTAGTTGAATTTACGGCCTCTAGGTTTGACTGATTTATCGTGCAACTGAAGTTTAATGGATTTTTAGTGGTCATATGGATGATCTCACATTTGTCATTATTAACGGTCGATTGCCAATTTTTGCACCATGCAGATATCTTATCTAAATCATTTTGTAGTTGCTTTTCATCTTCTGGTGGCTTTACTAACCGACAAATGATAGCATCATACGCGAACAGTCTAAGAGAGTTACTAAGATTGTCTCCTAAATCGTGGGACAATAGGTCGTTCTCTTCGAGGTAGTTCATAATATTAGTGGAAAGTATATGTTCTAACATTCTGCTGCAAACCGACGTCAATGATATAGGCCTGTAATTTTGCGGGTCACTTCTATTGCCTTTCGTGACTATTGGTGTGACCTGTGTGCAACTTTCCATTTTTTGGGTACGCAACGTTCGCAAAGAGAGCGGTTGTATATGATAGGTATGGGGCTATTGCATCAGCATACTCTGAAAGGAACCTAACTGGTATACAGTCAGGACCGGGAGATTTACTTTTGTTAAGTGATTTGTTTTAATTCTCCAGGGATATTTATTTCTAAATTACGCATGGTGAAAGCTGTTTTTGATAGGAATTCTGGAGTATTTCCTTCGTCTTCTCTAGTGAAGGGATTTCGGAAAGCTGCATTGAGCAATTCTGCTTTAGAAAAACTGTCATCAGTAGCAACACCATTTCTATCTTGTAATGAAGGTATTTTTGTGTTATTCGAATATAAATTGTCATTTGACGCTGGCTTCTTAAATTCAGGGTGTCTCTCAGCCTCTGTCTGTGTGGGTTCGGGAGTTTTTATCTATTCTTGCTAACCCTACTGACATTTACGGCTTTCCAAAGAATCACACGATAAAGAAAGATCAATGTTTAGCTGTGCTATCAGTGACTCACATTTCCTTGGAGACAAAAAATTTCCCATTGACTCGTCGACGGGGGTTCCGTGGATTCCTGTAGATTGTAGTGTCACAGTTCCTGAGTGCGGAACCTTCGTTACCGAATTTTATGGCTGATTTGCAGTTATCAGCGCACCAGGAGATTTCTTTTTTTTATCTGAAGGCGGCCTTTGATTTTGTAAAACAATCTGTTCCACGTTTCTAAGCTTGGTGGCATTCGATTGGCCCATACAAAGCATTCTCAAATTCCCCCAAGTTTAATGTCTATTATACTCTTTATTGCTCTTCGGCCTTTTTCAGTGAGTTGTTGGCACGGAAATACTCTGCCACTATTCAGATTCTCTTGGGCGATAAGTTCTTGGTGTCATCTATAGAAGTAATAATATCTTCGTTTCCCATTCATTTTCCTCTATGACTCCGTACCAGTGAAGCGTAGAATATTCACCTGATTTCAGAAATTGTTCCCAAACTTTTCGTTTGTTTTCTTTTTTAATTAACTTGTGTTCAACTGTCTCATCCCGCAATGTTGCTGCTTTATCTGTCGGTGGTGGTTTTGCTCTGTTCTGTGAAACTGTTAGTGCTTCTCATATTTCAGAACTACACTGTTCATTCTACTAGGGTACAGGCATTCCTCTTGGCTTAACAAGAGACGTTAATGTGCCTACGTTAGCCTCTTTGGTGTTTTATGATACTGCTCGCCACCATCCATAAATTCAGAGCTACACCAGTATTGTTGTGCCCTTTGATTTCATTGACTGTGCGTAAGGCAGAACAACATGAACATTGCACCGCGAGGGAATA
The DNA here is from genome assembly GCA_026315105.1 of Locusta migratoria. Lineage (NCBI taxonomy): Eukaryota > Metazoa > Arthropoda > Insecta > Orthoptera > Acrididae > Locusta > Locusta migratoria. The sequence continues at coordinate 239,293,921 of CM048755.1, forward strand.
AGAGTAGCGGATGGAAAAAATATCTTTTTCCGTACTACTTTACAAATAGTAAATACTGCTGAGCAAGTTGAAAGATTTTATTAATTTAGGTGGCATAGGGCATCCAAGAGAACTTGCCACCGAGCTCTACTGTCCATTTCATAATGACTGGCCACTGGTTTTGATGGCATAGTCCTGTCACATCGAACATCGATATGTGATACGTTGCCGGTATCGTGGAAATGTCTACTTATATTTAGTGCCTGAATATTACATGTTATATATGAAATGTTGAAATGGTATATGCGGCAATACTTAACAAAATCGTGTTTCTTTTTATTATTATTATTATTATTATTATTATTATTATTATTTTCCGCCTAGAGTTAAATTTAAGGACGCATAGGAATCCGACCGTAATTAGGAGAAAAATTACCTGTGCACAGTTTAAAGATCCAAACTTGTTTTATTTACAGGTGGAGTTTCGTTATTTTCTGATGACTCGTTTTACCGCTATAATATCAAACGCATGTTGCTATAATTCAGCTTCCCAGCCGGTCGCGGTGGCCGAGGGGACTGCGGCGCGCCCGTCATGGTCTGCACGGCCACTACGGTCGGGGGTTCAAATCCCCCCCTTGGGCATGGATATTTGTGCCGCCCTTAGTGTTAGCTAGTTCATAAGTAGTTTGTAAGTTTAGGGACTGATGACCCCGTAGTTAAGTCCCATAAGCTATACAAACATTTGAACATTTGAATTTTCAGCTTCCCATTGTGGTTATTACGACGGAGAAAGCACTGGCGTTAAGCTCAAACTTTTGTTGGTTACATCGTATGTCATTACTAATAAATACTCTTGCGTGTTTATGAGTAAAGAATTTGTAAAGCAATCGCATTAGTGACTGCGGTATGTGCGAGACTTTGTCTCACTTGAGCGCCGCCAATGTTGCAATGCGTCATAAGCGCCTATTCATTTGCACAGAACGGCAACTTCGTAGTCGCCTTCCAATGCAACATTGGTGCGTTCAGGTTTAGTTGCAAGTAGAAGGCAATAGTAGACTTTGGAAAACTGGAACTGAACCCTCGATGTGCCACTAGTTCTCAATAAACTGTCAATAAAATGTATAGCACATTTTAACAGTAAATGGAATAGTCGAATAGCTCGAATAAATTTTGCAGTAAAATGACGAATGACATAAAACATGCCTTAATCGCTGCTGGCTGAAGTCCCGCTGCTACTAATTGCAGTCGTCTACTTGCATCAGCAACGTCAAGACAGTAGGCTCTTTGTGCATAACCGCGTTCTTGCGCAGTAAAGTGCGATTGCCCGTGTCTCAGGCCAGCTTTAGTCAATTCCTCATTTTATGTTGTGGCATTAGATGGAAGCTCTACATCATTGCTTTCCATCCATTCAATAATAGAATTCTTTCTCCATTTCGTAGATGGATTTCATGATACTGAATTTATTATCATGTGATATGGAAACTGATCTAAAACAATCGCATGTCTGTTTGGCAATTTTTCTAGAACGCTCCTGAACCACTCTTTGTAGTGTTTGGCAATCATTTCAGAACGATAATCTGCACCTCATTTTGTCCAATAAAACATAAGCCAGCATTTTGCACATTATAACCCTTGTCCCAGAACGGGGCGGTGTTTCACTTCTTTTTTTTTCAGCCATTCTACTCTTGAACACTTCGTCTGTGATAATCTTAAGCATTTTCTGACGCATAAGACATTGTTTTCTTCCTGTCAACCAAACTGTCTGGAATGATTTGCACCACACCAACTCTCATCACGGTAATATATAGTCCACCCAGCGGTGTGGAATTGTTTGTTTTCCAGAAGAAAAAATGTTCAAATGTTTGTAAAACTATCGGACTCAACTGCTGGGTTATTAGTCCGTAGCTTACAAACTACTTAAACTAAGGTAAACTAACTTAAGGACAAGGACAAAAACCCATGCCCGAGGGGGGACTCGAACCCCCGACGTGCGAACAGCCGCGCGCACCCCAGCACGGCGCCCCGATGCGCACGACTAATACGCCGCGGCTTTCCAGAAGAACTCGTTTTTTTTTTCCTTCTGTTTTGTTGAACTTTTTGTATCTGAAGCCCAATTTTCGAATAGCGTGCCAAAGGGTTGTTTCACTTATACCAGGAAAATTATCCACTTCAGTCTTCAACTTTTCCAAGAAGTGAGCCACTGTTTGAAACTGCTTTTTCACAGACAAGACGTGAATTTTTCTCCTTATGACTCCCTGTGTGAACTCATACAATTGTGTCGAGTGCCACAATTATATTTTGGTGATGAAAGATATGAAGTTTTTCTGTATTCTCTTGAAATTCGGTCACTGTACTTTCACAAATACCGAGACATTCAGAAGTTCTTTTTACTGGCTGTGATAGGAACTGCTTGCGCCATGTTCTTTTTGGCTGTGAGTGTAAGCACGCGAACTGATCACCGTAGACTTTACATTCCGTAAATGATGCATGATTTCACGCAATAATTACTGTTTCAAACGTCTGTTGACTATCTGACGGGAAGTCGTGGTGTAAACACTGCAACAATGAACAATGAGGTGCAAATAAAAGTCTGGGTCAACATGTCACAAGCGAGCACGCTGCGCAACATTAACTAAAAGTAGACCCTTCTGCGAATCCGGCAAGGTATAATACAGCGATGTTCGTCTTGCGATGCGGCCATAATGAGAGTACAAAGTCAGGGGTCAATCATTATGAAATGGATAATAAACATTTCCCTCAATTTCGCCCAGGTCTTGCCAACACTCATTGCTTCCTGTTCCGCAGTCCTCTTCCATGTACGTCTAGGCTTGCTTGTCTTCCTTGATCCCCGGGCATTCCATTCTAATACCTTCTTCTAGACTGCTCTGTCTGGCCGTATAAATGTGTGTTCCGGCCATCTCCCCATCTCCACTTTCTCTTACGATGAACACTTTTAAGAATTATCTCGATGAGGACGGAGGTTGGGGGGGGGGGGGGGAGACTAGAGGTTAACGGCACCAACTCGCAGCCGACAGACCCGGATGCTAATGGCAGGATGGTTCCTTGAAAGGGCCATGGCCGCTTTCTTCTCTTCCAGTAGTAAGAAATCTGACAAAAGCTGTCTCGTAATCTTAGCTTGGTCGGGACGTAAAATGCGTATCTTCCTTCCCTCCTCCTTTCTTTTCTGTAGGGTCTGAATAGTAAATGAACAATTACAGCGAGTAGCTTGTGTTCGAGAAACTACCACCCGACAAATTACGATCGTATTGTGACGTGGTATTTGTTTAGCCCTGAGTAGCCAGCCAAGGCGGTAAGTCTGCCCTGTAGTGCAATCTGTGGAATGTGCACTTCCAGCCCTTCTTTCTTCAACATAAAAATAAATAAATATAGCTAGCAGTCCGTATTAGTAGCTTGTTTTAATTCTCTCTTTCGAAGTGTAGAGAAGCATTAGGTAAACAAGATGTGGTGCACAACGAAGCTGTGTTCGCCGTGCGATATATGTTGAACAAGCGAGTATCGTAGTCGAAGATTTGGAGTATGTTTGCTAAGTGCGGGAAACAGCAGTTCATTCAGCTGCTGAGGACTGAAAGTTGTTCAGTGAGGGAAGTGGCATGTCAAGTTCAACGTACTGAAATTTGAAACACTGGTAGTGGAGACAGGCTGAACTATAGCGAAGCCCGAGGTCAAGGTTAGGTGACGAGGCAACAGTTCGGTGTTGGGTTGGCGAATCCAACGAATGTGAAAGTAGGAAACCTGAACGTGGTACGGTATGATATAATAAAATCGAATATTTGAAACCAAAACATCGCCAATGTATACACAAATCAGCTGTTCCATCATCATTGACTACGTATGAAACTCACTTGATCTGTATATATCGCTTGCAGGCAGCGGCTCCGATATGCAACTCGTTTTCCAAATTACCAAACAGTGAAAGAAAATAAAAAAGGCAAGTTTCAGCATAACAGAATGTACCATTCCTAACCTACAGTGTAGCGATAGGGCATTTTCCACTCTCATTCATGCACTCTGACACTGATGACACATGAAACCTCTGTACTCCTTACTTGCGGAAACATTTCCAATGTGTGATTGGAACAACTGACATGAAAAAATAACCCTTATTACGATGCAATAACTACGCAGCTTCAGACACGCGTATTATTGTTCCGGTAAGTTTTTTCCAGCCTATTGCCCGCCGTGTTGTAATTCGGCAAACTATTTTACATCATACGGGTTGATTCTTGCTAAGAAAACAGCATCGAGCCACTATTAATAATGCTATTTATTAAAAGAAATAGCGCCCTTCCAGTTTCAAACCCAAAGGTTAATCATCAGACGGCTGTTCACCTTCAGATACATTTATTTTTATTCACATTTTGAGTTTAGCTCCTTGTGGCGAAATATCCTTGGGATGGTCGTGCTCTACTTTACACAAAAGATTTTTTAAATGACCTCTCACTAATATAATGTAACACATTGTAAACAGATCTTCACAATTGTTTCTTGTTATTATTTCCTTAAGTCCACTTTGAAGATCTGTTTACAGTGTGCTGCAGCGTTGTTAGTCCTAGTTATGCCCAAATATGTCATTAAAATTTGTGTACCGTAGGGCACCATCATCAGAAGAATATATCGCCACAAGGGTGTAGAATCCAGAAGTAAATAACAAGAAATGTTTAGACGTCTGATGATGAACCTTTAGGTTCGAAACCGGTAAATTGTAATTTGCACGCAGCATCGGTCTCATAATGTCAGATTTCGACCAAGTAGTATTTTCCATCAGTTTGTACGTGCAAAGAATTGCTTGATTACGTCTTGTTTGTAGGTGCAAAGAATTGCTCGATTACTTCTTGTTTTGAACTTTGACAGTATGCCATGCCATGTAATATTCAATATCAGTTTTCGACAAATAGTTTTTCCATCATTTTGTACGTACGGCTCGCATTCTGGAAGACGATGGTTCAAACCCACATCCAGCCTCTCAAATTTAGGTTTTCCATGATCTCTGTAAAACTCTCGAGGCAAGTGCCGGGATGTTTCCATTGAAAGGGCACGGCCGATTTCCTCGTCTCTAATGCCTACGCTGCGATGACAAGTCAAACCCTAATCTTCCTTTTTGGTTTGTACGTGCAAATAATTACTTCATTACTTATTATTTTGATTATTGTAAGTATGTCACGTAATAGTCTGTTATGAGTGCGGAATGTAAACGTAAATTCTTACCACGTTGTAATAACATTTCTTGGGGCCATGTTTTAAATACGCTATATTTTCGCTAATACGACCATTCGTGGCACATTTGGGTGCCGGATTAGCGGAAGTGACGGATTATTAACATTGCAGATACCAATACGGTTCTGCAGTATGAAAGAACTTGCTATTCTTCTCGCAACAGAACACTGTACTCCGTGGAAGAACTGCGTTGGTCATCTGTCCCTAGGCTTATAAACTACTTTAACGTATGCTAAAGACAACACAAACACCCATGCCCAAGCGAGGACTCGATCCTCCTATGGCAAGCAACCGCTTGCTCGTCAGCAAGGCGCCTTAGAACGCTCTGTCACTCCACCGCGGCTACTACACTAGTCAAAACCATTATGGGATCTGTTGAGACATCTAGGTTCTGAAGTATTGTAATCGGCAGAATGAACTAAAATGGTTAGACGTCTTTCTATCGGTTCTACGGTGTGGAGACAACAACATTACGGCAACCGAGTTAGTAATAATAACAGGAAGTTGCTGCTGAAGGGGTTGGTGTTGACTTGTGTTTACCAAACTAATTACACAAACAGTTGGGTTCAGATAGTGTAGCGAGCTTGTAGTGCAATGCAACTAAATGTGACTTACCCGAAGCTATAGCATGGAGAGCTATAGGAAGGTTGGAAGCGGGAGAGGCACGGAGGGAGGCGGCTGCAGCAATTGGAGTGTCCCAAAGTGTAATTTCCACGACCTGGACGCGATTTAATGCAACGGAAACCGTTTAAAGAAGGCAAGGCCAAGGTCGTCAACGGGTAACATCAGCAAGAGATGACCGTTATCTCCGGTTAACAACCCGTCGAGACAGGAGGCTGAATGCAACTTACCTGCAAAGCACCCCCTCAGGCAGTAATAGGACGCGCAATATGAAAACAAACATTCCGAAATCGCCATCTAGAATGTGGCCGCTACGCTCGGAGGCGGTCAATCACCGTCCCCTCATCTGTAGAGAAGTGGAACTCGGAACAATCCTACTTATGTGCAGGAAACATCACATCGTGGTGGTGGACGAATGGTGTGGGCAGGAGTCAGTATTGGCGGACGTACGGACCTCTATGTCGTTCAGAATGGCGCTTGCACTGTTTAGAGGTATAGAGACGTAGTCCTTCGATCTTTTGTTTTGTCCTTTGCTGGTGCCATAGGAGATGGGTTCCTTCTGGTGGACGATAACGCTCGTCCCCAAAGTCCTGCACTGGTGCACAACATGGTTGAAGGTGAGGGAATTGAACGAATGGAGTGGCCAGCTGGGTTCACCGGACTTAAACTCGATTGAGCACGACTGGGATGCTTAAAACCGATTGAGCACGTATGGGATGCCCGTGGCAGACGCATTGCAGCCAGAGCAGCACGTCCCACTACGGTTGCAGAGCTGGATATTGCACCCATGGAATAATGACTGATAACCTCATGCTGTCCATGCCTCGCAGGTGTGAAACTGTACTGGCCGTCCAAGGTAATCACGCACCGTATTAGAGGGAAACCTGATTTTTTTCTGTATTATGGTAGCCACATGGTGCCTCGCTGTACGTAAACGCCATGTAAACCGTAAGTAAATAGTTGAGACAGTAAAATATGGTAGTTTATCACACACAAATTACAACTGGGACCAATATCTGAATAAAATACGTTAGCATATGTATAATGTGTATGATATCTCATCTGATCCCCTAATTGTTTTTTTGACCAGTGTAGTTTCTAGGTCGCGGATATGAAACACCATCGTTTACTTCAGAACACATGTTCCTTCCTACGTAGTAGATTTTCCGTCTCCAGGAATGTTATAATACGTGAGCATAAAATACGTTCGAAGACGAGTTTCCTTAAGAAAGATATACAAAACTGTAAAAAATGCTATAATTTCAAATGCAGTTGGTATAGGGTTCTTTACGAGGGGCATTTGAAAAGTTCGTGCAAAAATAAAAACTACTAACGTGTTTAGGGAAAACCATTTTATTTTTCGACATAGTCTCCTTTTCGACTTGTACACTTCGTCCAACGGTGTTCTAATTTGTTGATCCCTTCCGAATAATAGGAATTGTCCACGCCTGCAAACTAGCTATTAGTTTCTCCAATCGCCTCTTCGTTTGAATTAAATCTTCGTCCCGCCAACCATTTCTTTAAATTGCGGAAAAAGTAGTTGTCCGAGAGATCCAAGTCTGGAGAATAGGGTGGATGTCAAACGAGTTGGAATCCTATTTCCACTAATTTTGCGACCACAACTGCTGAGGTGTGTGCTGGTGCATTGTCGTGATGGTAAAAAACGTTTTGTGGGCCAATCGCCGGTGTTTTTCTTACAGCTCGGTTTTCAAACAGTCCAATAACGATGAATAATATGCACTTGTAATAGATTTTCCCTGTCGATGAGGATTATCACTTGCGAATCCCAAAAGACCATTGCCATAATCTTTCCAGCCGAAGGACCACTCTTCGCCTCTTTTGGTGCACATTGTCCCTTGGTAACCTATTGTTTAGATTGTTCTTTGGTCTCAGGAGTATAGTTATGTATCCATGTTTCATCAACAGTGACGAAAAGACGCTTAAAGTCCTGCGGATTCTTCCTTAACAGCTGCAAACCTTCCTTGCAACAATTCACACGATTCCATTTTTGGTCAAGCTTGTGGAATCGCGGCACCCGTCTTGCTGATAGCTTTCTCATGTCCATATGTTTATGCGAAATATTTTGTAACCGTTCATTCGAGATGCCCACAACACTAGCAATGTCACTCACCGTCACTCTTCTGTCATCCATCACCATATCATAGATTTCATCAATGATTTTTGGAGTCGTAACCTCCATAGGGCGTCCAGAACGTTCAGCGTCACTTGTGTCCATATGGCCACTCCGAAAATTTGGAAACAACTTATAAACTGTTTTAATCGAAGGTGCAAAGTCACCATAATGTTTACCAACATCTACATCTACATGGGATACTCTGAAAATCACGTTTAAGTGTCTGGCAGAGGGTTCATCAAACAACCTTATATAATATTTATCCCCCATTCCACTCTCGAATAGCGTGCGGGAAGAAATAACACCTGAATCTCTCCGTTCGAGCTCGTGATTTCTCGTATTTTATTCTCATGATCAAATCAAATCAAATGTTTGTAAATCTATGGGACTTAACTGCTGACTTATTAGTCCGTAGCTTACAAACTACTTAAAATAAGTTAAACTAACCCAAGGACAACACACACATCCATGCCCGATGGAGGATTCGAACCTCCAACGCAGGAGGCCGCGCGATCCGCTCGGCTGCTCCCGCGCGGCTCGGATGATCATTTCTACCTATGTAAGTGGGAGTCAACAATATTTTTTTCGCATTCGGAGGAAAATGTTGACGATTGGAGTTTCGTAAGAAGCCCACGCCGCAGCGACCTCCGTGAACCTAGCACCCGACTTAAAGAAATTGTTTTTTACTTTATACTATATTAAAGAGCTTCGTTTGTAGTGGATTGTAGTGCAAAAATTTTTGTTTGTAGTTTTTCGGAAAAAAAGTTATGGGTTACTCAAAAAATAGCCAGCACCCCACTTTTAAGAAATTAAATTCTAATGGATGATATGTGTGGGGAATCGTTTGTAGTGGTTTGTAGTGAACGAAATATCGTTTGTAGTAACTTGTATAACCCACAAAACGTGTTCAAAATGGAAGGCGCAAGGCCCATAATGCTGTGCACGGCACCCACTGGCAGCACCCCACATTCAAGAAATTTAATTCTAATGCTAGATATATGAAGGAAATAGTGTGTAGAGTTTTGTAGTGAACGAATTTTCGTTTGTAGTAACTTGTATATCCCACAAAACGTGTTCAAAATGGAAGGCGCGAGGCCCATACTGCTGTGCACTGCACCCTCTGGCAGCACCCCACTTTCAAGAAATTTAATTCTAATGGATGATTTGTGTAGTAAATAGTGTGTAGAGGTTTGTAGTGAACGAATTTTCGTTTGTAGTAACTTGTATATCCCACAAAACGTGTTCAAAATGGAAGGCGCGAGGCCCATACTGCTGTGCACGGCACCCACTGGCAGCACCCCACTTTCAAGAAATTTAATTCTAATGCTACATATGTGAAGGAAATGGTGTGTAGAGGTTTGTAGTGAACGAATTTTCGTTTGTAGTAACTTGTATATCCCACAAAACGTGTTCAAAATGGAAGGCGCGAGGCCCATACTGCTGTGCACTGCACCCTCTGGCAGCACCCCACTTTCAAGAAATTTAATTCTAATGGATGATTTGTGTAGTAAATAGTGTGTAGAGGTTTGTAGTGAACGAATTTTCGTTTGTAGTAACTTGTATATCCCACAAAACGTGTTCAAAATGGAAGGCGCGAGGCCCATACTGCTGTGCACGGCACCCACTGGCAGCACCCCACTTTCAAGAAATTTAATTCTAATGGATGATATGTGTAGGAAATAGTGTGTAGAGGTTTGTAGTGAACGAATTTTCGTTTGTAGTAACTTGTATATCCCACAAAACGTGTTCAAAATGGAAGGCGCAAGGCCCATAATGCTGTGCACTGCAACCACTGGCAGCACCCGAATTCCAAGAAATTTAATTCTAGTGGATGATATGTGTAGGAAATAGTGTGTAGAGGTTTGTAGTGAACGAATTTTCGTTTGTAGTGACTTGTATATCCCACAAATCGTGTTCAAAATGGAAGGGGCAAGGCCCATAATGCTGTGCACTGCAACCACTGGCAGCACCCCACTTTCAAGAAATTTAATTCTAATGGATGATATGTGTAGGAAATAGCGTGTAGAGGTTTGTAGTGAACGAATTTTCGTTTGTAGTAACTTGTATATCCCACAAATCGTGTTCAAAATGGAAGCGCAAGGCCCATAATGCTGTGCACTGCAACCACTGGCAGCACCCCACTTTCAAGAAATTTAATTCTAATGGATGATATGTGTAGGAAATAGCGTGTAGAGGTTTGTAGTGAACGAATTTTCGTTTGTAGTAACTTGTATATCCCACAAATCGTGTTCAAAATGGAAGGCGCAAGGCCCATACTCCTGTGCACTGCAACCACTGGCAGCACCCCACTTTCAAGAAATTTAATTCTAATGGATGATATGTGTAGGAAATAGCGTGTAGAGGTTTGTAGTGAACGAATTTTCGTTTGTAGTAACTTGTATATCCCACAAAACGTGTTCAAAATGGAAGGCGCAAGGCCCATACTCCTGTGCACTGCAACCACTGGCAGCACCCCACTTTCAAGAAATTTAATTCTAATGGATGATATGTGTAGGAAATAGTGTGTAGAGGTTTGTAGTGAACGAATTTTCGTTTGTAGTAACTTGTATATCCCACAAAACGTGTTCAAAATGGAAGGCGCAAGGCCCATAATGCTGTGCACTGCAACCACTGGCAGCACCCGAATTCCAAGAAATTTAATTCTAGTGGATGATATGTGTAGGAAATAGTGTGTAGACGTTTGTAGTGAACGAATTTTCGTTTGTAGTGACTTGTATATCCCACAAATCGTGTTCAAAATGGAAGGGGCAAGGCCCATAATGCTGTGCACTGCAACCACTGGCAGCACCCCACTTTCAAGAAATTTAATTCTAATGGATAATATGTGTAGGAAATAGCGTGTAGAGGTTTGTAGTGAACGAATTTTCGTTTGTAGTAACTTGTATATCCCACAAATCGTGTTCAAAATGGAAGCGCAAGGCCCATAATGCTGTGCACTGCAACCACTGGCAGCACCCCACTTTCAAGAAATTTAATTCTAATGGATGATATGTGTAGGAAATAGCGTGTAGAGGTTTGTAGTGAACGAATTTTCGTTTGTAGTAACTTGTATATCCCACAAATCGTGTTCAAAATGGAAGGCGCAAGGCCCATACTCCTGTGCACTGCAACCACTGGCAGCACCCCACTTTCAAGAAATTTAATTCTAATGGATGATATGTGTAGGAAATAGCGTGTAGAGGTTTGTAGTGAACGAATTTTCGTTTGTAGTAACTTGTATATCCCACAAATCGTGTTCAAAATGGAAGCGCAAGGCCCATAATGCTGTGCACTGCAACCACTGGCAGCACCCCACTTTCAAGAAATTTAATTCTAATGGATGATATGTGTAGGAAATAGCGTGTAGAGGTTTGTAGTGAACGAATTTTCGTTTGTAGTAACTTGTATATCCCACAAATCGTGTTCAAAATGGAAGGCGCAAGGCCCATACTCCTGTGCACTGCAACCACTGGCAGCATCCCACTTTCAAGAAATTTAATTCTAATGGATGATATGTGTAGGAAATAGTGTGTAGAGGTTTGTAGTGAACGAATTTTCGTTTGTAGTAACTTGTATATCCCACAAAACGTGTTCAAAATGGAAGGCGCAAGGCCTATACTGCTGTGCACTGCAACCACTGGCAGCACCCCACTTTCAAGAAATTTAATTCCAATGGATGATATGTGTAGGAAATAGTGTGTAGAGGTTTGTAGTGAACGAATTTTCGTTTGTAGTAACTTGTATATCCCACAAAACGTGTTCAAAATGGAAGGCGCAAGGCCTATACTGCTGTGCACTGCAACCACTGGCAGCACCCCACTTTCAAGAAATTTAATTCCAATGGATGATATGTGTAGGAAATAGTGTGTAGAGGTTTGTAGTGAACGAATTTTCGTTTGTAGTGACTTGTATATCCCACAAATGGTGTTCAAAATGGAAGGCGCAAGGCCCATAATGCTGTGCACTGCAACCACTGGCAGCACCCCACTTTCAAGAAATTTAATTCTAGTGGATGATATGTGTAGGAAATAGTGTGTAGAGGTTTGTAGTGAACGAATTTTCGTTTGTAGTGACTTGTATATCCCACAATTGGTGTTCAAAATGGAAGGCGCAAGGCCCATAATGCTGTGCACTGCAACCACTGGCAGCATCCCACTTTCAAGAAATTTAATTCTAATGGATGATATGTGTAGGAAATAGTGTGTAGAGGTTTGTAGTGAACGAATTTTCGTTTGTAGTAAGTTATATATCACAAAAAAAGTGTTCAAAATGGAAGGCGCGAGGCCCATACTGCTGTGCACGGCACCCACTGGCAGCACCCGAATTCCAAGAAATTTAATTCTAGTGGATGATATGTGTAGGAAATAGTGTGTAGAGGTTTGTAGCGAACGAATTTTCATTTTTAGTGACTTGTAGAACCCACAGAACTGCATTATGCAAGAGAAGAATGGGTAGCCCTGTGAGATAAAAGCCGCAGAAAATTATATGGGCAGTAGAAGAAGGCCTTAATCCCTGCATATCACAGGAGATACTAAACGCAACTGGGGAAAGGAGAAAATGTAAAAATGCAGCAAATTGTTACACGTAAAAAGGAGTATAGTCGGCGGAGAAATGAAGTTGAGAAGAATTGCATATTGGCTAAGCTGTAGTCGCTAGATGACAAATACAACTTCGTAGAGCTATGTATAATTAGGTGAAAGTTAGATATCGCCTAGAGGAACATAAGAGACATTTCGAGACTAGAAATGGAGCCGCATGAATATCAAGACCTCAGATAGAAAACCAGTACTAAACAAAGAGGGGTAATCTGAAATGCGGCAGGAATATGTAGAGGACCTATACAAAGGAAGTAAACTTGAAAGTAGAATTCTAGAAACGGAAGATGAAGTAGAGGAAGATAAGAGTTATGATGCTGAATGAAGAATTTGACAGAGTACTGAAAGATCTAAATCGAAAAAAGGCTTCTGAGTTGATAATCCGTCTCAACTGCTGATATAGTTAGGAGAGCCAGTAACGCAGAAATTGTTCCACTTGGTATGCAAGATTAATGAGACTGTGGAAATATCCTCACTCTTCGAGAAGAATGTCATAATTCCAATACCAAAGAAAGCAAGTGCAGCCAATTACAGATCTATCAGGTTAACAAGTCATTGCTGCAAAATACTAACACGAATTATTTGCAGACGAAGGGAAATTGGTTGAATCCGACCTTGGGGAAGATCTGTTTGGATTTAGGAGAAATGTAGGAACACCGGAGGCAATAGTTAAATTATGACTTACCTTAGAAGGTAGGTTAAGTGAAGGCAAACCTACGTTTATAGCATTTGTAAATCTGTAGAATGCTTTTGACTATGTTAACTGGAATACACTCTTTCAGATTCTTAAGGTAACAGGGGCAAAATACAGGAAGCGAAATCCAGACAGCTGTCAAATTTGAAGTGCATGAAAGGAACGTAGTTGTTTGGAAGGGAGTAAGATAGATTTGTAGCCCTTCCCCAATGTACATTGAAAAAGCTGTTTAGGAATCCAAGGTGAAATTTGGAGAGGAAATTAAAATTCAGGGACAAGACATAAAAACTTTACGGTTGCCGATGACACTAATTCTGTCAGAGACAGCAAAGAACGTGAAAGAGCAGTTGAACGGAATGGACACTGTTTCGAAAGGAGGGTATAAGATGAACATTAAGAAGAGTAAAACAGGGATAATGGAATTGTTGTGTTAGAAAAACGGACGATGCTGAAAGAATTACATTAGGTAATGAGACAATAAGAGTAGTAGATGAGTTTTCTTATTTGGGTAGCAAAATAATGTTAGATGGCCAAAGTAAGGGAAATATAAAATTCAAAATGGCTGTGGGAAGAAAAGAGGTTCTTAAGAAGAGAGTTTTATGACATCCAGTAGTAATATAAATGTTACTAAATTTCTAAAAGCATTTGTCTGGAGTATAGCATTGTATGAGAGTGATACTTGGAGGACAAGGAGCTCAGACAAAAAGTTGATAGAACCTTTCGAAATGTGGTGCTACAGACGAATGATGAAGATTAGATGGGTATATCATGTAACTAATATGGTGCATAAGAGCATTGGGAAGAAAAGAAGTTTCTGGCATGTCCTAATAGAAGGGATCGGTTGGTGGGACACATTCTGAGACATCTACAAATCTTAAACATTAGCATTAAAAGGACGTATGGAGTATAAATCGTAGAGGGGTACCGAAGGACGAATACAGTAAGCAGACTGAAAAGGATGTAGGTTGCCGTTCGTATTCTCAGATGAAGGGGCTTTCGACAGTGTAACGTGGAGAGCTGCATCAAGCCAATCCGTGAACTGAAAACCACAGCAGCAACAACAATGAGAACTTGAGGTATATTTGGTCATTCTTCCAGGAACGCAATAACTAGGTCTGCAGCCGTTGTGGGAGGTGCTGGTCTGACTGCAACGCATCTGCCAAGTGATCCCAGACATGTCTATTCCTGTTAAAGTCAGGTGAAGAGCCGGCCCTCCATTCGTTCAATTCCCTCAGCTTCAAAGATGTTGTCCACCAGTGCAACTCTGTGGAGATGAGCATTATCGTCCACCACACCAGAAGGAACCCATCTCCTATGGCACCAGTATAGGGCAGAACATAGATCGATGGATCTTGTCTCTGTGCGTTTGAAGAGTCCAAGCGCCATTCTGAACGACATAGAGGTCCGTATGTCCGCCAATACTGACTCCTGTCCACACCATTCGTTCACCACCATGATATGGTGATGTTTCGTATACATAAACAAGATTGTTGCGAGTTCCACGTTCTCTTCAGATGAGGGAACGACGATTGTCCGCCGGAAAACATCTTGACTCATATGTGAAATGAACACTGCTCCATTTTTACGGTTCCAATTCTGATGTTCCTCCGCCCAGTTTCTGCCGGGTTCCTGGTTTGAATGGGACACGCACCATAGGGCTCTGTGTGTAGAAGCCACATTCTCGAAGGCGATTTCCGTACTGTGTGTTGATATTGAGCGTCCTGTCGTTTTTGGAGGGTGCGTTTCAACTGAGTTGCATTCAGCCTCCTGTCTCGACAGGCTGTTTGTTAACTGGAGATAATGGTCCTCTCTAGCTTATGTTACCCGTGGACGACCTTGGCCTTGCCTTTTTTTAGTGGGTCTTGTCTGAAATCGCGTCCAGGTCATGGAAACTACACTTTGGGACATTTCAATAGTTGCAGCTGTGGCTGTTTCGCTTCGAAATTTAGCGACAAAATTGCTACTTTGGTCACCCTGAACGTATGCACGTAGCCGAGTCGAAACTGACAATGTTTGCGTCACCAAATACTTTTCGCCTGTTGCCGGTACATAAAAGAAAGCCCATCCTTGGCACGCATTCACGCACTGCATATGTTTATTAACGTTTCAGATATTTCCTTTTTGAATACTTTGAAATTATTCATAAAAGTAGACTTCTGAACTTCTGAAGAAGGAAAGACATGATCCTGGCACTTTAAAAATAGAATAAGAAATGGGATCCAGAAATTCCTTGCTGCAAACAGGTTTTTAAATAATCCCGCCAGATGGCTTTCAAAATCCCGCGGTTTACAATAAAATGCTCTAAATTATTAATTCAGTTTTTGTAATAATAGTAATATGAAAAAGAGTAATTTCCTAATTGATGCGGGTACAACGCTGACTGTGCAGCTGCTCGTCTGAATTCCTCAGTAGTAACGTCACTAACAAAACTATCGCGTACAGTAATGCACAGAAATGAGTATTTTTGATAGTGCAAGCTTTGGAAAATGGCAAATTATATATATATATATATATATATATATATATATATATATATATATATATATAGATGAGGACTTATACTGTTTTGCCTTACTGTGCCGTTTAACCGAAGTTACGTCCTGAGACCTGAAACTCCTGGCATAGCGATATAGATTTCCGAAAGCTTGCCATAGCGAAAATACTTCCCAGTCGCCGGGTGTACTTCTGGTGAACGAAGATACTAAGGCAAGAGCAGTATTTATTTAAGATTGTTTTCTCCAGAACCTCGCGCTAGAGTCTTTAATTTGCATTTCGCTTAGCCACTTATTCCGATAATGTTGCTAATATTGAGGTGCCATATCTTAAAATGTTATAAATAAAGAGCACAATGATATTGTAAATACCGTATCGCACTACATATTGTAATATTTAACGCTGTCGCGTAACACGTCTTTCTGAGAGTAACACCCTGTAAAGAAGTAAAATAAATATTAATTTCTAATAAAACACAGTCTTTGTTGCAACGATTTATTTTGAAACGCTTTTCGCCTTTTCGGGACAGCATCAGAATCTGGAAATTTTGTTTGGGGATACTTTACAGTCTTATCATGTACAGCGATAGTACGGAAACAGATTATTACTGACGTTGTAACAATGCTTTACATCGCACCAAAGCCTATAACGACAGTATTTGGTTATGGGCATCCGTGAAATTCAAATGTTTATCTACGTTGATCATCAGTCCCTACGCTTAAAAACCATTATACTGACTTAAAGTAACTTATGCTAAGAACAACAACAAACACGCATGCCCGAGAGAGGACTAAGCTCCGACAACGGGCAGCCGTGAAAATCTGATATAAACAGCAAAATAGAAGACAGTTTAATCACGTAAAATATTAGTCCAAGACAGCTGCAAGTGCTCAATTTTTACGGTCTGAATAAAAACCTACCAAGATTACGTTTTATTATTGTCCGATTGCTAGAATCGGCCAATACTAAATTTACGAAAATACATTAAGGATGAAACATGATGTCATTTAAGAAACATTAATTGAACGTGGAGGAACAAAGTATACAATCTATTACTCTCAACAACAATTCTGTGTGTTCACAAGATACTGATGTTCAACAGATGATCAAAATTCTGAATCGTAGAATGTTCACTCCAATAGATAAGATTTTAACTAAATATTTCCAAACTACTCCAAATGATTCTGTGGCTACCAATATTTATAGACCGTTCTCCATGAACTATAAACTTCCATAAAAACCACTATCAAACATCTATATCTACTTAGAAAATTAATTATAAACAAAATCTTTAATACGAAGTACGTGTCGGCCCACTTCTAGATTCCTTAGCCAGTGAAGGAGGCAAGCTACCCTATATCTAGAGGCCTGCGCGGATAAGAAAAATGTTATCCGCACCACATCCGCAAGGCACATATCCGCATCCGCGGCACTTTATCCGCATCTGCAAACATTAAAGTTTTGAATGGGTAATAGTAACAGATGGCAGTATTTAAAAACCATGATATAATTATTGTTAGAGTGTCATTTCTGTGACAACTATTTCTGACTTCTCGAAGCATGGTAACTGTTCCATACCTACTCCAAAACAGGCTATTCCAAACAGGAGCCGCGGCGGAGCGGCCGAGCGTATTGAGGGGTTATGCTCCGCTGTGCGAGGCCGTTCCTCGTCGGGGGTTCGAATGCCCCCTTGGGCATGGATGCTTCTGCTCTCATTAGTATCAGTTAGTTCATAAGTAGTTTGTAAGTTTAGGGACTGATGACCCCACAGTTAAGTCCAATACGCTTAGCAAACATTTTAATTCCAAACAGGAAAACATTGGCGCTCCGGACACACACAGTAGCGCTTCGGAGCCCGTGTGGCCGGAGCACTACGTCAGCTGTTTAATACAGGCAGCTTCTTAGATTTCAGTGGTTAAAACTGATCGGCATAGAGGAGATTTTACTGTGTTTGCCGCGCGGGAGTAGCCGAGTGGTCTGGAGCGTCACGTTGCGGATTGCGAGGCCTTCCGCGCCGGAAGTTCGAATCCTCCCTCGGGCATGGATGTATGTGCTATTTTTAGGTTAGTTTACCTTAATATAAGTAGTAACCAAGCAATTGAGTCCGATAGATTTACAAACATTTGAATATTTACTGTGTTTACATTTAAAAAGAAAGAAACGGTTCTTTCGGAGTTTTACAAAAGGGACACTTGTTTTTCCCCATATTAACACACTAGAGGATATGTGACAGAAAGCAAAGCATGTCATTTCAAGTGTTAAAACTGCCATCTACTTGTAACTGGTAACTGTCAGCAAAAAGAGACTATCAGCTGCAGCCACGGCCAGCCTATACAACTAACATTGTGTATCTTCCTAAATACGTTACTTTGACCGTACACCGTTTCTGATTACGAAAGTTGCTATAAAATGCTATTGTCAATCTTTACTACCTATGTCCCCGTTAAGGTTTGTTTGTATGTTTATGCGCGGCTGTACAGTTCATTCGGTTGCGATGAAACTTAGCCAACATATTGCTTGCACTTTCGTGACGCTTACTGGCATAATTAAATGACTATAAAACACATAGTGCATCAAATATGCCACCACATCTATAGGAAACTGCCCCTCACGAGAAACCCAGATCCACACGCAACTTAGAACGGTAAAATGCCTTTGCTGACCAGATTCATAAGTTTTTCGGTCGCGGTTGTCTTCATATTTGGCGGAACTTCAGGAACTTTTGCATCTGTCATGGGATTTTAATAACTAATTACGCTACTTTGTCCTGTCTAACACGAATGTTACAGGTAATTTGAAGTTCTACTTTTGTGCCCAGTATAAGAATATACTTTTTTACACGCAAAACAAGCTACTATGTCGTTGATCTTACCCATGCCATCAAATAAGTATGCAATTTCTTTTTTCAACTTCAATTTGTATTACTTGAGTAGTGCCGAATCACCTCTTTTCACTTTACGCGATACAATATCCATTGATGTCATGTTAATTTTAAGAAAGAACTGTCACGGTATACCTTGCAATATACGTTGTCACTCGGTCACTACACAGCACTAACTGAAGGCACCGAAAATTTGGCATCTATGGTAGGCAGTGGGCCGGTTTGCCAACCAGAGAACACTTGACAGACCGCAGGTAAGGCACGGTCACGTAAACGGATTAGGCGCAGGTCCCTCGGGTACAGCTACGTACGCTGTGGCACAGAGTAACATATTTGTCTGTGGCTGTGGCCAGGGGATGAGGACAACAGACTTCCGCTCTACCTGAGCTCTGCATGGATTCCGAGAATATCCACTAACGTTTCGACAGACGTACGGGGCAGAACCTCGCTCTTTATCCCCAGATAACACGAGAATATCTGCGTTGCTCACAATTTGATCCGAAACAGTAAAAAATACTGTAGATATCCGCGGATATCCGCAACCGCGCAGACGTCTACCTACATCCTCCGCACAGACTGCATGCTTTCCCATGCACCCTCTGTAACACCCAGAACAGTCCAGCGCGACCTCTTT
The DNA here is from genome assembly GCA_026315105.1 of Locusta migratoria. Taxonomy (NCBI): domain Eukaryota; kingdom Metazoa; phylum Arthropoda; class Insecta; order Orthoptera; family Acrididae; genus Locusta; species Locusta migratoria. The sequence continues at coordinate 239,313,187 of CM048755.1, forward strand.
ATCGAGGAAGAAAAGAAAAATGGCCGGACAGTAAAAAGACCTATACACAGGAAAAATTAATGCAAAAATTACATACGATACCAACATAAACCAAACATTACACTTGATTTCTTCAAAATGGGAAGCAGGCTATTTCTGAGAGTCAGATTTTTTCGAAAAACTATATGTAACAAGATTAAACACATTCAATCAACACTACCGGAAATATACAAGCGTGCAAAAAAAAAAAAAAGGCTTCCGCAAGTAGGTAGCCAGCAGCACGCTGAGCTTGCAGCTCGTGTAATGTGGGATATACAAGTTACTACAAACGAAAATTCGTTCACTACAAAACTCTACACACTATTTCCTACACATATCATCTACTAGAATTAAATTTCTTGAAAGTGGGGTGCTGCCAGTGGGTGCAGTGCACAGCAGTATGGGCCTCGCGCCTTCCATTTTGAACACGTTTTGTGGGATATACAAGTTACTACAAACGAAAATTCGTTCACTACAAACCTCTACACACTATTTCCTACACATATCATCCATTAGAATTAAATTTCTTGAACGTGGAGTGCTGCCAGTGGGTGCAGTGCACAGCAGTATGGGCCTCGCGCCTTCCAATTTGAACACGTTTTGTTTGATATACAAGTTACTACAAACGAAAATTCGTTCACTACAAACCTCTACACACTATTTCCTACACATATCATCCATTAGAATTAAATTTCTTGAACGTGGGGTGCTGCCAGTGGGTGCAGTGCACAGCAGTATGGGCCTCGCGCCTTCCATTTTGAACACGTTTTGTGGGATATACAAGTTACTACAAACGAAAATTCGTTCACTACAAACCTCTACACACTATTTCCTACACATATCATCCATTAGAATTAAATTTCTTGAACGTGGGGTGCTGCCAGTGGGTGCAGTGCACAGCAGTATGGGCCTCGCGCCTTCCATTTTGAACACCAATTGTGGGATATACAAGTCACTACAAACGAAAATTCGTTCACTACAAACCTCTACACACCATTTCCTTCACATATGTAGCATTAGAATTAAATTTCTTGAAAGTGGGGTGCTGCCAGTGGTTGCAGTGCACAGGAGTATGGGCCTTGCGCCTTCCATTTTGAACACGTTTTGTGGGATATACAAGTTACTACAAACGAAAAGTCGTTCACTACAAACCTCTACACGCTATTTCCTACACATATCATCTACTAGAATTAAATTTCTTGAAAGTGGGGTGCTGCCAGTGGGTGCAGTGCACAGCAGTATGGGCCTCGCGGCTTCCATTTTGAACACGTTTTGTGGGATATACAAGTTACTACAAACGAAAATTCGTTCACTACAAACCTCTACACACTATTTCCTTCACATATCATCCACTAGAATTAAATTTCTTGAAAGTGGGGTGCTGCCAGTGGGTACCGTGCACAGCAGTATGGGCCTCGCGCCTTCCATTTTGAACACGTTTTGTGGGATATACAAGTTACTACAAACGAAAATTAGTTCACTACAAACCTCTACACACCATTTCCTTCACATATGTAGCATTAGAATTATATTTCTTGAAAGTGGGGTGCTGCCAGTGGGTGCCGTGCACAGCAGTATGGGCCTCGCGCCTTCCATTTTGAACACGTTTTGTGGGATATACAAGTTACTACAAACGAAAATTCGTTCACTACAAAACTCTACACACTATTTCCTACACATATCATCCATTAGAAATAAATTTCTTGAACGTGGGGTGCTGCCAGTGGGATCAGTGCACAGCAGTATGGGCCTCGCGCCTTCCATTTTGAACACGTTTTGTGGGATATACAAGTTACTACAAACGAAAATTCGTTCACTACAAACCTCTACACACTATTTCCTACACATATCATCCATTAGAATTAAATTTCTTGAACGTGGGGTGCTGCCAGTGGGTGCAGTGCACAGCAGTATGGGCCTCGCGCCTTCCATTTTGAACACGTTTTGTGGGATATACAAGTTACTACAAACGAAAATTCGTTCACTACAAAACTCTACACACTATTTCCTACACATATCATCCATTAGAATTAAATTTCTTGAACGTGGGGTGCTGCCAGTGGGTGCAGTGCACAGCAGTATGGGCCTCGCGCCTTCCATTTTGAACACGTTTTGTGGGATATACAAGTTACTACAAACGAAAATTCGTTCACTACAAACCTCTACACACCATTTCCTTCACATATGTAGCATTAGAATTAAATTTCTTGAAAGTGGGGTGCTGCCAGTGGGTGCCGTGCACAGCAGTATGGGCCTCGCGCCTTCCATTTTGAACACGTTTTGTGGGATATACAAGTTACTACAAACGAAAATTCGTTCACTACAAACCTCTACACACTATTTCCTACACATATCATCCATTAGAATTAAATTTCTTGAACGTGGGGTGCTGCCAGTGGGTGCAGTGCACAGCAGTATGGGCCTCGCGCCTTCCATTTTGAACACGTTTTGTGGGATATACAAGTTACTACAAACGGAAATTCGTTCACTACAAACCTCTACACACTATTTCCTTCACATATCATCCACTAGAATTAAATTTCTTGAAAGTGGGGTGCTGCCAGTGGTTGCAGTGCACAGGAGTATGGGCCTCGCGCCTTCCATTTTGAACACGTTTTGTGGGATATACAAGTTACTACAAACGAAAATTCGTTCACTACAAACCTCTACACACTATTTCCTACACATATCACCCATTAGAATTAAATTTCTTGAACGTGGGGTGCTGCCAGTGGGTGCAGTGCACAGCAGTATGGGCCTCGCGCCTTCCATTTTGAACACGTTTTGTGGGATATACAAGTTACTACAAACGGAAATTCGTTCACTACAAACCTCTACACACTATTTCCTTCACATATCATCCACTAGAATTAAATTTCTTGAAAGTGGGGTGCTGCCAGTGGGTGCAGTGCACAGCAGTATGGGCCTCGCGCCTTCCATTTTGAACACGTTTTGTGGGATATACAAGTTACTACAAACGAAAATTCGTTCACTACAAACCTCTACACACTATTTCCTACACATATCATCCATTAGAATTAAATTTCTTGAACGTGGGGTGCTGCCAGTGGGTGCAGTGCACAGCAGTATGGGCCTCGCGCCTTCCATTTTGAACACGTTTTGTGGGATATACAAGTTACTACAAACGAAAATTCGTTCACTACAAACCTCTACACACTATTTCCTTCACATATCATCCACTAGAATTAAATTTCTTGAATGTGGGGCGCTGCCAGTGGGTACCGTGCACAGCAGTATGGGCCTCGCGCCTTCCATTTTGAACACGTTTTGTGGGATATACAAGTTACTACAAACGAAAATTCGTTCACTACAAACCTCTACACACTATTTCCTACACATATCATCCATTTGAATTAAATTTCTTGAAAGTGGGGTGCTGCCAGTGGGTGCCGTGCACAGCAGTATGGGCCTCGCGCCTTCCATTTTGAACACGTTTTGTGGGATATACAAGTTACTACAAACGAAAATTCGTTCACTACAAACCACTACAAACGATTCCCCACACATATCATCCATTAGAATTTAATTTCTTAAAAGTGGGGTGCTGGCTATTTTTTCAGGAACCCTTAACTTTTTTTCCGAAAAACTACAAACAAAACTTTTTGCACTACAATCCACTACAAACGAAGCTTTTTAAGATTGTATAAAGTAAAAATCGATTTCGTTAAGTGGGGTGCCAGGTTCACGGAGGTGCCGCAGCGATAAGCGCCGTTGTTGTAATGGTTCCCATCACAGATCCTGTATCATTTTCGTGACGTTGTCTCCCCTGTATCGTGACAACACAAAACGAGCTGCCCTTCTTTTGGACTCTTTCGATGTCCTCCGTCAAAACCACCTGATGAGGATCCCACACAGAGCAGCAATATTCCAAAAAGGACGGACAAGCGTAGTGTATGCAGTTTCTTTAGTACTTTTGTTGCATCATTTAAGGGTACTGCCAATAAAACGCAGCCTTTCCCACGACATTATCTACATGTTCTTTCCAGTTTTATATTGAAATAATAGTAATTACTATTCATTTAGTGGAGTTTACGGCCTTCACTTTTGATTTATCTTGTAAACAAAGTTTAACGGATTTCTTTTCGTACTCATGTGGACGACTTCACACTTCTCATTAGCAATTGCCAATATTTACACCATAGTGCTATCATATTTAGATCGTTCTGCAGTTGGTTTTGATCTTCAGATGATTTTACTAGATGGTAAATGACGTCGTCATCTGCAAACAAGCGAAAAGAGCTGCTTAGATTTTCCAGCAAATCTTTTATGTAAATAAGGAACAGCAGAGGACCAATAACACTACCCCGTGGAACGCCCGATGTCACCTCTTTTAGTCGATGCCTTACCGTCGATTACTACAAACTGTGTCCTCCGACAGAAAATCCCCTATCCAGTCGCAAATTTTGGGCGATATACCATAACCACGCAATTTGATTGATTTGACAATCACTTGACTTCCTTGATTCACACGAATGCCAAACAAAAAGAAATAGACCAATGTGGCTGGAAGTTGGTGTGCGTTCTTTCCGAAGATGCTACTACTATATGGCCTCGATAACTTGACGATTTTGTTGGTGCTGCCACAAGTGGAGAAAATCAATACCAGTTGAAAGTTATTCTTTTATTTACATGAGCTTACAATGGTCATTGACGCAAAGAATTGATGTACACATTGTTAGGGTAACGGTTCCAGCGCTGCAGCAAGCAGCCGATGCTGCCTTCTGTTCGTGCAAGACAAGCTCCCAGCAGCCACCGCGCAAATCGTCAAGTTATCGTGGCCAAATAGTAAGTGAACATGACGCGCCGGTTGTGCCATCTCTCGGACTTTGCACGGACTTTTCAGACTCGCCTCGTAGCAACAATGTTCATTTACATCTACATACATACTCCGCAATTCACCGTAAGGTGCGTGGCGGAGGGTGCACTGTACCACTACTAGGAATTTAATTTCCTATTCCACTCCCAAATGGAACGAGGAAAAAAAATGCCTATATGCCTCCGTACGAGCCCTAATTTCTCTTGTCTTTGTGATCTTTACGCGAAATGTAAGTAGGCGGCAGCAGTATCGTACTACACTCAGCTTCAAATTCCGGCCCTCTAAATTTACTTAACAGAAATTCACGAAAAGAACGTCGTCTTTCTTCCAGCGATCCCCAATTGAGTTGCCGGAGCATTTCCGTGACACTCGCGCATTGGTCGAACCTACCGGTAACAAATCTAGCTGCTCGCCTCTGAACCGCCTCTATGTCTTCCTTTAAACTGATCTGCTGCGGGTCCCAAACACTTGAGCAATACTCAAGTCGTGGTCGTACAAGTGTTTTATACGCGGTCTCTTTTACAGGTGAAGTACATCTTCCCAAAATTCTCCCAATAAACCGAAGTCGGCTGTCCGCCTTACTCACAACTGTCCTTACATGTTCGTTCCATTTCATATCGCTCTGCAATGAACGACGCGACAGCATCAGGAAGCTCACTACTAATGCTGTATTCGAACATTATAGGAGTGTTTTTTCTACTCATGCGCATCACCTTACATTTTTCTACATTGAGAGCTAGCTGCCATGTTGCGCACGATAATTCATTGTTGTGCGCGTCTTTTGAGATGTGCGCCGGATTAATGAGGGCCTGATTATCGAGGTTGCAGTGTACGAATATGTACGGCTGGTACTCTCAGACAGCTGAAGTTCAGCGTCCAGGCTATGTAGAGAGCCGGTCGCGGTGGCCGAGGGGACTGAGGCGCTCCAGTCACGGCCACTACGATCGGGGGTTCGAATCCCCCCTCGGGCATGGATATTTGTGCCGTCCTAGTTCGTAAGTAGTTTGTAAGTTTAGGGACTGATGACCCCGTAGTTGCCGGCCGCGGTGGCCGAGGGGCCTGAGGCGCTTCAGTCACGATCTGCACGGCCACTACGGTCGGGGGTTCGAATCCCCCCTCGGGCATGGATATTTGTGCCGTCCTTAGTTGTAGGTAGTTCATAAGTAATTTGTAAGTTTAGGGACTGATGACCCCGTAGTTAAGTCCCTTAAGCTTAACAAACATTTGAACATTTTTGACCCCGTAGTTAAGTCCCATAGACTATACAAACATTTGAACATTTCTATATAGAGAGATCAGTGGGTCTGGAGACGCACTTGGAGCTCGTAATCGAAGCACGGGATCAGCACAAGTGTGCACTGGATTTAGGGGTCGGGGGGGGGGGGGTGAAGAGTTTGTGAGGCTTGAGCAGCAAGGTGTGGTGGGCTACCCTGTGGTCAGCATATAAAGAGCGCGAGGTTTTAATTTGTGGAGCGACTGTTTGGCGGCAATTAATGCGGCGCTGCTGCGCGGCGCTAAGTCGGCTGTGGGCTGCGCCGCCTGGCGCCTTATTGATCCGCCTCCGCCGTGGCCGCTCTCCGGCGCGACGCTCGTTATCTCTCTCCCAGCATGCATTTGACACCTTCCGGATATTCGTACGCTAGAGAAGAGCACGCGCACCTAGGCGCCGCCAACCTTTTCTGTGCCCGAGTCGTTTACTGCGCCCTAACGGGCCTCCCTGCCCGTCTCTAATGACCTCCACCTCGACGAGACGTAAGCGCCAAAACCGACACGCCTTTTGTCTCTCTCTTTCCCTCTCTCTCGCCTTTTCTCCGGCAAAACCTTACTGGAGTGTTTCGATTTTTTCGGCCCGAGAAAGGAGACGGAAAAAGTCGGGAAACGAATGGTTGCACCTTTCGTACCGCAGCAAATATAGTTCCCGTGTAGCGTGCCGTGTCGGTCCTCATTAACGGAGCACTCCGATGCGGAGGAAATTTTTTTGCCTCCTGCCTTCGTGTTTACGATAGTTGTGACCTATAACGCTTTATATATTTCAAATGTCCTAAGGGACCAACCTGCTGAGGTCATCGGCCCCTTTGCCTTCCACTAGTTAAACTAACTTATACGCTCAACCGTGCCCGAGGGAGGACTCCGTAACATGGAGCCTCATATCGCACATACATTGCCGTGCGGTGCTCTGTATCTTTAGTCAATCTCGAGAATATCGTTTCTTACCCAATAATAGTTAATGTTTAGAATTCCGGGCCCAGTTGTTTTGTTAATTGTACGTTTCCTTCCGCTTATGCCAAGTCGGTTCTAGCCTATGTAGGTCAAGCTCTCCAAACAGCAGCATTAGCTGGGGATGGGAAAATTTTTGGAAACACTATATTCCAAAAAATAGCGTGAAATCGGCCCTTTTTTAATTGAAATGCCGCATTTCTCTCTTTTTTTCTTCTTTTTTTTTAATGTTGTCGTATAAAAAAGTTACGAATCCAAGGACGTCAGTTTATTAACATTTGTAACTAATTGTTATTGAATATAGAAATTGCATTTTGACTTGTACATTTCGCCTAAAGATCACAAAGACAAGATAAGAGAAATTAGGGCTCGTACGGAGGCATATAGGCATTCTTTTTTTCCTTGTTCCATTTGGGAGTGGAGTAGGAAAGGAAATGCCCAGTAGTGGTACAGTGTACCCTCCGCCACACACCTTACGGCGAATTGCGGAGTATGTATGTAGATGTAGATGAAGACTGAAGTTCGTGTTTAATCTTCTACTGACAGTTCATTTCATGCGCTGCGAATTTCTATGTGATAACAAAAATAGCACGGAAATGAGCAAAGAAAATTACGAAAATTGTTAAGAAGATGAAATAATGTGATAAAAGCAATTAATATGGAAAAACATTGCACCTCATTTGACTGTAAACGAAAAAAAACACGTCGATTGCGGCAAATAAAATCGAATTCGTCGAAAAAGATAATTTAATTTTTTTTTAAAAGAAGATTATAATAAATTCTCGAAACGTGTCATGCAGAGCGTAAAGCAGTAGTAACTGTGTGTATTCTTTATTTAAATTGTAAAAAGAGATATTACGTAATTTGGCAAGAAATTACTCAGAATTTTTCAGAAAGTAACACCGAAATATCGAATTTGACAGATAAATAACGAAGTTGGCAAAAAAGAACGATGGATGTGGCACAAACAGTAAGCAATTACGCAAAAATTACGCGTCACTTGGCAAAATTTCACCGATTTCTGACTAAAATAACTGTTCAGATTTTACCAAAAATAATAACAAAGATGGACGTAAGATTAAACGATATTTCCTGTCGCTAGCAATAGTTTTTTTTTTTTTTTTTTTTTTTTTTTTAAATATATATTCACAGTGCTTTGGTAGTCCTTGCAGGTGTAATGATCACTGTGTCCCCAGTGGTGTAGGGGCCAGCGCAACTGCATAGAAAGCAGGAGACCCGGGTTCGAATCTCGGCTGGGTACACATTTTCAGCTTTGCCCAATCGCAGTTTGCGATTTGGCAAAGCTGAAAATGTGAATATCAAAGAATAACAACTGCAGGATCAGAAGTGACGTCTCTTCTTGCGATTCTGCATCGGTAATGTATACGGCAGAGTTTGTTATCCTTGTGGTCACTGGCTTCTCACAGTTTTTGTCTCTCATCTACACATTTCGATGTTTTGGAAATGGGAACACTATTCTTTACAGATAATTGTAGTTAGTCTGAGAAACACCGTATTTCATATAGGTACAAAAGAATTGTAATAGATCGTCGTAGCACAAAACTGCTTCAAATACCGTGAAAAATATTACTTTTCGTCTTTGTAAGCTCGTAGTCGAAAGATGATTTAGAACCCCAAGTTGCATCGTTAGAAACGCTGAAATAATTCGACAGCAAACTTTCCGTAGATAAATAACACAAAACGTTTCGTAGTAGTTTTGTTAAGAATGATCACCAAAGAGCATCGGTGACAAGTAATGAGGCAGCTCGCAGCACGCCAAGCAGACGACTGGGTCGCTCTTCGTATTAAGCGCAGAAACATCGAATCAATAACATACGAAAGCACACTATAAGTGATTTGGCGATTTGGACTTACTGTAGCAGGAAAATAATTATAAGTTATTGCACAAAATTGTCCATTTGTCAAAGTGTGGTAATAGGTACCAGAATAAAATTGTCCACCCTATTCGAGGTGTCATTGTCTTACTAACATAAAAATTTCTTAATCGACTTCTGACGTAGGGGAAACATAAAAGAAAGCACACATTTTTATATATTCCGTGCGATCAGCGAAACATTTAATGATTGGAATACTCTGTTGTGTCGTGGGTAAATGAAATGAATCAGTTATGCCACGTTTTTAGTTGTGTGAAGTTTGAGGGAAAACTCGTTATTCTTATTTGTTGTATGAATATTCGTGATATTTTTTGTTTCCTTTGAAAATGTAGATATTTTCTGTATTTCTGCGAGTTAAGAGCTGAAATTATTGGTGCTGCTTTATGCAAGTTGCTAGCAAAACGGGAAGGTTTAAGTGTGGATCGTTTCTACATCTAGCTAAATAACCCGCAGACATCTGCAAAATACACTATATAAAGGGAAGTTCTTTCTCATTTTAGTGTATGGCGTGGTAGAAAAATGACTGTTTCCGTATCGTAGTAGGTGCTCATAACCCCCCCCCCTCACCCTCTTCCGGCTTCCTATATCATGATGCACGAAGTGTGGGATGTAAACGGCAAAACTATAGTCTTAATAGAACGCCGCGTCATTATCTCAATATTTTAGCGTGAACATACAGTAGTACCTTTCCTTCCAAATATTCGTCCCAATTATCACTGTTAAAGTTTTGTATGGGCCATACGATCCTAGCAAAAGTCTTCGACACCTGCGGTTAGACATAGTCTTTACTAGTCACATACCAGCAGTCTCTCTCAGAATATAATTCCTTTCTTGCTTAGGATCTTCCAGCGACTGTAATTTCCTTACAAAATATCAACAACGATCGTAAAACAGCTATGTGGATTGGATCTAGGCTTAGTTCACTTCAAATGCTTGCGTTGTGCCTTAAGCTTCTGGAGCCGGTTGCCTTGTTCACTTTGATTATTGTCAATTATTTTTTAATACCAGGAGTGTTTGTTTAATTATAACTAATTTATACTAGTATCCAAAAGTTAAGCACAATCAGGACAACTGGAAATTGAAAGGAGAAAATGTGAGCGAACGTCGATAATCGCACTCAGTATGTACCTTCCAAATATAAGTATTATCTTTGTATAGGAAAGGAGTATATCATGATTTGACTAGCGACGTAACTGCTGGGTGAATGAGGCCAGTGCCTAAGACCACAACTTACTCGTGTTTGTCCTGTTAAGTGAGCGGAGTGTAACCTTGTGGTGAAAGGGACAACATAATGGCACAACGACGTCCTCTGGACTCTGTTCTGCAGGGTAGAATACTCGGCCGTCTTGAAGCAGACCAGATACAGACGAAGTCTCAGTAGCTTTTAATGTGCCACAAAGTGTTACTTCCAGTCTTTGGAGACGATACCAAGACACGGAGGATGTTCATCGTAGGCCAGTACCAGGTCGACCAGGAGTAACCACCCTACAGCAGGACTGATATCTGGTCTTAACTGCCCGACGAAACCGAAATGCACCTACTTGACAATTGTCGGCTGTTCTTTCAGCTGCCTCAGGGTTGCAGTTTCGCACCAAACTGCGTACTGGAGGCTTGAAATAGCAGGCCTATTTGCCTGACGTCTAGCGGTGTGCGTTCCGCTCACTCCAGCACATACGGGCCTCTTTACTGCGGAGTCGCCAACCATGAATGTATGGACGAATGTGCTCTTCACAGATGAATCCCGCTTCAGTTTACAGAATGATTCCCGTCTCACATTAATCTGGTGAGAACTTGATAGCCGATACGACCGCAGGAACATTATGGAAAGGGGCCAGTACGATGGTGGTGGTGTCATGGTGTGGGGAGGCATTACGTGGAATGGCTCTATGAACCTGCACATCTTTCTTGATTGTCCGAGGGACACTGTTATCGCTCAGAGATACAGAGTGAATTACTGCGACCACATGTTCGACTCTTTATAAACGATAACGATTCAAAATGTTCAAATGTTTGTATAGCTTATGGGACTTAACTACGGGGTCATCAGTCCCTAAACCTACAAACTACTTATGAACTAGCTTATACTAAAGCCGGCACAAACATCCATGCCCGAGGGGGGATTCGAACCCCCGACAGGGAACGGCCTCGCGCATCGTAGCATAGCGCCTCAATGCGCTCGGTCGCTTCGCCGAGGCAGACGATATCGCCCGTCCGCATCGCACTGCTCTAGTGGTGCTATTTCTTGAAGGAGAATATATTCATCGCAGGACTGGCCAGCGTGGTTTGCGGATATAAATCCTATACAGTATGCTTGGGATGCATTAGGGCCGGCCGCGGTGGCCGAGGAGACTGCGGTGCTCCAGTCACGGTCTGCACGGCCACTATGGTCGGGGTTTCGAATCCCCCCTCGGGCATGGATATTTGTGCCGTCCTAGTTTGTAAGTAGTTCCTAAGTAGTTTGTACGTTTAGGGACTGATGACCCCGTAGTTAAGTCCCATAAACTATACAAACATTTGAACAATTTTTTTGATGCATTAGGGAGACGAATTGAATCACGGCAGCGTCCACCATTGACCCTCCAAGATATGCGCATTGCCCTTACGGAGGAATGCGATCGATTGCCAGGAGAGCTCTTATAGACCACCTGTAAGAAAGAAGGCCACGTCGCTGCGAAACATGTGTGGCCCTTAGGGCTCACCAAACATCCTATTAACCGCTTCTTTTGTTGTGAATGACAATTGCTGGTTTTGCTACTGCTAGTATGAGGTGTAGCATAGCTATTAGAACCTTTCTAGCGCTGTCTTTTGCATGACAATTTGTTGGTGATTAAGCTTCAGTTTGTTCAGAAATACTTCAGACATTTTTGTTAGGAGTTACGTCCTCGTTACCTTTTGAACACTACTTGTGTGCTGCAGTTAAATATTCATTCATACAGTTGTAGGAACCTCGTGCATGAATGCTTATTTGAAAGTGGAGTTTAATTTGTCGGCCTTCTATCGCCTGAATAGAGAGCGTATATTAGATGGGAATGCGCCTTAGCCGTCAGGAGTATGGTTTTTGAACTGTTCTTGTAATGAACTCCAAGATGCTCGTCATAGATTCCAGAAAGGAAAGAGATGTTGCTGTGTGGCAGATATTAACTGCAGAGCCCATTTTACGGGTGTGACACACCTGCTACGTTCCCATCAAATGTATAAACTTGTGTGTTATGCGATTTTATAATTCAGCAGTGTTTTTGCCTGATTTCTGAGGCCCGCAGACTTATTGTATTTCATTTACGATTTTAGAACATACACACATCAAAGATCCGTTGCATCACCTTGCTTCCAAAGTCTCCTGGACATTGACTTCGAATGTGTTTATTACATTAAAAACTCAGTTCCTTAGATTGTCCATATTTGTCACTCAACGCACGCAAAGATGTAAACAACCGCGCGTGAGTATCGTCAACGTGACGGAGTGTGTGAGGCCCTATTCACACGGGGATACTCGAGTCTGCAAGCGACTGAGATATTGTGCCACCAAAAGACGCAGCAAACGCTGTTAAATGGGGTTATTCACACGGGGATACTTGAGTAGAGGCGTCGCAAAGTCGCCGCGACTCGGATACTACAAGACCCCAGCTGGTCGCGAAGTCTCCCAGTCTCTTGGTTGCGTTCGTACCATTTCGTTGCGCACAGTACGAAAAGAGTTTAATTTGAAATTCGAGGTAAAAAATGTTTGGTAGCTTCCCGTTGAGTTATAGACGTGAAACATTCAGTAGTTCAGAACATGTTGAAACTGTTTGTTATCTGGTGTTCAGCCGAGGGCACTTTTTCGTTTGTTATTCCTCTCTTTCCTTGTTCTTGTCACAAATATATCTATTAAACAATTTCGCACGCACTAGGCCAAAAACGAGAAAATAGTTGTTTTATTTTGAAAATATTTAAATATGTTTTTAAAATGGACTAAAAGGTATAATTTCTCTTAATCTATAACAAAGTGCTAACCCCATACTGATAGACCTACAAATTTGTGCTTGTGAATTTTCATTAGCTATGACAATACTTGTACAATTTAAAACGAAAAACGTGGGGTGCATGGAATAGATAATAGTAGAAAGTAGATGTTGATTAAAATAATCACTCAACATTTCATATCTTTTCTATTGCAACAAAATCGCAAGTGACTTGGTGAAGCATTCGTATCTCAGTTATCTAGTGCATGTACCCCACAATTTTCGTTTTCGTATTGCGTATATTGATCTAAATATTAAAAATTCGCAAGCACAAATTTTCGGGCCCATCTGCATGTAATAATAAAACTATTTGAATACCATCGTCACTGCTAGAGTCACAAGATAAAGGCAGCAGTGTACGCAAATAAGGGCGCTTCTGTCACGCTCACCCAATGGAACTGATTTTAATTGCATTTCACATCGCGAGCGACTCAGCAGTATGGGAGACCAGAGTCGTGCCTGTGTGAATGTGATGGGTCACTCAAGTCGTACAGTCTCTCCGTCTCCTGGTTGTCAGGTAACAGGAGACGCGATTTGCGTATGCGCGAGGCCGTTCCCCGTCGGGGGTTCGAATCCCCCCTCGGGCGTGGATGTTTGTGCCGTCTTTAGTATAAGTTAGTTAATAAGTAGTTTGTAAGTTTAGGGAGTGATGACCCCGCAGTTAAGTCCCATAAGCTTTACAAGCATTTGAATTTGAGAGATTTGGATATCACCGTGTGAATAGGGCCTAAGACCCCCGGTCAATTCCAGTCGCCGCGGCGGAGTGGCCAAGTACATTGAGGCGCTATGTCCCGGTGCGCTAGGCCGCTGCCCGTCGGGGGTTCGAATCTTCCCTCGGGCATCGATGTGTGTGCTGTCTTTAGTATAAGTAGTTTGTAAGTTTAGGGACTGATGATACCGCAGTTAAGTCCCATAAGCTTAACAAACCTTTGAACAATTCCAGTCATAACAGCAGGAAGGAAGTACACAGCTCGTGTTAACTGTAGTTATGCCAAGCCTAGAAGATCAATTCCGAAGTTTGATCGTATCCACATTGTTATTTTGTGTCAGAAGGAATTCCCATCACGAGAAGTTTCCAGACTCCTAGAAGTGAACGAAAGTGATATTGTTCGGACGTGGAGGAGGTACAGAGATACAGGAACTGTCGATCACTTCCTCGCCCTTAAGTTTCCAGACTCCTAGAAGTGAACGAAAGTGATATTGTTCGGACGTGGAGGAGGTACAGAGATACAGGAACTGTCGATCACTTCCTCGCCCTTAAGTTTCCAGACTCCTAGAAGTGAACGAAAGTGATATTGTTCGGACGTGGAGGAGGTACAGAGATACAGGAACTGTCGATCACTTCCTCGCCCTTAAGTTTCCAGACTCCTAGAAGTGAACGAAAGTGATATTGTTCGGACGTGGAGGAGGTACAGAGATACAGGAACTGTCGATCACTTCCTCGCCCTTAAGTTTCCAGACTCCTAGAAGTGAACGAAAGTGATATTGTTCGGACGTGGAGGAGGTACAGAGATACAGGAACTGTCGATCACTTCCTCGCCCTTAAGTTTCCAGACTCCTAGAAGTGAACGAAAGTGATATTGTTCGGACGTGGAGGAGGTACAGAGATACAGGAACTGTCGATCACTTCCTCGCCCTTAAGTTTCCAGACTCCTAGAAGTGAACGAAAGTGATATTGTTCGGACGTGGAGGAGGTACAGAGATACAGGAACTGTCGATCACTTCCTCGCCCTTAAGTTTCCAGACTCCTAGAAGTGAACGAAAGTGATATTGTTCGGACGTGGAGAAGGTACAGAGATACAGGAACTGTCGATCATTTCCTCGCCCTTAAGTTTCCAGACTCCTAGAAGTGAACGAAAGTGATATTGTTCGGACGTGGAGGAGGTACAGAGATACAGGAACTGTCGATCACTTCCTCGCCCTTAAGTTTCCAGACTCCTAGAAGTGAACGAAAGTGATATTGTTCGGACGTGGAGGAGGTACAGAGATACAGGAACTGTCGATCACTTCCTCGCCCTTAAGTTTCCAGACTCCTAGAAGTGAACGAAAGTGATATTGTTCGGACGTGGAGGAGGTACAGAGATACAGGAACTGTCGATCACTTCCTCGCCCTTAAGTTTCCAGACTCCTAGAAGTGAACGAAAGTGATATTGTTCGGACGTGGAGGAGGTACAGAGATACAGGAACTGTCGATCATTTCCTCGCCCTTAAGTTTCCAGACTCCTAGAAGTGAACGAAAGTGATATTGTTCGGACGTGGAGGAGGTACAGAGATACAGGAACTGTCGATCACTTCCTCGCCCTTGCCGCCCAAAGGCTACCACAGCAGCCGGTGGCCGCTACATACGGATTTCAGCTCGGAGAAACTCAGAGATGCCACCATGCTGAATAATGATTTTTGTACAGCCATATCACGTCGTGTTTCGACCCGAACTGCATGGCATACTACTTCACTCCCGCCGTCCATAGCGAGTACAGCTTTGACTTCTAGACTCCACGCAGCGCGGTGCACA
Organism: Locusta migratoria; assembly: GCA_026315105.1. NCBI lineage: Eukaryota > Metazoa > Arthropoda > Insecta > Orthoptera > Acrididae > Locusta > Locusta migratoria. The sequence continues at coordinate 239,328,664 of CM048755.1, forward strand.
TGAGCCCAATAAAATGCTGAATTGATTCGTCAGAATTGGCATAAGTGCTATTTCACAGATGGGACTCGCATCTGCTCTCAAAGAAACAATCGTTGGAGACGTCTTTAGAGGCAGCCTGGTCAGTCGAACGTCTAAGACACGTCCAGCGAGTGCGACAAGATGCTGGTTCCCTGATGTAGAAGGCAATCAAACGGCTATACAGGGATGACATCCTCCGACGTATAGTGCAACCATGTCGGCAGCATTTCGGTGAGGGAGCCGTCTTAATGGACGACAGTTTTTGCGCTTATCGTGCATATCTTGTGAATGTATTCCTTCATGTTAACGACATGGTAAGATTAGATGTCTATCATATTCTCCTGATATGGGCCTATCGAACATTCCTGGAATTCATTAAAAATAAATGTTTTTGTACGAAACGACCACTAACAAACCCGAGAAATCTTCGCCGTTTCGCCGTGGAGAAAGGGGACAATCTGGAGCAACAGTCCCTGGATGATCTAGTATGCCACGACGAATGCAGGCAAGCGTCAGTACACGAGGACAAGTTACCTGGTGTATGCTGTAATCTAGAAAACAAATTCAGGATGTCTGCGTTATTGTCGCGCAACTTGTCAGTTTCTGTTTTCGTGAGCAATAAAGAGAAGTGAATTCCATTTTTAGCAAAGGGCCATGAACACCTAGAATCGTGGTGATGCGACACTTGTTTTGATGTGTATAGCTTGTATTCTGAGAAGCCACAGCCTTCTCTTCAGTTGCATCTGCATATTCGCTTTTACTTGATGTTTTATGTCGTGCCCTCGTCCTTCGTTTCGGCAGAAAAACGTTTCTGGCTGTTTCACCGTCAATTTGTTGGGTCGCGTATGTCTTTCAGAGTTTCCAACCATCACCATTTAAATGTTTAAAATTACGAGTTTACGATTGGAGCAGTACGAATTTTCAGGTTTAAATAACACATCGGTTCATTTGTTTTTCTTCGTCAGAATTTGGTTCCTTTCAAGTTCGTTCGTGTGATGATATACAAAATTAAACAAGTTACGAGCAACACCTCTTAGCGTGTTCTTGTGGAAATCACCAGCAGTAACAACTACTTCTACGAATTCGAAAACTGCGTAATACGGCATACGGGATGAAAAAGACGCGCGCCATTGTGGAATCTAGCAGGTACGAATGAAAATGCGGTATGTCACTTGACTCGCTTCTACAGGAAAAATCGTAAAGTATGTGGGCAAAAATAAACAACTCTCATTATATATCCTAGTTTGTTAATCTGTATTCAGAAGCTTAAATTATATTTGACTTGTTTTTTATTGCATTGTATCTACTGATACAGAGATTTTTTTAAGTATGCCGTCAGTTAACATTCACTGTAAAGCAGTTGAGTGATGCCAAGAAAGCGGATAGGTTGTGCTATTAAAGTTTGAAAAGCTCCATTGTCACTTAAGGTTCCCTCTCTTCCAGTGCTGGAACTTTCACGAATGTTAAAAAAAAGTAAGGAAAATGATTTCATGAAACCTAGTAACATGCTCGAAGAAGAGAAACTTGATGGAGACATCAAAATTTTACAATTTTTTGTAACTTTCTTAACCTGCACTCTAAGGTATGATTTTTTGATATATTGTGTTTGCGCCTTTTATTGATTCTTCTATGTTAATCTGGAAATCACGAAATCCAAGATGTTCGGTTCTGTGGAATAAACTAATTAGTTATTAAGTTTTGCTCTCCCCGCTCCCCACCCACACATATTCCATTGTACACATCAGAATGAAATAGAAATATGCTGACCCTATCTCATCTGCAACGTTAGAGAAATTGTGTTCACAAATATGAATTTTGATGATTCTCTATTCACTTATTCCCCCTGGACCCCTTCCTATCCTAACCCCCCCCCCTCCTCTCTTATACATATATATATATTATATTTGCCATATTCAAAATTTGGAACCTCTGGTCTTTGCCTTGTTGGGGGAGGATGTGGGACTGTAGCGTTTCTAAACTGGCGTTAGAAAGTATAAAATAAGGTACAGTATTATTACTCCGCCAAAGAAACTTATTTATGGGCAATGTGACCACATTGTGTAGTAGACTGGTCTCGTAATTTGGGATTTTCGTGATTTCTCTTAAAAGATTAAGGTGTACGGTGGGATGGATCCTTTCAAAAGGACAGTTAATTTCCTTTCTCATCCTGCCCCAATCAGAACTTGTCATCCTTGTGTAATGACATTATCATCGTATGGATATTAAATCTTACTCTTCTTTCCGTCTGTCATTTCCTTCTGGGAGTAATTATCAGTTAAAGTCTAAAGGACGTAACCAAATAATATGTTTTACTAATCTTCGGGACGTAAGTTCTGCATACTGGTGGCCGTTGAATGATGGATGCCCCTTGCATCCTGAATCTTTTGAAATTGAGCTATAATTACCAAGCTATTACCTTTTATGTTTTAAAAGGTTTAAATGGAGGAATACGTGACTATAGCAGGAGAAAATAAGTTATTTAGCTTCTTATTACCGTACCTATAACTAAGCAGTACTGTTAGTGCCAGCATCGTTGTGTCCTTGAGTGGAGCGTCTAGTATGAGTTACTAGATATTCTCATTTTCTGCCAATTGTACAGTCGTATACACTGATTTCCTTTTGTAGTGCCGGGAAGTTGCAGTGAAGGACACTCGATAGCTCCAGCCAGAACCACTAGAAGCAGCCGTCAGGATTGCGAGGGAGGGCTGATAGGGCGTGCGCGTTTTATAAAAGAACTAGTTTTAAACAATCTATTACAATGTATAAAACACTCTGTGCTCCATTGTTAGCAAAAGTAGGTCATTAACACATCTCAGCGTTGATGGTGTCATGCCTTTTGAACAATGAGTTGTTATATGATAATAATTCAAAATGTTCAAATGTTTGTAAATCCTATGGGACCCAACTGCGGGGTCATCAGTCCCTAAACTTACAAACTACTTATGAACTACTTACGAACTAGGACGGCACAAATATCCATGCCCGAAGGGGGATTCGAACCCCCGACCGTAGTGGCCGTGCGGACCGTGACTGGAGCGCCTCAGTCCCCTCGGCCACCGCGGCCGGCTGATAATAATTCCGTAGGTACTGTCTACAAAGTGTGCTGCGAATATAGTTAGTAGTAAAGAAGTAATTAATTAAAACTCAGTGCTTGATGTTGAGATAAGATTGCATGAGCAGTGAAAATTTATAAAGCTATACACGTTTTTTCGTACATCTTTTTGTGCGGGGTTTAAGCGTAAAACAGTTTCGTAAAGATTTGAAATTACGTGTAAAGTTCATTGTAAGTCGCTGAGTGCTCTCATTTTCAAATGCTGGATCAATAAATTACCCGGATTTGTTCGCCGTCAGCCACGTTGCCTCAAGAAACTGTAATAACTGTGTTGTTGTGTTCAAACTTTCATTATACCTCTTAATGAGTAGACTATGACAGCATTTAATTTTTTTAATGCGGTCAGTAATCACACGAAATACTAAAATTTCCTTTTCGTCGTAGAAACTGTTAGGTGGGACAGGGTTCGGTTTCGGTGCTCCTGGATAGTGGTTTAGTGATATAGATAATCGGTATAGGGGCCACCGCATTAACTGGAACGTTTAAATAGAAAATGGAGATACGAACGATAGTCAGTATATTGTCCTAATATATTTGCAGTTGAGGGCAGCGAAACGTTCAAGCTACCTTTCCCGCCTTTATTCACAGAACACAACCTGCATTGTTAGTACCTGTAAGTACACAGTCTCACAAGAAAGTGAAACACCCTAAAATGGGGAAAGAAGCCAGGTTGAGAGGATGTGTTGTGTGATATCATTGATTATAATGTCGAGTAAAATTTATAAATAACTAGGCAATGTGAACCTACATACTACAAATTGGTTTGAAACTTCTGATAGGAAGGGCAACCATTATTAGACTAATAAAAACACTGTTAAAAGTTGTAGTTTGCGTGCGAAAATTGTACATCTCCTTATCTGCAATTGTAATAATGCGTTTCGGGCCATTATGAATTAACATGACATTGATGTCGAAGTGGTGTAATATACAAGAGCTTTGAAATGACATGCATACTGTACAGTACAGTTCCATACACTTGAACACAGAACATATGTTCTATGTTTGGTATTAATTCGTAATTTTGATTGATCATCAGATGATGGGTGCTGTCCGAAACACGTTATGGCATGTGATAATAGATATTTTCACAAAACCAGTAATTTTCCATATGCTACCTACAGCTTTTTTAAAGTCTTGCAATTTGTCTGTCTTTGTACCACCACTAGTCTGAATACGTGCACTGATTCGTTTGGGAAGACTCCCATTTAGCCATTGCATTCTCCCATTGTGTAAGCTGATGCACAATTTTTGTAACCACTCCTTGATGACGGCGGTTCGAGCTGCTTCCACACATCGAGAACAGATTTAGGAATAAAAAACACACAGAGACGCGAGATGTTACAGCTCTTAGAGACCCCTCAATCACCAACAGCAGTGATTTGGTGGCTCCCCATACCATGAAGCCATGAGTAACACCACAGTCGCCGCCATACTCGCCTAGTGCAGAACCGCAATTCATGACGTCCTTCATCAGCAAGCCATGCTTCCCGGTCATGGCACCACTAAAAAAGCAACACTTGTGTTTTCATGATAACGCCAGCTTACGTATGGAAGGGAAATGCTGTTGCTGCTAGCCTCCGATCATTAGTGCGGCATGACACAGAATGTTGCAGGAAATCCATCACAGGTTCTATTAGATGTGCCTTGTGGTGTTTGACAGCAACCTTGATGGCGAGTATGTTTTTCTCACGTTCTCAGACTGTCCAAAAGTTCAAATGTTTGTAAAGCTTATGGGACTCGACTACGGGGTCATCAGTCCCTAAACTTACAAACTACTTATGAACTACTTACGAACTAGGACGGCACAAATATCCATGCCCGAGGGGGGATTCGAACCCCCGACCGTAGTGGCCGTGCAGACCGTGACTGAAGCGCCTCAGTCTCCTCGGCCACCGCGGCCGGCTCAGACTGTCCAGCATCAGGCCACTGTCACATCTGAATGCCCCACAAATCTAGATATTGCACAATTCGACAATTCCGCAGTAAGGCCCCTGTCAGCTCTATTAGTTGCTTTTAATGCTGTCTCAGACAGGATCTTCATGTCAACATTTGACGCCTCTTCCATACCCTACCAGGCCTGGAAACAACACTAAACAACAACTGTGGTGGTAATTCTACACACAATTTCTATTTTAATGATTTACATACTCGTCGATGGTGTGTGTTTCTATATACGACGTTACATTGCCATATGACCCTGTATTGTGGGTACTTTACGTCCTTCGTCACATAATTAGTTTCGCAGTTTAGCAAATTAAAATGTCGCAGTATACTATTTTCACGTGCTTCTTTATATCATTAGTGACATACTATTCTTATTTTGACAGTGGATGTTTATTCAGGGTTTCTGACCTTCGAAGAGTATTATACAATGCAGAATAATGTGATTTACCTGTTCAGAAAAAAGGAATGCTAGTGGATCTGGAAAATACTACGGATAACAATAAGTAATGACAATTCTTCACAGTTATTTTTACATATAAAATGTGCAATCGACGTTACCCTATTAATAACACGTTTCGGCAGCATACATACGCAGTCCAAAATTCAACGACCTGGCCAGAAAATACGTGAATTTTTTTTTCCTGGTGAGCTGAAAAACCTCTCATTGAACTGCATTAATCATATAACTACAGCTGCATATCACTCGGTAATCGCAGAGGAACTGATACTAATCAAATGCACTAGAATTAGGACTTAAAGCGATCTCCACCGGGCATGTGAAAGCTGCAGAATGTACGAGTATAACCAGAGTACAGATATGTGCTCTTACTGCTAAGAGCAGAATTTACTACTGAAACAATTTGGTAGGGTTTCCAATATGTCTTTGAAGCATGAAGATAGTCATATGTGAACGTTCATGTTTGACGAAGAGAATGGAATACCACATGTTGTCAACGTCAGCTTCATCGCTGATTACACCAACGGTGTATTGCTCGTCATTCGTTTACAACTCTTGTGATCTAATTGATGAATCCGTCCCTTGATCTTCAATTCTTCAAGACAAATAATTGATTACAATACAATCTCATTAGTTCCCTTTATGGTGATAGTTACAAAAATGTGTGTGCTGTTCAAGCGCGTCAGTTAACTTCAAATTAAAATATTTTACTTTAGATCTTACCGTTACTGTTATTGATACTAAAGAAACAACAACGTTTACTGATCTGTGTCCTTTTGCAAAAGCCTATCTTCATATTCCAGTTTATCATGACCCGTAAGCTTCTTTCCATATGATCAGAATCTCGCCCTGAATTAATGTGTTCCATTCGACAGTATCGTTTTGTTCCTAAGGTGACTTTTTGCTCTATTTTCTCCAGGATTTAAAGGATAAGGAATAAAATATGTTCTTCCTCCTGCAACTAGTTTCCGCACTGTCGAAGAACGTTCGCTTTGTTATATAATTGAGGAGGCCGAATCATTTGACATGTTTAATTTACAGTAACTGTAACTCCATCGATTAACGATTATTAATACGTTTTAAATTGTCCTCCTCTCTCCACGCCACCAAAGAAAAGAAAAAAAGTAAGGACGGCCTTCACTTGCTAGATACCGGAAAAACACGAAAAAACCGTTGACGTAATTGCGTACTCTTCACACAAACTGAGTTCTAAAAACATCACTCGACGAACTGCTGATAAAATTCTTTATTTAAACGTTCAGTTTGGGCCGACAGATCACCACACATATTCCTGTATACCAGATTGAAATATTATTATTTCAGGGACCTGGTGGTATGTCGACAGAATTTTATCAGCAGTTCGACGCTGTAATCATAGCTTTTTCAAATATTTACGAGCCTGTGGGGCACCACCTGTGAATCACTCGAATGCTGTGTACATTTTCCTGCAAAAGTCCCTATGGATATTAATAAGAAACACCGATATTTCATATTCACTACTAATGCTAATTCAGCAGTACGAGTGGCAATAGTCTGTGCTAGCCAAGCAGAGCTTGACAGAGGAGACGTGGAGTTAATTATTTGCGTGTTGGTTGTGTTGAGACGGCGCGCGCGGCGTCGGCGGCTTGGCCGTCTGGCCCGACCGTGACCTCCAGCGCTCGATATTACCGTCTCGCCCGCCGTCTACTCGCTAGACAAATACGCGTCACACTCCGCTGTGTTGCTGTACTGCACCCAAAGTCTCACGTCACCTGACCGGCACTCACAGCTAAAGGATGATAGTGTAATCCACGCGACATATTCGTGATGGACTTTCGGAAAAGGGAGAAATGTAAGACTTTATGAATTTAAGGTTGTGCGTCGTGACTATCGAATAGGTGTAGCAGCAGCGAACACAATACATTGAAGCAAGAAAGCTGGTTCTAAGCAGACAAAATCTGTTTGTGGAGAAACAAGGATAACAGAAGAGAAACCGTTCGAAAGTTTTAACACGTAAAACGAGCTGAGATGTGACCATTACCCCGCCAAAAACACGCCATCGACAGGAGAGCGGCTAGGAAGAAATGTTCAAATGTTTGTACAGCTTATGGGACTTAACTACGGGGTCATCAGTCCCTAAACTTACAAACTACTTATGAACTACTTACGAACTAGGACGGCACAAATATCCATGCCCGAGGGAGGATTCGAACCCCCGACCGTAGTGGCCGTGCAGACCGTGACTGAAGCGCCTCAGTCCCCTCGGCCACCGCGCCCGGCGGCTAGGAAGAGATGAGGTTTTTAATTCCGGTCCGCCAGTTTGTTGGTTTCTCGAAAATCATTGCATCAAATAAGAGGAGTAGGATTAAAATATTCTTTCAACCATTCCGATATGTTTGGTCTCCCTAAATGAATTGAAGCGAATACAGTATGGTTCTTTAAACATGACTACGGTCGAATTCCATCCACATCATTATCAATTTCGATCTTCACCTCATTTTCTGATAATCTCCACAAAAATTTAACCTTTTCCCGATTCATTTAATGAGAATCAGAAGAGTAGCAAAGCCTCAGCGTAACCCAGCCAATCCAGCGAGCTTCTCTTAATTTCTACCTATATAAATTTATAGAACGAGTTAGACATAGCGACGAAATGATTATGATCGTGAAAATCTAATTCTTTGCTCTGCGGCTAAAAACTGAATGGATCAGAGTTGATGACTGTTTGATTCTTCAAAAAAAAAAAAAAAAAAAAAAAAAAAAAAAAAAAAAAAAAAAAAAAAAAAAAAAAAAACCTCGTGTAAGATAGTTGCATAAACGTGTTTTTTATTTCTATTTCTTTATATTATATTTCAATCAATGTTTCACACGGGTTATTGTAGAAAAGAGCACGATATTAAGTTTTATTGAACCCCCAACATCTGGTATAGTGTCAGTCAAAAGTATTTTATTTTTTTTTTTTTTTTTTTTTTTTTTTTTTTTTTTTTTTTTTTTGTCTAGAGATGGTAAATACGGAAAACAAATTATTTAGGACAGAATTTAAATGAAAAAACTTAATTACCATATCTCTGTAATGTGTACTACTTTTTCTTACAGATATTATACAGTTTTAATGTTTGCTTCAAAAATAAAATGTGATTATGCAAATTACACAAGCTCAAAAGTATTTTGTTAAAATTAAACGAAAGAAAAACAATAATGAAGTCGTAACCAATGACTTGGCTTAATACTTTGTTGCAATGTCCTGTTTGTGTATTACTGCAGAATCCACTGGTCTGGCCAGTTGCGCCTGAGGAATCTTCTTAGATTGGTCACGCAATTCTTTATGTTGCTGCACTTTTCTTGGTGATCACGTCTGTACAGTTCTCTGGGGTTTAAATCTGGACTTGGACTTGTTTGTTAATCTACACGGGTTTGACACACGGGCAAGGACTACCCTAGGACTATCCCCTCCAACGCAAACTCTCGTGTGTCCTACTTCGACTATTGTACTCCATGGCTCGCAGCAGGTACCTTTATGTCCGCTAGGAGCCCGTTCCTCATGTGCATCCGCACTGAACGAAGCATCACACCTCGACAAGGTGGTTTACAATTAATTCTTGATCGTAATCCAGGTAGATTACAATGCCCGAAAGAACATACGCTGCAGTTGTAATGCACCTTTGTCGAGGTCTGATGCTTCTTTCAGTGCAGGTACACACAAGGACCGCAATACAGGGCCTGGCGCGAGCCATAAAGCACAATGGTCAAAATCAAATGTTTGTAAATCTAAGGGACGTCTACGTTGGCCATCAGTCCCTAGGCTTGCAAACTACATAAAGTAACTTACGCTAAGGACAACACAAACACTCATGCCCGAGGGAGGGCTCGAGCCTCCGACGGCGAGCAACCGCGTGTTCTGCAGCGAGGCGCCTTAGAACGCTCGGCCACTCAACTGCACCGCAGTAGGAGGGCCTATGACACTTTAGGGTATATGCTATGGTGTGGCGGAGAGATTAAGCGCAACTGCATGGTAAGCAAGAGGTCCTCGATTCGAACCCCGCCTTCATCACAACTTTTTATATGTCCTTGTATGGTTACAACACCTATGAGCAACTGAGACTCAAAAACTCCCAGTTCAAAACGGTACTTTCAGGTATGTTAACCTACAAACGGAATTGTATTTAAACGTCGTCGGCCTTATCGCGTTGGATAAACCAGTTCCCCGTCAGATCACTGAAGCTACTCACCTCGGCTGTGTTTGTCATTTGGGTAGGTGACCATCTAGGCCACCACGTGCTGTTGTCCTACAGGGGTGCTCTCAGGCACTAGATGCAGCAGTAATGGCTCCAGGCCACAAATATGGCTGGGCCCTTTCAGGCCCTGCACGCACAATTGTGCGTTTCTGGTTTTGCTCGCTTTATTTCTTTGTGATTCACGCTAGGAAGTTCGGGTCTGCTTCACACAATCGCGGATGGACTGTGGTAACGTGCGCAACGTGTTTTAATTTTATATTTCTACACGGGTGGACACCAACAGTCGACAAACTTGCAGTACACTTACAATGGCGGCAAGAAAGACTAGTTGACAAGGTGTTGATATCCTTGTTCAAAAGCTATCATATCTGACAGCCAGTTGATTTTATATGATCCTATGATGTTATTATGTCATTTCTTTCAAAAGTATGTTACTGTAAGATGGTGTAGATCATAAAAATTTGTAGTGAAGGCCTAAAACAAACAGTTTTGTGGGTACAAAATTTTTAAAAATAAATCTCTTTTATTTTTGTACTAAATTACTGTATGTATTTTGTACCTTAAACGTCCCTCTCTATATTAATGTCGCATTACCTAAAACCTTGGGTCTGAAAGGGGCGCAGCCAGTTACACCAGTCCGCTGAGGATAATGCTGTGGTTGGAGGCCTCTTTGGATGGAGTTTAGTTTTAATTGTATTGAAGTACCTCGTCTATAATGGTGTGAAGATATTATAGACATAACATTAGGATTCCGCCATCAGGAAAACAAGTAACAGGTCATGTGGAAATTCTGTAGATGATATACATGAGATGTAGGGCAAACATTAGGATGCCCGTGTGCGTACACAATGAAAAAAGTGATTTAAGCGATATTGGTGAATAACAGTGTATCATGTTTCAGCTGATGGGAGTGATTATCAAAGGAACAGAAAAGGGTCATCGGATCTTCACAAGCCACTGCCAGTAGTACAAATGGAAAGTGGCCAAATTATGGTGGAACCTCTAGAAAACAACTCATTGGACGTCTTTGCACAATAAAATAAATAAATAGAATCGATCTCATTATTTTGGCAATCGACAACGAATCATACGCCGTGGGCAATGTAAGCACTGCGGAACAAACGGTTACGTGCACCCCAGTTGTGATGGCGCAACGAAGCGATCGAACTTGTACGTTAGTATTGACCCAACGGTGTAGTCAATTACAGTTACAATGAGCAGCGGTACATCGGTATTGGAGTATGGAGAAATGCAAAAGTCTGCCGTGGATACGTTTCGGTTAGCAGTTACCCCAACGCCCGTGTCAGAATACTTCGTCATCAATTAGAAAATGAGCTCGACACTTGCTGCGAGGTATGTGAACGGGTTGGTGGTGGTAATACCATCGTGTGGAATAACTGTTGCTTCTAAAGAGGCCGTGTAAACTGGAAAGTACGTTATTTTCGGTCTTGTCGTGGGTGAGTAATCCTGGTGTTGGGCAGAGAGAATGACGTGGTGCCGGTCGTCTGCTTTTCCCATGGCAGTTGCAGGCCCGTTGAACTGTTCCTGCCAGTTAGCGGCCGTATTCCGCTTCCTTCTTGTCCCGCTGCCGATAATCACTGCTAATTTCGGCGGCGCGCCTACGCTCCGTTTCACCGACTAAGAGGAGGAAAGGAAGCTCGGAGTTTAACGTCCCGTCGACAGCGCGGTCATTAGAGACGCAGCTTACGCTCGGAGTGTTTGGGTAAGGATATGGAAGGAAATCGGCCGTGCCCTTTCAAAGAAATCTTCCCGACATTTGCCCGGAGTGATTTAGGGAAATCACGGAAAACCTAAATCTGGATGTCCGGAGGTGGATTTGTACCACCATCCTTCCGAATGCGAGTCCAGTGTGTTACCACTGCGCCACCTCGCTCGGTACCGACCAAGAGCGGAAGGCAACAGCCACCACAAGCTATCCTCACGTTAAGCACTGAGTATTCCTTACGCACATTAATGTCAAGGCTTCTGAGAATTCACCTCAGATAAAATTTATACATTCTTTTTTTTTTTTTCGTTTTTGATAGTGTTATTACTGGGCTGTGCAAAAAATGTTCGTTAAGCTTAAGGGACTTCACTGCGGGGTCATCAGTCCCTAAACTTACAAACTACTTATGAACTAGCTTATCCTAATGACGGCACAAACATCCATGCCCGAGGGGGGATTCGAACCCCCGACGGGGAACGGCCTCGCGCATCGTAGCAGAGCGCCTCAATGCGCTCGGCTGTTCCGCCGCGGCTGGGCTGTGCTTTTTAACCAAGTAAGGTGTGCCCTGGTTAAGGGTCTGGAGGACTAGGTTGAAGCCGGCCGCGGTGGCCGAGGGGACTGAGGCGCTCCAGTCACGGTCTGCACGGCCACTACAGTCGGGGGTTCGAATCCCCCCTCGGGCATGGATATTTGTGCCGTCTTTAGTGTTAGCTAGTTCGTAAGTAGTTTGTAAGTTTAGGGACTGATGACCCCGTAGTTAAGTCCCATAAGCTAAACAAACATTTGAACATTTGATTGACTAGGTTGAAATCCCCGGTCGGTATACAGATTTTACTTCAGTATGGCTAAAGCACTACAGGCTAATTCAGGAGATATTTCTGTGAATGCACCTTCACCTACTTTCTTTCCAATCCTCAGACAAGTGAGCAAACAACGGAATATTGAACGTTGAAATGCGTTTTTCTTCCATGGAAACACGATAAACTAAATCCGTAAATCCCTTACTGTCCAGGTTCTTCGCGCTCTATATCTCACATCAATAAAACACTTCCGCATCAATGCGTCACAATACGTATTTTGATCTTTCAAGTACATCGTGAACTTTAAGGATGGAATACAGGTACATCAGTGTTGGGCAGTGAATTTCTTGACTGCATGAGCTCTACGAATTTATTGGTCATCCTTTCAATTTATAATTGCTAAGATTGCGTTGGTGTAACATCTGTACAGAAATAAGTCTGTCTTCTCTGTATTTATGAGTTCTGTGTTGTTATCATTAAACTAATCTCAAGACTGAATTTATGTAAACACATAGCAGTAGCTGTTTTGATTCTTATATGCCTATGCCAAAAGTATGGTGTTACTGGCGTAGTGAAGATGGTCTGTAATTATTTCTCCTATCTTTGCTTTTCATTTCCGCGCACTGAGAAATAGGCTTCGAACAAAGAATACCCTCACCTGCCCTAACTACATTTCTCATTTTATGACACAAGAACAGAAGTAGAAATGTAAGTACATTTTTTAAAATGTCGATGTACATTTTTCAGTTATTAGAAGTGATGGAGAAAGTGAATGCCAAGAAGTGTGCCACATTAATGCTGAAAAGAAAGCATTAAAAACAAAATATTTGGGAATTTAATTGGCCGGCCGCGGTGGCCGAGGAGACTGAGGCGCTTCAGTCACGGTCTGCACGGCCACTACGGTCGGGGGTTCGAATCCCCCCTCGGGCATGGATATTTGTGCCGTCTTTAGTGTTAGCTAGTTCGTAAGTAGTTTGTAAGTTTAGGGACTGATGACCCTGTAGTTAAGTCCCATAAGCTTAACAAACATTTGACCATTTTTGAATTTAATTGCTTTTATCAACTGTTTCCCAGCTCCTAATATTATGAAGTTAATAGATGAGGAAGCGTCGTTCACGTGTCAACAGTTAGACTTCAGGTTGAAATTTTTACGGTCGATTTTTCTCCAAGATAGGCCCATCGTACCCTCTACCTCTCCCTTTCTTTTATTCTTTTGTCCTCATTACGGATGGCTTTATTCCAACCTCGTCATCTCTGTAACATTTATTCACCGTGACATACATGGGATCTGTGGTAGCAATCGAAGGCGCCATGACTCTTACAGGCTACATACGTAAATGCGGTGTGGTGTCTGGTGTTTCGGACATGTCCCAGACACCACACCAGATATACAGTGTATGTATTTCTACGCGACGACGGCATATGGTTCATTTCTTCGCCGAAGATTCGGTAAATTTCGTTCGACTTCGCGCGGGAATCCTAATGCTGAGCATAAGAGTACGTAAACAGCAGGGACGCTACTTCCGTAGTGTGCTACTAATTGGAGCCGCGCGGTAGTAGCCGAGCTGTCTGGAGCACCACGTTGCGGATCGCACAGCCTCCCGCGTCGGAGGTTCGAATCCTTCCTCGGGCATGGATTTTTGTGCAATCTTTAGTATAAGTTAGTTCATAAGTATTTTGTAAGTTTAGGGACTGATGACCCCGAAGTTAAGTCCTTAAGCTTAACAAACATTTGAACACTTTTTGCTTAACAAACATTTGAACATTTTTGACTAGTTGGAATTTGGGGCCGATTGAAGGCGTGTCCGAGTGTCAAGTGGTTACGGCGACCACTGCCCGAAGCGGGCCGATTGCGGTCCTGGTCTGGGCACACATTTTCACTTGTCGCCATACAATTATTTCAGAGTCCTAGTGCCGCTAGAGTCATTCCTATCCTTCCTCTCATTAAAATGCAGTTACAGACTTCGTGAACATTATTGCGGACCACATGCATCCCTTTGTGACTGACATTTTTCCCGACGCCAATAGTATAGGATAACTACTCGCGTCACAAGCCCAGAATCGTGCAACAGTTATTTTAGGAGATTGATGGTGAATTCAGTTTACGGTTTTAGCTGCCAATTTCCCTTGATGTGAACAGGTGGAACACATCTGGGATGTAGTCGGGCTCCATTTCCGTGGCCTCAGACCTCCAGTCCGTGATTAAAGGGAATTACGCCAGGGTTTTATTATCCATGATACTCAAAATCGTGGCTAAACTGCGTTCCACAGGTGATCCAGCACACTATTAAACAGGTAATTATTGTCAGAATGATATTTGCGCTCTGCAACGGAGTGTGCGCTGATATTAAACTTCCCGGCATTTTCAAACTGGCGAACCGGGACTCGAACCGGGCACCTTTGCGCTTCGCGGACAAGCACCCTGGCACGTCTCACGTCCCGAGCTCACGGCTTTACTTCCGCCATTGCCTCGCCTCCTACCTACTAAACTTCGCTGAAGTTCTCTTGCAAACCTTGTACGACTAGCACTCCTGGGAGTAAGGATAGCCATAGCGTAGAGGATGTTTCCAGAATGATATTTCCCCTCTGCAGCGAAGTATGCGCCTGATACGAAAGTTCCCCGTAGATTAAAACTGTGTGTCTGACCGGGATTTGAACCCGAGACGTTTGCCTTTCGCAGACAAGGTAATTGTAATATTTTGGCTTATCTTTCTGTACAGCTCCTTTTGACGTGAAGTTGTAAAATTACTTTCTTATATTGCAGTGTCGCACACCCACGCCTACGTGTGTGTGGATAGAAATCATTGCGGTCAGGTTTAAGATCCTATTTCTGTTTCTAATGTAGTGATACAAGTGTAAAAGTCTAGGAAGCGTTGGTGCGAGAACAGTTAGGAGTGTAGAGGTAATGGCGGAGGTGTGGACGCGGCTTGTGTGTCGGTGGCGTGAACGGCGCCGGTGCTAGGGGCTGGCGGCCTTGCTTGCTCTCCGACGGAAGGCTATCCACATATTTCCGTCGGCTGCGTGCCGACTTAGCGAGTCATTGCTGCTGTCTAGTGTAGGTCGTACCGCTACTTCACTAGTGCAATAGTGAGAAACGGCGGCGTGATGCGGAATACCGCCCAAGACACGCACGATGCGCCCGTTGAATACAGTTCAGAAAAGCTTGTTCCGCAATGCCAGAATTTGTATCACAGTCCAACCGTCTCCCGTGGTCTCAGAGTAGCGCACCAAACTCGTAAAACGACTGGCGTGGTTTCCAGTTCCACATTATACAAGCGTTTCTTTTAAAAGTACCGTTACTGTGTGTTTCCATTATAATTGTAGAATTAATTCATATCAGTGTCTGCTCTTTCGGATAGACGTTTCTTCCGTTGCATGCCCTACAGCTCTCGCCTGTTCCTGAACCGAATTGGTCATTCTCTCTTAGACTTACATTAGGACATGTCGTTGTAAGACTATGTATGGAAAGTTGCGTTCAATTACTTCCCTTGTAAGTTGATGGCACTAGTTCTGCATGATATTTTGCGTATTAATTCAACTGATTCTTCGCATGTTAATGTGCTCGGAACTTGAAGGCATGTAAAGCTTTTAGTAGGGGCCTACTCAAAATATAGCCGTAGTGTAATAGCAGAAGTTCCGAGATAAGAAGAAGAACTTTCCGAGATCTCCTCATTTCGATTGACTGCCTCGTTACTTTACAAGATCTATCAAGTACTTCGTTATTACACTGCTGGCCAGCCAAAATACAACACTAAGAAGTGCCGGAGATATCACCGAAGAATTTATTTGGGAGATAACATGTTGTACCCATAACACGTGTTGTAAAATACTGCCCTATGTGCCGCGCAGAATGGCCGTGCGGTCTGGGCCGCTACGCCACTCCTGTCGGACGTTCGAGTCGTGGCATGGGTGTGTGTTTTGCCCTTAGCATAAGTTAGTTTGAATAGTTTGTAAGTCTAGGCACCGATGACCATAGAAGTTTGGTCCCTAAGAAATACAAATAGTTGAACATTTGAACAGCCCCATGTGAAGTGAGACAGATGATGAAGTCAGTACTGAATGTTGCCGCCATTGCTGGTTATAGTTGCCGCTACAGGACATGCCTCTGCATTGAATGGAAGAAGCTGTGGGATAGAGCAGTCCATCCTGGTTCCACATATTGGCAGAGTTGGCCTTGTGCGTCAGCACGTGAGTATCCCGGACCAATCGAGCCGCTGTAGTCTACCAGACGTTTTCGATAGGCGAGTTATCGGGAGAACAGGGCAGGGAGATGGAGCCAGTAATCCGACGAGCGACGAGGAAGTCTTCAATATTACACCCCACGTGTACTAGCGCATTATCCTGTCCCTGCCCTCGGGCATGGTTGTGTGTGTTGGCCAAAGCATAAGTTAGTTTAAATATTTGTAAATATAGGGGCTGATGACCACTGCAATTTGGTCCCATAGCTTAACAAACATTAGAACATTTTCCGATCCCAGTGGAGGACAGTGCACCCGGACTTTCGTAGTTATTATTATTTTCATTATTTGACTAGCTGAAAACCCGGCGTTACCCGGGTATTTATTTATTCCTGTCATTTTTCAGGTATACTAAAAATGTTCAAATGTTTGTTAAGCTTATGGGACTTAACTACGGGGTCATCAGTCCCTAAACTTACAAACTACTTACGAACTAGGACGGCACAAATATCCATGCCCGAGGGGGGATTCGAACCCCCGACCGTAGTGACCGTGCTGACCGTGACTGAAGCGCCTCAGTCACCTCGGCCACCGCGGCCGGCTCAGGTATACTGTATATTCATTTGTGTAAGGGCTGTATGTCTGTAAAATCTCTTGTGAATACAATTAGTACTAATGAAATAATAGATTAAAACGTGGTACGTGATGGGGCGGTTTTCCATGAATGTTACTGTTTATGTGCTCATATCTCGCCGGCCGCGGTGGCCGAGGGGATTGAGGCGCTTCAGTCATGGTCTGCACAGCCACTACGGTCGGGGGTTCGAATCCCCCCTCGGGCATGGATATTTGTGCCGTCCTTAGTTGTAGCTAGTTCATAAGTAGTTTGTAAGTTTAGGGACTGATGACCCCGAAGTTAAGTCCCATAGACTCTACAAACATTTGAACATTTTTTTTTTGCTCATATCTCATGAACTGCGTGTCGTACTGAGATACAATTTAGAAAGTACACTCAACTATATGCGTGTATACTGTTTGTAAAATTTCATGCGGCCATAATTTGTAGTGTAGAAATTATAAATTGTAACGTCATACCGAATGCCGTAATATTACTCCATAAAGTAGTAAGCGAGAAACTTCATCCCTTTCATCATTTTGCTATGGTTGTCAGCGAGAAAAAGTTTAATAAAGGTTTAAAATTATGTTTAAAGTTTGTTGCTCAAAAATGTTCAAATGTTTGTTAAGCTTATGGGACGTAACTACGGGGTTATCAGTCCCTAAACTTACAAACTACTTATCAACTAGCTTATCCTAAGGACGGCACAAATATCCATGCCCGAGGGGGGAGTCGAACTCCCGACCGTAGTGGCCGTGCAGACCGTGACTGAAGCGCCTCAGTCCCCTCGGCCACCGCGGCCGGCAAAGTTTGTTGCAAGTCGCTAAGTACTCTCATTCTCATATAGCGTATTTATAAAGTCTCGTGTATTATGTGGCACTTTTCTGCGATTCCTATTGTTTATGACGTCATATCTTCTGAACCATGTGTCGTACGTGATTGGTAATCCTGCAGCAATTGTTACCTCAAGGTAAGCAATGTGTGTACCAAATTTGGTTGAAAATCGGTCTGTGGTTTAGGAGAAAATGAGCAGCATTGTCGCTAAATGCATCAGTTTTTCGCGCATCTCATTGTTTATGACATCATATCTCGTGAACTATGTGTCGTGCGTGATTCTTGCATTTACGGCGACCGTCCTCATGGATTGAAGCTTCCGTGTACAAAATTTTATAAAGATTGGAACAAAACTGTAGATTTGTATGCAAGTCTTAAGGCGCCTCGCTGCGGTGCGCGCGGTTGCTCGCCGTCGGAGGTTCGAGCCTTCCCTTGAGCATGTGTGTGTGTTTGTGTGTGTGTGTGTGTGTGTTGTCCTTATGGTAGTTTAAGCAGTTTATAGGCTACGGACTGATGACCACGCAGTTTGGTCCGATAGATTTACAAACATTTGAACTTTTGTATGCAACTCGTACACACAAACATACGGACACTCTGCGTTATATATAAAGATGTAATATTTTAATTAGCAAACGGTTTTTTGTAACACAATATTAACAAGAAACTTTCACACGCAATAAGAAGACAACATACAGACTGACTGACGCCAACATGCTGATCTCGTCGACCCAAATTGCTGCGCCGATGTCTTATACGCGACATGGGTCTAAAAGTAAAAGTGTTGTTTTTATTATTTTCCTTGTAATTTTTACGTTGTTTCTCCCCATAAGAACCTTCCTTGTGCTTTAGCAAAAACGTTAAAAAAAGAATTAGCCGAATTGGTCAAGCCGTTCTCGAGTTTACGCTTAGCAACACAGTTGACGATTCATTTTTATTTATATAGATTTCATGACGCTACAGATTCCCAATTGAAATTCTTTAATGAAATTAGAAGAATGCCTTTACTCATTAATTCTTTTTAGAAGCTCGATTGATAATTGTGGTAGTGGTTATAGAAATGTGTTCCGAACGCCAAGCTGCTTCATTATAACAAACGTCTCTGAATCAACTGGAATCGTCCGTCAACGATGCGCGTGGTATTTTGAACCAACGCTTACCACCCCCATGCCAGAGGGATACGCATGAAGGGAGTGAACGTACTGATTAATGTAGTTGCTTCATGCGAAATCTCTGCTGCAGCAGTTAGACACCAGACATGCAGTGTGCCTACGTTGCTAATAGAGCATACGCTGAAAGGTACTCACACCGTTTATCGCCTACGTTTACCGTAATGAATAAAACGACCACACTTAAACACATGACACCGCAGTTACTCACTGTGGCTTGTCGAAACCATACGAATTCATGACAATAAAATAAACTGAAGGATCTCTTGCAAAAGAAAAGGAACAAGGTATAAACCGTTAATAACAATGTTACGCAACGTAGTGATGTATTTTGGTTGTATCACAAACTATATAATTAATATTTCGCCTCACTTATATTAGACTAATAAAATGGACATCGTACGAAATGGTTGGTCTGCCTCCTTAGTTATCGAGTGTGAAATATAAATTGTAGACTTTTAGCTGATCACTACTTAACTACACTGGACCATTTTAAAGGGCATAACTGTAGACTGGGATACCACCCGTCTGCTTTGATCCATGACATCAAGATGTCGGAAAACCAGTATACGGGATATCTTAATACTTCTGTATTGTAGATACAAATAATCTGTAGTTATTATAGATAACAGAATGTACCATCGAAATTCGGGCCTTCGGCGCTCACATACGGGAAAAAATCTCTCGGTTAACCTAACTTAACCATCAGAGAGAAGCTACAGATCACTTTTTAAACACAAAATATTAATCTGTTTTGTTTGTAAACAAACTGTTCCACCACATAATCACTCACGCCTTCTACAAACACACACGCACCTCAAAACTACCGCGCTGCGATGACGTAACGGGTCAAAGCTGACGGGCGGTATCCCCGTCTACAGGTGAGCCTTTTAAAGTATCCAGGGCGATGAGCGTGAGCAAAGCGCAGCGCCGCCACCGCTCGCTGCCGGCCGGGCCGTGGAGTGTCTGCCGCATGCGGCGTTTAAGCCGTCTTCACGCGAAGCTTGTGTGTGCCTGAACGCTCGGAGACGGCGCCACTTGTGCACACGAGACGTGTGCCTCAACGAGCTACGCGCGACCGCAGCGCGCTCCAGCGGCAGTTGCCGGCGGCATCAGGTTCTGGAATTACACTGTTTACGAAATCAAAAGAGTGCAATTCCTGCTTTACCTTTATTAAATCGCTTTTTTACGCGCTTATGCATATGTTCGTTATGTTCTGTGATATAGGCCTACATAAGTAACAACCAAATATCTATGAACATTAGACTATTATGAAAGTTGCGCCGGCCGCAGTGGCCGAGGGGACTGAGGCGCTTCAGTCACGGTCTGCACGGCCACTACGGTCGGGGGTTCGAATCCCCCCTCGGGCATGGATATTTGTGCCGTCCTTAGGATAAGCTAGTTGATAAGTAGTTTGTAAGTTTATGGACTGATGACCCCGTAGTTAAGTCCCATAAGCTGTACAAACATTTGAACATCAGTAATTTTTTCCTTTTTCATAATATTATCATGTTCTGTCAACCACCGACGGAAAATAATGTTACCTTTTTTATGTTGATCTCCTAGGGGGGAAAATCGCTATCAGATTAAAACTGGGAAGGAAAATATCAGAATTTTATTGATGTTAAAAAGTCGATTTCAGTAAAACACACCTACCTTAGACATACATAAAACTTGTAGAACTTATCAGCGGCCGCGCGGGTACAGCCGCGTCACGTAGCGGATCGTGCGGCCGCTCCAGCAGGAGGTTCGAGTCCTCCCTCGGGCATGGAAGTGTAGCGTAATTTGGTCTAAGTAGTTTGTAAGTCTACGGACCGATGACCTTAGAAGTTTGCTCCCTTACGATTACGAAGATTTGAACTTAACAGGGAAGGCTTCTTAAGGAATAGAACGCGAGACGGGCCACTCGTTCATGCATTGACTGATCCGCAAAATGTACTCTACTCACGATCTCAAGGCACCATTCCTAGCAGTTCCCAGAATTTTTAAGAAGTTTGCCGATGAATCTTCCGGGTTGTACGGTCATTATCCGTGAAACATTCCTCCGTGGCTGCGCTTCACATCTTCTGAGGTGTTCCTGGCGGTGCTGTGTCTCGTCGACTCATAGAGCTGATTCAGAGTCAGCACGACTCAGCACCGCGAGGAGTGTGTCCAGTGCAGCTCTGGACCTCGGCCACACACTCCGGAAGAGTCATCAGCAATTATGACATGCGGTCATGGAAGTCTTTTATTTGTTAAATGTTGATTATTTTGCACGCCAATGAAAGATTTACACGTCAGTTTTCTTACTTACTGTTTCAGACAAACTACGCATATCTATACAGCACATATGCAGCAAAAATAGTGCAAGTAGGACTATATTACGTTCTCGCCTAGCATGGCAATCAGAATATAGCGCCGAAAAATGATTTTCGTGTTCTAGTACTCGCTGATACGTCTCTTCGCTTTGACTGAAATTTCGACGGGCAGCTAGTAACGCTGTGTTCTGATGCTGCGCATATATGAATTAGTCCGGAATTTAATCGGAGGGAAGGTCGGAAAAGGGCTTTCAGCGATGAAGAGTACAACTCTGCAGTGAAACGTGTTCACGGTAGCCGTGTCCGTGAATGGATATAAAGCCGTGCCCTTTTTATGTTTGGTGCAACTGCCGCCAATCGGGTACTCAATTAAGCACACGCGCTAGCGAGGCGCATTTGCCGAGTGAATTCAGCTAGTAATTGGGCCCTGTGATCATCTCTGACGAAATTTCGTTCAGTCCGTCAAATAACGTGGCTGTATTTACTTACAGACTGGACTGCGGACTGCGTAATAGAGTTCACTGAATCGTGTAGCCTGTAGCCAGTTCGCATCCTAACACTAACCAGAAATTGGCTGGCAAGGAAAGTAGTGGTTGCCAGATTATGTGAGGATATCAGGGATTGAATTCAAGGCCCAAGATAGATCTCATGAGGATTTTTCTATTGACAAGAAACATTAAGCTTTTTGCGGTTCTTTTCGAATGTGTTTAGACACCAGCTTTCTTACTGTCATCTTTTCATTACATGCTCCTTCAGGAACACGTCAACATAAAACAGTCTTGTACAAGCGTTGATCAGTGTCATCACATGTTAGTGTTTTGCGTTGATATTATATCCACAACTAGGAGAAAACCGTAAACTTCATACGTGAAAAGTGCCAAGAACATCTGTGAAATTCATGTTTTACCCTCAAAATTTTCAGAATATGTTTGCTACCACACGCATGTAATCTAAGAAGACGCAGGTACTAACATTACAACAGACAGTTCATCGGAATTCGTATTGTAATCATCGTCTAAAATTTGTAGCGCTTCAGTTCCCTCCATAACTCCCTCAACAGCATTGTCACTCACAGTGAGAATTGCTGCCCCATTTGGCAGCCAGGCGTTGTGAAATATGTGGTTGACATCGATAACGTCCGCTCCTGAAAGAGTTAGATCACTGTGGTGATCAAACTAATATTTGGACGAGTGTCCACGCATTCCTAAGAATGTTGTAATAACCGGATAAAATAGAACACTACGAAAATTGTACGATATATGTAAATTATTACTGGTTTCTCACTATCTGACAGGTATGCGGTGTAAGTACAGTGTGGCACACAATTGATAACGTAGAGTCTGGCGATCAACACTCTGAGAGGGAAGAGAAAGGAATTTATTAATTTTCTGCAACTAGTAAACATTATTAGTCTGCCCTCAAAGGTAGACCATCGTAAATTAAAATTTAAGTCATTTCATTCATTTGCATCCAAACAGCATTTACGCCTCTGCACGTGCTAGAGACCCATCGTCATGGGATTCATATAACATAAAGTCGAGAATCCCAAACACTATAAAATCCCAAAATATGCATACTGTCATGCACTATCAAAGTACACTACATGCACAATACTGTGTAAAATAAACTGTGCACTATAATTTTGGTTCCCGGTGTATTTATAGTCTTCTGTTTTTCTTCAGTCAGTCACAAACTACAGTTCTAGAGTTTTTTTCCCCTGTGAGTTTCCTGCACTTATCAGTCAAAATATGTTTGTAGGCAGAATATTACAGCTCTACTTCACAAGACGTTACAGGTGCTAATTACAACGAACATGTTAGTGACAGTGTCAGGTCAAGTTCTTCATTCCTTCTTACATCTCAAAATACCTTCCTCGCTGAACAAAACAATCCGTAATATTGACTTCCTGTTTATGACACTGTCCAGTTTGTTCTTTGCATCTGCTCCCATTTTCCCTTACGCATGACAGTTTAGCGAATGATTTAAGTTTTGTAAGAGTCGTAATTGCTAGTGAGGTTTGTTCAAATTCCACGAGACCGCTCCACAGCTGCGTCACCGTTGTGTCAGCCGTGGTACCTGAATTTCTCCTGTTCCGATATTAACCCTTTCATTCCCAGTGTTGTTCATGGACAACAACGTATTAAAAGTTGATTTATACCATATTTTGTGCATCAATCCTTAAAGTTGCATTTTTGTTGATGAACAAATGCTTCTAGTACGATATTTTGCCGCTTGGTACGGTGTATACCCACTTCTGAGGCATTAATCTGCCCATCTTGGAGGTTGTTATGCGAGCATTATTGATATGGCAGTGTTAACTATCAACGAAATAACGTCCAAGTAATAAAATACCTCGATACAAATATCTGTGTTGTGCATGAAATACATGACATAAAAAATCAATAGTGCGACCAAAAATTTTAAAACACATATTTTGATGTATACTGCGCTGTATTAATACAGAAAACACCAATTTTAATTTTTCCGAAGCTGATTTGCTAATGTAGGACTGAAAGGGTTAAAGGCTTGTCGGCGGTTGTTGTGGATAAATCCATTTATGACTCGCTGCCTGCAGTGTGGTCTCGGTAAAATTCTAAGTCATCCTGTTGTGAGAACATTAATTTTTTATTTCTGTTATCCCCCTCTCTCCCATATTTTCATTCCTCAATCCTGATTACTGCAGCTGCAGTGCAAATAAGGATAACAAAAATCGAAAAACAGGTGTCTGCTCAAAACCATTAAAATATGCATTGACACTGAAAATAATGTGATTCTAACGCGCGATTAAAATAAAACTACCGAATATGTGCAGAGGATGCTTGTTTTTATTTACGAAAAGGGATTAGAAAGTAATAAAATGGGTGAGTAGTGAACATAAAAAAAGGGCATAAAACATACATGATTATATTCCTACAAGAAATACTGTTGGAAAAGTCTTCTATAAAATACGCATAAAAATCTAACTGCTCTTTCAGTGCATAGTCGCTTAATTTACTAACGAAAGTTAAAACCCGACGGCTCCCTCCTTATTGTGCTAACACACACGTAGTAGAGCCGCAGAAAATGCGGGCAGCGACGCGCACTTCATATACGGCATTAAAAGAGGGTTCGCGAGTGTCAATGGAATGCTGTGTCCCTTAGGTTGGGGCAGAAGAGCGAAATATCATCACGCGAGAAAGATGAAAAATACCGCAGAACGAGAAAATAAACCTCGCATTCTTTGTTGATGAGTTATTGGAAGAACGTGCCATCCGGCGGCATCGCCCTAGCAGTCAGAAAGAGAGGCCAAACGTTTTTGGAGGGGAGGCGCTAGGCACTGAAGGAATGACAATAGAATTCCTAAGAAACGGTGTCATGTGGGAAAACTATGCCGAGTTTTCTTGTAATACATAATTACTTTCCACACAGCGATGCGTGTTTCGTTCCAACGCTACAAACTCAGTTGGTATCGGGTAATTATTCTTACGTATTCTCTTTACAGGCTGTCGTATATACGAGAGCTGTACAAGTATTCCTCCTGTGCGATTGTTACCGTTACTTTTATTAAGAGATATGCAAATGAATTGTTGAGCGTGAATCATTATTATTTTTTTATTTGCGTAAAAAAGTAGTTTTCCTCGACAACGATTACTGCTATTAATACGACTACTAATACTATTACTGCACATTTATATTTTACTTTATTTATTTATTTTTTGAAGATATATATATATATATATATATATATATATATATATATATATATATATATATATATTTCGTGAAAGAAAGTTTAAATTTTCAGCATGTAGCCATGTAATGGGCAATCAAATAAAGAATATGACTGATCCTTAATAAATGAGTTAAAATGTACACTTTGACAACGTGTCAGTGATCCAAAGTGACCAAGGGGAAGGTAAAGCTGTGGACAACTCGGAGTACGGAAGTTCAAATGTTTGTAGAGCTTATGGGACTTGACTACGGGGACATCAGTCCCTAAACTTACAAACTACCTATGAACTAGCTACTACTAAGGACGGCACAAATATCCATGCCCGAGGGGGGATTCGAACCCCCGACCGTAGTGGCCGTGCAGACCGTGACTGGCGCGCCTCAGTCCCCTCGGCCACCGCGGCCGACAGTGCGGAAGTGCTTACTCATATATGGCCGTAATGAATGTGGTATGCCCTCATTTCCCACCTACCTCCGAACTGACTCACTGAGAAAGTTATACAGGACTCTACAGTTTAACGTGGACTCATAACTACCGCCAAAGTTTCGGTATGTGACAGAAAGGTAGTGGCTTGAGTATGGGGCGTTGCCCTGCCGAACTGGCTGATACAGTAGTTACCACACTGTACTTGCATTCGGGAGGGCGGCGG
The DNA here is from genome assembly GCA_026315105.1 of Locusta migratoria. Taxonomy (NCBI): domain Eukaryota; kingdom Metazoa; phylum Arthropoda; class Insecta; order Orthoptera; family Acrididae; genus Locusta; species Locusta migratoria. Next base: position 239,354,384 of record CM048755.1, read on the forward strand.
TTCAAACGCGCCTTTGGACGTAAAAAATTACGTTTTTCGTTATTTGCCTAAATCTCTCCAGTCAAATGCTGCGATGGTTCCTTTCAACGTTCACGGCCGATTACCTTAATAAAAAAATCTAAGCTTGTGCTCCCTCTCTCCCAGGGTGTAGTTATAAGATCCTTGAAATAGCCGCGGCGGAATGGCCGAGCGCATTGAGACGCTATGCTACGATGTGCGAGGCCGTTCCCCGTCGGGCGTACGAATCCTCTCTCGGGAATAGATGTTAGTGGTGTATTTAGTATAAATTAGTTTATAAGTTGTCATGAAATAACCGGAAACTTTTCATTGCTTTAGTTATAAGTTTTTATGAGCTTTACTTTAGTCCGCTACTGAAGAATAATATTACTTCAATAAAACATAATCGAGAGTATAACACCAAAATATAACTTTAGTTGAAAAGAAAAACAAAACAGTGCTCACACAACAATGTGTCAAAGGATTTAGGACAAATACTATGCAGTTCAAAAAATGTTCAAATGTCTGTAAATCTATCGGACCAAACTGCGTGGTCATCAGTTAAACCTAAGGACAACACACACACCCATGCCCCAGGGAGGACTCGAACCTCCACGGCGAGCAACCGCGCGCTCCGCGGCGATACGCTTTAGACCGCTCGGCTACTCCACCGCGGCTACTATGCAGTACTTCGTTACAACAAATTACTTCAGATGACCGTGATGTCTCATCTGTTTACATTTGAAACAGGTTGTGGGAAATAAATTGCGAATAGTGCTTTGAGAAGCGTTTGTTGTTTTACGCAAGACAAAATACGTTAATAGTGAGAATGTGCTACAAATTTCTTAACTCAGAAATCGTATGACTCCCATTCAAATTTTTGGGCTCAGAAGACCAGCCCTTTACGCCACATTTGTTTTTGATATGTCTTAAAGGGTAAGGTGCGCTAAAAAGACTTAGCTCCAAGAATAGTTTATCTTATTTATTTTAATTCACTCATTGATAGATCACAAATTATTGAATAAATGTGGCAAAAAGAGTAATCATCCTTTAAAAAAATTGGAAGTGAAGACAGATGATCAACAATTTCTAAATAATCATGCGTCGTGGTCGTACTTCCGCTGCATTATTTTGTTTGTGTCCAACAACATACTCTAAAATCGTGACTAACTGGAAAAAAACAGCGAAATATTTTTGACTGATAATTGAAGCAATTCTATTGGGTTCTAGCCTAACAACTAACTTTCGAATTGAAACACATTCGTGGCAAACACTGGAGTATTTTATAAAAGCGAAATAAAACTATTTCCTAATATTTACGAAATGTGTAGATTGTAACGTGTTTTTATTCCTGAGCTGGTAGTAGGGGTTGTAATCATATAATATGGGCATACGAAAATTATGTTGCCAGGGTTGGGATTCGAATCCGGGATCTCCTCCTTACTAGGCAGTTATGCTAATCCTCCTCCCCTCCCCCCTTTCGGTTTCCTTACGGTCGTAATATCGTGCTTGTTCTATGTTGATTGTTTTAGTTCTACGCTATTACTATTATTAGATAGTGCCTCCACCCAACACCGCCTCTAAGGCAACGCCTCACAACTGGCCGTGTTCACGTCACACCCAGAGGCCGCGGCACGCCCAGCGCCTTGTAGGGGCCGGCCACTCAGCTTGGCCGCTGCAAAATAGCTGTGCGCACTGAGGCGCCCTGCTGCGGTTGCGCGCGGCCATTCGCCGTGTAGGGTTCGAGTCCCCCCTCGGGCATGGGTGTTTGTGTTGACCTCTGCGTAAGTTACTTTCAGTTAGTGTAAGTAGTTTGCCGGCCGAGGTGACTGAGGCGCTCTAGTCACGGTCAGCACGGCCACTACGGTCGGGGGTTCGAATCCCCCCTCGGGCATGGATATTTGTGCCGTCCTAGTTCGTAAGTAGTTCATAAGTAGTTTGTAAGTTTAGGGACTGATGACCCCGTAGTTAAGTCCCATAAGCTTAACAAACATTTGAACATTTTTGTAAGTAGTTTGTAAGCCCAGGGACTGATGACCAACGTAGTTAAGTCCCATAGATTTACAAACATTTGAACCAGTCAGCTTGCGTTGGCAGCTTCTCGGTGTGACGTCGACACGGCCTGTTGTGAGGCCTTGCCTTATAGGCGGTGTTGGGCACGCCCACCGCCTCGTGGCGGCCGGCCAGTCGGCTTGCGTTCGCGGTCTCTCGGTGTGACATAGGCACGGCCAATCAGCTAGCAGCGGTCGCGCCGGCTCAGGACTGCGTTGCTTACTTGACATACCGAGCGAGGTGGCGCAGTGGTAACGCACTGGACTCGTATTCGGAAGGATGGTGGTTCAAATCTACCTCCGGCCATCCAGATTTAAGTTTGCCGTGATTTCCCTGAATCACTCCAGGCAAATGCCAGGATGGTTCCTTTCGAAGGGCACGGCCGATTTCCGTCCCCCATCCGTACCCCAAATCTGAGCGTTAGCTCCGTCTCTAATGACCAAGCTGTCGATGGGGCGTTAAACCCTAAACTTCCTTCCTCCTTACGTGACATGACGTGCGCGTCGCGGCCAGTTGTGAGGCCTTGTCTTGGTGGTGTTGCTCCACCCCTATCACCGAATGGGCTGAGCCACCGCGCCGGTCTCTACGCGACACCTGGCACGCGGCCGCAACACAAACCTTGGTACGTCCTCCTACTTTGACCATTGTACTCCACGCCTCGCACCAGGTCCTGTATTCCCGCCAAGAGCCCTCTCCTCGTGTGCGTCAGCACTGCAGTAAGCGTCGAACCTCGACAAGGTGGATTGCAGTTAAAATTACGGCTGCACACGAGCAGTATATAGTTACTAATTCTGAGTATGACGTCCCCCTGATATGAAAAACAGTTTTTACTTTTCACCAAACATGTTTCAGCACCTCTGTGCTATCACAGTGGGTGTTTCTTATTTATTTATGGCCGTTTTACGTATCAGGCGCACCTCATACACAGAATTTTTTACTGCAAACATGGATATCATAAGAGCTACACGTCCACAATGATGAATATATTGTCACATAAGAAGATATGGGAAAGTGCGTGTTTTAAGCGTTAAACTTGTGGTGTTTCAGGTGGAGGCGCAGCATGCTGTAGACTGGCGGACGAGCGCGCTCGCCGCCGGCTGGACAATGAGTGGTCGCCTGCCGCGGCTGCTGCTGCTGCTGCCGCTCGTCGCCCTGCTGTGGCACGTCTCCGCGGCCGAGCAAGGTGAGCCACTACGCTTATTAAACACTTTACCTAATTTATGCCAAGGGCGAAACACAAAACACAGGGAGGACTCGAACCTCCGCCGGGAGCGGCTGCCCAGTCCCTGACGTGGCGCCTAGAACCGCGCGGAAAAAGACACGCAGGTGGCCCTGTAGCAAACCTCAGCAATAGCTAGCTGAAAATCCGGCGTTGCCCGGCTATTTATTTATTTATTCCTGTCATTTTTCAGGTATACATTCGTTTTTATTAGGTACGTCTGTAAAATCTCTTGGGAATACAATTAGTGCTAAAGAAGTAATATATTAAAACTTGGTGCGTGACGGGGCGGTTTTAGTTGAACATTGCTGTTTGTGTGCTCATATCTCACGAACTACGTCTCCTACCGTGATACAGTTTAGAAGGTACTCTCAGCTATATGCATGTATACCGTCTGTAAAATTTCCTGCGGCTACAATTGGTAGTGTAGAAATTATAAATTGTAACGTCATGCCGTAGTTTTAGTCCATGAACAGCAGAACGTTACTATTTATGTGCTCATATCTCATGAACTACGTGTCGTACTGTGATACAATTTAGAAGGTAGATTGAACTATTTGTTTCTATACTGTCTGTAAAATTTCCTGTCGCTAAAATTTGTAGTATTCAAATTATAAATTGTAACGTCATACCAAGAGCCGTAGTTTTACTCCATAAACAGCGGAAAAGTAGTAAGCGAGAAACTTTTATCCTTTCATCATTTTACTATGGTTGCTAGCGAGAAAAAGTTTAATAAAGGTTTGAAATTATGTTTAAAGTTTGTTGCAAGTCGCTAAGTACTGTCATTCTCATACAGTGTATTTCGAAAGTCTCGCCGCATTATATGGCATTTTTTGCGATTTCTATTGGTTATGACGTAATATCTTTTGAACTATGTGCCGTATGTGATTCTTAACCATGCAGCAATTGTTACCTCACGGTAAGAAATGTGTGTACCAAATTTGGTTGAAATCGGTCCAATGGTTTAGGAGAAAATGAGCAGCATTTTCGCAAAATGCAGCAGTTTTCCGCGCATCTCATTGTTTATGACGTCATATCTCGTGAACTATATATCGTATGTGATTCTTACACTTACGGCGACCGTCCACATGGATTGAAGCTCACTTGCACAAAATTTCATAAAGATTGGAACAAAACTGTAGATTTGTATTGAACACGTACACACACACGGAAATCTGCTTTATATATTAGATTTGGTATAAAACTGTCAATAGCTGTCGATACCTCTTCTTTGAATTTGAGCCACATCTGGTCTACACCTAGGTTTAGTGTTAGAAACGAGTGGAAGCTGTCTTTCAAGAAGCAATGTATTTTATTTCTATCTGCTTTTCTGAACAAATATACTTTTAGTTTATTTTTGGTAACTTTGGGACTTTCGATATTTAGTCTCGCTACGACAGCTCTGTTTTCACTAATACCTTCATCCGTTTTGATGGTCATTATGAGCTCAGGATTATTTGTTGCTAAGAGATCAAGTGTGTTATGACATCCATTTACAATTCTAGTTGGCTCATGAACTAATTGTTCGCATTAATTCTCAGAGAATGCGGTGAGTACAATTTCACACGCTGTTTTATGCGTACCTCCTGATTTGAAAAAATAACTTCGGCAATAGATTGAGGGTAAATTAAAATCAACGCCTATTATCGTGTGAGTCGGGTACGGTTTTGTAATTAGACTCAGATTTTCTTTGAACCTTTCTGCTATTGTATCGTCAGAGTCGGGAGGCCGATAAAAGGAACCAATTATTAACTTCTTACGATTTTCAGCTACAACCTCTACCCATAATAGCTCACAGGAACTATCAACTTCAACTTCGCCACACGAAATACTACTTTTGACGGCGACAAACACGCCTCCGCCTATTTTGTTTAATCTATACTTTCTGAACACCGTTAGATCTTTTGCAAATACTTCTGAGGAACTTATTTCCGGCTTGAGCCAACTTCCACTGCCTACAATGATGTGAGTGTTGGTGCTTTCTATTAACGCTTGGAGTTCTGGTACTTTCCCGTCACAGTTACGACAATTTACAAGTGTTATACAGATAGTTCCTAGATCTACATTTCTCCTGTGATCCACCTGCACCCTTAGCGATTGCCCATTTTATTTTTCACCGAAGCCCTCTATCCTTAAAAAACGTCCAGTCCACGCCACAGAGCCCCCGCTAATCATGTACCCGCTTGCTGCGTATAGTGGATTCCTGACCTATTCAGCGGAACCCGGAAACCCACCATCCGATGGCGCAAGTCAAGGAATCTGCAGTCTACACGGTCGCAGAACCGTCTGAGCCTCTGATTCAGACCCTCCACTCGGCTCTGTACCAGAAGTACACAGTTGGTCCTGTCAACTATGTTGCATATGGTGAGCTCTGCTTTCATCTTGCAGGCAAGATTGGCAGTCTTTACCACTTCAGATAGTCGCTCAAACCCTGAGAGAATCTCTTCAGATCCGAAGCGACACAAATCATTGGTAACGACGTGAGCTACCACCTGCAGTTGGCTGCACCCCGTACCCTTCATGGCACCCGGAAGGACTCGTTCCACATCTAGAATGACTCCACCCGGTATGCACACAGAGTGTGCGTTGGCCTTCTTCCCCTTCTTGGCAGCCATCTCTCTAAGGGGCTCCATCACCCGCCTAACGTTGGAGCGCCTAACTACAAGCAAACCCACCCTCTGTGAAAGCTCGGATCTTGCATGCTGAGTAGTGGCCTCAGGATGCGAGACACCATCCGACTCAGGAACGTTGTACTAAACAGACAGCGCCTCAAACCTGTTCGCAAGACGAACCGGGCAGGCCTCACGATCGGTCCTCCGGAATGTCTTGCGCCGCCTGCGACGCACTCCCACGTAACCACAGGTGGGGAGTCTGCCTCACTGCTAGCAGTACCAGGGCATGTCGCTGCCGCAGGCCGATCGGTGGAGACGACGGGAGTCCGTTCGGTCCCCACTGCCGGCCAACAACAACGACGCCCCTCGATCGCAGCCTCCAGCTGTGCAACCGAGGTTAACACAGCTTGAAGCTGGGAGCGAAGTGTCACTATCTCAGACTGCATCCGCATACCATAGTCACAGTCCCTATTCATGACTACAGTGCCGAGAAAACAAAAGCTATAGTCGCGATGCGCTGAAAGGAAGACTACACTGTTTTGAATCTAATATGCACGAGAGCACAGTATGAATTTACAAACTGAAACGAAAACGTGCAGACAAAAATCAAAATACTATATGTCTCTTCTAATCAGAAGCCGGTTACACTTACAGAAGGCGGCGTCTGCTGCTAAACAGCTGGCGGCTAAACAGACACTGAGCTCTACCAACAGCAGGCACAATCAAAACAAAACGTGGTCGTACAAGCGTTTTATACGCGGTCTCCTTTACAGATAGGGAACATCTTCCCAAAATTATCCTAATAAACCGAAGTCGACTGTCCACATTACTCACAACTGTCCTTACATTTTTGTTCCATTTTATATCGCTCTGCAATGTTACGCCTAGATGTTTGAACGAAGCGAATGCATCAAGAAGCTCACTACTAATGCTGTATTCGAACATTATAGGATTGTTTTTTTCTACTCATGCGCATCACCTTACATTTTTCTACATTGAGAGCTAGCTGCCATTCTTCGCACCAACTAGAGATTTTGCCTAAGTCATCCTGTATGCTGTTACAGTCAATTAAATACGACGCCCTCCCATACCCCACAGCATCGTCAGCAAACAGCCGAAAATTACAAGTTACTCTGTCCATCAGATCATTCATATAAATAGAAAATTATAGCGGTCCTATCACACTCCCCTGGGGCACGCCTGACGACACACTCGTCTCTGGCGAACACTCGCCGTCGAAAACAACGCACTGAGTTCTATTACTTAGGAACTGTTCCAGCCAGTCACAAATCTGTGAACGTATTCCGTAAGCTCGTATCTTCGGTAGCAGTCTGCAGTGCGGCACCGCGTCTAATGCCTTTTTGAAATAAAAATAATAATAATAAACACACACACACACAGACACACACACAACCTGTCTGTTGCCCTTCATCCATGGTTCGCAAGATGTCATGTGAGAAAAGGGCAAGCTGAGTTTCACGCGAACGATGTTTCATAAACAAGAAGAGGGTTTGACATGTGGGTCACCGAATTCGCATGGAAGTTCTATATTGAATATAAAGCGACAAGTGTTTCGGCTTTTTGCTAGACATTTAGTAGTTTTTGAAAAAAAAAAAAAAAAAAAAAAAAAAAAAAAAAAAAAAAAAAAAAAGGTCAAAGTTAATGATGGAAAACCGCCTTTTCAATGCTATACATTGAAAGTTCGTCTGAAGATAACCATATGAAGTCAAAAGTTAATGACGTTGGAGTAATTGACGTTTTATGGAGGAGGAGGAAGGAATCTTAGTGTTTAACGTCCCGTCGTGTGTTACCACTGCGCCACCTCGCTCGGTAACGTTTTATGTTTCCATGCTGTAGCTTGGGTACTTGTAAATACGAGACACTCCGAGGTCCGTCGCCGGTCAAGCGGTCCAGGGCTTGTAATATCGAATCGTGAATCCAGCTTCCAACCCCCATCAGCCAAATTTTGTGTTAGATTTTTTTCGATGTATTTGATAATATTCTCATATTTGTAATATCTTTTCTTCTGTTGTTTTAAAGTAGAGTATCGGGAAGTGTGATTAATATTCAGTTAAGTGTATTGTTTGTTAATAGCTGATTTATTTGTGATACACAGTGCAAAAGTAATAAAAATAAGAAATAAATAAAATAAAAACTTCTAAAGTATATTATCACGTAATTCCGTTTACTGGCCGTCTATTCGCCATAGTTCTCGCAGCCAGTACGGCGAAACCTCTCATAAAAACAACCAAAACACATATTTCTCACACCATGCACAACACACAAACGACATACTGCCACATTTACATGTTGTCCGAGATATCGTTCGTGGAAAGCGTACTTGAGTTATATATTTGAAGACAAGTCTATCAGATGTTATTTTCGATGCGTACCAAGACTATAAAAGTATATCTTGAAAGAGAGGTGCGGACAATTGATTATGGACCAAGGTATGAATATTCATAGCATCTGCTCTATCATTAATTTCTCTGCTCTCGTGTAATGTGGCATTATTTTGAAGTCTTGGGATAAAATTATTGACCTGTTGAAACAAGTAAACGTTACAAAGTTGACAAAGAATGGTGCGTTTTGGTGGTATCACTTTAACAGTGCAGGTCGGGTGAGGATCAACATCGACAAAACAGCTGTCATAGCGCGTCATGTCGATTTGACCACCTCATGAATCCAGTATAAAGCAAAATATATTTATCTGCAAATTCAGAACATGATCTAAATATAATTGATACAGTTCGGAGGCCAACATGTGTGTTGTGCATGGTGTGAGAAATATTTGTGTTTTGGTTGTTATTATGATTAGTTTCGCCTTACTGCGTGTGAGAATGCTGACGAATAGGCGGCCAGTAATAATTTTCTTTAAAAGTTTTTTATTTATTTCTTATTTTTATTTTTTTTGCATTGTTTATCACAAATAGAATAACTGTAAACAGATAATACACTTATTTGAATATTAAACACAGTTTCCGATAATCTACTTCAAAATACGGCAAGAAAACGTATTACAAATATGAGAATATTATCAAATACATCGAACAAATCTAACCAAAAGTTGTCATGATAGAGATGCGAACCTGGATCCACAGGTTGATAGTCCAAGACCTGAACCGATCGACCGGCGACAGCGTCCGGAAATTCGCTCATGTTTGCGAGTACTCAAATTACAGCATGAATACACAAAACGTTAATTACTTGAATGTCATTTATTTTTGCTACTATATATATTTCTAAAGTAATATTCATCTTTAGACGATCTTTCGATGTATAGCATTGAAAACGCGATTTTCCATCATCAACTTTGACCTTGATATTTTCAAAAACTACTGAGTGTCTTGCAAAAAGCCGAAACACGTGTGTCTTCATATTCAGTATAGAACGTCCATGGAAATTAGTTTGAAATCGGTGACCCACATGTCAGACTCTCTGCTTGTAAGATGAATGACTGGGAAGTGTTCCAAGATTTGATTTACATTGACAGTAATGCAGTTGTCACCCAAGGTGAAAACGGGAACAATAGATGAGACAAGCAGTGGAATGGCTTACGTTGAGGAAAACGGATTAGGGCGGCTTAATTGCCTACAGGGCCGCACTTCCAATGGAAACTCTTCCAGTCTATGTGGACTTGAGTGCACAGCTGCCAACTGAACTCTCTCAGATAGCGTAGGACATTTACATCCCTAAGAAAAACATAAATAACCATGGTACAATTGTGGTGTCGCACAAGTACAAAGTGCGCGCCACCTACTTTCGCCGCGCGCCGCCATGCACGCACGGCGCGGCGTTCTCACGACGACAGCCACGAGCGCCCTCTGCTGCAACCCCGCTCGTGGCCACCACGGAAAGACACCGGTCACTTCGGACGGAGATAGCAACCAGTTAGGACCTTCGTAATCAGATAGGCACCAGTGAAGACTTTGCTATCGTACAGGCACTAGGCAGGCCTCTAACAACTATGTATCAACATTCTGCAGTACTATGTAAAAGTTAAGTATTGTTACATTCTGTGCAATATATATCTCTTACTAATTTACTCGAGTGTTTATAGTTTCTGGCTGCTCCCCTCCGTACCTGCACCAGCGTGTCGGTCTCATTCCACTCGGCCACCGACACCTACGACGAGGCTGGGACACAAAAGCGGCGACGAAGTTGGGACACAAAAGTGGCGACGAAGTCGGGATACAAAAACAATAGTTTTGAGGCGAAGGCTAAGATCACGAAAAGGAACTAATCAGTATCCTGTAGAGTGTAGTGTAATCAGAGGGCAGTGCGATGTTCAACTAATACAGAGCAGCGGCCAATTAAGATGCCCTATAAATTATTGCTTCTGAAAACAAAACAAAAAACGCACTGCGAGAAGTTTCGTCGACAACTGAAATTTGACATGTGGGGATATCCGTGTAAGTTGTTGACTGTAAAGGTTAACACGTTCGTGACCATCTGCAGGCGATTTAGTTTTACTTAGGTCTGAGTTTTTTAAAAAACATAAACTGAACCTAAATGACGCAAGAATACGAAACGTACTGAAAAAAAAACATGAATAGCACGATATCAATAAAAATTTGCCGTCGCGCCACAGTGGCGTCAGTATACCGCAAGGATAAACTTTGTCGCTATGGTAGGCAAACCCGCATAACAAATAACCTCTGTGTATACCGAAAATTGTTGCTGTGAAGTTTTAGTTCATATTTTGAACGGTGTATTTCATAACTTTACTCTTTTTATCGGTGTGCCAAGGGATATGAGGAACTGTACGGTAAAGCAGCATCACACAAACAATGTTTCTGAAGGGTGGAATCGATGGGTAAACACATTAGTTTCGAAGGATCACACAGGTTTTTAGTCCTCATTGATAATCCCTTGAGAAGACGCAAAATATTTTGGCCACCAATATGATCGGGTCAGTTTAAATCTAGATTGAAAAAGCAGAAAGAAGTCAGCAATTAAGACTGACGAGACAATGTTAAAGATCCTAAGAAGACTCAACGTTGACGGCAACGTAAAGTCATTTTTGACTTGTGTGGCCTGTGCAGAAAAATTATTGTGAAAAAGAAAAGGTTTCAGATATTGGAAATCATGTAAATTTGAAAAGACGTTTAATGTACGTCAATCTTGGAAATATTTTAAATAAATAGACAATCTAGTGTAAAAAGAAACTGCCATCATTCCGCAGTTTAAGTGAATCTTACGATTTTTCTAAATCAGTGGAGGGAATGCCCTTCTTCAACGTAAATGAATAAAATTGAAGTGCCTTTTTTATGCATGGCTTTTAGTGCTTAAAAATGTGCCACATTTGATTTCCTGCTCCTTCCAGAATACTGACATGGTTGTCTTCACCTGGAACTGTCATATTTTCAGTCAGCCGTCTTCTTTTATATTTAATACCTAAGAAACATCGCAGGCCACCTAATATCGTAGAATGAGTACAAATGCAAATTGCGGCGACACATTTCCTACAATGCGAAGAGCAGTATTATCTATAGACTTGTTTTCCTGAAACCATATTCGTACTGACCCAAGAGCTCACTCTGCGCCTGGCACTGGCCACGAATCCACGACTCTGGCCAAGACGTTTGAAGAAACAAATCAATCTGTAGCTTGTCGCTACCTTTGTAATCACTACTGCGTAAGCTGTTTCCAAAATCGCCGGAATCCTAACGATTCGCAGTGCCTTGTTTAGTAGCACTGTCAAGTAAGACACTATCATTGGACTTATCTTTCGCAAGATATAAGGGGAAATATCACCATATCAGGTGTTTTCTAGTTCTTATCTTGGAATTTGCTATAGCAGCTTCTTCCTGACCAAAAGTAGTGCCAAGATCTGATTGTACGGCGGTTATCAGATGTTCTCCTGACAACTTTCTTCCAGACGTCATTGAAGCATCACCTCCAGGAATTGTGGTCACTTTTAACATGTTTAGGACGGCTGACACCACTACGGTGTAATATTTCTACAGAGCTGGAATGTTGGGATTATCTACTGCGGTTATGAGTGCCTAAGCTTACAAATTACTTCAACTAACTTTAGCACAAGACACACAGCCATCCCAAAGGGAGGACTGGAACCTCCGACGGGGAGCACCGCGCGCTCCGCAGCGAGAGCGCTCGGCCATTGCTCCGCGGCAGCTGGACTGTGTAGACACTTGTACGGAATCCCAGCAGCTCAGGTAGTGGCGGAGTAGCCGCCAGTGGAGATGGCCGGCAGCTGCCGCGCTGACCACATTCACACGGCCGGATATTATTGTTCAGGCTAAAGAAAGTGGCTTTAAACAATAACCCAATCATTGTTATCCTTTACTCAAATCTTCTGTATCATTTATATGGCGAATGTTTGCATCCATCGCGATGTAGTAGCTACCACCGTTTGTTCAGATGTTTGTATAGCTTATGGGACTTAACTACGGGGTCATCAGTCCCTAAACGTACAAACCACTTATCATCTAGCTTATCCTAAGGACGGCACAAATATCCATGCCCGAGGGGGGACTCGAACCCCCGACCGTAGTGGCCGTGCAGACCGTGACTGAAGCGCCTCAGTCCCCTCGGCCACCGCGGCCGGCCCACCGTTTGTTTAATGTTTGTATGTTTGCATAGCTTACGGGACTTAACTACGGGGTCGTCCAGAAACTTACAAACTACTTATGAACTAACTAATATTAAGAACGGCACAAATATCCATGCCCGAGGGGGGATTCGAACCCCCGACCGTAGTCGCCGTGCAGACCGTGACTGGAGCGCCTCAGTCCCCTCGGCCACCGCGGCCGGCGTTTGTTTAATGCAAGGCCGTTTGTTTCCTACAGGCTTTTCACGGCTCTTACAAAAAGAAATACCACATAATGAACATCGAAGTATTCTAAAACAAAATAAAAAAGTAAACCTTCGCCCTGCCGTGAAAGTTCTAATATGGAAACCGAAATAAAAGTAAATTTACACAACCACCATTGTGGAATAAAGGTTCGCTGTATTATTAGTCTGACTCTATTCCTTAGCTTCGTCCGACCAGCAGTTTACAGAACGAGATATTACGCTTTGCTGCCACACTCCAGTACTGCAGTTGATCTGTTTTAGGCAAGCAGTACTCTATCAGTTAAGATGCAATTAACACAAATCTCTGGTTATTGACTGTGGACTGAAGCAACAAAGTAGAGCTTACTTATTAGCATTGTGTAAGATTTACAAAGAACAAATATAAAAGAAGACGGTCGACTGAAAATATGACAGTTCTAGGTGAAGACAACCATATCAGTATTCTGGACGAAGCAGGAAATCAAAGTGGCACAGTTTTAAGTACTAAAAGGCATGCATAAAAAAGGCACTTCAGTTTAATTCATTTACGTTGAAGAAGGGCATCCCCTCAACTGATTTATTCGATATAGAACTCCCATGCGAAATCGGTGACCCACATGTCAGACCCTCTCCTTGTTTAGGAAACATCGTTCGCGTGAAACTCAGCTTGCCCTTTTCTCTTGCGAGTCATGGGTGAAGGGCAAATTGTATTTTTTTTTTTTCGGTTTCAAAAAGGCATTTGCCGCTTTGCCGCACTGCAGACTGCTAACTAAGATACGAGCATATGGAAAAGGTTCGCAGATTTGTGACTGGCTGGAAGACTTTCTAAGTAATAGAACGCTGTACGTTGTTCTCGACGGCGAGTGTTCACCAGAGTGTATCGTCAGGCGTGCCCCAGGGGAGTGTGATAGGACAGCTATAATTTTCTATTTATATGAATGATCTGATGGACAGAGTAACTTGTAATTTTCGGCTGTTTGCTGATGATGCTGTGGTGTATGGGAGGGTGTCGTCTTTAATTGACTGTAATAGCATACAGGATGACTTAGACAAAATCTCTAGTTGGTGCGAAGAACGGCAGCTAGCTCTCAATGTGATGCGCATGAGTAGGAAAAACAATCCCATAATGTTCGAATACGGCATTAGTAGTGAGTGAGCTTCCTGATGCAGTCGCGTCGTTCAAGCATCTAGGCGTAACATTGCAAAGCGATATGAAATGCGAGTAAGGTTGACAGTCGACTTCGGTTTATTGGGGGTAATTTTGGGAAGATATACTCCATCTATAAAGGAGACCGCGTATAAAACGCTGTAATCAGGAATAGGGACTGTGACTGCTGTGTGCGGATGCAGTCTGAGCTGGTGACACTTCGCTCCCAGCTTCAAGCTGTGTTAACCTAGGTTGCACAGCCGGAGGCTGCGATCAAGGGGCGTCGTTGTTGTTGGCTCTTATATTTACAAACATTTGAACATTTGAAAGAGGAAAATGGCGTTTGAAATTTCGAAATACATCTCACCGCAACGAAACGGCTTTGTCATAATGAGTGCCAACCCAAATTTGGTATCATATCCATGGAAAACTCTCCCCTTTTACGTGACAATACTAAATGAGAGATCGGGCGGGAATGGCCGAGCGCTCTAAGGCGCCTTGCTGCTGAAGGTGCGATTACTTCCCGTGCGAGGTTCGAGTCCTCCCTCTGGAATGGACGTGTGTTCATTTAAGTAGTAAGTCTAGGGACTGATGGCCTCTACAGTTTGGCCCCGTAGCTTTACAAACATTTCATTTGATTTCACTAAATGAGTTGCCCTGTGTCCATCCTGTATGGTATGGATTTCAAATCGCTCAATACGTATTCCTACAGAGAACGGACAAGCTTGTGAAAGCCTCTCTTTAGTAAATTTGTTGTTTCTTCTAAGTGTTCTGCCAACAAAGCGCAGTATGTTTCGCCCTACACACAATATTATGTACGTGGTCTGTAACACTTCTTTAGGAAACGCCAGATATCACTTCTGTTTTACTCGATTCTTGTTCGTGTATCACTACGAACTGTGATCTTCTTGCCGCGGTGGAATGGCCGTGTGCTCTAAGGTGCCTTGCTGCGGAGTGAGCGGTTACTCTCCGTCAGCCGGCCGCGGTGGCCGCGGGGACTGAGGCGCTTCAGTCACGGTCTGCACGGCCACTACGGTCGGGGGTTCGAATCCCCCCTCGGGCATGGATATTTGTGCCGTCCTTAGTCTTAGTTAGTTCATAAGTAGTTGGTAAGTTTAGGGACTGATGACCCCGTAGTTAAGTCCCATAGACTTTACAAACATTTGAACATTTGAACTCTCCGTCAGAGGTTTAAGTCCTCCCTCGGGCATGTTTGTGTGTGTGTGTGTGTGTGTGTGTGTGTGTGTGTGTGTGTGTTGCCCTTAGGTTAGTTTAAGTAGTTTGTAAGCCTAAGGACTGATAACTACAGCAGTTATTTTCATAGATTTACCGACATTATGAACTTATTTTGTGATCTTTCTGACGGGGAATCACCGGTCCAGTCGCACAGCTGACGCGATGCGCCATAGGTATGAAAATCGAGAAATATGAACTCAGCTTGAGATCCCCAGCTTGTAGCACTCAGTACGTCATGAGAAAAAAGAGTTAGTTGTATTTTACAAGAAGAATATTTTCTTTTCTAGTGTCTAACTAGTCGGTTATATCCGAAACTGGCGATTGAGGTAGTTATTAGTGTCTTAGCTTGGTTATATGACGACACTAGGAAAGTTTCCCGTCTCATACTCAGACACACATTTATCAGTAATTAAAAACAATAAGAAGCTTTTAAAGTTATCGTGGTTTATGGACCATAAGCGATGTACTCCGCTAATGGAGATCGTAAGTCTTTTAAGTGCTATGTGAACAAGTGATGGCTGCCACAAAGGTTGGCTGCAGCATCCAACCATTTTACTAAATTTTATAGGATCGTAAAAGTCATCTACTTAATTGATACTGTTCTTATCAATTATGTTAGTACAGGGTGCGTGCGACCAAGCGGTCAGACAGGACGTGCTGCGTTAGCTCCCTTCCTATTTATTTATACACTTTTAGTTCAATTTACGTACAGTAGTCGCCGTGATTTTAAGATCTCAGTATGCTCATTAGTATACAGATGAAATTTTTCGTGGCGAATATTGTTGTTACTTGTGTCAGTGTGTTCTATTACCAAATTTTGCAACATTGTATTATTCTTTCTGGATTTGATAGCAAGACCAGCTTATTTTTAACTGTCTCCTGCCATTAGCGAATTGTACATTCCCCATTGTCGTGTTTCAGTGCGGGTTGGTGTAAGTGTATATAAAAATCGTTACACTTGGAAAGACGACATCGATTTTTATCCGGTGACGGCAGATGCCACCTGAAGGATAGTAGATGTGCTGATGATGTTTTCAACATCCTCCAGCAACAGACAGCTTAGCGACATAGCTGCCAGTGCACCATCCGTGTGTTCCCTTTAATAGGGAATGTTTACTGCCATAAGGCTCAGTGTGACATCAACGTGTGAAATAAACAGGAGTCATGCTACGAAGATGCATTCGTACTTCTTACAGCCAGAGTTTGAAAGGGGTCAAATTGTGGCCTTCCGAGTGGCGGGATGGTCCTTTCAGAGAATTTCTACTCATATTGGACGTCCTGTGTCAGTTGCGCTACGTTGCTGGTTGCAGTGGTCACGCGAATATTCTCACACCCGTGAACAAGGTTCTGGACGTCACGCACTTATAAATTTACGACAAGAAATCGTGGCAGATCGTACAGCTACCATTCACAGAAGGGTCGTGTTGGCAACCGGTACTAGCAGTCCGTCTTCCACTCATTCCACGGCACGGATCGACTTCTGCCGTCACAGGATCAAGTGGAACATGGAATGGTGGGCAGTGGTCTTTGACGATGAAAACAGATTCTGAGAGTACAGTGATGGTCGTTTCCTAGTACGGCTTACACGGAGACCACGTGGGTATGGGGTTTTAGAATTTCTTTATATTTGTGGTACGTGAAGTTTAGAATTTAAATAACAATCAGCCAAAGCCATACGAAGCAACTCTCAGAAATTCTATAGAAAATTGACTTTTTTCAAAGTACCAATATTTAAAACAGTTGCAGCATATGCTCAGGATGGTAGCATTCTGGCCTCACAACCCTAGCCACTGTGGTTCGAATTCCTCTGTGACCGATATATTTTTGTTTGTTTTCGAATTCAGTTATATGAAACATTTTGGGATCTCTAATTCCACGTGTTGTGTCAGTTTTTGTATATGTGTATGTAGTCGAGATGAAAATCTTGTCGTCACGTAAAACGATGGTTGAGTAGGTTAGCTGCTTGAAAATCCATTGGTAGCTATGGAGATGACTTTCCAAAAACAGTGTCGTAGCTCTTCACAAATTGAACAATCAAAAACTACCGTCGTCAACTAATGTTTGTCTAGCTTACGGGACTAAACTGCGGGGTCATCAGTCCCTAAACTTATAAAACTTCTTATGAACTACCTTATACTAAAGTCGAGACAAACATCCATGCCCGAGGGGCGGATTCGAACCCCCGACGGGGAAAGGCCTCGCGCATAGTAGCATAGCGTCTCAATGCGCTCGGCCGCTCCGCCGCAGTGTGAAGCAAATACTAAAAAATGTTTTTCTGATTGAAACCATTAGATATTAAAATTTTGTAAGTATTCGAACACAACGAAAAACAATTTACAAAATCTGTCACGATATCATGCGAACCACCGACCCTAAGGTTTTCAGGTCGGAACGCTACCGCCGCTCACTGGGGCGCCGTGCTGCGGTGCGCGCGGCCGTTCGCCGTCGGCAGTTCGATTTCTCCCTCGGGCATTGGTGTTTGTGTTGTCCTTAGGTTAGTTTACCTTAGTTTAACTTGTTTGTAAGCTACGGTCAAATAAACAAGCAGTTGAGAGCCATAGATTTACAAACTCATTTTTTTCCCGGAAAGCCACGACCTGAGTTTTGCCCCAACAGATGTTGCAATTAATTTACCAATTGGTACTTAAGCTTGCGCTTACTTGCAAAACTTCAAAGTCGATATTCTCGAGAATTTTTGAGAGTTGTGTAGAACGGCTTTGGCTGATTGTTATTTGACTTTTGAACTTCATGTACCTTAACTATAAAAAAATTCTTAAATCCGATGCCCATATGGTCTCCTTGTTCGACCTGGCGAGCGCTGTCGCTTAGAGTGCCTTCATTCAAAACACACTGCTTCCCTCCCAGCCTTTAGCGATAAGATACAACTGTCGTTCACCGTCGGTGTTTGTGAAGGGTACGCCGACCAACGCTCGGTGTGTCCAAAATATTGTAAGACCCGATCTTTTGCCATTCTTGCAACAGGAAAGTAATGTGCTGTTCCAGCAGAATAATGCTCGCCCATACGCTGCGCGTGAAATCGACGTGCTCCGCAAGATGTGCATAGATATCTGGACTTGGTTCCAATCTAGCACATGGGTTGGGTTGGGTTGTTTAAGGGGGACTAAACAATCTAGCACATGTGGAATATTGTGAAACGCCAACTGACATTTGTGAGTCGCCAACACACACCTCC
Source organism: Locusta migratoria (assembly GCA_026315105.1). Lineage (NCBI taxonomy): Eukaryota > Metazoa > Arthropoda > Insecta > Orthoptera > Acrididae > Locusta > Locusta migratoria. Next base: position 239,372,638 of record CM048755.1, read on the forward strand.
TGTGAAATAATGTATCCCAACGCGGAAATCGCCATCTAGATGATCAGCATGGATCTACAATGGTACATCAGTACCGCTTGAGCTACTGATCTACGTTTATAGCGCAGTACAATAGCGTAGTCCTAAATTAACCTTTTGACCAAGGTACGATTGAAAATTTTACAGGGTAGTGTAACGTTTACAAGTTGTTAAATTCCAATATTACAATTTGATAATACACTACTGGCCATTAAAATTGCTACACCCAGAAGATGAGAAATCGGTTGGAAACTTTCTTCATTCGTACAATTTTTTAGAAAAATAATTAAAGGAGTTTTTAAGGATTATCTGAATATAAGGAGTTTTATGGAGTCACTCCTTACATGTATACACAGTGTACATAAAAACTGTAAACAAGTAAAACCACTGCAATATCATAAACAGTAGACTTCAAGGAATTAATTTTTCATATACTGGTGTTTTTTTTTCCCCTGTAATAAACGAAAAAAAAATAATTATGACGTAAACTGTAAATGGCAGGCTTAGCTAGAAGGGCCTATACGTTTGCTTTTAATATTCAAAAATACGCCTATTTTACCTGTCATGTGAACCTTCAGAGCACTTTCACCAATGTCTCCGATGTTTAGCTCTTTGTTGCAGAAAACGCATATTGCTTTTGTCTTGCAAGAATGTGGCTTTATCCACATTCTGTATTCCTCTTTTGTAGTCTATAATATATTAAAAACACACTGACCGCCAGGCATACTTAACAAACCAATAAACTAAATTAATCGCACACAGTACGATCCTAACCCGTAAAAGCACAGGCTAGTCGTGGCTAAATAAGTCAGTATGCACCAACAACTCGTGTTTCGAAAAGCACTAATACGGATTTTGCGCCGTACTTTTCGTATCCAAAGGTCGCTGCTTAACCTCGCTGTTTTTCCTCGTGAATCTAGTTTAGCGGTTTTCCAACAACTCTAACCTCTCTTAAATTTACGAGAAGTTCCAGATACTTAAACTGGATCAAATAATTAGCCCCAAACATATCCCTCTTTATTAGCAAAATCAAAACCTCCAATTACGATCAGTGCAAATGAAATGCTATTGGGAAGTTATTTGATGTTTGTGAAAATTACACAACAGTTTAAATTATTGAAACAGCCGTTTTTCCACAAAACCCCTGTTCATCTCCTTTAACTAATAGACACTTGTAGGTTTTATGATCTTCAATGTCTCTGTTACACTCGCTCACCTGAAGCTTGTTCCACCGCGAGGAGACGCAGAGTATCTCACTTGACTAAAGACTAACATGGATTGTCCAAGGCTGCACATCACCTCTGCAGTCAGTTGCGCAGCTCGCTTGTGAGGCCACCGGGTTCCTCGCCTTCCTTTATCCAAAGGACACTGGCTGCTCTACCAGATGTCCGCTTCTCTTGAAACTTTACCCACTTAGGAAAATTGGCCTCCGACCAGAACTTACCTACGTACTGGATTAGGTAGTCTCATTCATTATTATTACACGTGCTCTCCTCCATTCTAAACGAACCTCATAAATTTGCTGCCTTACAGCGTTAAGCCATGAAAGCTTTTGAGTCCTGTCCCAAGAAATATATTCTTTCTCTTTGAGTGGGCCACAACTTACAACAGCAGCAAATAACAAGCAAACCTATGGCGAAATTCTCTCTCCGGCGTTTTCCGTCCTGGCTTCATATATGTGGTATCGCGTATTGTTAGGCAACCAAAGACTACGACACCAAATGGATATGGCCACGGAAACGCAGGCCTCTGCAGCTGTTGAAATGGCCGGCCGCGGTGGCCGAGGGGACTAAGACGCTCCAGTCACGGTCTGCACGGCCACTACGGTCGGGGGTTCGAATCCCCCCTCGGGCATGGATATTTGTGCCGTCCTAGTTCGTAAGTAGTTCATAAGTAGTTTGTAAGTTTAGGGACTGATGACTCCGTAGTTAAGTCCCATAGACTATACAAACATTTGAACATTTGAATTTTGAGCTGTTGAAATGTTTAGTTGATCTCTGAACGAAAGGGAAGTGTGTTACATTATGTTCTTAGGTGATGCAGACTCAAAAGCATATAACAGTGTAGTAGCCACTCAGCCTTATGGTGAGAAGATGATCACGAAACTGCAATGTGTAGGTCATGTGCAGAAGAGGATGGCCACCAGGTTGAGAAAGTTGAAACAAAAGTTTGAGAGACAAGGAACTTTCTGATCTCAAAACCATAAGAGGCAGGCTGACAAACAAAATGATTGATGAACTACAGTAGTATTATGGGACTGTCATTAGAAATAATACTGAGGATTTGTTTAAAATGAAACAGTATGAGTTACCTTCTTCTACAGACAGTCAACTGATGAAAAACCAGTAAACAACCTTTGCCCTCCTGGACCTAATTAATAACGCAACTACCACAATTCCCATTACTCAGACAGTTCAAACAGCCATAAACATTCCATCCCAGCAGCAGTCATGGATACCATAAAACCTGTTTACAGAGACCTGGCAAATCCTGAATTACTGAAGAAGTGTCTTCGTGGTCAGACTCAAAATCCCTGTGAGTCGTTCAGTAATATTCTATGGACTCGCTTACCAAAAAATTAATGAAGACACTGAAGTGGGGGTCAGTGATACGGCAGGGTCAAAGTGTTACAGCATATGGGAATTAATCCTGGAGCAAACTGCATCAGAGAACTTGGACAGATGGACAAGGTTCGCATTGATGAAGCAGAGTATGCAGCACAATTGACCACTAAGGAGTCCAGAAAGAAGAAAAAAGTTGGAAAAAGATGAAGAGGATGATATACAGTATGGTGCAGGGTGCTTCTGAGTGACTAATTTTTTTTTTTTTTTTTTTTTTTTTTTTTTTTTTTTTTTTAAGCATATTTTAACTGAATTACACTCTTTTGAAACTTTAGAAGCCAGTCCTGAAATTTTATATTTTCTGTTGCATTTTTCCCCTCAATCTCAGAAACCACTTCGAGTAGAGTATTCAAATTTTCAGGGAGTAATAACATATATATCCTGAGTGTAGTGAACTAAAAGAAGAATATAATGTTATGTATAATTTAAATTATTTAGGAGAACGTACAAAAAGTACACACAGTTTTAACCGTGAAATTAAAAAAAAATGTATTTCCGAAAGCAGTGGCTGAAATGCTATTATTGTAGTTCAGTAGACTTAGAACATACAGTTTAATGTTCTGTAACATTTCAGGTCATTAACTACAGTGGTTCCTGGAATACAGGAAAGCAAAGTCACTAAATTTAACAATGTCGGGCTAGGGCGTTCCATATCCCCTTATGGGGATCGTGCATTCATATTCTAACAGCTTCATGCGATACACGGCGCCGCGTAACTTCTTCGAGTGCCGAATTCCGTTTCTTGAAAATTCCGTCGATTGAAGACTTTTAGATATCGATCATTTTGTGTACCTGTCGGCTGGTGCACACGTCGATTGACTTACCGTTTGACAAGCATTCTGCGCGAAACGCGATGTTTCGGACTCGATCATTGTTCAGAACTGTCCTTAGTGGCGCGACCGTTGTTCCGCAGACGTCTCTAATGTGTCATTAATGGTGCTTCATTTTCAAATGAAATGCTGCAAGTAGCAATGGGTCGAACCAGTTCATTCACGTGAATATTCACACACTTTTCTGTGAAACGTTGAAATGAACTATTTCTTGCACGAAGTAATGCGGCCTGACAAAACTGCTCAGTTTGTCATTCGGCTGCTCTTTCGTTCAATGCGCTTCGCTCATTCAATAATATGGCCAATAGACGGCAGAACTTTGCAGTTATGAACAGCCAGTGGCTCGCGCACTTACGGCGTCTGAGCAGCACCACAGTCTAACATACCAGACGCGACACTCGAGCGAATTTTTGTTACCCACCGCGGTAGCAGCACGCCAAGCGGCCAGCAAGGGACACTAGTGAGGTGCGGTATTTAGTACATTGTAAATCGTATTACTCGTAGCTTATATTCGTTTTCGTCATCCTTTTTGGAATGGAACGAAGTAGAAAAATGACTCATGTGTACAGAGAACTATATACTGCAGTTTGGATATCCAAGAGTACAGAAAAATGCGTATTATAAACTATACGGTAAGATTCTTGAAAGTTCGTAAAATAAGACGAAAATCGTTTGGTGAGACGCGCAAATATCCGATACGTGTGGAAGATATTATCACAAAATTCAAATCTGGGTGTCAGCGTTCATCCTCGTCCTTTTTTTTTTTTTTTTTTTTTTTTTAATGTAAAATTGCACATTAACGTAACAAGGCCAATACTTTTCAATATATCCCAACTGTTAGTTGGAAGCATCTTATCCGACACAGGACAATAATAAAGACGAAAGTTTCTGTTTTATCAACAGGTGTCCTAAAATCTAAAACACAGAACGAAACGAAAAGGAAATTGTGTGTCCGTTAACTTCGAAGCTACACGGCCACGCTTATTATGCTTAAAACTTCTCATGTATCTTGATGAAATTTATTTCGATTTCGATGGGGAAAGCTGCAAAAATATTCGGATCGGCATGTATTCTTGCGTTAGTAGGTACCAGCGTTCGTTATATTCATGTTTTAGTTCCACTACTGTTTATTTTTAGCACAATCCTTTTCGTCTGATATTAGACTAACGCCTCCGAGTCTAAAATAAAATAATCATATCGGAAATTACTTAGAAAAGGGGGCGAAAATGAATTTTAACCATACGATGCATATGATGCTAACAGACGGCTCCCTTCCTCACCGCTTGGAGCTCTAGTGTCGCCCAGCTGTCAATGGGTAACAGAGTCTACACTAGATAGTGTCGCGACTGCTGCGGCAGCACCGTCTAGAGTCAAGGCCTGTGCACAGAAGAGGAGGCAGCGATCGCGTCGCCGGTTGGCTGGTCGTTATGACACAGTGGTATGTGTCCCAGCGGGCAGCCACTCTGCCACGCGATCGCGGCCTACTTAGTGTGGCATCACACGACTGCACTCAGCCTTTCTCTCTAGACGGTGTTGGTCTGAGTGAGCTAATTTACATACATCATGATTGAAAGGGACAAGGAAAATGTAAACCGAGAAGCCCATCTAATATCAAGAGGAAAATACCTTAATTCAAAATGTTTCTTAAGCTTACGGGACTTAACTGCGGGGTCATCAGTCCCTAAACTTAAAAACTACCTTATACTACAGATAGCACAAACATCCATGCCCGAGGGAGGATTCGAACCCCCCGTCGGGGAACGCCCTCGCGCATCGGAGCATTCCCCCTCAATGCGCTCGGACACTCCGCCGCGGCTCCTTCTTAACACTTTTTTTTAAACGTTACTTATCGTTTCTTCCACCCTCATAAATATTTGTTGATTTGAATAATGGCGAGTTACACGGTGATTCTGAATCCGCGTTAAAGTGTCTGTTGCCTTATAACTAGTCACTTACCACCTCTTACACGATTATGCGTAGTGAAGCACTGTGGTGTTCAGAGCAATCTTCGTGTTGATGACTGCTTTCCTCTTCAGAGTTGTGATAACCTGTCCATCATCTCCTCTGCTGGTAGTTCTTCCCTTTCCATATTTAGAAAGAATTTCAGTGAACATAGAGCTTAACATTTATACCTTGCAAACTATCAACTCTTATTCAAAATATTCAAATGTTTGTAAAGCTTATGGGACTTAACTACGGGGTCATCAGTCCCTAAACTTACAAACTACTTATGAACTACTTACAAACTAGGACGGCACAAATATCCATGCCCGAGGGGGGATTCGAACCCCCGACCGTAGTGGCCGTGCAGACCGTGACTGAAGCGCCTCAGTGCCCTCGGCCACCGCGGCCAGCCAACTCTTATTCTTCTTCACTACTCTGAATCACATACTTTCTACTGAACAAGTGTTCATAGATATAAAGATATGCAGTTTAGATCCCATGTCTACTGCTTTTGGTTATTAATAATATTGCGTACTACCTGCTCCCAAAATATGGAAAACATAGAGCTTGCAGTAGAGGAGATTTGTTTCACAACATGGAAGGTGAATAAGTGTTCATAGCTCTTAAGGTGTTTTAGAACCTATTTTTTCTTGAATTGGGCTCATCATTTTCGCAAGATGGTCCGAACATAATTTTTATCTGATACATGATACATTGTTTGATATTCTTCCAGACTGAAAAATTCTATATAATTACCTTAATTATTTGTTCCTTAATTTTCCGTAGATTTTTATTTTATCGGTAGTAATAGTAAAGTGTGTCCGCAAAGTCTCTCCGCAGCGGCGAGCCCCCCGTGGCTCTCCTTGCGGGGCGCGTAAGGTTGGCAGCACATCCATGTCGTTTTATAAGCAACACTTACCCCCCCCCCCCCCCCCACACTACTACCACTGCAGGTCCACGGAACACGTGCAGGTGCGCTTTGTGTGTGCTGCCAACCTTACACGCCCCGCAACGCGAGACACACGGAGATCGCCGCTGAGGAGAGACTTTGCGGACACGCTGGACATCAAATTAAAGGAGTAAACTTTCTTGTTGGTGCATAGTTATAATTTCAGATATATATTTCCTTCACAGCGCCGATGTAGAGGGGGGGGGGGGGGGGGAACAGACGTGAGTGAGCGAGCCACAAGTCGCATTTACGGTAGCTCCCATCAGCCACTGCGCGGAGTATGAACTTAGTTTGTGCGGACGGTATGAAGTGTGAGAACTGTGAAGTGATAGACCTGCCAGTTCATTACAATCGAGTGGTTATTTCACACTAAATAGGAGTCCCATGATCCGGATGTCTTGCATGCCTCATTGATAAAGATAGCCGTACCGTAGGCAGAGGTTCCAACCATTACGATTTAATCGTAATTGTTACGAAAATTGTATAAAATTACGAAATTACGATTTGAGTCGTTCGAATTCCGATTTTCGGTTCCTTTCGAATTCGTTCGTGTTATGTCATCGACAAAAAAATAAAACTTTTGTGAGGAACACCTTGTAGCGTGTTCTTGAGGAAATCACCAGTATAGACAGAAACGTCTACCAACTCGAAAACTGCGTAATACGGCATGAACGGAACGGCGCGCCATTCTGGAATCTAGCACACTTGTATCGTAGTTGCGCCCCTACAGGAAAAATCATGAAGTCTGTGGGCAATAATAAACAACGTCCATAATATATCCTAGTTCTTTAATCTGTGTTCAGAAGTTGATGTGTTGGTTTTGTTTCTTATTGCGTCGTATCTATTAACACAGTGATTTCGTGTGTGTGATGTGCTGTGACGAAGTGTATACAGTTCAGGTTTTAAGAGCTCCACTGTCACTTCAAGTTCTCTCTCCCAGAGGTGGGTCACGAATGTTTCAAATAATAGGGAAAATAGTTTCATTAGGCCTAGTAACGTGCTCGAAGTAGAGAGTATGTAGATGGAGACATCTAAATTTGATTTTTTAACTTACTTAACCTGCACACTCACAAAAAATTTTAACCAACACTCTTACTGTAAATTATGATTTTACGTTACATTGTGTTTGTGTGCAATTTTTAATGAGTAGATTTATATAAGAAAATCTAAGGTGATTGGTTCTAATGAATAAAATGTTTAGTTATTAAGTTTTGCTGCTCGCCCCCCCCCCCCCCGTCCTCCCAACTTATCCACACACATTCCTATTGTACCCATCAGTATGATGTAATGATATGCTGCCCCTATCTCATCTGCGTCCTTACAGTAACTGTTCACCAAATTCTGATGATTCCTCATTCATTTAATCCCCATGAACCCCTTCTTACCCGCCACCTGCCCGCTGGCACATATTAGGCCGCATTACTATTTGTTATATTCAGAAGTTGGAACCTCTGCGTAGGTGCAACCGCAGCGAAGCGGTAATGTGCAGAGGTCATACAAACGTGTGGTTCCTGAAGAGACGCAGCATCCTTATCACTAGGTGCTGGGGCAACAGTTTGGATGACTCACTGATCTGCCTCGTAACAACAGCTTAACGTGGCTTTGCCATACAGGTACTGACAACAGCTGAATGAAAGGGAAAACTCAAGTCGTTACTTTTCCTGAGGACATGCAGCTCTCCTGTGTGATTATATGATGGTGGCATTCTATTCTGTAAAATATTCTGGAGTCAAAATAATCCCCCGTTGCGATCCCCGGTTGAGGATTACTCAGGAGGATGTCGTCATCAGGAAAAACAACACTAGCATTCAACTGATCGGACTGAAGTTAGAAAATTTAAAAGAAGAAATGTAGAGGTTAAAGTTATATATAGTGGGGATTAGTGACGTTTGGTGGATAGATGAATAAGATTTCTGTTCAGGTGAGTACAGGCTTATAAATAAAAAATCAGTTGGAGGTAAAGTAGGGGTAGGTCTAATAATTAAAAGGAAATTAGGAATACTGGTAAACTGCTATGAACAGCACAGTGATCGCATTAGCATAGTCAAAATAGATACGAAGCCAACACCCACCTTAGTAGTGCAGGTTTATATGCCAACTAGCTCTGCCGATGATGAGATCGAAGAAATGCATGATGAGGTAAAGGAAATTATTGAAGACCGTTACGGAGGAGAAATCATGAAAGTGATTATTATTATTAATTTTTTTTGGGGGGGGGGCGGAGTGGCCGAGCGCATTGAGGCGCTATGCTGCGATGCGCGAGGCCGTTCCCCGTCGAGGCTTCTAATCCCCCCCTCGGGCATGGATGTTTGTGCTAGATTAGATTAGATTAGTTATTCGTTCCGTAGATCCATGTTGATGGGATCCTCGTGGATGTGGAACATGTCAAGAAACAAAATTTACAAGTTGAATAATAAATAATACTAATAATATAAATACAGATATATACACTTACAATATAAATACAGATACATATTTTTTGGCTAATAATATAATAATACTAATATAGTATGAGTGTATGCATTATTTGGTACAATTTAGAAATTCACTAATGGAGTAGAAGGAGTTGGCCACTAGAAAGTCTTTTAGGTTCCTCTTAAACTGATCTTTATTTGTAGCTAATTTTTTTATACTTGATGGTAAATTATTGAAAATGTGTGTTCCTGCGTAGTGGACCCCTTTTTGAACTAAAGTAAGTGCTTTTAAGTCCTTGTGTAGAGCATTTTTATTCCTAGTATTGTATGTATGAATTGAGCTGTTTGTTGGGAAAAGGGATATATTATTTATGACAAATTTCATTAAGGAATAAATATATTGAGAGGCAGTAGTTAATATACCCAGTTCTTTGAAGAGGCTTCTACAAGACGTCAGTGAATTTACTCCACAAATAATACGTTTTACACGTTCTTGGACTCTGAAGACTTTTGGCTGACTTGAAGAGTTACCCCAAAATATTATACCATATGACATTAGGGAATGAAAGTAAGCAAAGTATGCAAGCTTTGTTATTTTTATGTCTCCTATGTCTGATAACACTCGTATTAAAAATACAGATTTGTTAAGTCGTTTCTGCAGTTCTGTGGTGTGCTGTCTTTAGTGTAAGGTAGTTCATAAGTAGTTTGTAATTTTAGGGACTGATGACCCCGTAGTTAATTCCCATAAGCTTCACAAACATTTGAACATTTTCTGATGGCGGGACTGGAATTTGGTAGTAGGGAAAGGAAGGAAAGGAAAAAAATAGGTGAATATGGATTGGGAGAAAGGAAGAGGAAGCCGCGTGGTAGAATTTTCCACAGAACATAATTTAATCGTAACAAACACTTGGTTTAAGAATTATGAAAGAAGGTTGTACCAGGAGACACCGGAAGGTACCAGATAGATTTTATAACGGTACGACCCAGATTTCGAAACTAGGTTTTAAATTTTAAGACGTATCCTGTAGTAGATATAGACTCTGGCCGTATTCTATTGGTTTTCGTGAACGAGTTATTCACGTACTACCCACCAGTAGCTGCACCTATTCGAGTGCGTAGGTAGTGTTCATGGTAGCCTTGTTTATGTCTGCGAACAACATCGGTGGTGGCCTTTCCACCGGTACAGGAAGAGTCACAATAGCAACACACTTGTGTTGCTTTATTACTATTTGTTTCGGCCTCGGTTCACTCCCGTGGTATCAGTATCAGTTTCTGCGTATTACCAAGCCATCATGAGGTAATCTGAATACGTGACATGTACCTCGTCAACTGAACAAGCCTGGTGAGGCGACTAATCCCGCCTGTTCGCTAGACGAGTTATTACGTAACGTATTCAAATGATATGATGATGGCTTGGCAATAAGTCCAAACTGATACTGCTAACATTTGAGAGATTCGAGATGGAAATATACGAAAGTTTTGTGTATTTGCATTTGTGCGCGCGCGCGCGTGTATGTGTGTGTGGTTTTTTACAAGCGTAAAGCCTTAGGGGAGGGGGGGGGGGATGAAAAAGAGAATGAGCGAACTAAGAAGTAATGGTACAATGAATAAAGCAAGAAAAGAGGGAATATTGTTGAAATGTAAGAAAAAAAATGAAGTTCACAACGTAGTAAAATGTAAAGAATTAGAGTTAAGAAAATCTTCTCGGAGGTTTTTTTTTAATACTTCTAGTTGTTTATTAATATCTTTGGTTTTTATGCGGAAGGGGCAGCTGCCTCCTGGGTGATACTCCTGGTTTTCTTGTCTCGTGAATGATTTTTCCTGTTACGAATTTGACGTACACACACAATCACAGAACTGAAAATAAAAGCACTCATATTCTACCTAAAAGTAGGAAATATTGTCGAAGTGCATTATCAATAAACATAAAGCTAGCAAGTACGGCTAGTCGATATTTTATGTTTGTGTTCGTATCAAAATTGAAAGATCAACGAAAAGCACGGCAGAGCGTGGAGTCTGCGCATGCGGATTAAAACTTGGCGGTTCAGCTTTCTTCAGTGAATTCGACATTTCTCCGGCCGTGAATGGAATTTCGGTTTTTAAGTGTAGCTGCCGACTGGGCCGGAACTGGGTTCGCGATGAATTCGGATAATACGTTCGATCGGTAGAGTCGTTCGCGCACAGGAAAAATGTATGTGAGTGAGGGGGTATAATTGCGGCGGCGATAGAGATCTGCAGCTGGTGGGCAGAGCAAGAGAAGTGCCGCGTTGCTGAGGTCAAGGCCGGTCGCTCGGTCGGTGGGTCGCTCGGTCTCGGGTCGGCCGGTTTGTCTCAGCCGGCCGCTCCGCGCCGCCCTAATCAAACTGCCACGCAGCCCCACCAACCACAGGAAATGATGCTCGCTTCACAATCTCAAATGAGAATATAGTTTTTAACAAAACACCTTACTGCCACTGTCAATGAAAGTCACCTTTTTGAAATATGCAGTAATCAAATTTATTAATTTGAAGTTTAGAAATAACAATCTTTTTCAAAAGACAACACTGCTACTGGCAGTTAAAAGACTGGCTGTGTTGTAAACTATATGCTACGCAATGGTTAAGTATCATGGGAAGCCATCACACTTAATGGGTATTGCAAGGTATATATAGATTATATTTTTTTAACTGGGTGATTCACCTGCCCCGCAAGAGGTGGCACAGTGATAACACGACTCGTATTCGTAAGCACGGCGGTTTAAATCTGCCTCCGGCCAGAGATTTTCTTTTCTGTGTTTTCCCTCAGTCACTGCAGGGAAATGCCGGGATGGTTCCTTTCAAAGGACGCGGTCGAATTCCTTTCCTATCGGCAAGAAAACAATCAGAGCGTGTGCCCCGTCTTCAGTGACGACGTTGTCGACGGGACGGTAACCCTCAGCTGCCCCTAACTCTGTCGCTATGCACCACTGTACTCTCCTAGGGACATACTTTTATTACGGATAAAATAGAAGTTTAATACATTATTTATGTAACTATTATGTGCACAAATTGTGCTGTACTGAACTGTAGCATAGACCGATCGCTGTGGAGAGGTCCTGCGTGTGAGGTGCGACGTTTGAATCAGGGACGAGGATTCCATTTAATTTTTGTTTAGTTTTGAACGCTCAGTGTACGTGAAGAGTCCGTTTTTGTGTAAATTGTGTGTGAATGAAAGTGTTTGCGGCTGTAGGAAGAGCCGATTTGGCAACAGGCCGGACAAATACAACAAATCTGCACTGAAAATGTCCAGTAAACTCATGTTCCACGCGATTCTGAACACATTGGACAAGTGGTAAAGACCGCACCCACCCTTAAAAAAATCGGTACTTTACATCATTTATTTACATTTACGCCTGTCTACTGTGTAACCTTGGGGAAGATCAGTTTGGATTTAGGAGAAATGTAGGAACACGAGAGGCAAGACTCACATTACGACTTATCTCAGAAGATAGGTAAAGAAAGGGCAAACCTACGTTTTTAACATTTGCAGGCCTCGAGAAGGTTTTGGACAATTCAGCTGGGAGGTGCTGGCGTGGCTGCAATGCGTCTGCCAAGTGCACCCCACACATGCTCAATTGGATTTAAGTCCGGTGAACAAGCTGGTCACTCGATTTGTTCAATTTCCTCAGCTTCAAGCATGTTGCCTACCAGTGCAAGTCTCTGAGGACGAACTTTATCGTCCACCAGAAGAAACCTATCTCCTATGACACCCGCATAGGGCACAACAAAATATCGAACGATCTCTTCCATATACATCTGAGCAGTCAAGTGCCATTCCGAATGAGGTAGAGGTCCGTACGTCTGCCCATACTGACTCCTACCCACACCATTCGTTTACCACCACGATGTGATGTTTCCTGCTCATAGTAGGATTGTTCTGAGTTCCACTTCTCTCCAGATGAGGGAACGGTGATTGTCCGTCCGGCTGAACGCAAAGTCTTGACTCATCTGTAAACAGAACATGGCGCCTTTTTTTCGTTTCATGGTAAATTACGTTCTATTAGGTAAAAATGAAAATGAGTTAAAATTGTTGATGAACGGTAATATCTCAAATAAACATTCGATTACGAACATCTAAGTACAGATTTTGATAGCTTTGACATCGCTGTGATGTGACATGTACCGTCCCGCTATACATTCTTAGACTTCTTTTAGCGTTATCCAGGAACACCGACGAGGACGTAGTAGTAATGTCTTCCCTTCGGGGTGCTCGATTTTGGAGAGTTCCCTTGCCTCTCACTATCTCGGGGTGCTTGATTACTGTGCGTCCCTTTGCCCCTTACAAGTGTTTCAATGAAGCAAACTTCCTAAATCATGTCCGTTGTTTCGAAAGCACTTTGCAACTCTGTGTCTGAAAGACAATCAGACTTTATAAGTGCCTCAGCGCTAATGGTTGCACATTCATTGATAATTCGCTGCTGCATATTTTCTGGGATTGTTGGTACATACACGTAAACTCTCTCTTTTAGCCATTCCCACAGGAAAAAATCGGCGGAGGTGAAATCTGATGAACGTTACCTAAAATGTCGCTGTACTTTTGACCAATCAGATTACCTTATATGAAGTATGGGTACCTGAGTACCTAAAATGTCGTACCAAACGTTGACACTTCCTGGGCGTTGGCCGCGGCGGATTACCCGTGCGCATTGGGGGCCGTGCTGTGGTGAGCACGGCCATTCGCCGTCGGGGGTTCGAGTCCCCCCTCGGGCATGGGTGTTTGTATTGTCCTTATGTTAGTTTACCGAAGTTTAAGTAGTTTGTAAGCTACGGACTAATAACCCAGCAGTTGAGTCCGATAAATTTGCAAACATCACTTGAGCGTTGATATTCAGCTTGCCTTAACCAATGGGGTTCTCCACTAGCCAGTAATGCATATTATGTCAATTCACTTGACCACTATTCGTAAAATTCGATTCATCAGAGAAGTTTATCTGTGTAATTAAATTATCATTGACTGGCGGTTGTTTTGTATCCAGTTGAAAAACTTCAAGCGATTCTGAAAATCGTCATCACGCAGTTGGAGATCCAGGGATAAATGAAATGGTTGCCATTTCTATTGCTGCAGTATACATGGAACAATTCTTTGAGAAATTCCTGAACCTCGCGCTATTTGCCGAGAACTAGTATGACGATTGTCAGCAACTGCAGATAAACCATTCACTGTGTTATTTTCGTTTGTCACATGCCGCATTCAGACTATATCTCTCGGTTTAACACTTCCAGTTTCAATAAACATTTGGACAACACTGCGAAAAGTCTTTGCACAAGGAACATTCCTATCAGGGAACAGATTAGCGCTCCTTTGATGAAGTTCTCCAACATTTGAGCTGCTCGGAGGAACAAAATGGTAAGCTCCAAAATCGTAGTTTCGAGATTGATACACAAATATATATTTTTTTCAAACATCCTTTTATTCTGTAGGGCTTCTAACTTCTCTATTCTTCTATACAGGCATATATGAAAATGGAAACTGACTAAAACAAAAGAAATATACAAAAATTATTACATTATGGTAGTGGAGATTCGATTATTTTTCACCAATCATACAAATCATACATCATTAACAATACATTGTGTTAGAACATTACATACGAACATTTACAGCAACTCTTGAACACTTTACTAAACTAAAAAATCAATCATAACTCTCACATGATGGATTTTTCGTCCAAAACTGTTGGCTTCAGTGACGGGAAAACTCCATGATTGACTGAAGATGTGTAATCTAGTAGCGACAGGACGTCAGCAACTTTCTTCTTTTCATTAAGACTTGTTCCGTTGTATTCAAGTCTGGGCTTTGCCTTCCACGTTTTCTGAAACTTATTTCGTGCTACATGTCATGACACAATGGGCCGTATGAATAAAAAAGAGCACATGCTCCACAGAAGATTCTCAGAGCAAAAGAACGTTCTCTGAGTAAGTTCCCAATTTCGTATGAATAAAAACTTCGAAGCATATGCTCTGAGCAGGTAGTTCATTCTTGCTACCTCCCCTCCTACTTGAGTAAGTTCTCCGCGTGTCATGTCCGCCACAGATCAGCTGTCCAATCGTGTATTTTATTAAACTAGCCCAATCAGGCAAATTATTAAATGTACAAATATGGAGTAGGCATCGTCGTTTTCAGAAAGAACTGTACTGTGTTTAGATATTAGTTTGTTTTGAAGGAGCATATTATTAAGACTAAATATGCATTTTTTACGAAAATGTATTCTGCTAGCGATAGAAAATTTTCGTAACGCGAGAAACTCGTTTGTTAATGAAGTAGGGTTAGCACAATTTGCGAACGATATAATAAGAATGCATCACATATTCATCTGTTACAACGTTGAATGCTGTCTGAGTGTTCTAACATGAGATAGGCCTTGTTAAATATGACACCCAATGGTTTGCTCATAAGCGTTAGGCATGCGATTTTGAACAAGAAACAGGCTGCTAGGTATGTAATTAATCAGTTATTAATTTTCCTGTCGTGTTTACTTACTTCTAACATGACAGAAGTTACGATTACGAAGTCAGAAAACGCATCATAAATAGGCCAACCGGTTTGGATAGAAACAGTACTTCAGTAGGCCTGCCTGGTATTGCAGCAATATTTATTTTGTGATAGAAACTGTGAAGTCCTGGGATACACTTTATTTGGAACTAGCAGCATAAGGTCTTACTAACAGACCCTATTTACAAACAATATTATTTTGCTATGTGGCTGTTTACAACTGTAAATATACACGCCAAACAAATGAGTAAAACACGCAGCTGAATCCATTTGTGTTTCATTTTTATGTCGGTAATGAAAACATACCTCTTACATCACTCTCGTCACTATATAAAATGCTTGAAGTGACACACGATTTTGCGAAGGAAGATACTCGTCAACAAAATGTTTTTATTTGTATTAACTTTATAGATTCCCTCGTATTTCTTAAAGACTACATATAAAGGAACTTGTTTTTGCCTTCTAAGTAACAAAATTGTTGTCATTTTTATTATAAATCTCAGTAAAACGTAACCTTAATAGAAGTTACTCAGCACGGAGTATGCCATAGAGCTCACTCCAGAAATCTGAGAATGTTCTCCCGTCGAGAGAAACTTCTGTAGTTTTATTCATACGAAATTTGAGAATCTTCTCTGTTGTGAGCAACTTCTCCCACTCCGTTACTCACGCCGAGAACATACTCGGCTGAAGTATATTCTCCGACTCCCTTTATTCATGCGAACCTGAGTATGTTCTCTGGAATCCAGAGTATAAAGTAGATACTCCATTTTATTCATACGGCCCAACGTCTTGCTTGTCAATAAAGATGCCGGATGTTCTGATGTCACCTTCCACGTACATATATTCCTTAGGTTGACATCTCGACCACCAGCTCTCTTCTTTCTGAAGACAAATGCTTCGTTCGAGTGTCCTGTTGTTGTTGTTGTTGTTGTGGTCTTCAGTTCGCAGCTCTCCACGCTACCCTATCCTGTGCAAGCCTCTTCATCTGTGAATAAGAACAACAGCCAACATCTTTTTGAATCTGTTTACTGTATTCATCCCTCGGTCTTCCTCTACGATTTTTACCCCACACACTACCTACCTAAGTTGACTATACCTTGATGTCTTAGAATGTGTCCCACCAACCTATCCCTTCTCTTAGTCAGGGTATGCCAGAAACATCTTTTCTTCCCAATTCTGTTGAGCACCTCCTCGTTAGCTACGTGATTTACCCATCTAATCTTCAGCATTCGTCTGTAGCGCGACATTCCTAAAGCTTCTGTCGTCTATTTGTCTGAACTCCTTATCGTCCACGTTTCACACCCACACAATGCTACACTCCAAAGAAATGCTTTCAGAAAGGACTTCCTAACATTTAAATTAATATTGGATGTCAACAAATTGCGTTTCTTGCGAAACGCTTCTCTTCCCATAGCCGTTCTGCATTTTATATCTTCTTTACTTCGGCCATCAGAAGTTATTTTGCTACTCATCTACTACTTTTATTGTCTCATTACCTAATGTAATTCCTGATTTTCTGATACTGCATTCAATTACCCTTATTTTACTTTTGTTCATCTTATACTTTCCTTTCAAGACACTGTCCATTCCGTTCAGTTGCTCTTCCAGGTACTTTTCTGTCTCTAACAGAATTACTATGTCATCGGCAAACTACAAAATTTTCATTCTTCTCCCTGAACTTTAAGTCCCTCTCCAAACTTCTCGTTGCATTCCTTCACAGCTTGCTCATGGTATAGATTAGATTGAACAACATTGGGGAAAGGCTACAACCCCGGGTTACTCCGTTCCCATCCACCGCGTCCCTTTCTTGCCCTTAAACTATGATATCTACTGTCTGGGTTTTGTACAAGTTGAATATAACTCTTCGCTCCCTATATTTTACCCCTGCTATCTTCAGAATTTGAAAGAGTGTATTCCAGTCAACACTGTCAAAAGCTTTCTTCAGATCTACAAATGCTAAAAATGTAGGTTTGCCTTTCCTTGATCTACCTTCTAAGATAAGTCGCAATGATTGCCTCTCGTCTTCCTACATTTCTCCTAAGTCCATACTGGTCCTCCCCAAGGTCTGATTCCACCAGTTTTTTCCATTCATCTGTAAATAATTCCTGTTAGTATTTTGCAACCAAGACTTATTAAACCGATAATTCCGTGATTTTCATATTTGTCTGCACTTGATTTCTTAGGAATTGGAATTACTAAATTTTTTCTTCAGGTCGGAAGGTTTTTCCCCTGTCTCATACATCTTGCATACCAGGTATAACAATTTCTTCATGATTGTCTCTCCTAATGATATCAGCAGTTCAGACGGAATATCATCTACTCCCGGGGCCTTGTTTCTACTGAAATATTTCAGTATTCTGTCAAATTCTTTTCGCAGTATCGTGTACCTCATCTTCCTCTTCTTCGTCTTTCCCTTCTAGAATACTGCCTTTATTATCTCTATATAGTCCATATTTACCTTCTACATTTCCTTCTCTTTCCTTTCCTACTACCGAGTTCCAGTCCTCTATCACAATAAAGCCCTCCCCCCTTAACAGTCTGAATAATTTCTTTTATCTCCTCGTACATTTCTTCGATCTCCTATCATCGCCAGAGCTAGTTGGCATATAAATTCGTACTACTGCAGTCGGTGTTGGCTTCGCGTCTATCTTTGCTACGATAATGCGTTCACTGTGCTATTCAAAAATGTTCAAATGTTTGTAAAGCTTATGGGACTTAACTACGGGGTCATCAGTCCCTAGACTTACAAACTACTTATGAAGTAACTTATACCAAAGACAGCACAAACATCCATGCCCGAGGGGGGATTCAAACCTCCGACGGGGAACGCACTGTGCTATTCATGGTAACTTACCCGCATTCCTATTTTTTTATTCATTATCAGACCTACTTCTGCATTACCACCAACTGATTTTGTATTTAAAACCCTGTATTCATCTGACCAGAAATCCTGTTCATCCTGCCACCGAACTTCATTAATCCCCACCATATCTGATTTTAATCTATCCATTTCTCTTTTAAAATTTTCTAACTTACCTACCCGATTAAGGGTTAGAACATTCCACGCTCCGTTGCGTAGGATGCCTGTTTTGTTTTTCTTGATTACGACATCCTCCCGAGTAGTCCCCGTCCGGAGATCCGGGACTATTTTACCTCCGGAATATTTTACCCAAGAAGACAGTATAGGTACAGTAGAGGTACATGTCATCGGAAAAAGTAATGACTTCACGTTTCCCCTTGCTTTCAGCCGTTCGCAGTAACTGCATGGCGAACCTGAATATACAAGGCCAGCTCAGTCAATCATCCAGACTGTTGCCCCTATAAATACTGAAAAGACTGCTGCCCCTCTTCAGGAACCACGCGTTTGTCTGGCCTCTCCACAGATACCCCTCCGCTGTGGTTGCACCTACGGTACGGTTATCTGTATCGTTGAGGCTCACAAGCCACGCCACCTCGGCAATGTCTGTGGTTCATGAGGGTGGAAAAGTGCTCTCTGCTCATATTATACACAATAAATCGAATCTTCTTAGCCGACGTCTGGATAATATTGAACCACTAATCGGCGATGTACTCATATATATGTATAAGGAATAGTTGTTCCTATTTAAGATTTCAAAGTCACCTCCCTCCAGCCCCAAATTCTGTCAAAAAAATTATATTTAGTTCGATTCTATTCTTTAGTTATCCGCTCTGACAGACTGATCTTCTGCAGCACATTTTGTTTTCTTGTTTTATCTTCACATGTTATACGTTTCGCTTCCGTATAAGACGAAACTGCATGGAATTCTTTCAGGAAAGACTAGTTAACTCATTTAAATTTATATTCGTTGTTAAAATATTTCGGTTTTTCAAAAAGCTTTCATCGGTATTGCCTTTCTGCCTAACCCCGTTACCTTTCCATTGTTAATTATTTTCTCCTCAGCCAGCAAACCCCGTCTACTATTTTAGTTAGTTTATTTTACTGTATCTGTTCAGTTATATACGCATGCTGACCATCCACAGCTGGGTTAAATATTACAGAACCCAGTCGCAAATTACGAACTTTCTTATGTCAGTTGTAATTTGATGTATATTTGGCACATGAAAATTTATGCTGAATCTGGACTTGAACCCAGCATAAAATTTCAAATGTCCGCAATTTATAGTTCATCTATATCAAATCGCAACTGATGCAGTTGTAGCACAGTGGACTCCCATTCGGGAGAACAGTGGTTCAAACCCACCTTCGCCCTTCCAGATTCAGGTTTCCCATGATTTCCCTAAATCACTCCAGTCAAATGCAGGGATGGTTCCTTTGAAAGGTTACGGTCAGTTTCCTTCCCCATCTTTGCCCAAACAATCCGAGCTTGAGCCCCGCGTCTTACGGACAACGCTGTCGACGGAGCGTTAGACCCTAATCTTCCTTCCTTTCGCAAAAATTCAAATGTTTGTAATTCTATGGGACCAAACTACTTTGGTCATAAGTCCCTAGTCTTACAAACTACTTAAACTAAGTTAAATTAACCTAAGGACAACACACACATCCATGCCTGAGGGAGGATTGGAACCTCCGACGCGGGAGGCCGCTCGATTCGTAACGTGGAGCTCCGGACCGCTCGGCTACTCTCGCGCTGCCCTTCCTTCCGCAGCTGATTCAAAAAAGAATTCATAATCTGCGGGTTAGATTCGTACTGTTTATGGTATCTTATTCCCAATCTGTTCTCTGACCTCTTGATTTAATTCAACTACACTCCATTATCCTTGTTTTAATTTTATTGATAACCTAATGCCCCCTTTTTCCAGACACTATCCAGTCCGTTCAACTTCTTCCAAATCCTCGAAGGTTTTATTTTTTTCTTCCTGGACTTTAATTTCCTTTGCAGACGACTCTTCATTTTCTTTTATTGCTTGCCTACTGCATACATTGCAAAGCATGCATGTATGATAGGGAACAACTCTGATTCACTCCCTTGTTACCTACTGCCTGCCTTTCCAGTTCTTCAACTCTTGTTGTAGGCAATAATGATCCTTCCAGGACCACCAAAGTTTTTTTTGTCTAGATTCATGTTTAGAATTTAGACCGAGGGTCATTCTTTATAGATTTAACGCCGAGATAAAAGCATGATGTTGCTTCGCAATAATAACCTTTTTTTGCCGTTGCATTAGACACTCAGGTTTTGTTGTTATGCTATTTTAAAGTCGTGGATGCTTGTTACTGCGATGTTAGCACAGAGCCTAATGGACTCTCGTTTTTGTTATGATTCGAAGTGTTGCTCGCTGCTCGTCACGACATCGCCTAGCGCGCTTACTTCTCTGCTACAGATTTCCGTTTATTTATCCTACTCGTCACTCTGCCAAGTGTTTGTTCTACACGCGCTTATTTTTCATCGTGTAAACGAACCAAGATTTGATTACAATGTGAAACTCTGTTTTTCTCTCGCAAATCGACACATCCTAACAAGATGTGAAGTCAAAGATTTCCTTGAGAGTCTCCTTCCTTAGTACGGCTGTATATGGATGACGTGATCACTGTGAAAATTTATGGTCCTGGCTTGGAGATGACATTGATGTAGATTTTTTAAATATATGTTAATATCCTTTACAGAATTACCTGTCAGATGTGGACTTTGTATGTGAGAAGTATTGCTTTATACAGATTTTTTTGTAACCATGTTGTTTGTGTTAAGTTAGAATAGATTGACGTATTTTATCCATTTCAGCAACTGTTCAGATTATAAATTAATGAAATGCAGCAACCAGTTGCTTGTCGTTATTTATTTCTAACTTTAACGACCAGTTTCGGGCGCTTGAGTGCCATTCTTCTGGTCTCTATACAGAAAAACAAGTGCATTTGTATACAATAAGGCTATAGAACGTATAAAAGTCGATTACAGAAATATGAAGCAGTTTCGAACCAAATAGATTGTAATAAAGATAAGTTCATATAATGGGATAAAATTAACACTTACATTTTTGTACTGTTGCTTAATAAAAATACATGCTAGCAGTGGAATCAACGCTAAGTGCAATGATTATGGAATGAATAACAATCAGCTGCTATCAAAGTACTTATGGAATGAATAACAATCAGCTGCTACCAAAGTACTTTGGTAGCAGCTGATTGTTATTCATTCCATAATATTTGCACTTAGCGTTGATTCCACTGTTAGCATGTATATTTATTAAGCAACAGTACAAAAATGTAAGTGTTAATTTTATCCCATTATATGAACTTATCTTTATTACAATCTATTTTGTTCGAAACTGCTTCATATTTCTGTAATCGACTTTTATATGTTCTGTAGCCTTATTGTATACAAATGCACTTGTTTTTCTGTATAGAGACCAGAAGAAGGGCACTCAAGCGCCCGAAACTGGTCGTTAAAGTTAAAAATAAATAACGACAAGCAACTGGTTGCTGCATTTCATTAATTTATAGAATAGATTGGAACACAGTGCCATCGCCCTAAGTGTCTTCGGATTGGTCTGTTTAATTGCCATTATAATATATCCTTAGTTGGTGGATAATATTTGACAGTAGCAAAATTGTTCAAATGTTTGCTACTTAAACTAAGTTAAACTAATCTAAGGTCAACACACATACCCATGTCCGAGGGAGGACTCTCGCCGCGGTGGAGTAGCCGAGCGGTGGCCGGGCGCCGTGGCTCAGCGCGCCCGGTCGAGGGCTCAACGCTCTCTGTAATAAAAAAAGCTGAGCCAACAAAAACGATCAGCGTCCGCAACGAGGAAAATAGCCAAAGAAAAAAAAAAAGGGGGAGAGAGAGAGAGAGCGCGCGGTCTAAGGCGCCTCGCTGCGGAGCGCGCGGTTGCTCGCAGTCGGAAGTTCTAGTCCTCCCTGAGGCATGGGTGTGTGTGTTGTCCTTAGGCTAGTTTACCTTAGTTTAAGTAGTTTGTAAGGTACTGACTGATGACAACGCAGTTTGGTCCGATAGATTTACAAACATTCGAACATTTGAGGGAGGACTCGAACTTTTTACAGCGAGCAACCGCCTGCTCCTCATCAAGGCGCCTTAGACCGCTCGTCCACTCCACCGCCGTGTTTGACATTAGCCTGCACCTTTATTTTCAACATGGAATACTTCGTAATGTGTCGGAGTCCATGCCACTCAACGTGGTATGGACTCAACAAAACGTTGAGTCTTGTCGAACGAAAAAAAAAAAAAATAATAATAAATAATAATAATAATAATAAATAACCCGTCGGAAACCTTTTCACACGACTTACGAGAATACAAATAACAGCTATTCCGATGCACCACCCTTTTATACCTTGTGTACGTGGTACTACTGCCATCTCATATCCGTATCCCATGACTTTTGTCACCTTAGTGTAAAGATGACTAACTTAAAGTTTGCCCCAAACGTGTCTCAACAGTACTATACCATCCTCTATTAAATGCTTATAACGAAATGTGAGAAATCAATATTTGGTCAATTTTACATAAGAAATAAAGTAAGATATATGTCTTCCTGATCACAAAATAATTACTGAAGAGTTTCACTCAAAGACCCATTCCTTGAAGGAAAAGAGGAAAAATCAATCTTTCTTTGGGGCTATATACAAAATTACGTAAGTGCTTTAGCGGTAAAAATAACAACCGTCATATTCCTATAATTTGACCCCCTATTCCCACATTTGGCTCCAAAACGAAATAATAATAATTTCGTGTGGATCATTGGCCTGGTGTAAGTCTTTCAATTGGACGCCACTTCGGCGACTTGCATGTCCCTAGCCTACTGTAGTTATCCAACTGGGGAAAGGGGACATACAGCTTAACGTGGAATCCGAATCACGTGTCGTTTCTGGTGACTTCTCACATCGTTGAGAGGTGAAGGATGGGTTAAAGCGCAGAATAAAAAAAAACCGAACTCCGAGGGGGTTTCGAACCCGCGACCCTTTGGTTTCCAATCGAGCACTTTACCCCAAGACCACCGAGCTCGATTGTAAAACGAAAAACAAATGTTTGTAAAGCTATGGGACCAAACGTCAGTTGTCGTCAGTCCCTAGATTTACCACACACACACACACACACACACACACACACACACACACACACACTCAGCCATACCCAAGGGAGGACTTCATCCTCCGACGGGGAGGTATTTGCCAGACTAGAACGCACGCCTGGAATGCAGTAAAAATGCTCAATGTTTGTAAACCTATTGGACCATGCTGCTATGGTGATAATGTCCCTAAACTTACAAACTACTTAAACTAACTTACACTAAGGACAACACACACATGCCCGAGGGAGGACTCGAACCTCCGACGGCGAGTGATCGCTCGCTCCGTTGCAAGGCGCATTAGACCACTCAGCCACTCCACCGCGGCAAAATGCAGTTTACTTAATTGCAAACCTCTGGTCAAAGTTAAAGTAAATTTCACCTAACCCTTGTGTAAAATAGGATTTTGAGTTGTACTACGAATAGATTCTCGCTTTTTTGAACGTGCACTACTAATCCGTTATTTCTTTTGAAATGTCGAATGTGGTATATGAACAGGACGAAATACTTTGATGAAAATGAAGACCTTCACATTCTAACTTCCAAAATAGCTAATGCAGTACTTCAGAGTAAAGTCCATTAGAAGTAAATTTCGCGCCTGAGTATTAAATAAAACGTTTCGAAAGATTTCAGGAGTACTTACTGAAATTTACAGGAACTTCGGAACGCGGATTAGAAGGGGAAGACGGAACACTTTACCGAACGTGATTGCACAATTTCGGTTCTCCTACATGCATCAGAAAGATAATGGACTATTGCAACACATAATTCTAGTGACCTTGTTGAAAGCGTGACGTCGCGTCTGCCGCACCTGTACTAGGCGCGTGATCGTGTCAGCTGGACCGTGGACGACTAGCGGCGGTAGGATTTGGAAGAGCGCGGACCCCATCAAGCCCCTTGCCGAGTGAACTACGGTGTAAACTTGCTAATAGACTATAATTGGTGTCCACCTGGAAACCCAACCGTATCCTTGCCTGATACGAATTTGCAAGAGAGCATATGTGACTTTGGAGCCGCGGTGGAGAGGCCGAGCGCTTTAAGAAGCCTTGCTGCGAAGCGCGCGGTTGCTCCCCACCGAGTTCGAGTTCTTCCTTGAGCATCATAGGTGTGTGTGTGTGTTGTCCTCAAGTTAGTTTAAGTAGTTTTTAAGCCTAAGGACTGATTAAGGACTGATAACCGCAGTAGTTAATCCCATAGATTTACAAAAAAAAAAAAAAATGTTGACGTTTGGAGGGTAGAAGGAACGTATTCGGGGAACTGGTGGTGAGTTGTGCTTGATAGCCGGCTGCGGTGGCCGAGGGGACTGAGGCGCATCAGTCACGGTCTGCACGGCCACTACGCTCGGGGGATTCGAATCCCCCCTCGGGCATGGATATTTGCGCCGTCCTTAGTATTGGGTAGTTCATAAGTAGTTTGTAAGTTTAGGGACTGATGAACCAGTAGTTCAAACATTTGAACTTTTTTTTTTTGCCTGATAGCTCCGTCAACAAGGGCGTTGTGCATGTGAGAAACCGATCCCAGCATAGCATACAATTTTGACTTGGGAGCTTTTCCAATTTCTGGAGGGGTGTCTCTGTATCTGTGGACTTCGTCACCTGTACGAACACACTGCTTTTAACAAATTTTGTTGTATACAGTTGCCCACTTCATCCATACATCTTTGCCAGTGAATGGCAATGACAGACTTGTGATTACTCGTTAATGCGCAACGATTTTAACCCACTTCAAGCGGATAAACACAATTTTCAGTGGCATTCGGGGATATTTTACTATCAGCTTCTTTGTGTAGATTTTTTTATTGTTATAAAATGGGTGTTACCCATTTATTTTCTTGGAATAGTCATTTTTAGGTTTAAACAAACTATTTAATCATCTTTGTTGTCTTTTAATGAACATTAATATTATCATAGTTATTCTAATTCATTTTCTGGTTGTTAAAAAAAAGAGTTAAATGTTCTTTATATAGGCACTTAAAAATGCATAAACAGTTGAGGTGGCTTCCGTGCTTCAGTTCTCTTTTTATAATCTTTTAATGAATAGCCTTTTACTGAAAAATTCTATTCATGTGTCACTTTCATAAAACCACACACTTTAAATGTATACCCAGATACCAGCAAAATCCGTGGCCTAAGGCTACAACAAACAAATACAAATGTTTGTAAATCTAATGGACGTAACTGCTGCGGTTATCAGTCCCTAGTCTTAACAAACTACTGAAACTAACTTATGGTAAGCTCAACACACACACACACACACACACACACACACACACACACACACACACACGCACGCACGCACGAACGCACGCCCTAGCGAGGACTCGAACCTCCGACGGCAAGCAATCGCGCGCTCCGCAGCAAGGCCTTAGAGCGCCGTAGAGCTACAACAAAGAGATTTTATATTACATGTTGGCACTTCAACACACAATAAACAACATCTAAGTTTTGTAAAGTGATACTCTTTCTGTTGTTTCTCAGTTCATTGTAGTAGGCTGAGAAAGCTCTCTTTGCGGCGTATGAGGTCATTGGTCCATATTTCGTCGACGTAATTTCTCGTGGCGTTCGTACAACCCACACTCGAACCCCTCCCTCTAAATAATGTGAAACACCTGATTCATATCTTGCTTGCCGGGTTTTCTCAGAAGAATATTCTTCAATTTTGCGACACAATGCTATTCCCATTGAACCAGGTATTTCCTCTAGATACGTCAGCGCTTCTGAGATCACGTCTAAAGGATCATTCAGTTGTAAGGGTTTGGGATTGAGGCGCTGAATTGCCAAGGAAAAATGCTAAAGATTCATTATTATTACTCTTAAGGCCTATAATCAAGTGTGTATTCTACGTCTGTGACTTTTTGATAGTCTTCTGCAATAGAAGCAGCCCTCTAAGTACAGATCGCACCCTATAAAGAGTAGTCCCTCAAAACATCCAAATATTTAAGCACGCGTCCCTTCTACTAGACTGTATAGGTTGAATAAATAAAATTTCGTGATTTCCAACGGTTGCCCAGAAAGTAATGCAGCATTTTTTTCTTCACCAATAATATATTGCACATAATTATACACACGAAAAAATGATGTTTCCTCTACACACCGTGTTCTTGCAGGTAATCTTTGTTGCGTTATACGGCCTTCCTCCAGCGCGAAATAAGAACCTGTCGGTACTAATATATTGGTCCAAACGGTTAGGGGATCAGTTGAGATATCTAGGTTTTGAACTATTGTCAGCGGCAGAATGGACTACAATGGTTCGCCGTCTTTCTGTCGGTTCTACAGAGTGGAGACAACATTACGGCACTCGAGATAGTGGTAACAGAAAGTTGCTGCAGGGGGGGAGGGGGAGGCTGGTGTGTTTACCAAACGAATTACACAAGCAGATAGGTTCAGTGAGCAGGTATGGCAATGCAACAACAACGTGACTTACCCGAAGCTATGGCATGGAGAGCCATAGGAAGGTTGGAAGCGGGATAGACACAGAGCGAGGTGGCTGCTGCTATTGGAGTGTCCAGAAGAGTAATTACCAGACTTGACGCGATTTCAAACAACAGGAACCGTTAAAAGAATGCAAGGTCAGGGTCGTCCACGGCTAACATCAGCATGAGATGACCGTTATCTCCGGATAACAGCTCGTCGAGACAGGAGGTTGAATGCAACTCAGCTGCAACGCACCCTGGAGGCAGCAGTAGGACCCGCAATATCAACACAAACAGTCCCAAGTCGCCTTCTGGAATGTGGCCTCTACGCATGGACGCCTACGGTGTGTGTCCCACTAAAACCACGACATTATTTAGCCCACAGAAACTGGGCGGAGGGACATCGGGATTGAAGTTGTAACGAATGGTGCCGAGTTACGTTCACAGATGAGTCAAGATTTTCTGTTCAGCCGAACAATCGTCGTTTCCTCATCTGGAGAAAACGAGGAACTCGTAACTACCCTGTTTTGTGTAGGAAACATCACCATATCATGGTGGACGAATGGTATGGGCAGGAGTCATTATTGGCGGACGTACTGACTTCTGTATCGTTCAGAATGGTGCTTTGACTGCTAAGAGTTATAGAGACGAGATCCTTCGATCTTTCGTTGTGCCCTACGCTGGTGCCATAGGAGATGGGTTCCTTCTGGTGGACCATAACGCTCGTCCCCACAGACCTGCACTGCTGTACAACAATGCTTAAAGCAGAGGGAATGTAACGAATGGAGTGGCCAGTTTGTTCACCGGACTTAACACTATTGACCAAGTCTGGGATGTACTCGTCAGACGTATTGCAACCAGACCAGCACTTCCCACGACGGTTGCAGAGCTGGATATTGCACTCATGGAAGAATAGCCAAATATCCGTCAAGAGTTGATTGCTAACCACATACTGACCATGCCATGCAGATGTGCAACTGTACTGGCCGAGCAACGAGAATGTCTTCTTCACTGTTATAGTAGCTCCATGTTGCAAATCAAATGGTCAAATATTTGTAAATGTATCGGACTCAACTACGGGGTTATTAGTCCGTAGCTTACAAACTACTTAAACTAAGGTAAACTAACCTAAGGACAACACAAACACCCATGCCCGAGGGGGGACTCGAAGCCCCGACGGCGAACGGCGGTGCGCACCGTAGCACGGCGCCCCAGTGCGCACGGTTAGTCCGCCGCGGCTCTCCATGGTTCCTCGATCTAAGTAAACGCCATGTAAACATGAAGTAAGGAGTTCAGCAAAATATAATTCTGTATGATACACAAATTACAGTTTTAACCAATATCTGAGTGAAATATGTTACCATATGTATATTGTGTATGATATCTCACCTGATGTCCTAATTGCTTTGAGTAGTGTACTTGTTCTGGTGATGGAGCCATTTCTTCACTTGCGAATCACTTCCAAGTCGTTGTAAAATGACTTTCATGAATGGCACCTCTTAATGTTCCACACAAATGACATCAGCTCGCAGCAACAAGTGTGGCAGCCTTGATGGTCTACCCGACCGCTGCAAATTTTGGAGATCCATCGAATCGCCTTCTGGTCTCATCCCTTGTGCCCAGCGACTAATTGTACTGTCGGCAGTCGATACTCTATAGATTTTGCACCAACTTTGTGAATATCCCTGACAGTTTCTTTCTCCTCAGTGAGAACACTTCAGTGCGCGGGGACGGTCGCGCGATTTGAGGCGCCATGTCACGGCATGCGCGGTTGTTCCTGTCGGAGGTTCGAGTCCTCCCTCGTGAGTGAGTGTGACTGTGTATGTGTTCTTAGCATAAGGTAATTTAAGTAGTTTATAAGTCTACGGATCGATGAACTCAGCATTTTGATCCCGTAGCTTTACAAACATTTGAACATTTTTATAACTTCATTGACGGCTCGTATCTTACAACGTACATCACATGCAGACCTCATTTTGAAATTGTCGTCCATCTACGCAATCTGTCGGAACAGGTAGAAATTTTGCATGCACATTCAGGAAATTTCAAGTACGTTATACTTAACGATTCACATTCGCAGCATTGCTTTCGGCAGAGAACAAAATGCGGTGCATTACTTTCTGGGCAGCCCTCATACTATCGCTACTAGTGATGAAATTTTAATTTTCAGCTATGTTTTTGCTTTGGTAAGAGTCAGGTGGTATATATCGTTAATGTCCGGGAACATGCCTGTTAGATTCTGTAAATTTCGAAATGTATGCTTTGTGAGCTGTAATACAGGGATATTTGCTATGGTCCATATCCAAACCTATACTTCACAAACTACTGTATCGCGAATTTGTGATTGTAATTTGCACAGTTATCTGCTGTGAGAAATCATACCCCATGAAGAAGTTAACGATGAAGAGGTACTAGTGGTCGCGTATATTAATCAGGCTCGTAATATTCACGGTGCCTTCAAATTCTCTGCAATAAAACAAGCCGCTATCGGCCTGCGAACTTTTGTTAGTGCTTCATGAAGCAGGTGTAGCGTGTAGCCTTTATTTTCACGTATTTTCGATATGCTATTACAAAGCAAGAATACAATTCAACTCACAAAACTAGGATATATTGCGCAGTTCTCTTGAATTTATAACAATAACGCTACACGACAAATGAAGTTACTATATACACGAGGAAAATTCAATAAACCTGAGGAACATTTATTTCCCGTACAATATAGCGAGTCATTCATTGTCATAGAGCAATATAGTAATGCGTTGATAAGCATTACATTGATGCGAATTTGTTTATCTTGCGGTAAATTTTTAGTTTTAATTATTCGCTTTGTCCTTCGATTGCATCGAACTATTGATTTACGTTGCAAGTGCTCATACTTGGGAAGAAACGTGATGTAACGTTCGTCGTCCTTCAAGTAGTATTAATGGATTGTAAGAAGGTACAATTACGGCGACCCTTGCTCAATACTACCGCGGATCGAATTATTTTCCTGGGATGTACGCCACGGCTTCCGTGTTGTGTTGAATGCACAGCACGGCCGCCTTCTCTCCGTGGCGTCAAGGCCGTCTTGGAGTGTTTTGCTCGCAAAGGGCCAGAATGACCTACCTCCTTTTTCTGCATACCTTGGAAATCAGTATCTAGTGTTGACATCATTGCTGGCTATAATCGCCGCTACACGCCTATAGCAGCAAGTGTTGTATCCCGGACCAGTCGTTTCGAAATCATCGACCAGATGATGTCGATAGGCGGGAGTGGTAAAGTAATGCCGCTTCGGATCCAGTAACTTGGTCATTGCCGGCTGCGGTGGCCGAGGGGACTGAGGCGCTTCAGTCACGATCTGCACGGTCACTACGGTCGGGGGTTCGAATCCCCCCTCGGGCATGGATATTTGTGCCGTCCTTAGTTGTACGTAGTTCATAAGTAGTTTGTAAGTTTAGGGACTGATGACCCCGTAGTTAAGTCCCTTAAGCATAACAAACATTTGAACATTTTTGAACTCGGTTATTGTCCGCACAACCCCCTCCCCATATGACGTCACCTGGTCATTGACCCCTAACCCCCCACACCTCCTCCCCCAGACAATCGCACTCTTCTCCAAACAAAGTAATTCGCCATGGATGATTGACGTCGAACATAAAGTTGCGCCGCGGCGGAATGGCCGAGCGTATTGAGGTTCTATCCTCCGATACACGAGGCCGTTCCCCGTCGGAGGCTCGAATCCTCCCTTAGATATGGATGTTTGTATTGTCTTTAGTATAAGTTAGTTTATAAGTAGTTTGTAAGTTTAGGGACTGATGACCCCACACTACAGTTAAGTCCCATAAACTTAACAAACAAACAACATGAAATTACTCTTGACGCCCCCACTTAAGTGCATTTGACATCTGACATGAAAGTATGTTTAAACTCCCCCATCCCACTTAAAGACAAATGAAAGCTGACATGACAACCGCCGCCAGCACCCCTGACACCCCTCACTTGGGAGAACCCACAATGCTGCCGCCACCGCCTCCACCTGGACACAATGTTGTTTGATCGTTTTGCAGAATTAAGCACATAACACCCCCCCCCCCCCCGCCCGACTCCCTCCGGCAGTGCTCCCACTTTGGCGGGAGATTCACTCCAGTATTCAATCCAAGAACAGATGCCAGTATGCGAAACTTAGAAGTAGATGTTCCTGGAGTAGTAAAACAACTTAAGTCACTAAACAAAAACAAATCTTCCGGGCCAGATTGTATACCAACTAGATTCCTCTCAGAGTATGCTGATGCAATTGCTCCGTACTTAGCTATAATTTACAACCGATTACTCAGCGAAAGATCTGTACCCAAAGACTGGAAAGTTGCCCAAGTTACTCCAATATTCAAGAAAGGCAATAGGAGTTATCCCCAAAATTACAGGCCTATCTCATTGACGTCGATTTGCAGTAGGATTTTGGAACATATACTTTGTTCGAATATTATGAACTACCTCGAAGAGAACGACCTATTAACCAATAGTCAACACGGATTCAGAAAGTATCGCTCTTGCGAAACACAGCTTGCCCTTTATTCACATGAAGTGTTAAGTGCCATCGACAAGGGATCTCAAATCGATTCCATATTTCTGGATTTCCGGAAGGCTTTTGATACTGTACCCCACAAGCGGCTTCTAATGAAATTGCGTGCTTATGGAATATCTTCCCAATTGTGCGATTGGATTCACGTTTTCCTATCAGAAAGGACACAGTTCGTTGTAATTGACGGTAAGTCATCGAGTAAAACAGAAGTGATATCTGCCGTTCCACAGGGAAGCGTTATAGGTCCCCTACTCTTCCTCGTGTTTATAAACGATTTAGGAGACAATCTGAATAGCTCCCTTAGACTGTTCGCGGATGATGCTGTCGTTTATCGGTTAGTGAAGTCAACAGAGGATCAAAAGCAACTGCAAAGCGATTTAGACAAAATTTCTACTTGGTGCGAAAATTGGCAATTGACACTAAATAAAGAAAAGTGTGAAGTAATACACATGACCACTAAAAGAAATCCACTGAACTTCAATTACGCGATAAATCAGTCAAACCTTAAGGTAGTAAATTCTACCAAATACCTAGGAGTTACAATTACGAACAACTTTGACTGGAGAGAACACATAGAAAATATTGTGGGGAAGGCGAATCAAAGGTTACGTTTCATTGGCAGAACGCTTCGAAGATGCACCAGCTCCACCAAAGAGATTGCCTACATCACACTTGTGCGTCCTCTCCTGGAGTACTGTTGCCCGTTGTGGGACCCTCACCAGGTGGGACTGACGGAAGATATTGAGAAGGTTCAGAGAAGGGCAGCTCGTTTTGTTTTATCACGTTAGGGGGGGGGGGGGGAAGCGTTACGGAAATGTTGCACGAATTGGGGTGGAAATCATTAAAAGAAAAACGTTATTCATTGCGGCGTGATCTATTTGCGAAGTTTCAATCACCGACTTTTACTTATGAATGTGAAAATATTTTGCTAGCACCCACCTACTTAGGGAGACATGACCATCCCGCGCGCTATTTAGAGAATGGAACGGTAGAGAAAAGTTATGAAAGTGGTTAATGAACCCTCTGCCAGGCACTTAAATGTGATTTGCAGAGTATCTATGTAGATGTAGATGTTCTTCGAAATGTTGACTTTTACTAGCTTGCTTTTGGCCATCTCTCAGAAATTGTTGGCAGGAAGAAAACTTATAATTTTCATCATTAGATTTCATCAAGTTTATATCCAAACGAGGAGTCAATAAAAATTTCTGCGACAACGGAGAGGGAGGCAGAAAGCTGGACGTATTGAGGATATGGGAGTCGCTACTGTGACCGAAGCCGAGCTGCCGGCCGCGTCCCGACATCCGTCCTGCGCTCTAAAGGCCCGATTACACAGAGTTCGAAACGTTGTTCGTGGCTGCTACTAAGACTGCCGATGTGGACAACATCTTGGCAACAAAACACAGAAACAGTGTTCCGGGCTGTGTCGGTAACGATCAAAGTAACATTTGTTCTGTGGCCTGTTACCACCAACTGCCGCTACACAGCGCTAGTGCTTGTTTTTATTTTGCTGCTGAACCGAGTATTGTGTCGTGGTTTTCGATGTTCTGTCAGATGGAGTGTAGCAGGGAAAAATTTACCGTCTTCTGCGACTATATGAGGAAGAGCAGTGGTTGTGGAACGTACATTGTGCAAGGTACAAGAATATGAGAGACAAACGTGATTCTTCGAAAGAATTTGTCTGGCTGCCGACCGTGGGCGTGGAGCTCGTGTTTGGATTAGGCCGGTATTACACTATCAAATATTGGACGAAGAAACTGGGTGAAATAATGATCCAATTCTTTGACAAAGATCTTCGACGTAACGCCACTGCCATCCAATATTTTGTCAAAGTTGCTTAAAAATAGCGGATGACGGCTCGGTGTTACGCTCAACTGTTCCTCATACAACTGTTGCATTGTGTCTGCGTTTAGAAGAGGAAGAGTATAAAAAGAAAGAAAAGGCCAGGTTTACAAATAAGACCAATTCACACTGTCCGTCACGTCAATTCGTTTTGCTCAGCACCAGGCGAAAGTGAGGTTATAAGTTACCATCTATGATTTAAAACGTCTTAGTATAGTAGGATTTGAGGAACTAACAACGCTAAATTTTATTACAGGCCAAAGCTAACTTTAAAATGTATGTTCTTGTTCAACTTAATGCAGTAAAGTACGGGGAAGTGGAACAACATTTCAAAACATCGGCATCTGTTTGCAAGCCAAAATATACACACACACAAACATATAAAAAATATTTTGCCGGCCGCGGTGGCCGAGGTGACTAAGGCGCTCCAGTCACGGTCAGCACGGCCACTACGGTCGGGGGTTCGAATCCCCCCTCGGGCATGGATATTTGTGCCGTCCTAGTTCGTAAGTAGTTCATAAGTAGTTTGTAAGTTTAGGGACTGATGACCCCGTAGTTAAGTCCCATAAGCTTAACAAACATTTGAACATTTGAATTTGAAAAATATTTGCAAGGGAATATGTCTCTTTTATCCATTACGTTTTCCTTCCTTAAAGACAATAATCTCATAAAAAACAGTTTTACTCCTTCATTAGGGCTGATTTTTTCACTTAAAATGTCATTTAATGAAAACTTCTTTGGCATTTGAAATAGCGGTCTAAAGGGCGGTGATGGGGGGAGGAACCACGCTGTTTCTTGCAGTGGTGGCACCATTCACATATTTTTCATGCTTCTGACAAAACAGAAGTCAGGCATGGAAACAGAAAATCGCGTTAAGTCTTGTTCGTAAACGAAACTGAAATAGTAATACCTCCTTGAATACTCCTTGGATTTTTTCTTTCCAACTCTGAACGAACCCTGTTCTTTCAAAATAAATAAAAATAAAATACTTTGGAGCTTGATACCAGCAGCAGTGACATAGATAAGAAAATAAAAATCCTTGTAACAATACCGGCAGGAGAAAAGTAAAATAGAGTACAAAAAAATGAAAACAGGAAGTGAGGGGGGGGGGGGGGATGACTCTGCGTACAATCCAAAGTGGTTTGGATATATAATTTTAAAGTTCCTGGACATAACACTGCAATCATTCACCTGGGATCAAATTTATTGCTGTGCAAATGTTCAAATGTTTGTAAAGCTTATGGGACTTAACTACGGGGTCATCAGTCCCTAAACTTACAAACTACTTATGAACTACTTACGAACTAGGACGGCACAAATATCCATGCCCGAGGGGGGATTCGAATCCCCGACCGTAGTGGCCGTGCAGACCGTGACTGAAGCGCCTCAGTCCCCTCGGCCACCGCGGCCGGCTATTGCTGTGCATGTGCGATGTTTCAGTGATGTTGAAATAGCTTCTAAATTACCTTTACATAATCCTTAAATTCTCAAACAAACCTTGACAAAGCGCATGAACTATTTTAAGCCGGCCGCGGTGGCCGAGGGGACTGAGGCGCTCCAGTCACGGTCTGCACGGCCACTACGGTCGGGGGTTCGAATCCCCCCTCGGGCATGGATATTTGTGCCGTCTGTAGTCTTAGCTAGTTCATAAGTAGTTTGTAAGTTTAGGGACTGAAGGCCCCGTAGTCAAGTTCCATAAGCTCTACAAACATTTGAACATTGAACTATTTTAGATGTCGTATAGCTTAGAATAAATATGCTAGACTTTGGTACGAATTTCCTATTGCAAGAAAACGGAGAGTTGCAGGAAGTCTGTATTTAACAGGGATTGCCTTCCTGAAATTTTCTTTTTTGAAAAAAAAAAAAAAAAAAAAAAAAAAAAAAACAAGCCGTTTAATATTAGCAAAATTTAAAAATCT
Source organism: Locusta migratoria (assembly GCA_026315105.1). Classification (NCBI taxonomy): domain Eukaryota; kingdom Metazoa; phylum Arthropoda; class Insecta; order Orthoptera; family Acrididae; genus Locusta; species Locusta migratoria. Next base: position 239,407,656 of record CM048755.1, read on the forward strand.
TAAGGTGACATCTTTGTGAAATTACGAAGGCCAGGAACGTTTTCCACGTTCAGTTCAAAAAGCATGTAATTCCCACCACAACTTTTATATTATTTTTTAGTCATGACTACGCCATTCTTTGCGTCTTTTTTATTGATCTATCAATAATAACGCAGCTCCTCACTTGACATAGCTTAGCTTTGAGAATTCTGTAACGCAAATACACGCAGAAGCTCACCGTAGCAGACGATTGGAATACAAATGTTCGTTGCCAGTTTAGTCGAGGTCACGAACAAGAAACAATGTTGTCAATATTGGCTGGGAACATGTTACGAACAAAAATGTGTTCCGAACTTCAGTGTAAACGCGCCTTAAAGGGAACATCGGTCGGAAAACCCTAGGAAAGACCTGCTTCCTAAGTCGGGGATGTCGGTGACGTTGATGAAGAAGGTGATGGGGGATGAAGGGACCTCTGGCAGCACTGGTACCAGTTGAGCTGCTGCGGCGCTGTAGGCTGCCGTGAGGCTGACTAGCATACCGATTGAGCGTTACACAACCTTAGAACAGAATCTACTCAATTGCTCGGTGTATTTTTACAGACGGTCTCAGCAAAAGTACGGGCGAGGTGTGGGGAAGAAAAGAACGGTGGAAGAATCAAAGAATCTACCTGTCGAAATTTACGTTTCTAGATGTTTTTGGGTAGCTTGTTATTGACCCAATAATCACAACATTATTGCATAGTAGATGAACTGCTGTTGTTTCTCGTAATTTCTTTCTTGATGGGAACACTTTGTTTTCTCAATTTCCATTACTGTAATAAATCGTCAGTTATAGTTTCCGAAATGAAACATATGGAATTGCTCAATCGTGTATTTCGTGATCCCTCAGTTAAGAAGATTTCTTTTGCATCGGTAACTTGTTGCATAAGTAAAAATATTCTCACCTCTGCTGTGTAGCAGTTTCTACCCTACGAGGGAGGCTGCGCAACATTGATCGTGTTTTTAATCACATATTATGTATTCTTGCTGACAAACTTCAGTTTCATTTTGAATGACTACTGTAGCGTCGTAGTGCTTATAGCCGTCTTCCGATGATAACCAAAAGAGCGTCCCGAAATGTTGAGCTTAGATACTTAAGAATCCCTAAGTGGTAGCTTCACGATTTTTACTTATGTAATAACATTTGTCATTCTGCTATCTAGCTATAAATGTTTCAAAAATGTTAAAATGTTCGTAAATCTAAGGAACGCCCATCCCCGAGGGAGGACTCTAACCTCAGGCGGGAGCGGCTGCGAAATACACGACACCTCAGTCCGTGCGGCCTTTAAATGTTTAAAACTTTCAGTTTTGCAGAGATCTGTTTCCAGTTTTGTTCGCCATCTCTATAGCCAGGCATATTCAGTCTGGTTCAGCTGTACTGTTCTGAAAAGGCGGCCTGGGAAGGCGGCTTATTCGTGCAGTTTGAACACAGTCAGGTGTAGAATTTCCTTAAGATTTAATGAAGTACGTATGAAAGTATGTAACCATAAAATTTTGTATATTCGCCTTAATCAGTTTAGAGAAACTGGAAAAGAAGGGCTGGATCACTTACAGGAATGTGAATTGTGCTTCTCTCAGGTGGAGATTCACTGCCATAACCACTGCGCCCTTTCACACTCTCAAGATGCACATTACTTACTCCAACACATACCTCACAACGACAGAGCTAAAATAGAGAAATTAAGACACAAGTGGGCACCCATGTACATCCATTAATCTAATAGGACGTAGAAAATGGTTCAGATATACTACGTACCCTCCAACCCACGCCACAGGATGTATAGACGTATGGGAAGTAGATCGAAATAATACGAAAAGGCCTCTCCTCGCTTTTCACTGATTCGAACTATTGAGAGAGAGGTGATAAGAGGGCTGCACGAAAACTTCTCCCACACAGTAATTCCTGGAAACTATGTCCCCTCTATAACACGGCTTTCCTGCAGCCTTAGAACGCTTTTATGCCTGTAGTGAGGTGATGCGTAGTTCTGTGAGAGCCGCTGCCACGCAAATGACCAACAACATAAACATCCTGTTGGCGGAATACAAGCACCACCAGTGGAGCACATAACGTCCTGCGAAATGCCCTCTTGTTGTTGTGGTCTTCAGCTATGCAGCTCAAAAAATGTTCAAATGTTTGTAGAGTCTATGGGACTTAACTACGGGGTCATCAGTCCCTAAACTTACAAACTACTTATGAACGACTTACAACTAAGGACGGCACAAATATCCATGCCCGAGGGGGGATTCGAACCCCCGACCGTAGTAGCCGTGCGGACCGTGACTGGAGCGCCTCAGTCCCCTCGGCCACCGCGGCCGGCAGCTATGCAGCTCTCCACGATACTCCATCCAGTGTGCGCCTCTTCATTTCTGATTAACTACTGAAACCTACATTCTTTTCAACCTCCGTACTGCACTCATCTCTTATTATTCGTTTTGAAGGGAAACCAGAGTACTCTTCTCTCTTAATCTCCCTTTACAGTTTTTACCCCACGCACTTCCTCACAATACTAAATTAATGATCCTCTGATGTTTCGATTTGTGTCGTATCATCCGATCCCTTCCTTTTTAGTCAGGTTATGCTACAATTGTATTTTATACCAATTTATCAATCACCATTTCATTAGTTACACTACCTACCTATCTAATCTTCAGTATTCTTCTGTAACTCCGCATTTCAAAACCTTTAGTTTTCTTCTTGTGTGAAGTGTTTGTAGTCCACGTCTCATTTCCATACAGAGCCACAAATACCTTCAAAAAGACTTCCTAACACCACTTTATAGGGTGATGCAGAAGTTACTGGACTGTTGTAAAAAAAATCAAAATAAAACACAAGAAAAAGTAGCACAGTAGGAAATTTTAATGCTTTAAGTTGTTATTACCAAATGACGATACTTGCGCCCTGTCAAGCTGGTATACAATGCATTGACAAAAGAAACTCTGTTATCAAACTAATGAATTTTTGAAAGCGAGATCCGCCGAGGTAGAGTAGCCGAGCGGTCTAAGGCGCCTCGCTGCGGAGCGCGCGGTTGCTCGCCGTCGTAGGTTCGAGACCTCCCTGGGGCATGGGTGTGTGTGTCATTCTTAGGTTAGTTTAAGTAGTTTGTAAGCTACGGACTGATGACCACGCAGTTTGGTCCGATAGATTTACAAACATTTGAATTTTTTGATAAAATTTTCCGAACATAGCTGCGTTTTTTCAGCGACCGTTTACAAATTCAATGGATGGTGATAGAGCCCTCGGTCTCAGAGATAAAATTTTACCCGGTTTCGTCCATTTCAACAGATTTTTTTATGCCTATACCATAAATCACTTTTTTTTCACAAGAGACACAGTTTTTAAGAATAAAATGTAAGTACTAGTTCGCTGTATAGCATGGAAGCAGTACTTAAAGTCACATAATGAAATTGTAGAGAGGCGATGAAGGTTAAGTAAATAAAAATAAAAGCTAACCGCTAAGGGCTGCTCGCTTTGAAGCTTAAGCCAATAAAAATAAAAGGCTAGCCACAAAGGACTGCTCGCTTGTGCATCCGACTGATGCCTCCTTCCCACAGGCGAGCAGTCCTTTGTGGCTAGCCTTTTATTTTTATTGACTTAAGCTTCAAAGCGAGCCCTTAGTGGCTCGCCTTTTAATTTTATTGACTGAAGCTTATCTGTAATTTTATTATGTGGCTTGTAAGTACTATTTCCATGCTATACGTCAAACTAGCACTTACATTTTATTCTTAAAAAAACTGTTTATCTTTTGAAAATGTTTTGTAATTTATGTTATAGGCATTTTTTAAAAATCTGATGATGGCAATCCTAATAATTGCTGAGACCGGGTAAAACAAATTTTATCTCCGCGACCGAGGGCTATATCACCATCCATTGGATCAAATGAAGATATTACCCTCCAAACATTCACACCAGGTAGATTTAATTGTTGTTCAAGGTTTTGACTGTCAGTATACCAGTAAGTGCAGTTATGTCTGTTAACTTGTCCGTTTACCTTACAGTTGGCCTCGTAATATAACACTGCTTTATTGAATAGGTTAGGATCATGTTTCTGTTGGTCAACCATCAATTCACAAAACTGAAGTTGGATCATTTTCAAGTAACCCATGTCGTAAACTTGCAATGTAAACTTCAAACTTCTTTTGTGAAACATTCTTTGCACTTACCTGATAAATCGAGTTCAGTTGCTAATCGCCTTGGTGAGTTTCGCAGACTTTGGGTTAGACCTAAATACACTCGCAATTTATTTTCTCAATTGTTTTTGGGCAGCCAGATCTTGGTGCATCTATGTTCTTAAAATGTATCTCGTATTTCGTACACTGTTTGTCTAGATAGCAACACCGCTTTTATATACTGTATAAATAAATTACGTGTAAATCCTTTCGTTTCGTTAACCCTTTAATGCATTACTTTTTATTTGAAGCTATAAAAAATACCATGGTGAATGTATAGTGCGTACATACTAAGAAAGATATTTTAAAAAATCCTTAAAATTATTATGCACTACTAGTAACAAAAATTTCATATAATATTCACAGATTTATATATATATAAAAATTTCATAGATTGTCTGCTATATAGTGCTTTCATGATGTACCTGCTGTAGTAAATGTCGCTATTATGCCTCTCATCTTTCCAGAAAGTAACTCATAATGCAACAGTAGTATGTGATTGACTACTTTCACATGGCAAAGGAGAAATACTAATGTAAACAACCGCACATGTTAGGAGTAACTCAATGCAGCTAACTAACTGATTCAGTAGCACTCTGCAATTTATAATTTCTAGGACGAGCTACTAGCGTATGTTACTCCGCAGAGATACGCCTTAGACCGCTCGGCTACTCCACCGCGGCAAAAATTTACTCATTTGGTGTATTTATTTTTCCTTTTCTTTTGAAGGAACAGTGACAGGAGACAACTGTTTGAATATGTTGTTGTTGTTATTTAAAGGGGACCAAACTACTGGGTCATCAGTCCCCTGTTTGAATATGCTTCAGAATTACGTAGTACCAGCACTTATGACTATGGCGTGTGCTGAAAACTTTCAAGAAATAGTATTTAAAAAGAACTTAAAGGAATTTCTGAATGGAAACTCCTTCTACAATGTAGATGAATTTTTAGATAAAACTTTAAAAAAATAATAAAATAAAAATAAAAAATTACAACAAAAATGTAATAAAAAATCCTTAAAATATTGATTGTCAAGTGAAGACAACATTTACTAAACTGACACGTTCCACATCATTACGAAATGTCGTATATATGATCTATGGAACAAATATTAATCTAATCTAATCTTTCAACACGACAGTGCTCCACCACATTATGCCACTGCCGTCCGCCATTATTTAAAAGGCCGCGCGGGTGTGGCCGTGCGCTTGCTGCGGATTGCGCGTCTGCTCCCCGTCGGAGGTTCGAGTCCTCTCTCGGGCAAAAGTGTGTGTGTTGTCCTTAACATAAGTTGGTTTACATTGTTTGTACGTCTAGGGACTAATAACCACTATAGTTTGGTCCCATGACCGAAAGAACAGACAATATGCCGATGACGGGCAATGATTCTTTCTTCAGTGCGGAGGCACTCCTAGGCCCTTACTCTTACGGAAATTAGTGTACAGAGTAACTACGAGTTTGAGTTCTAGTGGGGAGGGTAAAGTTGAGTGCGTGCTTGAGTAATTCCGTACAGGCGTGGTGCTCGCTGTGTTCCCAGTGGTGTAGAGGTCAGCGCAGCTGCCTAGAATGCAGGAAACCCGGGTTCTGATCCCGTCTGGGTACACATTTTCAAGTTTACCCATTCGCAGTTAATGTCATACATTCCGTGAATAGAAATGGGAATGGTTCTGCTCTGTCGCGGATCCGCGCATGCGCAGTAGAGGTTATCTATCCGCGTATGTGCAGAACGCGCCATCTCGAGCTGGGTTTCGGCTATTTTCTTCGTCTGTAGTCAGCAGACGACACACGTGTTTAACTAGCTTTCGGGTACGAGCTATTGAATACATTTTTGGTGAGGCGGTCACACTGTCACAGCAAATGCTGCAGAAATAACTACGTCATCCACGTCTAAAATACTGTGAACCGTAAATATAGACAATTATTTGTATGTAGCTGCGTGTTCTAAGGTGTCAGGCTGCGGACTGGGAGGCCATTCCCGCCGGAAGTTCGAGTACTCGGGCATGGAGGTGTGTGTTGGTCTTAGTATACGTTTAAGTAGTTTGTAAGCCTAGGGACTGAGGACCATAGCAGTTTGGTCCAATAGGTTTACAAAAATTTGAATATTTGATTTGCGTGTACCAACTTAGCATAAAACACATTTCAGTGATGGAAATCATTAAAAGAAAGGCGTTGTTTCTTGTGGCGAGATTTATTTGCGTAATTTCTTCTCCAACTTTCTCTTCCGAATGCTCATGTATTTTGTTAGCACCCTCCTACACAGTGAGACACGATCATCGTAATAAAATAATAGAAATCAGATCGAAAACAGAAAGATTTAGGTGTTTCCTTTTCCCGCGCGCTATTAGAGAATGGAACGGTAGAGAAATATTATGAAAGTGCTTCGATGAACCCTCTGCCATGCACTTCAATGTGATTTGCAGAGTATTAATATAGATGCAATCTGTAATTCTGCATAGGCTTAATCATAACTTAATTTCATGCTTGTTCCAGAGTAACGTAATAATAATAATTTGTACCAGCTTGACATAAAACAAACTGTTTAGTTCATTAGTCTGTATAATCATAACGAAATTCCAAGCTAGCTGCACAAGAGAACCGTAAATATAAATATTTGTTTGTATTAATGTGACGTAAATAACTGTGTATAATTGTAAAGTAATTTCTTGGCGCTCCTGCGGATTTGTACATATCAGGTTTGCCTTGTAATAGGACGGACGAAAACGTTGGCAAAATGTTCAAATGTTTGTAAATTTAAGACTTAACTGCTGCGGTTACCGGTCCTTAGGCATACAATCTACTTAAACTAACCTAAGGACAGCACACACATCCATGCCCGGGGAAGGACTCGGACCTCAGACGGCTAGCAACCGCGCGCTCCGCAGCAAGGCGTCTTAGAGCGCTCGGCCACTCCACCGCACCGAAAACTTCGGCAATTCCACTTATACGTTTAGGACTCTGGTGCAGACTTATATACGATAGGTGTTTCCTGTAATACAGGCTTAAGAACGGAGATTCATATGCGGGACTACCGGATATCAGATTCTCTTCCTGTCCTCAAAATAACAGTCTCCACAAAGGTCGGCGTGGTTATTTTAATAAGACACAACAACTTTCCTTTCGTATCCATGGCCAGCTGAGCAGGTAATCCATCGTTACGTCATTGAACTCTAACCTCCCTGAGTTCTTTCATTCATTCTCGCCTTCGGTGTTACAAAACATGTCCAGTTATGTAAAACTGTTACCAGTCCAAGATTGGTTTGAGAACGACAGCGCTTCACAAGGCGTGGTCCTATTGGCGGTGGCGCTACTGCATTCCGCGTACTCGTGACACAAGCTATCGACGCAAATCTGGAGTGTACGTACTTTTCAACGACAAATTCGAAACAATGTACTCTATTAATTGTAGTGTAATGGATGCGGATAACACTTGTAGTACAATCCGCGTAGCTCTTCCACGATTCTTCTACCTGCGGAGAAGGGTTCAGTTTCGCTAAAGGCTTCTCTTGAAACACAAACTGAACGTAAGCAGCACACCACCACTCAGCTTTAATTTATGCAGATGGCAGTCGCTTACAGAATGTATTTTGGGCATCTAAATAATGAAGTTGGCGACTCATATTTCCAGTTTCCGCTACATTTTACACACAATTGTACATGATGGGGCAAATAAGTGGCTCAGAGAACAGAGTTCCAGGATACAAAGAAACACCGCAGAGGAAAGGAAATACACTACCAACCTGTTATAACAGATGCTGAAAGTGACCAACATTCATCTCTTGGCACACCGCGCCCCAGGTCAGCAAGTTGCTGTAGGGAGATTGAAGCTGGATTTCTGGAATTGCTGCCATCTCGTCCGCAATGTTTGTTGCGGTTCTTGAAAGCTACGAGAGTTGTTCGGTGCTCCTTAGAATAGAGAGCCCCCCGCACAGCGACAGCTCAGGTGACCTGGGTGGCCAGCAAGAGCCACGATCAAACTGACGTATGCTGAAAACTCTGTCGAATGTACTCCAAGGTTCGGCCGGTTGTACGGGCAGTTACTGCATGTTGTTGGAAGTAACTGTAGGTCTTGCATAGCTGCCAACTATTACGGATTGTCCGTAATTGTTACGGATTTATCGTCGTATTTACGGAGTTACGGGAAGTTCGTGAAAAATTACGGAAACTAGATATTGTAAGATCTGATGTGTTTTAAGAAAATCGGAGTAGTTACTATCTACATTTTGGAAATAGCCGATAAAAGTTTTATATAAATAATTTATTTCATTTCTGCGCACGTACTAAAGCTGTAGGAAATGTTAGCATTTCCGTTGGAACAAATCTGGATCAAATCCCGCCTATAATCACCTACACACCTACCAAATGCACGCTCACCCACCCAAGATCTATGTAAATTCTATGGTCTATAATGAGTATAGTGTCTTAGGTTCAAGCTTAACAGCCCACGTGTTTTACCGGGTGGCGGAAGTTAACGAGTTCGTTTCCTAAGAGAAAAGCTTTTACTGGCTTTTCTTGCGGGTACATGTTTTCATAGCAGTCTTGTGCAGCTAGAATGAAATACGAGTGATGAGCCATTTGTGACACCTCTGTTCAATGGTTTCATTCGTTGTTTAAAATCCAAAACCATTTTGTGTATTCTTAGCTGCTAAGGATTTTATATTTAAAAAATGCAAGGAATTTCACCCTTTTCTGTTCCTTGGGCAACTGTTAACTTTTCGTAAAGACAGTTAATTGAAACTTACAGGAATATTTCTAAGCCACTCACGGTATTTACACAAATGTGTTAGGTTCTTCCACCTAATCTCAGTCTTTTGAAACAGAATTGTTTTTATACGGTTCGTGGCAGATATTTAGCAATACAGTGTCAGACTTAAATTTTTAAAATATTCTTGGGACACGGCCGTAGCCCTACGTCCTCTTTGGTCTTGCGCATCATTACGGACAGCCAATTGTAAAGGTTGGCAGTTATGGTCTTGTCCTCCTCCGTTAATGTTGCTACAAACAGTACCTTTCGTCCGTGGCACTTTTATTTGCCCCACCTAGTATGCGATTCGTCCCTCGTTATCGACTAAGTAGTTTTTAGTATGTGAAAAATGTTGTGGGTGCGCACCTGATTGCTACGTCGCGTTGCGTACTGTCCGCAGTTTATACCACAAGTGGAGCTACGTCTGCTGCGAGGCGCGACTTTATTACGCTCTAACGAGAGCAACAACTCCACGAAGGTATTATCCGCATGGGGTGGAAATCAGTAAATGTGATGCATACTGGTTGGAGGACCCTGCCTATAAATCTTCAAAGTTCTCAATTGTGGGAAAGATCCGGCGATCTTGCTGGCCGAGACTGGATTTCGCAAGCACGAAGTCAAGCGGAAAAAACTGTCGCTGTGTGTGGGCGGGCATTCTCTTGCTGAGATGTAAGACCAGGGTGAAATGTCATATCTGAGCAGCTCTTTTAGACTGGGATGAGTCAACAACAGGTATAAGGGTACACAGATTTTTGCAATCTGTAAGGGAACGCTTAAAATTAAAATTTGAACCTACAAAGGAAGTAGTGCACTTTTTTACACGCCGTGGTCCATATCCGGAGCATTTGCAGCGGATAGGCAAGAGGCTGGATCAGCCCGTGTCTGCGGCGGTTAGGTGGGCACCCGGGAACACACAGCTTTCGAGTGCCCAGAGTCGCACAAGCTGCCTTGCAAGACAGGCAAGCCATGCCCAGCAAAAATATTAATGAGTTAGTAGAACATAAGTTAGTTTAAGTGGTTTGTAAGCCTAGGGACTGATGACCAGAGTAGGTAAGTCCCATAGATTTACAAACATTTGAACACCTGATGAAATTGAAAGAGAAAATATCTTCCCACGCTCACTCGATATTCCAGAGACAACTTTTGCGTGACGAAATCTAGGAGAGGAAAGCCGTGTGTACTGAGAGTAAGGTACACATTGGCAGCATAACATATTGTGCCAAATTACCCAATTAGACAACGCGCTGAAGGTATCTGTCGGCCCGATCACTGAAGATGGCGCCAATCACAGGAACTGATCTTGGAAAATAGGTGGACATTTGGAATGTAGAGAAGGAATACTTCCCCACCTTGCGCAAGTAAGGGATAGAATGACATCATAATGAGAAACATACTGGTGATGGCTGACCTCGTCTCTTTCCACATAGTAGGTTTTGATAGCTTTGTGGTGCTAAGGTGGTGGATGCGTAGTAGTTAGTGCACCACAGTATACCAGTAGTTGTAGTTAAATCCGAGTCAAAAGTAAGAATAGCATATGCGACAACAGGCAGTGGTCTAGTTAGTTAGAAACCCACGTCCACATCGTTAGAGACGGGCACTGGTCCTCCTTTGGGGCTGCTAAGAAGCGGGATTTTGTTACTTATTTATGTGTTATTGTTAACTAATTATCTTGACACTCTGCATTTTTCCGTTGTTATTAAATATTGTTTTGTAAGTTCTGTATTAGTTTTCAAGGTTAGAGACCACATCTACAGACCGTAAATTCAAATAAATACCTAGGTATTACAATTAAGACCAACCAAAATTGGAAAGTACACACGGAAAATATAGTGTGGAAGGCGAACTGAAGACTGTGTTTCATTAGCAGAACGCTTAGAAGATACAACAATTCTACTTAAAGAAAATGTCTCCATTACACTCATCCTTCCTATTTTGGAGTACTGCTGTGCATTGTGGGATTCCTACCTGGTGTGACTAACAGAGGACGTGAAGAAGGTTCAGAGGCTCGTTTTGTATTCTCGCGATACAAGGAGAGTGTCACGGAAATAAGGCACGAATTGAGGTGGAAGTCATTAACAAAAAAATTCATATGTTTGTAAATTTATCGGACCAAACTGCGTGGTCATCAGTCCGTAGCTTACAAACTACTTAAACTAAGTTAAACTAACCTAAGGACAAACACACACATCCATGCCCCAGGGAGGACTCGAACCTCCGCAGCGAGGTGCCTTAGACCGCTCGGCTACTCCACCGGGGCAAGTCATTGAAAGAAAGGCGTTATTCGTTGCGGCGAGATCTATTTTCAAAATTTCATTCATAACTTTATCCTCCGAATACGAACATATTTTGTTAGCACCCACCTACATAGGGAGACATGATCATCGTAATAAATCAGATCGAAAACGGAAAGATTCAGGTGTACGTTTATCTCACGTGCTATTACAGAATGAAACAGTAGATAAATATGAAAGCGGTTCAATGAAACCTCTGCCAGGCACATAAATGTAATTTGAAGTTACAATATGTAGCTGTAGTTCGCGTGCCATCCGTGCTCAGTTTGGAAATGGAATACGTCACTGAAGACAGTTGTACTCCGATCAATGAAATTCCATGCCGAAAATGCTGGGCACGATGATGGCCTTCACACTGTTCAACCTGTTACTAAGGATGTCGTAGCCGCGGTGGAGTGGCCCAGCGTTCCAAGGCGCCTACCTGTGTAGCGCGTCGCTGCTCGCCGTCGGAGGTTCGAGTCCTCCGTCGGGAATGGGTGTATTTGTCGTCCTTAGCATAAGGACTTGGTTTAAGTAGTTTGCAAGCCTAGGGAGTGATAACCAGAGTAGTTCAGTCCCATAGCTTTACAAACATTTGAACATTTTTGAAGGATGACGTAGGAAGGAAGGAAGATTAGTGTTTAACGCCCCGTCGACAGCGTGGTCATTAGAGGCGGAGCTTGCGCTCGGATTGTTTGGGTAATGATGGGGAAGGAAATCGGCCGTGCCTTTTCAAAGGAACCATCCCGGCATTTGCATGGAGTGATTTAGGGAAATCACTGAGAACCTAAATCTGGATGGCCGGAGGTGGATGTCGTAGAACTGCGACCTTATTTAATGTGAACTGACCCCTTTGGTTGTTGTGCGATCATAATGTTTGCTCTGATATTCAGGATGGAGCTACTATGTAACGTTCAAAACCACCCGAAGCAGTGTAGGTTGTTTGTTTTTCAGCCCTCCTGTGGGATTATGGGGATTGGTGCCACTATGACACGTACATAAATAAAGTGGAAAAGGGTCTGTTTGAGTTTGGCAACTTCCTCGGTTCCTACATCGGAATAGTGAAGGTCTTCTGCTTGTAATCAGTGAATACTTGATAATAATGTTTGTTTGTTTGTATAGTCTATGGGACTTAACTACGGGGTCATCAGTCCCTAAACTAAAAACTACTTATGAACTACTTACGAACTAGGACGGCACAAATATCCATGCCCGAGGGGGGATTCGAACCCCCGACCTTAGTGGCCGTGCAGACCGTGACTGAAGCGCCTCAGTCCCCTCGGCCACCGCTGCCGGCTACTTGATAATATTATAGTGTTATACATGTGATGGCAAGAATGATGGCGCATTCCGAAACCAGTAGGAATAAACTAAAATTTAGAGAACAGCAGTGATGTCAAACATTTTTGCTGTTAAATGTAGTCTAAATAAAATATTTCACTGTAGTTAATCGCTGGCTGTTTTGAGTGAGACAGAGTAGGCAGTTGTAAGCAGTAGGCCTATGCAATATTGTTAAAGACAGTTTTAAGCAATTATAAATTGGTTTTAGTTTTAAAATTTAAACACAACCCGAAATTCCACCAAAAGATATAATTCACGATTTGTGGTGCAGATATACTTTAAACATTCAGGTTCATTGCTTTAGCTGACTATTAATTGCTTTTCTGCCGTACCTCTGCAAGATTAAGCAACAATTTTTCTTTTATTCGACGCTGAATACACTTCTATTTTCATCTAATTTAAAAATCAATTTGTACAGTGATTAAATTTACTTTAACGTGCTTAGTGACAATGATTCATTGTCGGACAGTCTTCAAAACTGAACCCCAAAGGGCACCGGGAAAGTTTTACAATATAGTGAATGATTACTTAACTTACTGAAAGTCACTTCTACTACATGCAATGCATTTCTTCATCATTTGAAACTACTTAAAACACAGGTTAAGCATTTCAAGCATACCACATATGCATTACCACGCTAGAAATTTATGCACCATTTCATTAGTGCCTTTGAGTATGGAAACAAGGTTGAGTCATATACGACGTATTAGTGTGTGAGAAGGATGTTGAAGTGTTTTGATTTGTATTCCGTTATATAGTCCATGTCCATTTTTTGCCGATGCGCTCGAACGTAGTTATGATAAAAGAAGCTCAACGACTTGAGAGCTTTTCCGCGCACGTACGTCCACTTCTTGTAGTTTTCTTACTCTTGATAAGTATTGTAAAAATTAAGATAGATTTCCTCGTCCGTTACAGGGCTATTCATTGAGAGGTAATCAAATTCTAATTTTTTGAGGATACCTTTTCAATGGGAGACACCTTTCTCGAGAAATATGGTGTCCGGAAAAAAGTTTCACCAGTTTTATGTGGCCTAGGAGACGTTAGTTCTGATTCCTCTGTTTCGATGGAATACCACACATCGGCAGTTCTTCTCTATCTTCCGTACTGCCACACGGGAATGGCCGTGCTCTCTAAGACGCCTTGCTGCGGAGTGCGCGACTGCTCCCCGTTGAGGTTCGAGTCCTCCCTCAGGTATGAGTATGTGTGTTGTCCTTAACTTAAGATAGTTTAAGTAGTTTGTAAGTGGTGACCACTGCGGTAATGTACCCAGAACTGTCATTGCGACATCCCGCTATGGGAAATGATCGCTGTCTCCATCGTGTATAGACACATCCTGATGTGCAGTCGAACATCGAAATATATATCGTTGCTTGTTCACAGGGAGTCGGATGCAAAATTTCCCTTGTGCCTGAGCTCGACAAAAAGTACCATTTTTATGGTTGCTCTAAAGTCGCCGGAATAATTTTCGCAGGTACTGAAACTGCGTACTTGTCGCGTGGTAAAAACGGTTTGGAACAGTCGGTGCACGCAGGCCGTGTATTTGCGTGCAAGGTGCGTACACGGCAGTGAGTGTGCAAGTGGCCGGCCGTGCAGCGCAGGTTGGATCGACTGCAGATCGATATTTAGCGGGCAGAGATTGGAGGGCCGGGATAAGAGTTTCAGGGGCAGTACTTGAACACGCGCTGCGCCCCATTGTCTCGGGCGGGACGGACCGCCGCGCCGCCGCACGCTACCATTTGCCGCCACCTTCATTTTCTGCCTTAAATACCGCTGTAGGCTTCACAACCAGTCCTATTTCTTGTTTACCACATCACGCCGTCTAGGCAGCTTCTAGAAGGAATTCGCACGGGACTTGTTGAGAGAACTCGCACGGACACAGCGGGAGAATCGTAATTTTCTCGCTTTGATTTATGTCCGTTTGGAAGTCATATCTCCTAATAGTGATGGCAGTAACACAATGTAAACATTTATTCTATCCTCGTAAAAACGATTTGGAAGGGAGGTGGCAGAAATGTAGGCTTTGGATTTTTCTCTTCTTCAATAAATTATGTACCTTTCCCATGAACCAAAGGCATTGCCGAGGTGGGGTGGCTATCGTGCCTCAACGATAGAGATAGCCGTACCGTAGATGCAACTAACTACAGCGGAGAGGTATCTGTGGAGAGGACAGACAGACGTGTGGTTCCTGAAGAGGGGCAGCAGCCTGTTCAGTAGTTACAGGGACAACAGTCTGGATGATTGACTGAGCTGGCCTTGTAACATCAGCTAACATGGCTTTGTCATACAGTTACTGCGAGCGGCGGAAAGGTAAAGTCGTTACTTTTCTCAAGGACATGCTGCTCTGCTCTTCGTTAAAATATTCCGGCTCTAAAATATTCCCCGCAAGTCGGCTTTATGGGCGGGGGCTACTCAGGAGTATGTCGTCACCAGGAAAGACAGCACTAGCATTCAACGGATTGAAGCGTGGAATATTAGAGCCCATAATCGGGCAGAGAGGTTAGATAATTAAAAAAGGCAAATGGATAAATTGATGTTAGATATTGTGGGGATTAGTGAAGTTCGGTGGAGAGATGAACATCTTTCAAAAATGTTCGTAAATCTATCGGACCAAACTGCGTGGTCATCAGTCCGTAGCTTACAAACTACTTAAACTTAGGTAACCTAACCTAAGGACAGACACACACCCATGCCCCAGGGAGGACTCGAACCTCCACGGCGAGCAACCGCACGCTCCGCAGCGAGAAGCTTTAGACCGCTCGGCTACTCCACCGCGGCTGAACATCTTTTCTGGCCAGGCCAATACAGGGTTATAGATACAAAATCAATCGCGGGTATTACAGGATTAGGTCTAAAATTGAATAAGGAAAAAAGGAATGCGGGTAAACAACTACAGTATGAACAGTGCTGTGATCGCATTGTCGTTGTCAAGATAGATATGAACCTAACACGGACCACAGTAGTACAAAATTATATGCCAACTAGCTCTGCCGATGAAGAGGAGATCGAAGAAATGTATCAGGAGGTAAAGGAAATTATTCAGACAGTTAAGGGAGAGGAAAACTTAATTGTGATGGAAGAATGGAATTCGGTAGTAGGAAAAGGAAGGGAAGGCAAAATATTACGTGAATATGGACTGAGGAAAATGAATCAAAGAGGAAACCGCCTGGTATAATTTTGCATGGAACATAATTTAATCATAACAAACAATTGGTTTAAGAATCATGAAAGAAGGATGTAACCTTGGAAGAGACCAAGAGACACCAGAAGGTATCAGGTAGATTATATAATCGTAAGACATAATTTTGGAGCCAGGTTTTAAACTGTAAGTCATATCCAGGAGCAGATATATACTCTGACCACATCTTATTGGTTATGAACTAGAGACTGAAACTGAAGAAACAACAGAAAGGTAAGAACATAAGGAGATGGGACCTGGATAAATTGAAGGAACTTGGGGTTCTTGAGAATTCCAGGTGTAGCTTTAGGCAACATTTGACAGAAACGGGAAAAGTGACACAGTAGAAGATGAATGGGTTGCTTTGATAGTTGAAATAGTGAAGCCAACAGAGGGCCAAATAGGTAGAAGGCAAGAAAAAAACCTTGGATTTCATAGGAAAGACTGAATTTAATTGATGAAAGGAGAAGATATAAAAATGCTATAAGTGAAGCAGGTAAAATGGAGTTGAGACAGCAGGAAATGCAAAATGGCTAAGTAGGAGTGGCTGGAGGACAAATGCAAGTCTGTAGAAGAATGTATAATTTGAGAAAGAATGGGTACCGCCTACAGGAAAATGAAAGAGACATTTGGAGACAAGAAAAGCAGCTGTATAAACATCAAGAACTCAGATGGGAAAGAAGGGAAAGCCGAAAGATGGAAAGAATGTATTGATGGGCTGTCGAAGGAAATGAACGTCGTGACAATATTGTAGGAAGAGAAGAGCAAGTAGATGAATATGAAATAGGAGATACTATACTGAGAGATGAATTTGACAGAGCACTGAAAGACCTAATTCGAAAAAAAAAAAAAGGCCGCTGGAGTAGACGATATTCCCTCAGAGCTACTGAAGTCTCTGGGAGAGCCAACCATAACAAAACTATTTCACCTGGTGTGTAAGATGTGTGAGGCACGCGAAATATCCTAAGACTTCAAGAAAAAATGTAATAATCTCCATTCAAAGAAAGTAGGCGCATGCATGTATGAAAAATACATAACCTTCAGTTTAATTAGTCATCATTGCAAAACTTTAACACGAATTATTAACAGAAGAATGGAAAATCTGATAGAAGCCGATCTCAGGGAAGATCAGTTTGGATTTAGGAGAAATGTACGATCACGGCAGGCAAGACTCACCGTACAACTTATCTTAGAATATAGATTTAAGGAAGGGCAAACCTACATTTCTAGCTTTTGTACATTTGGAGAATGCTTTGGTCAGTTTCGATTAGAATACACTCTTTCAAATTCTGAAGTCAGCAGGAGTAAAATATAGGGCACGGAAGGTTATATTCAACTTGTACAAAAAAAAAGACATCAGTTATGACAGTCGAAGGGCATGAAAGGGAAACATTCATTGGTTGGGAAGGGAGTAAGTCAGTGTTCAAATGTTTGTAAATTTATCGGACCAAACTGCGTGGTCATCAGTCCGTAACTTACAAACTACTTAAACTAAGGTAAACTAAGCTAAGGACAACACACACACCCTTGCCCCAGGGAGGACTCGAACCTCCACGGCGAGCAACCGCGCGCTCCGCACCTAGACGCTTTAGACCGCTCGGCTACTCCACCGCGGCAGTAAGTCAGGGTTGTAGACTTTGCCTAATGGTATTCAATTTGTACATTGAGCAACCTACGAAGGAAAGCAAGGAGAGATTTGCACAAGGAATAAAAGTTCAGGGTGAAGAAATAAAAACATTGCATTTTGCTGATGACGTTGTAATTCTGTCAATGACCGCAAAGGACCCGGAAGAGCAATTGAACGGAATGGACAGTGTGTTGAAAGGAGCGTATAAAATGAACATTAAGAATAGCAAACGCTCTCGCTATCTTATCTGGGATCTACGAGCGTGTTTCAGCCACATTTATTGCAGAATATTTTTAGACACTTTTCCAAAACGTGAATGCCCAAACAATATATCACTGCTGTTCTGAATGTTACCACAGCGGCAGAAGCATGCTGGACAGTGACGTCGCAGGAACACAAGACTCAAATACGCATTATAAAATTCACGAGGGAAAGAACCATGTTAAAAGCACGTGATGACGTAATTACAGGATTTCTAGAAAACGGCCAAATACTATGTTGCAAAGCACTACCAGGTTAGCTGTTTATATAATGAAGGGCGCCAAGTGAACGACTCGCCAAAGGCGCCTGGGTGGTTATGGCCGGCCCTAGTTGAGAACATGTTTTTTCACTAGGCAAAAAAAGACTACTGTGAGAGGGTGCATATTACAATATTATACGGAATTAGATAACACATTTTAAAAAATATCGTTGGACAACGGGTGAGGGGGTGAGCACAGAAATATGGCCGGCTGCGGTGGCCGAGGAGACTGAGGCGCTCCAGTCACGGTCTGCACGGCCACTACGGTCGGGGGTTCGAATCCCCCCTCGGGCATGGATATTTGTGCCGTCCTTAGTGTTAGCTAGTTCGTAAGTAGTTTGTACGTTTAGGGACTGATGACCCTGTAGTTAAGTCCCATAAGCTTAACAAACATTTGAACATTTTGAACAGAAATATGTGGCATAGCTCGAAAAATTAAAAATTTAAAAAAATGTTGTTTTACGTAAAATGTGGTAAACCATCTTCATCCAAGGCTTCCGTGAATTAAAATATAAAATTATTAGGAAGAATCCTTTCGTCAAATCTCCAGATAATACAGTCACGATCTGAAAACGACAAAGTGAAAACGTAAAATGTAGTAATAGCAGCGGCTACTAAACCCGTGGTATAACAGGAAAAAATATAGAAGAAAAGCTTACTTTCGTTAGGAGAAGCCAATGACGTCTTTGAGGGCAGAGCCTGGGGCGACCGATACACATAAATGCTCCAGATGCTCATAGCCGGCCAGGCAGACATTAAGCCGCGAAGAAGATTATAGAACAGTGGTAGCGAGCGTGTCGGGTAGTTCTTGTGGTTAGTTAACGACATCTGTTACCCAGTCGTAAAAGCATTGAAGCAAATAAATTGGAAGTCCCTAAGTTCTTATGGAAAACTAGCTATGCATCCGTGCTTAGGCCCCAACTGAGGTGGCGCAGTGGTAATACACTGGACTCGTAATCGGGAAACTGTTGTTCAAATAAACATTCGACCATCCACTTTTAGATTCGCCGTGATTTCCGTCACCAACTCCAGGCGAATGCCGAAATGGTTTCTTAGGAAAGGTACTGCCGAATTTCTTCCTCATCCTTAACAAAAATTGTCTCAGCTTGTGCTCTGTCTCTAATGACCACAATGTCGATGGGACGTTGAACTCTAATCTTCTGCCCTACTTTCCTTCCTTCCGTGCTCCGCAACGGAAGATAACGAAGGACCTTTCCCATACTATCGCGTTTTACAATTTATAACCCCTCTCGGTAGAAACATAACTCTTGTACTATCATTTAGTCAATAAATTCTTTATTCTAACCAAGGAGTCATATATAAATAAAATATATCGAAACGAGGAAAGAGAATTTGTAAAGTTATTAATACACAAAACGAAATCATAAAATTCGTATATCCTAGCCAAGTAAATTCATTGTCAGTGTGTATTCCTTTAAATATTGTGGATCTTAATTTTGGCGCTGACGTAAATTTCCGAAATACAACTGTCTCTGATTTTGAGCTAGGGGAAAATCTAACAGCGTTATGTATTGAGTATTTGGTGTACTACGAAATTTACAGCACCATCTGTTCGTTCTTTGGTGTGTCATGCCATACCACTAAGGAGAGCAGACTCCCTCAAGCTTTCAGTTACATTATCTTTTCTTTCGCTGAACTAACTGACCTTGATGAAATAAAGTCAGCAGATATGCTCAGCTTACATATGAAAACTCCATGAAAATTCGTTTGGTAGTTTTACAGCTTAGCGCGTTCAAACAGACACAAAGGGTTTAGATAAAGCTGCAAATTACAATATATTTCTGTTTCGTGATCTGATTTTGATAAAATAAAGCCTATATGCTGCCTCAAGCTACGCTCAAGACACGTGTGAAATTTGTCTCGTAGGTTTTGAGATTAACGTGTTCAAACGCACGATCACACACAACGATTTTAGACAAAGCTCTAAGTTACAGTATCTTTTCTTTTCTTGATCCGATTGTGATGAAATGAAGCCGCTATATTTCCTCCAAAACTTGCTTTATTTACTACTGAAAATAAATGGAAAATTCATATTGTAGATTGAGATTAGGGCGTTCGATTGACAAACAGGACAGTTTTAGATTAAAACAAATTAAAATATATTTTTACTATCATCCGAATTTGATGAAAGAAAGCCTTTATGCTGCCCTGAAGTTACGCGTGTGAACCCACTGCAAATTCCTGTAGTTCTTTTGGAGATTAGCGTGTAGACGAACAAACGTACAGGTGAAGTGCTTACAGATAAACCGTACGAAATCTTCTTTTCCACGATTCGGTTTTGTGCTTCTGTGCTGTTCAAAACAACGTTCAAGTTACAGAGGGTGGACAAAATATGAAGGGACACCTAACATAGACACAATATTCATTTATTAGTAAAGAGTTGACCCAACATTGGCTTTGAGAAAGTCGCAATTCTTCGATAAACAAATACTTATAGTGGTTTTTATAGTTTCCAACTGAATGTTATCTATTCTTGTACCAAACCATCCGGCAATTACTTCTGCTATGTAGGAGCTGTAAATGTGATTCTCGCTCTCTGCTCTAAAACTCCCCATAACGGTTCAGTTATGCTGAAACATGGCGATTTTGAAGCCTAGGGGAGATGTTTGATAATTTTCTGATGGCCTAAAAACTGCGCCTGAACTTTTTTGGCTGTATTTATTGGCGCAGTATCATTGAAATATAAAGAGTCAAAGAAACTGGTACGCCTGCCTAATATCGTGTAGAGAACATCCCGAGGGGACTGAGGCGCTCCAGTCACGGTCTGCACGGCCACTACGGTCGGCGGTTCGAATCCCCCCTCGGGCATGGATATTTGTGCCGTCCTAGTTCGTAAGTAGTTCATAAGTAGTTTGTAAGTTTAGGGACTGATGACCCCGTAGTTAAGTCCCATAGACTTTACAAACATTTGAACATTTTGCGGTCGGCCGCTCCGCCGCGGCGGGTGGAAATATCTTGCAAGGTATCCCAGATATGCTCAATAATTTTCATGTCGGGGGAGTTTGGTGGCCAGAAGAGGTGTTTAAACTCAGAAGAGTGTTTCCACTCTGTAGCAATTCTGAGCGTGTGGGCTGTCGCATTGTTCTGCTGGAATTGCCCAAATCGGTGGGAATGCACAATGGACATGAATGGAGACACGTGATCAGCCAGATGCACACGTGTGTGTCACCTGTCAGTGCTGCCTTTTGGCGCCTCCCGGTCACGCATGCCATACGACTTTACTTTCTATCTGTCAGTGTCACATCTCCACGTATTAGGGGCCACATATCAAATCCTTGCGCCCCACGCCATTACTAAGCCTTCCCCAGCTCGAACAGCCCCCTGCTGAAATGCAGGGTCCATAGATCATGAGGCTGTCTCCATACCTGTACATGTTCATCCGAGACTCATTAGACCAGGCAACATGTTTCCTGTCATCAGTCCAATGTCGGAATTGACGGGCCCAGTCCAGGCGTAAAGCTTTGCGTGGTGCAGTCAGCAAGGGTATCGTATTGGGCCTTTGGCTGCGAAAGCCCCTATCGATGATGTTTCTTTGAATGGGTCACACACTGACACTTGTTGATGGCCCAGCAATGGAATCCGCAGCAATTTGCGGAAGGGTTGCACTTCTGTCACGTTGAACGATTCTCTTCACTCGTCGTTGGTCCCATTCTTGCAGGATCTTTTTCCGGCCTTAGCGATGTCGGATATTTGCTGTTTTACAGTATTCCCGATATTCACGGTGAAACGGTCGTACGGGAAAATCCCCACCTCTCCACTACCTCAGAAATGCTGTGTATCATCTCTCTTGCGCCGACAGTAACACCGCGTTCAAACTCACAAATCCTGATAACTGGCCACAGCGCCGTCCTCTTAGTGTTTACTCATCTATGTGTTTGCATACGTATGCATATATTACTCGGACACTATATCGTTGACAGTCGGCCTTGAGCGTAAACAATTGAGTACTATTCATGTACCACTTTACAAGACTGATAAAACCGCTTCCGCCAGGGGCGTAGGCTTTGGGGAAGAAAGTCTTACATTCTGTGAAATTATTTGTCTTCTTGCATAAAAAAAAGCGTGTCCGTTTGTTTGTTTTCCTAATTTGATTATGGTCGCGGCTGACTGCCGAGATATAATGTTCGAGTAGTACCAGTTTCTTTGGATTTTCTGTGTGGATGCCCAAATCATGACGAAACCGATCCAATGTTTGGCTGTGAGAAGCAGGCATGTCGCATAGTAGTCTTCTTTTAGCGTTGTCGGTACATAAACCGGTTGTTCCTAGGAAGCAATGTAAACGATTGCTCGTCAAATTCATGCAGACAACAAGTATGCAGATTTTACAGTGGTGGTACCACTTCGTTTGCGTTGGCTTTGGTTACTATACCTGGCGTCATATAAGAAGGCACTTCCGCGCATAGAGGCGGAGTGATAGGGGAAGCATGGAGGGGAGGAGCTATGGCTGAGCGCCAACAGTTGCGCCTGCGGGAGAAACATTGCGTAACTCGCGGCCAGCCATGCGCCTACAGAATGAACATTATTGGCTGTCATTGCGGTAATGGAGGGGGATGCGCAGAACGAATGAAAACTGGGCCGCTTCCGTAGCTGACGCCTACTATAGTGTTTCACAAACGCATTCCTTCAATAAATGTTAAGCTCCAGCTGTACTGTGTTCGTCGAAACGGTTACTCAGGTGAATGTTGAGTTTTGCATTCGCTTATGCTGTGGTAGTTTTGTTTTGTCTGAACACAGTCCGTTGTAAGACTCATCGTCGTTGTCAGGTAGGCTCCTTTGGGGGGGGGGGGGGGGGCGGTGATCTTGGGTTAAATCACTCAACTGGAAACTGAAGGGTCGCGTGTTCGAAACCCAGTCGCACCTCTGATTATTTCAGTCTGTGCTTTAACCCAAGCTTCACCTCTTAAGGATGTGAGGAGTCGCCAGAAACGACACGTAGTTCGAATTCCACGTTGAGCTGTAGGTCTCCTTTCCCCGGTTGGATAACTGGGGTAGGCTAGGGACACGCAAGTCGCCCAAGGGCGTCCAGTTGTAAGACTTGCACCAGGCCAATGAGCACACGAAATTATTATTGTTATTACCGTATTTTGGAGAACGCTGTCACTACCAAATAGTGATGTAAGGAAGGTACTGGCACCTTGCTTTGACAACATTGCCAGAGAAGGCACAGTACCACGGTTCAAAATGAACCAGTGCCAGTGGCACTGCTGTAAAGATAAATCCGTGAAACGTTTGCAAGAGTAGAAAGGTCCAGGGGGCTCACGGTTCTTTCGTGAATATGTGCGTGGCGAGTGTGGGGTCCCGAGGTCTTTCTTCCTCTTTCCTCCCTGGATTGCATTTCCTTTCCCTTCCCCTCCTTTCTTGTTTTCACCCATTCCCCTCCTCATTGGGAGACTGATGACCTTAGCAGTTTGGTCCCTCTTTCTCAAACAAACACCCAATAGAAAGGTCTGTGTCGTGGACATTGACCTTAAAGGCCCACTTCATATTTAGCGAGAGTGAGAACATATATAAATTAAGCGTGATTTTGCATGAGTACGTCGAATAGTACGGCAGGCACAGGCACTGTTGCCGGACGAAGCATTATTGTGTGTGGCCTCAGACGTCTCTATATCTGGCGTCATATAAGAAGGCGCTTCCACGCATAGAGGCGGAGCGATAGGGCAAGTGTGGAGGGGAGAAGCTACGCCCGAGCGCTAACAGTTGCGCCTGCGGTAGAACCATTGCGTAACTCGCGGCTAGCCATGCGCCTGCAGAATGAATATTATTGGTTGTTATTGCGGTAATGGAGGGGGATGCGCAGAAGGGCTGAAAACTGGGTCGCCTTCGTAGCTGACGCCGACTATAGTGACTACGGTACGGCATGGCACGTACAGTGACAGGCGCAGACGTAACAACACGTCACGTACGGTAACAGGAGACCGCTTCTACAGTGTGTGTTTACTTCGTTGCTGCCGGACCGTGCCACGCTATACTCTATTTTTTTATTTTATTTTTTATTTTTTTTATTTATTACTGGTTTTCTTCAATTCCGTTTTAGTAAAAGGTAGACGAAAAACTAGTCCTTTCTTGAGATATTTCACTTCAGATGATACAAACCAGTGCATAACAGTGTGTCATATCTGTAAATCTCGGCCGGCCGCGGTGGCCGAGGGGACTGAGGCGCTCCAGTCACGGTCTACACGGCCACTACGGTCGGGGGTTCGAATCCCCCCTCGGGCATGGATATTTGTGCCGTCCTTAGGATTAGCTAGTTCATAAGTAGTTTGTAAGTTTAGGGACTGATGACCCCGTAGTTAAGTCCTGTAGACTCTACAAACATTTGAACATTTTTTTTGTAAATCTCGTATGTCGTTCAAATCAACAACATGATTAAAACGGCATATGCTTCGTCGCCACCAAACTGTAAGCGAATAAAGTGAACAAAATACTGCTCTAGAATGTGAATGGGCCACGGTGGAGTGGCCGAACGTTCTAATGTGCCTTGCTGCGGAGCACGCGATTGCTTGCCGTCAGGGGTTTGAGTCCTCCCTCGAGCATGGGTGTTTGTGTTATCCTTAGCATAAGTAGTTTGTAAACCTAGGGACTGATCACTAACGTAGTTAAGTTCCTTAGATTTACAAACATTTCAATGTGAATGTAAATCTAATTTGAGTGTTTTTTGGTGTATTTTGCATGTAAATATTAAAATGAATTATGTTATGCAGAGTGTGGCGCGGGAACTTCCTGTTTTGAAACGCGCGGCACACATCGGCTGTTACTCATTGTTATGTGAGTTTCAGTGCAATCAAAGATCCGAGACTCAACTTTTTTCCGCCGTTGCGGCCTACTTTTTTAATGGACATCGGTCATCAGAACTCGGCGTACATTCAAGAAACAGTTCAAATTTAAAAAAAAAAATTTTTTCCTCCCTTTTTTTTTTAAAAAAAATCTAAGAGTTAACTGCTGTGGTTATCAGTCCCTAGGCTTACAAACTACTTAAAATAACGCACACTAAGGACAGGCCGGCCGAGGGGACTGAGGCGCTCCAGTCACGGTCTGCACGGCCACTATGATCGGGGGTTCGAATCCCCCCTTGGGCATGGATATTTGTGCCGTCCTTAGTATTAGTTAGGTCATAAGTAGTTTGTAAGTTTAGGGACTGATGACCCCGTAGTTAAGTCCCGTAAGCTATAAAAACATTTTGAACTAAGGACAACACATACACCCACGTCCCAGGAAGGACTCGAACCTCCGACGGCGAGCAACCTCGCGCTCCACTGCAAGGCGCCTTAGAGCGCTTGGCCACTGTACTGCAACCGGAAACAGTTCAAAATCCCGCCTGCAGGTCGTGTTCCTGATGCGAAATCAACTATTATGTAGGTAGACACCTTTATGGATAGTGGAAGTGTGCACATAAAGAAACCAGGACGACGGAGCGGTCTGTGGCGTGCCAGTCACTTTTAAAATTTTTAATATTTTAATTTTTAATTTTTTTTTTTTTAAATAATGTAGTTC
Organism: Locusta migratoria; assembly: GCA_026315105.1. Lineage (NCBI taxonomy): Eukaryota > Metazoa > Arthropoda > Insecta > Orthoptera > Acrididae > Locusta > Locusta migratoria. The sequence continues at coordinate 239,433,029 of CM048755.1, forward strand.
CCGCGATGCACCCTGATTCTATATGTAGTTCCTTTTTCGTCCTTATATGAAGCATAAACATTTTTATTGTGTGCATTGAATAAGTTGGCGTCGTGGCACTGATGGTGACTCGTTTGGCACTGGCACTATACACACCAGTGGCAGCTGAGGCACTGGAATTTTCATCACTACTATCGAGGATATTGTCGTTAATGAAACATCACAGGTGCTCCCACTAACTGCGCACCATTGAGTAGGTCACATTGGAAGTCTGATAGACCATGAGTTTCACCATTCATTTGTGTGTGATACTGTTGCAGAACAAATGTACACTGTACTGCAATGTAATGTCCAAGACTTCGTACGTCAATAATGCATTGCGGTGGCATCACTGTGTTTAGACGTATGCATGGATGCAACTTACAAGATGTAGTATACTGCACGGTGTTCATATTATTTTGTCCACTCCATGTAAATGGGAAAACTGCATCAAATTTCCTCGAGTAGATGTGAAGACAAGTGTGTCCAAACATATTAATAGCTGACATGATGGCATACAGTTTTATTGCAGTAAAAGATGATTCATGCCCTATAAGCTAATCTCTGTAATGAATATCATAGCCTGAAGGTGTAAACGGAGAATTAAATCTAATTCATAATAGCTTTGTGTTGTGTTTACTTCAATTACGTCAGTCACATGGTGCGAAACATATTAGGTGAATGCACACTTTGCCACTCAGAACTAAAACATAGGTGACTTAGGTTAAAAAGAAGTATTGTAGATATGATGCATTTCTGCATTCGTTTGCCTGAAAAATGCTGTTTTTAAAATAAACTACCAGGCCTATAATTTGTAATTTCTTAATACATAAATAGTACCGAACAGAAACATGTATACCAAGATAGGTGGCGCAGTGGTAACGTACTGGACTCGCATTCGGGAGGATGGTAGTTCCAATCTACCTCCGGCCATCCAGATTTAGGTTTTCTGTGATTTCCCTAAATCACTTCAGGCAAATGCCAGGATGGTTCCTTTCGAAGGGCGCAGCCGATTTCCTTCCCCATTCTTACCCAAAACTCCGAGCATTAGCTCCGTCTCTAATAACCGAGCTGTCAATGGGACGTTAAACCCTAAGCTTCCTTCCTACAGAAACCTGTCTTTAGCTAGATATTACTTAAAAATTTATATGGAACAATGTATATTAACTACTCTACCCTGCATAATAAACGTCATGGGACAATGGAGCACAGATGGTGCAGGTGTGTTGTTTGTGCACCACACTCCCCTTGTGCCAGCTGCAGTTGTATAAGAGATTTTCTGAGACGTAGTTTGCACTTGATGCGTTCAACATACAGCGTCATACAGCTCATCAAAGAGGGTACGGTAGTCAGTGTCCCAGCAAAGAAATTTAGATTTCGACAGAAGTGCGGGAATTTGGCTTCACACATCCTCAAATTCAAATGTTTGTAAATGCATGGGCCTTAACTATTACAGTTATCAGTCCCTAGGCTTATACACTACTTAAACAAACTTAAACTAACCTAAGGACAACAGACACACCCACGCCCAAGAGAGGACTCGAATCTCCGACTGGGAGCAACCGTGTGCTCTGCAGCAAGGCGCCTTGGAGTGCGCGGCCATTCCACTACCGCTTCAGGCACTCAATTGTTTCCAGTTTGTACTGTGAATGGTTGAATGAAGGTGTAGCAGTCCACAACAGATAAACTACCAGCTGTCCAGCTACCCTTACCCTTGATGACTGCGACCTGCAGCATTGGAAACGGATGGTCAATAGTGACAAAAGGGCAACAGGGCAGCAAATAATGGGTCAATTCAACATAGGACTTGCTGGACCAACAGCAGCTAGAGACGAGGCCTCACAACAGCCGCTGGGGCACAGCACACTGCCTCATAGTGGCCAGCCAGTAAGCTGGTAGTCGCGACCTGGTCAGTGTATCGTGACATGGGTTGTTGTGAGGCCTTGTCTCCAGCTGGTGTTGGCTGGACATGTCTCTCCCAGTGGATAAGCCATTGAACATGGATTCCATGGCATATGGGAGCCACCACCACCACATATGATGTAGACAGCCCAAAGAAGCTGTGGTCCAAGGCAGTGATATGTTATATTCAGGGGTGATTTGTTATGGTATGGAATGGCCCCCTTGTTATTCTGGAAGCAACTTTAAAATTTCCACAGTATTTTGAGCTGCTTGGGGGCCATCTCAAGCCATTTTTGTCCTTCCAACACACTGGCAGTTCTACAGTGTTTCAAGATGATAACTAGTGCCACATCGCCACCCCAGCTACCAGCAATGATCCTAGGAACGTGTAGGAGAGGTCCAAACACTGAGGTGGCCACCCCGGAGTCCAGACTTGAACTCGACTGAGCATATCTCAGATGTCCTAGAACACAGGATCTGTGTCATGAATCTTGCACCCGTGAACAGACCAGAATTGTCTGTCTCTCTGCAAAAGATTTGTTGTCAGCTGCATGCAGATGAGTACCAGAGTCTGGCAGTCTCACTTCCATGGTGTCTCACTGCGGTCCGCAGGGCCAGAGAGGGGCCCACGTGATGTTAGGTGCCTGTCCCATGACATCTGCTGAGTCAGTGTGAAACTTGACAATGAAATCAAAACTATAAATTATTGTACACTGAAACGTCAGTGTATATAACAAAACGTGTGTTCTGTGCTGTTCATTCAATATCCATTCTTCAAAATGTATAACATGACTGAAATGATGTCACATAGGGGTATGTACTCTAATTGTAACTAACAGATGTACTGAAGCCATTGTAAAATAATTACAGTAGCAATAGTAACTACATTAATTAGAAATATTTCAACATGTAGAGTGTTTGAGGATATGGATACCGGTGATGTGAAAGAGTGACCTCACTTCTGACCAAGATTTTCAGATCATATAGGGTGAAGATTTTTTTTGAACAGACTGATGACCATGCAGTTTGGTCCGATAAATTTATAAACAAACAAGTTTTTGAAAATATGTTGCAGACAAACAGTAGAAAATGCAAGAAGAAAAAACAGAAGGAAATGTAGATGGAAAAAAATGATTATCAATCATCTCATGCAGAAGCACGTGTAGCCTTGGAAACACTTTTGAAATGGTTAGAAAAACAGAGTGTGATACCGGGTAGTTTACTACAATTAAAACGAATTTGTGATGTATCAACAATGAAGAGAAAAAAAGATTTTGTTAAATGGCAGTTACCGTATATATTAAAATGAACCACAGTAACTGTTCTGTATGGCTTTTGTTAGGTATTGAATGATAATGTTGGAGTATTTTAGTAATTTTAAGAGAATTTGTATGAAAATGAAAAATGATTTTTATTGTTCAAATGTTCAAATGTTTGTATAGTCTATGGGACTTAACTATGGGGTCATCAGTCCCTAAACTTACAAACTACTTATGAACTACTTACGAACTAGGACGGCACAAATATCCATGCCCGAGGGGGGATTCGAACCCCCGACCGTAGTGGCCGTGCGGACCGTGACTGGAGCGCCTTAGTCCCCTCGGCCACCGCGGGCGGCATTTCTATTGTAATTATTACAACAAACATTTTGCATTAACCATAGAAACATGACCAATGATAACATACCTTAAAGATAAACATACATGAACATCTTTCTTGAGTTAATAATATATTCAATTAAACAGATGTTTTAATTATCCGAATTACAGCTACAATTAGTTGGGATATAACTGAGTCTCTACTGTAATTGGTTTTTTTAACAGTATTTGCAATGTTATGCCCTATCGTAGGGTGTTGAATGAAAGAAAACTAACAGTTTATCTGACACCATAGCCTCTCTTATCCTTTTCTTATGACCCCCATGCTAGATATATATACTGAGTGCAAAGAACTTTTCCAGTCTTCCTGGAATTGTCATTCTGTAAATTTATCGAATAGGGTTTCAAGAGAAGGGCAAAGCCTTTCTTCCTAAAGTCACTAAACATGTTGTTTCCACTTCTATACTGGTTATAGTGACATGCTATCATCAATGTTTGATGTCAGTTATATTTGAGTAGAACTCCATTTTCTGGAGAAGAACTTTGAAATCAGTCACACTAGCATCTTACATGCAATTTCCTTTACTGATACACAATGCATTTCCAGAACACAACCAACAAATCTGAATGTTCCTTTTGCATTCCACAACACCAAGATTATGTATTCTTCCCATTTTATATTGTGGTCATCAGTCTGGAGACTGGTTCATGTTAGTCTGACCTGGCAAGTCTCTTCATCTATGTGTACTATTGCAACTTGTTTCATTTGGACTTGTTTTACTGTAATCAAGCTTTGGTCTCTTTGCATGGTCTACCACCTCCCCCACTTACCTGCAAAAAAGCTGACAATTCTGTGACACAGGAAGACCCTGTGAATCAATCCTTTTAATCAAGTTGTGCAGTAAATTTTTGTTCTGTGCAGTTCAGTCCAGTACTGGAATTTTAGTTAAATGAACTACACATTCAGTCTTCAATTTGTTCTGTGACATTAAATTTCAAAAGCTTGAATTCTTATCTTGTCTGAACATTTATTGTCCACATTTCACTTTTGTACAGGGCTACATTCGAGACAAATACCACCAGAAAAAACTTCCTAGCACTGAAATTTATACACTGCTTGCCATCCAAAATGTAGCACCAAAAAGGACTAGAGATATTACAACCAAATTGATTTTGATTATAACACACTGTACAAAGATCACATGGTTGTGAGTACATGACATGTGAAATGAGAAATATCATGAAATCAGTATTATTGAATGTTGCTGCCAATTCAGTTGGTATTGAAACATATTTAAGTATGTTCCATTCTCTTATTGTTTCAGTTGTCCTGCTGGATACAACAAGAGAAGAAACGTTAGAGTGGACGAGGTATCCATATGGACCACAGGCTGTCACACCGGGGGTATGTTTATTTAGTTTAGCAATAAGAAATTACTATTTGTCTTTCATTTTTGTGTGCTAATGAAGGGGGTTTATTATAAGGTGACACAAGTATAATAAGATCTGCACCTGAAGGTGGGGGTGGATGGGGCAGTGTATGAGAAACACATAGGGTGAATCACCCAACACTTGCACCACAATTATTGTGGAAACAGAAAGTGCGATTGATGTACGGTTTTCACAGAATGGATTGGTAGTCAGGGGCTCATATTTTTAGCCAACAAACAGGTTGTAATATTACTTAGAAAGTGTAATTTTTATGCAAACATACAGTTTTTTAAATGGAACAATGGTTGTTTATATCATGCACCGGAATTTTTGACACCAGACATTTTTATCACGTTTAGTTTGGCAGCTACAACCGTTCAAAGTTTCAGGGGCGGAGGCTGCGATAGTGTACCTGAGTGGCTGAATGGCTAGCCCCAGGGGCACGGCCCACCATCTCATGACCACCAGCCAGCCAGCCAGCCAGCGACGCTGCCCCCAAAACTTTGAATGGTTGTAACTGCCAAACTAAACATGATAAAATCGTCATTCAAAATTCTTTGTACACAGCTGGTGTCAAAAATTCCAGTGCATAATAGAAACAACCATTGTACATTTGAAAAATTGTATGTTTGCATAAAAAATACACTTTCTAGGTATTTTTACAATCTGTTTGTTGACTAACAATATGGGTCCTTGACTACCAACCCAATCTGTGAAAACCACACATCAGTCGCACTTTCTGTTTCCACAATATTTGCAGTCCAAGTGTTAGGTGATGGGGGGGGGGGAGTGTAAAATTATGTTACCTTATATACAACGCACAGTTCTTAGTGAACTGTTAAGGTCTTTTGCAACTGTATTAATTACAAAGCATAAAGCACACATGTATCACTGCCTGCATTGGCAGTGAATTGAGTGCCACTGGTACCACATCTGGTAACATGGTTATACAGGGATAAAACTACCTGCTTCATGGCAGTCAGATACCACTTAACAGTGGCCAACTTCATGAAAATTTAACATGAAAATTTAACTACTTAGGGGTTTTCAAATTATATGATTTTATATTGCCATGGGATGAGCCATTCATATCAATACACAGTAATACTTCCTCAGAATGCATTATTCCCAGTCAGACTCTCATTGCCATTTTGCTTTTGGTCATCTTTTAAAAGTGTTGCTTACTCTTTACTGAATTTTATCACAGTAAGGACTTAGTATGAAATTATTAAGTGCACTCAAAATTATTAATTTAACAGCTAGATCTTTAATTGTATAAATTGTGATATATTTCTATATGAAGCAGATTATATTTATTAAATAAAATATTCTAAAGTGCAAACTTTGAATTCATTAGCAACTACTTTCAATCCATAAGTGGACCACCTTCAGGTTACACTCTAATAAATAGTATTTACATTTAGAAGGATGTCCAAATAAACTCTGCTCCATGTCAACTTTGGGTATAACTTTGTTTTATTTTCTTTTTAATTTAATGTAATTATAAAGTATTAACAAAAAACACTGTTACCCAAAACGTTTCCAAAAATATCTGATGAAGCAGATTGCTACCTAATTGCAATGAAATATATCAGTTGGTTCAATATATAATTACTTAAAAATTCTTGTTGTAATATGAAGCTGTTGGATAGAACCTAAGGCTTGATTAAGGTGCTGGATTACTACTTAACTTTTTAAGATATCATTTTGGACAGGCAGCTAAAATATATGAATAGCTGCTTGCTATGCTAAAATACCAGCATCAGTGTTTCCAGCAAACAGTGACTGATTAAACAAGATATATGGCAGCATCCAAGTGGACCTGATAACTGACAATTGTCAGTTACTTGATTGTTATTGTAGTTTGACATAATTGATACAGTCTTAGGCTGTCATGACCATGTTTTTTTTAATTTTTACACCTTTGTTTATTGTTTTCCTTTAGGTAGACATCAATGTAATCTATTTCTTACATAAGCTGACAAGGAAAACATATGTTCTTGCCTTCACTGATATGATTGATATTAATAAGGTGTGTAGAGCATTGTTCAAGCTTCAATATATACAAAGAGGTAGATCCAACTCTCAACCGTTTACAAGAAAATTGATTTTAAGTTTTCGGGATGCCTACATATACTATTTTGTTGTTCTAGTGGGCAAGGAGTCCATAGACGAGTATATAAATGCTTAATTTTGTAAAATTGTGGTCCCTGGATTGAATCTCTCTACTGTTTTTTTTTTTTTTATATTCTCACATAACTCAAACAACAGATTTATGATGACTGTCCAAATTATCAACATTAATGATTCATTTATTAGTATCTTAATTTTATTATGAACACTAATCTCCCCCCCCCCCTTTTGTAAAGATATTATAAATAAAGAAAAGCATATAGAGCCATTCTGAATCAAATCAGTATAGTCTCTCTGTTTATATAATTGAACCTATATTTGTGACATGTATGGAGTACTGCAGGAATCAGGATGATATTGATGTAGAAACATGTAAAACTATAATTATTCTTATATTATCATAGCTGCCAACTATTACGGATTGTCCGTAATTGTTACGGATTTATCGTCATATTTACGGAGTTACGGGAAGTTCGTGAAAAATTACGGAAACTAGACATTGTACGATATGATGTGTTTTAAGAAAATCGGAGTAGTTACTATCTACATTTTGGCAATAGCCGATACAAGTTTTATATAAGTAATTCATTTCAATTCTGAGTACGTTCAAATATTTGTAGAACTTATGGGACTTAACTACGGGGTCATCAGTCCCTAAGCTTATAAACTACTTATCAAATAGCTAAGACTAAGGACGGCAGAAATATCCATGCCCGAGGGGGGATTCTAACGCCGGCCGCGGTGGCCGAGGAGACTGAGGCGCGCCAGTCACGGTCTGCACGGACACTACGGTCGGGGGTTCGAATACCCCCTCGGGCATGGATATTTGTGCCGTCCTTAGTTGTAAGTAGTTCATAAGTAGTTTGTAAGTTTAGGGGCTGATAACCCCGCAGTTAAGTCCCATAAGCTTAACAAACATTGGATCATTTTGGGGATTCGAACCCCCGACCGTACTGGCCGTGCACACCGTGACTGGAGCGCCTCAGTCTCCTCGGCCACCGCGGCCGGCTCTGAATACGTAACAAAGCTGTAGGAAATTTTAAAGATAGCATTTCCGTTGGAACAAATCTGGATCAAATCCGGCCTATAATCACCTACACACCTACCCAAATGCACGCTCACACACCCAAGATCTATGTAAATTCTATGGTCTATAATGAGTATAATTTCTTTGCTTCAAGCTTAACAGCCCACGTGTTTTACCGGGTGGCGGAAGTTAGCCAGTTCGTTTCCGAAGAGAAAAGATTTTACTGGCTTTTCTCGCGGGTACATGTTTTCATAGCAGTTTTGTGCAGCTCGAATGAAATGTGAGTGATGAGCCATTTGTGACACCTCTGTTCAGTGGTTTCATTCGTCGTTTAAAATCCAAAACCATTTTGTGTATCCTTAGCTGCTAAGGATATTATATTTTTTAAAAAAATGCAAGGAATTTCACCCTTTTCTGTTCCTTCGGCAACTGTGAACTTTCCGTAAATACAGTTAATTCAAACTTAAAGGAATATTTCTAAGCCACTCACGGTATTTACACAAATGGGTTAGGTTCTTCCACCTAACCGCAGTCTTTTGAAACAGAATAGTTTTTATAATCTTTAGGAATACAGTGTCAGACTTAAATTTTTAAAATGTTCTTGGGACACGACCGTAGCCCCACGTCCTCTTCGGTCTTGCGCATCATTACGGACAGCCGATTGTAAAGGTTGGCAGTTATGTATTATAGAAGGAGACCTTCTAGGTGGGAAAATGGTATAAAATAAAGATTTTTGACTTACCTAAAGTACAGGCTCGTCGATAGAAACACGAAACACACACAAAAACACACAACCATTTGAGCTTTCGCCACCAGTGGTGGCTTCTTCGGGAAAAAGAGGGAGGAAGGAGAGGAGAAAGGGAAGGATACGGGTTTTAAGGAAGTGGAAAAGGAGCCATTCCAGGAGTGGAAGGACTTACCTTAGGGGACAAAAAGGAAGGTAAACAAATACACACACACTCACACATATCCACATCCAAACACACCTAGGCAGACATTTGTAGAAACTTTGGTTTCCACCCCTTTACCTCCTAAATCCCTACTTGTCCCAGTGGATGCCACCTCCCTATACACCAACATCCCACATGCCATGGCCAACTACCTCTCCCAATGTCCCTCTGAATTCAAGCCTGATACCTCAATCCTCATAACCCTCACCAACTTTATCCTAACTAACAACTACTTTTCCTTTGAGGGGAAAGTTTATCATCAAACCCATGGCACAGATATGGGCACCCACATGGCACCCTCTTATGCCAACCTATTTATGGGCCATATGGAGGAATCTTTCCTAGCATCCCAAAGCTCCAAACCTCTGGCCTGGTTCAGGTTTATTGATGATATGTTTATGATCTTGATTCAGAGCCAGGACACCCTATCCTCCTTCCTTCAAAACGTCAACTCCTTTTCCCCCGTCCACTTCACCTAGTCTTCCTCAATGCAACCCACCATGTCATATTCCTGGATGTCAACCTCCACTTCACTGATGACTCATTCCACACTTACATCAATATTAAACCTACCAACCACCACCAGTACCTACACTTTGACAGTTGCTATCCCTTCCACATAAAAAAAATCCCGTCCTTAACGCCTGGCCACCTATTGAAGCTGTATCTGCAGTGACAAGAACTCCCTTTCTCAATATGCTGAGGGTTTCACAAAGGCCTTCACAGACAGAAACTACCCCACAGACCTATTCCACAAACAGATCTCCATTGCCGTATCCCCACACATCTCAAATCCTCCCTCTACCATCAGTAACCACCCACAAAAGAGCACTCCCCTTGTCACCCAGTATTACCCTGGATTCGACATATCCCTGTGAAGACACATTGCAAGACCTATCCAATCCACCCACACAGCACTTCCTTTTCCAGTCCTGTCACGGGCGTATTCTACCCTATCAGAGGTCAGGCCACCTGTGAAAGCAGCCATTTAATTTACCAGCTGTGCTGCAATCTCTGCGCAGCTTTCTATATTGGCATGACCATTAACCAGCTATCCATTAAGATGAATGGCCACCTTCCAAACTGTGGGAAAAACAAGGTGGACCACCCTGTGGCACTACATGCAGTGGAGCATGTACTTGATTTCAATGGCTGCTTTACAACCTGAGCCATCTGGATTCTCCCACCCACCACCAGCTGTTCTTAACTGCACAGATGGGAGTTATCCCTACAGCACATTTTCCAATTCCAAAATTATCCAGGCCTCAACCTACGATAACTTCCCTTTTTTCCACAGCCAACAGTTCCTACCTCTCTATCCTAAAACACTCCTATTTTGAGTGGTGTGTGTGTGTGGTGCATGTGTGTTTGTTTTATTTTAAAACATCTCATTTAAGCTGCATCGTGTTCCTCCCATCTAATACATGTTCTGCAAGGCCATGCTGTATCCATCCCCATCACTGAGACGCAACCTTCCTATTCCCCCCCCCCCCCCCTTCTGTATTTCCACACCCTCAGTACATGAATCAGAGTGCAGCAGCTGGAGATGATTGTTGTGTGACTGCGTTGTGTGCCCGTGTGATTGCGTGAACATTCTATTTTCTGAAAAAGGCCATGGCTCAAAGCTGAAGTGTTGTATGTGTGTGTCTTTTTTTCATGTGCCTGTCGTAGCTTGACATCACATCTTTGCAGTGAGTTGTAAACTGTCCTTAACTATGTTGTTAATTCCAACCTGAACTTTCTGCTATTAGAATAATTATTCTTACATCTAGCACCCACAATGAACATTGGGGGGGGGGGGGGGGAACCACACTGATGAAAAAATTCAATTTTCCTATAGTAAAAAAAAAACTTGGTTTCCATTCATAGACATTTCTTGATCATCACACAATTTTGTGGTGTACCACACATATTGAAGCATCACAGTGTATTTGTACAGATAATTGATGGTGTACAGCTGATTGAATTCTTGTGCAGCACTTCTCTAGAAGCTATTTCTGTACTACATTTCATGATGTATGAGCCATTTAGTAGCCACTTTATACAGTTTTTCACCTGCCTGCAGAAATTAACTTCACTGGGCTACACCAACTGAGTATATATTGGAAGAATTACTTTAATACTGCATGTTGGCAGGCCCCCTCTATCTTGAAACATAAAAATAAATAAATAAATAAAAATCCAGGTTCATTTGCACTCCCCATGAATTGAGGAGTGAAAGACATTGTTCTTCTCTCAAGAATGGCTTCCAGATGTGAATTAGAAACCACCCTGTATAAAAATGTTGTTAGTTCCTCAGACTTTGAAGATTTTATTGCAACATTTTTGCTTTTTCATGTGTACTCATCAATTTATTTTGTGCACCTTTGGTACAAATGAAGCCAGTGGTCCATTGCGAGCAAAGGAAGACTTTATTAGTTCTTTTCCAGATTAGGTGACAGCATATGTGCAATGTGTCACTTTAAGCTTATCTTTTCCTGCACAAGAACCACCTTCCACCTTCATTCTGCGCTTAGCAATACTTAAGTCATAAGTTGATTGATACTGGCCGTCTAATCTGAAAAATATCCACAGCACAGACTTTCCCTGTGTCTTAGGGACACAGGTACACTAGTAGCTTAGAAGACTGACAGTGGAAGGTCCTACTTAGTCCACACACCTAAAATGGAGGAGCTTGTACTACATTTGGTGTAAGAAAACCCTGGAATCATTGTGCAATGATTAGCAACAGCAGGTACTTCATTAACAATTGTTGTACCCATATCATCTACAGCACATTCAGGACCTGGGGACATAAGATCATCATGGCAGATGGTGGTACTTTCAATGGCTGTCAAAGAAGTTTGTCACAGATCGACCACTTACATCCAAGATTTTAATTACCAATGAGGCAGGTTTCACAAGAGACGGTATTGCGAATTTCCATAACCATCTCCAAGCAATTTAGGAAAGAGGCCATCAACATAAATTTTCAATCAATGTCTGGGCAGGTGTATTTCACTATAGATTTGTAGGGCCATACCTCCTACCACAGAGGTTAAATGGAGCACATTATCTGGAATTTTTCATTGATGTATTGCTTACCTTGCTGGAGGAAAAGCTGTGTGAGCATGCATAATGACATACCAGGACACTTTCATCACTATGTGCATAACCATCTGATGTAGACATTTAAGGGCTGTTGGGTAGGCCCCACAACTTGGCCTCCTTGTCCCCGAAACCTCAATACCCTAGATCTTTTGTTATGGGGTCACTAGAAGGTAGTGGTCTACATGACTCTAAATCATTTATTTGCAGTCACTGAGGGGTCACGACTTCATTGTTTACCAGCAAGTACTACAACAACAACTGGGTATATTTCAAAGGGTGTTCCATTACTTATGTCGAAGAGCAGAGAAAAGCACTGCCATAAATGGATGCCATGTGGAACTCCTCCTATAAACACATGTTTATCTAAAAATTATGTGTTTCTGGATCCACATTTATTGGACTTTCTTTTCTTGTTTCATTGTGTACTATAATCTTCAAAATTATTCAACACTCTTTTTTGAGCACACAGTATATTAAACTAGAAGGGAATGAGCATCTGCAACAAGATTCAACTTGCTAAAGTGCTTGCTCACTTGGCTGCAGATTCCTTTGCTTACTAGTAAACACACAGTTGTATATATAGACATGCCTAAAACTTTAAAAGCAGATTTTCTCAATATGGTTGAGAGTAGTGACTTCCTCTTTAAATATGTTCAAGTCCTAGTCATGCTCTACATGCCCTCCCCTCAATAGGAATCATATTGAGGCATGCAAGTATTTATAGTATCTTTGTGAACACTTTTCAAATAATTTGCCAAAGTGTAGCTTGTTAAATTTTTTTACACTATATTATTGTGGAAAAATGTTAGTTGCCTATTTCTTCTTTGCTGAAATGCACATTTTCTATTGTCTTTTCTTGATTTTAGTCATGGAAATATGTAAGTCCCAAATATCTCGTAAGACTGGTTATTCAAATGTAATTAAAACAATATACATTTTAAAAGTAATGTTGTTAATTTATTTTCAGTGGGTCGAAGAAAGTTTTACCGACTTCGAGAAAGGCATAAATTGGAGATCATACGTTGTTTGTGATGTGGCCTACAATAATGTTAATAATTGGTTATGGACACCATTTGTGGAAAGAGGAATTGCCAACCGAATGTACATAGAGATCAAGTTTACCATAAGAGATTGTTCGTTGTTCCCTGGCAATGCATTGTCTTGTAAAGAAACGTTTAGCTTACTGTATTATGAATTTGATGCTGCGACAAAGGAACCTCCACCTTGGGAGCCAGAAAGCTATAAACTTATTGGTAAGTGTGCAAAGTAAACTCCTTTGATTGTCATTATTTAATTATTTTTAGAATAAAAAGAAAACTTCACACGCTCACTGACACACACACACACACACACACACACACACACACACAGAGAGAGAGAGAGAGAGAGAGAGAGAGAGAGAGAGAGAGAGTGTAATTTTGTAAATAATGTTTATAACATCATGACTGTTTTCTACACTCTCAGTTTTAATACTACTACTACTGGTTTGGTAATAATAGTGAATGCTGATTTTTTAGGAGTTGTTGTTTGGTTTTAATTGTCGTATACACATTTATTCTTGGATATCACCAAATGCGACTGTTCATTGTCTGTATGCTACAAAATTACTGGACAAATGAATTAGATAGTTTTTCCATGGACTACAGGGTGAAGTAAGCTGAACAGTAAGATTGCCAAGTTGCGAGACATTTGAAGATACAGTACAAATGACAGTTTTATTTGTTGAAGAGCTATAGAGTTATTAAATTAATAGCAAAACAGATTGTTAGTTATTTGGAGCTTACTGAGGCACCAGCTATCATGAGAACAGACAGCAAAAAGCAATATCTCATGAGATAATGATTTGATGCTTTATCTGTGGAGTGGGTCACAAAGCATGATACTTAAAGAAGAGAAATGCAAGGACTAAGATGAAGAGCTTTTGGAGAAGTACATTAACTGTTAGAGGAGACTGAAGAGTGACCACTACTTCTATCCCAAATAAGCAGTAGTTACTGTGAGCTCCGCCAATAACAGTTTGGAAGGTCTACCCATCAATGCAATTTACCGACCAAGGTGGCACAGTGGTTAGCACATTGGACTCGCATTTGGGAGGGTGCAGGTTCAAATCCACCTTCGAGCATCCAGATTTAGCTTTCCATTGTTTCCCTAAATCACTTCAGGCTAATGCTGGTATGGTTCCTTTCAAAGGGTACGGTTGATTTCTTTCCCTATCCTTGCCCAAACAGTCAGAGCGTGATGTCCGTCTATGACCACACTGTCAACAGGAGAGTAAACACGAATCTTTTTTCCTTCTATGAACACAATTAACTGTGGACAAAATGTCTGTCATCAGTCCCTAAACTTACAGACTAATTAACCCTCGAGCGGGTGCACAAATCCATGTAAATAGCAATAAAAATACAAATGAGACGTAAGAAACAGAAAAAAAATGTCTTGCCGCAGAGAGTGCACCACGCGCCTACTCGCGTAATGAGTGGAAGCGCACCCGCTTAAGGGTTAAATGAAGTTATACTAAGAACAACACAACATCCCATGCCTGAGGGAGGACGTAAACGAGGAACGGCCACACACTTCGCAGCAAGGTGCCTTAGAGTGCACGGCTAGGTGCACAGCTACCTCCTAAAATATGAAAAGTGAAAAGCATGCAGTAGGAGAGATTGTTTCACGCTTGTAGCATAACTGGATGACATTTCCAAACATGGGTTCCTTATCAGAATATTATGTCTACAAGTCTTCAAAGTCTGAAACTGGTGAAATTTCCAAACACCCTGTATTTTAAGTACTCGGACATGTCTGAAATAACAGACACACACACACACACACACACACACACACACACACACACACACACACACACACATATATATATATATATATATATATATATATATATATATATATGAAGGAGACCTTCTAGGTGGGAAAATGGTATAAAATAAAGATTTTTGACTTACCTAAAGTACAGGCTTGTCGATAGAAACACGAAACACACAAAAACACACAACCATTCGAGCTTTCGCCACCAGTGGTGGCTTCTTCGAGAAAAAGAGGGAGGAAGGAGAGGAGAAAGGGAAGGATACGGGTTTTAAGGAAGTGGAAAAGGAGCCATTCCAATCCCAGGAGTGGAAGGACTTACCTTAGGGGACAAAAAGGAAGGTAAACAAATACACACATATCCACATCCAAACACACCTCAGGTGTGTTTGGATGTGGATATGTGTGAGTGTGTGTGTATTTGTTTACCTTCCTTTTTGTCCCCTAAGGTAAGTCCTTCCACTCCTGGGATTGGAATGGCTCCTTTTCCACTTCCTTAAAACCCGTATCCTTCCCTTTCTCCTCTCCTTCCTCCCTCTTTTTCTCGAAGAAGCCACCACTGGTGGCGAAAGCTCGAATGGTTGTGTGTTTTTGTGTGTTTCGTGTTTCTATCGACAAGCCTGTACTTTAGGTAAGTCAAAAATCTTTATTTTATACCTATATATATATATATATATATATATATATATATATATATATATATATATATATATATATATTTTTTTTTTTTTTTTTCTGAAGAGTATTTGGAGCCTCATTGTATGTCCACATTTTGAAAATCTCATTTATAATCTTTTTTTAATTGTTAGATTTCAAGTGATTGCGGCACTATCAAGTATTGCAGATAGTTTTAATAATTATAATAGTAACTGATTAATTGCTTTAATTTTACACGAGATACTGTTGTATATTTTACAGGTCGCATTGCTGCTGGTGAAGGTCGTTTCAACACTAACAGTGAGGTTATCATCAACACTGAAATCAAATCTATTCCTGTTACCAAGAAGGGAGTGTATTTTGCATTCCGAGATCAAGGCGCTTGTATATCTCTTTTAGCAATAAAGGTAAATCACTGAACATGTATTTTAAAATTAAACTTCTAAAGTTTGAATATTATGTTTAAATGTTTCAGAATTGTTACTTTGTATTTTTGTATGTAGTATATTAGCAAGAATGAAAACACTAATAAAAAAAGGAAACTCTTACAAATAGCCTAATTGAATTTCCTAGGATGTTTTTTTAATTTAGTGTTTGTAAAAAGATGTGAAATGTTAATTTCTTTTTATCCTTTCATATCTTTTTACAAACACTAAATTAAAAAAATATCCTAGGTAAAAGTTGTGAAATGTTAATTTCTTATATACACAATTTATTGTAGGTTTATTATCTGACGTGCCCAGAAGTTACTGTGAATTTTGCTCACTTTCCGACAACACCCACTGGGAAAGAAGTGACCTTCATTGAACAGGCTACTGGGAAATGTGTTGAAAATTCTGAAGAAGTTGATACTCCAACGTATTTATGCAAAGGTGATGGGAAGTGGTATTTGCCTACTGGAGGATGCAAATGCAAAGCCGGATTTGAAGCAAAAGTGGAAAAACAGTCCTGCACACGTAAGTCCATTTTTAGACTTAAGCCACAACACTATTTTTATTGTAGTTATTACTTGATAACTGAATGTCAATTCCTTGTCTGTTCATTATAGCAGACTTAATTTTATCTGTGTGAACTAAATTGTAGTATTTACATTTATATCTTCTGTTGATACCATCTAATATAATTGTGATATTAGTGCCTTTAGGTAAGTAGGAATGGTGATATGGAAGCACTGCTGTCAGGAAACAATTCCAGGAAGGAAAATATAAACAGTAATGGTGTGATACAAGTTGGTAGAAATAGTAACTGAATAAACATACAACTGTAATTCGTAAGAAAATAGAATTGGGATGTGCTTACGGTAACACACAAACTTCTGTATGTAAAGTTACAACAAGATTCTGAATAAGGAAATCGTAGTTCAGCAGCCTATTGATAATAAGAGCTTTAGAGACAGAGCAAAACCTCAAAATGACCAAATGTAGTGGGAAAAGGTTGACCATGAAAAATGTTAATCCATTAGTTGAATTATGTAATTAGAAATCCACACAAAACCTTTATCCAGGAGTTGAAGCATTTCACTAATACTGCAAAATCTCACTCAGTTTAAAAATTGGGGCATATGTAACTTGATAAGAAATTTCAAGTAGAATCAAAGAAACAAAATATGTTGATTCAGCAGTGAACAAAAGAGAAATGACAAGCTTCCCATTCAGGCCATGAAGGACCAAGGGATATTTACCAGTCATCCAGTCTTATGATGGATTTTTTATGGAGAGGCATCTGGACATCATTCCGCTTTCTTGGCCATTTTTTCAACTTTACAGATTCTGGAGTCACTACTGTTTGGTCAAGTAGCTTCTAAGTAGGCCTTATGATGCTGAGTGCACCTCATGCCAGTCCCACAAAGGGAAAATCTTTGGCAGTATTAGCAATCGATCCGAAGCCCTACACATGGCAGCCATCTATGCTGACAAGTCGACTACAGAGATAGATCACTGTAGTAGTAACTGATAAAAGAAAATTCGTAGCTGACACCATCGGGATCACAATTTCTTTTATTAACTACTGATTTAACAGTGTGGCCACAAACAGGGAAAACCTGGAATATTGGGAGTAATCAGGGAGTTACATGCATACATGAAATATCATGGAAATATCGGGGAATTTCATTAAGTGTAATTGGATTATTATTATTTTATGTGAACCTAAAGCCACACTTTTTCTTTATTATTTTCCGGATCCAAAAACCTGCCTGCAGTTCTGAAAAATGGCACTAGGAGCCACCACAATTAACTTTTGCATCTAATTAAGCAGCATGACGTATGCTTTTCAAATTCCACTAGTGCAAAAATAGTAGTTGACGAGTTTAAAGTACACTTTTATCTGAGTTTTGACCACTGAATTTTAATACATGATCCAACAGAGCAGAGAAAAGTTCAGTATTGTGTATATTTGAATGTAGCAGCCTTTCAAATATTTGTAGCAACAAAAATAAATTTCTCTGCATAAACACTGACAATGTACGAGGCTTCATTATTCTTGAACAAGTGGTGGCTGCCAATATGTTATAATTTTCAAAAACGTAATTAGGTACGAACCTAGTAGTAAGCTTTAAAATTTGCATCTCACAAATATTTTCATGTGTTTCTCTGCATTTTAAATAGCTAATGAGAGTCGAGAAAAGATTGAGTGAATTTATTGTGCCAAAATTGATTGGATTGTGTGGTTTAGTGTTTTTGGCTGTGCCTATTTGCGACTGTGATTATAGTGACAATACAAGCTCATCTGCGAATAGTCTTTTAGCCCCACGATTTGATTACAAAACACGAATCATTTGAAATGGAGATTGCTTGGCGGAATGTTGTGCTGAAACGAAGTTTCCTTTGCACACAATCAGAATCTCATATTTAATCACACTCCTCTTCAAACAGCGGCATCTTTCTTCTGTCGCATTCCATGCATAAAACAGTTTACACTTCCACACACTTGCTTGTCAGAAATATAATTATATTCTGCTACAAATATTTTAATATTTTTGAGTTTGTGGTTAGGCAGATCGTAATAGAAAAGCAGAAGTTCATCGAAAATGAAGATTTTCTTACATTTGGAAAGACTCAGTGCCATCTGCACATGACACACGATTAGCCGTGTATGCCTCCTACGAGTCATCGCACTGTTACCAAGAACTATGTGCAAAACGGACACCTTATACTCAGTGAAACAAATGTAGATGTTGCAATTCTTGATGTTCCAAAAATATTTAATTCATTGCTACTGGAATTCACATTCGGAATTGTCAGAAAAAATGAAACATTGTGGTGGTGGTGGGGGGGGGGATGATTTCGCATAAAAAAGCTAAACTTTAGCTGTGATCCAAGCTACTGATGAGCAGTTTAAAATCTTCAATAATTTGATCAATGATATATTAAAATTTTAATTTGTACTAGTTTATGTTACAAGTCATATGCTTACTTGTGTATATATACAATTTTAAATTATATACATTTTATGAGATTGTCATATTACTTAGAAAATACCAAATACGGCAATGTACAAAAAATTAATAAAATTAAAAATAAACATAGTTAAGTGTATCCTTCATTTTTGTGAGTTTTGTACCAGGATTTAATTGTTGCCTGTTAGAAAGAATTGAAACTTTAATTTTTTTAAAATAATGCGAATAAAATAAAAAAGTCAGGGAAAAATATTACGACTTTACTGGTAAACCTGGAAATTTCATGGAATTTTTGTACCATTTCTTTGTGGCCACCCTGTTTAAATCTGTAACACATATAATCTTCAAATCTGGCCCCACAAAGTGCAGTGTGCCAACAGTGATGTAAAACTAAACAAATGGTTAGATTGAGTGGAATGCAAAACTGCATGTGGGCATGAAGTGTCCAGGTCTAGGTTCAGCTTGTCTCAGCTTTGCTTAGTCCTTCTTAGAAGCCCTTTGTATAGCATTGTGGTGTGCTACTTAATGGTGCAGTTGATGTGTGCTTATTGTTAACTCATTATACAGGGTATTTCAGCATAGTTGTTAGAAACTTATAGGAGGTACAGAGTAAACCTAGATGCAGGAAAATCACATAAAAATTAATGATCAGAAATGCCTTTCTCGTGGGGTACTGACAACACAAAATGCAAGAAAGAAAGACCACAAACAGGGAGAGAAAACATGTTTATTAAGTTTAGTACAGCTAAAATACTGACATAGTTGGTGTATGCAGCAACTGGCACTATGTACATCAAAATCTCAGGTGCAGTTACTGTGAAGCTTCATTTCAGTTGCCAACAGTGGAACTACAGTCAAATTACTTGCTAGTAGACACTTAATGTGTTAGAGCTGCTTTCCTCCAATCAGAGCACTCATTGTCACATCCGGACTGTTGGTCATTGCCAAACTGTTACAAATGGTCAATTCTTTGTCTGGCTTTCTTTCTTGATGTGTATTGATCCCAAATCATAGGCCTGTCCCTTCTATTCCACATTTCATCATTCACGATAATGACAAAATAATAATAATAATAATAATAATAACACACACACAATAATGCCAATGAAATATCTATGTTTCATACACAGCACAAAGAATCCAGATCCTTTTGCACAAGCTGCAGTATAGTGTGCCATATACAGCTATTACAACAACAGATATCATTTTGTATTAGATGAGCATTGTATGACTTATGTGAAGCTGAACTTTTTGAAAGCTACAATTATGTTCCTGGAAAAAAAGGCAATCATTGTTGTCAAGTTCAGGTCTGGTACAGTGGTAAGGCTGTTGTCTCTTGTGCTGAAGGTTTGTCTTGAGTTTGTAGTTTTAATCACCGTGGAGAAAGTGAATATTACCTTAGTTCTGCTGCAGATTGTTGACGGCCGTTTTCTCGGATTATACATCACGAGGTTGTGGTTAGGTTGGAGATGAATTAAAATTTTGGGCTACAAAACAGGTCCTCTGCTACAGTAGAATCATTGGTCACTTTCTAAACATACACAAAGTGGATGCTTTGAACATTGCTCTGCACTACACATTAACAGTATTTGTGAAGTCATCTGGCATGTTTGTGTGTCACCTATAATGGAGTGGAAGCTGGCAGCCTATGTAACAACACTGTTGTGTCACATGACAAAATCAACTAGCAAGTAATTTTAATCAAACTGCAGGCTGATACATCACACAAATGTGAAGCATTCTGACATGGATCTGTCTTGGAGCTGCTGATTGTAGTGGACAAGGCACGCAGTGGTTTGTTTGCCCAACATTACCACAACAGTAGCCAACTAGGAGACTCTGCTGGGACTGCTACAGAAAAATCCCTTTGCTGGTACACAGACTATCAACAGTGATGTTGGGATATCCCACAACAGCATCTGTCTATCAAGTCCAGGGCATGAACACAAGCGATTTTGCTCCACAAGTGATCCTTGCATGATGGTATTTACAGATGTGTGCAGCAGATCCCCATTTCCCAGCCACTGTTTTCTTCACTGGTGAGGCAACCTTTCTACAGGAGGAAATGTGCAACTGACTTAACACCCATGTATGGTCAGAGGAGAATCCACATGCAACAAGAACCTGTGCAGCCAAGTGACAGTTTTTAGTTAATGTATGAGCCAGCATAGTTGGGGCCCACTCATTGGGCATAGGTGCAGTCTAACTCATCTTTCATCAATAGATGTTACTGAAGCTAGTAGACAACATACACATACCCACCACTGAATTTCATTCTGTCACATGGTTTCAGCATGATTACCCCCCCCCCCTCTCTCCCCCTTTTCATGATCTTTAAGTGTTGTGGATAATGTACAAGGGCTGGATATAAAGTAATGAGAACTATTAATTTTCTCTAAATTGACTTACTGACAGAGGTACTTTTAGTTACACACTTTAAATATAATTGTTTTATTCACTAACATATACACAAATACAACATAGCCCAGAGTGGGCACTGGCTATGCGAACACCCGCGAGGTAAGCTCGTAACTAGTCAACAACACACCAAGGGGTGTGCGCAGACGCGGCACTGTTTACATCAATAGCTCACATGTGGCGAGCACTGGCGTTTGTCACAGTTTGTTGCGGCGCACTCTCACGGCTGAGGCCCGACGTAATCGCTCAGCTTCGCGTGCGTCTTCGTCTGCGTCTTACAGCATTCCTTTCCCCTTGGGGAAGATCAGATTTGAGAGATGTCCATGGTGTCGTCATCTGCTGGCCTCTGACCAGGGTGGCGGGCTGGCACCATTGCATAGGGCCTGAAGTACTTGGGGCGTGGTGGCAACCCATATGGCAGGACCGGTGATTGTGGCTTTGACTCTGTCTCCACCTCAGGCCCAGGGCTTGGTGACAGGGGCTCCGAAGGTAGTGGTGTGGCAGGAGGAGATGGATCCCACGTGGGTGGTGACTATTCCCAGCGACGGTATAGGTTCCCCACAGGAGGAATCTGGTTCAGCCCCTGGCTGAGGTGGACAACTTGCAGGCAGCAGCAGGAAACCCTCTTCAACTTGTGGACTGGGTAGTGGAACAGACTGTTGGGGGGAGCATCTGCCGGGTAATGGGGGTCTCCAACTCTTCCTCACGCTGCTGGTCGTGATCAAGTGCACAGATGCCATCCTCTGTGCGTATGTTGCAGAGATGGCGGCCCCGGCATCTGATGACATCGGCAGGGATTCATTTAGCTGATGTCTAAACCCTCGCACCCAGACAGCCAATCCTGGTCGGAAGTGAGTGGACGGAGTCATGGCCGAATGTCCCTGACTCGAATGTAGGAGTGGAGCAGAGTCCGGGGCTGCCGGCTATGAAGGAGCTCTGCAGGACATTTGTTGCAGAATGGCGTGAACCGATAGGACAAAAGAAATTGGTCATTGATAATCAGTAACCAATAGGCGTTAGGGAAGGGGCCGGCAAAATCAATGTGCACGCGATTGCAGGCCTGCGATGGTTGAGGCCACAGGGCAAACGTCGTTCACAGAGAATGCTTGATGTTGTGTACAGAGCAAGCAAGAGGTAACCATATGAGACACATCGTTGGCCAGAGCCGGCCAAAACACATGACAGCGGGTCAAAGCCTTAGTATGAGATACCCCCTAATGATCAGTGTGGAGCAGGTTTTGGACCCCTGTGCGGAGGGCAGAAGGGATGACAACCTGAGGAGAGGACTCCTTAGTATTTAGGAGAAGCATGCCATCCACAACAGAAAAACGGTGTCGAAATGCATAGTAGTTCCTGAGAGGGTCAGATGCCCATGTCGGTAGGATCTCAGGCCAGCCATGTTGTACAAAATGGATCACCTTGTGGAGGACCGGGTCTGCGGCACTTGCACTAGCACTTCCTGATCAAACTCTGGGTCTGGACCAGCTGGAAGGCTGAAGAGTGCATCCGCGTTTGCATGTTTGGATGTAGGACGGAAGTGTATCACATATTTATAGCAAGGTAGCAACAGCGCCCAACGCTGAATATAGTGAGCAGCTTTGTCAGGTAGTGATGCCGAAGGATGAAAGAGAGAAACCAGTGGTATGTGATCAGTTATGAGATGAAATTTTATGCTGTACAGAAAGACGTGGAACTTTTTCAGAGTGTAGACAATAGCAAGAGCCTCCTTCTCAATTTGAAAATATCTGGTTTGGGCCGGAGTGAGCGTCTTTGAGGTGAAAGTGAGTGGGCGGTCAGATCTGTCTGGATATTTATGAGCGAGCGCTGCCCCAATCCCGTGTTGGGACGCGTCCATCACGAAGATGAGGGGGAGGCGCAATTGATAGGTTATGAGGCAGGGCGTCAATTGTAGCAACTCCTTTAACACTTTCACTGAGGCTGATGCTTATAAGCGTCAGTGCTCAATGTAGGACTGCATTAGCCGCAGCGAAAGTGTTAATGTGCGGAATGCTTTTTCACAAGATGATGACCAATGGAACGAAGTCCCTTTGCGCAACAGGTCATGCAGAGGTTTTGCAATAGACGAAGCCCCAGCAAGAACTTATGATAATAAGTGACCTTTTCTTAAAACACTTGAAGGTCCTTGACTGACGTTTGCCGAGGGAGAGACACCACGAGGGGCACATTCTGACGGAGGGGCTGGCTGCCCTCACTAGAAACCTCAAACGCCAGAAAAGTGATAAAAGTCTGAAAGAAATGGCATTTTTCCAGATTGCATGTCAAGCCTGTCGCCTGCAATACTGTGAAAAGTGCACGTAAGTTGCATAAATGTTTGTCAGCTGAGGGGCCGGACACTACTGTATCGTCGAGATAGTTAACACACCCAGGCACTGACAGCGTGAGTTGTTTGAGGAAGCGCTGAAAGATTGCTGGAGTGCTGGCCACCCTGAATGGCAATCTCAAATATTCGTACAATCCAAACGGCATGTTAAGGATCAAGAGACGTTGAGAGTCAGCATCAAGAGGGACTTGCAAATATACTTTTGAGAGGTCTATCTTGGAGAAGTACTGACCATCCACCAATTTTGCAAGAAGCTCATCAGGATGTGGTAATGGATAAGTGTTGATGATAGATTGAGTGAGATTAAGATTTGAAATCCCCACAGAGGTGCAACCACAGACGATTTTTTTTACAATGACCATGGGAGTTGCCCATTCACTTGATGGAATCCATTTTACCACCCCAGCTTCCTCCAGAGGGTCCAACTCCGCTTTGATTTGGTCACGAAGTGCAATTGGAACCGCCTGAGTGCGGAAAAAACGGAGCCTGGTGAAGGGCTTGTTAGTGATGTGGGCTTGGAAATTATTAGCACAGCCCAACTCCGCCGAAGGCAGCACAGAAAATTTGGCGCTTATAGAGCTGAGTTGTGGGTAAGGCACTTCATCAGAGACAATGTTAATGTCGTCAGAAATAGTGAAGCCAAAAACCCGAGAAGCATGAAGACCAAACAAGTTGTTCGTATGGGCATTATTTACAACAAGAAAGGTGAGCCTATGAGTGACAGATTTTTATGTAACAGGGGCCGAGAACTGTCCCAGAATCAGAATATTTTGTTTATTTTAACTGATCAATTTCCGCAACACCGGTAAGAGAGAGGGAGAACCCAGATCCAGATATGTCCACGAGTTTAATAAAGTGACGTCTGCACCTGTGTCCACTTGTATACGGAAAATTTTGTGGAAAACTGTGACTTCAATATAGAGCTTATTGGGTGCAACAGAAATCGCAGAGACGCAATTCACGTCCGTGTCGGCGTCAGAATCTTGGGTTTTGGAGGCACAAATGGAAGCAATGTGACCCTTTCTATGGCACTGATGACAAATGGCTCACCACTTGAGACAATCAGGTCTATCATGATCAACAAAACAGGAGGGACAAGAAGGAAGCGTTGACCAGTTGCGTGACTGCATGCCACCTGCTGCGAGTTTATGCTGCCGCAAAATGGCCCGATCACCAGGGCACCGCGGCTGTGCATGAACTGCTTTGGCCACGTCATCCCTTTGCAACCCGGTTTATAATGGGGGAAGAGAAGTGGGTTGAATTTGTTCAATGAGGCGTCATGGAATATAATCAAAAGTACCAATAGTCATTGTGTGAAGACGAACAACCACTTCAGAATAAAAAATGTGTGGAGAACAATCCCGCACTCATTGCCAATGTTTTCTTCACTAACATATACATAAATACAACATAGCACTGGCTGTGCGAATACCTGCGAGGTAAGCTCGTAACTACTCAACAACATACTGAGGGGCGTGCGCACATGCGGCACTGTTTATATCTTTAGTTCGCATGTGGCGCGTGCTGGCGTTTGTCACAGTTTCCCGCGGTGCACTCTCCTGGCCGACACCCGACGTAATCTCTCGGCTTCGCTTGCGTCTGCATCTTACAGCAATAATCACTTCTGTTATTTAATACCTTTTGCCAAATGCCTAGAAGGCATTCACCAGACCCGGTTGCACACTTGAAACACAGTGTTGATCTTGTGCTGAGAGGACTTGTGTGGTCAGCTATACTATTCCACATAGCTTTACACATGGATTCCGTGCTATGCACACTGGAGGTCCCTTACATTTTGTACTTGACAAATTGATATTATATATTCCAAGTTCATTTTAATGCTCTTTAGTGGCAGATGCCAGAGGAAGCTCGTCCCTCACCTTTTTAATGTAATTTGATGATGCCCCAAAAGGATGAAACACACTATTTTAAATGAAAAAAAAAAAAAATTCTGCAACTACAGGCTATTTAAAACCAGCTGCAGAACCAGGCGACCACAATGGAGGGCAACTAATCTTCTTCTTCTGCATCTGAAAAGTTCAGCGAATGGTCCCATATTTTACAAACCATGCTGGAAAGTATGAGGTGCCCCATGAACACAGATTGAGGAACATGTCAACAAGCACCCCTATTGTGCAAAGCACTGCAGTGAAGCAGGGGTACATGTTGCGACCCAACTAACAGGGTCATTGTGAGAACTCGTCTCGTCGCAACATGGAGCACAAAATGGAGCAACGCGTTAACATGAAGTTTAGTTTCAAATTAGACACAGTGGGATGGAGCCCCATGAGATGTTAATGGAAGTGTATGGTGTTGAAGCAGTGAGTAGAAAGTTTACCAGAATGGACAGTGGAATGTCCTGCATGACAATGCTCGTCCGTACACTGCACTTTCTCGTTAGAAGCAAGTTTGCTGTGGTTTCCCACCCTGATTACTCTCCAGATTTGGTGCTGGCAGACTTTTTTCTGTTTCTTTGCTTTAAATTAGCCCTGAAACTCTTATACTTTGCAACAGTTGTGGAGATCCAACAAAACATGTCCTCAGTGCTTTGAGTGATTCCACAAGAATCATTTGCTGGCAGTTTCCAACAGCTGTACAACCAATGTCAAAAGTGTATTGTAGCCAATGGCAATTACTTTGAAGGCCAGTAAAGGTATTTTGTTTGTAACTTACGTTTCCTATATTTCCTGAGACCATTCAACAAACTTTTCAGATGCACCTTGTATAAATTTCCTGCCTGTCGTCATTTTATTTATAGTTGATTGTTAAAGATTGAATGAAACCTATATTATGTAAATTTTTAATAATTAGAAAGAGAGTAAAGTAAGTTCTAACTATTTTTAATATTCCGCAGAATGCTCACCTGGATTTTTTAAGCACATCACTGGAGATGAGCCTTGTCAGCCATGTCCAGATCATAGCAAAGCATCAGATTATGGATTCAGTGAATGTCAGTGTGATCCACAGTATTATCGAGCAGAGAAAGATCCAAAAACTATGCCCTGTACTCGTAAGTATTCTGGTGTTATTATTTATTTTATTTGCTGCTCTTTCATAGCTGTGCTGTTTTATCTTGCTTAAAAACACATTGTATTTTATGCATATGATATTGAATTTGTACTTGGAGGAGCCACTCGAAAGTCTTAAGAAAGCAATCTAATTCCTTCCTTTCCTTTATTTTCTCAAATCATGCTTGCAACTATGGAATGCTTGCTTGTGAAAGTTGTCCAATATTGTTTTACAAGTAAATTCAAAAAGATACACACATATGTTCGTAATATTTTGAACAAAATAAAATCATGGAGGCCAGGACAAGGCTTTAAGGTGGATGCAGAAGTATCTGGATTCACTAGTCCAAAAAGTGTATTAACTGATTTCATCAGTAGGCAATTTATCACCACTTTTAATTTCTTCTCCCAGGCTTCTTGTATAGATTTATAGAGTATAATCTTCACTCTCATAAAAAACAATTAGAGGTAATGGCATTGGGGTTTAATGTTGTGTATTGATAATCATTACAGTGGTATGTAAGAAATGATGCACATGAAACTTGTGCTGTAGAACTTATACTGTTGCTACAGTTCATTTCATAATCACAGTCAGGTGCACTTTCTGGAGTTAGATTTACTTTTAATAAGTATTTTCATGTACAAAAAAACTTTTGAAGAGGTCTAACTCTTGTTTTATCATTTAGATATGCTCAAAAGAACACGTTATACATATAATTGTATATATGCCTTGATGGATGGCTGATGCTGTTAAGGCAACTGCCCTCTAGAAGCAGGACATCCAGGATTGAGTTCCAATCCAGCAAAAAATTTCCGCTGTCACTGTTATATATATTTCAATCACCTGGAACAGCCAAGAAGTCTGAAATTTCTATTTCATAACTTTTTTAATAACCAAAGGGAAATTTATATGACTGTTGCTGCTTTGGGCATTGAAATAATTCAACAAGTGCACTTGAAAATTTGTACCGGATCAGGACTAGAACCCCGATTTCTCATTTGTCGCAAGCGGTCACCTCAACCACTTCTACTATGTGGACACATTTCCAATTGAATCCAAATTTGCTAATGCTACCGACTGCTGATGTTATACATAGATAAAATATCATAAATCTAATTGTAAATTGTTTTACTTAATTTAGTTTGATGATTGCATGCAAATGGATTTTGTGACTGTGAGGTGAAGGTATCCAACAAAAAACTCTCATATATGTTTTATGTGTTGGGCAAGCTGTGAACCAGTTGGAATTACTTTACTATGTCATTGACATGTATGTTGAAAAATAATGTTATATCAAATTACGTTTGTCAGAAGTATGTTCAGTACTAAACTGGACATTGTGCTTACTATTGTAGGTATTTGTGTTTAGGAAGTAAATTAACTATTTAATTGCATATTATTCGTTAATTATGTGAACAGTTGTGAATTTAAAGGAGCTGTAATTTACTGAATATATACAGTGACCGAGCAAACGTCCATGACATCCCAGATATGTTTGACGGGAATCAAATATGGGCTCTGGGTTGGCCCTCTGTCTTTGGACCTCCCCCACACGTTCCTGAAACCATTTCGAGGTGGTGTGGGAGGGATATTGTGGAATCTCTGCGGAACGGTCAGGATACTGGAAAGCCAAAAATGACTGGAGGTGGTCTCTGAGCAACTTAACATACCATGGACCATTCAAATTCCCTTCCAGAACAACTAGGGGGTTTCGTTCCACATAAGGAAAATGCACCCCGGACCACAACAGAAACACTTCATTGAACTTCACCTTCTTGGCAGACAGGATCCATCAAATCACTATGTCTATGCCACACACTGTGACTCCCATTGGCGTGGTGCAGTTGAAAACATAATTCATCTGACCTGTTGCATTCTGCCATTTTTCCAGTGTCCACCACTGGTGATTGGTGATAAATGTGAGCCATTGTGCTGATGTAATTCTGTCTACAGTGGCAGACGTGTGCAGCCAGCTCCCGTACTCTGTGGAACTCGTGTTCCTGTGGATTTTCCACTGCAAAATGTGTCTAGCATGTCCTTTGTTAGATAGAGCAATGATTAGTTGCACTGTTTCCCTTCTGTCACAATTGATGACGTGTCTCAGATGTTGCCAGTCGTGGTCATTGAGAGTGGCTTGGGTGACCGGTAGCTTGTCTGTTGTGCACCGTGTCACCCCCATTCAACCATTCACAATACACCCTGGATAAGGCTGAATGTGTGAAACTGAATTCCTAAGTTCCCTCGTGTAGGGCACCGACTACAGTACCCTGGTCGAACTGCATCAGTTGACGACGACATTGCGTGTAACAGAAATCACTTGCATAACCACATTCTCATAAGGTCTCCTATACAACTGCTGCTGGCACAGGGAGTGTGTTGTGTGCATACAACACACCTTTGCCACCTGTGTCTTACTGTCCCGTGACTTTTGCTAAGTCAGGGCATGGATCACTCTGTGAGTAAGCTCCAGGCTACAGTCATGAGGGGTCGTGTTTGATACCCAGCCAGTGTTAAAAGTTTTGTCGTTTGTTTTGCCTCTGTCAATGTTGGTTGAGTTCCATTGTTTAGGTTTCTTTGTGTCT
Organism: Locusta migratoria; assembly: GCA_026315105.1. Taxonomy (NCBI): domain Eukaryota; kingdom Metazoa; phylum Arthropoda; class Insecta; order Orthoptera; family Acrididae; genus Locusta; species Locusta migratoria. Next base: position 239,462,399 of record CM048755.1, read on the forward strand.
TGTTTTACAAATGAGTTCAAAGGTGAGATCATACAACCTCCAGTTGGACCATGCCTAGTAATGCAAAATTATGTTCAATGTTTGGGTTGATGAGAGTCTTACTTAATTAATAAATTGTTGCCTAGATTGATTGTACTTATTGTTCTAAAATGTTATTGGCATTTTGTGTACTGTGGGGACAAGAAGTAGCTATCAACATAGGACATCAGCAAATGGAGACCAAATAAGTATAACATCATTAAGATTTAAAATCAGTTATATATTGTAATATAATAAATTAATTAATTTAATTTTTGTCATATTTTTACACACACCGTACATTTCAGAACCTCCATCACCTCCAAGAAATGTAACAATTAATTTTGTTGACCAGTCAACTGTTATGTTATCGTGGCATGTACCGAGCTTTCAAGGGGGAAGAGATGATATTGTTTACCGAGTTGACTGTGATGTTTGTGTTCCTGGAGTCTCTTACATTCCAAATACTGTAAGTTTTAATTACATTTTCTCATAAAAGATAACATAAAACCATTGTTGTTTGGCAATTTATAACACTTATGAATTCACAGATGTGTTGCTACCTCTAAGTTTTGTGCCTTATTGACTGATTTCATTTTATTTCTGCAGGATGTGTTCAACGACACGAAAATAACAATCAGTGGATTGAATCCTGTAACAACATATCATTTCAAAGTTTATGCTGAGAATGGTGTTTCAGAACTGGCAGGAAGTAATGAGTATGTAGAAATTGCTGTTACAACAGAAGCCTCAGTACAGTCATCAGTACAAAATGTCCGAGCCACAAATGTCCAGAATATGGGGATGACTATAGAGTGGGATCCTCCAGTCACAAATGATGGTGCTGACCCAGAGAATGATGTGGTTGAAATATATGAGGTAATCAATTATTGCTCAGCAGTGGTTGGAAGGAGTTCTGATTATGTTATTGTTGTATGTGATGGTGATTGTATGCTTCCAAAGAGGTCTTTCATTTGAAAGAGAGCTCCTGAGCTTTCCATTTCTGACAGCTTTTCTTGTGTTCATGTTACATAAAATTCATAACATTAAATAAAGCTTTTGAAATGAAGATGTAATAATGTATGCATTAGTGAACGGCTGTATGTTTTCCGTAATCTCATATTTTAAAAGTGCTTGAGGCTCAACCTGGAAGTACAATAAAACACACACACACACACACACACACACACACACACACACACACACACACCATTAGTTGCATCACTTGAAGTTAGAATGAAGATTATGGTTTAACATCACGCCAACAGTGTGGTCATTAGAGATAGAGCTAAGGATTGGATCATTTTCATTAAGGATGGGGAAGGAAATTGGGTGTGAAAGGAGCTATGTCAGCATTTGCCTGGAGCAATTTAGTGAGATCATGGGAAACCTAAATATAAATGGACTGGAGGTAACTCTTTATTAGAAGTAGTGTAACATTGAAACACAAGACTCATACAGGTAACATAATTTGGCTTCTGTCCAATAGTTGCCAACCAGTGATACTTCACAGTTCTTTCATCATTTACAAGAAGATTTAACACTTGTCAACTAACTGTCCATAGAATACAAATTCCAGGCTGGTGTCCAGGTCCACATTGGAACTGGGCACTGATGTGAGTTGGCTGCAGCTCTGACTGATAAGCAGCCGGGCATGGCCAGTGAAAGCTTGGAGTTCGAGTGTAAATTGGAGATTGAGTGCGAGCTCAGACAAATGAGCTCTTGAACACATTTGGTATAAAGCCCACAGTGTGCAGACATATAAGCTGCTGGGCACACCAGGTGCAATGCCCAGAGCCTAAGTGAATCACAGTTTGCCAGACATGCCATCTTGAATGAGCAGATTGATGGGGCACATGACTCCATCGCAGCTCACAGTTGTTGAGGTACTTTCTTCTGTCAGCGAGTCTGTTGCCTTTGTTAGTGGTTGCAGAAGATGTTGCATACAAGCCATCACGTTTTGGAGTTTACATATATGCTGTGTGTGGACAGTCTAGATTTCACATAGGCTGGTTCCAATGGATGGCCACCTGCTGGTCACAGGTGTATGTCTGCTAACTGCATTGGTAGGCACAGTGCATTATCTTAGCTGTTTGCACACTATTTGTTCATTTGAGATGAGTGGGATTCAAATTCACGTCTAACTATCAATATTTTTGATTTCTATGGAATCCCTAAATCATTTAAGGTGATAGCCAGGATAGTTTCTTTGAAATGCCATGGTTTACTTCCTATTCAAGCTGCAATAGTCATGTTGTACTAACAAGGAAAGTTCTTGGGCTCGAACAAACACATATACACCAAAATCGTATGAGAGATAATGTAAAGATCCCTTATTGCACTAGTGATACTTCCGCATCTGCAAAACTCTGCAGTCGTCCGTTAGAGGCCTCTGCGTGTGCCATGCCGCATTGCACTTTGACCTGTCGGTTCGCCAGTAGGGACGGTGCAGTGTGCCTCCGAAGTTGCGTTTTGTGATGTTATTTGTGTGGTGAAGCGTCAGATGGGACGGCAAGTGCTAATCAATCCTGCTAATATATTGCGATTAGTTGAGATGAAGTTATGAAGAACCCTTCTTCGTGAAGATGGTATTAGTGTAGAAGATGAATCATTTGCAAGCTTTCTCGTATCTGTTATGGTACAGAAATATGAGCATAAGTTAGATACTGTTGTTAAAAACTGATAATAATGATAACAGGGATGATAATGACGAACAACTCATTGCAAGCGGTAGTGCTACGGTAAGTGCGGGAAGAGACGATGGAAGCAGTGGCAGTGAATACCAACAGTCTTTTGGGAAGAAGGTTAAAGTTGCAACTATCATCACGGCTTTTGATGACAATTCGCTAGAGAACATGTATGATGATTATTACATAAGTTATAGTTAAGATATCTGCATTACATATGGTGTCTACAATTACATCTACAGTGCTATCTAGAGCATGGTTGCAGAGCTTCGCAGAAAAACGACACCTACCAGTACATTGAGGTGTACGTAGAGATCCTGAAACCAAACGTTCATACAGATATGTTTGTTCAAGCCCATGTACTTTCCTTGTAAGATACACTAATACTGAGCTGGTGGTCACTCCTGTTTCTAAATTGGTGCATGCAAGGAGGTGTGGAATATGATCTTCTAGTACCGTAAAATCATTGAGCCAAGAACGATTACTCAACAGTAATATACTTTATTAATCATTGCTTTCACGTGGAAGTTTGATGACAAGTACAGTTATCAGCAGTCCTGGCATACAGTGTGTGTGACCCCAGGCAGATGGCTGGAACACACTGATGTCCCGAGCTGAACCCAGGACTCTCAGAGACTGGTTGGATTGTTAGGTGATGTCACATAGTCGGTAACCTTGTCTCGCAGGATCCAGTTGGAAGCCCAGAACCATCACATCTGACAGCTCGTAGACGAGCAGCTTCAAGTAGTAGGAGAGATTGGTGGGTGAGGTTGTAGCTCCTAGGCCAGTCATTCAACCTGTGGCTGGTGTGGAGATAGCACTGCTGAAAGCAAGGAACCAATGGATGTGCTGTAGCAACTGAGCAGGGAGTATTAATACTTGCTCCCACAGGGTATGTTATGACAAAAGATAGCGTATCATCATGTAGGATGGATATTCTGTTACAACATGTATTAATCTAGTCTGTTATTGATGATAGAATGTAGTGTTGCAGAACACTATGCCAACATTGTAGTATGATCCAGCAGAGGAATTACATTGGTGTCTGGCCTGCGTATTCCTTGGCTGGTTGTGATGGCCTGCCTGCTGCCTGTCACAATACATCCTCCCCACTTGGAAGAATGAATTCCATGCTATTTATGAAACTGAGAACTATTTTAGCTTTATGATTTTAACTGTGTATACATTTTCCCCTCATTCCTTGAGTGTATTACCACTCCACCACATTCTACACATCAGACATTGTCTGTTCTGCTTCCCTACACACTCCATCATCTGGTACACTCAGAATGTTCCATCTCTTCATTTAAACCTTGTGCTATTGGTAGGCAATGGGTTGGGAGATTAGGTATGCAGGTGACTGTACTCTGATAAATGGACACGGGCCACTCAAGTGAGGACCAGGATTAAGAAAGTTCTGAAGGCCAAAATTCCCATTACTGTGTGTGACTCAATACTGGCACCCACTGCAGAGTTGTTTTAAATATGCTGGAACAGCTGTTCTGTACTTATGTGGTGGATATCCCAGACAACTTGAGCAATACTCTAGAATGGGCTACACAAATTTTGTACACGTGGTCTTCTTTACAGATGAACCTCATCTTTCACAATAACTTAAATCAACCATCCTCCTTCCTGTCAATTGTCCTTACTTGCTCATTACATTCATAATGCTCTCCAGTGTTACTCCTGAATGTTTAACTGACACAACTGTGTCAAGCAACACACTACTAATACTGTATTCGAACATTATGGGATTGTTTTTCCTATACATCTGCACCACCTTACCTGTTTCTATATTTAGAGCTTGCTATCATTCTATAACACCAACTATAAAATTTGACTAAGTTATCTTGTTTCCTATTACAGTTATTCAATGATGACACATTCTCATACAACAGATTGCCACTCACCTTACCTGTCAGATCTATTATGTAGATAGAAAATAGTAGCAGTCCTTTTACATTTCCCTGGGCATTCTTGACAACACCGTTGGCTCCAATGAATAATTACCATCAAGAACTACAAACTGGGTTTTCTTACCTAAAAAGTCTTTGAACAACCTAAATAACGGGAATTTATTACTTATGCTTGTACCTATGTTTTAAGTCTGCTGTGGGGGGCACTGTCTCAGATGACTTTCAGAAATTTATCCATGGTTCACAAGATATATGAGAAAATGGCAAGCTGAGTTCCACAAAAGCGATGCTTTCTAAAGCTCTCTCTGTCCATCTCCTCCCTCCCATTTCTCTCCCTTCTATATATGCCCCAAGTTTCATGGTGACTGGTCATACGGTGTCAAAGTTGCAAGATATCCTCCACCATTCTAAATGCACTGGTTTGCAGATTATAACCATCTTCTTCATGAAAACATACATTTATGTGCTGACTTTAATGGTGACCAGTCAAACAATTTGGATGTTTTTTGTAACGTGCCCTCCGCCATGCACCTACGGAGGCTTATGAAAGGTAACCCAAGTATTAATGCGGGGTATAGTCTCACCAGGGTATAAGCTCATTCCAAATTTCATTTAAATATGTCCATAACTTTCAGCATGAAAGAGTAGCAAACATATTAACTTATTGTAAGGTAGCCTTCTCCACACACCATGCAGTGGCTTACGAAATGTAGCCCATGTATATAACGGTATCTCCGTTCCAAATTTAATTCACATCCGTCCAGCCATTTCAGCGTGAAGGCGTAATAAATGAATTAACTCATTTTAAAGCACCCTCTGCCATGCACCATATGTAGTACACATATAACCTTCATGAGATTGCATGCAATAAGTAGACAATGTTTTATCCCAATTGGATGTACGGTATGGCCGTGCATAAAATACAAACAAAAAGAGAAACAAACATAAATTTTTATATATTAGATTTATGTATTTATTTTCAATTTCACATTAAAATCATACATTGGGAGCAACAAATTCTTCTGGTGGTGGTTTTCACCCCAATTATTTGGTATGCTTGGTATGCATCAAAGCTGACAGCCAAAAAGTCGTCAAAATCCACTGAAGCATATTAAAAAAATCTTACTTTAAATTGCTTACATGAAATTCACATGGTGTGAACAATATTTATGTTTTAAATGTTTCTTTAATGATTATCACCCTGAAGAATGTAACGTAACTTCCAGAGAGAGCTGCTAGAATTTTCAGAAATTTTATTTCATTCGAAACTTCATTGAAATCTAAAAATTAACTGTTCAGTCACATTAATTAATTGAAATGATTTTAGGTAATTTGAATATATTAATACTGCACTGATAAACTGAATTATTCAATCATATTTAAAAATTTCATCAGGATCAGAATACAACTGTAGAATCTGACGAAATCCATATGTAAAGTATCTTCCGTCATGCACCATCCAAAATTTTATGTGACAGTGACCTTCCTCTTGTTTTGAAGGTCAAGTGTCCAAAATGTCATGATTTTAGGATGAATAAAGTGTCCTTATTCGCATGTCGCATGAAGCCACAGGTTTTCAACCATATAATTGTTAATGATGTCATATCTCCTGCCGTTAGCAGTTCTTACCCCTACATCAATTGTTACCACATGGAAGAAATATGTGCACCAAATTTGGTTGAAATCAGTAGTGCGGTTTAGAAGCAGACTTCAAATGATGCAGCAGTTTTCCCACACATTTCATTGTTTATTACGTCATATCTCCTGAACTATTTGTCGTACAGTCATTTAATGGTGCCTATGATCATAGTGAAAGTGCAAGCAATATGTTGACAAAGTTTCATCACAATCGGATGAACAGAACGGCCACGCATAAAATACGAACAAACAAACATTCATTTTTATATATTAGATATATGGTAAATAACTAATTTGAAACAGGTTCTAAATTTTTTTTTATATTTTTTTTTTTTATATCTTGAGCTGTTTCAGAGAGGTGGCCATTTTTGTTGAGCTGCAGGAGCATATTTTACACTTCACAGCATTTGCGATAAATTGATTATATTCATATTGGGTAATGCTACACCAATTACACAAATGGCTGGACGGATGTGAATGAAATTTGGAATGGAGATAGTTTATACCGTGATATACATGGGCTACATTTCGTAAGCCACTGCATGGTGTGTGGCGGAGGCTACCTTACAATAAGTTAATATGTTTGCTACTCTTTCATGCTGAAAGTTATGGACATATTTGAATGAAAGATTATCTGAATTTTGTATTATTTTTAGTGCCAAGCGTAACTGAAACTGGTAACTTCATAGGAAGTAGAAATGTTCGATGTAATTTCATTCATCATAATCGATGTTTTCGGCAATCCTGTAATGGTGTCATTCATTATTTGAATAATGAAACACTACTCATGTATTTGTCCATGTCTCACCTAACGATATTTGAGAATTTATTCGCATTCTCAATTACAAATATGTACACAAGTGCCGAGCAATACTCAGACACAAACCATCCATCATTCTCACAGTTTATGGAACATCGCAAAAATACTTACATAAATATTTGCGCTTCACAATAACTTCTCAAAACACATTATTTTAAACATGAACCCCCCCCCCCCCCACACTTGTCACACAAACTGATGCTCAGTGTGGTGGCTGATGGGACCAATCGTAAGCAGTGCCACCTAGGTGGCAATTTAATAAATCTTTACGATGCTTATAAACTGGGCACGTACTGTAAACAGCGAAAGGCGAAATATCCGTTTGAATAAGCGCAAACTGTCAAGAAACTTGACTGCGTAAAGTTTATGGACACTACTTGAAGGCACTGCCTTAGATATTTGATGTGCATGAACATATGTATTATAATTATATTGCAATAGACATATTAGGTGTGATTTATTTTTTTCCTTAAAAAAAGTGTCTTAAAAATGGGATGCATCTTATATGCCAGCAATTACAGTATTTACTATATATTAACATATTAAAAAAAATCATAGAAATAAAAAAATAGTTGAGCAACCTGCAAAATTTATTTTGGTTCACTTCATATGGATTCACCCCTTGTGCTGTAGTGTTTAGGAATCTAGTCCATCACTGATAGTAGAATGCCACGTTGCTGAATGCTATGCCAACGTCATTACAGTTTGTAGCTGCGGAATCATTTAGGTAGATGGCCTACATATCTGTTAGCACTTAGAGACAGCCTGCCTGAGTACGATGGCTGCAACATGTACATATCTGCCCTAAATGTGTGGTCCACCTATAGTGATCTGAATGTCGATGGATTGTTAAACTCTTAACCTTTCTTCTGTTCTTACTTTGATGCACTGTAAGTTGTGTTGTTGTGGTCTTCAGTCCGGAGACTGGTTTTGATGCAGCTCTCCACAATACCCTATCCTGAACAAACCTCTTCAACTCCACATAAAAATGGCAACCTACATCTGTCTGACTCTGCTTACTGTATCCATCTCTTGGTCTTCCTCTGCGGTTTTTACCCCACGCACTTCCCTCCAACGCTAAATTCTTAATTCCTTGACGTCTAAGAATGTGTCCTACCAGTCGATCCCTTCTTTTAGTCAAGGTATGCCAGAAATTCCTTTTCTCCCCAATTCTGTTCAGTACCTCCTCATTAGTTACGCGATCCACCCACCTAATTTTCAGCATTCTTCTGTAGCACCACATTTCAAAAGCCTCTATCCTATTCCTGTCCGCACTGTTTATCGTCCATGTTTCACTCCCATACAAGGCAACACTCCACACAAATGCCTTCAGAAAGGACTTCCTTAGGCTTAAATCAATATTCAATGTTAACAAATTTCTCTTTTTCAAGAACGCTTTTCTACCCATTGCCATTCTGCATTTATATCCTCTGTACTGCGACCATCATTTGTTATTTTACTGCCCAAGTAACAAAACTCATCGACCTCCTTTATTGTTTTGTTACCTAATTAATTCCTTTAGCATCGTCTGATTTTCTTAGACTGCACTCCATTACCCTGGTTTTGCTCTTGTTAATGTTCATCTTATACGCACCTTTTAGCACACTGTCCATTCCGTTCAACTATTCTTCCAGATCCTTTGCTGTCTCTGATAGAATTACTATGTCGTCGGCAAAACACAATGTTTTTAATTCTTCACCCAGAACTTTAATTCCTTCTCCAAATTTCTCCTTGCTTTCCTTTATAGCCTGCTCAATGTACAAATTGAATAATATTGGAGAAAGGCTACAAGCTTGTCTCACTCCCTTCCCAACCACTGCATCCCTTTCATGCCCTTCAACTCTGACAACAGCTGTCTGGTTTTTGTACAAGTTGTAAATAACCTTACACTCCCTATATTTTACTCCTGCTTGCTTCAGAACTTGAAAGAGTTTATTCCAATCAACATTGTCAAAAGCCTTCTCCAAATCTACAAAAGCTAGAAATGTAGGTTTGCCTTTTCTTAATCTATCTTATAGGATAAGCCGTAAAGTGAGTTAAAGTTTTCTAATATGTTATAAGAAATTGAAGCAAGTAGAAAAGGTTACATAAATTATTACTTATTTCTCTGCTCTGCTCTGCTTGAAAGAGGCTTGTAGTGATCAGTGTAGCTTCAAAGGAATTTATTGTTACAGGTGCGCTACTTTGTACGTAATGATGACACAAATGCTACAAGTACATTAACAAAGGAGCAGAAAGTAACATATACTGGGTTACGACAAAGGACGGAATATGGATTTCAGGTCAGAGCCAAGACTGTTCATGGATGGGGGGAATTCAGCCCCGTCATATATAAAACAACTGGGCATGTTATGGGAAGAGGTAAGCTAAAGTTGTAATGAGTCATAGCTACAACAAAAGTGAAGCTTAATAAATGTGTGCTTCATGTTTGATTCCACAGTAGATAAGAGTTTACTTGCTTTCATCATAGTTGCTCCTGTACTATGTTTGCTTTCCATCAAACGAGAAACTGCATTCAACATTTAGAAAATGGCATCTATTAGAATCTTAAGTGTAATTTCCTCTCTCTCTCTCTCTCTCTCTCTCTCTAATAACCTGTAACTTTACTGTAATATACAAATTAAATTTTGCCAAATGTTCCATTTCTACCTCTGTTACCTCTCGTAAGTATTCATTTCATGTTTATTAAATTTTGTTGTATTTGTCTTTTTTTGCAGCATATGTCGGTGATGATAATATGCAAGTACGCTTGATAGCAGGAGCAACTGTTGGTGTAGTTGTGTTCTTGGTCATCATAATCATCATAACTGTAGTGTTACTGAGGAGGTAAGGTGTCTTATTAACCAACTTTCTCATTTCAATTAACTGTTTTTAATAGTTATGCAAGAATTCTAATTATCAGAAGAAATAGTATTTTGCTTACTTCACTTTTTTATAATAAAATTTTACTGTGTACTTCAATGAAACTATAGTTGAAACAGAAGAAGGGAGATATGTGCAGTCGTACTAATAAAAGTAATTTTCTGTAAAATAAGTTTGAAACTTCCCATGAGAATGCTGTAAACACTATTGTGGGACTGCCTAAACCACACACATAATACTGACAAGTTTCAGAACGCAAAGAGCAAATTAAATGAGTTCATAGGCAGGGGCAGTAGTTAGATGATGACAAAAAGAGTTGTGTTTATTCAACATGACTATAAAGATGATTATTGTACAAAGAGAGCTAATTTTTGTTTCTGTGGTAGGGGCTCGTAACCCTTTAATGCATAGTGTAGCTTATCAGCTACATACCTTGTTTTTCTCCATTATCTCTCAAACTGATCAACATTTTACCACAAATTCATTTGTAGCTGTTTGGATACATAGTGTTACATATGCTAGTAGCTTGTCCTAGAAATTATAAATTGCAGAGTGCTACTGAATCAGTTCGACAGTTAGCTGCATTGAGTTACTCCTAACATGTGCGTTTGTTTACTTTAGTATTCCTCTTTTGCCATGTAAAAGTAGTCAATGACATACTATTGTTGCATTATGAGTTACTTTCTGGAAAGATGAGCAGCATAGTAGTGACATTTACTGCATTGGGTACAGCATAGAAGCACTATATATCTGTCCAGTAGTGCGGGTAAACTACTACGAGTAGCGCAGTGATAGCATTATCATAGTCAAGATAGATATGAAGCCAACACCGACCACAATAGTACAGGTTTATATGTCAACTAGCTCTGCCAATGAGGAGGAGATCGAAGAAATGTATGAGGAGGCAAAGGAAATTATTCAGGCAATTAAGGGAGTGGAAAACTTAATTGTGATGGGAGACTGGAATTTGGTAGTAGGAAAAGAAAGAGAAGGAAACTTAGTAGGTGAATATGGACTGGGCAAAAGGAATAAAAGAGGTAGCCACCTGGTAGAATTTTGCACGGAACATAATTTACTCATAACAAACACCTGGTTTAAGAATCACGAAAGAAGGGTGTATACGTAGAAGAGACCAGGAGACACCAGAAGGTACCAGATAGATTTTATAATGGTAAGATTTCGAAACCAAATTTTTAAACTGTAAGACATACCCAGGTTCAGATATACACTCTGACCATAACTTATTAGTCATAAACTGTAGGTTGAAACCGAAAAAACTACAGAAAGGTGGGAAAATAAGGAGATGGGACTTTGATAAATTAAGGGAACCTGCAGAGGGAGCTTTAGGCAACAATGGACAGAAACAGGGAGAAATAAAACAGTAGAAGAGGAATGGGTAGCACTGAGAGATGAAATAGTGAAGGCAGCAGAGGACAAAATAGGTAGAAAGGCAGGACCTATAAAAAATCCTTGTATTTCACAGGAAATTTGACAGAGCCCTGAAAGTTCTAAGTCGAAACAAGGCCCCTGGAGTAGATGACATTCCCTCAGAACTACTAAAGTCTCTGGGAGAACCAGCCATGACAAAACTATTCTACCTGGTGTGTAAGATGTATGAGACAGGTGACATACCCTCGGACTTTAAGAAAAATGTAATAATCCCCATTCCAAAGAAAGCCGGTGCAGACAGGTGTGAAAATTACAGAACCATCAGTTTAATAAGTCATGGTTGCAAAATTTTAACACAAATTATTTACAGATGAATGGGGTAGAAGCCAACCTCGGGGAAGATCAGATTGGATTCAGGAGAAATGTAGGAACACGGAAGGCAATACTTACTTTACGGCTTATCTTAGAAGGTAGGTTAAGGAAAAACAAACCTACATTGCTAGCTTTTGTAGATGTGGGGAAAGCTTTTGACAATGTTGATTGGAATACACTCTTTCAAATTCTGAAAACAGCAGGAGTAAAATATAGGGAACGGAAGGTTATTTACAATTTGTACAAAAACCAGACAGCAGTTATCAGAGTTGAAGGGCATGAAAGGGATGCAGAGAAGGGAGTAAGACAGGGTTGTAGCATTTCTCCAATGCTATTCAATTTGTACATTGAGCAAGCTATAAAGGAAAGCAAGGAGAAATTTGGAGGAGGAATCAAAGTTCAGGGTGAAGAAATAAAAACATTGTGTTTTGCCGACGACACCGTGGTCCTGAAGAGCAGTTGAATGGAATGTGTTGAAAGGTGCGTATAAAATGAACATTAACAAGAGCAAAGCAAGGGTAATGGAGTGCAGTCTAAGAAAATCGTGTGATCCTGATGCAATTAGATTACATAATGAAACAATAAAGGTGGTAGATTAGTTTTGTTACTTGGGCAGTAAAATAACATGTGATGGTCACAGTACAGAGAATATAAACTGTACAATCTCAATGGGAAGAAAAGTGTTTTTGAAAAAGAGAAATTTGCTAACATCGTATATTGATTTAAGTGTGAGGAAGTCGTTTCTGAAGGCATTTGTGTGGGTGTTGCCTTGTATGGGAGTGAAACATGGGTGATAAACAGTGTGGACAGGAAGAGGATGGAGGCTTTTGAAATGTGGTGCTACAGAAGAATGCTGAAGATTAGGTGGGTGGATCACACAACTAATATAGAGGTACTGAACAGAATTGGGGAGAAAAGGAATCTCTGGCATACCTTGACTAAAAGAAGGGATCTACTGATAGGACACATTCTTAGACATCAAGGAATCGTGAATTTAGTGTTGGAGGGAAGTGTGTGGGGTAAAAATCGCGTAGAGACACCAAGAGATGAATACAGTAAGCAGATTCAAATGGATGTGGGTTGCAGGTATTATGAGGAGATGAAGAGGCTTGCTGAGGATAAAGTAGGGTGGAGAGCTGCATCAAACCAGTCTCTGGACTGCAGACCACAACAACAACAACAGTGCATAATAATTTTAAGGAATTTTTTCCCCAATATTTTTCTCAGTATAATATTCACTACATATAAATCATTGCAGTTTTTATTGCTTCAAATAAAAAGTCATGCATTAAAGGGTTAATGTCTATTACAACATTGAAAGTTACTTATGACCTCCTGCAGTCTCCTTACTACTTGTTTTTCTAATTCTCATTCTGCCCCTATGTTTGACAACAGAATTAAAGAAACTGACTTAGCAGCCTGGTTAAGATTGTGAAACAATGGAGGATGCCATTTAAAACTGATATATTGGGAGCCCAGTATTACACAAAAACACTAAAATAATGATAACACAAACACTTCTTACCCATAATAGTGATGTACATAAAAAAAACCTAATTTAACCTCTCCACCAGCCATTTAATAATAGTGATATCGGCAGATAAATATCTATATCTCTTTACTTACATCTATCTGTGATTCATTTAGTGAAAACAAAGTCTGTAGTTGAAACCAAACATTCTGTAATTTTAAAATATGGAGAATAGAACGTTCTACTCAAATGTTTGGC